>OV702296.1:252154492-253404492 GCA_916181665.1 Avena sativa
ATGCCTTGGAACAATTCTTCCATGTCCAATGCATACAATCAAGACTACCAAGCATGCCCGGCCAACCTCTTTTCTCATTTATCTCCATCAATCTTTTGGTGTCATCCTCATTGGGAGCTCGGAGATAGGTTGATCCAAACAACTTGATAATCAGGCGAGCGAACCTACGCACCGATTCCGATGTAGTATCTTCGCCAATTCGAAGATACTCGTCGGTGTAATCCGCAAGGATGCCATACGCAATCATCCTCATGGCACCAGATATTTTTTGAAACGGGCTGAAACCCATCACGCTGGCGGCATTTCTGCGTTGCTTGAAGTAATTCGAATTGGCTTCGTAGGCCTTGACGATTTTGACGAACAAACTACGGCGCATGCGATACCTCCTACTAAATAGATGCGGCGGATAGGTAGGTACCTCAGCGAAGTAGTCATCCATCAGCTGCTCGTGGCCAAGGAGGTGATTCCGTTGGATGTGGTTCCGGCCCATCACCGACCCGCGCCTCTGATTCAGCAGCTTCGCGCGGTCCTCCAGCTCCTTGACGGAGAGGAGGAGGATGGTGGCCTCCATCTCGTCGTCCTGGAGCAGCTCGTCGAGGTCGTAATCGTCCGAGCTCGACGAATCCGAAAGATCGACATCGACGAACTCGTCGCCCGAGCTCATCCTCGATTCGGACGGCGCGGCGACGACAGGGGCGGCACCCGGAGTTGGGCGAGGAACCGCGGGCGGGGTGCGGGGTGACCTGTGCTAGCTTCGGGATGCCGGGCTCGGGTGAATCAGGCGGTGCGGCGGCGGCGGAGTGTGGTGGCGGCGCGAGGAGGGAGAGAGCGAGCAGTTGCATCAGCTAAAATTTCAGCACGCTCTAGATATGGATTCAGTGTTCGGTTTGCTCGAGCGACCCCTACAAATACAGGCTGATTTGGTTTTTAGGTCTCGGCCTGAAAAAATATTCGGTTTCGTCTCATTTACGATAACTGATCGGCGTCATTTTTTAGCTCGAACCCGTAAACTGATGATTATTTTTCGATTTTGACCCTTTTACGGGCTCTGCTAGAGATGCTCTAACCTAGATTGTTCTGAAGGCACACGAGTAAGGAAAGGTTTCAAGGGGCTTGGTGTACTTTCAGTTTGGCTAGGTTGTGATACTTCAGTTGTGAACGGTTCTAGGCTTCTAGCGAGTTTATCACGTAGTGGTCATATAATGTTGGTATTTTAAGCAGTGCTCTATCAATGTTTCGCTATGTACCCGTGCATCTAAACTAGGAGGGGGAGTCACCGTCACCGCAGTGGCGTCCAAAGCTAGAGGAGCAGGGTGCAAGTAGTCACACCAGTCGATGCACAGGTTCGATGTGCTCGACTGAAAAGGTCCCTGATTTTGGAAGACCCCCGATTTTTTTGCAGTCCCCTAGTATTCCATCGACCATCGTGGCCCACCCACCACTCCAGCAGAAGTTCTTCCCCTCGCGCCGCCTGGCGTCTGAGCAGATGGCGAGATCGGAGATCGCTCCTTGTGTGCCGGCCTGTTCGGTTGTTTCCGATTCTTGACCTCCGATCGCCGTGCGCCGGCCTGTTCGCTCTCTGCTCACCGGCTCGCCAATCAGGCAATCACCGATCAGCGCCTCAGCCTACAACTTCCCTTCTGCCTGCTTCTGATAGCGCATGCGCCATAGCGAGTCAGCTGTGAGCCGTCGCAGGTAAGAAACTAAGATCTGTTGGAGACTTTGAGTACATACGGAAGTAATGGAACTAGTAGAAAATAATTCCGTACGGAACTAGTAAAAACTATTTAATATCTTTTATAGTGCATATTAGTTGACTCAAGTTTTTTAGATTTATATGTATCTAGTTAATTATCTAGTCTAGATGTATCCGTGTCTAGACAAAATTGAGTCAACTAATATGGGTCGAAGGAAGTATTAATTTTTAATTTCTAACTGAGACAGGTAAATCATAAGAAGGACAAAGTGTCAATCAGGTTACGAAAAGAAGAAGAAAAGACAGAGATTAGAAGCGGCGTTCTACATGTGTTCTACTATGACACAAGAAAGACTCAGTGGATTGACGATTATAGCACTTGAGTGATATTTTGAAGAAGATTAACTATAATGCTATGTTTGAAGATTTTATTTCAAGAAATACCTGATGGATGATGCTTACTTTTTGGTAGATCATGAGGTTCGTTTAATTTCTTTGATGCCATATTTATTATTTTAGAATGAATACTTGATATTTTTTAGACATTGTATTACATAGCATATTCGGAAGTTATACAATATAAATTAAACGTATGATTTTATTATACTAGTTCTTAAATATAAATAAAAATTAAAGGCCCATTTTTTAACTCGCACCAGGGCCTCCAAATCCTAAAGACGGGCCTGCAAATAGTCTCAATATCAGTTTAAGTACCTGACATGATCAATTGCAATACATAAATGAATGTGCCATCTTTGCTTGATAAAAGATTTCAGTACTGTCCTTCGCTTCGCGGGATTTTCTATGTCTTTCTTTGCGTTTTCTAGATTTTTCGTAGTAGTACATGACTTTTTTTTGAACTGTAGTAGTACAAGACTAGTCAGCAGGCGTCCGTTAAATTGTCGAATCTGACGGGCAGCTCACGCGAGACACACGCTGTGGCCAAATATGCGCATGCATGCACTGATTAGCTGTAGTTTAGCCGCTAAACATAAATGGACAAAACAAATAACGTTAGAATTAAATCCGAAAATCTAAGAATTCAAAAATCTTTGTAGGTCAAACCGTTAATCTGATTTAGGATTCGTTTTCACTGTTAGCTAGTCGCGACGAGATCTTTAAAACTAGATCCCATGTTGATATGTTCCGATGAAAAAAATTCTGATCAAAAAGTTATCCAGATCATATACTCTCTCCGTCCTAAAATAGATTTATCAAAATTTAGATGAATCTAGACACTATTTAGTATATAAATTTATTTAAATTTTAACAAATCTAAGACATCTATTTTGGGACGGAGGAAGTATAAGTTATCCATCGTATAAAATATAATGGTATAAAATATAATGTATAAAGATTTTTTGCATGGATGCAGAAAAAGTAATCGGTGACTTTTCTGAGAATTGTATAACTCGGCGAACGTTCCGTCAGCCTGTACGAGTGTCATGTGTGCATGCTCTGGCTAAATAAACGATATTTTTTTAAAAAGTACCCATCAGTAACATTAGAGTTATTCGGGCTTTAGCGTGTAAGTTACTCACCTTATAACACGTAAGTTATCCACCACTATCAAAATTTATCAGCAGATAGAATATAAAATTTATACGATGGGTAACTTATATGTTACAGGATGGATAACTTACATACTATGACATGAATAACTCACGTGTTAAGTGCGGGTAACTTTGAACTTTTTCACCCAAAAGTTAACCACAAGTAACACGATATTTATTTAAGCTTAAGCATGTAAATTACTCATTGAAATAACACGTAAGTTATCCACCACTATAAAAATTTATCTAAATAGAATATAGAAGTTATTGTACCAGCTTGGTTTTGTCGTCCGTCACCGGTATTGCGGCGTATGAACGACTCAAACTCAAAAGGCTATCGCGTCAAACATTAAGCATAATTTTTTAAAAAAACTAAATCTATGTTTTTTTTGCATACGATATAATAAATGAGATTTAATGTCCTATCTATCCATCCACCACCCTAAGTCGTAGTAAACAACATAACACGCAACCTATAGTTTAGCGGCTCGACTTCATCGCCCGTCACCGCTATCGGGGAATACGGGTGATGAAGTCTCAAATGGTGTTAGGGTACCGAGCATTCATCACTCGTCGATGATAACGCATCAACGACAATAGCATCAACGGCGATGAAGTCTTGGTACCCTAACACCTAGGGTACGCATTCCAATTAAACTTGCTAAATATGTATATAAAAACTTCTCTACCCAACACGTTTACATGGTGGATAACTTATGCTTTATAGGATGGATAACTTATATATTATGACATAAGTAACTCACGTGTTAGAGTGGGTAATTTTTTGGTCCGAAAAAGAATTCCTTAAAATATATCAACATGGAATCTAGTTTTAAAAATCCCGTCGCGACTAGTCTAACGGTAAAAATGGATCTTAAATCAAACAAACTGTTCAAGCTACGAAACATTTTCAATTTTCTGATTGATCCTAAAGCTAGCACTGATTCGTTTTTGTCATTTACTAGCCTGGATTCACACTATCCACATCTTGTGATTGTACGTTCGTTGAAAACACGATTCGGACGGACGTCCGTTTTTTACCGTAAAACAAAGGTAAACCATCTTTCCAACAATGAGTAAACCACCGGCTGTTTGTGTTCAACCAGCAGAACCCATTCTTTTGAACCAACATTCAATAAGTGAACAAGCATAAATTGAGATGTGTACTCCCTCGGTTTTAAAATATAAGATGTTATAGCTTTATAAAGCAAATGTATTTAGACTACTTTTAGTATATAGGTTTACTCATGTTTGGAGTGAATCTACACACTAAAACAAGTCTAGATACATTCTTTTTACAAATCTAAAACATCTTATATTTTGAAACGGAGGGAGTATGTGTCAGAGAAACTATGGTAGATCGATCGTACATCATTACTAGAAAAACCATCTTCGGTTCGACGTGAACAAAGCCAGCAGTTCCGGCCTGGCATAGCCCGCGACTAGTGGGAGCACTAGTCCGAGCCGTGAGGCCTCTAACGGCTAGAAACGGCCATAGTCACTAGTCTCGGGCCGGACTAGATCATTAGTCCCGGTATGGACCGGGACTAATGACCTGGAGCAAGCCAGCTAGTCTTTTCGTGGACTATTAGTCCCAGGTCGTATAACGGCCCGGGACTAGTTGTTCACCACTATATATTTTGCTTCATGTCCTTCTGCCCTAAAGCATATGGTGGCCATTTTTCTCAAAGAAGCAAGAGAGTTCATGTCATTTTTTTCTCAAGATTTGTCAAGATTTAGTTTGCAACACCTAAATCCAAAGTTTTAAAAGGTTAGAACTTCATTCTTTCATCTCTTATTGCTACTTTAGCTCTATAATGCTCTAGAAGTATAGAGATATGGATCAATGCATGCATGCTCTAGAAGTAGCTAGAAGGATTTTGATATATATATGTGTAACAAATTTTAATTAGGCACATAGTTACTGAAAATTGAAATGTGTAATTTTAAAGTTTCAGAGCTTAGAATGGAATGAGGTTTTCACTGATAGAACAATAATAAAAAACTCCACATTTATCATGTTGATTGTTTTCTCCAATTCACAAATTGGTGCATGTAAATTTTTCAAAATTCAAAATTAATGCTCTAGAAGCTCTCAATATAACTTGTAATAATTTTATCATGTTGTGTAATGGTTTTTGATATACTTTTACTATAATGCAGATGGTCTGGAATGGATGTATGGTACTGACTGACGCTCTGGCGAGTTCATTAATGGCGTGCATGAATTCATTCGTGTTGCTGATGCAAACAAGTGCAATGGTTTTGTATTCTGTCCATGTAATGGATGTAGGAATCAGAAGGATTACTCTGACTCAAAAACCCTTCACAGCCACCTGTTGAAGTCCGGCTTCATTCCTAGTTATAATTGTTGGACCAAGCACGAAGAGAGAGGGGTTATAATGGAAGACAATGAAGAAGAGGAGGAGGATGATAACTATCATGGTTTCCCTGAGTACGGAGATACTTCCATGGGGGATGCTGAAGGGGAGGATGAAGAAGAGACACATGATGAACCCACTGATGATCTAGGTTGGACCATTGCCGATGCACAAAGAGATTGTGAAACTAAAAAGGATAGGGAGAAGTTCAATCACATGTTAGAGGATCACAAAAAGTTGTTGTACCCAAATTGCGAAAATGGTCTGAAAAAGCTGGGCATTACACTGGAATTGCTGTGATGGAAGGCTGAGTATGCTATACCTGACTCCTCATTTGAAAAGTTGCTGAAAATGATGAAGAATATGCTTCCAAAAGATAACATATTGCCCGCCAGTATGTACGAAGCAAAGAAGGTTGTCTGCCCTCTAGGTTTAGAGGTTCAGAAGATACATGCATGCCCTAATGACTGCATCCTCTACCGCGGTGAGGAGTATAAGAATTTGGATGCATGCCCGGTATGCACTTCACTTCGGTATAAGATTAGACGAGATGACCCTGGTGACATTGAGGGCGAGCCCCCCGGAAGAGGGTTCCTACCAAGGTGATGTGGTATGCTCCTATAATACCACAGTTGAAATGCTTATTTAGAAACAAAGAGCACGCCAAGTTGTTGCGATGGCATAAAGAGGAACGTAAGTCAGACGGGATGTTGAGACACCCCGCTGATGGGTCGCAATGGAGAAAAATCGATAGAAAGTACCCGGACTTTGCAGATGACGCAAGGAGTTTAAGGTTTGGTCTAAGTACAGATGGCTTGAATCCCTTTGGGGAGCAGAGCTCCAGTCACAACACCTGGCCCGTGACTCTATGCATCTATAACCTTCCTCCTTGGATGTGCATGAAGCGGAAGTTCATTATGATGCCAGTGTTGATCCAAGGTCCGAAGCAACCCGGCAATGACATTGATGTGTACCTAAGGCCATTAGTGGAGGAACTTTTATAGTTGTGGCACGAACCCGGGATACGCGTGTGGGATGAGCACAAGCAGGAAGAATTTAGCCTCCGAGCATTGATTTTCGTAACAATCAATGATTGGCCTTCTCTTAGTAACCTTTCAGGACAGTCAAACAAGGGATACAATGCATGCACACACTGTTTAGATGAGACTGAAAGTATATAATTGGAACATTGTAAGAAGAATGTATACAATGAGCATCGTCGATTTCTTTTGGCCAAGCATCCCTTAATAAAGAAAGGCAAGCATTTCAAAGGTCTGGCATGTCACCAGACGAAGCCTAAGAAGCGTACTGGTGCTGATATATTTAATATGGTCAAAGATTTGGATCAAATGGTAACCTTTGGAAAGGGTCCTGGCGGAAAATCTGTTCCGAAGGATGCTGAAGGACACGCACCCATGTGGAAGAAGAAATCTATATTTTGGGAGCTACCATATTGTAAATTCTTAGAGGTCCGCTCTGCAATCGATATGATGCATGTGACGAAGAATCTTTGCGTGAACCTGCTAGGCTTCTTGGGCGTGTATGGAAAGAAAAAAGATACACCGGAAGCACGAAAGGACCATCAACGTATGAAAGACCCAGATGGCCTGCATCCAGAATGGTTTCAAGGTCAAGCCAGCTACGCTCTTACCAAACAAGAGAAGGAAATATTTTTTGAATTCCTAAGCAGTATTAAGGTCCTGTCTAGCTTCTCGTCGAATATAAAGGGAATAATAAATATGGCAGAAAAAAGTTCCAAAACCTAAAGTCTCATGACTGCCACGTGATTATGACGCAAATGCTTCCGATTGCATTGAGGGGGCTTCTACCAGATAATGTTCGAGTACCCATTGTGAAGCTATGTGCATTTCTCAATGCAATCTCTCAGAAGATAATCAATCCTGTACCATGGTTATAGAATGATGTGGTCCAATGTCTTGTCTGTTTTGAGTTGGTGTTCCCACCATCCTTCTTCAATATTATGACGCACCTGCTGGTTCACCTAGTCGAAGAGATTTCCATTCTCGGTCCTGTATTTCTACACAATATGTTTCCCTTTGAGAGGTTCATGGGAATCTTAAAGAAATATGTTCGTAACCGTGCTAGGCCAGAAGGAAGCATCTCCAAGGGCTATGGAACAGAGGAGGTCATTGAATTTTGTGTTGACTTTGTTCCTGACCTTAGGCCGATTGGTCTTCCTCAATCGCGGTATGAGGGGAGACTGAGTGGAAAGATTACTCTAGGAAGGAAATCAATAATATGTAGGGACGAACATTCTTACACCGAAGCACATTACACCGTTCTACAGAATTCTATCTTGGCAGCCCCATATATCGAGGAACACAAGAAAATCTTACGCTCCAACAACCCTGGAAAGCATGACTTGGATTAGATATGAACACATGAAGAGTTTTGGTGGTTGGTTGAAACATCTCATAAAAAACAACACTCTTGGAGATCAGCTATACTTGTTTTCTAGGTCACCATCTTTGACTATATAGACTTTCCAAGGGTACGATATAAATGGGTATACATTTTACACGATAGACCAAGATCTAAAGAGCACCAACCAAAATAGTGGTGTCCGCTTTGATGCAACAAACAACATTGGGTCAAAGACCACATATTATGGTTACATAGAGGAGATATGGGAACTTGACTATGGACCTACTTTTAAGGTCCCCTTGTTTCGGTGCAAATGGGTCAAGCTGACAGGAGGAGAGGTTGAGGTAGACAAGAAATACGGAATGACATCATTGGATCTCAACAATGTTGGGTACTTAGACTAACCATTCGTCCTAGCCAATGATGTGGCTCAGGTTTTCTATGTGAAGGACATGTCTACCAAACCTAGAAAAAGAGAAAATAATAAAAAGAATACATCAGACGATGAGCCAAAGCGCCACATAGTTCTTTCAGGAAAAAGAAACATTGTGGGGGTGGAGGACAAGATAGACATGTCAGAAGATTGTGATAAGTTTCATGAAATTCCGCCCTTCGCGGTGAAGGATGACCCAAGCATCATGTTGATGAATGAAGATGCCCCATGGATACGGCGGGATCAGAAAGGAACACACGCGAAGAAATTATGTGTAATAATTGTAACATTTTGTGAGTGAAGATGCTCCATGTGTCCATTTTTATAGCGTTGTCTGCAAACCATCTTGCAGCTTGTAACTTCTCTAACTAGATCAATACGCCTGGGAGATAACTAATTTCACATATTAGGGAGTGCCTCTATGACCAGTTTCTTGGAGATGCCGAAGGACTGGGCTCCGGCAGCATCTCCCTGAAACTGGCCGTAGTGGTGTCCCTGCTCTGAAAACCATCTTGCAGCTTGTAACTTCTCTAACTAGATCAATATGCCTAGGAGCTAACTAATTTCACATATTAGGGAGTGCCTCTATGACCAGTTTCTTGGAGATGCCGGAGGACTAGGCTCCGGCGGCATCTCCCTGAAACTGGCCGTAGTGGTGTCCCTGCTCTCAAAAACCATCTTGGAGATGCCTCAAACTGGCTGGAGGACTGGACTCACAAGGATGCCTATTTATAGTACAAGGAGCTCGGCATAATGTCGACACTCATGACATAATGTCGACACTCACCCCTATTATTAGTGTTGACTCATGTTTTGTCCCGGTTGGTGTCTCCAACCGGGACTAAAGGTTCATCTTTAGTCCCGGTTGGTGACACCATCCGGGACAAGGTACAAGCCGCACGACATAATGTCGACACTCAACCCTATTATTAGTGCTGCCTGGCTCAGTCTGCAGCAATCCTTTCAGTCGCGGTTGGTTTCTCCAACCGGGACTAAAGATGAACCCTCTATTTATAGGCATTTCCCTCTATTTATAGGCTGCTCGATCCAGCCTGCTCTATTTATAGGCCTTTTCCTATAAATACAACATCTTCATATTTAGGTAACACTCAAGACATTTATTAATATTAAAAACCGGGACAAACCGGGACTAGCTAACACTCAGGACTCAAGCCGCCCCCTTTAGTTATAATCATGCCTAGTCCTATAGTACGCAGCTTCAGGGTCTTCTTCGTCATCGTCACCTGCCACTCCAGGGATCCTCATCCCAGCCATGGCATATACCAGGGGCCATTTTGGCCTCGGATTCACGGCGGGCGGGAGAGGGGTCTCCTGGAAGACGATGCCGCTACCATCGGACCGGGGGTGGGGCCTTTTTGTGGCTCTGTGGCGGGTGGACTTGTGGGCACCGCAGGCGACGATGGTCTCCCCCGACGATGTAGCGCATCACTCTGATGATAGTACGGTTCGCCCACCACAGACGACGGCCGGCTTCATTGTGGTTCACCGGGGGCGGGCCATCACCCTTGTACCTGGCGAGCTCGCTTTCCCGCCTATTAGCAAAAAAGGCATTCCATGTGTCGTAGTTGTCGGGATCCCACTGGGGATCCATCCGCTGCTCCGGCGTGAGCTCGTGGTAGAAGTGGTTCGTGATGGCCGCCTGGCGTGCGGAACCTTGAGGGATAGGAGGGACAGGAACCCCTCCAGCGCTCAGCATCCAGCCGGCGGGCGGCCGGTAGCCCGGCGGACAAGGGTAGTTGGAGGCGCACAGCGCCTCGGTCTCCTCGAGGGTCAGAATGGCCCACTAGGAGTTGTCCATTGTTCTAAGAGAGGAAGGTGTGGATGTGTGGATAGCCATGGCGCGATCGCCCTAGATATAGAGGGAAAGGGCGGGAAAACTTTGCATAAAGCTTTGGGAAATGGCGGGAAATATCTTTAGTCCTGGTTAGTGACTACAACCGGGACTAAAAGCTCTCGTAGAAAGGAAAGGGCGGGAAAACTTGGCGGGAAGCGGTGGGAACTGGCGGGAAATATCTTTAGTCCCGGTTTGTGACTACAACCGGGACTAAATGGATATTATATTGAGATTCTTTATATTTTTCTGATAATAATAGACATATTATTTGTTTTATTTGGATTTTTAAAATAAAAGATATGATTTTCCAAAGTTTTATATTTGATTTGAATTAAAAAAGAAATTTACAAATGAAATAATTTATAAATGACGCAAACAGATAAATGGATATTATATTAAGATTCTTTATTTTTTCTGATAATAATAGACATATTATTTGTTTTATTTAGATTTTTACAATAAAAGATATGATTTTTCAAAGTTTTATATTTGATTTGAAGTAAAAAAAGAAATTTACAAATGAAATAATTTATAAATGATGCAAATAGATAAATGGATATTATATTAAGATTCTTTATTTTTTTCTGATAATAATAAACATATTATTTGTTTTATTTGGATTTTTACAATAAAAGATATGATTTCCAAAGTTTTACATTAGATTTGAATTAAAAAAAGAAATTTACAAATGAAATAATTTATAAATGATGCAAACAGATAAATGGATATTATATTAAGATTCTTTATTTTTTCTAATAATAATAAACATATTATTTGTTTTATTTGGATTTTTACAATAAAAGATATGATTTTCCAAAGTTTTATATTTTATTTTAATTAAAAAAAAATTTACAAAAAGTAAACTAGTCGCGGGTCGTGGCTGGACCCGGGACTAGAGGGTGCGTGCGCGCGCGAAAACCAAGCTGCCAAAAAAAACACATTAGTTTCGGGCCGTGGCTTGTCTTTAGTCGTGGGTTAAGCCATGACCCGGGACTAATGACCCTCGAGTCCCGTCGAGTGACTTAGCTCGGGACTAAAGGGGTGGGGTACAAGTAACCTGCGCCCGCCCCTGTCCTCCCCCACCCAGCACTTGGCGAAATCGACGAGGAGATGAACAGACGACGGCGAGAGCTCGATCGACGTCGGGGAGGTGCTACCGAATTCCACCGCGCCGCCGCCCTCGTCTCCGGCCGCCACGCCGTGCTGTCACCCCGCACTGTGCCGCCGCGCGCCGGCGCGCGTCGTCCCGCCGCCCCGTAACGCGCGCCGCCGCCTCGCCATGCCGACGCGCGCCGTCCCGCCGCTCGCAACGCCGCCGCCTCGACGTGCGTTTTTAGGAATTTTTAGTATCTTAGCATTTAGTTTCTTTTTTAGGAATATATAATTATTTATATATTTTTTTTAGGAATATATAATTGTTTTTTGTTTCTTTTTTAGGAATATATATTTGTTTATATAATTGTTTTTAGTATTTTTTAGGAATATATAATTGTTTATATAATTGTTTTTAGTTGTTTTTAGGAATATATAATTGTTTATATAATTGTTTTTAGGAATATATAATTGTTTATATAATTTTTTAGGAATATATAATTGTTTTTAGTTGTTTTTTTAGGAATATATAATTGTTTATATAATTGTTTTTAGGAATATATAATTGTTTATTAGGTGTATTAGGAATATTAATTGTTTTTAGTAGTTTTTAGGAATATATAATTGTTTATATAATTGTTTTTTAGGAATATATAATTGTCGATTAGGTTTATTAGGAATATTAATTGTTTTTAGTAGTTTTTAGGAATATATAATTGTTTATATAATTTTTTTAGTTGTTTTTTAGGATTATTAATTAGTGTTATTAGGGTTATTAATTATATAATTATTAGGGTTATTAATTTGTGTTATTAGGATTATTATTTTTTCTAACCTGTTTAACTCTCTTTTTGTTATAGTTAATTAAGTCATGGATGTTGGAGATATGCCCAAGAGGCAATAATAAAGTGGTTATTATCATATCTTCATACTTATGATAAATGTTTACATACCATGCTATAATTGTATTAACCGAAAACATTAATACTTGTGTGATTTGTAAACATAAAAGAGTCCCTAGTAAAGCCTCTTGTTAAACTAGCTTGTTGGTTAATATATGATCATGGTTTCCTGATCATGAACATAGAGATGTTATTAACAACAGGGTCATATCATTAGGAGAATGATGTGATGGACCTACTCCTATAGTTAAGCGTAGCATAAAGATCAAGTCATTTAATATAGTTCATTTGCTATAAGCTTTCTGATACATAGTAACCTAATTCCTTCGACCATGAGATCATGCTAATCACCATCACCAGAAGGATGCTTTGATGACATCAAACACCACACCGTAACTGGGTGGCTATAAAGGTGGCATTGAGTGTTCGGAAAGTATGTGTTGAGGCACATGGATCAAGAGTGGGATTTGTCCATCCATATGACGGATAGATATACTCTGGACCCTCTCGGTGGAATGTCATCCAATTAGCTTGCAAGCATGTGACTGGCTCACAAGGGATCACATACCACGGGAACGAGAAAAGAGTACTTATCGGTAACGAGGTTGAACTAGGTATGCAGAGATACCGACGATCAAAACCTCGGATAAGTAAACTATCGTGAGACAAAGGGAAATTGGTATCGTATGTAAGTGGTTCATTCGATCGCAAAGTAATCGTAGAAATATGTGGGAGCCATATGAATTTCCAGATTCCTCTATTGGTTATTGATCGGAGAAGTGTCTCGATCATGTCCGCATAATTCACGAACCGTAGGGAGACACACTTAAGGATTCGACGTTGTTTGAGTAGTTATGGAATGATGAGAAAGAGTCCGAATGTTGTTCGGAGTCTCGGATGGGATCCGGGATATCACGAGGAGATCCGGAATGGTCCGGAGAATAAGATTCATATAAGGAAAGTCCTGTTTCGGAGTTGGAGAATGGTTCCGGTGTTTTCATCAGGAATGTTCTAGAAGGTTCCGGAATGTCCGGCACTCCGGAGGGGAAGGGTACATGAATGTGTTATATCAAGTTGGTATGATAGCATCATGTACTAGGTGTCATCGCTGTACCAAAATAAAGGGTTTATTCAAATCCTAGTTTGAAAAGTCAAACGGCTAATTTGAAAAGTCAAACGACAGTTTTTGGAAAGAGGAGGAGAGTTGGAAACCGACTTGGGGGAGGAGTTCCTCCTCCCACCGCCGGCCCACTTGGAGGCCGAGTTGGGGAGGGACTCCCCTCCCCTTGCGCGCCTCCCTCCACCTATATAAGGAGGGGCAGGGCTCCCCTCCTAGACACACAAGTTGCCTCCCTCTAAACCTAAACCCTAGCCGCAGCCTAGGGTTTTCTCCCAAGCCGCCGAGTTGGGGCTTCTAATTGCCCTAGCCGCTGGCCTAGCCCCTTCTAATTGGTGTGTCTAAACCCTAGATCACCGAGGCTCTCTCATAGTCCACCATACTCGCTCCGGCTTAAGGCGAAGCCCTGCGAGATCTCCCCTCTACTTCCGGTACCACGCCGTCGTGCTGCCGAAATCACGAGGAGAGTGCTACAACCTCCGCTGCCTGCTGGAACAAGGGAGAGGAAGGTCTTCATCGAGTACCGAACATGTGACCGACTGCGGGAGCGCTGCTGGAACGCAACGCCGGAAGGATCGTCTACGTGATCTTGAGATCGGGAAGAGTACGACTACATCACCCACGAGAATCTGCTCTCGTTAAACACTTTGGAATCTTCGAGGGTAAGTTATTCCATCGACTCGTTGCTACAATCTAGTAGATAGATCTTGGCTTGTTTGTTTGTATGCGATAGAAATTTTTTGTTTTCCATGCTACGAACCCCTACAATGGATCCATCCGAAGATCCTGGTCGCATTGGTGAAGGTTTTCTTCAGGGCATGATAAGAGGTGAAATTCCTCTTAATATTAATACCGGTGAAGATATTTTGCTCGAAAAAGAGATATCCTCATATCTGAATCCATCCGGTGATGGACTAGAGGAAAACCTAATGTACCAAGGGGAAGACCGGATGGACGAAGGGCAAACAAATAACAACCATAATGATGGCCCCTCGACAGGATCCAGCGAGGTACATATATATATAAAGTCTCGTGTTACCTCTGTTCATTAAATAATCTAGATATATATTAATCATTATCTCTTCTTCTTTTAGCCCACCGGATCAAAGAAATCGACAGCTCGAACGAAACGAGGGCCGAACAAAAAGTTGGATGGTAATCAGAGGTTCACCATCGAAGAAATAGATGATGATGGTGAACCGATTGCTCTAGAGAAGCACCGAGGATTTTTATAAATCAATGCGGGGTGCTTGTTAGGGACAACCTGCCGATCACCATCCAAGAATAGAATTAGTCAAAGAAACCCGGTGAAGAATCTAGCTATGTCACCGATGATGCCAAAGATGACCTTTGGCAGAAGCTCATAGAGCATTTCATACTACCTCCAGAGTATGAAGAATTTGAGGTAGATGGTATTACCCCAAGGCTGGGTGGGCTTGAAAATAGAGCGAAAGTGAAGGAGTGGGCTCTGAGCAAGATGGCTGAACTGTACCGGAACCACAAGAAAAGTTTATACGCGAAATATGTCGCGAAAAAGAAAACTCCAGACTTCAAAGGAGTAAACGAGAAGTTGAGAGAACAGTGGCCCGATTTTGTATAGTACAAGCAATCTGATAAAGCAAAGGCAAAGTCCCCAAAGAACGCGTTAAATGTTGCCAACAAGAAATACCATCATAAAATGGGGACATGTGGCTACAAGAGTGCCGTCCCTAAGTGGGAAACTATGAAGAAGAACATGAGGGCTAGAGGCGTCACTCCTGGTACAGATGGATGGCCCGAGAGGTCAAAGCACTGGTGGTATGGGCACAGGGGATCCTTGGACCCAGAAACAGGGAAGACATTATTTCATGATAAAATTCTAAAACCCTCCCAAGACCTTATTCAAGCAATGAACGATGCTCAATTGGGATTGTTCCGTCCCGAGAGAGAGAACGACGAGCTGACACGCTCCCTAGGGAATCCTGAAAAGGGAGGACGAACACGAGGCAAAGGCGCCGATGTTCATGGAAGAAAGGGTTTCCTCAGTACGATGCCAGTTACAGAAGCCGTCAGAGAAAGAAGGACCGGAAGGCAGACCGGATCTCCAAGGTAGAGCAGGACCTAGCTGATCTGAAGAACCTCATGCATGAAATTAGACAAAGGCCGTCGTCGTCAACTCACCCGTGGGCTGATGATCCTGCATTGGATCTTAGCCAGCGGAGAAGCAGCATGGCTTCCATGGAGGTCCGGGCTGATGATCAAGCACTGTTGGATGATGCACCGGCTCCTCACTACCCCGTGGATGATGTCAGAGAGATTGCACAATGTGAGCTACATCAGCCAATGAACAACCTGTCCTTCAAGGTGGCGATCGGCACTGCTTTACCTTGTCTACCTGGAGCACTCCACCATTCACTTCCGATTCCACCAGGCTATGCTCGTGTCACGGTGGATGACATAGTGGAAGAATTTGCGGACCTAGAGATTGAAATTGCTACGCCTGAAGGCCTTACGGAACTAGGAAATGTCAAGCGCAACATCATTCTATGGAATAAGAAGTACATCAAGTTTCTAGGATCGGCGCCAAGGCCACCGACTCCGAAGAAGCCAAGTCCACCCCACATCGAATATCGTCAACCTCCAAGTCCACCCCAAACCGATTATCGCCAACCTCCAAGTCTACCCCGCCCCGCTGACGATCGCCGCAGCAGGAGTACATCAACTCGATCTCCGCCTCCGCGCAATACTCGATCTCCGCCTCCGTCTCGATGTAATACTACTACCTCGTCGAAGAAACGGAAGTTTGACGGTCCCTCGCACCCCACATCGAAGAAATGTCAAACGACGAAGATAGTCGACATCCCGCCGGCTCTTCCAAAGAGACATTATGACAGGACCGATGAGGAAACTAAAGCGGATGTGGCTGCCCAAGTTAAGGCGCATTTTGCACCCAAAAAGCCTGAGCCAAATCCGGTATATAATGAAAAAACCAAAAAGTGGGCTAAGTCCTTTCTTGAGCAACCATCCCAGATATTGATGAATCTGGAATCAGACTATGACCGGGAGATTATTAAGCAAGCACAGAAGAAAAAAATCACAAGTGCAAAAAGCGGGAAGCAAGTTGCCCAGCTCGGAGCACAGAAGAATCAATCGGTCGCCCCACTCAAAGTCATTTCAGACCTCGACAAGGCCTTCAGAGCTGAAATGGATATGGACATGCAAATAATGGACCCCAGAGCCCGTAATAATGCTGCACTTATGGGAATCACTGTATCGCAGGCCAAAGCACTTGCTACCGAAGAAAATATGTCTCTTGGTCAATATTTAGGCTATGAAGATACGCCAGTGGGTCAGATAGTACGGCAGTATGTTCAAGGGGAGCCTCTAGTCAGTAATGAGGAGCTCGCGCGTCTATCCACACATATGCAAAATCTGCACGAATGGTACATGTCGCAAGCAGAAAAAAAGCATCAGAAAAAGATTGATTTCCGATGGACGTTAGAAAGGACATCACTTTAAACCATACTCCATACAGGTTCAAATGACCGAACTGTTTCAGTTATACAACCAGCGCGCCCTCGACAAATCTATCATTGGTTGCTACTGTCTGTAAGTGATTTATTTCTATAATTAAGTTTGTAGCTCAGCTCGTTCATTGCATTTAATATATTATCCTAACTATATATATTTTTGTATGATGATATTATATTCTGCAGAATAAAGATGCTTGAATACAAAAAAACTAGAAGATACGATGTTGGGTTCATTGAACCATATATCGTTAATGAATATACGTTAAAGAATCACCCCAAGAACGTGGAGGAAGACCTGTGCAGGTTCTTAACAGGAATAATTTTGTTAAGGAAAACTATTTCCTTACAACTTCAAGTGAGTGTTTATATCTTGTACACATTTTATTTTTGCTTACTGGATGAGCTATGCATGTATGTTTATGTAAAGGTCTGCAGATTCCACTGGATCTTGCTAAACATTCAAGTTGACAACTCCCTAGTTAAAGTCCACGACTCATTAAGTTGGGACCAAGAGCAGTGGAGCGACATGAAAGCAATGCTTCATAAGTAATTTCAATCATTATCGCATTATATCGTCCTCTTTTATTCATTTCCTGATATCAAGTAACTAATAACTCCTTTGTTCATTTTCTTTGCTGAACATGTGTTGGACACGGTTCAGACAGAAAATACCAGGTCCATTCAAAGAGGAGTTAACTTATAAAATGGTGAAGAGTTTACAGCAGCCGAGAACTCATTTATGTGGATACTACGTCTGCGAGTACATCCGCGAGTTGACCAGTGAGCGGAAAGTTGACTCACATTATATTTATGATTTGCGAGAGAAACTAGAGCCAGACCAGCGTATAAGAGCAATTCAAGAGGAGCTGACGGAATTTATGATGAAGAAAGTCCTTGATGTACATGAAGAGCATTATGCGAATGACGTGAAACTCGATTTGCCTTAGTCATCTCCATGTAGCTGATATGATATATATATTCATCAATGACCATGTAATTTCAAAATATTTCTTCCTTTTGATATGATTGATTATATGTATGCTTGCAAGGGATCGATTAATTATATAAATGCATCGACGTGTAGTGTGTATGTAGTAGCGTATAATATGTATACTGAAATATATGTTTGAATTATAGTGAAACACAAAACGAAAAAGGAACGAAATGGCAAAAAAAAAAAGAAAATACACAATCTCTGCCGCGGCAGAGAAACACATAATTCTCTGCCGCGACAGGAAACCTTATAGTCCCGGGTGATGTTACAGCCCCGGACTAGAGGGTTTTCGCCCCCCGCGGCGCTGAAACTGCCACGTGGCTGTTATCAGTCGCGTGCCGTAGCGAGCCGGGACTAGAGGGGAGGGGGGCTCTAGTCCCGTTTTCGCAGTCCCAGCCCAAAACCGGACTAAAGCCAGTTGCGGACCGGACTGTAGGCCCTTTTTCCACCGTGCACATATACTGGTCATAAATTTGCATCACGTGTACTATGAGGCTAGGCATATACATATGCATAGCAGGTCTGCTATCTACTAGCTCCTAGATCCATGTTGTTCTGCTTATATAGCCTAGCCAGTTTGGAAGCTCAACTCTAGCTCACAATGTTGTTATATCGGTTCCAAACCAAGATATAGGGTTAAGCACGCGAAATAGAGAAACCAATGCGGGGATAGTTTTATTATCAAAAAACACAAGACGCCATAGTAAAAAATGAAAGACCGGCGAGTTGTTTTCTGGTCCAATGCGTTTACTCTAGGTCCACCATGCCATCAACCTAACATTTCAATGGAGTTACACATGCTTGTGCGATTTACTCATTTTGTCTTGTAGCTCCTTCACATTATCATTGGGAATGGGAGAACAAAAAATTGTGTAAATAGTTGATTTAAACTCAGCTGGAGAAATTTAATTGGCAGAAGTTGCGCCTTTTCTTTGTGGGTGAATATAGTTAATTTATTCAAAGATGAAAATTTGGACAAACAATAATCGTAACAATACAAATCGTCATTAAAAACTGTTACTTAGTCGATCACACAATATATATTAAACTTAAAATATGGCATGTTTTATGGTACCTTTTACAGCTAGAGAGAAAGGGACAAGTATGATTTGAGCGGACGGTTCAGATTAAGCAGCGAATATTAGGCCCGGGAGGTCCAGCAAGACGCAATTACTGGATTTTTTTTTGTAAAACTAATCAGGCCCAGATCCATCAATTGTCGAAGCGACGCAGCACCAAGAAAATCCCCACGCCGCCGCCTCCATCTAGCGCGCGAGCACGCCGCCTCCTCCACACGAACCAGCCACGCCGCCAACTCCCACATGGCCGATCACGACGCCGCCGTCTCCACCAGCGACGACGCTGGCTTCACGTCGCACGCGGCCACCGACCCAAACAACCGAGCACTCCGCCGCCAGCTCGGCAGCGTTCCTTGTCCCCTTTACACCGGAGGCCTCATCCGTGGGCTTTGCGGGACACCGCCGAACCCCCTCTCCTGCACGGAGCCGCCTTCTACGTCACCCCTTCGATTTATCGTTTTACTTGCAAGGTGCGTTACTGGGTGTCTCGTGGTCATACTAATTGTATTTTCCTAGCAGATATGAGCACCCAATTAGATGAGCCAGGATTGCATTCAAGTATGCAGATTGCTGTGATGCTCTGACTCTGCTTTGAATTGCCTGCATATTTATATTACTGCAAGCATCATTGAAATGGAAATAAATTAGAGGTATCACATTATGAATTAAGCAGGTTGATATTTGAGAAATTTATCAGAGCCTGTGGCATAACTAGTACTCATGAAACCCCAACAGCCGTTGGTGTATGTAGATGATATGACAGTCATCTCTTTTAGTTTTTTGTTGCATTTACGGAAGTGTTCTGTTACTTAATTCTGCAAATCTTCAGTACCATTGTATCAGGCCCTAGTATATGTTATGTTCTCACTGGATATGATGCTGAAGAAAACTAAGTGGAGAAAAGAAAGGAGTGATAACTGGTAAGGCATTTAAAGTGAAAATTCTCAGTGTCTAATGCATGTAAAACATGAAGGAACTTCAGTATGATATTTTTTAGTACCATTTGCTAGTACTCCTAATAAAGGGTCACATATGAATCCGTGCAAGAAAAGGATCCCATATGAGAATAAGATTGTAGTAATGATTGCGAAGAAACAAAGTTTTGAACTGATACATTTCTCCTGTAGCGTGAAGTATATTATGAAGTTTTTTTCTAGACATGATTTACTTGATTGGTAACATAAATCTTTCTTTGATGACTGTAATTTTCATACATGGAGCATGAGGCGCATGATGGGCATCTCCACGAGGTTAGCAAGACCTTCAGAAGAAGGATGAAGCAAGGAATGTTGTTTCCCAGACTCTAAATCTGAAGCTTTCTTTTGGTTGGGGAGAACATAGAGCGGATCAGGAGGCAGCTGGGTATTTTGCATGTGGAGGTCCTGATGAAGTCATTGTTGACGTGAAATGTTAACCTAGTTCTAAGATATGTCAATCACGTTTTTTCTCAAGGACCAAATTAGTTGCTGAAATCTGGTGTTTTCTGGCATTACTATTTCTGAGAATTGTATGTGTCATCGTTGGTACTACTCTAGTACTTCTCAAGGACAGCAATATTACTGATACAAAAGCTACTTCTACTTTTCATTTGTATTGAGAATGAATAACATAGTGCAAGTAACAGTTGCACGATCATTCAAGTCTTCATGAGAAGCACCATTGGTCCAAGTATGAAGAAAAATATTGAAGGTAGAGATGATAAATGTAAGCTGAACTATATGGCGTCACAGGAAGACAATGCTGCAGTCTTTTTCTACAGATATAGCACTTACAGTGAAGGCCATATGAGAAACATTTTCTGGGCAGATGTACAGTCTCTGTTGGACTATGAGGCGTTTGGGGGTGTCCTGTCTTTGACAACACGTGCCTTGAAGAATGATACATGTGTGGGGGAATAGTTGCGGATACAAGAGTTGTACTATGTCAAATTAGAGAGCTCAAACGATATCTTCTTTTCAATTAGGAAACTTTTCAAGAAAAACAAACGGTAGTCAACTACCTGTCTGTATGGGAGTAATGTACAGATAAATAACCAGATGACCTGGGGCGTTTTTGAAGCTTGATATCTTGTACGTATTATTTAGCCTAATGTTGGGCCAAACAGTATCATCTATATTTGATGGTGGAATAAATAAAGAAAGCAGACTGTTGGCCTTATTCAACTTCTAGGGCTATTCAATACCACTTTAGTCTTGTATAAGCACAACAGAAGTTTCAAACACATACTCAGAGTATCGGCGTGCACTTGAGAACTCATGCTCTTGAAAAGCAAGCTAAGCTACAGGTAAAGTTCCGCGGATATTTTAGTAAGCATGTGAAGTATATATTGTATGCACGAGCATTATGATCAAGAAACAGCTCGGGTGCCTCATCTCATTTGTTGTGCTGAGTGAATTGCATTTGTCTAATGCAATATAAATGTTATTTGAACTTATGATTATGTGCATAATTCATGTTCTAATTCTAATTATATCAAAGAAAAACTAATTAAATGTGCTTGGTGATACAAAGGTTAGCAGTTGACCAATACCTAGCACCTTCAATAATCTGTAGGTGTTACCTGTTATGACGCATATAAGGTCTTGAACTCTTTATGAATTTATCTGCTTTTGGTTTCTAGTTAAGGCAAAGAAAATTGCTTGCTCTCTAAAAAATTGGAGAACCAAAACATGTTACTCTAACAACACTTACAGTATCATATATTATGTTCAGTTTTAGCATAACAAATGCTTAATCAAGAAGCCATGGTTAAGAACCATACCAAGTAACAAACCAGAACTTCTCAATCAAACCAAAAAACTAGAGTGGATATAATACATTAGAACTACTGCTATAGTGGTATGACATATGTACAGAGCTACAGAATAGCAAGTGTCTTTCTCCCTGTATTTCTTGTAGAGATGACCCAGTTCAGTGTAGTTAGAATTTGTCAGACCACTGCAGAGATACGAACTTAGGTGGCATTTGCTGAGTGCTGCTGCTGGCGGTGGTGCATGTCCAATTCGCGCGCTTGTCCACGTCGCCGGCCCGCCGTCACCGTCACCGCCTGTAGGGCCAGCACCACCGCTCTAGCCGCCTTGCAGAGGGAGGGGCGCAGACGCGGCCCTGGCGGGGGACAGAAACGCTTTGGCGTCGGGAGTATCCACCACGCAGGCTGCAAGGCGATCGGGGATCCGCAGGCCACAGCTTTGCCATCGAACGACGAGCACCGCCGGGATCTGGCACTCCAGCCGGTTCCACATTTTAGATCGATTTAGGGTTCGTGGACGAGGACCATGCAGTCTGGTACCAGCCACATTGGCCCTCCAGTCGATCGAGACTAGTTTGACTGTCCTGGGCCGGGTCCATTACGGCCTGTTTATGGGATTTCCCGGTGAGGTAACGATTTTGACATAAGTACGAATCATACTGCTCACCATTTTTGCACCAGTGTGAAGTATTGTGAGCCTTTGGATGGACAGAAATAAAAGGCTATTATTCATTTAAGGGTACCACAAAAGTCCTCTAAAATATGTATACTCATTCAAACCTACACATCATATATATTAACATATTACACATTTCGGTAATGATTACTTAATTATGTCAAACAAGAGGCATGCACAGGCTCTTTTTCGAACAGAGGAATAAGATCCCAGCTTCTACATCATTTTGGTCAAGCATGGAGTTTGGACATAGGGTCAGTTAAGTATAGCAACATATTAGAAATTACATACTCCAGTGTAGTCTTTGGATAAAATATTTAACCACCACATAAAAAACGTGTATTGAGATGTATGATTTGCCGAAGTGTACAATAAAATGTACTATTATCTTAATGGGCTCACGTGTATAAAGCTGACATATTTGCGAGCATTTTTGCCAGCTAGTTCCAGGCCGGGTTCTCGGAGTGATGAGCTTTACTAGTTGTATGCGGTAACCTAACATTTTTCCTGCTTTCATTTCAAGCCTAGCGGTAGGAATGTAAGGCATCAAGAACATACCTATAGCAAGCCTGGATCACGGTGGATAATGATCTGAAGACCAGAGCAAGCAAGCTACGATGGCAAAAAGACCAAGAGCAAATCAACGTGGACACGTCCAACGCGCAATCATTAGCTACCAAGCTGTTGGTCCTATCACCATCCCAATGTTTTGATGAGGAAATTGGATTTGCAGTGAAAACATTTAACTACTGCTTGCTTCATTCAGTTGATTGATCCTTAGAAGATCGAGACCGTGCCGCCGCTGCATAGACCAGTACTCCGTAGTACTTATTTAAAGTTGACCCTCTCTCTCTGATAGAAATAAACCTACAGGGATTGCTATTTTCTGGGGTGGAATTAATTAAGTGGTCATAACAAATAAAGAGAGAGAGTCAATAAAAAGAACACTACAAATAGTTAATCACATTTTTTTCTACAGGAGCTATAATATATATGCCTTCTTCTGGTCAAGTAACGAGTTACAACATATAAAAGTTCTAAAAGAAAGAGTAGCGAGAAGGATCAAGATCTTCCACTAGCAAATCACTCACAACCTATATGGGTAGGGCTGATCCTCTGAGCTCCAATTAATGTTCTTGTGAGTAGGTGCCGGCTTAGTGATCGACCATTTCGAAGAGATCATGATGAAGACAATAGAAAAAATTGATCAACAAGGAGGAAATCCGTGCATATATTCAAGCTTCTTGTACTCCAAATCTTCAATCCAATACACGTACATGATCATGAAAAACTGCCAGAAGTGGTAGCCTCAATGTTTTTTCTTTAAAAAAAAGATATGCCATTTAATGCTTTGCGGTATGAGTAGTGAAAAATATCGAACCACCAATTGTTCAATGCTTTTCTCCTAGAGAAAATTTATTTAATTAGTGAGGCTAGCATTGAGACTTGCACCTTGCAAAAAAGGTTTTTCTAATATAGTTGTCAATCTACAAGGAATAAATTGTATATGCCCTAATAGGCGACATCTCGTATAATGACATAAATATACTATCTTATCTCAACAAGGGATCATCTGTTAGTTAAGATAAGACCCACATTTTTTTCCTATTTCTCTCTCTTTCAACTCGGCAATTATCCTATGAGACGTTAATATAAGACCATTGTACATGTGTTAAGCTGTGAACATGCCCAAAATAAATTGGGTAAAGTGGAAATTTATCTCCTAAATGGGCAAACTACGAGGAATTCTCTTTAACTAGGATAACCAATTGTCACAAATGCAAAGCCAAGGATAAACTGGAATTCATTCATGTATATAATTAATCAACATGTAACAGGTTACTCTCTTCACATTTCGGTGTCTACAAGCTACATCCTTTAAGTAGTAGGTGCAATATCTCCACCGGTCATATATTTATCTCACTTTAATGTGACCAGTATTCCCTCTTTGCCATAATGTAGTCATATCAGGTTTTTTTTTTCAACAATCAGACAATGCATAGTTTGATCAGGGTTTATACAAAAAAAATATCAACATCTAGATTACCATTAGATTCTTCATGATGTATATATTTTCATAATGTATAAATTTGTTATTATGAAAATATATATTTTCTCAATAAACTTGGTCAAACTTTATATTCTTGACTTTTGAAAATATATGCACTGTATTTTAACAAGGGGTAGCTCCCAGCTAATGTAGGTCTATAAACATTAATTAGCGAGTCGTGCAACGCTCAGACAAAAAACACACTGCACGGAGATGTAGGAAGAAGTAAGTGGTTATCAGGAACTTAGTTACTCGGATAGGTTTAGTACAAAAGCTCTACGGGCAAATTAGTTAAGTTGTTGTTGTTGTCTTTGTATACATGAGAAGTAAAAAAGTACTCCCTCTCCGTCCAGAAAAAGATGTCATAAGTTTGTCTAAATTTAAATGAATCTGGTTTAACTTCGTCCAGAAAAAGATGTCAAAAGATGTCACAAGTGACATCTTTTTCTGAACGTAGTTAGTGAATCATGATGTCAGACAATCGCTGGACCTTCTTTTTTCTCGAAAATACGACTGCGTCCTGATCCTTTACGTATACTCGCATCAGCTGTTTCAATCTTGAAATATTCAGTGCGTTGGCAACACCAAATCCTTTTAGAGCACGACCCATTAATGCGAGTGTGGCAATGTTGTTTGTACATTACGCGTATGAAAAGGCACCATCATCGATGCATCTCCCGGCGGTTATATATACCACTCCGATACCCATGTGCACGGGCCGTCACAAGTCGTGTGGTTCTATTTAGTTCCGAGTTGCGTAGTTAATTATTCTTAAAAAATAGCTACGTACCGTACTCTCTCTGTTCACAAATAAGTGTATATCTAGCTTTTTTCTAAGTCAAACATAACTAAATTTGATCAATTTTATAGAAAAAAATATAAGAACATATATTATATTAAATTGACATATTATAAAACTAGATTTAAAAATAAATCTAATGGTAACAATTTACTGTCATAAATGTTGGTATGTTGTCCTAAAAAGTTAGTCAATGTATTAAAGTTTGACTTAGGACAAGGCTAGAAGTACATTTATTTACGGATGGAGGGAGTACATGTTATGAGGAATCAATGTTGTTTGTGTCTTCACACATATAGGCGCGCTTTTATTCAGGCTTGGGAAGTATGAGGATTGCATATCCAAGTAGTAGAATGGGCCCACGTGCAAATCCTTCCGTTTCAATTACTATCTAATAGTACCACTTTGCCAAGTTAATTGTGAGCATTACAAATTGTGATATCTTCCTCCGCAGTGACCAAATTGATTTCTGCCAATTGGAATTCTTCGAAAGAACCTAATTGATCACTATCTCCTGGTTCTGGTCAGTCGTTGAAGCAATAATATCTTACTCTTACATGCATTGCTAGGAATCTACTAGGACTATCTTTTCTCAGTTTAGCATTTACATAAACATCAGAAAGGCTGCGTAATGCAAAGTACTTGTATCCATTCTTTTGCACCAACGATGAGTGAACCACCAGCTATTTGTTTGTTCCTCAACCAACTGTCTCCATTCTTTTGGACCAGGTTTCAGTTTCTGAACTATGAATATGGTAGCATCGAAAATGTGTGTCAGCGAAAACTATAATGGACAATCAACAACACATCATAAATTAGGTTCGCTGATGCATTTTTGGTAGCTAGCTCATGGCCTGGTTGAGTACTGTTTGCATGCGCAGCTGTTGATAACAGTTTTGCTACTATGGTTGGTTGGAAACCAAGCTATTGGATTAGGAGGCATGAGAACAACTGCTGCTTCATTGAACGTGTTATATTACCTGCCAATTGATCTGCCGTATCATCAACCCATCATCTAGATGAAGATAACTTCCCCAAAAGAATCGATTCGCAAGTTGCTCGTTGGAGGACATAATTGTTCAATGGGTTGTTCATTAAAAGAATGGAATATCTGCTGCTGATCAGAGAACATAAGTAGATTAAACAGTAGATCCTTTCTCTGATGGAAGATAATCTGACGGAGATTATTTTTCGTTGTATTTGGGCTGACGACTGACTGTTGAGTTGATTAAGCCGAACACAAAAATGAAGAATCAACATAGAGCAGTTAATTACTCTCTGTTACATTACATACTATATTTCAACCACATATAACACGTCAGCAATGATTTCTTACATCAAACTCTAACTGCTAGTAACATTTCTAGCGCAAGCAGCATATCACGGCGTGCACTCGGTAATATATTTTAATTTCTTCATAGATCTCCTCTAAAATGTGTGTTGATCTATTGAAGCCTATTGTTTCTTTCCTTCCGGATCATCCAGACATACCACGCTTCCTTTTTCGAAATGGGGAGAACACCGGCCTCAACATCAATAGATGCACACAACCATTTCTTACTTAGTTTAGAAGTTTTAAACATTACGTCTCATGGATGAAAGAGGGTCAAAAAAAAAAAACCACGCTTCATAAGAAATAGGAGAGACTCTCCTGAAATTCTGGACCACTCCTCGAATCTGGATCCCATATATCATGTTTTTTGCGAAAATGTTACCGATGTAATAACATGTAGTGGTGTTTTGACGTACTATTGGGTGCATAATAAAAATAACTATGGGTTTTTTGACCATCTAGCCACGACTACATATGCTACATCTGGCATGAACTGTAGGCATGCCACCATCATCGACTATCTATCACCGGAGTCAGGCATGTTGAAAGATTATAGTTTGTAGTAATATCTTCATTTAAAATATAAGATGTTTTGAGGCTATTTTAGACTACCAGAACGTGTTATGTTATGAAACAGAGGAAGTATATCTTAATGTCGATCTTAATGTTGCGTGCAGCTTGTATTTGATGGAGCAGAGTGTGTACGACTACTCCCTTCATTCCGGATTATAGTGAAAATTTAGCAAAACTCTGGGACCTAGACGATTGTTCATTGGCTGCGAAAACGAGAAAAATAGGAGTTTAGCATTGATGGATTCGGTAATTGATACAAAACAACGGCCATGCAACCATTTTTACACGGCTATGCACCAAACTCTACCGTTTTCACACAAGAAAAACACATGGGAGAGGAAGAGGGATCGGTGGAAGTAATTACAGGAGAATAAATTCAGGCAATAAATACATACATTAGCCTAATTTTTTGGAATCTCTACAAAATGTTATTAGCCTTATAAGAGCAAGTACAATAAGGTCTAGTCAGCGGGCTATAAAGCTTAAACTAGTATATTTATGCTTAGTTGGATGAGAGAGAAGAGGAGTGAGCTCTTAGAGCAAGTATAATAAGAGTGAGTCAGTTGACTATAAGACTTAAAATACTATATTTATGCTGAGTTGGCAGGGAGAGAATAAGAGAGAAAGAAAGCGGGCTCTCATGCAAGAGCCAGCTCTTGCACGTGCTCCTAGACACTTTGAGAGATCGAAAGATGGGCCATATGTTAATAAAGTAGTATATTTTTGTAACTAGCTATTATACATGTTGGCTATAGTGTTGACTATAGATGACATGGCAATGTCTTATAGCCGGCGGTCGGCTGCACTATTGAAGTTGTTCTTAGAGCAAGGACAATAACACAGCCGGCTGCTAGCTATATGCCTATGCCAAGTCAATTAGAGCCAAAACAAAAAATCACCCATACAATAGGTTGGCTTTTAGATTGGCTTTATTGAATATTCAATTACTTAAAGTTTGCATGCATGGAGATGGATCAGCCGCACAAAAGCATGTACTATCGTCGGCTGTAGGCTGTAAGCGGGCGATATCCATTTGATTTCTGTGCTGCAGCCGGCGCTTGATCTATCCTCGGCTCTCTTCTCTCTCTTAGTTTCTCTCACTTCCACCTAAGATTTTGCTGACGTAGACTAGCTTATAGTCAGCTGATTAGGACTTATTGTATATGCTCTTAGTTAAGAGCTAGCTGCAGCACGTGCTCCTAGGTAGTATGTGAGGGTGTAAAGTGGAACATGCATTAATAAATTAGCATATTTTTAAGTCTATCTATTGTACATGTTGGCTATTAGATTGACTCTTGATGATATGGACATGGCTATAGCCAGCGGTTGGCTCTACTATTGCCCTCTAATCCGGAACGGAGGGAGTACCTCAGAGCAATGCATGTGCACGGTTTGCTTGCCAACCATTGGCTCATTGAAAACCTTGTGCAGTACAGCCACTTGATAGGCTAGGTAGGTGTGACTATATTTATATCTTAGACAGACCACTATTCCACGAACATGAGAGCTCTTAGCTTTATGCATGAGCAAGGCAATGAGGGATCGGATCTCATGCGATCGTTCATAGGATTTCGGTAAGAATGCCGCGTGCGACGTCTGGCAATTTTCCTACCGGAGTAGAATGTCGAAATAACTATCATTTGTCTAGGCTTGGGATGCACATGGAATGGTGACACATATGGAGGAGTTGATAGGTCTAAAACAGATGCTAAACTGACTACAATTCTTCTTTTTTGGGGTGACCTCAACTTACTGCAAGGATGCCTGCCCATGTGGTCAGAATGAGAAGACCCTCGAGAGAGCAGCGTGCTAAGTGCTAACCAAGATGTCGTATTTGTCATCTCAAAGTGGAATCGACTGCGACACAACCAGTAGGCTACTGCCCGTTCTACTTGCTACGTACGTTTAATAAATACAAACATCCCCGTTACCCAAATATCTGGACACAAACATTCCAGACTTGGATTTTTGTTGCACTTTGGTCTTTGTTTCAAAACTCATCTCCTAGGTCTCTAAATGACACAAGTCAGAATGGTACTCCAAGCTTAGGAAGAAAATCCGGTTGAGAGGAGCAACCCTTTTTATTTTTACCTATTAAAACATGCATGCAAACATCTTGAGATTGAAAGGGGAGCATCAGTACAAGATCTCGCACATGATTTAAGGAACACTACGGGAATAACCAAATAGGCCGACGCCCTTTTTATACGCCGACGGAAAAATGTCGGGGTCGTCGGCGTAGCTTGACGGGCCGTCGGCCCAGTTTTGCCGTCGGCGTAGAATAAATAGGCCGACGGCCACCGTCGGTGTAAACAGGACCGTCGGCGTAGCCCATTGGGCTAACGGCAGAGCAACGGCGTCAAGTCGGTTTCAGACCTATGCCGACGGCAAAGCCGTAGGCGTAGCTATTTTTCTTTTTTTCCACATTAATCTTAAAAAAACATAACTAAATCATTTAAATTCATAAAAATACATATAATATATCAAAATTTGCAGAAAAATAAGATCTATCTATATAAACTCAAATATTATATATTTTTATTCAAAAAATACATAAAAAATACAAATACTTTCGTATAACATATTTTTCATTTTCCGAGTGCAAAAAACGGGGTATTTTGTGAAGCAACCACCAAAAAAAGTTTTAAAATGAAAATACCACATTTTTCAAAAATACTAGACCATATTGAATGGACAATTTCCCAACCTACGAATCTCAAACCTTTCAGTTCACCTCTCGTGAAAAAGACAAATTCCTGCCGAATCGGTAGAAAATGAGTTAGATTTGAACTACAGGTACATGATATGTTGCTCATGATTTTTTGCAAAAATCATTTTTAGGTTCACAATATGGTATTTCATCAGAGATCTAATGCAAGTTTAGTGAGGCTCAGCCCCGATCTAAGAAACTTCATGCCCCTCAATTTAGAAAGTTTGACGATAGTTTGAAATGGGCATAAAAAATTCAAAAACGAACGAAACAATGCAAAACATTCGCATGGTGTCATATTATATGATATAGTTGCATGGAAAAATACCAGACTTGGTATATTCATTGAGTCTCAAAAAACCCTTCACAAAATGACCTATCTCAATCGAGGTTTTCTGGATTTCAGGTCAAATGACCAATGTTATTGCGAGAATCGCGGTATAGTTTGCGATAATGTGTCTATATTGTGCACACATGTGTATAATGGGATGGTGAAGAATGTTGCAGGAGAAAGTTTTCCTTTTCGTCGCACCGAAAAGCCATTTTTCATTTTCCGAGTGCAAAAAACGGGGTGTTTTTGTGAAGCAATCACCAAATGAAAGTTTCAAAATGATAATAACACATTTAAAAAAAATACTAGACCATATTGAATGGACAATTTCCCAACCTACGAATCTCAAACCTTTCAGTTCACCTCTCGTGAAAAAGACAAATTCCCGCCGAATCGGTAGAAAATGAGTTAGATTTGAACTACAGGTACATGATATGTTGCTCATGATTTTTTGCAAAAATCATTTTTAGGTTCACAATATGCTATTTCATCAGAGATCTAATGCAAGTTTAGTGAGGCTCGGCCCCGATCTAAGAATCATCATGCCCCTCGATTTAGGAAGTTTGCAATAGTTTGAAAAAGGCATAAAAAATTCAAAAACGATCGAAACAATGCAAAACCTTCACGTGGTGTCATATTATATGATATAGTTGCATGGAAAAATACCAGACTTGGTATATTCATTGAGTCTCAAAAAACCGTTCACAAAATGACCTATCTCAATCGAGGTTTTCTAGATTTTAGGTCAAATGACCAATGTTATTGCGAGAATTGTGGTATAGTTTGCGATAATGTGTCCATATTGTGCACACATGTGTATAATGGGATGGTGAAGAATGTTGAAGGAGGAAGTTTTTCTTTTCGTCGCACCGAAAAGCCATTTTTCATTTTCCGAGTGCAAAAAATGGGGTGTTTTTGTGAAGCAACCACCAAATGAAAGTTTCAAAATGATAATACCATATTTTTTAAAAATACTAGACCATATTGAATGGACAATTTCCCAACCTGGATATCTCAAACCTTTCCGTTCACCTCTCGTAAAAAAGAAAAATTCCTGCCGAATCGGTAGAAAATGAGTTAGATTTGAACTACAGGTACATGATATATTGCTCATGATTTTTTGAAAAAATCATTTTTAGGTTCACAATATGCTATTTCATCAGATATCTAATGCAAGTTTAGTGAGGCTCAGCCCCGATCTAAGAATCATCATGCCCCTCGATTTAGGAAGTTTAACGATAGTTTGAAAAAGGCATAAAAAATTCAAAAACGATCGAAACAATGCAAAACCTTCGCGTGGTGTCATATTATATGACATAGTTGCATGGAAAAATACCAGACTTGGTATATTCATTGAGTCTAAAAAACCCTTCACAAAATGACCTATCTCAATCGAGGTTTTCTGAATTTCAGGTCAAATGACCAATGTTATTGCTAGAATCGCGGTATAGTTTGCGATAATATGTCCATATTGTGAACACATGTGTATAATGGGATGGTGAACAATGTTGCAGGGGGAAGTTTTCCTTTTCGTCGCACCAAAAATCCATTTTTTATTTTTCGAGTGCCAAAAACGGGGTGTTTCATGAATCTTAACATAGTTTCAGTTGGTATAATATTTAAAAGTTACCATATATAATTAAATAGATGATAGGGATGTGATATTTGGATTCCTCTCATTTTTCTAATTGATTTGGATATATTATTTATCGAATTGTGATTTACGGATTTATAGATATGAATTATTCAAATTTAAATGAAAAAAAGCAAAATAAATAAATTTATTTTATTTTTATTTGAATTCAAGATTATTATCACTTATTCATTGTTGTTTACTCAAATAATTGTATGGAATGTAAAAAAATAAATATGTCTAACATTATAGTATAATGGTTAATAGGTTTGATATGATAATATTCACAACAAGTTTTAGTTTCTTTGTCGGAAGCTCATGTGAAAGGAATGAAGAAGTTAAGCGTGTTCGGGCTGGAGTAGTATTAGGATGGGTGACCGGTTGAGAAGTTTGACTAATTATGCAATTTGACTTGAGACTAAGTATACTTAGAATTAAAAATGTCCATGTAAGATTATCTAGTTAAACAATTCAAAAATGTTAAAAAAATTTGAAAAAAAATTTTGAATTTTTTTTGAAAAAATCTAGGCCGACGGTAAAGCCGTCGGCGTAGCCAAACGGCCGTTAGTCATCTAGGTGAGCCCCATATGGTCTACGCCGACGGCAAAACTATATACGCCGACGGCTTTTCTACGCCGACGGCTTTTCTACGCCGACGGGAGAAGGACTACGTCTACGGGGCTGTACGACGGCCATACGCCGACGGCAGCCGTCGGGCCAGCCTACGTCGACGGCATTTAGGGTCTACGCCGACGGAACCCGGCCGTCGGCGTATTCAGCTTCTCCTGTAGTGGAAGAGCTTTGAAGGGACTTAGGCTAGGTTGTGATCCATACATTATATAAACAATGCAAGCGAGTTTATCATGTAGTGGTCATGTAATGTTGGTATTTTAAGCAATCTTTTATCAAAATTTTGTGGTGTCCGACGGATCATGGATTGATGAATGTGCCGCTTTTTCTCGATAATATATTTCACTTAAATATTGCCTCCACGTGATGTGTAATGGCTCTCTTTGGGGTTTCCTTCTTAACTTAAAACATTAAACCATCTGCCATCCACAAGTAAACCACCGGTTGTTTTTGTCAACCAACTGGTCCGTTTGTTCGGACCAACATTCAATCAATGAATTAGCGACCTACCATAAGTTGAGGTGCTCATGTTATAGAAACTATGTTAGATCGATTTTGCACACACGGATAATAAATTTGGATCACGTGTATGAGGTTATTTCTGCCAGACCTAAGCGGTAGCCTAGCCAGTTGCAAGCCCAACTCTAGCTCACAATATTTTTTTATCGGTTCCAAACCAAGCTATAGGGTTTGGAGGCATCTGGAATAGAGCAACCACGATGTGGATTGTTTGTTATTGGAAAACACAAGAAAACGCAGCGATGATATGTCGTCTGATCCAACGTGGTAACTCTCCATCCGCCAGCGCCAAGCCATCGACCCCATGTTATGAGAAAGTTTTTTTTTCCGAAATTTCACCGATCTATTAATAATCATTAACAACAGTACAAAGAGTCTTAAAAATAATAGAAATTACAAATAAGTCACTGGACCACCTAGCGAACTACAACACTAGCACGAGTCGAAGGCACGTCGCCGTCCTCACCTCTCCATCACTGGAGCCGGGCAAAGCTTGTCGTAGTTAAGCTTGTTGTAGTAGACAGACGGAAAGTCGTCGTGCTAAAACCCCATAGGACCAGCGCACCAGAGCAGCAACCATCGCCGAAGATGACAACCGTAGATCGGAAGAGACTGACCTCAAACCACACCGATGAATACGGAAAACGATCGGATCCGAAGAGATCAGTCGAACACATGTCTCCACGCGCCCTCCGCTGGCTCTAGATGCACCGAGAAGCACTAAAAAAAGGCTAAACAAAAAACGAAAACCCTCCCGCCAGCGAGAGGCCGTGGTCCACCACACCTCCAAGGCCCTAAGGCCACCGGAGATGAAGCGGACTGGCGATGTCGCCGGCAAGGGGATAGAACACTAGATGGATTTAGCTGGTGGCTTCAGATCCGTTGGCGGCTGCCTCACGTATACCGCTTCGGTAATGCTTTTCTATTACGAGGAAGTTATATATGCTTACATGATGCACTCATTTCACTCGTAGACCTTCACATTTTCGTCGGCAATGGCTCAAAGAAAATGTCGACGGGAGCTGCGCCGAGTTGGCGACACTGGCACAACCACGCCGGACAGTCCAGCCACTTGCCCCATACTTATGAGACACTGTGAGAACAAATGTAGGAAATCTAAGTGAGCGGTGGGGGTGATCTGCTCCGGCATATGCGAGCAGTCTATGTGGGTGAGAGACTGAAATACGGTAAGCCTATACATTTTTTTTGAGCGGGAACGACTGAAAGTTTTATTGATTATTCAAAGAGTTTACAAGAATTCCCAAATGAGTTTGGGGATCAAACCAAACATGCCTACCAATGATGTGCTTCCCCATTTGCTTCCCTTCGTTCGTGGCTGAAATTAGCCTAAAAACCTTGCGTCTTCACCAAAATTTCCTTTATATCATGGCATGCTGCTCATCCTGACTCCACCATTTATTTCTTTATTAATGACATTTAAGCAATCAGAGACCACCAACAGTTTAGTCATGTGCATATCTTCGGCCAAAGCCAAAGCATCTGAAACTGCAAGTGCCTCTAACACTTCAGGATCTGTTATGCTATCAAACACCATTGCTTACGCACCATGGAACTTACCATTGCTATCTCAACTGATGCAAGCCATGGCACCCCTCATATTTGACCTGGCAACCGCCCCATCGCAATTAAACTTGGCGATACCATCCTGGGGTGGCTCCCAGGTGGCACGAGTCCTTGTTATCATGTGGTTTTGCAGATCAGAACTCATTCTACCGGATCAGAACTCATTCTATCGACTGGCCAAATGGAATATTGTTTGCCAACCCAAAGAATATGGTGGATTGGGCATATATGATTTAAAAGTCAAAAACACCGCATTATTGGGTAAATGGTTATTCAAACTTCTCACCGAAGAAGGGGTATGGCAAACTATTCTATGGAGGAAATATGTTGGCAAACTATTCTATAGATCATCTGTGCTTCCATCCTCACTCTGCGTTCTCTGCTTCTTTTTATTGGCATTTTTTTGCGGTGTCTCTGCTGCTTTATCAGGAACTTTATCATTGGACTGTCCTACTATTGTCAGCACTTTCGCAGTAGAACTCTGGTCAGAACGCGGACCTCCTCCCAAGACCACATCCCTACTAGAGTTCGAAGCCACTCTCTTCCCAAGAAATGAGTTGTGGCCATTAAGGCCATCAGAGACCATATCAGAAGCAAGATCCTTCCCCAAACCATCATCCCAGTAACCATCATTTGCCGGGTTAGTAAAACCACGACCCATTCCACGACCCCATGGTCCACCATCTCTTCCCCCTCTTCCACCTCTACTACGGCCTGGACCACGCCCACGGCCTCTACCTCAGCCTCCATCAGCAAGTATGAAGTCACCCCATTCCAGTTTCGACAGATCATGCTCTCCTTTCCCGCACTCTTCATACCAATGGCCTATATATCCACAATTACCACAGAATATCGGCATCTTCTCATATTTCACTTGATAGAATTCCTTCTTTTTATCCTTCGTGATTGAGGCAAAGCGACTGATTTTCTTGTGAACATCCAACTTCACCTTTATACGAACAAAACTTCCAACAAAACCAGACGGAAATTTAATCTGAACCTCTTTAATTTCCCCAACATTACGACATATACCTTTGATGATTGGTTCCTACAAGTAATTGTTGGGTAGCTGGTGTATCTGAGCCCAGACTGCCACTTTATCTAGCATCACTGATATTGGATTTGTAAAACTGTCATACTCCTCCATAATCAGAGCTTGATCCCTAAAAATCCAGGGACCTTGACGCATAGCGGTATTCCAATCCGCCAAACAATTGAACTGAATCGTGAATGTCATCAATCCTCCTCCACGTAACATCCTTTGCAGGGTTCTAGGATGAACGCATCTCAGCGAATAGGGCGCTTTGGCTAAACCCTAGCTTCGACGTATGCACCCTAGCGATCGCAAGCCACTTCGCCTTGAAATCTAGTTCCGCTGCTTCATTTTCCCAGACAAAATCCTTGATCTCATCTTCATGTAGGTGCAATCTACTCAACATATCCTCCACCTCTTCCTTCTTCTCTCCCCCACCTTCGCTCGGTTCTCCGTTATCCCTCATCTTCTCATCAGCCTTCTCCTTCGACATCTCCGCGACACCACTCGCCTGAGTCACCGAGGGACTCAAGGCGATGATCTCACAGTAATCTCACGATCACTTGGCAGAAACTCTCGGTAGCGCGAGCGCCGCCGGAGGAGACCTAAACCCTAGGTATTTCGCTAGGGGAAAAAACGTCACGGAGGCTCGAAATAACTTGATCTTCGTTCAGTCTCTTTGGAGCTAATGCCGGTGCAAACAAAATTATAAGCTATTAAAAATTCAAATGGCACAGCAAACGGATTAGAGCTGGTTTTTCGGAGATGCCAAATATTGGCACAACTCTAGTTCAAAGGGTCAACTCACTAAGAAAATAGGAGTTGTACAGATTTTCTGGACCACTTGTTTATATAACTCACTAAGAAAATTGCCAAAAAAAAGGAGCATAGATCTATAAAATCATAGCTTCCCTTCAGAATTCACGTTGGTTGCTTGGATACTGATTACGGAGAGAGGCACGCCACATGAAGTTACCGCCTTCAAGACATTAAAAAAACCTTTGAACATACCACATGTAGACACTTTTTTTTTTGCAAATGGGGATTTGTATTACTTAAATCACAGTAGCAAGCCAGGATTTCATCCGGCCCCGAGCGTGGCCAAGTCATAGTTCTATCTGAATCTCGACCAAAAGACGCAAGTAAATGGCTTGCTTTATTCTGCTCACGCCTAATAAAACCTATCTCATAACTATCCCTAACAGACATCAACTCCTTTATCTCTTGGACTAAACCCATCAGAGGGGAGCGGTCAATACCCGGTGCTTGAATCATAGTGACAGCCTCCATGCAATCCATCTCTATTATGCAGGGAAGGTCACTCCACTCCAGCGCCAAGGCTATGCCCTCACGGCACGCTTCCAGTTCAGCCTGTAGGGGACTACTGCATGAAATTAGAGAGCGGCAAGCGGACACAATAATTGAACCATTCACATCACAGATTATCATCCCAACTCCTCCTCGACCATCATTGGGCAAATACGATCCATCCACATTGAGTTTGACTCTACCTCCCGGTGGCATGCACCAGGGTTCTGGCTGCAGTGGTTTAGCTTCAGTCTTCTCCTTCCATTTCACCTTCTACACTTGATTGATAGACAACACAGCTTTGTCCTTTACTGGAGAACTACCATTCTTGAAACATGTGAGCACATTGATTCATGTATGGACAAGGCAACGAGAGATCTCATTTAATCTTTTGTAGAATGTCGTGTGAGATCTGCCATGTTTCATAGTCACTAGAGAATATGTTGGATTAACTTTTGTTTATGTAGGCTTAGGAAGCATATAGGGAATGGTTACACACCCGGATGAGTCAATGGGTCAAAAGTACATGCTCAACTGACTATAACGCTTCTGAGTTGACCTGAACTCGTTCTAATGATACCCATAGGTCTGATCATATAGAGAAGACCCTCGAGAAAACAAGGTGTCAAGTTGGTGTATTTGTCATCACCCCTTGTAACTGGTGGCAAATATTTCTACTACATGCTATGTTCGAGGAAAACAAATGTGCCAGTCACCTAAGTAGAGTTTATTTGCGACATATATATTTCAGTCTATGTTTCATCTCCTAGATCTCTCAGTGACATAGCCGCAAAGGTAACTCAACCGTACCAAGAATATCCAGTTGAGAGGAGGAACCGTGTCTTTTTAACACGTCAAACATGCATGCTATGATTATTAGGTTGAAAGGAGAGCATTGGTACAATATCTCACACATGGATAGTGAAGCTTTGAAGTGACTTGGTGTAGTTCCTCAATTGTAAACCAGGTTAGGAAGTTTATCACATAGTGGCCAGGTATGTTGGTATTTTAAGAAATGTTACTCCCTCCAATCCAAACTAATGATCCCAGATTTTTCTTGATTCAGATGTATCTAGCACTAGAACATGTCTAGATACATTTGAATATAGAAAAATGTGAGGTCATTAATTTGGATCGGAGGGAATATATCAAAGCTTTGTTGTTTACTCATATGCATGTAAACGAGGAGGGGTGGTCACCGGCAGTGGCGTTCAACACTAGAGAAGCAGGGTGAAATGTCCTATTAACTGAAGTCACTTAGGGCACCCATAGCATGTAGCCAAATGTATTTTCAAATTGAGAATTTTCTTTTGGAACTAGTTCTTTATACCGTGGAGGTACACTATTAGGGAATAGCTTATCAGTAGCACAAGTTTTTCGAATTCTATGACGCATATGGGATACGCCATTGTTATCACGTCACTAAATTATAATTCTATGGCGCATATCAATATACGCCACAAAAATCTCAAGCATAGAGCCATAGATCACCACTAGGGGGCAGTTTACTATAGCACCATACTAAGAACTACGTACCACAATCTATTGTGTATATCAAATCTTCCATTGCCAGATATGTAACGAACCTGCAGTACACGGAAAGTCTTTTGACTCCCGAGCTCCGGTGCTCCATGCATATTAAAAAAATAAAAACTATATTTACAACTTTTAGAAAATTATGAGACAAAATTCTAGAAGTAGGTGATGATGTATCTCACAAACGTGTAAAATCTGAATTTTAAATGTTTTGTATTCTAAGCTACACAAAAATGACAAAATTTGGTTTTTTTGAGATTTGGAATCACTATACTCATATCTACAACTTTTGTCATTTTTGTGTAGCTCAAAATACAGAATATTTCCAATTGATCTTTTTGTGTGTGTACATCACTGGCTACATCCCGATTATTTTCCAGAATTTTTTGAAGCTTAAAAACATATTTTTCGCTTTTTGATCAAACAACGGATCACTGGTGCCCATGTGCACCAAATCTTCACTCACATGTACACAGCTAATTAGTTGTTACTTTGACGGCGGTGTTCTTGAGCTAGGCACTAGCTTAGCGATCGACCATTCAACAACCATGATCTAGCAAAACCCAGAAGGAACTGAGTGCATATTATATATCAAGCACTTCGATCGTGTTCCAAATCACATACGTACATGAAAAGAGATCCAACACTGAAGTGCTACGTTAAACTATTTATATCTTCTTATTTAATAGTACTACTCCCTCCGACCCATATTAGTTGACTCACATTTGTCTAAATAAATCTATACACTATTTAGTATATATATAGGTTCATCTAAATTTTAACAAATGCAAGTCAACTAATATGAATCGGAGTGAGTAGCATTGATTTACAAAGATATGCCAACTGCTGCAAGCTACTCTAGTACCAGTTCTCATGTGATGTGCCCACGTTTATCGAGCCAGGCAATCAACGGTTGTGCAAACCGACCTTTAGTTTTGTCGTACCAAATTTATTGATCGATATAGCGATGGAAGCACTGAGCCGTACAGACACCTTACTAATAGGCTCAGGTGTATAAATCTAGCATATTTGCGAGCATTTCTGCCAGCTAATTCCTGGCCGGGTGCTTGGAATGCTGAGCTTAAACGGTTGCATGCGGCAAGCCTAGCCATTACATTTTCCATGCTTTGATTTCGAATGGAAGGCATCAGGAACATGCCTATAGCAATCAAAGATCAGGGTGGATAGTGATCCGAAGTTCCGAGCAAACAAGACACAATGAGAAAAGGACCAAGACCAGATCTACCTAGCCGCGTCCAACGCGTAATGACTCGCTACCGATGGGTCGGTCCTGTCACCACTTGGACGTTTTGTTGAAGGAACTGGATTTGCAGAGAAATCGTTTCGTTTGTTGCTTCATTGTTCAGATGGAGATCGCGATGATAACGCCCCATAGACTAATTGAAACTTTACTTTTCCTCTCATACTTTGTCTACGTTGGAGTTAATTAAGTTGACGTTGTTGAATATATAAGCAAATTATCATATGATTTAACTAGCATGACGAGGGCATCATTTTAATTTGTCAAAAGTGACTCTGAAATTAACTTAACTAGCATGGTGGCCCTCGCAAATGCCCTTGCAAGGGCATTATTTTTAATACTTGCACTACACAAATGGTGTTGTGCGCCGACGGCCGGCCGTTACGCCGATGGACAAAGGTCGGGGCCGTCGACGTAGCACCGGGTCAGGCCAGCCCAGCTTCTGAGGCGTCGTTGTAGCGTAGCCGTCGACGTAGCCACACGTACGCCGACGGTCCCCCTCGGCGTAACCTAGCCCTTGGTGTACGGGGTGGCCGCATGGCACTAGCCGGGCCAGGACGGGACGTGGCGCTAACGACGCCAGCAGTACGCCGAGAGCCGCCATCGGCATAGCATACGCCGACGGTCACCCTCGGCGTAATGCTGTACATTTTTTTTATTTTTCCCTACTAGATTATAAACTTATTTTATATTTGTATTTATTATTAGTATCAATTATTTAGGTTCTAATTTATCAATTGGATGGATTCGTAGCCTCCGAATAATAGTCTCCACGCCCACATGAAATGTGGAATCTTCTCACAACTTGAGAAATTTGCATATTTGTGTGTTATTATCACATGTGCGTGAAATTTATATGTCATAAATTTTTGTGAAGTTGTTCAAAGATTCAATCCTTTTCGTACGCCAACCCATCCTTTACACCATTTCTCACAAAATGTGATCCCTTTCTCGGACATGCGTTAACACTTAGTAAAATTCTAGATCTTTAATTGGTAGAAACCAGAGCCTATTTTAACTATGGAAAAGTATTCCCAACATTTGCTTTGCATGTACATATATCTTAGACAAACCAAAATAAATAGAAAGGTCCACTGGAATATCTTGAACAAACCGAAGGCCCATAGATCCGGGGAATGCCTCAAGAACTTGCATGTGGCACTAGCACATGCATGAAGGTGTGGTGTTGTGTTGAAACATCCAAAATCTACTAGCCTCCGGGTGCATGCACGCACTGTAACCTAGAAGAGAATGTTCTGGACTTGTATAAGGGGGAAACTCCCCGTTCAGGTAAAACCAGGTAGAATAGTACCGCACCTTGTGAACCAACATGGTTTTACATCATCATATGACCTAAACAAACACAAAACAAGAGAGAGCTATGCCGGGCTACCCCTGTTAGAGGATCGTCTAGGGGGGGTAGACGATCCGAGTGTGCCCAGATCAAGGTTCCACGGAAAACCGCACTATGGGGCGTAGGAATACCTCAAGAATTTGCATGTGGCCCTAGCACATGCATGGAGGTGTGGTGTTGTGTTGAAACATCCAAAACTTACTAGTCTCCGGTAAGGTCATGCCGCCAAGTATTGCCAGTATCGTTTTCAGGAAAATGATGATGATTTTTGATGATCCTCATGCTTATGGTGTTGATACAAAGTGGTACTTCGAGCTGAATAAACCACCTCTATTTCTTTTTCTCTCCGCAAGCCTAACCTTTATCTCTTTGACTCTCTCTCCTCTCATAGAACACGTGCGTTAACTTACAAAATCTCAAACTAGCCTTATCCCCTCGACCTCGCACGGACCATGCACGCGAGCAGCTCCCTCCCATTCGATCCCCACGTGAGCGGTCCCTCTGTCGCCGACCTTGTACCCTGTCGCGCGCTTGCCAGCATGCCCATTAGGAGCACTTCCCCTAGGCGCCCGAATATCTACCGCGAGCTCCGACTACGGACAATGTCAGGACTCACTTCGGCTACGATCAATTCCAGGCCTCACTCCTCGCTCGGGTTTTGTGCCCACCTCCCTCCTCACTTCCACCTCAGGTTGCAGGCGGGGCGGGTTGCGGTCGGCCGCCATAGAGCAAAGCGGGACAGCGTCTAGTTTGCGGACTCTCGCGGTTTGCCGCCACAGATCACTGGACTTAGCGCGGGACACTGCGACAGCCCGCATCATCCCGCTTGGTAATCACCAGAGCATGATGTCTGCTTATACTACACCAGCAACCAGGCGCACGAGGTCCATGACAGACAGCAGGCAATGTGTGTTTAGTTAGTTCACATTGAGCAAAACATGTGTGTTTAGTTAGTTTCGATGAAAGTTAATTAGATATTGTTATGAAACTGCTGGAAGTCTGGCCGCTCCAGCGCACGAGCTCACCGGCCTTGGCGCCATGGAGGTTCTTGCCGTCGACGAACATAGCACGGGACCACACATGGCGCCCCAGGATTTGTGCCAGCTCGACCTTGAAGGCTGCATGCAGGGACATGTCATGCTTATCCGATACCAACGTCAACAAGGTGGTGTACTTGCACCATGTCATGCCGGAGCTCCGTCCGGAAGCGAGGCCGAGGTTGCCCAGGACCGACGCGGCCTTGGATCGCAAACGGCAGCGAAATGCTCCGGGCCATGCTTGGTCCGACCACTGCTGACTCCTCCACGCAGCGCATGTCGCGGCAAGCCGACTGGATATGGCGCATGGAGGTGGAATACCCCATCGCTGGCCGGCCAGACACAAACTGGAGTCACGGCTCTGTGTTGCACTTCTGCTAGCTATGGTTCACGTGCGCGTGCTCAATCGATGGCGTCGCAACTATAACCAAGGAGGATGCGGAAATTGCGGTATGCGAGATGGAACGAGGGCAACACGACGTGATAGCATCGACCCGCTAGAAAATGTCATCTGTGAGATAATATACCATTGTGTACTCACAGCCATTGATCTTGTGGTTGCAGGTCGGCCGCTTTCCGTTTGATAGCTTCGAAAACAAATGACATCTCTGCAAAACATTGATGTCATTCAGAGAACCCGGTAGACCAAAGAAGCAATGTCATATCCACAAGTCCTGCGAGGCCACTACTTCGAGCATGATTGTTGCATCTTGGTGATGGCCAATGTACTGTCCATGCCATGCTTTTGGGCAGTTCTTCCACCTCCAATGCATAAAATCGAGGCTTCCGAGCATCCCGGCCAACCTCTTTTCTCTTTCTCTGGCATGAGCCTCTTCGTGTCCTCCTCGTTTGGTGCTCGCAGGTACGTTGGACCAAAAACCTTGATCAATGTCTTTGCGAATTTGCGCACACATATCATGGTCGTATCTTCGCCAATACGAAGATATTCGTCAGTGTAGTTAGCTGACACTCTGTAGTCCATCACCCTCATTGCGGCAGAGATCTTTTGGTACGAACTGAAACCGAGCAACCTGAGGAAATTTCTATGTTGCGTGAAGTACCGGCAGTTTTCCTCGCAAGATTTCACAATCTTCTCGAACAGGGGCATCTCATCCGGTACCGGCGGCGAAACAGATGAACAGGGTAGATGGGTTTCTCGGCGAAATAATCTCGCATAAGCATCTCATGCCCTAGAACGCGGTTGCGTGGGATGCACAATCGTCCGACAGGTTATCCCCTACTCCTCTTTTGGGTATTCTCCTCCGCCTCTAGTTTGTCGACAACAGCCAGCAGAAGGCGGAGGTACTCTGCGTTGTCATCGTCGAGGTCTTCCTAGTCAGACTCGTTGGACGATGAGTCCTCCATAAAAAACTGAACATAAGAACTCGTCACAGAACACCAGGACTCACTCCACGATGAACTCATCTAAAAAATCGCCACTGCACATATCCTTAATCCAAGATTTTTGAATTTGCAGACTAAAATATAAATGAGAAAGAGGGTTTACTGGCTTGGATGGCATCGTCGGACGGGCGGCATAGCAGATCCGATACACGGGGGGTTGATTGGTAGGGGGCGGATGGGCGGCGCAGCAATTCCATCGTAGATTGAGCGGCGATGGCGTCCGCGTTGGCTTCATGGTGGGGTACCACGATTACGACGGCGGAAGACGCGGCGAGCACTACAGAGCGATGACGGCGCGCAGCAGCGCGGGGCGGCGCTATCGCGCAGTAGCTAGGAACCAGGGAATTCGTACGGGGCGGTGGCGGTGAGGAAAACGGTGGAGGAAGATTCGCTGTCGTGAGTCGTGAATCTTTAGCGTGCTTCCACTCACGTTCGTTTGAGGGGAGCGGCAAAAGGACAGGCAAAACCGAAAATATGCGGGACGCAGAGGCCGATATGCGGGGAGCCGTAAAAAAATTCTGTATGCGGTATGATATGCGGTATCTAGAAAAGCCACCTTTTCTGCCCCGTACCGCAAACTGGCGGTTATTTTGCGGTACGGAGAGGGATGCGATATCTGCTAGAGATGCTCTTATATAGTACCCTTAGACTACTATTCTCCGACTCTAACACTATATGTATTATATCCATGATACAACACAAGTCCAAAACTAACCCAATCCATATATAATATTCTACACAAACTCAACAGACTGCATAGACGCTTCGAGGAGGACGAGGCGTGCTTCCTCTGTTAGGCACATAATGGAAAAAACAAGTAACATATGGTAAAATGGCGTGATCTTGTGACCCGAACAAATTGGGGATGTATGTATATTAGCATCATGTCGTATGGACATCTTTTTTATGTTGATATGGGTTTGACGGATCCTTAGGGATGAAGAGGGCTTGTGGTCAGAACATGTTAAAGCCTGATACTTATGGGGCCGCTATCTCATGGCTTATGACTGGAAGGAGGAATCTCAATTTTGGAGATCACTACAGGCCATAAAAAATGAGCTTAGAATGGGGTCACCGCCTCCATATAGGCGATGGAGAGGGTACATTGTTTTCTCTTGATCCATGGCTTGGTAGACGCCCCCTATGGTATAAGTTCACTAACCCTTCGTGATCTTCTCGGACCCAAATACAAATACTGGTTGCCGCCACGACTAAAAAATGGGACTTGAAACATTCCCTTTCGACGAACTTTTTGCCGAGAGGAAAACATATCATGGAATGAATTTTGGGCGGATAGTGTTTTGTGGCACCTTTGCCCCTTGGGTGTCATTACTGTCAGGGACACATACCAGGCCCAATTTTGATTGCCTTCCCATACTTGGACATCCATGCTGTGGAAATCGTTAATGCCATTGAAAATGAATATTTTCGTATGTAAACTGCCTCGAGATCACTTAGCCTCTGGTCTTGAGGTGGCGAAGTGTCACAAACCGGGTAACATCTTGTGTCTACTGTGTGCGGTCTCGGAATCCAGGACAAATATCAAACTCTAAAGTGCCTAAAGCATTGGCTAGGACAAAGTATGTATGACTAGTTCATAGCAATGCATGTGCATGTTTTACATTCCATTCACTCATTGGCTTTACTTTCTATTCACTCAATGAAAACCATGTGTAGCTATATATATAATTGAGATACTTGATAGGCTGGGTAGGGATGACCATATTTTGATCTTAGAGAACTACCATTCAAGGAACATGAGAGCACTTAGATTCATGCACAGACAATCCAACGAGAGATCTCATGCAATCTGCTTTGTACTATAATTTCTGCTAGAATGTTGTGTGAGATTTGTCAAGTTTGAGATTTTTGTATGTAAACTGCGTTGAGATCACTACTCAAAGTAATAAAAGCGCCTATTTCCAAAAAATTTGCATTGAGATCACTTAACATGTGGTGTTAAGGTGACGAAGTGTCACAAATCGGGTAACATCTTGTGTCCACTATGTGCGGTCCTGGAATCCAGGGCACACATCAAATTCTACAGTGCCTAAAGCATTGGCTAGGACAGAGTTCATGTGACTATTCACAGCAATGCATGTGCATGCTTTACTTGCCATTCACTCATTGAAAACCATATGAGCTATATATAAATTCAGTCACTTGATAGGCAGGGTAGGAATGACCATATTTAGATCTTAGAGAAATACCATTCTAGAAACATGAGAGAACATTGATTCATATATGGACAAGGAAACAAGAGATCTCATTCAATCTTTTGTAGTAGAATTTTTTCTAGAAGGTTGTGTGAGATCTGTCATGTTCCATAGTCACTAGACAATATTTTGGAGTAACTTTTTTTATGTAGGCTTAGGAAGCATAGGGAATGGTGACACACCCGGATGAGTCAATGGGTAAAATGTACATGATCAACTGACTACAACACTTCTGGATTGATCTCAACTCGTTCCAGTGATACCCACCAGCATGATCAGATAGAGAAGACCCTCGATGTCAAGTTTTTGTATTTTTCATTGCACATTGGAACTGGTGGTAAATATTTCTACCACATGTTATGTTCGAGGAAGACAAATGTGCCAGTCACCTAAGTATTGGGTCAAAAACATTATATAATTGAGTTTATTTGCGACATATATTTCAGTCTTTGTTTCATAAGTCGTCTCTCCTAGATCTCTTAGTAACATAGACGCAAAGGTAACTCAACCATACCAAGAATATCCAGTTGAGAGGAGGAACCGTGTCTTTTCAACCAGTCAAACATGCCTGATAGGACCAGGAGGTTGAGAGGAGAACATTGGTACAATATCTCACACATGGATAGGGACGTTTTGCAGGGACTTGGTGTAGTTTCTCAATTGTAATCGATGTTAGAGATTTTTGTTGGAGATATTACTACCATATCTTTATGTTTATGATAAATGTTTACATCCCATGCTATAAATGTATTAACAGGAAATATTAATACTTGTGTATTTTGTAAACATAAAAGAGTCTCTAGTAAGCCTCTTGTTAAACTAGCTTGTTGATTAATAGATGATTATGGTTTCCTGATCATAAACATTAGATGTTATTAATAAAAAGATCATATCATTATGAGATTGATGTGATGGACACACTCCTATAGTTAAGCATAGCATAAGATCAAGTCATTTAAAGTTCGTTTGCTATAAGCTTTTAAGTACATAGTAACCTAATCCTTTGACCATGAGATGTTAATCACCATCACCGGATGAATACTTTGATGACATCAAACACCACTTCATAACTGGGTGGTAATAAAGGTGACATTAAGTATTCTGAAAGAATGTGTTGAAGAACATGGATCAAGAGTGGGATTTGTCCATCCAGATGACAGATAGATATACTCTGGGCCCTCTTGGTGGAATGTCATCCAATTGGCTTGCAAGCATGTGACTAGGTCACAAGGGATGTCATATCACGAAATGAGTAAAGAGTACTTATCGGTAACAAGGTTGAACTAGGTATAGAGATACCGATGGTCAACCCTGGGATAAGTAAAGTATCGCGTGACAAAGGGAATCGATATCATATGTAAATGGTTCATTCGACCACGAATTCATCGTAGAAATATGTGGGAGCCATAATGGATTTCTAGATTCCACTAATGGTTATTGATCAGAGAGGTGTCTCGATCATGTCTGCATAGTTCACGAACCGTACAGAAACACACTTAAGGATTTGATGTTGTTTAGTAGATATGGAATGTGAGTTGGAGACCTAATGTTGTTCGAAGTCTCGGATTGGATCTAGGACATCACGAGGAGATCTGGAATGGTCCGGAGAATAAGATTCATATAAGGAAAGTGGTTTTTCGGGGTTCAAAAATGTTTTCAGTGTTTTGACCGGAAGCTTCTAGAATGTTCTAGAAGGTCCACCACCCCGGGAGGGGGTACATGGAATGCACCATACCCTAATGGCTGGGCACATGGTACCCTAGGTCAAGTTGGCCAAGGACAAGGAAGAGAGAAACAAACTCTAGTTTGAAAAGTCAAATCCTAGTCTGAAAGTCAAAGTCCTAGTGGAGGAAGGAAAGGAAACCTTGAGGGATAAGGTTTCCTCTCTCTCTCTCTCTCTCTCTCTCTCTCTCTCTCTCTCTCTCTCTCTCTCTCTCTCTCTCTCTCTCTCTCTCTCTCTCTCTCTTTCCGCTGGCCATGAGGAGTTGGGGGTGGAATCGGCCAGGGCTAGGAACCCTGGCTGCCGCCCCTCCACCCATATAAGGAGGGGTGGGGGCGCCCCCTTGCACCCATCCCAAAAACCCTAGCCGCCAGGTGCCTCCCCTCTCTCCTACGTACACTGCTCTGGCTTAGGCGAAGCCCTACAGTAATCTCCTCTCCACCACCACCACACCGTCATGTTGTTGGGATTTCGAGGAGATCTACAACCTCCGCTGCCCTGCTGGAACAAGGGAGAGGAAGGTCTTCATCAACTACTTATACGTTGGAAACATATCTATAATTTTCGATGTTCCATGCTTGTTTAGTATCTACTTTGCTTTACTTGTCCACACTTTGAGGTGATTTTTACATGTTTTATGGTACTAACCTATTAACAAGTTGCAACAGTGTCAGATGCCTGTTTTCTGCTGTTTTTGGTTTCAGAAAAGTTAGTAAAGAAATATTCTCTGAATTGGACGGGACGAAGGACAAAGTCAATAACTTTCCGTGGGGAACAAGAAGTCTAGAGGGGAGTCGGGGAGGCCGTCCAAAGGCGCCACCCCCCCAGGCGTGGCCACAGGTGGGCCTGCACCTGGCTAGGGTTTGGTGGCCCTGGCCGCCTCCCGGTCTTGCCCCTTCACCTATAAGAAGCCCCCGATGCAGAAACTCTTGGTACCCGATCAGAAATCCACAAAACCGTCTGTATCCGCCGCCACCATCGTCCCTAGATCGGGGGGGGGGTCTGAAGCTCTTCCCAGCACCCTGCCAGAGGGGAGATCAACCCGGAGGCCTTCTCTCCGGTATGATTCATGAGTAGTTCCACCTTGGACTATGGGTCCATGTAATAGCTAGATGGTTGTATCTCCTCCTTTGTGCTTTCATGTATAGATCTTGTGAGCTTCGTTTATGATCAAGATCTAATCTATTTGTAATCATGCATGTTGTGTTTGCGGGGATCCCATGGATATTGAGATTATTATGTTGGTTTGATTAATGATTTTGTCTTTATGATTCTATCATGTCTGTGTTGTTTATGATCTTGCATGATCTCCGTTGCTAGTGGTTATCTTGGCCAAGTAGTTGCTAGTGACTCCAAGAGGGGGTATTTATGCTCGATAGTGGATTCATGCCTGTAGTTTCTAAGGGAAGTGACAATAATCTCTTCGGTTGTAGATGTGCTGTTGCTACTAGGGAGAAAACAACGGTCTCTTGTTCATGGAACATGTGGACTGTTTACCTTACACACTTTGCTTAAAGCAGTTGTCTGTTGCTTGCAACTTAATACTGGAGGGGGTTCGGATGATAACCTGAAGGTGGACTTCTAGTCATAGATGCAGTTGGATGATGGTCTATGTATATTGTTGTATTGCCCAATCAATTTTATAGGATCTTTCTGGCTAGTAATTGCATTGTTATGCCTTGCTCAGTTCCTGTCAATTGCCTCGCTGTAATTTGTTTACCCTTCATGCCATGTTGTTTATCTAAGGAGAGCACCTCTAGTGAACTATGGACCCCGGTCCAATAATTACCATTGATACATCTTCCACTGTTACTTGTTTACTTACTGCAAACCATTACCTTCCACACCATACGTTTAATCCTTTATTACAGCAAACCGGTGAGCTTGACAACCTCACTGATTTGTTGGGGCAAAGTCTTGAGTTTGTGTTGTGCAGGTCTCCACATTGCCAGCAACACCTGTGTGATGTTTCCTTCCTCCTACTGGTTCGATAACCTCGGTTTCTTACTGAGGGAAACTTGCTGCTGTTGAAATAACATGTGGGCCCCATGTGTGGTTTTGGTAATTAATGACAATCTTTATAGACTAATGTGTGTATTAAGTTATACTTGTAGGAATTGTCCATTGGCATCGCTTGGAGCTTGTGTCGGCTTCAAGGTCGATGAAATGAGAAGAAGATATGTTGTGCAAGCTCAAAATGTGCAATCTTTAGAAGATCTCATGTTTGATGCTTGCCATCCTCGGTGATCATGGATCGATGATGAGGAATCAAGAAAGGCGTTCCATCTTGAGAAGGTAAAGATCGTCTACATCGAGCTCAAGTGGAATGCTCAAGGAAAAGGTATAATCTTGATAGGTTTTCCCTCTTGCTGGTCTTATATTGTTAGTGGAAGACCGGGTTTAGGATAGATAACCGTACTATCAAGAGGGGCTCTCGAATGAGTAACTCGATCACATCGTTCGGAGAGAGCTCAAACCTTTGCATACTTGCATCATCGTATTTTGTTGTTATTTGGTCTTATCCATGTGAGGATATATAGCTTGTGGTAATCTCCATAACAAGCTCTTGTTCATCAAATTGGATCCCTCTTTTATATCTTATTGCGATTTTGATCTATGCGGTTTTTTGGTTTCTCACCAAGTGAGGTATCTCACATTATTTTACTTGATACATTCTCACTTGGTGATAACCAATATTTTCACCTTTTATAGGGAAGCTCATGTCGTCCTCTTTCCAACGCAATTGGAATCGGGTCGATCGAAGTTACCAATCAAAAGTTATAGCTGTTTGAATATCTGCTAGTCTCCTAGGTACCAAAATGCGGTAGTACCGTATTTTAGTACCTAGCAAGGCAGAAGGTTTTGGAAAGTTGCCAAAATCCACTGCCGAGCTAGGTACCAAAAAGCGGTAGTACCGCATTTTAGTACCTAGCACGGCAGAAGGTTTTTTACTTCTTCATTTGGATCTATCCTCCCTTGCTGGAATATGATGTTTCTTTGCATGATCTTATAGAGGTTGTTGTCCTCTTCGAAACGAGCCCAAGATCATCGAAATCAGAGTCCGGATGCAAAAGTTATGGCTGTTTTCGTTCTGTGATGACCGGTAGTACCGGACCAGGATCCGGTAGTACAAGGGTCCGGTAGTACCGCATTTTGGTACCGGGGAGCGCAGAGAAGAAATGTGTTTGGATCCCCAGGAACCCCAGGAAATGTCCGGTAGTGCCGGGAAAGTCCGGTAGTACCGGGAATCGCATTTTTTTGGGCTGCAACAGTTGGATTTTGGAGGGACCTATATAAGGGGCATTCTTCCCCAATGGTTCCTCCACCATTCTTGCAAGTTTTCCTCTCCATTGTTGACCTTCTTGAGCTTGCTTTCTCTCAATCCCTCCGATGATTCTTGCATATTCTTGAGGGATTTGAAAGAGGAGATCTAGATCTACAATCCCACCAATAAATCTCCTCTAAGTGAGGGGAACATATTGGGATCTAGATCTTGGAGTCTTTTGTGGATTTCCTCCATTGTTCTTCCTCTCTTATTCCCCCATAAGCTTTTGTAGCTTTGGTGGAATTTGGGAGAGAAGGATTTGAACACCTTTGTGGTGTTCTTGCCATTTGCATTTGGTGCATCGGTTTGAGTTCTCCTCGGAGAATTTGGTTTGAGTTGCTCATTGGAGCTTGTCCCTCTTGGGTTCTTGGAACCCTAGACGGTTTTGTGGCCTTGATGGAATTGTGGCCTTGGTGTCATTTGTTGAGGCCTTTTGTGACATTTGTTTGGAGCCTCCAATAATGTTGTGGAGAAGTGCCTTGTAACATCCCAAAAATACTAATCTTGGATCATCACACTCTAATCATCAAAATTAGGGTTAACAAAAACTTTTCTAAATAAAATTATGAAAGCATGCATGTGAGTATGCATCTCATTTTGAATTCTTTTGAACCAACTTGTTTGTGTGTTCCTTTGCTTGAAAAATGTTTCTTAGGTGAATAAACAGCATCTAAAACATTTCCCAAACTTTTCCTAAAGACAAGTAAATCAAAACAAATAAAATAAGGGAATGGTCATTTTGACCAATTTAACTCCCATGCCTACTTTAGTTCTCTCAAACTTTCATAACCTAACAGAAACTTTTATGGATCTTTTCACCCCTTGAATGTACTCATAACAAAGTATCAAGGCCCACTTTGTGATCATCCAGAAACTTTCAAATGCATAGTTTAAATGACAATTCAAAATTGAATCTTTATCATATGGGAAGATCCCACTTTTTCAAAAACCACACAAACAAGCTCAACTTTTAAAACCCAAGCATCTGCAGACTCACCAGCACCACTCTAGCACACTCACCAAAAATCTTTTCAAAATTCAAAACTTAAATTCATGCGACCATTTCATCAAACACTTGGCAGACACAAATCAAACAAAATCAAAACACTATAGTGTGCAGTCTTTTGAGCCTAACTGGTTCCCTATCTAGCTCACAACCAGCTCAGTAGATCATCTAGCAAGATTAACTAAGCACTAGCACCACTGTGAGCTTGCCAAAACCATCAATGGTGAACAGCCGAAGCCACCCTTGCCACCCTAGTGTAGACAGCAAGCTAGGAAGAAAGCTAGCCATGCCAACCTTGTCTGGGAGATCACCCATGCCTCACCGCCCCCTCTCGACCATCCCTGCCTCAAAGACACCGACCAGAGCGCCCAAGAACGCCGCGCCCGTGCCTCTGCCAACCGTGCCGAGCATGCGCCAGAGCGCCACCCTCGACCGAAGCCCACAGACCGCGCGCCGCTCTCGCCGCGTGCATACACGATCACCACCGACCCAGGAGACCGCCAGACATCCCCGTTCGCCGCCCCATGCCGCACAGCCACCGCTCGCCGTTGAAGATGCCGCCTCTGCCGCGCAGAGCGTCGCGTGTTCCATACCAAACCGCACCTCCCCTACAAGCGCATTAAAGCCGTAGAGCATCGCCAGGAGACCACCAAGCGATCGCCACCACCGGCCATGCCTCTAGCAGCCCGTAGCCATGTCGCCATCATCGCCTGCCCATGCCGTTCGGTCTCACCGTCGAGACTATAAATAGAGGACTCCCCCGCTCGAATTCTTCACACCATTCCACTCCTCTATCACCCAGAACCACCCCACCTCAGTCCCGGAGCAAGGCGAGCAGCGCATCACCGGAATTTCACCGGAGCCCGCCGCCTCTGGAGAAGAAGGGGGCCATTGATTTCGTCCACCCCAGGAGCTGCCGCGACCACCCCTGAGTTTGCCGTTGTCAACTTCGTCGTTCACCCGCCTCGCCGACCCTCGCCAATACCCCGGTGAGCCCCCAGCAACCCCCACTGTCCGCGCTAGGTTTCTATCTCGCCGGCGTTGCTCAACGTCGACGATGACTCTTAGACGTTGGATTAGAATCAGATCGAACGACCCACATCGTCCCATACCGCTTCGCACCCCCTGTCTCACTGACGTGTGGGAACAGCCACTTAAGCATCCCGCGGAAGCGCTACGCTTAGCAGGCCGGCCCGTTAACTTTTCTCGCGCAGCCCAGTTATTCAAATTAAACCTTTTCCATTTTATTTCAAACACACTTCTGTACCTAGTTTCAAAAATCAACCCAGATCGATTCAGTGAACCAAATTTAATGAAACTAATTTTGTTAGAAATATATGGAAATGCTGAATCCAATCCCGTTGGATTCAAGTCATTTGGATGTATAGATCACCCCTGGTAAAAATAACAAGGCAGAAGCTTTTCTGTATTCAAACATTTTTCAAATTTAAACCATAATAGGTTTTGAGTTGATTCCAACTCTCAAAAATCACATTTAACCATACCTTTCAGAATATATAAAAATATATAGGTTTACTTGCAGAAATAATGTTCAAGTAATAAAAGAATGCTACATAGGCATTTCTAGACACATTAATTAATTAAAATAAAAGGGCAAAACCTTATTAAATTGTGACACCAATTTAATTCATATTCCCATGGACTAAAATATGTGGTGATGACATGTGTCAACATGATCCCATGTTTGGTTTGGAGAATATTAAATCTTAAGTAGTTTTTCAATGAGTAGAAATCACTTTTCTAAAAATAAAAAGAATTAAACCAAGCCTTAACCTTGTAATGTTAGAGATGATGCTAGATCATCTATAGGACCCTTTTGTGTGATGATTGCAAGTAGTTAAGTATTTTTTGGTGATTGTGTACCTCGTATTTATTCATAGACGCTAGTACCGACCAAGGATACGAGGAGGAAGGAGGATTCTATGAAGAAGAAGCCAAGGAGAACTTCAACCACTGCTCTGCACAAGGCAAGCTGATACTATACCTATGCAAGCCAGTAACCTTGCAAGCTAACACTTGCAATTTAGCAAGCTTATACTGATATTGTGTCAGTAAACCCTTAATTGTTACCCTGCCTACTATATGCCATAAGCATATGTGATCATACCCATTTGATAAACCAATCCTAGTTTTACTTGCAAGCTTCTTACTTTATTTCTTTATCAAAGCTTACTTAGAGTTTACTTAAGAGATTGGTAGTTACTAGAAAGATATGTGAAGGTTGCATAAAGAGCATAAAATTTGGCCTAAGTTAGAAACCTTGATATCAGCCTGAGACATAAGGTTGTACTTAGTTGAAACTCCACTAGTCCACCACCCCTCATCAGTGCCTACCCACACTTATAGATGCTAGTGCTAAGCATAAAACTTGATCAACTTTTAGATGGGAATACTTGGTGGAAAAATGGTTATGAAAACCTTGGAATGATGGATCATTCTATTGAAATGTTTTGGACATGTGTTTCCGAACACCTGATGATTTTGGTGATGAAACTGTCGAGGCATGAGCCTTAACCTTTATAAAACTGATGATTGTCTGGATGCGATACCATTCCAATTTTATCGTACAACCACAATACCCGAAGATTGGGTAGGGCTTGACTGGAAACTTATATACCTTAGTATTAGCTCCCTCACGGCCAAGGTATGAGCTGAGGCTACCTTGTGAAGATTGTCCACCTGTGCAGTACCCAAGATGACAGTTCGTCATGGTTGGGAGGCCAAACTCACAGGAGAGGTGCTTATACTAGGGCGTGTAATCGAAAGGTTAGGATTGATTATCCGCATACTGAGTATGGTGAATTCAGGATTTGTTCCTGACGGATGTATCGAATGTTGTGGTGAAAGTGTACAATCTCTGCAGAGTGTCAAACTATTCGAATAGCCGCGTCCGTGGTTATGGACAGTTGGAGTGGCCATACTGTTCCCCCGTCAGACTTTTCAAAATGACTTGTGAAATGAATTGAGACTTTGACTTGAACACAATAGGGTTGTGATATGAAATACAAGTTTCCACTTAGGTGTTATAAAACTTCAACTAGCATTCGTCGCTTCTAAACTTAGTAGAGATAAATCTGGCTTTTGCAAAATAACCCTAGAGCCTAGTGACCTATTATCAAAACCCCCTTTCCCTTGTTAGTATTAGTTTGCGAGTACTTAAAGAGTACTCATGGATTTGTCCCTGGATATTCCCATGGCCAGACTATGAAGAGGAGTACCTGGAGGATGGACCCCAGGAAGGTTACGACAACTAGGATCATCTCCTATCGTCAGCATTGCCTGTGACCCCGAAGATGGAGCTTCGCCTACGCTACCGTTATTATTACGTATTCCGCTGCTTAATGTTGTATTAAGAACTGGATCATGAGATCCCTATTTGTGTAAGAACTTATGTATCGTTTATAATGGATGATGTACTATGGTATCCAATTCTGTTATGTCTCGCAAAAATGGTAATCCTAGGATTGCGATGTATGGCATAACAGGCATCTGGGATTAAAAATCCAGGTGTTGACATGCCCCAACCTTGTGAGAGTTTCCGGTTGCCACCGACAAGTGCACCGATAGTGGAAGCGTGGATCGATCCTGTTGGAGTGAGATTCACCGGAGAATAAGGGAGGCCTTTTGTGGCGTTGGTGGTTTTATGCCACCCCCTCTCCAAACGAGACGTACTCCATGTTGGGAGGAACTCGGTAAAATATCGGTGTCCCCGCGTGCCTCGGTTATCTCTATACCTGAGTTCTTTACTTATGCACTTTACATTGTGATAGCCTTCGTGCTTGAAGTAATATATATCTTGCTATCACTTTGTTGCTTGTATTGCTTAGCATAAGTTGTTGGTGCACATAGGTGAACCTTAGTTGTTCTAGGTTGTGCTTAACAAATTAAACACTAGTTTTATTCCGCCTTCGTTGAGCCACTCTAGGAAAAGTTTTAATCGCCTATTCACCCCCCCTCTAGGTGACATCCGTATCCTTTCAATTGGTATCAGAGCCCGGTCTCTCATTTTAGGCTTCACCGCCTTGAGAGTAAAGATGTCGGCTAGAGGATTAGTGCACAATGATATGTTCATATTCGATGGCACAAATTATGATATATGGAAAAATCGTATGCTCATTCATTTTCGGGACATGGACCCAAATTTGGAGCGTATTGTAGATATGGTTTTTTCTCCTCCTATGGATTTAAAAAATCTATCTTGTGAGGATGAGAAAAACTTATATCTCGATGCTCAAGCTTCTAATGTGCTTGTTAATGCTTTGAGCTATGTAGTTACATCTTCAATCGTTCCTTTTTGGAGCACTCATGAGTTATGGACAAAACTTCAAGATAAATATGTTGTGTCCAACATTATTGAGGATGATTGTGTTGCTTCCACTTCCGGTCGAGATGAGTTCTCATCCTCTACCACTTCACCAACATGTGACTTTTCACAAGGTAATGATATGGTGAGTGGTGATAGAAATTGCAATATGGATAGTGTGTTCACTATTTGTAATCCCTCATATCTATCTAGTTGCAATGATCTATCTTTGGACCTTAACACTTCTAGCACTCAAAATTCCTCACATGCTTGTGTTAATAGTCCTTGCATATCATGTAGAAATGACTTGAATAAATCTCATGATGATATGCTCATGTTGTCTTGTTGCCATGATAAAAATGCTTCTATTTCCTCTAGTTCTTGTGTTGCTAACCATGTAGAGGAAAATGAAGATTTTATGGGCCAATACAAGGTCTTGAAGAGAGCTACAAGTGCAATATCATCATCACCTTCCTCCGGTTCTCACATGTGCCTTATGGCTAAGGGAACAAAGGTAACCTCTTTGAATCCCATTGTATCTCATGATGATGATGATGAGGTTGAGAATGATAATGATGATTATAGAGATAAGTATGATATTACCTCTATTAAGAAAATGGGAGAGGTTGTCTATAGAGATCTCTTCAAAAATAAAATTGCTTCCTCCAACTTTCTTGAAATCTTGAATTGTGCCATAGAAGGAAATTATCTTATTGAGGAGCAAGAAAACTTAATTGATGAAAAGTTTGCACTTGAGCGTGAGTATGCTAATGAAGTTGCACAACTAAAGGACTCCCTTGAAGAAGAACAAACCACCAAAGAATCTCTTGAGGAGACTTTTACTCTAGAATTATCTAGAGTAAAGGAATACCATGATAGAGAACTTGCCGTGGCTAACTCCTTCAAGATTAAAAATGATGAACTTGAAGTTGCTTATGCTAAACTTGTTGAGGATTTTAAGCACATCGAAAATGGCTCTCGGGTCGTTAAGAGGGAGCTCATCAAACTCACCGAGTCACATGAGCAACTTAAAGCTTCATATTCAAAAGAGCTTGACAAGTTGCCCTCACCTCTTGCTAATAATAATGATGCTTGTGCTACTAACTCTATTTCTTGTGAAGCATCTATTTTTAAGGAGAATGTTGAGCTAAAGGATCAACTTTCTTTGCTAACTATCAACTATGGGAAATTAGAAGAAAGTCATGTTAAGCTCTCGAGCTCGCATGAGGATCTTCTAGTCTCCCATGGTAGGCTAAAATTAGCTCATGAGGCCATCGTGTCAAAGGTAACATCTAGTGGGCCTCATGTGGACATTAGCACTATATCTACTCCAAATATTATATTGCCATGTGCTAGTCCATGTAATTCATCCTCTCACAACCATGATATATCTTGTGATGAATTACATTCCGTGCCTTGTTGCTCTAACAATGTATCATCTACTTCCTCTAGTATTTTTGTTGAAACTAACCATGTAGAGTAAATCAAAAGGCTCAAGGCTCAAGTCACTTCTTTGAAGAATGACTTGAAAAAGGGTCATCAAGGGAAGGTCACAGTCAACAAAATCTTGAGTGTGCAAAAATCCCCCAATGACAAGAGTGGGCTTGGATTCAACTCCAACGTCAAGAACAAGTCCACTATAAAGTTGAAGCACAAGGACAACAAGAATAATGGCCAAGATCAAGTCAAGAATCCGGCCAATATTGTTTGCTTCAAGTGCAAGGAAGAAGGGCACCATGTTAGATCTTTCCCATTGAAGAAAAAGCCTCTTAGTGTGAAGCAACAAGGGAAGCGGTCTCAAGCTCCACCTCAAGTCATTAATGGGCCACTTCCTAAGAACAACTAAGGTTCACCTATTCACCCCCCCTCTAGGTGACATCCGTATCCTTTCAAGTTACTTCATCTAAGAAGAAAGATGGCAAGAGTAAAACTTGCTACATATGCCGTGAGAAGGGGCACATTTCTTCCTCATGCACTATTGGTATCTCCTCATCCAACCCTATCATTATTGATGATGCTTATTCTCTTTGTAAGGATGAGGTTGGCAATGTGTTTGCCAAATTTGTTGGTGCTCAATGTGGGTTCAAGAAAAGAACCATTTGGGTTGCCAAGCCTATTGTGACTAACCTCTTAGGACCCAACTTGGTTGGGGGCCAACAAGCCAAAACTTGATCAATAGGTGTTGTTGGAGGGCATTGGAGTCTTGGCTACATAATGAAGAATTGAGGGATCTTCATCAATTATTATTGTCAAGCCAAGCCATTTAGATTATCATGATTATAGTATATTTCCAATGTTCCTCCTTGCGGTGAAATGCTAAACTCTTTACATTGAAAGTTACTCGCCCCCTTGTGCATGAGTTGGTTTTGTATCTTCCATGTGTTTGTACATGTTGTGCTATCCACTTAATTATCTTGAGGTATCAATTATATTTGTATATGATTAGGTGGCACACCATGTATGTGTGTTTCTTGTATTGAAGCCGTAATTGATTATATTTGATATCTTATTTGTCTGTTGTGAGAGATTAATGGATTATCCCATTTTGGGGGAGTGTTATGCTTGGGCATTCCACAATCCTAAAATTGTGTGTACATGAGGAATACCACCTAAGTATTTATATTGGATTATTGTCTAGTCTCTATGTGGTATAATTCTCATGAGAAATTTAAGTTTTATAATGTCCATTAATCATCTCTATTTGTATCCTTTTGCCTTGGGTTGGCTTTATGGTAGTATCACATTATGGGGGAGTCATACGCTTAGTGCATATTACAATCCTAGAAAATGTGAATATTTGAGGTTGTGTCACTTAGAATTGATATTGATAATTATCTAGTGCCTATGTGACACATTTGCTCATACAAGTTCCAATTTTCTTGAATGTCTTTATTGGTCTTATTTTGGATCTTGTATATGAGAATGGTTCTTGGTATGTGTTTCCTCATATTTAGATATATATATCCTCATGGAAACCATTTGCTTCAAGTTACTCTAATCACTAGTGAGTGTGTGACTATTGGAAGCTACCAAGAATCTTGGTCGAAGTATCATGCTTAATTTCTTATATTTAGTTATATGCTTCTTGTTGTGACTATGATCTTGGATATCCATGCAAGCTACCTTGGGAAAATTATTCCCAATATTTCTTGTCCTTGGACAATGAGTACCCAACTTATGGTAGAATTTATTGATCATATTCACTTTGGCCCTTGCTTAATTTTATCCTATCTTTGGCCAAGAAAATGTTTTGTGTTGTCTCCCAAGCCTTCCTTGCTTCTTGTGGATCTTCTTATTTTATTGATATCCTCTTGTGTTTTACTTATTGTAGGTACTAAGTGATGATCCCATTTGTGTGCATTTTGCATTTAAAAGGAAAATCCTACATAATGCGCTATCTATGGGGGAGCTCTCCCATGTTATTTAGAACACTCATATTTATGCTTCTTTGTTTGATCCATATCGTGTTTTATGTGCTTGGAACCTCAATCTTTTCATTTTGGTACTTGTGCCATCATGTGAAGTTTGGGGAGTTTGGTTTCTTGTTGGAACCTTGCTCTTTTTGGGAGTTGGTTTTGTCTCATTCCTTGTTTCTTGATTTGACCATTTTAGAATGAGATCAATCCTTGAGCATTTTTATTTCTATCTATCTTTTGCTCCTTTTGGTTTTAGCCTAGTTCATTTGTTGAACTTGTGATCTTTCATGTGTTGAATTGGTTCTTTGATACAATTTGTACATCGTTTGTCATGCACACTCTTGTGTGTGCAATCTCGATTTACTTGGTGTTTTGTTCAAACTGTATCTGCTTTTTGGTTCTTGAAAGCTTTATGCATGCATATTTACTATATGATTATATTATGGCATGCTTGCTTTCTTTGATCCAATATATAAGGGAAACTCCACCAATTCCTATCGGCTAAGTTGTGCATGAAATTCAATTTCATATCAATATGCACATAAATTATGTGGAGTCTCTCCTATGTATTGTAGTTGCACTAACTACTTTGGACCCAATATGTTTGGGGACCATTTTGTACTTAAATGTGTTTTAGGTACATTGGAGATATATTGGACGCTTGTCTCTCAATTTTGAAGAAGTGATGCTTAGAAGAAAATTTGAGGCAAGCTATGGGATGATCAACGAATTCATATCCTCTACATCCTACCAATTATATCTCGGTAACAAGTATCTCTTTATCATGCTCACTTATCTTGATCCGTAACCTTTTGTAGGTTTCATCTTGGCATGAATTTTTGTTATTGTATTTATCGTTGTATCTCTAGCCATGATATGAAAAGAACTCACTATTGTAAATGTGTAGAAGTTAAGATGAGTGCATATAATTGGGACTATACAAAATCATGCATATGATCCTCCAATCCCAAATATGTCAATCTATCAATTTTATTGCCTATCATTTCATCAACTTCCCTCATGTGCAATAGTGATATTTTCGCTAGTCTATTTTATCTTATGATGCTTGTTGCCTTTCTCCATATATTCCAACTTTCTCCTTTTCCCTTGGTGATAGTTGTGATGTATGTAGTGTGTTGGTGTTTGAAGCTTATTAATGTACAATAAGATATATGTGAGCCTTTGGCCATGCATTGAAGAAAAATATCTTATTGGTATATGTTGTGACTTCATTTTTGCGTTCATGAGTTTTATTGTCTATCTTCCCTGTGTGTGCTTGTTTCTTTATGGTCATATGTCGTTGTGATGTTATCCACTTAGAAACATATACACATATGAGAAGATAATTTTGGTTGAGAATTTATTTCTTGGATACCACCTTTTATTTCTTTTGATTCTTCCGTGGCTTCCAAATTTATTTGCCTATGAGTGCTTGTTCCTCTTGTTTGCACCTTTGGGCACTCATATTTGTTCTCTCATGCCTTGTATTTTTAACTTGTATGAGTGAGGATTCCATGATTATGCACTTTGTTCCCAAATGCAAGTATCATAATTGGTGCATCATCTTTGGGGAGCTCATCTAATTCATTTAATAATGCACATTTGTCTTCTTTCTCATTTATTGTGCCTTAAATATTTTTTGGAGGAGTTAGGATTCCATATTTGTGAATTTTTGTATTTAAATACAACGATTCTTAAGTATGCACAAATCTTGGGGAGCTTCTCCATTTTATTTAAACATTTATTTGATCCTTCATTCATTGTGTTTTAAATGCTTATGGGGGAGCGAGGATTCCATATTTGAGCAATATGTATTCTAATGCATTTATTTTGAATTGTGCACAAATCTTGGGGAGCTTCTCTATTTGTTATTTAAATCACTCTTTTGCTCATATCATAATATCTCGTAGTTTCCATTTGAACTCATTTGTTGTTTTCAATTGGTTTGTCGGACCATGTAAATTGCTTGCATCATTTGACTTTAGTTTGGCAATTTTCGGATCCTCGATATAGTTCTACTCCCTCCCAAGTATTCATCATTGGATATGTGCGAAGGCACACCTTTGGAGGAATTATTACTATATTTTCCTTCTAGAACTTGTCACCCATTTCGGCAATCGATGCCAAAGGGGGAGTAGTTTTAGAGGGTTTAAGGGAAGTTGGTTGATGCATTGAGTTTGTTCTTAAGCATTTGCCTTTCATGCTCTTGCATCTCCATTGTTGCTTAGCATGTGTTATATATAGAGGAAACTCCACCAATGATAATGATTGGCAATATATGCAATGAAATTCAAGTTCATCACACATGCATAGATTGTGGGGGAGTTTGCTCTATATATGGTGGTGGTACCAATATCACATACTTTTGTAGTATTTGATATTGGTATTACCATCTTATTCATTAAAATTCCTTATATAAACCCTCTTAAAGGGATTGTCATCAATTAGCAAAATGGGGGAGATTGAAAGAACATGTGGGCCCCCATGTGTGGTTTTGGTAATTAATGACAATCTTTATGGACTAATGTGTGTATTAAGTTATACTTGTAGGAATTGTCCATTGGCATCGCTTGGAGCTTGTGTCGGCTTCAAGGTCGATGAAATGAGAATAAGATATGTTGTGCAAGCTCAAAATGTGCAATCTTTAGAAGATCTCATGTTTGATGCTTGCCATCCTCGGTGATCATGGATCGATGATGAGGAATCAAGAAAGGCGTTCCATCTTGAGAAGGTAAAGATCGTCTACATCGAGCTCAAGTGGAATGCTCAAGGCAAAGGTATAATCTTCATAGGTTTTCCCTCTTGCCGGTCTTATATTGTTAGTGGAAGACCGGGTTTAGGATAGATAACCGTACTATCAAGAGGGGCTCTCGAATGAGTAACTCGATCACATCATTCGGAGAGAGCTCAAACCTTTGCATACTTGCATCATCGTATTTTGTTGTTATTCCGTCTTATCCATGTGAGGATATAGAGCTTGTGGTAATCTCCATAACAAGCTCTTGTTCATCAAAATCGGATCCCTCTTTTATATCTTATTGCGATTTTGATCTATGCGGTTTTTGGTTTCTCACCAAGTGAGGTATCTCATATTATTATACTTGATACATTCTTACTTGGTGATAACCAATATTTTCACCTTTTATAGGGAAGCTCATGTCGTCCTCTTTCCAACGCAATTGGAATCGGGTCAATCGGAGTTACCAATCAAAAGTTATAGCCGTTTGAATATCTGCTGGTCTCCTAGGTACCAAAATGCGGTAGTACCGCATTTTAGTACCTAGCAAGGCAGAAGGTTTTGGAAAGTTGCCAAAATCCACTGCCGGGCTAGGTACCAAAAAGCGGTAGTACCGCATTTTAGTACCTAGCGCTGTAGAAGGTTTTTTACTTCTTCATTTGGATCTATCCTCCCTTGCTGGAATATGATGTTTCTTTGCATGATATTATATAGGTTGTTGTCCTCTTCTAAACGAGCCCAAGATCATCGAAATCGGAGTCCGGATGCAAAAGTTATGGCTGTTTTCGTTCTGTGATGACCGGTAGTACCGGACCAGGATCCGGTAGTACAGGGGTCCAGTAGTACCGCATTTTGGTACCGGGGAGCGCAGAGAAAAAATGCGTTTGGAGCCCCAGGAACCCCAGGAAATGTCCAATAGTGCCGGGAAAGTCCGGTAGTACCGGGAAAAAGTCCGGTAGTACCGGGAATCGCGTTTTTGGGCTGCAACAGTTGGATTTTGGAGGGACCTATATAAGGGGCCTTCTTCCCCAATGATCCTCAACCATTCTTGCAAGTTTTCCCCTCCATTGTTGACCTTCTTGAGCTTGCTTTCTCTCAATCCCTCCGACGATTCTTGCACGGGATTTGAAAGAGGAGATCTAGATCTACAATCCCACCAATCAATCTCTCCTCTAAGTGAGGGGAACATATTGGGATCTAGATCTTGGAGTCTTTTGTGGATTTCCTCCATTGTTCTTCCTCTCTTATTCCCCCATAAGCTTTTGTAGCTTTGGTGGAATTTGGGAGAGAAGGATTTGAACACCTTTGTGGTGTTCTTGCCATTTGCATTTGGTGCATCGGTTTGAGTTCTCCTCGGAGGATTTGGTTTGAGTTGCTCATTGGAGCTTGTCCCTCTTGGGTTCTTGGAACCCTAGACGGTTTTGTGGCCTTGGTGGCATTGTGGCCTTGGTGGCATTTGTTGAGGCCTTTTGTGGCATTTGTTGGGAGCCTCCAATTAAGTTGTGGAGAAGTGCCCCAACCTTGTGAGAGGATCCGGTTGCCACCGACAAGTGCACCGATAGTGGAAGCGTGGATCGATCCCGTTGGAGTGAGATTCACCAGAGAATAAGGGAGGACTTTTGTGGCGTTGGTGGTTTGATACCACCCCCTCTCCAAACGAGACGTACTCCATGTTGGGAGGAACTCGGTAAAATATCGGTGTCCCTGCGTGCCTCGGTTATCTCTATACCTGAGTTCTTTACTTATGCACTTTACATTGTGATAGTCTTCGTGCTTGAAGTAATATATATCTTGCTATCACTTTGTTGCTTGTATTTCTTAGCATAAGTTGTTGGTGCACATAGGTGAACCTTAGTTGTTCTAGGTTGTGCTTAACAAATTAAACACTAGTTTTATTCCGCCTTTGTTGAGCCACTCTAGGAAAAGTTTTAATCGCCTATTCACCCCTCCCTCTAGGCGACATCCGTATCCTTTCAGCTGTGCTGCTTCATACCTTGCTCTTGCGGTTTCCAACGAAGCGTCCCACGACAAGTGGTGGGCTCCATCAAGCTATTTTCTGGCGCCATTGCCAGGGAGGCCAAGGACGTCTTCACTAGGGGAGTCCTTCACTTCCTTTCTCTTTACTTTGTTTAGTTTTTGTTTCTTTTGCTTGGTTTTGTTTGCCTCTTTCCAAAAAACCCAAAAAAATTAGTCTAGTTTTGTTTGCTTGCCTTATTCAAAAACACAAAAAAATTAGTTCCTACTTTAGTTGCTACCATGTCTGGTTTTGGATCAACCTCTGTTTCTCCTATGATAGAAATCTCCACTTTTAAGCAAAAAAGTGAAGAAAGTTTTAAGGAGGCTTGGTCTAGAATCTCTGCTCTCCAGAGGGAACTGAGCCTGAGGCAAGCCTCAGCTTGGTTATCGATAGTTTCTACCGCGGTATTGCTCTTCGTTATAGATATGCTTTAGATGCTGTGGCTGAGAAAGATTTTTTGCTATGTACTGAGGATGAAGCTTATGATGCTATAAGTAAATTAATTATGATTTATGGTACACCTGGCAAGTGTGATTCCTCTTTCACGAGTATTTTTGCTAGGTTGAACAAACTTGAAACCGGTATTGCTGCTATGAATAGTTGCTATCACACGCTTAGGGATTACCATGATTATATTCCCATAAATTATGATCCTTCAAAGTGGTTTCCCACAATCAAAGTCTCAATAAACACTACACTTTTTGATGCTCGCTGTGATATCATGTCTGAATTATGTCTCATGCCTAAAGATATTTATGATTCCTTGAGTCTTTGGGGGCTTATTGAAGGAGGATAGGAAATATCTCTTACCAACAATACCACTATATCACCCATTGGGATAGCTGAAGGTGTGTTTACAAAAATATTAGGAAAAATGGTGACTACTGATTATCTTGTTATTGAATGTGTAGGCAAGGGACAGATCACACTTGGAAGGTCTCTACTGAAACACCTTGGGGCAGTGATAGATGTGGGAAAAGGCATCATGCATTTTGATCCTCCAGTAAGCAATCATATCTTCCCTAAAGAAAAGAAGAAAGGAAAGAGAGGTAAGAACAAGAAGAATGCTTCTTCATTTGAAAATACTTGATTCTTCTTGCTTCTTGTGCCTAACTTAAAGTCGTTAAAGAAAAGTAGTTGTTGGGAGATAACCTAAGAGTTTCCTTGAGTCTTGGAAGTTATTACTTCTGCAATGACCTCTCCTTATCCTTTTTGTTTGCTTTTTGTGCCAAGAATGACCTCTAATGAGAGGGAAGTAAGATTTGGGGAGTTGCTGTCCCGAAACAGATTTCTGTCCTCCACCAAAAAAAATCGTGAGGAGGCTCTATAACTTGGATTGAGATCAAAATTTACGAATAAATCCCCGAGTATGTTAGATAACTTTAGTTAGTTCAACACTTTTTGATTTGATCAACAGAAGATGTTCGCAAAAAATCGTTTCTACCTACTGATCTGTTTTGACAGATTTCTACCATTATTTGCATTTGCTTCTTATTGATTCCTTTTTGAACTCTCTTCAGGTAAACTGAGTTTCTTTGAAGGATTTGCTATAATAGCTTGTGTTTTTAGTGAAAAGCCTTGCTGTTCCAAAGATTTGCCAGTGGTCTAATATCTTTTGAATAAGCTGATGTTGCTAATAAAGATTGTGTGAAGTTTTGTATGAAGGAAAAAAATCCAGGTGTAGAGATAGAATGATGCAATAAGATGAAGAATGGACAAAAGCTCAAGCTTGGGGATGCCACCATGGTGTCACTCCAAGAAATATCCAAGAGGTACAAGCATCAAAGCCTGGGGATACCCAAGGCATCCCCTTCTTCATCAATAAAAAGCTCAGGTCTGTCTAGACACTTTGTTTTTATTGTTTCATGCACAGTTGTGTTGTTCTTGGAGCGTCTTTGTTTTCATTTGCTTTGCTTAGTTTGCTTTAGTAAGTTTGGACCCCCGTTCTCGCTATGTTGTTTTGCAAATAAGGTTGCTTGGTGTTTGGAAAGAAGTAGTAAGTTCTTGCTTGAAGTGCAAGAGGAGCTTGCATGGACTGTGACTTAGACTTTAGCATGACATGCTAGGTGTTGTTTTAGCATTATGCTTAGTGATTATTGCTGTAGCATGTCTTGTTCAAACAATTTGGATTGCTTAGTGTGTCTTGAAGAAATTATGTGTTGTTTTAGCATGCAAAAGCATAGTATTGTGGTCTTCTCCTTTGATGTTTTGCGTGGGTTGACTTGGCACATGCTCACACCATGTTATGACTATGACAAGTCACCATTAGCCTCTATGATCATTTAGTCCTTGACTTGTAGTACCACTCTTTGCTTTGATTAGTATGTTTTGTTGCATTGCATGATTATGGCCATTATGCTCTCTTAGTTTGTTGCTCCCAGTCTTTTTCTAGCCTCCACTTGTATGAGTAAGTTCTACTCATGCTTCCAACTCCCAAAAAACCAAGTTATTCCAAAGTGTCCACTATAAATTCCTATGCATGGTGTGCTACACCATTCCAAGTATATTCTTGTTTTCAACTATCTTCTAATTAAAAACTATTTTGTTATGTGAAAACTTAGTGACTAAAGCCCTCACGAACTTGATGGCACATTATATTCTTTGCCCCTAATAAACTTGAACCATCGAGACAACTTTGTTGTATATGCTTGCACTTATAAGTTGGAATTAGCAGAACCGTGCTGTGACCGGGAACTTTTTCAACATTGCACTTGTACTTTTGTACTCCATTGATATCATGCTCTTTTGTATATGGATATTACCGGTGTGAAATGAAGTGGGAACTTGTAAGTCCATGGAGTTTGTATTCTGTGTTAGAAAAACGCCTGGGCCGCTAGCCTAAGCCATGCCTAATCATGGTGGAAACTAGCAGCATCACCATAGTGAGCTATCTATGAAGCATCCTCAATAAAAAGCTATGCATATGGTAAATAAAAAGATCGCTGAGATGCTCATTGTCTGCTTGCCTTGTCATTTTGGTTATGGGGAAGCTCTTGTACCATGTGCAAGGGGTACCCCGTTGGCGGTTCTCGATGATATGCAAATACTTACAGTGACAAGAACTTGCTTGGGCCCTAAGTTGACTATCCATGAGGTCTAGCCCTCATATTCAAGGGACTTGATATTGCTAACTTATACTTTGTCAAGCATATACTCCAGCTTTGCCACTTTAACCTTAACAACTTCAAGATGCTTATGATAGGGGCAATGAGGGCTGAAAGCTAACTAGTACCATAATTTTTGGAAGCTATTTTTGAAACTTGTAATCCCTGCTTCCTTTACAAAAAGGTCTTTCTTCCACCAATATTTGAGTCTCCACCTTCTACCTTTAGGCACCATGAAGAGAGCATAGTTGTCATTTTGTGTGCAGTGTTTCAAATCTTATTAATTGATGCATATTGTGTTATTACTTGCTCTTGTGCTATTTGTTTCTAGTCACCCTTGTGAAACAAACAAACTTTTTCAATGCATATTATTCATGATCTTTGTTTGTAGCTTGCCATGTTGCATGCATAGTTACTATGTCCTGCTGTTAGAACTCCATTCTTTCATGCACATGTTTAGAGTTCTTTGATCACAGCTTTCAATGCTTGCAAATGGTTGGATCTTTATTATGAGGGTTCATGTCACCTAAAAAATTATTCTGTTTATCACTTACCTACTCGAGGACGAGCAGGAGTTAAGCTTGGGCATGCTGATATGTTGGAAACGTATCTATAATTTTTTATGTTCCATGCTTGTTTAGTATCTACTTTGCTTTACTTGTCCACACTTTGAGGTGCTTTTTACATGTTTTCTGGTACTAACCTATTAACAAGTTGCAACAGTGTCAGATGCCTATTTTCTGCTGTTTTTGGTTTCAGAAAAGTTAGAAAAGAAGTATTCTCGGAATTGGACTGGACGAAGGACAAAGTCAATAACTTTCCGTGGGGAACAAGAAGTCCAGAGGGGAGCCGGGGAGGCCGGCCAGAGGGGCCACCCCCCTAGGCGTGGCCACAGGTGGGCCCGCGCCTGGCTAGGGTTTGGTGGCCCTGGCCGCCTCCCGGTCTTGCCCCTTCGCCTATAAGAAGCCCCCGATGCAGAAACTCTCGGTACCCGATCAGAAATCCACGAAACCGTCTGTAGCCGCTGCCACCATCATCCCTAGATCGGGGGGGGGGGGATCTGAAGCTCTTCCCGGCACCCTGCCGGAGGGGAGATCATCCCGGAGGCCTTCTCTCTGGTATGATTCATGAGTAGTTCCACCTTGGACTATGAGTCCATGTAGTAGCTAGATGGTTGTATCTGCTCCTTTGTGCTTTCATGTATAGATCTTGTGAGCTCCGTTCATGATTAAGATGTAATCTATTTGTAATCATGCATGTTGTGTTTGTGGGGATCCGATGGATATTGTATATTGGTTTGATTAATGGTTTTTTCTTTATGATTCTATCATGTCTGTGTTGTTTGTGATCTTGCATGATCTCCGTTACTAGTGGTTATCTTGGCCAAATAGTTGCTAGTGACTCGAAGAGGGGGTATTTATGCTCGATAGTGGGTTCATGCCTCTAGTTTACAAGGGAAGTGACAATAATCTCTTCGGTTGTAGATGTGTTGTTGCTACTAGGGAGAAAACAACGGTCTCTTGTTCATGGAACATGTGGACTATTTACCTTACACACTTTGCTTAAAGCAGTTGTCTATTGCTTGCAACTTAGTACTGGAGGGGGTTCGGATAATAACCTGAAGGTGTACTTCTAGTCATAGATGTAGTTGGATGACGGTCTATGTATATTGTTGTATTGCCCAATCAACTTCATAGGATCTTTCTGGCTAGTAATTGCATTGTTATGCCTTTCTCAGTTCCTATCAATTGCCTCGCTGTAATTTGTTTACCCTTCATGCCATGTTGTTTATCTAAGAAGACCACCTCTAGTGAACTATGGACCCCGGTACAATCTTTACCATTGATACATCTTCCACTGTTACTTGTTTACTTACTACAAACCATTACCTTCCACACCATACATTTAATCCTTTTTACAGCAAACCGGTGAGCTTGACAACCTGTGTGATGTTTCCTTCCTGCTACTGGTTCGATAACCTCGGTTTCTTACTGAGGGAAACTTGCTTGTGTGCTGATTCTCACCTTGCTCTTGGGGTTTCCAATGAAGCGTCCCACGACAAGTGGTGGGCGCCATCAACTACCGTACGTGTGACCGACTGCGGAAGCGCTACAGAATGTGGCACCAGAAGGATCGTCTACACGATCTTGAGATCGGCAAGTGATCGAATACATCAACAACGAGAATCTGATATCGTTAAACGCTTTGGATCTATGAGGGTTAGTTCTCTACAAACTCGTTGCACCGATCTCGTAGAATAGATCTTGGCTTTTCTATAGATTGGATCTTGGTTTTGTGTGTTCATGCGATAGATTTTTTGCTTTTGATGCTACGAACACAATTTTATCACATAGTGGTCATTTATGTTTGTATTTTAAGAAATATTATGTCAAAACTTTGTTATTTACTCATATGCATGTAAGCGAGGAGGGGCGATTGCCGGCACCGGAGTGGCGTTCAACACTAGAGGAGCAGGGTGAAATGTCCTATTAACTGAAGTGACTCAGGGCACCCATATCATGTAGCCAAATGTATTTCCAAATTGAGATTTTCTCTTTTGGAACTAGTTCCCTACACTGTAAAGGTAATTTAAAAATAGCCAAATTGAAAATCGGAGCAACTCCGTGATTTGATGCCAAATTCTCAGGCCGTAATAAAATACTCTATCTCTAAATGGATGGACCTTTTACATTTGTACTTTCTCAGTTTGATAGTCATGAATTCGGATCCACTATACATACATTTGGGAATGAAAACATTGTAGAGCTGTTGCTATATTTCACTGCAATGCCAAATTGCGCATTCTGACAGATTTGGCAATCTATACGCTATAGCTGCCACCAAAACCCATTTTGAGTGTGAGACATGATCAGACGGAATAAATCATGGATAGATGACTATGTATCTCTTAGCTTGATAAAACATTTCACTGTCACCCTTAACTCCCCGGAATCAATTTGTTATGCCTCTTTGGATTTTGCCTCTTAACTTAAAACAAAGGCAAGCCATCTTCCAACAATGAGCAAAGCCAAACACATGCGAGTTGTTTGTGCTCAACCAGCTGGTGTCGTTCTTTTGAACCAACATTCAATACGTGAAGTAGCAACGCAATCAAAAATTTGAATCACATGTACATCAAATTGTAGTACTCCCTCCATCCTGAAAACGGTACCTTAAACTTCTCTAAACTCAGATATATCTATATACTAAATAATTTGTAGATGCATCCAAATTTAGTCAAATCTACGGCATCATTTTCAGTGAAAGGGAGTATATATCACACCATTATCACACGTCTCTTCATTAATTTCCCTAGGCTAGGAGGCACCTAGAATAGAGCAACCATAGGGTGTGCACTTTGCATCGTTTGACTAAGCATTGAGCACCTCCAGGGAAAGTTTACTATAGCACCATACTAAGAACTACGTACCGCAATCTAGTGTGTATATCAAATCTTCCACTACCACATATGTAACGAACTGAACATGCAAAGTCTTTTGACTCCCGAGCTCTAGTGCTCCCTGCATATTAAAAACTTAAAAACTATATTTACAAGTTTAAAAAAATTATGACACAAAATTCTAGAAGTAGGCAATGATATATCCCACAAACATGTAAAATTTTAATTTCAAATGTTTTCTATTCTAAGCTACACAAAAATGAGAAAGTTTGATTTTTTGTGATTTGGAATCACTATACTTATATCTACAATTTTTGTCATTTTTGTGTAGCTCAAAATACACAATATTTCCAATTGATATTTTTTTTGTGTACATCACTGGATACATCCCGATTTATTTTCAGAATTTTTTGAGTCTTAAAAATATGTTTTTTGATTATTTTTTTCAAATAACAGATCACTGGTGCTCATATGCAGCAAATCTTAACTCACATGTACACAACTAATTAGTTGTTACTTTGACGGCAGTTTTCTTGCGCTAGGCACTAGCTTAGCGATCGACCATTCACCAGGTCATGATGAAGCAAAACCAAGAAGGAATTGAGTGCATATTTGTAAGATCCCTCCTTCGTAAAGGAAAAGGATCCCTGTGATTGCAATGCTAGTCCCTGGATCAATGTAGCATCCACAGTTCAAGATGAAGTACACAGATACAAAGGTCATTTATTACATCCATTCTAGAGATAAAACATAGTCTTTTACAACTCAAGGCCACAGGCCTAATACAAGAGTTTGGAATAAGTAAATAAATGTAAGTCTTCATCTTCGTGTGCCACAGGCAAGCATGTTGAGTGTAGACTCATGACTTCTAATCATCATCGGAGTAACCTGCAACATTACAAGTTACAGCCACAGAGGGTCAATACTTTGGAATAGTATTGGCAAGTGATACCTTAGTAATTTTAAGTGGACTATAATACTATATGCATTTTGGCTAAGTATAGCTTGGCTTGCTTTGCTCAAAATAGGATTTTCCTATTAGTTGAAAACTCTAAGTTTTTCTTTGTCAAAAATTCCCAAGAAACCACCAATAGACATTGGGGTCCTTCACCCTTGTTCACCCACAAGTTTTACTTAGAAGTTGGAGTGATGAGATTCTTGTAGCTTCCATGTCTTGATGCTCAAGTTGTCCATTGCCATGGACTTGGCTAAGTACTTAGATTTTCCATCTGCAGAGGTTGTGCACTTTCCCCACCAGACTTGGTTTCCCAAGACAGGACCTTTCAGAAGCCTTCCCTTAGCCAAAAGGACGCGTTCCAACCTATCATTCCCACTACCACCAACTGTCCAAATGACCAAGTTCTAGCAACCTATGTGATCAAGGCAGAGCCCATATTGCCAAGTGGCTGCACTATAAGCTTCTTAACACTTGGCCTCCAAAATCCCTTTGTTTCCTGGGTGGCATTCCACAAGTGAGATACACTAAGGTAAACCATAAAAATGGGCCTTGTGAACCACTCAACCAAAAACCACCATTCAAGTCCCATTCCACCCAGGAGATTCATTGTCTTAGTTGTTTTATTTAAGAAAACATAAGTCAAAGACTTAGAAATATTTTCATCATAGCATGTATAAATACTTTACCAACCTTGTTTGCTACTAGCTAGGCTAAGCATGGCATAGTAACTTAACTTAGGAATTTCCTAACAATTCCATATCTACTACTACTTAGGATTTCCCACATAGCTTTGGCAAAATAACAACATGCAAGACTTAGCAAAATCTTTCTAATGCTTGTATAAAACATAGGGATGGAAATGTTCATGAAGTACCACTTGCCTTGGTAGTTGGGAGAGTAGCACTCTTCACAATCACAATCACTAGCAGAATCTACACAAAAAATTGTAGCACAAAATTACACACAATTCATATACAAACAAAAATATGATTGCATGCATGCAAGAAAATGCTAAGTGATGATTTTTTAAAACTCCACCAAGCAAGTGTATGATACAGAAACATAACCAAGTCAAAACTTGCTAACTAAACTTATTTAGCACTCAAACAATTTGCTAAACAAAATCTATACTCAAAATGGACCTAAATATGTTTCTGCATACAAAGTCATTTTAACAGAACATTTTTGTTAAACACATTGCATGAACAGAAAGGGCTTGTCTCCCTGATTCCAACGATATAAAATTTGCAAAAATCTAACGTGGGAATAAAAAGTTATAGCCATTTGAAATCTGGATCTAAATCTGATTTGAAATTCTGTTTTAATTCAAACCCTAGCCACGCGTCGCGCTGTGATTCGTCGATACCGCTTCGCGTGGATCGGCCAGTGTGGACCGTCAGATCTAACTAAACGCGTACGGCTCAGATCGAAACAAAACGGTTCGTTAAGTGGATCTATCGCAAGCGTTGGATCTAGATCCAACGGATCTCGAGCATGCGACCATGTCCTGGCGGCGCGCGGCGACGGCGAACGGCGGCGCTAGCGTTCTAGATCGCGTGCGAGAGGGGGAGAGGTCTTACCAGAACCGCGGTGGCGTGCTGAAGCTCAACGTGGCGTTGGTTTGCGAAGGGGCGCACGACAGGGGCTGCTGGAGCTCGTCGGAGACGTGAGCGGCGTCGGGAGGTTGCTGTCGAGTTGGTTGCCGAGGTGTGGCATCGCCCTAGCACGAACCAGAGGGGTCAGAGGATGCACAAGTGGCTGGCGAACATCCTCGCATGAAGGAGGGGACAAGGGGCGCTCGGGTTTTACCTTAATTGGTCGCCGGAGTCAAGCGGCGGTGTCGGTGGTTGCGGTTGTGAACGGAATCGACGACCTGGGTCACGAGCATGCAAACGGAGGGTATCAGGAGGTGCGCAAGATCATGCTGAGCATCATCGTTTGAACCAGAGATAGGGGGGTGGTCGAGGCTCAACGGAATCGGTCGCCGGAGTCGTCGGTACCGCGGGGCTTCGAGGGCGAATGCGTGCAGCCTGGTGGCGATGTGGAGGCGCTGAGGGAGGGGAAATAACCGCGGGGCAGAGGGGTTTATATAGGAAGGAGGGGGCGGCGATTTGGCGCAGGATCAACGCCATTAAGCGCAGAATCAAATCGCGGCAGACACGGGCGGAGGAAACGGCCGGCGACGGGGTCGGGCGGGATTTGGGGAAGACAGGAGTGACGTGGAGAGGGCCCGCTCGTCAGCGAAATGCGCAGAGAGAAGGTGGGGTCTGGCTGTCAGTGGCTGTGTGGGTGTGCTCGCGCGTGAGAGAAGAAAAGAGATGCCCCGGGTGGGCTTGCTGGGCTTGCTCCGTTGCTGGGCTAAAATGGCAGCGCTCGGCCTTTTCTATTTGTTTGCTTCTTTTCTTTTTCTGAAACGATTTTCTGATTTGATTTTGATATGAATTCAAACTCTTTTTGAATTCAAACACTTCCTGGGTTTTTGCAGGGTGCAGTAGTCTCCAATTTAGGCATAAAAGCAAGTGGTTGCTTTACAAAGGCTTGGTCAAGCTTGGAGATCAAAAATAACAGAGATTTGTCACTTGGTTTGCAAAATTTGAAAAATGGTTCTTTGGAACCATTTCCAATTTGGTAAAATTTTGGTTCAAACCACAATCAATCTTTTCTATGAGGAGGACAAACAAGTTAAGTTTAAAATCACTCAAATTTTCAAATGGTGATGGCCATTTGATTTAAATCTGCTCACACAAAATCATAGCACTATGTGCTTCTGTTTTTCTGAAATGAGTTTGAAATTGATCTCAGTTCTATATGCATGCATGAATGATATGCAACCTTTGAAGTCATGATTTTAGGGATGTTACAATCTAACCCCCTTAAGGTGAATCTCGCCCTCGAGATTCGGATGGGCTAGCAAATAGGTGAGGGTGGTCTTTCCGAAGATCATCTTCTCTTTCCCATGTTGCTTGCTCTTCTGAATGATGGTTCCATTGCACTTTGCAAAACTTGATAGTCTTTGTCCTTGTGACTCTTTCTGCAGTCTCAAGAATCTTGATTGGCTTCTCTTCATATGTGAGATCACTTTCTAGTTGCACTTCCTCCAAAGGTATAGTATCCTTCAAAGAAGTTTCTTCCATTTCTGGGTGACATTTCTTAAGCTGGCTCACATGAAATACATTGTGGACAGCTGACAAAGATTCTAGCAATTCAATTTCATAGGCAACTTCTCCTTTGCGACTTAGAATCTTGAATGGTCCAACATATCTTGGTGCTAATTTTCCTTTGACTCCGAACCTTTTCATTCCACGAAGTGGTGACACTCTAAGATAAGCTCTATCACCAACTTCGTAGGTGACTTCTCTACGCTTAGAATCTGCGTAGCTTTTCTGTCGGGACTGTGCTATCTTCAACCTGTCCTTAACCAATTTGACCTTCTCTTCGGCTTCTTTGATAAGATCTGGCCCGAACAAACTTCTTTCTCCCACACCATTCCATAACAATGGGGTGGTACACTTTCTTCCGTAGAGAAACTCCAACGGTGCCATCTCAATGCTGGCTTGATAGCTGTTGTTATAAGAAAATTCTGCGTAAGGCAGACTTTCATCCCAACTGGCTCCATAGTCTAGGGCACATGCCCTCAGCATGTCTTCAAGAATCTGATTAGTTCTTTCTGTCTGTCCATCAGTTTGAGGATGAAAAGCAGTACTGAATTCCAACCTCGTTCCTAATGACTCATGTAGCTGTCTCCAAAAATGGGAAGTGAATTGGGTTCCCCTATCAGACACAATGCTCTTGGGTACTCCATGTAGACATACAATTCTACACATGTAAATTTTGGCTAACTTAGCACTTGTATAGGTTGTCTTCACGGGTATGAAATGAGCCACTTTAGTTAGGCGATCTACTACTACCCATATGGAATCATATCCAGACCTGGTCCTTGGTAGTCCGGTGATGAAATCCATACCAATGTTGTCCCATTTCCAATCAGGAATTGGTAGTGGTTGAAGCAAACCTACTGGTTTCTGATGCTCCGCCTTTACTCTACTACACACATCACACAAAGCAATATGTTCGGCGATGTCTCTCTTGAGATTGTTCCACCAAAATCTTTCTTTCATGTCCATGTACATTTTGGTGTTACCCGGATGAATAGAATACGGAGAGTTGTGTGCTTCTTGCAAAATCAGTTTCCGTAACTCCGGATCTTGTGGAACACAGATACGTTTCCCATGCCACAAAGTACCCTGTTCGTCTTCGTGGAAATTCTTTGCTTTCCCTAGACCAATATTTTCCTTAATCTCTTCAATTTCCTTATCGGTCTTCTGAGCTTCTTTGATCTTGTCCAACAAAGTGGGTTGAACTTCCAAAGACATGAGATGTCCTTCAGGTACAATCTATAATCTGAGTTTTCTGAATTGGGCACACAAATCGTCTGGCAATTCTCCTTTGGTAAGGCCATTCACAAAAACCTTACGACTTAGAGCATCTGCTACAACATTTGCTTTACCGGGGTGGTATTGCAAACTCAAGTCATAGTCCTTGATGAGTTCTAGCCATCTCCTTTGTCTCATATTAATTTCCTTCTGGGTGAATATATATTTCAAACTTTTATGATCTGTGAACACTTCACAACGTTTTCCCAAAAGGTAGTGTCTCCATGTTTTGAGTGCATGGACAACAGAGGCTAATTCTAAATCATGAGTAGGGTAGTTCACTTCATGAGTTTTGAGTTGTCTCGAGGCATAGGCTACAACTTTTCCGTCTTGCATAAGCACCGCACCTAGACCTTGATGAGATGCATCACAATATACTTGGGAATTCTTTTCCAAGTCTGGCAAACACAAAACTGGTGCTGTCACAAGTCTCTTCTTCAATTACTGAAAGCTGACTTCACAACCTTCAGACCAAGCAAACTTTTTGTCTTTCTTTAACAATTCAGTCATGGGCTTAGCAACCTTTGAGAAATTCTCAATGAACCTTCTGTAGTAACCTGCTAAGCCAAGGAAACTGCGTACTTCTTTCACGTTCTTGGGATATTCCCATTCTGTCACAACTGAAACTTTAGCAGGATCAACTGCCACACCATCCTTTGTCATAACATGACCAAGAAAGCCAACTTCCTCTAACCAAAACTCACAATTGCTGAATTTGGCATAAAGTTTATGCTCTCTTAACTTCTCAAGTATCAAACGCAAATGTCCTTCATGCTCTTCTTTGCTCTTGGAGTAGACTAAGATGTCATCGATGAAAACGACAACGAACTTGTCAAGAAATTCCATGAACACTTTGTTCATCATATTCATGAAGTATGCTGGAGCGTTGGTTAAGCCGAAAGGCATCACGGTATACTCATACAATCCATACCTTGTGGTGAATGCTGTTTTAGGTATGTCTTGCTCTCTTATCTTAAGTTGAAAATAGCCTGACCGGAGATCAATCTTCGAGAACACACATGCTCCCTCTAGCTGATCAAACAGGTCATTGATTCTAGGCAAAGGATATTTGTTCTTGATAGTTACCTCGTTGAGTGAACGGTAGTCTACGCATAACCTTTGACTACTGTCTTTCTTCTCCACAAACAAAGCTGGGGCTCCCCAAGACGAAGAACTTGGTTGAATAAATCCTTTCTGCAACTGTTCTCCTAGTTGCTTCTTGAGTTCTTTCAGTTCATCAACTGACATTTTATACGGCCTCTTTGCTATTGGTCCAGAACCTGGTACCAAATCTATCAGAAATTCCACATCTCTATCTGGTGGCATTCCCGGCAATTCTTCCGGAAATACATCCGGATATTCACTCACAATTGGCACACTGTCCATGCTAACCCCCTTAAGAGAATTTAGCATACTCCTTTTTGCTTCAAAATTTGTCTTGATTCTGATCCTCTTATTTTCTGGAGTGGTGAGTGAGACAGTATGGTTGGCACAATCTATTACTCCTTTGTACATAGTCATCCAGTCCATTCCCAGAATGACATCCAAACCTTGGGAGTTTAGAATTATCAAGTTAACGGGAAACTTATACTTCCCAAATTCTATGACTAGATCATGGCATCCTGAATTCACTAACATTTCTCCACCAGGAGAACTTACTTTTATAGGACACCCAATAGTTTCTACCGGTAGTTCATTACTTTCAACAAATGCTCTTGATATGAATGAATGAGATGCACCAGTATCAAAGAGTACAAATGCTGGAATTGAATTGAGTCTGAACTTACCAGCAACAGCATCAGGCTCCTCATAGATCTCCTCCACATTGATGTGGTTCACCTGTCCCTTCTGGAAAGGATTGGGCTTGACAGGTCCTTCAGCTTTCTTTTCACGGCACTCGTTTGCATAGTGTCCCATCTTCTTACATTTGAAGCATTCAACTTGACTGATGTCTCTTTTAACAGGCTGACTTCCGCTTCCACTTCCATTACCACTGTGGTGGCTCTTATGTCCACTCTTGTGGTTCTTGTATTTGTCATTGTCATGACTGCGGTGATGCTTGTTGTCATGATGGTTGTGGTTGTGGTGTTTGTTGAATTTCCCATGCTTGTTGAATTGGGATCCTGAGCTTCCACTATTATCATAGTGAGATCGTTTGTGAGACGATCCCGAGCTGGGCTTGTCAGAGTGCTTCCTTTTTCTACTCTCAACTTGCTTTATTTTGTTCTCCAATATAGCAGCCTTGTCACAGAGCGACTGATAAGTGGGAACATAGGTTACTGACAATTGCAAATTCAGCTCATCATTTAAGCCTTCAAGAAATTTCTCCTTTCTCTTGGCGTCGGTGTCAACTTCATCCGGTGCATAACGCGCCAGATTGTTAAACTCTTCAATACATTAAGCCACGCTGCGGTGGCGCTGCCTCAAATTATGGAACTCTTTCTTTTTCAGACTCATCACCCCAGATGAGATATGAGCAGTGCGAAAGCCGTCTTCAAAGATAGCCCATGTCACTTCATCTATGGGAGTGGTGATCTGGAAATTATCCCACCAAGTGGCGGCTGGTCCTTCTAGCAAATGTGCTGCAAATCTGACCTTTTCAGCATCTGTGCAACCCACGGTTACTAAGTCTTTGTTTACAGAACGTAGCCAAGCATTGGCCACCATGGGATCAGTCGTCCCCGAGAACTTAGCTGGCCTTAATCTCAGAAATCTGGTCAGCATATCAAAACCCGGTGGGTTGTTGTTGTTATTGTTATTGTTCTGGTTGTTGTTGTTGTTGTTTTGGTTGTTGTTGTTGTTGTTTTGGTTCTGGATGAACGTCGTCATCATCTGCATCAGCTGAGTTTGAGCAGTCATCATTTGCTGCATCTCCGGAGTGATGTTGTTATTGTTGTTGGGGTTTGCACGACGGGGAGGCATCTGTGGTTTGTTCAAATAGAGATAAGAATGAGATACCCATAGATGCTTTCATGCATATTACAACACATAAGTAATCACAAGCATGCAATCAAAAAGTTCAACAACAAGATAACAAGTTCACGAAGTAAATCACACAAGTAGCAAGTCATCCACATGTCGGATGATCCAATAACAAGATCTCAAATAACAAGTACGATAATAAAAGATAAACGAGTAGTCAAATCTACTCATCAGCATCAATCTCCTCCTCGACAAAGGTAAGACCTGCGTTCTCCATCACGGTCTTGTTCTCCTCGATAGTAGTGGTCAAGGCATCTATCTTGGCTTTGAGAGCCCTCTTTTGGGAACGAAGCCTCTCTATCACCGTCTGCTGCTGCTCTAGCTCGAAGTCCTTGGATTGCAGTTCTTCAGTCATGTCTCGGATCTTCTTGTTCCTATCCTAGACACGCTTTTCCTGACTCTTGAACTTCTTATCTTGGGCCTCGAACTTTGCCTCCATTTCCTTGACTATCTCGTCTTGCTGCGCGAGGAGCTTGTCCTTCTCGTGAAGCTGCACCTGAAGCTCGTCATTGTTGAGCATGACATTGGTCCTGTCCGTGTCCACGTGCCTAATGAGAGACTCTAAGTCCTGGAGGTACAAACGTATCGGCTCTGCGGTATCCCTCGAGTCGTCCTCGTAGTCGATGGACTCTCCATCCTCATCACGTCTACCGAAGACGTGGAAGTGAGTGCCTCTAACCTGTCGGGAGTGTCGTCCTAACAGACGTCCTATCAGGTCCTGCATGACTACCTCCATGCCTCTCTCTCTATCATCGTGCATAAGCTTGAAGACGATGGCCCCCGTAGTAGGCTCTTCCTGGCGTCCGGGCTGGTTCACCTTGAAGCCCCAAAGATCCTTCCTCTCGAACTTGGTGAGTGGATGCACCATGATGGTGGGAAGAGGGAGATTGAGCAAAGTGGTAAGCTCAACGATACGAGGACCAAAGCGGGTAACCTGGAACTCCTCAACAGTGCTGATGGTAATAGGCATCTATTTATAAGATAGAAAAGTTAGAACAACACAATTTAAGATAAAAACAAAGACAAACAACACATACACATCCATGGGAAGCAGAATCACACAAGTCATGCATACATGAATCCATTACATCAATCAAGGTTCAAACTTTAAGCAATATTTTGGGAAAATAAGGTGATAGGTGGTGGTCCAACTAACGAAGTACGCTTACAATCCTATCTCACTGGATCTGTTGGCTAACACAATGTTCCTAGAGGCAATCAGCCTATCTTGTTCACATGTTTCTATCACTAAGTCTATAATATCTCCTCTTAAGATTTGGTTGGTGGCTTCCAACTCTTGAGTATGTTTCTTCTCTTTCTCTAAGTCCTTTTGGAGGTTGAGCATACTGCATTTGACTCTGGCACTAAGTTCTTTGATAGTCCTCCAAGCTGCTTCTCTTGCTGACTCAAAGAATGTGGTGTGCATCACAGTGTTGGTATACATGCAGAATCCTCTTTCTTTGTGGTTGTCTTCCTTGTTTTTGTACAAGTGAAGTTGCACCCACCAATACTCCACTCCTTCATCCATCACTAGGAAGCCTTTGTAAACAGTTGCACCATGTGCTTCCATTGCCACCATGAGGTCCTTGAGAATTTTGGGAAACTCAGTTTCACACTCCAAGGTCATGGTCATGAGTGGTCCTTTCTTCACGACTTCGTTGATGGAGTTCATCTACAAATAGAGATGAGAATGAGAAGATTAGAAAGGTTTTACGAGAAGAATAGACAAGTGTAGAAGTAGTTGAAATTTTTTCCTTAGTGGTTTTCCAATCCTAGGGGTCATATCCTACAGGCAACACAGTGCTCTGATACCATCTGTAAGATCCCTCCTTCGTAAAGGAAAAGGATCCCTGTGATTGCAATGCTAGTCCCTGGATCAATGCTAGCATCCACAGTTTAAGATGAAGTACACAGATACAAAGGTCATTTATTACATCCATTCCAGAGATAAAACATAGTCTTTTACAACTCAAGGCCACAGGCCTAATACAAGAGTTTGGAATAAGTAAATAAATGTAAGTCTTCATCTTCATGTGCCACAGGCAAGCATGTTGAGTGTAGACTCATGACTCCTAATCATCATCGGAGTAACCTGCAACATTACAAGTTACAGCCACAGAGGGTCAATACTTTCGAATAGTATTGGAAAGTGATACCTTAGTAAATTTTAAGTGGACTATAATACTATATGCATTTTGGCTAAGTGTAGCTTGGCTTGCTTTGCTCAAAATAGGATTTTCCTATTAGTTGAAAACTCTAAGTTTTTCTTTGTCAAAAATTCCCAAGAAACCACCAATAGACATTGGGGTCCTTCACCCTTGTTCACCCACAAGTTTTACTTAGAAGTTGGAGTGATGAGATTCTTGTAGCTTCCATGTCTTGATGCTCAAGTTGTCCATTGCCATGGACTTGGCTAAGTACTTAGATTTTCCATCTGCAGAGGTTGTGCACTTTCCCCACCAGACTTGGTTTCCCAAGACAGGACCTTTCAGAAGCCTTCCCTTAGCCAAAAGGACGCGTTCCAACCTATCATTCCCACTACCACCAACTGTCCAAATGACCAAGTTCTAGCAACCTATGTGATCAAGGCAGAGCCCATATTGCCAAGTGGCTGCACTATAAGCTTCTTAACACTTGGCCTCCAAAATCCCTTTGTTTCCTGGGTGGCATTCCACAAGTGAGATACACTAAGGTAAACCATAAAAATGGGCCTTGTGAACCACTCAACCAAAAACCACCATTCAAGTCCCATTCCACCCAGGAGATTCATTGTCTTAGTTGTTTTATTTAAGAAAACATAAGTCAAAGACTTAGAAATATTTTCATCATAGCATGTATAAATACTTTACCAACCTTGTTTGCTACTAGCTAGGCTAAGCATGGCATAGTAACTTAACTTAGGAATTTCCTAACAATTCCATATCTACTACTACTTAGGATTTCCCACATAGCTTTGGCAAAATAACAACATGCAAGACTTAGCAAAATCTTTCTAATGCTTGTATAAAACATAGGGATGGAAATGTTCATGAAGTACCACTTGCCTTGGTAGTTGGGAGAGTAGCACTCTTCACAATCACAATCACTAGCAGAATCTACACAAAAATTTGTAGCACAAAATTACACACAATTCATATACAAACAAAAATATGATTGCATGCATGCAAGAAAATGCTAAGTGATGATTTTTTAAAACTCCACCAAGCAAGTGTATGATACAGAAACATAACCAAGTCAAAACTTGCTAACTAAACTTATTTAGCACTCAAACAATTTGCTAAACAAAATCTATACTCAAAATGGACCTAAATATGTTTCTGCATACAAAGTCATTTTAACAGAACATTTTTGTTAAACACATTGCATGAACAGAAAGGGCTTGTCTCCCTGATTCCAACGATATAAAATTTGCAAAAATCTAACGTGGGAATAAAAAGTTATAGCCATTTGAAATCTGGATCTAAATCTGATTTGAAATTCTGTTTTAATTCAAACCCTAGCCACGCGTCGCGCTGTGATTCGTCGGTACCGCTTCGCGTGGATCGGCCAGTGTGGACCGTCAGATCTAACTAAACGCGTATGGCTCAGATCGAAACAAAACGGTTCGTTAAGTGGATCTATCGGAAGCGTTGGATCTACATCCAACGGATCTCGAGCATGCGACCATGTCCTGGCGGCGCGCGGCGACGGCGAACGGCGGAGCGCTCTGTCAGCGGCGGAGCTAGCGTTCTAGATCGCACGCGAGAGGGGGAGAGGTCTTACCAGAACCGCGGTGGCGTGCTGAAGCTCAACGTGGCGTTGGTTTGCGAAGGGGCGCACAGCAGGGGCTGCTGGAGCTCGTCGGAGTCATGAGCGGCGTCGGGAGGTTGCTGTCGAGTTGGTTGCCGAGGTGTGGCGTCGCCCTAGCACGAACCAGAGGGGTCAGAGGATGCACAAGTGGCTGGCGAACATCCTCGCATGAAGGAGGGGGCAAGGGGCGCTCGGGTTTTACCTTAATTGGTCGCCGGAGTCAAGCGGCGGCGTCGGTGGTTGCAGTTGTGAACGGAATCGACGACCTGGGTCACGAGCATGCAAACGGAGGGTATCAGGAGGTGCGCAAGATCATGCTGAGCATCATCGTTCGAACCAGAGAGAGGGGGGTGGTCGAGGCTCACCGGAATCGGTCGCCGGAGTCGTCGGTACCGCGGGGCTTCGAGGGCGAATGCGTGCAGCCTGGTGGCGATGTGGAGGCGCTGAGGGAGGGGAAATAACCGCGGGGCAGAGGGGTTTATATAGGAAGGAGGGGGCGGCGATTTGGCGCAGGATCAACGCCATTAAGCGCAGAATCAAATCGCGGCAGACACGGGCGGAGGAAACGGCCGGCGACGGGGTCGGGCGGGATTTGGGGAAGACAGGAGTGACGTGGAGAGGGCCCGCTCGTCAGCGAAATGCGCAGAGAGAAGGTGGGGTCTGGCTGTCAGTGGCTGTGTGGGTGTGCTCGCGCGTGAGAGAAGAAAAGAGATGCCCCGGGTGGGCTTGCTGGGCTTGCTCCGTTGCTGGGCTAAAATGGCAGCGCTCGGCCTTTTCTATTTGTTTGCTTCTTTTCTTTTTCTGAAACGATTTTCTGATTTGATTTTGATATGAATTCAAACTCTTTTTGAATTCAAACACTTCCTGGGTTTTTGCAGGGTGCAGTAGTCTCCAATTTAGGCATAAAAGCAAGTGGTTGCTTTACGAAGGCTTGGTCAAGCTTGGAGATCAAAAATATTAGAGATTTGTCACTTGGTTTGCAAAATTTGAAAAATGGTTCTTTGGAACCATTTCCAATTTGGTAAAATTTTGGTTCAAACCACAATCAATCTTTTCTATGAGGAGGACAAACAAGTTAAGTTTAAAATCACTCAAATTTTGAAATGGTGATGGCCATTTGATTTAAATCTGCTCACATAAAATCATAGCACTATGTGCTTCTGTTTTTCTGAAATGAGTTTGAAATTGATCTCAATTCTATATGTATGCATGAATGATATGCAACCTTTGAAGTTATGATTTTAGGTATGTTACAATATTTTGATGAACCTCGATCGTGTTCCAAAACACATACGTACATGAAAAGAGATTCCAACTATTTATCTTCCTTATTTGATATATCATTGATTTACAAAGATATGCTAACTGCTGCAAGCTACTAGTTCTCATTGTTGGTGTTTGTAGAAAGGAGGGAACGATCGTTGCCCACTAGGGTCGATCGGCTACGTGTTATATTGAGGGTGGAAAATCATCACTCGTGGCTTACAAGAAACAAACTCTAACACTCCCTCTTAATCTAAAGCTTGGAAAGATTTAGATTACGCTTAAACTCATCTAGTTTCCTGGAACACAGTGGTTTAGTAAAACCATCAGCTATCTGATCCTTGCTGGAGATGAACCTGACATCAAGTTGTTTGTTAGCGACCCGTTCTCGAACAAAATAGAAATAAATCCCAATGTGTTTAGTCCGAGCATGAAATACTGGATTTGCTGACAAGAAAGTAGCACCGAGATTATCACACCAGAGAGTGGGTTTTTCACGAAGTGTAACTCCCAGTTCTCTGATAAGAGCTTCAACCCAGACTAACTCGGCTGTAGCATTAGCTAAAGCCTTATACTCAGTCTCAGTACTGGAACGAGATATAATAGGCTGTTTCCTGGTACTCCATGAAATAAGATTAGGGCCAAAGAAAACAGCAAAACCTCCTGTAAAACGTCTGTCATCTAAATCTCCAGCCCAGTCAGTATCTGAATAAGCACTAAGCAGTGTAGATGATGACCGACAAAAAGTAAGTCCCACTGTGCGAGTACCATGGATATACCGTAATATTCGTTTTACCATTGTCCAGTGTGTGGTAGTAGGAGCATGAAGAAACTGACATACCTTACATACTGCAAAACACAAATCAGACCGTGTTAGAGTCAAATACTGAAGAGCTCCTACAATACTCCTGTAATGAGTAATATCCTCAGAACCAAGAGGGATTCCATCATGCAGTGACAAAGTGTCAGTAGTGGACAATGGTGTAGGATAAGTGGTAAAATCCTGCATGCCAACACGTTTTAGAAGATCTGTAGCATATTTTTCCCGATTCAGGAGAAGTCCATTATCCTGTTTGTGAACCTCGAGACCCAGAAAATAATGGAGATTTCCAAGATCCTCCAGAGCAAATTGATGACACAAGTCCCTGAGAAGAGCTGTGATTGCATCATCAGAGGAACTTGTAACAATGATATCATCAACATAAATTAGAAGAAATATCTGAACACCTGAGTGATTGAACAGAAATAAAGAAGTATCTCCTTTGGAAGGTATGAAGCCAAGAGTATGGAGTTTAGCACTGAGACGTGAGTACCATGCTCTTGGTGTCTGTTTTAGTCCATAAAGAGCTTTATCAAGTTTACAAATATGATTTGGAGTAGCGGAAGACTCAAAACCAGGTGGCTGTTTCTTGTACACCTCCTCTTCCAGAACACCATGTAAGAATGCGTTCTTGATATCTAGCTGCCTTAGACTCCAGCCTTTTGAGATAGATATGGATAGAACAAGTCTAATTGTAGCAATTTTGACCACATGACTAAAAGTATCCTCATAAGCTATTCCATACCTTTGTTAAAATACTTTGGCAACAAGACGAGCTTAATACCTGTCAATTTACCATCAGCATTTTTCTTGATGCGATAAACCTATTTGCAATCAATAATATTCTTGTTTGAGCTTGATGGAACAAGATGTCATGTACTATTGGCCATAAGAGCATCATATTCCTCCTGCATAGCATGCCTCCAGTTTTTATCATTTAGTGCCTCACGTAAGTTTGTTGGTTCCCCTGTAGAAGTCAACAATGCCCAGCGAACTGTACCATCAGTGCGAATTTTAGGTTGTCTTATACCTTTCTGAAGGTGAGTACGCGGTTCAACCACATGACTAGAACTTGCAGAATTGTTTGTCGTAGAAGATCCTGAGGAATTTGTGCTTCGGTTGGTACTGTTCTCAGACGTGATGTCCTCGTTGATGGCGACAGGAGCAGGGGATCCAGGAGATCCTGGCGACGTGGGGGGCGCTGTCAGCAGACATGGACCACTGCGGGGTCCCAGCCCAATCATTGGAGCCAGACGCACCGGTCGTCGCGCCGATTCGGCTGTCTCCGTGCGTGGGCGACCCGGACCTGGACTCCCCCTGACACGGGCGCTCGGACGCAGAGGGCGACAGGACAAGGTGGTCCCCAGAGGACGATGTGGCGGGAGCAGACCGGGCGGGATAGGGCGAGAGCTCTCCTGTCGCCAGCGGCGACGGATCCAAGGCAGATGCTGCCCCAGAATCAGCACCGAAGACCGTGTCAGTTTGGCTTGTAGCTGTTTTTCCTAACGATTCAGTATTTGATGTGTCGGGAGACGAATTTTCTGCAGAATTTGACGGCGTTTCTTCTAGAGGACTGGCATCGGGGCGAGCAGCAGAAACATGTACAGGATCAACAATAGGAACAATTTGCACATATGGATCATTAGCATGCTCACCCCCATGTGTATCTACCGAGGAGGATATGTTGAAAGGAAGAAAGATAATTTCTTCTCGGAGACGACGTCCAACATTTGGATGAAGAGCAGCAAAGGGAAACACATTCTCATCAAAAACAACATCCTTGAAAATATAAACACGACCAGTGGAAATATCCAGACATTTTACTCCTTTGTGAAGAGGACTATAGCCAAGAAACACACATTTTTTAGAACTAAAAGAAAGTTTGTGTTTGTTGTAGGGTCGTAAATTGGGCCAGCAAGCACAACCAAAAACACGAAGGGAATCATAATTTGGTTTGGTGTGAAGGAGCTTTTCTGTAGGGGTCTCAAAATTTAGAACCTTGGAGGGAATAATGTTGATGAGAAAAGTGGCTGTAAGAAAAGCATCATCCCAATATTTTAGAGGCATAGAAGCATTAGCAAGTAAAGAAAGTCCAACTTCAACAATGTGTCGGTGTTTGCGTTCAGCACAGCTATTTTGTTGGTGGGCATGAGTACACGAGACATGATGAGTGATGCCCACCTTTTGAAAGAAATTGTTGAGTTTTTCATATTCACCACCCCAATCAGTTTGCATGGTAATAAATTTCCTATCAAATTTGCGCTCAACAAATTGTTGGAAATTAAGAAACACTTGATACACATCGGAGCACTTTTTGAGAAGATATATCCAAGTATACTTGCTAAAATCATCAATGAAGCTTACATAGTATGCATGTTTGATTAAGGATAAGGGAGCAGGACCCCAAACATCAGAAAACACTTGTTCCAAAGGAACAATGGAAACACTAGTGGAAACATTGTAGGGTAACTGATGGCTCTTAGCTTGTTGACATGCATCACATATGTAAGAATTTATTTCTGGAGTATATGAGAGATTGTTTTTCCTAAGAACTTGCTGAACAATGAAAGTAGAGGGATGTCCTAGACGACGATGCCATGTAGAGGATGAAGGCTTGACGATGACCAAAGCATGTTTGGAGGAACCCGTGGACACTGGAACAAGTGGGTAGAGGCCATCACGACATGGACCTTTAAACATGATTTGTTGCGTGGCCTTGTCCTTAATCAAGAAAAAGAAGGGGTGAATTTCAATAAAGGCATTGTTGTCTAGAGTAAGTCTATGAGCAGAATTAAATTCATGGAAGAACTAGGAACATGTAAGATATTGCGAAGTTGAAGAGAACTATGAGGGGTGTGCAAAGTAGAATGGCCAATATGTGAAATTTACATACCTTGACCACTAGCATTGTGAATTTGATCATGTCCTTTATATTGCTCATGAACTTGGAGCTTGTTCATCTGTCCTGCAACATGATTGGTAGCTCCTGTGTCCACAATCCAATTGGTATCAACACCATAGGCACCCTTGTGTTCATGCGGAGTGTCATCATCATCGTCGCCATAGCGCCACCAACACTCATTTGCAGGGTGTCCTTCCTTCTTACAGATTTGGCAAATGACCCCAGGCTGCCATGCACTAGCAACACGATCAGGGCGACCCTGACCCTTTCCACGCCCACCCTTGGGCCGGCGATCCTGGCGTGGTTGACTGCGGTTGCTGCTGCATAGAATATAGTGGTGGTGGAGGTGTATAGGAGTACGGGGCATAGGTAGGGTGAGTGTATGGGGAAGGATGGTTGTAAGGAGCAGGGGCATAGCTGGGTGGTGTAGCATGGTAAGGGGGTGGAGGATTATGGTATGGTGGTGGTGAGGCATGGCCGTAGGATGGAGGTGTAGGAAGGATGGATGGATTCGGTATGGGGTGAGTGGGAAAATTTAGGCGACGAGGAGCAGCATTAATGGAGGATGTAAAAGAAGTGTTGGTTTGACCCGTAGCAGCAAGCATGTTTTCACGATTCTCGAAAGATAAAAAGCTGGGAACACATGTCACCTAAGGTTGTAGATGGATTAGCATTGATAGAAGCAACAAGAGGCGTATAGGTACCATCAAGACCATTGAGGATGTAGTCTTTGAGCTCATCGTCATCAACCGTTTTCCCTGCAGCAGCTAATTCAGCGGCAAATCCTTTCATCTTGGTGAGAAATTGGGAGGCAGACAGATCAAGTTTATTTGTGTTTGTAAGAGCACCATGGAGGGTAGAGACTCGCGACTTGGATTGGGTGGAGAAGAGGTCAGAAATAGCGCTCCACACATCCTTGGCATGGACAAGACCATACACATGAGAGAGCATATCATCACTAAGGGAATTGACAAGGAAGCTCACCACAGCTTGATCTTTGGTAACCCAAGTATCATACTCAGAATTGGGGATGCTGATCTTCTTCTGATGGGCATCCTCAGCGTCCAGAAATTCAGGGGGCGCCACGATGGTTCCATCCAGGAAACCGAGAGCACGGGCACCTCGAAGAGTCGGCATAATTTGCGTCTTCCATGACAGGAAGTTTTCACGGGTGAGTTTTGTGGCTGGTGGAGTGCCGATGGTGACCGGCGTGGTGTTTGTCGAGGTAGACATGACCGATCCTGATACACAGATTGATCCGATCTAAGGTTTTTGGGAGGGTGGGTGTTGAGAGAAAAAGAAGTAGGGGAATTGGTAGGCCTTGGCTTGATCTATGAGGGAGGAGGATTTTTGGTTGTTTTGGGGAGGAGAGAACTGGCCGGCGGCGGTGGAGAAGAAGCTCCTGAGGCGGCGGCTAGAGAGGAAAGAGGAAGGCTTTGATACCATGTTGGTGTTTGTAGAAAGAAGGGAACGATCGTTGCCCACTAGGATCGATCGGATACGTGTTATATTGAGGGTGGAAAAGCCCCACCCGTGGCTTACAAAAAACAAACTTGCCAACGTTTATTGAGCCAGACAGTCAATCGGTTGTGCAACAACCCGACCTTAGTTTTCTCGTACCAAGTTTATTGATCGATATAGCGATGCAAGCACTGAGCCGTACGTACACCTCACTGCTAGCATATAATGTACGTAGTAGCATTGCGCCGTACGGACACCTTACTAATAGGCATAGGCTCACGTGTATAAAGCTACTACTCCCTCCGACCCATATTAGTTGACTTGAATTTGTCTAGATTTAAATGAATCTAGACATTGTTAGGTTTATCTAAATTTTGATAAATTCAAGTCAACTAATATGGGCCGGAGGGAGTAGCATATTTGCAAGCATTCCTGACTCAACGTGGTGCTTGGAGTGCCGAGCTTTACCAGTTGCATGCAGCCGGCCGTAACATTGCCCCTTCTTTGATTTCGAATGGAAGGCATCAGGAACATGCCTATAGCAATCAAAGATCTGGGTGGATAGGGAACAGAAGACACGAACAATGGGAAATCGTGTATCAGTCCTGTCACCACTTCAACGTTTTCCTGAAGGAACTGGATTGGCAGTGAAATCGTTTCATTTAATTTGTCGCTTGATTGTTTTTTTTTTGTTGCTTGATTGTTCCTTCTCAGATCGAGATAATTAAACTTGACTCTTCCTCTCATACTTTGTCTATGGTGGAGTTAATTATTAAGTCGACGTAACATATATATACCAGAGAGAATCAATAAAAAGAACGTTCCAGATAGTGACTCACATTCTTTCTGTGGGAGCTATACATTTTGCGTTTTTTTGTTCAGAAGATAAAGTAACTAGCTGCAACATAAAAATATACAAAGTATCTATAGTATCTTCCACTACCAAATCTCTTACAACCTATATATGCGTGATAATTAATCCTCTGAGCTCCAATTAATGTTCTTGCGAGTAGGTTCAAGAGATCATGATGAAGACACTAGAAAAAATTAACCAAGGAGGAATTCCGTGCATATGTTCGAGTTTTTCCAACTCCAAGGGCGCGTTTGGTATCCTGCATACACCCGAGGCAGGTTCGCTAACGATGAAAACGGGCCGATTGGTTGCCTGTAGCACCCCCACGTTGTGGTCCGCGCGCGTCCGAAAGCTGGCCACAGCCAGACCCAGTGATAACACTTGATTCGTCCGTTTTTCTGGGGCCTGGCTTAGGCCATCGAAAATGAGCCGACACAGTGCACTCATGGGAGACAGGGATGGAGATGCCAGGTCGCTTCCAAGCCAACCGCCATAAATCCCCTCACCGCCCACTCTTCTCGCTCACTCTTGGCTCTACGCTGCGGTCACTCTCTCCCACTCGACGGTGCCATTCCCGGCGACGAATCGGTCGCACACCATCATCTCTGGCGGTGAAGGTTACATGGAGACTCCGGCGTTGAGTCTGTCACTCACCATCGTCGGCGGTGGTCTTAGTACGAGAAACAACGGCAAATCCGAACCATGGCGGTAAGCTTTCCCCCCTTTTTTCCCCGAGCCATCTAGATGGTAGATATGCACGTAGAAGGTCATGGTTAGGGTTCTAGATGACATACGCTGTAGATCTGCATGGATATCCCCTACTCTAGTTTTTTCGATTTGGGGGTTTACTATTGTACCATTACCAAGACGAGTTCCTGTGATTTGAGCTTCCTTTATTCGGTAGTATGCACCATTGATTTGTGTATCAAGTAAGGTAGATCTGACAATGGTTCGTGGATGAACATTTGCTGATGATTACAATGACTTAGGGCATTTGATGATTACAAGATGTGTGTTCAATGGTTTGTGCATTCCGCCAGGTTCACCCACCCCGTCTCTAAAACTGGCGTTCCTCCGTTGCCGGATGCAGTAGTACTGGTAACTGCAAGTCTCAGATGCTATATGAGGCAATGTTTCCACCTTTATGAACTACCAATGATTATGATAGTTCCACATGCAGCAACATTTTCTATAGATGGGCTTTAGTACCTAGTATTTTTGCCCAAAGAGGAAATTTGTGCAGGATCCTTGGTACTAAGGGATCATCTGTGGAGACATGTTTGATTTGTGTGATCTGATGTCTCTGCTATGTGTGCTACGCCGATGATTACAATTTTCGCACAATGTAACTTCAAGGATGTCTGATCAAATTTTGTTGTATGTACAAATCCTGTATTTGTGCATCTGATTTGGTTCACTCACGTCATCCCTAAAGATGACATGCATTTGCCACATTATGTGTGCATCATTGGCAAATATGAGACAACAAATTTCCGACTCATTGGTGTTCTTTATGTTTATTGCTTTGCATTGTGTTGATTGCTTTCCTTCATGTACACTTCTTTGCTTTTTGTTAATTGCTTATCTTTGTGAGTCATTGCAGGCTATCAAGATCGGTGGCCGGGGAAAGGAGCCTACTGATGGCTCGAATAAGAAGGCAAAAAAAATCAGGAATGCCTCCCAATGTTGGCACCTGGGATGAGGCAGTGACCCCTACCCAGTTCTACAAGGTGATGATAGCACCTGGACTAGGACTGCTTCCTATCCTAGAGGAATTCAGGCCATATTTGGATAGTGTCCCTGAAACGGTCACTCTGGACCTTACGATTGGCTGCCAATGGGACATCATGATCTCAGATGTCAATGGTAAAGTTTGCTTCGATCAAGGTTGGGCACATTTTGCAGTAGCTCATGACCCGAAGATCGTTTACTTACTGACCTTCAATAAGATCTACCCAAATATTTACAAGATAGTCATCTACGATTACACTCAAGCCGAGGTTTGCAAGAGGTGCCATGAGCACCCTAAAGCTTTCAGGAGGATCGTGCAGCAGCAGTGACTTCTATCTAGATGAAGCAATTCTGATATGTGCGTGTGGTCGTGAATTAGTACTTTTTCGTGCCCTGACGTGAACTATCTCATTGATCTACATTTGTGTTTTTGTCTATTTTCAGTGGTATCCTCACCTCTCTCTCCCAAAAGAGGTGGCCAATGCTGCAGACAACCAAACACATTTCTTCCTTGTGTTCAAAGATGCGAAACCAAACAATCACATTTTTTATTTTCATGGACGCAAAGAAAGGTATACAAGCTACCAAACCGGCTGTCATTCAAGACCCAAGGTCTGTATAAGGTTGACAGTGCCAGCCATAACACTGCCGGACCGCGCAAAAAAAATCATGCAGGCTATTAAAAACGCCCCAAATCTCCAATCCAATACATTTACATGATCATAAGAAAAAAGAGCCAGAAGTAGTAGCCTAAGATATTTCATTTTTAAAAGTGTATGCCAATTATTAATGCTCGGTAGTGCGAGTGATGACCAATATCGAACCACCAGTTGTTCCTTTTCTCCTATTGACAATTTATTTAATTAGCGAGGCTAGCATTGAGACGCATGCATTGAAAAAGGTTTTACTAAAATAGTTGTCAATCTACGAGAGATACATTATATATGCTCAAAAATAGGACATCTGGTATAATAATATAAATCTTACCTTGCATTTTTCGACAAAAAGAATATATTAATATACGAAGATACTAATTACACACAGCTTCCGCAACAACAAGATGCCGCAAACACATCTAGGATGCACATAGGCTGAAAAAGAAAGGAAAAAGGTCTCGCCACAGGAATCAAATCCTCTCAACAATAGTAAGAAAACATGGCCAAAGACAACACCCGGAATACAAAATGATTTTTCAAAAAACAACGCCTGCTAGAAGATAACAATGCACATATGCCGTCAATCGTCTCATCAAAGATCTTAGGTTTTCACCATACACAAAGTCTAAACTCACAAAACAATACCTTCAGCAAGGGCCATTGCTAGCACAACCAATAAATATTAGACTTTAGATTTTATCCTAAAAGTCATGACTCGAAACTCAAGGAGCACCACCAGAAATGAAATCTTTGTGTGCTGTTGCCCTCACTTGCCAAGGCTGCTCTTCCAAGTAACCAAACACCAGGCCGACAAGTACTGTGTCCGAAGTGGACGAGAAAGTCCCGCAAGACAATTCCGAGCACCGGCCTCTGAAGCAAAGTCTTCATCGCCTCCAAAATCCCCTCAACCGTTACTGGTCCTTCAGTCTCAGCCATCATGACCTTCAGCATCGTTATGTACACCATGGAAATCAAGATAAAGACAAATCTCATGGTGTCAACATAAAACAAAGATTTGCGTTGTGCCCTCGTGAAGCCGTGTAGGCTGATATGGACGTGCACGATCGGATTCTATTTGATCCAGATATCAAGGGGCATTGCACCAATGCATGAAGATTGCCGACAGTAGTTCTAGAACATGTCAATGGCCAGATCGAGGAAGACCGATCACCCATATCACTGCATTGATGCGAAATGAACACTGGGACCACCACCTTTATTCACAAAACCAGCATGCCCTCACACCGTCAGTCATCTCCTTTCCATATTTGCCATAGAGGAGAATGCACGCGCGCAGCTATAGTTTGTCACTAGTGTCAGATGGACCCAAACCACGACCCGTAGGTGCTCCCACACAAGATAGGCCCCGATTGGACCCATCTAGCGGAGATCAGATCTTGCCTGCTGGAGCACCACAACCGCAGCCGGCACGCCATCGCCTTAACATCGCTCCTCCTCCGCTGGAGAAACTCAGACCTTGGCCGTCATGCCCACACCACCCTGCACACCCAACCAGCGTCCCACCTTCGCATTGCGCTCTGCCCAAATTTCCCAAGACACTCGCATTGGCAACCCCATTGTCGTAACCGTGGGAAAATGTTGGCTCCACCTTTGTCATGTCCGTCCATTTGTTCTGTTCCATACGTCGTCTCGTATTCTATTTCGATTTCTGACCCATGGCGAGCAACATTCCTAGGAACGGACAAGCATGAAACGTTAATTGAGGTGTCGATGTTAATGTCTTTTTTTATTACCCTTCCCTTTCTTTGCCTCATAAGTCACATCTAGCTTGACCACCTCTTCCTGGTTCAAGATCTAGCCATGGCCACCACACAATCCCTCTCCAATCTGGCAGATCATCATGTTGGACTGAGCAATCGTCTTAGTCGTTTGGCATCTGGTCGGTCTATGTGTTGCGGTTTAGACGATGTACGATGTTGGAGTGAGTGGGTGGAGACCGGCACCGTCCTATCGTCTGGAGGTCGAGGCACCGGTATGTACCGCATAGGAACGTGCAGGCTTTGGCTCCACGGATCAACACCTTCAGAATACTACGAGGACATGTGCGCTTCACCGCGCCGTCTATAATCTATTTGCCAGTGTAGTAGGTGTGTTGTAATCACTGCTGGTAACACATTTTTTTGTTTGTGTTACCATAAATTAAATATACGAGTATGTGTGGGCTTAAGTGTTTAATCAGTAGACAAATATGTCATTTATGTGTTAGATATGTCTGAAACTGAAATATTTAACCATAGATGCTAGAAGTGGGCCCTTATTTCATATTGAAGCTTATAAGCAACATATGAGTACCAGTGTTTTTTCAAGTAAATAAAAAGATACATCGAGCAAACTTTAAACAAAAATACATGGAGCAATAAACCAAGTTTAGTACCACAAAAAACTGGCACGTTACATGAAAGTAAAAATCTAATGATGTCAAAATATGCTAACTTATGAAGATCACACAGTAATCTTGTTCGACTGCCTCAAAATTGATTCTTGCAACTATTTGGATTGCAGAGCTCCAAGCGAAGGCACAACTATATATTCAATACATATAAATAGTTGAATTATTAAATGATTAGTCAATATAGACAACTAAATTACATATATACTAATTCCATGCAGAAGTTATACTTGATATATTCCAAATTATTCAATAGTTCGATAAAATTTAAAAGAGAAGGTATGGATGGAAGTTTCCACAAATCTAATATGTAATAAAGTTTTATAATTTATGTACATCTAAATGAAAAACAGAAGTTATGAGATTTATTTTGGACTCACTTAGTCGATGGAACCCACTTGTTCATTAATCATAAAGTATGCTCCAAGTCAAGGGCACTAAATATTTTGTTAACTCGTGTAAAAATTGTAGAACAACGTAGAACATGTATCAATTTACACAGCATCTTATGTATTCTCGAGATATGCTAATATATTTAAAAGCAAATTCAGTTGCGGAGCCTAAGAGGGGCCAAAGTCATCTTATTATGCTTTGTTTGAGGAATACATACATGTTAATTATTAAAGTGACATGAAACGCGACCATTTCTTGCCCTGTTAGCGCTCCACGCTTTTCGTTCAATGATTGTTCTGTTCGACTGTCGATTCCGGGTTCTGGCCAATCGCTCTGTGCCACGTCATCGCATGCCTCGCGAGCCTTCTCCTTTTCAATTCTTTTTTCTTGTCATATGTCACTGACTTTTCTAGTCAAAGCGGTGACGATGATGCAGCATCTTCGCGTAGTCCCATATAGAAGCATTTCTACTCATGGTGCCCCCTCTCTCTCACCCCCACCGTCCCACGCGCTCACCTTCTCCTTATCTTCCACACCATCGGCAAAGCGTGGTGGCGGACGGGTGTGCGGGGTCGAGGGCGACATTGAATCAGTATTGGGCAGGTTCGGGGCGGGGAAACAAAGGTGGCCAACGCTAGATGTGAGAGATGGACGGGAGGCAGTTCCCTCATGAGTGGAGGGAGCGGAAGTGAGAGGGAGAGCTTGGGAGCGGAGGGTGATGACTGCAAGTGCACATATTATTTGTAGCTAGTTTCGAAGTTCAGATATTGATCCCACAGGAGCCCAAAGGTAAATGTTTATTGGTGAAGTCTCTATCGCACCCGAAGTTGTCACATGTGTTCGAGTGAATTGACTACAAGCGTTGAGAATAAGAATGGAATTTGGATGTAAATAAATGTACTTAAGTAAAGCTAAAATGTAATCTTCTGAAATAAAAAGCATAAAAATTAAGGACGATTTGTTTGTTGTTTTCTGCAGATGACGAAGTAGGCGCGGGGAGTTTTAGTTCATGGTGATAGTGAATGTGCCGGTGAATGAGTGATAAGTGTAACAATTATAATCTTATAAGTATGTGTGTAGGCAAGAAACCCATAATTAGCCGGAACTCCTCTTGGTAGATTCCATCCCTACTTCAATAATCCTACTAGCCTGTTTACCACAACCATGGTCAGTTGCTAGACGATTAAGATCCTTCAGATTGCTTAGCAATTAAGCTCCTTGGATCGGACTAATGCAATAAGCTCGATGGTTCCCGTTATCCTCAAGTCAAACTAGTTTCCCATTGATATCCCCGTGTCACTCGAGGGTCGCCGGTCTTCTAGCAAACAAGATTCTATCTATGTAGAGCAAAGCATCAAGTTGTCTGAACCCTTAATTGGACAACATGCATTAAGTATCCCACAAATAGTCAAGCACACATAATATAGTAATTAGAATTAACCACGAACTTGATGGAAATTATGTAGGCACATCACATCTCGCCAATCCCCTACATCTCCCACGCTCAAGGGAACTTAATCACACATGAGAGAAAAAATCATCGATATAATTAAATAAAGGGAGTTCTATCGATATTACCGTGGAGATTCACAATAAGAAATAGAAACAAATCCAACATAATTCAAGATAGGTAGAATAATCTCAAACCCTATTCTTGCAAAGTGGAGATCTCTCTCTCTCTCAAGTACAAGTAATGGCTATGGAGGTGTGGTGGCTAGGAGATCGAAGATCGTGGAGCGAGATAAAGAATGTCTTCCCCTTCTTCTCGGGAGCCCTTCTCTCTCCCTTCTGGATGGTGTGGCGGCTCGTGTGTTCTATTTTCGACCTTGGCCTCTTCACGAAAGTTGTCCCTTTTAATAATACGAAGGAGATGGCAACTATACGGTGGCAACTATACGGCGGCGGCCCGTATAGTTGGTCGTTAAACTTGCAGTGAATTCTCCTCGATTGCTTCCAAAAAGGGACTTGCTTGTTTTCGCCTGAATATTGTGTTTTTGCTGTTAAATCCCTCTGTTGACGTACAGAACCTGAAACACACATCGAAAACCAAGTTTTCTTCGCTACCGAAGTATTAGCATCAGGTAAAGCTAGAAAACCATTAAATCCAAATGAAAACCATTGATAGAAGCCATAAAAAATGTGTAGAATATCACAGCTATCAACTCTCCCAAGCTTAGATGTTTCTCGTCCTTGAGCGACAAGGAAATAAGAAAGGATAGTGGAGATTCGAAATTGAAATAAAAGAACTTACAAGCTTGAATTGGTGTCAAATTCTTTTCTTCATATTTTCTGCAATCTTAAACATGATCATACAAGTATTCACAAGATTGCACTAAGTTCACTTCCTAACCTAGCATATATTGCTAGCAAATAAATCATATGCACGAGCGAGTGTCAAGAGTTTAGCTAGGAAAGTGAAACAAATCTTTTTGGTCTCTCTCTTATTGAGAGATGAAAAACTTTTTGCTCTTATTCCTTTAATCGAAGAGTACTCAAGTTTGCACCAAGAACATTTCATTTAAGAATAACTCATCTACTTCCACGTCAAAATTTCAAGACTCTCAAAGCACTTTTTTCCTTTCCTTGTTTTTCAAAAACTTCAACTCTTTTCATAGAGAAATCATGCCACTGTTTTTAATATGTTAATTGGGGTTGTGTTACACACTCGTGACCATGCCAATAGATAGTTGTTGAGCAATAGTGGGTCAGTGGAGTACTACAACTTCACTTGCAACGTAAAACCACGAGGAGACAAAAACATTTACACGTCATAACTTTGCAGCTATAGACGTTTACATAACTCATAGCCGAAATCAAGTGGTTTTCCACATTTAGATCGTTTATTGGCTAGCGGAGTTAATAGTTCCCCATGGAGTACGACAGTATTTGTAGTGACACGGTAAAGCAATATCCTACTATAATTATTAGAAAATGAAGTGGCATAGACTCTACTACTTTGAAGTATCCATTTTATCAGACAATCTCATTTAAGGGTGATATCGAGTCTATTTATGTTAAGCTCAATGGGGTTAAGTAGTTTCTAAAATCAAATATTTTGGGATAAACATGGACTCAAGTCATCTCTTGGATGCTTTTCTTGTTCTAAAAATGTTGTAAATATTTAACCAAGTTCATTGCTCAAGGTTTCAAAGCTAAAAGTGGACACTAGAAAGGCAATATAATTTATAGGATAACAAGCTAGGTGGGGAGTGACTCAAGTACAAGCGAGTAAATAATTATAGGATCAATTTAAAATTGCAATAGAGGTGATGAAAGGAATGTGATACCTCTTATTGCTTGCTTCATTCCCTTACTTAAATCGAATCCTCTCTATATTTCCCTATTGCCAAGTCACCTGAAATTGAGCAATCTCTAAGAAAAACAAAGAAACAAATTGCAATTGAAAGTTACACTAATTTTTTTGTGTTTTTAGTTTTAATAATGCAAACTAAAAGTAAACATGCTATTCTTGGAAAAGGAAACAAATTAAAAGAAGAAATAAAAATATGAATGCAAGTTTGGAGGTTTTCAAAACCTCCCCCAAGCTTAGGTTGTTGCCGTGCTCGGTTGTTGTCGTCGTTTGGCGACAGCTGGTGGTGCTGCTGGTAGTAGTCGGGGAAGTAGTTCATGAAGTTACCAAAGGCGTTGGTTGAGCTGCAAAAATTCTTGATAGGGGACATTATTGAATCCCTATTGTTGTTGTTGTGGCTGATTGGGCCATTGGTCCCAACGCTGCTCCTCCTCCTGCTGATGTTGTCCTTCCTAAGCAGGATTGTTCTCCTGCTCCTGCTGCTGCTCCTTCTCTTCCTGCTTCCCTCCTTATTCCTCTTTATCGGAGTCCGGATAGATATCCGCCATAATTTCAGTCACTTGATCGTTGGTGAGGATCCAACTATCCCTTCCTTGAACCTCGAAGACTTGCGGGCAAGGTAATGGTATCGACCCTCCTGCACATCATTAAGATAACTAAAACGATAGGCTCGGAGCCTCCTGTTAACTCGGTAAACACCGAGGAAGCCACAAGAAGTAACATATATGACATCCATAAGTATGGAGCCATCAACAAGTTGTGCAATAGGAATTGCAATTTCAAGTGCTTGGACTAGGTGGGTTACCATCCCACCGATACAAATATCACCTTTTGTTTTGTTGATCTGGTGGTGGAAGTGCTGGAGGAATAGAGATTCAGGAGTGGGACTCTGCGGCGCACCAGGGAAGAGCGCCTTGATGATCATGGCCATATCTATGTTGGCCATCAAGCCGGTATCTCCTCTTCCTAACAAGGTGTTAGCAAAAAACATAGCAAAGTAACGGATGGTTGGGTTCTGAATGGTGGACATCTTATTCTGGTAGAAGTCCCTACCACCATGAACAGAAACAGCCTCCCAAGCAGTTGCACTCGAGGTGCTATATAGGTTTGTAACAGTTGGTTCCCCCTATTGAGAGAATCCATAAGAATCGCAAAATTGTTGATACATAATTTGATATGACCATTGGTTATAGGTGAAATTTATAATGCATGCATTACCTTTTTCCTTGTAGTCGTCGTAGAACGAGGCGAGGAACTCATGGGTGAGCCCTTCGTAAGTGTGGTGGCTAGCGTTGGCGAGGCCAGCAAGACCTGTGTTTGCACACAGGTAGTCTAAGTCCCCCTTCAACCTGGTTGAGTTGAGGAAGCCATTGTCAGCCCATCGTGTGGGCAGCACCTTTCTTGCCAACACCATGGCAAACTTGTTGTCGAGCTTAGCCCGGAGCCCCAATCCCTCACCACGTTGACAATTGCTCTTGCGAAAAAGGCTACCGATCTTGTTCATCTTGAAGCACTGAGAAATTTCAACATAAAACCTTAGGCATATAGTTTCTACATGATATATGAGCGATTCTACGTGGAGGAATTCAATCCTAACGTGAGAAATTAAAGTAGAAAATCAATCAAGCTTGAGTTCATCCACTAATTTAATGAGAAGATTTCAACCATGGAATTCTTAAAATAAAGCATGGATAGGGAGAGAAACATATCGATAAATCGATTCCCCCACTCAAATGAACAAAATCCGCGAAGAATTGAGAGTTCTTAAGAGGTTTTGAGAGTTTTGAAGAGAGAGTTTGAGATAAATAATGAGGGGGGAAGAAGATGGCCTGCCCCGACCTGTTTAAGTGGTCGGACCAAACTATATGTCCGGCCAGGGTAGCTCCCGCCGTATAGTTGTGGCGGCGACGAGGGTTAGGGCTTCACTCCGCCAGATCACAACTATACGGTCACAACTATACGACCAGAACAAATGGTCTCCGAATAGTTGTTCGTCAACCTTTCAGTATCCAAACCCCAAGTTTTGAGAATTTTTTCGATAACTATACGGTCGCAACTATACGGCTGGAATTTTTATTCCGGCCGTATGGTTGGTCGTTAAGCTTTCTGTAGCATGCTTTTTCACAAAAAAATTTAGAGATGCATTTTTTATTTGGACAATAATGTTGAGATAGTTTCTACAAATAAAACTAGAGCTTTATTTTCTACTCTAAATCTATGTTTGTTTCGTCGGTATTTCTACTACTTTTTGACAGCTCCATCTTTACGGGCGCGCTTCCGCAAAAATGTCCGTGAAAAAGTTGTAGGTATGCGATGAACAACTTTATTATCTAATTTTAATTTATTTTATTGATATAATGGGTTGACTCCCATTAATCATTTTATTGGAAATGGTTGAATATTTCAACCCCTTTTTTGTTCTCGAATTCTTACCTTCGGTTGCCCTTTATCAAAGGTACTTACCACATGAACTCGTTTTACCGGTGGAACTTACATTTCTCCTGCTTCTAATTTCTTTGGAAAATACCGAATTATTTCAGCATCAAAAATATTGAAGATTATTTTCCGTGCAGCACAATCAACTAATGCCCCTGCAGTGCTAAGAAAAGGTCTTTTAAGTATTATAGATAATCTTTCATCTTCCGGTATTTCTAGAATAATAAAGTCCGTGGGAATAACATGATCATCTATTCTAAGTAGAACATCCTCAATCATACCAACATGTTGTTTAATGGATTTACCAGCCATCTTTAAAGTGATAGAAGTGGGGGAGTATTCCCCTAATCCTAGCCTTTTATAGAGGGAGTATGGTATTACACTAACTCCTGCACCTAAATCACATAAGACATTATGAATATCAGTTTTGCCTATTGAACATGAAATAGTTGGTATAACGGGATCTCCTGACTTAGACAATAATTTCCCATTAGAAGGGTAACTAGTCACCATGGCAATAGTTTTAGTTATCTCGTTCTTTCTATTAAGAATATCACAAAGAAATTTAGCATAATCAGGCACTTTTATTGCATCTGCAAATGGAATTTCTAAACGAAGTTTAGTGCCTTTGCGAAAGAATCATAAATTACTGGATCTAGTGCTTTCTTTTTTGCGATCTGGAAATGGAAGTTTCTTACCTTTGTCTTTTACCTTTTGTGGAGGATTAGGCTCTTTAGTAGTTTTATTTTGTTATTGCTTATCGTTTTTCTTTTTCTCTATTGTAACAACTTCATCTTCTTTGCTTGTGTCTTTTTCTTCTTCTAGATCAACAGTTTCTGCGTCAGAATTATAACTGTCATCCTGTTCATCGTTCTTCTCCTCCAAGGTTTGGTCTTGTGTGTCTTGAGCAGTCTCATCCTGAGGATCCACCAATGTATCATCTTCCTGACTTGCTTTACGTAAGGCTTTTTCCTTTCGATCTTTTTCAGCCTCATATTCCGGTGGTCCTAATGGTCCGTTTACAAGTGCACCTCTTCTTGTAATAACATTAGTAGAAACAGGAATACTTATATCATCACGAATTTTTTTTGATAACTAGACGTTATTTGTTCACATTGATTTTCAATATACTGAGGTACTTATTGAATAATTTTATTTCTTGGCGATTTCCTCATTTCTATAAGTTCGGCCAAAATAATTTTATGTTTTTGAAATTGCTTATGCATGTTATTATAAGACTTTGTCTGTAGATGTTTCAATTCTTGGAAAACTTTTATAGTTTCATCTTCAGTTAAAACTTGTAATAAATCTACTTTGTTTTCCTTGACAAGGTCTCAAGGTATACCTTTTTATTTCAAGGTTTTACGCACTTCATGGTTTTTCTTTTATGGTTTTACGCACTTTAGGCATTATACCTTTTATAGTATTCCCTTTTCCGGCTTAGTGCCAAAATCAGGATTATATAAAAAATCATTCTTAGCCCTAGTAGCCATTAATTACAAACATGGTTTAATATTTAAGGTATTTATCGATCCTCCTGCTGATGATTCTAGCAGTTCTCTGTATTGGGTATTAAGCTCTCGTAAAATAAGTGGCAAACAGTTGTCTCATAATAGCCATGATTAGGGATACTATTGATCATTCCAAAAAATCTTTCCCAGGCTTGTGGATAGTTTTCTCCCACGTTTTGACTGGAATTGTCTATATTCTTTCTAAGTTCTGTTACCTTTGCAAAAGGATTAAACCTTTTTATGAATTTGATGACGCATTTTTCCCAGCATTTAATATAATGGCGAGGGAGAGAATATAACCAGTCTAGAGCTTTACCTTTGAGAGACCAACGAAATAATTTCAGACGAGAGAATTCTCTTGGCAAACCTTTTGGTCCAAGTGATGCTATCACATCGTCGAACACTCTAAGATGCCTTCCTAGGTCCTCGTCTTCTCTTCCACTGAAAGCCTTTTCCTGCAATATTTTAATAATTTCACTGTAAAATCGATACTCCCTAACTCCAGGATTAAGAAATTCTATATGTTATATAGGAAATGCAGAGTTTGGAGCATTATATTCTCTAAGAGTCTTCTCGGGTTCTTTGGTGTTGTCCTATGAATGGACATTATTTCCATGAAGTCACTTAAGTTGTCAACTTCAACTCTATTCGATCTCAAAGTTTTCCAATGATTTCCTCGCGCCTCTGAGTAGGCACACGTTCAAAATGATCTGGTAGATAAGTCCTATCAGAGTGTGTAGACCCTTTGTCTCCTAAGGAGAACATCTGGTAATGGTACACAAAACACTTAGCACCTAGCTACCCGGCAACAGCGCCAGAAAATAGCTTGATGAGTGCAAGTGTAAAGATTGTTTATAGCTAGTTCCGGAGTTCAGATATCGATCCCACAGGGAGCCCAAAGGTAAATGTTTATTGGTGAAGTCTCTGTTGCACCGAAAGTTGTCACATGTCTTCGAGTGAATTGACTGCAAGTGTTGAGAATAAGAATGGAATTTGGGTGTAAATGAATGTACTTACGTAAAGCTAAAATGTACACTTCTGAAATAAAAGGCATAAAAAGTAAAAGATGATTTGTTTGTTGTTTTCTGCAGATGACAAAGTAGGTGCGAGGGGTTTCAGTTCATGGTGATAGTGAATGTGTTGGCGAATGAGTGATAAGTGTAACAATTATAATCTTATAAGTATGTGTGTAGGCGAGCAACCCATAATTAGCCAGAACTTTTTTTGGTAGATTTCATCCCAACTTCAATAATCCTACTAGCATGTTTACCACAACCATGGTCAGTCACTAGACGATTAAGATCCTTCAGGTAGCTTATCAATTAAGCTTCTTGTATTGGACTAATGCAATAAGCTTGGTGGCTCCTCGTTATCCTTGAGTCAAACTGGTTTCTCATTGATATCCCCGTGTCACTCGAGGGTCGCCGGTCTGCTAGCGAACACGATTCTATTTATGTAAAACAAAGTATCATGTTTTTTGGACCCTTAATTGGACAACAGCACTAAGTATCCCACAGATAGTCAAACACACATAATATAGTAATTAAAATCAACTATAAACTTAATGGAAATTATATAAGCACATCACATCTCATCAATCTCCTACATCTCCCACGCCCAAGGAAACTTACTCACACATGAGAGAAGAAAACATCATCGATATAATTAAATAAAGGGAGTTCTTCTTGATATTATCGTGGAGATCCACAATAAGAAATAGAAATAAATCCAACATAATTCAAGATAGAAAGAACAATCGCAAACCCTAATATTGCAAGGTGGAGATCGCTCTCTCTCTCAAGTACAAGTAATGGCTATGGAGGTGTGGTGGCTGGGAGATCAAAGATCGTGGAGCTAGATGAAGAACGTCTTCCCCTTCTTCTCTGAATATCTTTTTTCTCTCTTCTGGATGGGATGGTGGCTCGTGTGTTCTGTTTTCGTCCTCGGCCTCTTCATGAAAGTTGTCCCTTTTAATAAGACGAAGGAGATGGCAGCTATACAGCGGGAACTATACGGCCGGAGAAATATTCCCGCCGTATAGTTGCTCATTAAAGCTTCAGTAAACTCCCCTCGATTGCTTCCCAAAAAGAGACTTGCTTTTTTTTGTCTGAATAGTGTGTTTTTGTTGTTAAATCCCTCCGTTGATGTTCAGAATCTGAAACACACATTAAAAACCAAGTTTTCTTTGCTATCGAAGTATTAGCGTTAGGTAAAGATAGCAAACTATCAAATTCAAACGAAAATCATCGATAGAAACCATAAAAAATATGTCGAATCTCACAGCTATCACCTACTCGACATGGCAGGTGGGCACTGCCAAATGCAAGCGGTCTTCTTACTGAAGCCAAATCGAAGTGTGTCTACTGTAGAGATAGTGTGTGCCAAGAGGGCGCGATGGCGCAAGACTTTATGCCCCGTGTCTAGTAAGCTACATTGTCCCTAGCGCGTAGCACACAGAGGAAGAAGAAGAGGGTATACACATGTCTTACTGAATTAAAGAAAAAACACGCTACTCCCTCCGTCCCAAAATATAAGGTGCCCTTAAATTTAGCTGGTCAACGGGGTTCAAGTTTGACTATAATTTGTACTTATGATACGCCCACAAAAAAATTATACGTATATATATATGAAATGAACGAGATTTGTGAGAGGAATGCATCGATACCATTTATATACTATAAACACATATAATTTTATTTATACTAGTGGTCAAGGTTGTGTATCGAAGATCGTGTAGAAAAAAACATGCCTTATATTTTGGGACGGAGGAGGTATGATCTATGTTTCACCGTTTAAGAAAGGGAACAGAAAAGCAAACAATTTGAACATGACAAAATGTCGCAAATAGGGGTACACGGTTGACTTGCAATCATTCGTGGGGAATGCTTTGACTCTAAGCAAACGATTTGTTGCCAAGTCTTGACCACGTGGGTGTACTTGTTACGGTCGCATGAAACTTGCTGTGTGTGATGTGGCCACGGACAGACAGTCAAAATTTTGAGAGCAATCTTCCACACCATATGCGGAAAGGACTTTCCGTGCGCCACCGGTAGCCTTAATAGGCCGATTTGTACTAGTGGTTAATTGCACAAATATAGGTATAACACGCAACCATTGCTACATCGTCCAATTAAGCAAACATCCACTCTGATGCCATCTCCAATCCATGGTAAATTATCTGGTTTCCAAGTTCCAAACGGAACCATTGCCTAAACTAAGATCCAAGAGGTAGATATGTAGTAGACTGGGATCAAAGGAAGTACAAAGGAGGGGGGCGAGACTGGGAGCGTCAAGGAGGACATGCTGCCGAGGGACAAAGGCTCGGAGCAGAGATTGCCGTCGTCATTTAAGCTTTATAATTGTTTAGGTGAGACGATGTTTAGAGTTAAGATCTCAAAGTGCAAACAGAGGATTCAATAACATATACTCCTCTGAATCCATGACACAAAAATTCAGGTCATATGTACAAACGTCTAGCTAAGAGTGCCCACATTGAGTTGATTAATACAAAGAAAAAATGGAGAATCAAAACCTCTTTTTGAAATGGGGAATACCTGACCTCTGCATCAAGTGAACTCAACCTTTACTGAGATTATCTTTTTGACCATGCAATCAGTAGGGGAAGCCCCCACCGTAAAAAAATATCACTTAAGAGAAGAATCTAAAAAAAAAACCCAGTCCATATGTATATGCACATTGAAAAACAACGTTGAGAGGATCAACCTCGAGAAATCGACTGGCAGAAAACTAAAAAGAATTAATCCAGGACAAGAGAGGTGCCTTCTTATGTTGTTGTAGATGACGAGAGATCAAAAGCAGATCCTTCTTAAATTGGATTCTCCATTTAGTAAAACTAGGCTGCCTCTAACATGAATCCATTTCTTTCCTTCCAAATATTCCAGCATGGGGTGATGGCGGCGTCTACGCGCTATTACCTTGTTGAAGGCATCACTTTTGCAGCATTCGTCTACCCACTCGTGTTGCTCAGGAAAAAACCCTAAGATCTGGTGTTACCGGATCGGACGATGACGGTATAAGTTGTCGTTCTCCCTATTGAGGGCATCGTTTCTTTGAGCAATGCTCGAGGGAAAAGGCAAGAAGGTGGAGCGGTGGACATCTACCTCCTCAACGACGGCGAGTCTTGGTGGCATGGTGCAGTGGAGTCTCGGTGTCAGATGTGGCTTGATGGACTTGTGCAGGGCGGGGGCGCTGTTCTGGCGTCATGGTGGCGTTGGCGGAAGGACCGGCAAAGTTTGTGCAGATCTTAACCGTGAAGACTGATCAGAGGTTCGACGGAGGTGAAAACTTCTATGGCGTTTACATAAGGTGCTCGCTAAGAGTCTACTGTTCCGGGTGTACGCTCGCGTTTTGCCTAGAGGGCGTCTCGAGGTATGCGATTCTTCCCGGTCCCTAGCTGGTGGAGTGTCGTCGTTGTCTTCCTGGGCACAGAGCGGCCTCGTTGACATGACTTTCCTCCATTGTCGAGTTTTGTAGGTGTGTGCTGGCTTTGGGTTGGATGATGTATGTTCTTTGTCTGGTCTTTATTGATCGTTTTATAATAAATCAATAAAGGCCATATGCATATTTTTGATGCAGAGGCTAGGGGTCGCACCTTCTATTTAGGCAAAAAATTCTATTTCCATAAAGCGAGGCCATGTAAAGCTTCTTTTAACATTCATAAATGAATCGACATGTTTGTATTTTGAGTCCAAGTGACATGAATCATGTCCCAACACCTCCGAGCCAAAGGCCATTGGAAAAGAAGATGATCTCTACACTCCAAAGGTGTTGTGTTACAAAGAACACACTCCACTCTCAAATCTAGTTTCCAATGCATCATGATCATCATGTATCTTGTGTCCAGATGATCAACCACAAGTAACAAAGAAAAAACCTTCAGATTTGGTAAGCATTTACTTTTTCATAATTTTTTGAATATTGGATCAGTATTGATTCCTTCGAAAAAGGAACTGATAATAATGGTAAGAATTATACCTGCATTATTCAGCCTATATAACTGTATATATCATTATCAGGCCTTTGCTGATCTCTCAACTGTTGCAAAATTTGTTGGATACTATGAATAGAAAGCTCTCTCAAGACATAGGCAGCCAAAATAATTTTGTAAGATCTTGTGTCTGAAGTGCTTCCTAGACAGCGATGTCTTGATTAAGAAAGGGAGAAACTTTCTAGAGCATAATAGAATTGCCAGGTCCAGGTTGACACGATTTCATTCCACTATATTGGAAATATAGAGAACATATACCTTTCCACCAAAAGAACCAGTCTTTGGTGAGGCATGTCGAATGTTATCATCATAATGTGTATGCAATATTCAATCAACCCAATTAAGGAATATCGACTCTGTTCATAAATTTGTCCATGTATGTAAGGATTAGGGCCTTATTTTCCAGCTTGAGATTAATTAGTCCTAGATCTTATTTGTGTTTAGTCAAGCACACCATCTCCCAGAAAGCTAAAGATCAAACCTTAATTTGTAAATAATCTTTGTCCCGTAGGCATTGCGTTCTTCCCCTATGAGCTCTAATAATTATTATTTTCTAGAGCTTAATAATACTCATGTAGAAAGTAGATAATACAGATAAAACCGAGTCAACATAAATTAGTCTGGCAGAATATGTGAGAAACCTGGAGCATGCATTCGGCCTTCACTCAATATTATCCATAGTAGGTAATAAATCATGAATTGTTGGTTTTGTAGTACCCAATGGAAGTTCACGATAAGTAGAGAAGGCATTACACCTACTTGACATTCCAAAATCTATGCCAACGAAATGGTTACCTCCTACGTATGGTTTATAGGAATAAGATTAGATTTGTGATAATTCACCTTTAATCCAGTGGCATTTGCAGAATCATCAATAATTGACTTGAGAAGAGTAACCTGAGCAGGATATGCCTCCATGATTATCAAGATACCATCAACATATTGTATCACTGGAGAATCATTATTTGGAATTCGAAAAGGAGCGGATAAATTTCCAAGTCAGATATGATTAATCATTGATTGCAACAAATCAGCTGTGCTAAAAATAGTAAAGGGGACAGTGGATCTCCTATTATGAGGTGTGCTTCGGTGCCCCCCTCTTAAACTTAAGTTTGCATGAGCCAGTTTTCTTTTGACCCCGTCAAAACGCATATACAAGCCGTTTATATCTCCGTGCAGGTGTATTCGGTCGAGGTGGGTATACTCCATGTTTCCACCGGTTGATCCCACCTCCAATTATCGCGATCTATGTCTTTGCATGCCACGTCTTGATTTTTTGTTGTTGCAGCTATATACCTCCCATTTCCGCCTCCTGCAGACACGTGAGTATACGTGCATGGTGAGTATATATCTAAGAGGAACATACGGGCTTCGGGTGGATTTGAACAGTCTTCAAAATGGAGCAGTATCGAGTCTTTGTTTGTCAAAATTTAAACGGGAGAGGGGGCCACCGAAGCAAAAGTGCTAGTTTATTTGTTATATCTTTCAGGTCGTACCGCATACTTGCGTGGTGTGTTGCGTAAATTAAATTTATAATTTTGTTAAATATTTATGAATTATTTGCCATGGATGTCCTTATAAACAATGGAGATTCTGCCAAATTTGAGCATACCTCATAAACCGATGGAAGTGTCCTTTATTTTTTTGAGAAACAGCTAGGACTCCATCCCGCTGCAATCTATATTAATCAAATAGTGGATACATCATCAATCAAAAGAGAAACTAAAAAGCTCGGCGGATCATCTACCACAACCTTCGGGAGTGATTCCGTCTCTCTCGATAACAAATCAGCAACACAGTTTGCTTCCCTATTACAATGAGTAAACTCACAAAACGAAAAAAGTAGATGCTTGAACATAGATATCGTCGAAAAGAGCTGCAGCAGTAGTAGACGGGAAATCTCCTTTTTGTAGAGCCTGAATGACTTGCAAACAATCAGACTATATAACAATCTTAGGACATCCTAACCGGTTTGCCAACGCAATGCCTTTTGAGATAGCTTTAGCCTCCATCGTATTAGCATCAACACCATACTGTACATTTTCATGCATGCCGCCACGAACCGACCTGCATCATCCCTGATCACCGCGCTGAGGCCACCCGATAGCCTTTCATGGTCAAAGCTAGTATCAACATTAATCATCATTTTCCTTTCTTGTGGCTTTACCCAAGTGCTCTTTTTCTTTAACGAGTTTTTCCTCAAGGCCCTGATGTTATTTGTTGCAATAACCTGAATTGACATGGCATCAATAGAACTTGGCGGAAGATTCTCACCATGAACAACTTGCCGATGCATCCACCAGATATACCACGCCGTTGTCAAGATCAACTCCCTCATTCCATCCTCATGTTGCTTTATAATCAACTCTTCAAGAACCGCACTTCCTGATCTATCCACCACTAAAGCTTCTTCAATTTTCACTGTCAAGCCAAGTTTCTGCCAAATATCTGCATCATGCTCGCATGTGAAAAACGTATGCCTTATGTCCTCATAGGAAGTGTCCTTTATGATAACACAAGCATATGCTAATTAAATCAAAAGCTCTAATATATTTCACTCCTTTCTAGTACTATCTATTTTCACGGGAGCTCTTTCAAGTATATGGTTTTACTAGTTTGTTTTTACAAGATGTTCATTACGTATACAAGTTTGGCCAGTCCAACAGGGCCATGTATCTACTTGTTTTCAATGCCCATAAAAATGAACTCGAAAGTGCCTAATGTATTATTGGGTGGGGCAGAGTACATGCGACTAGTTCAGAGACATGCATGTGCAACATTTTCTAGCTATTCCCTCATTGTAATCCTTGTGCAGTCATGTATAAGTTCAGTCACTTGATAGGATCTAGGTGTGACCCTATTTAGATCGTAGACAACCATGATTCCACCCACATGAGAGGTATTAGGTTCATGTATGATTCGTAGAATTGTTGGTGAACTCCGTCAGACATCTTTCAAATTTCCCAGTCATAGCAGTAGAGGTTGGAGTATCTGTCATTTAGTTAGCTAGGCTTGGGAAGCATAGAGAATGGCGACACACCTGGATGAGTTGACAGGTCCAAAACAGATGTTCAACTGACTACAATGATTCTAGGAAATTCTCTAAACCTTGCAAGGATACCCCCTGCTGATGTGGTCATATAGACAAAATCATCAAGAGCACGTGCTGCCAATTTGTTGTAGTTATCGTCGCAAACTAGAATGGGTATCTCGGGCTAAGGTAATTGAAGCTTTGGGAGTAATATGCGAGGAGAGACCGTGTATTTTTACATATCAAACATGCATGCAATAGATCATGAGGTTGAAAGGAAATCATTGGTACAATATCCCGCACATTGGGAAGGAAGCTTTGAAGAGACTTGGTGTACCTCCCATTAGGATAAGTTGTAATCGCTCGACTGTAAACGAGGTAGATAGTTTATTATGTAGTGGTCATGTAATATTGATAATGGAGCAATGTTCTGTCAACGTTCTGCTGTGTACTCATGCATGTAAACAAGGAGGGATTGGTCGCCGGAAGCAGAGTTGCCTCCGACACTAGAAGGGCAAGGCCTAAGTCCTCTTAATATAAGTGCATTTGAAATTTTTAATGGGTGACATAATCAGTTGAAATGAATCGTGGATATATAGATGAATGTGCCGCCTCTTAATAAAACATTTCATTTTCCTCCACAGAATCTGTTATGCCTCTCCTTGGCATTTGCCTCTTAAAACTTAAAAGAAGGATAAACCATCAACAAACAACGAGTAAATCATAGGTTGATAATATTCTGTTGGACCAACATTCAATTAGTGAACTTGCGATGCTAGCGTAAATTGAGGTGCATGTGTTGCAGAAACTATGGTAGATCTCTCATACCCATACGATCGCATGTATGAGGCTAGTGGACATGCATATTCAGAGCATTTCTACTAATTAACTCGTTGGCCACGTTCAGTACTGCTTAGCCTAGCCAGCTGCAAGCTTACATGGCTCACATTGTTGTCTTATCCGTTCCAAACCAAGCTATAAGGATATGAGGAATCAGAAAAGAGCAACCATAACGTCGGTAGTTTTGGTAACGGAAAACACAAGACGCGATAGCGGGACATGAAGAAGAGGTGATGAGTTGTCTGGTACAACTCGATCGTTGATTCTGGATTGATTCTTGCCATCAAACAAATATTTCGATGAAAGTTATGCTTCTATGATGTGTTCATTTTGCTGGTTGCTCTTTCATATTATTGCTGGTAATGGGAGAATAATACTTGCGTAAATAGTTCATTTAAACTCTTCCGGTAATAAGTAAAATGGCAGGAATTGCACCTTTTCATCTTAGGTAAATATAGTTAATTAAGTTGAAGATGAAAATTTGGATAAACGATAGACATAACAATACAAATAGAACATTCACATAATAACTTAGTTTGTCACACTATGTATATTAAAACTTATGCATACACTCATTAAAACCTAGACATCATATTACAGATTTATGTAATGACTACTTAATTACATAAAGGCACAGAGTCGTACTATGCTATATATTTTGCATCATTTTGATCAGGCATAGGGTTACCACATAGGGTGAGTTCACCGTTGCACCATACTAACAATTACACAATATAGTACATTGTAGAGCAAATCTGCGCTACCACAATGTGTGCATGGCTAATTTGCCGTTACCTTCACGCCAATGTTCATGAGACTAGGCGCCATCTTAGTGATTGCCAATTTCAACTAATCATGATAAATGATACAAGACAACGCAAGATTTATGTATCGTTCATATTTTTAAGTATTGTACCTTGTTTTCCAAAACACATGTATACATGAAAAAAAACTTAAGTTCTACATTCAATTATTTTGGAAATATTTTGCTTATTTAATAGCATCAATTTTCAAAGATATGCTAGTTATTGCTAGCTAGTACTACTCATCTGCCCTCGTCTATGTTCAACCTAATTTTTATTTTCTCCCTGATCAAATTTATTGATTTATGACACAAGCATTAACCATACACCTTACCACTAGCATGGTAACAATGTGATGTATGCATTGCGAAAATGTATTATGAATAGCATGATTGTTATTAATAGGCTCATGGGTATAAAGGTAAAATATGTGCGAGCACTTTGGGAAGAAAGTTCATGGCAGGGTGCTTGTTGTGTTGAGCTTAACCACTTGCATCTTTAGTTGTAACATTTCCCTTGTTTGTCCTCAAGCCTCTTTGGGAAGAAATTTATTAATAGGCTCATGGGTATAAAGATAGCATATGTGCGAGCACTTTGGGAAAAGAAGTTCATGGCAGGGTGCTTGTTGTGTTGAGCTTAACCACTTGCATCCTTAGTTGTAACATTTCCCCTTTTTGGCCTCAAGCCTCTTTGGGAAGAAAGTTATTAATAGGCTCATGGGTATAAAGGTAGCATATGTGCGAGCACTTTGGGAAGAAGTTCATGGCAGGGTGCTTGTTGTGTTGAGCTTAACCACTTGCATCCTTAGGCGCCGCTCGGTTTACTGTATTTTAGCCCAAAATAGCCGTTTGAGTCGGAGCTGGCTAAATTACCGTCCAATACCAATATTGTCACTAGGTTGGCCTTTTTTTCCCTTCCAACAAACTAGGACTAAATGTGTGTTTTTGGCGCCAATATGAAAAAATAACAATTAGGAAAATTAATTATTATATATCAAAATTTGCAGAAATAAAAGGTCTATAATTTAAAGCTATTATCCTACTCTATTGTATAGATGTAAATAAAATAATTGTTCCCGTTTTTGAATTTACATTGTTCGGACCTTTTTTAAAATTCTTATGCCCGTTTCAAACTAAGGTCAAAACGGCGTGCGTGAAGATAGGGGATGAGCCTCTTTAGAACTTGCGTTGGATATCTGAAGAAACAACATATTGTGAGTCCAAAAATGATTTTTTCAAAAAATCACGGGCATTAGTCATGTACCTGTAGTTCAAACCGGACCCACTTCAGGCCGATTTGGCAGACATTTGTCTTTTTCACCCGGGAAGGACATAAAGGTTTGAGATCTCCCGGTTGGGAGATAGTTCATATAAGGTGGTTCCGTGCGACGAAAAAGAAACTTCCTCCTGCAATATTGTTCGCCATCCCAATATGCACATGCATGTACAATATGGGCACAATATCACAAACTATGCCGCGATTGAGTACATAACATCGGTCACTTGGACCGAAAGCCATGAAACCTCGAACATAATAGGTCATTTTGTGAAGGTTTCTTCGATACCGAATTAATATACCAAGTTTGATATTTTTTCTTGCAACTATGTCACATAATATGACACCACGCGAAGGATTTATATTGTTCGGACCTTTTTTGAATTTCTTATGCCCGTTTCGAATTTTCCCGTTTTGAACTAAGGTCAAACGGCGTGCATGAAGATAAGGGATGAGCCTTGTTAGAACTTGTGTTGGATCTCTGAAGAAACAACATATTGTGAGTCTCAAAATGATTTTTTCAAAAAATCACGGGTGTTAGATCATTTACCTGTAGTTCAAACCGAACCCACTTCCTACCGATTCGGCAGACATTTATCTTTTTCACCCGGTAAGGAAGGAAAGGTTTGAGATCTTCCGATTCGAAGATAGTTCATGTAAGGTGGTATACTATTTTAGAAAAATGAGATGGTAGCATTCTATAACTGTATTTTGGTGGCTGCTTCATAAAACGACCCGTTTTTGCGCTCGGAAAATGGAAAATGGCTTTTCCGTGCGACGAAAAAGAAACGTCCTCCTGCAATATTGTTCGCCATCCCAATATTCACATGCATGCACAATATGGGCACAATATCTATGTCACGATTCAGCACATAAGATCGGCCACTTGGACCGAAAACCATGAAACCTCGAACATGATAGATCATTTTGTGAAGGTTTTTTCGAGATCTAATCAATATACCAAGTTTGATATTTTCCCTTGCAACTATGTCACATAATATGACACCACGCGAACGATTTATATTGTTCGGACCTTTTTTGAATTTCTTATGCCCGTTTCGAACTAAGGTCAAACGGCGTGCGTAAAGATAGGGGATGAGCCTCGTTAGAACTTACGTTGGATCTCTGAAGAAACAATATATTGTGAGTCTAAAAATGATTTTTTTCAAAAAATGCGTTAGATCTTTTACCTGTAGTTCAAACCAAACTCACTTCCTACCGATTCGGCAGACATTTGTCTTTTTCATCCTGAAAGGACAGAAAGGTTTGAGATCTTCCAGTTGGAAGATAGTTCATGTAAGGTGGTCTATTATTTTAGAAAAATAGGATGGTAGCATTCTGTAACTAAATTGTGGTGGCTGCTTCACAAAATGACCCTTTTTTGTGCTCGGAAAATGGAAATGGTTTTTCCGTGCGACGAAAAAAAAACTTCCGCCTGCAACATTGTTTGCCATCCCAATATCCACATGTATGCATAATATGGACACAGTATCACTAACTATGCCGCGATTCAGCACATAACATCGGTTACTTGTACCGGAAGCCATGAAACCTCGTACATGATAGGTCATTTTGTGAAGATTTTTTCGAGACATAATCAATATACCAAGTTTGATATTTTTCCTTGCAACTATGTCACATAATATGACACTACGCGAATGATTTACATTGTTCAGACTTTTTCGAATTTCTTATGCCCGTTTTAAAATTTTCCCGTTTCGAACTAAGGTCAATACGGCGTGCGTGAAGATAGGGGATGAGCCTCGTTAGAACTTGCGTTGGATATCTGAAGAAACAACATATTGTGAGTCCAAAAATGATTTTTTTAAAAAAATCACGGGCGTTAGATCATGTACCTGTAGTTTAAACCAGACCCACTTCCTACCAATTCGACAGACATTTGTCTTTTTCACCCGAAAAGGACAGAAAGGTTTGAGATCTCCCGGTTAGGAGATAGTTCATGTAAGGTCGTCTAGTATTTTAGAAAAATGGGATGGTAGCATTTTGTAACTATATTTTGGTGGCCTGCTTCACAAAACGACCCGTTTTTTTGCGCTCGGAAAATGGCTTTTCCGTGCGATGAAAAGGAAAACTTTAGTCCTGATTGTAGCCACTAACCGGGACTAAAGATATTTACGGCCATTTCCCACCACTTCCCGCCATTTTTTCCCGCCCTTTCCCTCTGAACGGAGCTTTTAGTGCCGATTGTAGCCACTAACCGGGACTAAAGATATTTCCTGCAATTTTCCACAACTTCCTGCCTTGTTTTCCCACCCTTTCCCTCTGAACGGAGCTTTTAGTCCTGGTTGTAGCCACTAACCGGGAGTAAAGATATTTCCCGCCATTTCCCACCACTTCTCGCCATGTTTTCCCGCCCTTTCCATCTATATATAGGCCGACTACGCCATGGTTATCCACACATCCACACCTTCCTCTCTCACAAGAATGGACAGCGCCTAATGGGACATTCTGACCCTCGAAGAGGTCGAGGAACTGTGCGCCTCCAGCTACCCTTGCCACCGGGCTACCAGCTCCCACTGGCTGGATGCTGAGCGCTCGAGGGGTTCCTGTCCCTCATGTGCCTCAAGGTTCCGCCCGACAGGCGGCCATCACGAACCACTTCTACCACGAGCTCATGTCGGAGCAGCGGATGGATCCCCAGTGGGTTCCCGACAACTACGACACCTAGAATGCCTTTTTCGCTATCCGGCAGGAAAGGGAGCTCGCCAAGTACGAGGGTGATGGCCCGCCCCCGGTGAACCACAACGAAGCCGGCCATCGTCTGTGGTGGGCGAACCGTACTATCATCAGCGTGATGCGCTACATCACCGAGGGAGAACATCCTCGCCTGCGGTGCCCACAAGTCTACCCGCTGCAGAGCCACAAGAAGTCCCCTCCCCCTCTTGGTGGTAGCGACATCGTCTTCTAGGAGACCTCTCCCCCGCCCGTCCCCCAGTATATGCCATGGCTGGGCTGAGGATCGAGCCGCGTGTGCCTAGCCACGACAACGATGATGATGACGAAGAAGACCCTGAAGCTGCATACTATAGGACTAGGCATGATTATGACTAATGGGGGCAGCTTTAGTCCTGAGTGTTAGCTAGTCTCGGTTTGTCCCGGTTTTTTAGTATTAACAGCAATCTCAGAAATTGTAAAAAAATAGGGTTAATCCATAAAAGCAATCTCAGAACTATGTGGCGCTTTGGCTCATCGTATGATATTGTATTCTTTTGCTTATCTTTCCTTTTTCTCAGTCTAGTAGACATGTCCTTCACATAGAAAACTTGAGCCACGTCATTGGCAAGGACGAATGGTTCGTCTCCGTACGCAAGATTATTGAGATCCACTATTGTCATTTCGTACCGCTGGTCTACCGTTACCCTCCCCTGTCATCTTGACCCATTTGCATCGAAACAATGGGACCTTGAAACTAAGACCATAGTCAAGTTCCCATATGTCCTCTATGTAACCATAATATGTGTCCTTTTTAACATTGTCGTCTGTTGCATCAATCGGACACCACTGTTTTGGTTGGTGCTCTTTTTATCTTGGGCGTGCGTGTAAAATATATTCTCATTTATCTCGTACCCTTGGAAAGTTAATATAGGTAAAGATGGAGACTTGGCCAACAAGTACAACTGATCTCCAATAGTGGTGTCATTTATGAGATGTGTCTGTAACCAACCGTGGAAAGTCTTCATGTGTTCATCTCTAATCCACCTATCAGACTGCCCTGGGTAGTTCGAGCGTACAATATTCTTGTGTATCTCGATATATGGAGCCACCAAGGTGGAACTTTGCAGAATTGTATAGTGTGATTTATTGAAAGAATGTCCGTCCATACATATCTTTGTCTTCTTTCCTAGCGTGCTTTTTTCACTAAGTCTCCCCTCATGCTGTGTTTCAGGTACACCGATCGGTTTAAGGTCAGGAATAAAGTCAACACAAAACTCAATGACCTCCTCTGTTTCATAGTCCTTGGAGATGCTTCCTTCTATCCTAGCAAGATTATGGACATATTTCTTTAAGACTCCCATGAATCTCTCAAAGGGGAACATATTGTGTAGAAATACGGGACCGAGAATGGTAATCTCTTCGACTAGGCGAACTAGGAGGTGCGTTATTATGTTGAAGAAGGATGGTGGGAACACAAACTCAAAGATGAAAAGACACCGGACCACATCTTTCTGTAACTCTGGTAGACTCTCTGGATCGATTACCTTCTGATAAATTGCATTGAGGAATGAACATAGCTTCACAATGGATACTCTAAATTTTTTAGCAGAAGTCCCCTCAATGCAACCGGAAGCAACTACGTCATAAGCACGTGGAAGTCATGAGACTTCAGGTTCTGGAATTTTTTCTCTGCCATATTTATTATTCCCTTTGTATTGGACGAGAAGCCAGAGAGGACCTTGATACTACTTAGGCATTCAAAAAATATTTCCTTCTCTTCTTTGGTAAGAGCGTAGCTGGCAGTACCTTGAAATAGCTTTGGAGGAAATATAAACATCAAGAAAAGGTTAATTCCCTAGCATCATGGGACATGGTATGTAAACCTAAGGATAAAGGTGGTCTTGGGGTTATTGATTTAAAGGTGCATAATAGAGCTCTGCTTGTAAAGCATCTAGATAAATTCTATAATGATGCTGATTTGCCATGGGTCAAGCTAATAAGGAATACATATTACTATGAATCCGTTCCACATGCTGTAACATTGAGTGGATCCTTCTGGTGGCGTGCTGTGTTAAGTTTAACAACTGAATGGAGGGGTTTATCCAAATGCATAGTGGGTACAGGATACACCATATTATTTTGGGATGATATGTAGACTGAATTTCTTCTATCAGCCAAATTTTTGAGATTATAATCTTTTGCAAGGAATAAATTGGCTTCTGTAAATGATATCTGCACACTTCTGCACCTGCATGAGGCTTTCAACTTACCTTTGGCAGATGAGGCCTACTTGGTGTACTTGCAACTTCAGGATCTTCTTATTAATACCCATATTACTGTAGATAGTGACAATTGGGTATCTCAGCTGAACCAAGGAGTGTATGGAGCAAAAACTTATTACTTACATAGTTTCAAGCATATGCAGAATGACACGGTTTCCAAACTAATTTGGAAAAGCAAATGTATGTCCAAGCATCGTTTCTTTTCGTGGCTTATTCTTCATGATAGGATCAATACCAAGGATATGTTGATTAGGAGGCACTGGGAGGTCACTGAGGATCATGATTGTGTGCTTTGTGAAGCACATGTTAGGGAGGATTGGAAGCATCTATTTTTTCAGTGCCTTTTCAGATCTCGGGTTTGGAATTATATCCAGATTTGGTGGATGGATTCATCAATTAATGATTCTTTCATGACGGCTAAAAAATCTTTTACTAGTCCCTGTTTTACTGAAATAGTGACATTGGCTTGCTGGAATATATGGAAGCAAATGAACAATTGGATCTTTGAGCATCAAAGGGCAACGTTCAAGGGATGGAAATGTGGTTATATATATGATTTGAGCATGCTAAAGTTTAGGTTGAAGCAAAAGTTAAGGGATCGATTGTCATCATGGATTGACAGCTTGCCCTGATTCATAGTTGTATAGTTGTATAGCTTGCCCTGATTGTAAATAGTTGTATAGTTTCATAGCTTTACCTTTTTTGTTTGCTTTTTGTTTTCCTATTGGACAAGACTGCATGCTGTTTAAGTTTTGAATAAATGGCTGTGGGGGGTTCCCCTGCAGTGAGAAAAGGTCAAAAAATGCATGTCGTCTCGGTCTTTCATATGTTGTTGGTCTTGCCGTGCTTCTGAAGTATCTTTATTCTTTCCATACACGCCCAAGAATTCTAGCAGTATCACGCAAAGATTCTTCGTCAGGTGCATCACGTTGATTGCAGAGCGGACCTCTAAGACTTTTCAATAGGGTAGCTCCCAAAATATAGATTTCTTCTTCCACATGGGTGCGTGTCCGCCAGCGTCCTTCGGAACGGACTATCCGCCAGGACCCTTCCCAAAGATTACTTTTAAATCCTTCACCATATCAAATACATCATCACCAGTATGACGGACAGGATTACTCCAGTGATCTGCTTCACCATTGAAATGCTTGCCTTTCCTTCTTAGGGAATGCATGGGCAGAAGAAAATGACGATTCTCTAGGTACACATTCTTCTTACACTTATCCAAATAAATACTTTCAGTGTCATCTAAACAGTGTGTGCATGCATTGTATCCCTTGTTTGTCTGTCGTGAAATGTTACTAAGAGCATGCCAATCATTGATGGTTATGAACAACAATGCTCTTAGGTTAAATTCCTCATGTTTGTTCTCATCCCACACATGTACACTTTGTCTGTGCCACAACTGTAAAAGTTCTTCAAGTAATGGATTTAGGTACACATCAATGTCATTGACGGGTTGCTCCGGGCCTTGGATGAGCACTAGCATCATAATAAACTTCCGCTTCATGCACAACCAAGGAGGAAGGTTATAGATACACAGAGTTACAGGCCATGTGCTATGACTGCAGCTCTGCTCCCCAAAAGGATTCATGCCATCTGTACTTAGACCAAACCATAAGTTCCTCGCGTCACCTGCAAAGTTTGGGTAGTTTCTCTCAATTTTTCTCCACTGCGACCCATCAGCGGGGTGTCTTAACATCTCGTCTTTCTTACAGTCTTCTTTGTGCCATCGCAACAACTTGGCATGCTCTTTGTTTCTGAACAAACGTTTCAACCGTGGTATTATAGGAGCATACGACATCACCTTAGCGGGAACCCTCTTCCTGGGGCGCTCCCCCTCAACATCACCAGGGGCATCTCGTCAGATACTATACCAGAATACAGTGCATATCGGGCATGCATCCAAATTCTCGTACTGCTCACCGCGGTAGAGGATGCAGTCATTAATGCATGCATGTATCTTCTATACCTCTAATCCTAGAGGGCATACAACCTTCTTTGCTTTGTAAGTACTAGCGGGCAGTTTGTTATCCTTTGAAGCGGCTTATTCATTATCTTCAACAACTTTTCAAATCCCTTGTCAGGCACACAGATCTCTGCCTTCCATTGCAGCAATTCTAGTATGCTACCTAGCTTTTTGTGGCCATCTTCGTAATCCGGGTACAACAATTTTTTGTGATCCTCTAACATCTGCTCAAATTTCAACCTCTCCCTTTTGCTATCAAATTCTCCCTTTGCATCAGCAATGGCCCAACCAAAATCATCATCTGTCTCATATGATGCATGTTCTTCTGCTTCTTCTTCATCACTATCTTCCATTGTAGTACCACCGTATTCAGGGGACATAGGATAGTTGTCATCATTCTCTTCATCTCCGTTGTCTTCCATCATAACCCCTCTTTCTCTATGCTTGGTCCAACAATTATAGCCAGACATGAAACCGGACCGAAACAGATGGCTGTGAAGGACACTTGAGGAAGAGTATTCCTTCTGATTCCGACACTCACCACATGGACAACACATAAAACCATTCCGCTTGTTTGCCTCTGCCACAACGAGAAAAGAACACACGCCTTTAATGAACTCATTAGAGATTCGTTCAGCATACATCCATTGCCGTCTCATCTACATTATATAAGTTCATCAAACAAATCACGATGCTAAGACTAGTACTAGTCTAAAAATAAAAGCACACATCATATACATCAAACAACTATGCACTGATTTAAAAACTTTCTACCCGGTTGGACACACCAACCGGGACTAAAGGGGTTGATGCAGGCTAGGGCCGACGTGAGCCCGTTTAGTTTCGGATGGTGTCTCCAACCGGGACTACAGGATACTCCAACCGGGACTAAAAGTGGGTGATGACACTATATGTCGTGAGTGGAGACACTATGCCAGTGAGTGGCGACACTATTTCAGTGGGTGGAGACACTATGACAGGGGTAAGTGTCAAAATTATGTCGTGAGTGTCGACACTATGTTGTGCTGCTTAATCTATAAATAGGCTTCCTTGTAAAATATCAACTACAAGGAAGATCGTGTGCGAGACCAGGGACACCACTACGTCGGATCTTCTCGAAGATGTCTTAGGACCTCGTCCTTGACGACTGTCTACGCAGAGCTTGTTGGGAACCCCAAGAGCAAGGTGTAAAGCAGCAAGCAGCAAGTTTCCCTCAGTTGAGACTAAGGTTATCGAACCAGAAGGAGGAAGGAAACGTCACACAGGTGTTGCAAGCAACACGAAGACCTCCACAACACAAACTCAAGACTTTGCCCCAACAAATAGTGAGGTTGTCAAGCTCACCGGTTTGTTTTAACAAAGGATTAAACATATTGTGTGGAAGGTAATGGTTTGCAGCAAGTAAACAAGTAACAGTGGAATATGTATCAATGGTAAAGATTGGACCGGGGTCCATAGTTCACTAGAGGTGCTCTCCTTAGATAAACAACATAGCATGAAGGGTAAACAAATTACAGCAGGGCAATTGACAGGAACTGAGCAAGGCATAACAATGCATTACTAGTCAGAAAGATCCTATGAGGTTGATTGGGCAATACAAAAATATACATAGACCGCCATCCAACTGCATCTATGACTAGAAGTCCTCCTTCAGGTATCATCCGAACCACCTTCAGTATTAAGTTGCAAGCAACAGACAACTGCTTTAAGAAAAGTGTGTAAGGTAAACAGTCCACATGTTCCATGAACAATAGACCGTTGTTTTCTCCCTAGTAGCAACAACACATCTACAACCGAAGAGATTATTTTTTCACTTCCCTTGGAAACTAGAAGCATGAACCCACTATCGAGTATAAATATCCCCTCTTGGAGTCACTAGAAACTACTTGGCCAAGATAGCTACTAACAACGGAGAGCATGCAAGATCACAAACAACACAGACATGATAGAATCATAAAGACAAAACCATTAATCAAACCAACATAATAATCTCAATATCCATCGGATCCCCGCAAACACAACATGCATGATTACAAATAGATTAGACCTTGATCATGAACGGAGATCACAAGATCTATACATAAAAGCACAAAGGAGGAGATACAACCATCTAGCTACTACATGGACCCATAGTCCAAGGTGGAACTACTCACGCATCATACCGGAGAGAAGGCCTCTGGGATGATCTCCCCTCCGACAGGATGCCAGGAAGAACTTCAGATCCCCCAATCTAGGGACGATGGTGGCGACATCTAGAGACGGTTTCGTGGATATTTGATCGGGTACTCAGGATTTCTGCATCGGGGGCTTCTCATAGGAAAATGGGGAGACCGAGGAGGCGGCCATGGCCACCAAACCCTAGCCAGGCGCGGGGCTAGGCCCACCCGCGCCTAGGGTGGGTCTGGCCCCCCTGGCTGTCCTCTCCGGCTCTCCTCTGGACTTCTTGTTCCCCACGAAAAGTAATTGACTTTGTCGTTTGTCCCATCCAATTCCGAGAATATTTCTTTACTAACTTTTCTAAAACCAAAAACAGCAGAAAACAGACATCTGGAACTGTTGCAACTTTTTAATAGGTTAGTACCAGAAAACATATAAAAAGCACCTCAAAGTGTGAACACGTAAAGCAAAGTAGATACTAAAGAAGCATGGAGCATCAAAAATTATAGATACGTTTCCAACGTATCAGTCCTCAGACATCTTCGAGGAGCTCGCCGTAGAGGCACTCCCTAATATGTGAAATTAGTTAGCTCCACCAGCATACTGATTTAGCTAGAGAAGATAAAAACTGAAAGATGGTGTGCGAGAGCAGGGACACCACTACGGCAGAGCTTCTCGAAGATGTCTTAGGATGCCGCATCCTCAGACATCTTCGAGGAACTCGCCATAGAGGCACTCCCTAATTTAATTTGGTAGCTCCTCGGCGTGTTCATGTTTTTGGTTCTTACTTGCTTAACCGACCGATGATTAAAATGCTAGGGCGCCACTACATATATGTGTGCCTTTATAGTTTTGGTTCTTACTTTTGTTGCAATGGATTTTATGACGGCAGGTAGAAGAAAGAAGGGTATTTTGTTGCTCGATGGTGGCATGATGCACTGTGAACCGTCTGAATTTCGAGACTATGTGCCAAACCAAGATATATAGATAGGATGAACTTATCTATCTATGTGCTTCGATGAATCAAATGAATTTCGAGAACTATATGTGCCAAATTAACCAGATATATAGAGATAGAATCCACACAAATCTATCCATTTCTAGAGCATGAAATGAGCTAAAACAAGCAATGAAAGATGAAAGGACGAAGTTTCTAACCTTTTAGGACCCTTAGATAGATGTGGATCCAAACAATCTTCACAAATCTTGTGAAAAATCGGCAAGAACTCGAGCTTGAGGGAAAAAATTTGAGAGAGATGCTTGTGTGAGCTTGAAATGGCTCGGGCTGGGAGAGGAAGAAGATATAGTTGGGCCCTTTAGTCCGGGTTGGTTTAAAAAACCGAGACTAAGGGTCCGCACATCCGCTCCTTTCCAACGCCAGACCCTTTAGTCTCGATTTGTTAAACGAACCGGGACTAAAGGTCCCCTACGATCTGGGACTAAAGTCTTCTGGGCCCTGCCGCCGTTTCTAGCCGTTGGGACTAGTGCATTAGTTCCGGTTTGTATCAGAATCAGGACTAATGCTCTAGACCAAAGGTCCGTTTTCTACTAATGTCCTCGGAGCCGTCGATCCGTGGTGGTCACCTGCAAGCGCCGGCAACACCCTCCACGGCGCTGCTCCGCCCACATGGTTGCCCGATGTCCGGTTTTTTTTTGCGAAATGCCCGACGTCCGCGTTACATACATATACAAACACGTACAAATCCGGACAGATTAATTGGACCATAGTGTTTCTACAGGCCGAGATATAAACTTAATTGTTGATTAATCATTTTTAAAAGATCATTATTCCCTTAATTACGAAGGGGGTCTGACTGAGCTTGGAGAGAGGGGATTGTACTCAAGCAAACGCCATTTCTTTTTACAATTTGTACCATTGACATATACATGGAAAAGGCAACATAATTAGCTGGCAACAATGAGTGAACCACCGGTTATTTGTTCTTCAACCAACTGTCACAAATTCTTCTGCAGCAAAATTCAGTTGCTGAACTAAGGACGATAGCATTGAAATGTAGGTGTTGGTAAAACTATAATGAATCCTACATAATCATATTTTAGGCCCACATGACATGTATGACCTCCCATACATATGCGAACCATTTTTGCTAGCTATAGCTCATGGCCTGGTTCAGTACTGTTAGCCTTGCCAATTCTGTGGGTTGCTAGCTATAACATTTTTTATTATTTTAGTTTGAAACCAAACTATAGGATTAGTAGGCATCAGGAACAAATCAACTACCACTGCGGACGAAGATAATACCAGACGCAGCGGCCAAAGAGATCTAGAAACGGAGCAAGGCTATCACTTTGTTGAACACGCTACCTGTCGAATGATAACCCATCATCTCGCTGAATACAACTTCTTTGATCAAATATTTTGGCGGGTTGCTGGTGGGAACTTCTTTGACAAAACAGATTCAATGATTGCTCATTGTAAGACATATTTATTTCACCGGTTACAAATTGAAGGAAGGATATTTCAGCTAGTTATCACAGACTATAGCAATTGTAAATAGTTGGTATTTTCTCAGGCGCAGGATAATCTGAAGAAGGTTGCTTTTTTTCCTTTTGGGTCAGCTGACAGTTTATTAAGCCATGGATCTTTGGGCACACCTGCAGAGGCAGCGGAATGGTATAATGTCACACGCGAGATCCACCAAATCCATCTCTCCCCGTCAAAAGACGAAATCTGTGGGCTCTTGAGCACTCAAGCAAGTTCTCGGTCAAATCACTATGCCTAAAACTTTGTCGGGGAATACCTATGGCACATTTTGTAACCTTTTGGAAAATAGTGTTCCACTAAAAATCAAGGTGTTACTATGGCAAATGATGTGCAAAGGACTCCCATCTACTGACAACATCCATGTAGGCATGGCTCTAGTAATGGACTATGCAGGTTTTGTGGGGCTTTCGAGGACACCAACCACATTTTCAGTATATGTTAACCACATATAACAAGTCAGTTATGATTTGTTACAATAAACAAAGCTGTATACATTTGGCCTACTTAAAACAATAAATAACCCTAATATTTCTAGCGCAAGCAGTATAGCAGGTCATCCATTCGATAAAATCCGTTCAGTTCACTTTGCAGATCTCCTGTAAACTCTGCGCTGATCTATTGAAGCATGTTGTTACTTTGTTTCCAGATCAACCGATACAGGAAAAGCGATAAAGATAATGACCTTGTGAAAAGTCAAAACCACGTTTCCCGAGCAATTGGAGAGATCCAATAGTTTCTAGACCACTCTTCAAATCTAGATCTCATATTTCAAGGTTTTCCATGTTGGAATTTTTAGTGTGTGCGTCTTAATGTTGCTTAGGCTTTAGAATTGCATGTTGTGTTTCAGTTAGTTCAGACATACACTTGAGTCAGTCAGGGGATGGACGTGTCCACTATTATCACTCATGTACACGATTGTAATGCAAATTATTCTAATTCGAGCGTATATGTACTCTAAACCATCATGGGTGGAAAGCATTAGTTTATCTGCTGAGTAGTGTGAACTACATTGATGATGTTTTTTTAAGTATTCCTGAATTGCAGTCATGGATTTCCTTATAAATTGAATAGTTTCTACCAAGATTTAGAGTACCTCGTAAACTAGCGAAAATATCCTTCTTGCGAACACAAAAGGTACTCTCACATGGTAAATTTGCCAAATAGATTTTCACGAGAGCCTTTTTAATTAACTGGTCTTATTAGTTTGTTTTTTACAAGATGTCCATTAGGTATACAAGTTTGGGAAGGTAGCCTGGTCCAACAGGCCCATATATATACTTGTTTTGTGTGCCATGAAAATGAATTCTTGAAGTGTTTAAATTTTTGTCTGGGAGTACGTACGACTAGTTCAGAGCAATGCATGTGTGCACTTGGCTCGCCATTGGCTCATTGAAATAAAAAAGGTTTAGAGCAATGCATGTGCCCACTTGGCTTGCCATTGGCCCATTCAAAACCTTGTGCAAAGGATTATATAAGTCCAATCACTAGATAAGCTAGGTAGCCGTGGTGACCGTATTTAGATCTTAGAAAACCAGGATTCCATGAGCATGAGAGCTCTTAGGTTCATGAATGGGCAAGGTAACGAGAGATCTCATGCATTATTTGTAGAATTTGTCATTAGAATGTCTTGCAACATCTGTCAAGTTTTCTGGTCATAGGAGTAGATGTTGCAAATAATGTCATTTATCTGGGCTTAAGAAGCATAGGGAATGGTGACACATTCGTATGATCCCATAGGTCCAAATTAGATGTTCAACTAACTAAAATACTTCTGAGGTAAACTTGGCTCATTCCAAGAATACTCACAAACCGGATCAGATAGTGAAGACCATCAAGAGAACAGGATGACAGTTTATTGTATTTGGCATCATGCACTGAAACTAGTAGTAGACACTGCTATATCAAGCTATGTTAAACAAAGACAAATGTGCTAGCCATGCAACTCCCCGGGCACAAACATCTTATACTTAGGTTTATTTGCAACATTTCAGTCTTTGTTTCAAAAGTTGTCTCCTATGACTATTAGTGACATTGTCCCAAAGGTAACTAAACCTTAGGAAACATATCCAGTTGACATGCATGGAGAATCATGAGGTTGCAAGGAGAGCATTGGTGCAAGATCCTGCACAGGGGCAAGGAAGCTTTTAAGGGACTTGGCGTAGTTTTGGTTAGGATAGGTTGTGATGATATATTATACATGAGGCAAGCGATTTTGTCAGGTCCTGGTCATGTAATGTTACTATTTGTAATATCCCAGCATTTAGAAACCAACGAAGGGTAGAAATAGGAATTTGTGCATTTGCATGCATTCATCTATAAAATCAGGGTACGCCAAACAAAACCTTAAAGAGATCAGAGTTTCTTTCACTATTTGGAGATATGATTATCTCTTTATAGTGATTGCTATAAATTTTGACATGATCTTTGGAAATTTAAAATATTTTGGGGAAACAATTTGAGTTCAAATTTGAATTTGAATCATTTGGAAAAGATTTTAAAATTAGAAGTAATTAGTATTTAATTGTTTTCCAAAATGATTTATTTAATATTGTTTGAATATATACTATTTATTAAATAACAATGAGAATTGAAAAGAATACAAACAGAATAATTTAAATAAGAAAGTATTTCTTATTTCTTTCCTTTATTCAATTACAGAATACAAGAATGAATAAATATATCAAAAAATAATATTACAGGAACACGTTTCAAAGAATAGGAAGCTTTATTGAATAAAATAATGATATTACAAAGATTATTTAAAAAGTGAATAGATGAAAGATTACAAAGAAACTAAATAAGGGAAACCTAAACTAATTCTTAGTCTAATCTTCAATGAATGATCTTGAACCTGTGAACACATAAGCAAAAAAAATAAAGAAAAGGGGTTAATGTTAGATAGATAGCTCTCATCCATGAACAGTGAAATGCACTGTTTAAATTGCATCATTGAGCAACTAAAATGTAACAGGGGCAAATTTCACCAATGTGCAAATCCGTTCTTATCAAAATCTTGGCCTCAGTACAACATCACTGGCCTAGGGAAAGTTTCACCATTACAGCAGAGGAAAATATACATCACAAGATAATATCAACTGCCTTTTGAACCAATCGACAACAAAAATATCCCAGCTATTGAAACGTGAGTCAAGTGGAGCCCACTGGTAAGAAGCTTGGTCACTACATGCATGCCGTGTGTTGTCAACATAGCAAAAGCAGCCAAATTCATATAAAAGAGGTAACACAGCCGCAGAACAGCTGCTAGCTACTATTCTCAGTTTCTTTCTATCTCACATCACCACCAAGCCATCAAGAACACAGCCAACACCACATCAGATCTCGCGACATCTCCAAAAGATCAACCAACCACCACAAAGAACCTATCAGATCACCAACAAGATGGTAACTTAATGGAGGGGTGGTTTAGGAGGACAACAAGGCCACACAGGAGATAGAAGGAGCTAGGAGGAGCAGAGCATGTTTCAGGAAGTGCAGAGCAAGGCCAAGGAGAAGTAGCAGTTCCAGAAGGAAGACAACAAGATTAACACCAAAGAAATAACACATCAAGCATCACAGCAACATCACCAACAACATCTGGTTGGTGAGTTATAAACATATCTTTATTTCCATTGTTCTTATCCATTGAATAAGAATATATTCTATTCTATCAAGGTTCTTCTTAGAAATACACCCAAGTGGGATGTATATTCATCACTGAACAAGTCTAAATAGTCAAGTATAAATCTTAAAGAATCTAACAAGGTCTCAGACTTGGCATCATTGACCAAGTGGTCTATTATCTAATTTACATTAGATAACAGAAAAAGTAAATAATGAATTGCTACAGGGAACATTCCATGGAATGGTAGCACCTCTACAGCAATTCAATCATTCTATGTATTCAGACAAGAGTTAACCAACTCAGATATTTCCTCAAGAAATATTTAAATCATCTTCCTAAATCATTTTAGGAATCATCCATTTGAATTATCTATCATAGGTTAGATATAGCAAGGGGCCTTAACTAAATGAAAGAGCCATTGTTTCTAACCATGGTTCATAAACATCAAATCTATATCATCATTCTAGTTTAGGAACTAGAATTCATTATTTTGATTCAGTGAATGGGGATAGTTAACAGTATCATCAGGATGCTAACAATAGCAACCCATATTCAGTATATTCTATTAAATCATCACCACTAGCAAGAGTAAACCAGAGCTTATTTTGGGGCCAGAAGACAATAAGACCTTAACATCAATTTCCTAACCAAGATAGGAATCATTATTTTCACCCAACACTCTTTACATAGTTCCATAAATTTATAAATCATAAATATCATCCCCTAAAGGAAGAAACCTTTATCTGATATTTATATAGATCACATATACAATTTATCATAGAATATAGGGTCAACGGCTCGCAATACTGCTTTAGTAAAGAAGCATTTCAACTATCATAAATAGTTTTACCAATCTAGAATGACCATCATTACCTAAATCACAAATCCATTAGGCCATAGCAAGCTTACATTTATATAGTAAACAATTGACAAAAACCACTTCGAGAAGTTCCAAATCAAGCATAAAGCTAGATGTTTCCACATTATGCTTACATAAATAATACATGTAAAACCATCCACATCATCACTGATAGTACTAGCCAGAGGGATGAATCCTAGAGCAGTGGATTACCCCAATTAGGATTCATAATAACAACCACATGGAGGGTATCAAGGTGAGACAGAGAGCAAGAGGGGAAAAGGAGTACCTGTGGTCCTTGCAAATTATAGTAGAGGAAGTAGGGTGGAAAACAATGGTGTATACGGTGGCACGGGGAGCACCCGAAGGTGCTTCGACCCGCGCCAAGCCATAGATATAGCGGCCACAGGAGCACGAGAGGCGCTGGCGGCACCACACATCTACCAGAGCACCGGAGTAGCATCATAGAAGTGGCGGAGCACCAGATCATCGATGGCATCCGAACCCTAGCTTCGGGATGGAGATGGCGGGATCGAGGAAGCGCTCAAGCGGCAAATTGAGCTAGACTAGTCGACGGAGAATCATCGACTGACCCATCTTGTGTCACGGCGGTGACCGGGGAGGACATAGGCGGCTGGAATCGCTCGCGACAATGGCGGCGGTGCCACATTGCCACGAAGGGGAACGACCGAGAAGAGAACGAGTGGGCGAGGAAGAGAGAGGGGTACTGGGCCGGTCTGGGCCAGTACCGAGTGAGACATGGGTTTGACTCAACCCAGATGGGCTGGGTTAGGGCTAACCCAATTGGCCAAGTCTAGGTTTAAAAAAGAAGAAGAATTTAATTATTTTGTTAAATACCAAAATACCCCTAGAACTTATTAAGCTCTAAGAAAATGTATAAAAATCCCAAAAATACAAATAATATATCCATGAGTTCATAGAAATATAAGCTCCTAAATAAAATTAATGAATTCTATTTTAATAGAATAAATTTAGGTTAATTATTTTTATAATATATATGCTTTATGGAATTTTATAAAAATAAATAAATTACCTAAAAATAAATAAAATTCACTTTTATAATCCTAAATAGGTATTATGTTTTAGAAAAATATTAAATTATAATTTAGGTTAGTAAAATAAAATTCTCTAAATGGAACTATTTATTCTTAAATAGAATTTTAAGAAAATATTAATAAGAGTTAAAATTAAACAAAAAATAATTTTAAACTCTTATATTAATGTATTGTACCACAAAAATTTTAAATATAAGATGTACAAGATTTTAGGAATTATTAACTACTAACTTTCTTTTATTAATAAAGAAACTTTAGAACTTTGATAATGTGGATAAAACACGCAAAGAAGATACATTGCGTTACTATGCATATTCATTATTGCCTCTCTTAGCGTGTTATTGACGCCTCGTTGGGAGACCCCAAGAGCAAGGTCTGAAGAGCACAACAACAAGGTTTCCCTCAGTAAGACACCAAGGTTATCGAACCAGTAGGAGGAAGGAAACGACTCAAAGGTGTTGCTAGCAACTTGGAGACCTGCACAACACAAACTCAAGACTTTGCCCCAATAAACAGTGAGGTTGTCAATCTCACCGATTGTTGTAACAAAGGATTAACTGTATGGTATGGAAGGTAATAGTGGTTTGCAGCAAGTAAGTGGTAACAGTGGAAGATGTATCAATGGTAAAGATTGGATCAGGGTCCATAGTTCACTAGAGGTGTTCTCCTTAAGATAAACAAACATGGCATGCTGGGTAAACAAATTACAGCAGAGCAATTGACAGGACTGAGCAAGGCATAACAATGCAATACTAGACATTCATGATCCTAGGAGATTCGATTATGCAATATAACAAGATACATATACTGCCATCCAACTGCATCTATGACTAGAAATCCACCTTCAGGTTATCATCCGAACCCCCTCCAGTATTAAGTTGCAAGAAATAGATAACTGCTTTAAGCAAAGTGTGTAAGGTAAACAATCCACTTGTTCCATGAACAAGAGACCTTTGTATTATCCCTAGTGGCAACAACGCATCAACAACCTTAGAGATTTCTGTCACTTCCCTTAGATTAAATAGAGGCATTAACCCACTATCTAGCATAAATACCCCCTCTTGGAGTCACTAGCATCTACTTAGCCAAGATAGATACTAGAAACTGAGATCATGCAAGATCAAAAACAACACAGACATAATAGAATCAATGAGACAAAACCATTAATCAATCTGACATAGTAATCACAATATCCATCGGATCCCCACAAACACAACATGCATGATTACAAAATAGATGATCTTGATCATGAAAGGAGCTCACAAGATCTAAACATGGTACCACAAAGGAGGATATACAACCATCTAGCTACTACATGGACTCGTAGTCTAAGGTGGAACTACTCACTCTTCATATCGGAGGCTGGCATGATGAAGAAGAAGGCCTCCGGGATGATCTCCCCTCCGGCAGGGTGCCGGGAAGAGCTTAAGATTCCCCCGATCTAGGGATGATGGTGGCAGCGGCTATAGACGGTTTCGTGGAATATTGATCGGGTACTTAGGGTTTATGCATTGGGGGGTCTTTATAGGCGAAGATGCGAGGCAGGGGGCGGCCAGGGTGGTCACACCCTCCTAGGCATGGCTAGAGTTAGCCTACGCTGCCAGGGGGTGTGGCCCCCTAGTGTCTCCCCTCTGTCTCGTACTCTGGCTCCGTGTTCCTCACGGTAAAATATTGACTTTGGCTTTTGTCCCGTTCAATTCCGAGAATATTGATTTTCTACCTTTCTAGAACCAAAAACAGAAGAAAACAGTAAACTGACACTGTGGCATCTTGTTAATAGGTTAGTACCAGAAAACATATAAAAGCACCTCAAAGTGTAGACAAAGCAAAGCAAAGTAGATATTAAACAAGCATGGAACATAAAAAATTATAGATACGTTTCCGACGTATCAAGCATCTCCAAGCTTAACTCCTGCTCGTCCTCGAGTAGGTAAGTGATAAAAAGAATAATTTTTTAGGTGACATACACCATCAAAATCAAGATCAAACCATTTGCAAGCATTGAAAGTTGGGATCAAAGAACTCTAAACATGAGCATGAAAGATGTAGTTCTAATAGTAAGACATAGTAACTATGCATGCAACATGAAAGGCTACAAACAAAGATCATGAATAACATGCATTGAAAAATGTTTGTTTGTTTCACATACAGAAAACATGGCATAGTGGCATTCAGCTTGTCCCTCATGGAGTAGCAAATAGATGCATATGACACCTTCAAAGTTCATAAGAGTGACTAGATACAAATGGCACAAGAACCAGTAATATCAAAAATATGCATCAATCAATAAGTTTTGGGACAATGCACGTAGAACTTAGAATGGCAACTATGCTCTCTTAACTGGTGCTTAAGGATACAAGGTGGAGACTCAAAATAATAGTGGAAGAAAGGCCCTTCATAAAGGGAAGCAGGGATTTCAAGTTTCAAAAAGAGCTTCCAAAAATTATGGTACTTGTTATCTTTCAGCCCTCAATTCCCCTATCATAAGCATCTTGAAGTGATTACGGTTAAAGTGAACAAAATATGGAGTATATGCTTGACAAAGTATAAGTTGGCAATATCATGTCCCTTGAATACGAGGGCCGCACCTCATGCTACTCAACTTTAGTCACCTGTTAGTTCTTGTCATAGTAAGTACATGTGTATCATAGAGAACCGCCAATGGGGTACCCCTTGCACATGATACATGAGCTATCCCATAATCAAAATGGCAAGGCAAGAATACAATGAGCATCTCAGCGATCTTCTTATTTACCATGGGAATATGGTGCTTTTTTCTCTCTTTCCTCTTTTCAATATGTCTCTTTTTTATAAGAAGAAAGCTTCATAGATGTTATTATGGTGATGCTGCAAGTTTCCACCATGATTAGGCATGGCTTAGGCTAGCGGCTAAGGAGTTTCTCTAACACACATACATAACTCTATGGACTTACATGCTCCCCTTTTATTTCACACTTACGACATCCATAAACAAAAGAGAATGATATCAACTGTGTACAAAGTACAAGTACAATGTTGAAAGCATTCCCCGTGATAGCACGATTCTGCTAATTCCAACGTATAAGTGCAAGCATATACAACATATATGACACAATGGTTCAAGTTTATTAGGGGCGAGAAAAATAAAGTGTGCCATCAAGTTTGTGAGAGCTTTAATCACTAAGTTTTCTCATAACAAAGTACTTTTTAATTGGAAGATAGATGAAAACAAGAATATACTTGGAATGGTGTAACACACCATGCCTAGGATTTTATAGTGGACACTTTGTAATAACTTGGTTTCTTGGGAGTTGGATGCATGAGTAGAGCTTACTCATAAAAGTGGAGGCTAGCAAAAGACTGGGAGCGACCAACTAAGAGAGCAATAATGGCCATAATCATGCAGAGCGACAAAACATTACTAATCAAAGCATAAAATGGTACTACAAGCCAAGGACTAAATTATCATAAAGGCTATGGTGACTTATTCATAGTCATAACATGGTGTGAGCATGTGCCAAGTCAACCCAAACAAAGCATCAAAGGAGAATACCACAATACTATGCTTTTGTATGCTAAAACAACGCATGATTCCTTCAAGGCACACTAGAAAATCCCAATTGTTTGGAACAAGTCATGCTACAGCAATAATCACTAAGCATAGGGTCAAAAAAGACACCTAGCATGACATGATAAAGTCTAAGTTGCAGTTAAAGCAAGCTCCTCTTGTACTACTCAAGCAAAAACTTTCTACTCCTCTCCAACACCAATCAACTTATTTGACACAACACAACGAGAATGGGGATCCAAACTACTTTACTCAAGCAAACTAAGTAAACTAAATGAAAACTAAGACGCTCCAAGAACAACACAATAGTGCATGAAACAATAAAAACGAAGTGTTTAGAAAGAACTGAGCTTTTTATTGATGAAGAAGGGGATGCCTTGGGAATCCCCAAGCTTTGACGCTTGTACCTCTTGAATATTTCTTGGGGTGACACGGGGTGGCATCCCCAAGCTTGAGCTTTTGTCCATTCTTCATCTCATTACATCATTCTCTCTCTACACCTAAAATTTTTTCTTCATACAAAACTTCACACAATCTTCATTAGCAACATTAGTGTATTCAAAAGATAATAGACCTTTGGGTTTAGCTTTGAAACAGCAAAAGTTTCACTTAAAACACAAGCTATTATAGCAATTCCCTCAAAAAGCTCAATTTTGCAAACAAAACCCAAAAAGGAATCAATCAGAAGCAAATGCAAATAATGGCAGAAATTTATCAAAACAGACCAATAGGTAGAAACCGATTTTTTTAAAGACGTTCTGTTGCTCAAATAAAAAAGTGTTGACCTAGCGAAAGTTATCTAACATATTGCGAGATTTATTCACAAAATATCATCTCAATCCGACTTACAGAGATTCCTCACAAATTTTTATGGTGGAGCACAAAAATCTGTTTCAGGATAGCAACTCCCCAAATCTTACTTCCCTCTCATTAGAGGTCATTCTTGGCACAAAAAACAAACAAAAAGGATAAGGAGAGGTTATTACTGAAGTAACACTACAGTAAATATGGTAATTTTTTACTCTCCATATTGGTCGCTAGATGATCATTGTTCTCCATTTGTGACCTTCTTGTGACAAAAACAGATGGTCAAAAGCTGAGAGTCACTAACGGACAATCAAGACCTTTTCTGTGTATTGGTCATAGTATAGACTACTATGACCAATATAGATGGTTTGGTCACGGACTATCTAGCATGTCCACGAAAGCCTCCTCATAAGCCAATCCTACGTGACAGTGCTTATAGATCGAATTCAGCCCAATCCAATGAGATGCTTTACATGGGCCAAGCCCAATAATTCTAGTCTTTTTATTTTACAAATTTAGCACTTACGGTGCGGTTATTTAGTAGGCCAAGCTCATAAATTTGGCCCATATATTTTCTGGCCATTGCATTATTTGCCTAACATTTTTGTCCATTTTTTTTAAAGCTGGTCCCACTTGTTAGATGGCCCCGCTGGTCAGTCTTATTCTAAGCCCACTGGTCAAATTTCAATTTAGTATATATTCACAATAAACAGCCAACATTATATTTAGAAAACAAGACACATTGTAATTCATATAAAAGATCTAAAAATATACGTCATGTTTGTTTGCAGCACATAGATGCCAGGTTACGATAAAATAAAGAGATGATATACTACAAATTGCAGCTATACACTCCAGCAATCACAACCATATGCCCAGGTCAATACATCAACAAGAAACAAAAAGAAAAAAAAGCAAGTCCATTTGGCCTCGTCCCAGCTGCACTCTCCCGTTTGCGAAGACCACAGGAATCTGCTCTTCATTCATCACCTGCAAGACAACATAGCAAGAAATATTTAACTCCAATGACACAAGAAACTAAAGCTCGACACACTTATGAAATTTAATAGTGAAGAAAGTGCAGACAACAACTCCATGCTGCTACGAGGAGACTCTAGATAATTGATAAATCACAGGAGCATTGTGCTGATCAAGTATGCTATAAGCATCAAAAACACAGTGATGAAATCATCCATATGGAGTAGTGGGTCTCAAGTATACTATATTCAGCCAAACATCCTGTCTAGATATCTTAGTTAAATTTTGTATAATGAACCACATGCCATCAATAGTACCTACTATACTACTGATTGCACCAAATTGCCTATAAAATGTTCATTTTATGAGGATTGATAACTATGTTTGATCCTATCTGAGGTAACTATGTTTGGAGTCAATCAGAACTTTACTATTTCAAACAGTACTATATGGTACATATAGATGATTAATTAGTAACAACAAGTATCAAAGCTAGGCTATATAGCACATGACATGGGAGAACAGGGTGTAAAATAGAACTATTTACATGGAGACATCATGGTCAGGGTCGAGTCGAGGATAACTCCCTCGAGAACAGGGTGGAAAATAGAAGTAAAGGGAGCCGAGCGTGAAGGTAGAGGCCGACCTGAGATGGCAAACATAAGGAGGAGGGCTGGCCAGAGCTGGGGCCATCCATGGCGGCCGGATGCGGTTGTCAGTCCTGCGAGCCATGGGAACATCGACATCAGTGACCTAATATAACCTACCTCAGATAGGATCAAAGATTACGGGTGCAAGAACACCAGCAACATGCTCGCTGACCTAAACATAGAAAAGTAAAGTTGAAACAAATTTGACAACTCTAATATATGTGTGACACGATATATGCATTCTTACTCAAAACATCGAGAAAACAGATTATACCAGTATTGATATACATGTAGCACAAATTGAATTATGCGAACCACAAAGCACCAATACAATCTCTACATATATGGAATCAGAGCAATAATACCAGAAATTTCTAGATCGTTGTAAAAATTACCAACTCGAGTTCTCGGGTTTGGACCCTAAACATGTAATAGAATAACTGTATTGTGTATTAGTATAACTATATTGTGTATTGACTACCACCCCGAACAAATATCAAATATGTATGCAACCAGACATCAACCAAGTAACAAAGTGAGGAAAATGGGATAGACAGATGACTTCTCTAATCAGGAGAAGGTGCCATTGCTTCAGTTGCAGGGCAGTGGGCTCGAACATGAGAATCTGATGACATGTCCGGGGTTTATGCACTCTAGCACACACTCCTAAGGTGCTGAGCTTGATCTTCTACTGGTTCTCTAGGTCCAAGTTGTCCCGCTGCAGCCCATCCTACAAAGCACACAAACAAATAGCCCAGATCAGATAACCTGGGATAAAAACTACTTCAGCATCTTACACTATACAGATTTCAGGCATGGATTAAAAGCACCAAGCTTAGAACAGAAATGATATAGTGCATTCAAAAATGGAATGAAACCAAATGATATATAGGACAATATACATCTAAATGTAAACTTAATTACAGTTAGTTAGACAGAGACTGAAGACATATCCACCTATATGCTAGTATATATCCACCTATATGCTAGTATACATCTAGATACTACTAATATACATCTAGAGACAAGCAAAAAATAAAAGCTAGATAGAAAGTACTAAATTATCCAGGATACAAGCAACTAATAAACATCTAGCTAGAAATATGCCACCTATACATGAACTAAAAAATCATCTAGTACTAGCAAATGATTAATAGGAACATGGCAGAGAGTACTAGGTGCTCAATTTGTTCAATTGATCTAAATTTTGAGGCGACCCGAGCTAATCGGAGTGACCAACACGAGACAAAAGCTACCGAGCATGGTCTGCTCTATGAACTGCACACAACACCACAAGATTGGCATCCCAAGTAGGGGAATTGTGGCGTACCTTGAGCCGAAGAGCTGTAGCCTCTCCATGGTGGTAAGGAGCAGGGCCGCATCAGAGTTGTCGTCATAGGTGACCTCATCGAGCACGACGGGGTTGGGCAACTTGCCTGCATCCGAACCAGTGGCCCTACTACATTGGTCTATCTGCAGCTCCTCCCGGTTGGTGGCGCGCTTCCCGGCGAGGAAGACATACTTTTTCTCTTCACCGACTAGTCGGAATTGTGGCCGGGGAAGATCATGCGGCAGCAGCAGCCTGGGCAGGCCACGACCACCAAAGGGGAACGTGGATGCCAGCGCTACGGAACGGGCCGTGATGCCACCGAGCTCCACGGTGGCGCTGGCACCGGTGGGGCAAGCGCACCGGTGAGCAAGGCCACGGTGACGCCGCCGGGTCTTGTCTCGAGGGTGGTGGCTAGCCATGGCGTCGTGGTTCCTAGGGTAGCCGTAGCATCTATCGTGCGAGGGGCTAGGATTTTCTGGTAGGTGGGATTTGGCACAGGAGATCTCTCGCTCGCGCGATAGGAGAAGTGGCGGCGGGGTGCAGAGAGAGGGACGTTGTCGAGTGAGAGAGGGAGGTTATGGCGGCGGGGTCTAGGAAGAGGTGCGAGAGGCGCGGGGGACTAGGGTTTGGGGAGAGGATGTTACGAAAATACCCCTGTCCACTTCTGTGGTGCTAGACTGTTGGAACCATGGTTGGATGGAGGTCACGTGAACGGCTAAGATCTGCTTTGGTAGGATTTCAGCGTTGGATGGAGGTCACGTGAACAGCTAAGATCTGCTTTGGTAGGGTGATCCGTGGACTGTGTGATTCTCTATTGTGATTGGCTGGCTCTATCACTACATCTTGAAACAGGCATAAAAAATTTAAAAATGGTCCAAACAATGTAAAACCTTCGTGTGGCGTCATATTATACGACATATTTACAAGGAAAAATACCAAACTTAGTATATTGCGAACATCTCGAAAAAACCTTCACAAAAATGACCTATCATGTTCGAGGTTTCATGGCTTTCAGGCCAAACGACTGATGTTATGTCCATAATCGCGGCATAGTTTTTGATAATGTTTCCATATTGTACACTCATGTGCATCTTGCGATGGAAAACAATGTTGTAGGAGGAATTTTTCCTTTTCATCGCACAGAAAATGCATTTTCCATTTTTCGAGTGCCAAAGACGGGGTGTTTTGTGAAGCAACCACCAAATGGTTAATTCAAAATGCTAAAACCATATTTTTCAAAAATACTAGACCACCTTACATGGAAAATGTCCCAAGTAGGATATCTCAAACCATTTCATCTATCCCTGGCAAAAAAGACAAATGTCTGCCGAATCGGTAGGAAGTGGGTCCAGTTTGAACTACATGTACATGATCTAATGGTCGTGATTTTTTGAAAAATTCATTTTTAGACTCACAATATGATATTTCTTCAGAGATCTATTGAGAGTTTAACGAGGAGCATCCCCTTGTTGAGAACCTTCATGCCTGTCGTTTTGACCATAGTTTCAAAAATGGTCCAAACAATGTAAACCTTCATGTGGCGTCATATTATGCGAAATATTTGCAAGGAAAAATACCAAACTTGGAATATTGCGAACATCTCAAAAAAACCTTCACAAAAATGACCTATCATGTTCGAGGTTTCATGGCTTTCGGGCCAAACGACCGATGTTATATCCATAATCGCGGCATAGTTTGTGATAATATGCCCATATTGTGCACTCATGTGCATCTTGGGATGGCGAACAATGTAGCAGGAGGAAGTTTTCCTTTTCGTCGCACAGAAAATGCATTTTCCATTTTCCGAGTGCAAAAAATGGGGCGTTTTGTGAAGTAACCACCAAATAGTTAAAATGCTAAAACCATATTTTTCAAAAATACTAGACCACCTTACATGGAAAATGTCCCAAGTAGAATATCTCAAACCATTTTGTCCACTCCTGATGAAAAAGACAAATATCTGCCGAATCGGTAGGAAGTGGGTCCAGTTTCAACTATATGTACATGATCTAATGGTCGTGATTTTTTGAAAAAATTATTTTTAGACTCACAATATGCTATTCCTTCAGAGATCCATTGAGAGTTTAGTGAGGAACATCCCCTAGCTGAGAACCTTCATGCTCGCCGTTTTGACCATAGTTTAAAACGGGCATAAAAAATTCAAAAAGGGTCCAAACAATGTAAAATCTTCACGTGGCGTCATATTATGCGAAATATTTGCAAGAAAAAAATACCAAACTTGGAATATTGCGAACATCTCAAAAAAACTTCACAAAAATGACCTATCATGTTCGAGGTTTCATGGCTTTCGTGCCAAACGACCGATGTTATGTCCATAATCACGGCATAGTTTGTGATAATGTGTCCATATTGTGTACTCATGTGGATCTTGGGATGGCGAACAATGTTGCAGGAGGAAGTTTTCCTTTTCGTCACACAGAAAATGCATTTTCCCTTTTCCGAGTGCCAAAAACGGGGAGCAACCACCAAATGGTTAATTCAAAATGCTATAAACCATATTTTTTAAAAATACTAGACCACCTTACATGGAAAATGTCCCAATTAGGATATCTCAAGCCATTTCGTCCACCCCTGGCGAAAAAGACAAACGTCTGCCGAATCGGTAGGAAGTGGGTCCGGTTTGAACTACATGTACATGATCTAATGGTCGTGATTTTTTGTAAAATTCATTTTTAGACTCAAAATATGCTATTTCTTCAGAGATCCATTGAGAGTTTAGCGAGGAGCATCCCCTATCTAAGAACCTTCATGCCCGCCGTTTTGACCATAGTTTGAAACGGGCATAAATAATTTAAAAATGGTCCAAACAATGTAAAACCTTCACGTGACGTGCATATTATGCGAAATATTTGGAAGGAAAAATACCAAACTTAGAATATTGTGAACATCTCGAAAAAACCTTCACAAAAAAGACATATCATGTTCGAGGTTTGATGGCTTTCGTGCCAAACGACCGATGTTATGTCCATAATCGCGGTATAGTTTGTGATAATGTGCCTATATTGTGCACTCATGTGGATCTTGGGATGACGAACAATGTTGTAGGAGGAAGTTTTCCTTTTTGTCGCACAGAAAATGCATTTTTCCTTTTTCGAGTGCCAAAAACGGGGCATTTTGTGAAGCAACCACCAAATGGCTAATTCAAAATGCTAAAACCATATTTTTAAAAACTACTAGACCATCTTACATGAAAAATGTCCCAAGTAGGATATCTCAAACCATTTCGTCCACTCCTGGCGAAAAAGACAAATGTATGCCGAATCGGTAGGAAGTGGGTCCGGTTTGAACTACATATACATGATCTAATGGTCATGATTTTTTGAAAAATACATTTTTAGACTCACGATATGCTATTTCTTTAGAGATCCATTGAGAGCCTAGCTGAGAACCTTCATGCCCGCCGTTTTGACCATAGTTTGTAACATGCATAAAAAATTAAAAAAACGGTCTAAACAATGTAAAACCTTCGCGTGGCGTCATATTATGCGACATATTTGGAGGGAAAAATACCAAACTTGGAATATGTGCCAAACGACCGATGTTATGTCCAGAATTGTGGCATAGTTTGTGATTATGTGCCCATATTGTGCATTCATGTGCAACTTGGGACGACGAACAATATTGCCAGAGGAAGTTTTCCTTTTCGTCGCACATAAAATACATTTTCTATTTCTCGAATGCCAAAAACAGGGCGTTTTATGAAGCAACCATCAAAGTGCTCATTCAAAATGCTAGACCATATTACTTGGACAATTTCCGAACCACGGGATCTAAAACCTTTCCGTCCTCCGTCGCAAAAAAGACAAATGTATGTCTAATCGGTTGGAATTGGGTCCAATTTGAATTACATGTACATTATTTAATACTCATGAGTTTTTGCAAAAAATATTTTTAGATATACAATATGCTATTTTCATAGAGATACATTAAAATTTTAGTAAGACTCAACACCTAGATGAGTCCTTCCTGCCGTTTTGACTGTGTCTTGAAATCCGCATAACATAATTTAAAAAGCACTAAAAATAAAAATTAGTCGCATTTCATAATTTTATATGAAAATAATGTTATGCACATCCTAAACATAAACCAAATTAATTTTTATACCATCTTAATCCGAGCTCATATGCACAAATTATGGGAAATTACTTTTTTAGACTTTCTGGAAAAAAATAATGTTTGTCCATTCATGTGGACTCAAACTTTACAAGAGGCCCATAATTTTAGTAAAATCGACCAGCAAATGGTCTATTGAGCTGTTAGCCTAGCCGGTCGGCTAAAATATTTGAAGAAAAAAAATAAAGAGGCTTTGTGCGTGGCCCAGGCCCAACACGAGTTCGGCTCATACAAATAGTATGATACGGGTTTAGCCAACGGGAAGGATCGGTTGGTCTAGTGGTTTTGGTTCATGTGCACAGTCAGAAGTCGTATGTTTGAGTTCCCCTTTTTCCTATTTTTACCAATTTATTTCAGAGCACAACGCGACGCATATATTTAAATAGATCATGCTGGAGTACTTAGACACAAACCAATTCGTGGTGAGTTGGTTCGGTTGGCTCTGTGAGTGGATGAGGTGGCGGGTTCGAGTTCTGGGTATGCCCCTTGTTTGCCCGTGTTCTTGAAATTGCAACATTGTCTTTGGTTCGTTGATTAGCTAGCTTATAGTACATGGCTGCCAATATCGTAGGACTATATAGCAAACTTGTCTCGTTCGCATGCCCTAACAAATTTGAATGCACACATTGGCACATTCATTTAGTGTATATACAAATGACAAATCAAAATGAGATGCGGTGGTTTATTTATCATTTTATTTACCCGTACTTAGCAAAGTAAAGATTTATATGTTGGTTTTTATATTATTTCTGCGCGCGAGGTGGCGACCTGTGCGGACACGTTAGCAAAAGTTGACATGTAGACAAAATTATTGATGTGGCTGACTAGAGTGGCCATGACCATTTAAATTGGTCGTAAATGACAAATCAAAATGAGATGCGGTGGTTTATTTATCATGTTATTTACCTGTACTTAGTTATTTACCCGTACTTAGCAAAGTAAAGATTTATATGTTGGTTTTTATATTATTTCTACGCGCGAGGTGGCGACCTGTGCGGACACGTTAGCAAAAGTTGACATGTAGACAAAATTATTGATGTGGCTGACTAGAGTAGCTATGACCATTTAAATTGGTTGTAAATGACAAATCAAAATGAGATGCGGTGGTTTATTTATCATGTTATTTACCCGTACTTAGCAAAGTAAAGATTTATATGTTGGTTTTTATATTATTTCTACGCGCGAGGTGGCGACCTGTGCGGACACGTTAGCAAAAGTTGACATGTAGACAAAATTATTGATGTGGCTGACTAGAGTGGCCATGACCATTTAAATTGGTCGTAGTGAGTTAAATATAATACCATAAACTACTGCTATCCATCTATCGCCTTTTCATGTTTGGAAAATATGACCTTTTTAACAAAATTGGTCGTAGTTTTTTAAGCTTTATACCTTGCCAAATGCCTTAAGACCAGTTGGTTCAGAATGGTCATAGATCTATGACTAAAAAATCCATTGTCATTATTAAAAGGTCATTAGTGAGCACATTTTTTATAGTGTAATAACTTTCAAGACTCAAAAAAACTCTTAGGTTATCTTCCAACAAGTACTTTTCTTTAACTCTTTTAAGTTAGGCACAAGAAGCAAGAATCAAGTATTTTTAAATGAAGAAGCATTAACATCAACCTTCTTGCTCCAACCTTTCTTACATTTCTTCTTCTCTTTAGGGAATATGTGATTGCTTATTGGAGAAGCAAAATGCATAATGCCTTTTTCCACATCTATTATTGCTCCAAGGTGTTTCAGCAGGGATCTTCCAAGTGTAATTTGTCCTTTTCCTACACATTCAATAACAAGATAATCAGTAGACACCATTTTCCCTGAGATTTTGTAAACACACCTTCAGCTATTGCAATGGGTAATAAAGTTGCAATATGGGTAAGAGATATTTCTTCTCCTCTTTTATAAAGTCCTCAAAGACTCAAAGATCTTTAGGCATAAGGCAAAATTCAGACATGATATCACAGCGAGCATCAAAAGTTTCACTATTTATAGAAACTTTTATTGTAGGAAACCATTTTGAAGGCTCAGAGTTTATTGGAACATAACTATGGTGCTCTATAAGCACGTTATAGCAATTGTTCAAAGAGAATGTACTGGTCTCAAGAGTGTTCAACCTAGAATAAATGTCTATAAAATAAGAATCAGACTTGCTAGGCATATTATAAATTATAATCAACTTCTTTATGGCATCCAAAGCTTCATCCTCAATACATCGAAAAATATCTTTCTCAGCTACAACATCCAAAGAATATCTATAACAAAGAGCAATACCGATGTAGAAACTATTAATAACCAAGCTAAGATTCATCTTAGGCTCAGTTTCCCTTTGTAAGGTAGATATTCTAGACCAAGCTTCTTTAAAACTCTCTTCACTTCCTTGCTTGAAAGTAAAGATCATTTCCATAGGTGACACAGGGATTGGATCAAAACCATACATGGTAGCAACTAGAGCAGGAACTAATTTTCTGTGTTTTTGATAAGAGAAAGGAAACCAAACTAAACTAATTTTTTTAGAGTTTTTTATAAAAAGAGGCAAAAAAAACCAAGAAAAATAAACTAATCAAAACCAAAACAATGTAAAGAGAAAGGTTATGAATGACTCCGTTTGTGAAGACGTCCTTAGCCTCCCCGGCAACAGCGCCAGAAAAGCTTGTTGGCGTGTTATTGATGCCTCGTTGGGAGACCCTAAGAACAAGGTGTGATGCAGCACAACAGCAAGTCTTCCCTCAGTAAGAAACCAAGGTTATCGAACCAGTAGGAGGAAGGAAACGACTCAAAGGTGTTGCTAGCAACTTGGAGACCTACACAACACAAACTCAAGACTTCGCCCCAACGAACAGTGAGGTTGTTGATACATCGGAAACATATCTATAATTTTTGATGCTCCATGCTTGTTTAGTATATACTTTGCTTAGCTTTGTCTACACTTTGAGGTGCTTTTTACATGTTTTCTGGTACTAACCTATTAACAAGTTGCCACAGTGCCAGTTGCCTGTTTTCTGCTGTTTTTGGTTCTAGAAAAGCTAGTAAAGAAATATTCTCAAAATTGGACGGGACAAACGTCAAAGTCAATAACTTTTCGTGGGGAATAAGAAGTCCAGAGGGGATAAGGAGAGGCGTGCCAGGGCGCCCAGACCCCCCTAGGAGCGGGTGGGCCCTATCCTGTGCCTAGGCCGGGTGTGGGGCCCCTAGCGACCGCCTCGGCCTCCCCCTTCACCTATAAGAATCCCCCGATGCAGAAACCCTAAGCACCCGATGAAATCTCCATGAAACCTTCTATAGACGTCGCCACCGTCGTCCCTACATCAGGAGGATCTGACGTTCTTCCCGGCACCCTGCCGGAGGGGAGATCATCCCGGAGGCCTTCTCTCCGGTATGATGCGTGAGTAGTTCCACCTTGGACTATGGGTCCATATAGTAGCTAGATGGTTGTATCTCCTCCTTTGTGCTTTCATGTATAGATCTTGTGAGCTCCATTCATGATCAAGATATAATCTATCTGTAATCATGCATGTTGTGTTTGCAGGGATTCGATGGATATTGAGATCATTATGTTGGTTTGATTAATGGTTTTGTCTTTATGATTCTATCATGTCTGTGTTGTTTGTGATCTTGCATGCTCTCCGTTGTTAGTAGCTATCTTGGCCAAGTAGTTTCTAGTGACTCCAAGAGGGGGTAATTATGCTCGATAATGGGTTCATGCCTCTAGTTTCCAAGGGAAGTGACAGAAATCTCTTAGGTTGTAGATGTGCTATTTCCACTAGGGAGAAAAAAACAGTCTCTTGTTCATGGAACATGTGGACTGTTTACCTTACACACTTTGCTTAAAGCAGTTGTCTGTTGCTTGCAACTTAATACCGGAGGGGGTTCGGATGATAACCTGAAGGTGGACTTCTAGTCATAGATGAAGTTGGATGGCGGTCTATGTATCTTGTTGTATTGCCCAATCAAATATCATCGGATATTTCTGACTAGTAATTGCATTGTTATGCCTTGCTCAGTTCCTGTCAATTGCCCTGCTGTAATTTGTTTACCCTTCATGCCATGTTGTTTATCTAAGGAGAGCACCTCTAGTGAACTATGGACCCAGGTCCAATCTTTACCATTGATACATCTTCCACTGTTACTTGTTTACTTGCTGCAAACCATTACCTTCTATACCATACGTTTAATCCTATGTTACAGCAAACCAGTGAGCTTGACAACCTCACTAATTTGTTGGGGCAAAGTCTTGAGTTTGTGTTGTGCAGATCTCCGTGTTGCTAGCAACACTTGTGTGACGTTTCCTTCCTCCTACTGGTTCGATAACCTCGGTTTCTTACTGAGGGAAAACTTGCTGCTGTGCTGCTTCACGCCTTGCTCTTGGGGTTCCCAACAGGATCCACGTCAACCGTTTTAGCCATCATCAGTTGTCAATCTCACCGGTTGATGTAACAAAGGATTAACTGTATGGTGTGGAAGGTAATAGTGGTTTGCAACAAGTAAACGGTAACAGTGGAAGATGTATCAATGGTAAAGATTGGACCGGGGTCCATAGTTCACTAGAGGTGTTCTCCTTAAGATAAACAAACATGGCATGCTGGGTAAACAAATTAGAGTAGGGCAATTGATTGGACTGAGCAAGGCATAACAATGCAATACTAGACATTCATGATCCTATGAGATTCGATTGGGCAATACAACAAGATACATACACCACCATCCAACTGCATCTATGACTAGAAATCCACCTTCAGGTTATCATCCGAACCTCCTCCGGTATTAAATTGCAAGCAATAGATAACTGCTTTAAGCAAAGTGTGTAAGGTAAACAATCCACTTGTTCCATGAACAAGAGACCGTTGTTTTCTCCCTAGTGGCAACATCACATCTACAACCTTAGAGATTTCTGTCACTTCCCTTAGATTAAATAGAGGCATGAACCCACTATCTAACATAAATACCCCCTCTTGGAGTCACTAGCATCTACTTGGCAAAGATAGCTACTAGAAATGGAGAGCATGCAAGATCACAAACAACACAGACATGATAGAATCAATAAGATAAAAACCATTAATCAATTTAACATCGTAATCTCAATATCCATCGGATCCCTACAAACACAACATGCATGATTACAAAATAGATGATCTTGATCATGAACGGAGCTCACGAGATCTAAACATGGTAGCACAAAGGAGGAGATACAACCATCTAGCTACTACATGGACCCGTAGTCCAAGGTGGAACTACTCATGCTTCATACCGGAGGCTGACATGATGAAGAAGAAGGCCTCCGGGATGATCTCCCCTCCGGCAGGGTGCCGAGAAGAGCTTCAACCCCCCCTCCGATCTAGGGACGATGGTGGCAGCGGCTACAGACGGTTTCGTGGAATATTGATCGGGTACTTAGGGTTTATGCATCAGGGGGTCTTTATAGGCGAAGAGGCGAGGTAGGGGCGGCCAGGGTGGTCACACCCCCAGGCGAGGCTAGGGTTAGCCCGCGCCGACAGGGGTGTGGCCCCCTGGTGCCTTCCCTCTGTCTCGTAATCTGGCTCCGTGTTTCCCATGATAAAATATTGACTTTGGCTTTTGTCCTGTCCAATTTCAAGAATATTGATTTTCTGCCTTTCTGGAACCAAAAACAGAAGAAAACAGACAACTGGCACTATGGTATCTTGTTAATAGGTTAGTACCAGAAAACATATAAAAACACCTCAAAGTATAGACAAAGCAAAACAAAGTAGATACTAAACAATCATGGAACATCAAAAATTATAGATATGTTTCCGACGTATCAGCCTCTTTAAATATTGTCCTTACCGGGCAATAATGGTGTTTTGTGGGAATATAAGCTCAAGGTCGAGTGCAAGCATCCGACTTCACTACCTTGCAGTCACAAGGCAAGTTCATCACTTGCTCATGTCCTTTGATGAGTTTTATCAAAGTATTTCCAAATTTTGTGTTATCATCTATGTTATAAAGAAAATATTATTTTCACAAATAAATAAAATGCTATTATCATCCTAAGTGATGGTAAATATAAGTTTGGCAATGGAACTTAGGTTTCCATTTGCAATAAGAGTCATCACATTGGAATTAATAACCCAAGACATCAGTGATTCTAGCGCCGTATAATACGCGTTAACCATGAGATTTGGAATAGGACCGACAAGTCAGCTGGATCTTCTTCCTTTCGCATGTAGCCGGATGTGCAGGCCGTGGCTGTTATCCTAGTAGCATGATTGGTTATTTATAGAGGATATGCAGCATATGGGTGGGATACATCAACGTCCCACGTTAGTTCTAGCATCTGAACAGTCTGTACTAACCATGGCCGTAATACAATATGTGGGCATGGTGTACACCAAGGAGACATGCGAGGTCACGAAGAAGGGAAGTGATTGGCTTGGATCATCTACTAGGCCCCACATCACAGAATTTTGGATAGGAAAGTACGCCCAGTTGTGCAACAAAGATTTGATATCTCATGGGTAAAGCAACACACATCTGCAGAGTGTAAGAACTATAACTTGTTACTCCCTGTTCCGGGAAGGAACTGTGAACACGACAGGAAAGGAACTCCATGAAGTTCTGGTCAACCTATAAAGGCTTATGGGCATAGATTTTGATATTAAAATCAACCTTTGAAGAAATGTTTACGAAAAATGCATAGTGTCAAGGACTGATAGTCCGAGGTGGTAGATAGAGTATCAAACTTCCCACCTTGCATATAATAAACTTGCTAGGTAACGCTGTTACTCACTCTTTCCTTTGATCCCCTGCTTAGACTCTAAGGAGCCAGAGGACACTCCAATGTACTCTACCGAAGAACAAGAGGATGTCTACTACGAAGATCCAGACCTTTCCAGAGGAGTGGAAGGGGTGGAGGGCAAAGAGTCCGAGTAGTTGCCATAATTAGATAGTAATCCAGATGAGCCGAGCAGCACAAACTTTATATAATAAGTTGTTGTGCTTAATTCTGGTTATGAGTTTGAAACTTTGATCTTCCGCTAAAACTTCTTAAGTTTGGTTTGTATGTTTGAATAACTTGAATTACTGATCTTTTGGTATTGTAATAATAATATGTGTATGTTTGTAATATGGACCCACAATGTTTCTATTGTACCACTCTGAGGGATTGATATTTGCAAAACGGTGTTCTGTGAGTGTCATGTCAACGAATATAGTATACTACACATGCGGTGGTATGTTGGGTCACCGCACTATTTTAAGCAATTTTCTGTCAAGGTTTTCCTATGTACTCATGCATGTAAATGAGGAGAGGCGGTCACTAGCACTAGAGTGGGATCTGACGCTAGAGGAGAAGACCACAAGTCCTGCTAATAATTACTCCCTCATGTATCTAGACATGTTTTAGTGCTAGATATATCCAATCTAGTGACAATTAATATGGATCAGAGGGAGTAATATAAGTGCCTTTGATGTCATCTTAAATCTGCAGAAGAATCAGTTGGAATGGATCATGGATAGATAAATGTGTCACCTATGCTCGATAGAATATTTCGTTGCATCCCTTGCCTCCACATGATTTGTTATGTCTCTCTTTGGGTTTACCACTTAAATTACAAGTGTGGTAAACCATCCGCCAACAATGAGTAAACTACGGGTTGTTTGTGTTCAACCATCTGGTCTCGTTCTTTCGACCAACATTTAAACTAGACGCTAGCATGAATTGAGATGTATATATCACAATAACTATGGTATATCAATTGTTTACATACGTATCATAAATTTGTATAAAATGTATTATGCTAGGGCACAAATATGTGCAAAGCATTTCTGCCAGCTAGCTCCTGGAACCATGCATTATGCTTAGCCTAGCCAGTTGCAAACCCAACTCTAGCTCACAATATTGTTTTATCGGCTCCAAACCAAGCTATCGGCATAGAGACATCAGGAATAGAGAAACCACAGTGTGTATTGTTTTATTATCGGACAACACAAGGTGTCACATTGAAAAATGGAAGAGTGGTGATGTGTCGTCTGGTCCAACGTGTTAACTCTTGATCCACCATGCCATCAACCTCACATTTCGATGCAGATATATTTGGTTCTGCGATGTAATCATTTCGCTCGTAGCTCCTTCACATTTTCATTGGCAATATATGGGAGAGCAAAACTTGTTTAAATAGTCTATATAAACTTTCATGAAGATAAGTACATTGACAGAAATTGCCCCTTTTCTTCGTGGTGAATATATTTAATTTAGTTGAAGATCGAAATTTGGACAAACAATAAACATAAGGTAAACACTCTACAACGGAGTCCAATTCATAGAAATGCCATAAACATAAAATAAAAAAATCCATTCAAATAATTACTCAATCGGTCATAGTGTGTAAATTGAAACACGATGTATATATACACTCATTCAAACCTAGGCATCATATTACACATTTCTATAACAATCACTTAATTTCATCAAATAAAGGACATACATGTACGATGTTATATCTTTTGCATCAATTTGATCAAGGATAGAGACAAAGAGTTACCACACATGGTAAGTTAAGTATAGCACGATACAAAAAACTACGTATTGCAGTCTCTCTAGTTTGTAGGTCAAATCTTTAACTCGCACACATAACCAACGTATAAAATGGCTAACTAATAACTATTAGGTTGTTACCTTCACACCGATGTTCTTGAGGCTAAGCACTATCTTAGTGATTGAACACATTCAACAGAGCATAATGAAGATACTAGAAAATCAAGAAGGAGCTCGAGTTAATGACTTATGAAGCACGGTGCATACTTTCAAGTACCCTCTGCTCCAAAAAATCGTAAATTAGACCGGGAAATAATTGAAGTGGTAACTTCGACTCTTTTAGAAAATATCTTCCTAACTTAGTCACTAATTTACAAAGATATGCCAATTGCTGCTAGTACTCATGTGCAAACATTTATTGAATGAGGCAATCAATAATTGTACAAACCAACTTTTGCAATTTTATTGATCTATCGAATACACACAGAGTTGTACACCTTGTTGCACATAGTTTCACTGAAACTAGCACGTTTGCGAGAATTTATAATAAATAGTACGCTTGTTATTAATTGCCTCAGTGTATAAAGGTGGCATATGTGCGAGCATTTGGGGAAGAAACTTCCTGGAAGCTTGATTGTGTTGAGTGCTCAGTTGTGACATTTTCCTTGCTTTGGCTTCTAGCCTAGTCATAGGATTAGGAGGCATCAGGAACATCCACGTAGCCATGGTGTATTGGGGTGGATAGGGATTTGAAGTACAAAGTCAGGATGTCAGTGTGTGTGGCGTCCAATCAACCCATATATGCCGCCCGCATAGAATTGCCTAAAATGGCTGTCGTGCGAACCGATACAATTAAGTGGCATAGTCTACCGGCTCCAACGCCGCAACATGTTACATGCACGCGATGGAACTCTAGGCTTCTGTTCTTCTCAGTGAAAGAAATTGTCACCCACTTATTTTTTAAATGAGCTACAGTTTATCATTTGCGTTGTTCTTGTCAACTAATGAGTTAACACATAAAAGTACCATGAACAAGTATAGCGACAAGCTTCATGATCTCGCACTCCTAGACCTATTGTTAGAATTTTTGCCTAAAAATAGGTCCATATCCTATTTATAATATGTCAATAATTCTTAAAATCTTGAGTAAATTCCAGTTTTTACCTCCTAGTTTTACATTTTTGACACTAATTACCCTATTTAACAAATTTTCATCAATATTATCCCATTTAGCGGAAGTTTTGTTAATTTTTATCCCTTTTAAAAAACTGGAAGCAATCTACCATGTGAATCCTGGCTGCCGTAGCGTGTGACGCCGCTCTTCTTCTCCTATGGTTTTTTCACCCCCGAATCAGTCTAGCTGAGCCACGTCCAATTTTTTACTCATGGTTTTATATGTACGTACCACTGCTTCGTCGAGGTAATGACTGTGGATCTTAGAGGTGAGGCAGCGATCACACAAAATGTTTTCCTTTGTTAATTTGGGTGGTGCATCTGGCCGATGGCGATATCGTGTACACAACTGCTGGCTCATTTGAAATATAATATCTAGCAGGCAATCCAAGGGAGACGTCATCGAAAATTGATTTGCTACAGAAATGTAATTCATGTGTATAACTTACTTTGTATTTCTTCTGATTGACCAGCGCATGTGATTTATATGCTTACACTGTTACATAATACATGGAATCTAACACAACTCAATCACACACATACGGACCGTGTGTAGACAGAGGTTTGGTTATTTCCCACGTACGGAGTACATAATTTTTGGTTTAAAGGTGCGGGAAAAACAAGAGGGAAGGGAACTAGTATATGGCAGATCATGTGCAAATCTTAGTGGGGTAAAACATGGCAAAACTTTCGCTAAATGGGGTAATCCATATGAAAAATTGTTAAATTGGGTAATTAGTGTCAAAAAATTTAAACCAGGGGATAAAATCTGGAATTTACTCTGAAATCTTAAAGGCCCACTTGGTCCGTTCATGCAAGGCAAGAGATGGGACAAAAATTTAGTCCCACATTGCTAGTTGAGTGAAAGTTGGATCAGCTTATAAGTTGAACTCTTCCACTACTTGTACCACTTGTACGAGCTTGCACTAGTAAAAAACATGCTATCCGTTCACGCCCGCCAAAGGCATTAGTCCCAGTTCCGCCACGAACCGGGACTAATGCTAGCTTGTGTCCCGGTTCGAGCGGGCCGGCCTGCCGCACGGGGGCCGGAGGCATACGTCCCGGTTGGTGAGGGAGCATGCGTCCCGGTTTGTAACACAAACTGGGACTAAAGTATGGGCGCCAGACATGTGGCCGTATGAGCCAGCCTCTATAAATACGACGTCCCAGCCCTCTGCCTCCCCTCTGTTTTTTCTTGGTGAAGGTGTGAGAGGTGTGCTAGTTTATTTTTTTTCCTATGCATGCATGCGAGGTGTTTGATGAAATGTTTGAGTGAATGATTCCGTTCAATTTCTCACAGAACAAAAATATAGGAGGTGCCCGAGACGCACTTGAGCTTTCTTCTCTTTCTTTCCTCCTCGATCGAGGTTATCAATCTTATGTTTTCATCTGTCATTGATACAATGCATGTGTCGATGTGAATTGGTCATTTCACTATTTATGATGTTCCGTTTTGATAAACTTAATTATATGATGCAGATGAACGGTCGGAAATGAACACTAGTGGAAACGAGGCCTTTGGGTGAGCCTGGAAATGGGCTTTAACACCGGTTCTTCTACGAACCGGTGTTAAAGGGGGGCCCGTACCAGCGTGGCTCGTGCAGCAAAAATGAGCCCCCCTTTAACACCGGTTCGTGGCACGAACCGGTGTTAAAGGCCCCTGCACCAGTGGCCCGCGCAGCCCCCCCCTTTAACACTGGTTCGTGACTTGAACCGGTGTTAAGGGGGGGCTATATAAGACACCGCAGCCCATACCCCACTCTTCCATTTTTTCACTATCTCATTTTGGAGCCTAGCAAGAGGGTGTGAAGTGTGCTAGTTTGTGTTTTTTTTCATATGCACAAGAGGTGTTCGGTGAAATGCCCGAGAGCTCAAAATAAGTTTTCTCGTTGCTCTTTCCTTCTCGGTCGAGGTCGGCAACTATCCTTTCATGTGTCATTGATGTACTATATATATAAATGGTCATCTCCCTATTAATTTTTGATATATACTATATATTAATGCAGATGAACCGGCAATGGATGTACGGTGACCGCCGCACTTCCGAGTACATTACGGGCCTCCAAAATTTCATCGTTGTGGCTAATGCAAACCATGGTCACAATGGTTTTATGTGTTGTCCGTGTGTTCGCTGTCAGAACAAGAAAGACTACTCAAATACCAGAACCATTCACGCCCACCTGCTTCGATCCGGTTTCATGCCCAGCTATAATTGTTGAACCAAGCACGGAGAAAAAGGGGTTGTGATGGAAGACAACGAAGAAGAAGAGATGATGAAAAATATCATAATATGTATCCTGAATATGATGATACTGCAACGGGGGTAGATAATGAAGATCAAGAGGCAACAGATGGGCCCGCTGATGACGATCTTGGTCGGGCCATTACTGATGCAAAGGAAGAATGTGAAACTGAAAAGGAGAAGGAGAAGCTGGAGCAGATGTTAAAGGATCACAAAACATTGTTGTACCCAACTTGTGAAGATGGCCACAAAAAGCTAGGTACCACACTGGATTTGCTGCAATGGAAGGCAAAGAACAGTGTGACTGACAACGCATTTTCAAAGTTATTGGTAAAAATGAAGAATCTTCTTCCAAGAAATAATGAGTTGCCCGACAGTACATACCAAGCAAAGAAGGTTGTCTGCCCTCTAGGATTAGACGTGCAAAAGATACATGCCTGCATTAATGACTGCATCCTCTACCGCGGTGAGAAGTACGAGAATTTGGATGCATCCACGGTATGCACTGCACTGCGGTATAAGATCAGACGAGACGATCCTGGCGATGTTGTGGGCGAGGCCCCTAGGAAGAAGGTTCCTGCCAAGGTTATGTGGTATGCTCCTATAATACCACGGTTAAAACGTCTCTTCAGAAATAAAGAGCATGCCAAGTTGTTGCGATGGAACATGGAAGACCGTAAGAAAGACGTGATGTTGAGACACCCCGCTGATGGGTCACAGTGGAGAAAAGTCGAGCGAGAGTACCCGGACTTCGCACGTGATGCAAGGAACTTAAGGTTTGGTCTAAGTACACATGGCATGAATCCTTTTGGTGAGCAGAGCTGCAGTCACAGCACCTGGCCTGTGACTCTATGTATCTATAACCTTCCTCCTTGGTTGTGTATGAAGAGGAAGTTCATTATGATGCTAGTGCTCATCCAAGGCCCGAGGCAACCCGGCAAAGACATTGATGTGTACCTAAAGCCATTAGTTGAAGAACTTCTACAGCTGTGGGCCAAACCAGGTGTACGTATGTGGGATGAGCACAAAGGGGAGCCATTTGACCTACGAGCATTGCTTTTCGTAACCATCAATGATTGGCCTGCTCTTAGTAATATTTCAGGGCAGACAAACAAGGGATACAATGCATGCACACACTGTTTAGATGAGACTGAAAGTGTATATTTGGATAAATATAAGAAGGTTGTGTATCTAGGGTATCGTCGATTTCTTCCGAACCTGCATCCAGTAAGAAAGAAAGGCAAGCATTTCAAACGGTAGAACCCCGGAGGAAGCCTGTCCTCCATACCGGTGAGGAGGTATTTGGTATGGTCAAGGACCTAGAAGTAATCTTTGGAAAAGGTCGTGGCAGTCTATCTGTTCTGAATGACGATGCCGGACACGCGCCCATGTGGAAGAAGCAATCTATATTTTGGGACCTACCCTATTGGAAAGTCTTAGAGGTCCGCTCTTCAATCGATGTGATGCACGTGACGAAGAATGTTTGCGTGAACCTGCTAGGCTTCCTAGGAGTGTATGGGAAGACAAAAGATACACCGGAAGCACGGCAGGACCAGCAACGTCTGAAAGACACTGAAGAGCCTATGCATCCTGAGAATGAGAAGGGTAAACGATGTCACTTAACTCCTGCCAGCTACGCTCTTACCAAAGCAGAGAAGGAAATCTTTTTTGAATGCCTGAGCAGTATCAAGGTCCCATCTGGCTTATCGTCGAATATAAAGGGAATAATAAATATGGCAGAGAAAAAATTCCAAAACCTGAAGTCTCATGACTGCCACGTGATTATGACACAATTGCTTCCGATTGCATTGAGGAGGCTTCTACCTGAAAATGTTCGAGTACCCATTATGAAGCTATGTGCATTCCTCAATGCAATATCTCAGAAGGTAATCGATCCAGAAATCCTACCAGGGTTACAGAAAGATGTGGCCCAATGTCTTGTCAGCTTTGAGTTGGTGTTCCCACCATCGTTCTTCAATATTATGACGCATCTCCTGGTTCACCTAGTAGAAGAGATTGCCATTCTCGGTCCTGTATTTCTACACAATATGTTCCCCTTTGAGAGGTACATGGGAGTCTTAAATAAATATGTTCATAACCGTGCTAGGCCAGAAGGAAGCATCTCCAAGGGCTATGTAACAGAGGAGGTCATTGAGTTCTGTGTTGATTTTATTCCTGACCTTAAGGCGATTGGTGTTCCAAAATCACGACATGAGGGGAGACTGCGTGGAAAAGGCACCCTAGGATGTAAAGCAATGATATGTAGGGACGGGCATTCTCTCAATCAAGCACACTACACGGTTTTACAAAGATCTATCTTGGTTGCCCCGTATATCAATGAACACAAGAATTTAATACGCCTCAAACACCCGGGGTAGTCTGATGAATGGATTATAAGTGAACACATGGCGAGTTTTGGCAGCTGGCTGCAAAGACTTCTCACGAATAACACCACTGTTGGGGATCAGCTGTACTTGTTGGCCAGGACACCATCTTTGACTGTATGTACTTTCCAAGGGTACGAGATAAATGGGAATACATTTTACACGATAGGCCAAGATAAAAAGAGCACCAACCAAAATAGTGGTGTCCTCTTCGATGCAGCAGAAGACAATGGGCAAAATACCACGTATTATGGGTTCATAGAGGAGATATGGGAACTTGACTATGGACCTAATTTTAAGGTCCCCTTGTTTCGATGCAAATGGGTCAAAAGCTAACAGGAGGAGGGGTTGAGGTAGACAAGAAGTACGGAATGACAACAGTAGATCTCAACAATCTTATGAAGGTATACAAGAACTTAGACGAACCATTCGTCTTAGCCAATGATGTGGCTCAGGTTTTCTATGTGAAGGACATGTCTACCAAACCGAAAAAAAGAAAAAATAAGCAAACAGATACATCACATGATGAGCCAAAGCGTCACATAGTTCTTTCAGGGAAAAGAAACATTGTGGAAGTGGAGGACAAGACAGACATGTCAGGAGATTATAATAAGTTTGATGAAATTCCACCCTTCAGAGTGAAGACTGACCCAACCATCCTATTAAACGGTGTTGATACTCCATGGTTATGGCCGACGCGATCATAAGATTGACTATATGTATTAATTGAGCCATTTTTGGCACACATACGTATCTCAACATGGAAACCAATGTCATATTTCTTCTGTTAATAGTATATGTATTAAAGGAGCCATTTTTCTTCCTTCTATTTCTTCCCTCCATTTTTCTTCCCGCCATTTTTCTTCCCGCCATTTTTCCCGCCTTTTTTCTTCCCGCCAGTTCTTCCCGCCAGTTCTTCCCGCCAGTTCTTCACTATATATATGTAGGGTTGGCCTCCATTGTCATTGCACATCTCTAGACTCATATCTGCAACCTCATCACTCTTTCCCATGGCTTCCACCGTAGCACTAACCCCCAGGGAGGCGGAGGCGCTTTGCGCCTCGAACTACCCCTACCCGCCGGGCTACTGTGTCCCCGTCGGCTGGATGCTGAGCGCCGGAGGCGTGCCGGTTCCTGAAGTCCCTCTAGGTGTGGCGCGCCGGATGACCATCACGAACCACTACTACTTCGAGATCACGCCGGAGCAGCGGAGGAATCCCAGATGGCATCCCGACTATTTCCCTTCTTGGGAAGCCTTCTTCGTGGATCGGCGTGAGAGGGCGCTCGCCAGGCACGAGGAGAACGGCCCACCTCCTCCGAACTTCAACGAGGCCGGCCATCGGCTATGGTGGCGCGGTCGGACTCTCCAGAGCGTCATGGCCTATGACACTGCCGCCGACTCTAACCCCCGTCTGCGCTACCCTCAAGTCCAGCCCACGCGTACTCAACCTTCAAGGTTCAATTACAGCCACCCCGACGACGACAGCAATGACGGCAGCGGCGAGTACGACGACTACAGTGGCGAGTATTACAGGTGTAGGCAGGAGCATGACTAAATCACTCCAACATTCCGAAACAAGTTCGGCCGATTGTTACTTAATCTGGCCATGTATCTTAATTTTTAGTTCTTTTATGTATCTTAATTTTCAGTCGTGCTTTATGTAACTTACTATTAGTTGCATTCTGTATTTTAATTCCAGTTCTATCTCCTTCACAAAATGACCTATCTCATTCGAGGTTTCTTGGCCATATCAAGGCATAGTTTGTGATAATATGGCCACATCAAGGCATAGTTTGTGATAATATGGCCACATCAAGGCATAGTTTGTGATAATATGGCCATATTGGCATACATGTGCATCATGGCATGGAAAACAATGTTGCAAGAGGAAGTTTTCCTTTTTATCGCACCAAAAAGGCATTTTCCATTTTTCGAGCATAAAAAACGAACGGTTTTGTGAAGCAACCACCAAATGGCTAATTCAAAAAACCACCAACACATTTTACAAAAATAGTAGACCACCTTATATGGAAAATGTACCAACAGGGGGATTTGAAACCTTTTCGTCCACCTCTGATGAAAAAGACAAATTCCTGCCGAATCGACAGGAAGTGGGTCAGATATGAACTACAAGTACATGATACGATGCTCATGATTTTTTACAAAAATCATTTTTAGGTTCACAATATGCTATTTTATCAAAAATTCAATGCAAGTTGAGCGAGGCTTGGCCCCGAGCTAAGAATCTTCATGCCTGTTGTTCGATAAAGTTTGACGATAGTTTAAACGGGGATAAAAAAATAAAAAAGATCGAAACAGTGCGAAACCTTCACGTGGTGTTATATTATGTGACATAGTTCGAAGGAAAAATATCAAACTGGGTGTATTGATTATGTCTCAAAGAAATCTTCACAAAATGACCTATCTCATTCGAGGTTTCTTGGCTTTCGGGTCAAATGACCAATGTTCTGGCTAGAATCAAGGCATAGTTTGTGATAATATGGCCATATTGTGCATACATGTGCATCATGGCATGGAAAACAATGTTGCAAGAGGAAGTTTTCCTTTTTATCGCACCAAAAAGGCATTTTCCATTTTCCCAACATAAAAGTCAAACGGTTTTATGAAGCAACCACCAAATGGCTAATTCAAAAAACCACCAACACATTTTACAAAAATACTAGACCACCTTATATGGACAATGTACCAACAGGGGGATCTGAAACCTTTCCGTCCACCTCTGGTGAAAAAGACAAATTCCTGCCATTCGGCAGGAAGTGGGTCAGATATGAACTACAGGTACATGATACGATGCTCATGATTTTTTACAAAAATAATTTTTAGGTTCACAATATGCTATTTTATCAAAAATCCAATGCAAGTTGAGCGAGGCTTGGCCCCGAGCTAAGAATCTTCATGCCCGTTGTTCGACAAAGTTTGACGATAGTTTAAAACGGGTATACAAAAATAAAAAAAGATCAAAACAGTGCGAAACCTTCGCGTGGTGTTATATTTTGTGACATAGTTAGAAGGAAAAATATCAAACTGGGTATATTGATTATGTCTCAAAGAAACCTTCACAAAATGACCTATCTCATTCGAGGTTTCTTGGCTTTCGGGTCAAATGACCAATGTTATGGCTAGAATCAAGGCATAGTTTGTGATAATATGGCCATATTGTGCATACATGTGCATCATGGCATGGCAAACAATGTGACAAGACGAAGTTTTCCTTTTTATCGTACCAAAAAGGCATTTTCCATTTTTCAAGCATAAAAAACGACGGTTTTGTGAAGCAACCACCAAATGGCTAATTCAAAAAACCACCAACACATTTTACAAAATACTAGACCACCTTATATGGACAATGTACCAAGAGGGGGATCTGAAACCTTTCCGTCCACCTCTGGTGAAAAAGACAAATTCCTGCCTAATCGATAGGAAGTGGGTCAGATATGAACTACAGAGACATGATACGATGCTCATGATTTTTTACAAAAATCATTTTTAGGTTCACAATATGCTATTTTATCAAAAATCCAATGCAAGTTGAGCGAGGCTTTGTTAGATTCAAGTGTATACAAAAGATGCGGCATTTAAATATCCAAACAATTCAAAAATTGTTAATACAAAATAAAATATGATTTGCTCTAATAAAATAGGGTTAGATTCCTTTTTAGATGCTTAATATTTCTTATGTTCAAAGTTTTAGGATTTGACAATTTATTTTTGTTTGAATTGAATAATCAAAATTTATATGTAAGTGTTTTAATCATTTTGAAAATTTTCATCTAAAGTAAATATAAAATGTTTTTACATGAATGGATAGATATTATTTTTCTGAAAATTATGATATATTATTCATATTTTTCTAAGTTGAAATGAATAAGATATGAATTTTCTAAATTCATATCCTATTTTTTGAATTATAAATGCCCCCCTTTAACACCGGTTCCAGCCACGAACCGGTGTTAAAGGGGGGGAATTTATTTCGTTTCGCGTGCGCACAACCCCCTTTAACACCGGTTCGTGGCTGAAACCGGTGTTAAAGGGGGGGGGGGCGAAACGAATTCCCCCCTTTAACACCGGTTCCTGGCTGGAACCGGTGTTAAAGGGGGGGATGTATAAATGCGGGCGCGTTCCTCTTCCTCCCCCCCAGCCAGATTGATCGAGCGCAGAGAGTAGAGCCGCGACGGAGGAGCAGAGCAGAGCCGCCCGCCACCGCGACCTTCGTCGTCCGCCGCCGTCACCGCCGCCCGCCACCGCGTCCATGTCGTCCTCCACCTTGAAGCACGCGAGCCGGGACGACCTCCTCTGGCCGGAATCGAGCAAGAACCACCGTAAGCCGCTGCTGTTGTCACCATCGATTCATCACCGTCCGACATCGCCTTGCCTCCCCGTCACCACCGACGCGTTCGCGGTGAGCTTACGGTCCCCCTAGACCTCCCCATCGTCTCCCTCCCTCTCTGGTTCGAGCCGCCGCTGTTGTTTGTCGTCGCCGGCCATGCTCTGGTGGTCAATCCACAGCGGCGCCGCCACTTTTTGGCTCCCTGCACTCGTCCGCTTCCAGCGCGCTACTCCTCGTCGCCCCGTGAGCCCTGGATCAGGGATCGATCCATGATCTGCAAGGTTGCCATGGATGACGTCATGCATGTGCAATATTCTTTTCCTTTTCTTTTTATCAATTCTATAAATGAATTCTGTAATTATTTTCTGTAAATAGAAAATCCCTGACAGGTGGGCCATACCTGTAAGAGTTTTAATATTTTTTGTAAATATTTTTTGAAATTAATAAAAGTCTGACATGTCCTCGCCCGGTGCCGCCACTCCCCACTGCCGACCGACCCCGGTAGTTAATTAGTTATTATATTAGTATTTATTAGTTAATTAGTAGTTTAGTGTTAGTATTAGTTTAGGGTTTATTTAGTTTAGGGTTATTAGGGTTTATTTAGTTTAGGGTTATTTTGTTTAGGGTTATTTATTTAGTTTAGGGTTATTTATTTAGGGTTTTTAAGTGTATTTTATAGTTAGTATTAGTTTAGTGTCGTCACCTCGCTGCTCTGCAAGCGCCGCCGCTGGCCGTTGTCGTTAACGTCGCTCCGGTGACCCCTAGGTACTGGCGCCGCCTGTTTTAGGTAGGCCGCATCACGCTGAGGCGAACCCGCTACCTCGCGCGCCCTAGGTCGCTCTCCAGCGGCGCCAGCCGCCGCTGTCTGGACCATCCTCCGGTGAGCCACAGTCCCACGCGTCAGCCATTGTGGCTAGCCCCTCTCATATGCATCCAGGATTTCTCCGAATTAGGGTTTGGACCCCTCGGAACTCGTTTAAAATGATCAAGCATTTGTGTATTTATTTGTGTATTTTTGTATGAATAATATGTATATTTGTGTATGAATCCAAGTCCACTTGAATGTTTACTCTCTTACTCTATATAATATTATGCCGTCGACCCTGACCTCCTCTGTCCTCGCCGAGCCCACGTCGTGCTGGTTCGAACGCACACCCCCACGCATCCTGGCCCCGCTCTCGCCCTAGCGCCGCCACCTCTCGTTGTCAATATAGCATTATAATAACCATGCTATGTTAATAAACTTTCATGACAAGTTAATTAGAAGAAGTAAATGTACCCTCTCATATGAATCGGGGGTTTCTCCGAATTAGGGTTTGGAATGACCAAGCATGTATTAGGGTTACATTTCAATACTTTTAATCTATCATATCATCATCTTTGCTTGAGCATTTCAATAGATGTATTACTGATATTTGTGTGATCATATTATTATTTTAGAAACTATGGATCCACTTAGTAGAAACCTTGAAGATGAAGAAATAATGGAGAACATGATCCACGAGGACACCTCACAATATCTGAACTTGGAGGGACATGATGACAACTCAAGTAGTCATGGAGAAGATGACGACTCCGGTGAACGCACTTTAGTGATTACAAAGTCTATCGAGGTATATGCATGGATTAAGCTTGTGCTGACTTGCACCGATTGATTTGTATATACATAAATGTATTAATTAACGCTTCTTTCTGTAACAATCTTCTTCTACGAAAAAGAGCAAGCAAGGCGCGAGCCATCTGTTGAAAGATCGTGCAAAGTTCACGATCGAAGCAGTCCGTGTTGATGGCAGGCCGATGGAGCCCAAGAAGGCCGTAGACAAATTTGTATGTCAGGCTGAAGTTCTTGTTAGGGACCAAATCCCAATCATAATTGAATATTGGAATAAGCCAAAGAAGGGTGACGGTACCTTTGTCGATGAAAGATCCAAAGAAACACTTTGGAATTCGTTGTTGGTAAATTTCACCCTTCCGCCAGAGGAGGATGAAAACAAACCGGTTATAAAGGAAAAGGTCAAAGAGTGGACTCTAAAGAAGATGGCTGACGCTTTCCGCAACAGGAAGACAAAATTGAACAAATTTGTCAAAGCTCGCGAGACTCCAGATTTCGAAGACGCATATTATGCGAAGATAAGACCTCACTGGCCCGAATTTGTGGCATATAAAAAAGGTGCTATAGCTAAAAAGAGGTTAGAAACCAATATGCTAAATGCCCAGAAGAAGGAATATCACCAGAGGACGGGGTCAGGTGGCTACATATCTTAGAGGCCTAAGTGGGAGGAAGCTGAGAAGGCCATGCGCGCTAGAGGGATCACACCCCAGACAGATGGGTGGGACCTATGTGCAAAGACTTGGTTCTACGGAATCGGGGCAAGGTTGGACCCAGAAACAGGATTGTGTATCTTCCCAACCCTCCTTGCCAAACCCGTCACTGAACTCATCACGACATACGAGGAAACAGCCGCCAGGACCTTCCATCCCGACAGAGAGAATGACCAGCTGTACATGGACATCGGTAAAAAAGAACACCCTGGACATGCACGAGGCACAGGGGGTATGACGTGGAAGGATGGGTTTGCCGAGTGGGTGACTCTTACAGATGGCGCGACAGAAAAGAAAAAGAGCGTACAGAGCGGATGATACAAATAGAACATGCACTTGTGGCGCTGCAGGCGCAAGTGAATGCACAACAGAGCCATCAAGCTACCGGCCCATCTCAGCGGCACGAAGAGCCTGCATTAGAAGCTGCCGACGGCCCATACTCTGCACGGAAAAGCAGCATGGATTCCACGGAGAACATGCAGCCCACGCTTGAAATGGCGGGTCCTCGATACCCTGTGGATGAGATCACGGAGAGCGAACACGCTGAGCTGCATGTGAGATTAATGGGCTTATCCATTAAGGTGGCTGTCGGCTATGCCTTACCTCCTGTAGCTGGTGGAACTTACCACTGCCGACCGATTCCAGATGGCTATGCTATTGTCGGGGTGGATGAGGTTGTGAAGGAGTATGAGGAAGCACAGCTTGACCATGCTACAAGTGAAGGGGAAACTCAAATCAAATTTGCAGTGAAAACAACCATTCTTTGGAAGAAGGAACACATCATGCTTCCAAATTGGAGGCCACTAGCACCCCCGCCGTCTCCGCAGCGTTAGCAGTCTGAGCCGCTTCAGCCATCTCCTGCGCGGCAGCCATCTCCGGCGCTTCAGCCATCTCCTGCGCGGCAGCCATCTCCAGCGCGCCAGCCATCTCTGGCTCGCCAGCCATCTCCTGCCCATCAGCCATCTCCGGCGCTTCAGCCATCTCCTCAGCGTAAGCGGAAGAGCACTGCCACGAAGAGCATCACTAGCACCGCCACAAAGAAATCCGCAGGAAACCGTACGCCAAAGAGTTCAAAAAACTACATCCCGCAGCCTTCCGCCAAGCCATTGCCGGTTTTACCATGGAATCGCAGTGACGAGGAGACCAATAGGATCTCAGAAGAAGAGGTCAAGAAATTCTTTGCACCTAGACGGGCCGAGCCAAAGGAGAAAATAGATCCGGCGGTGGTGGAGAAGTTTTACAAAAATCTTTTGAAACCTGAAACCCCACTTGTGCCGGACTACGAGCGCCAGATTTTGAAGAGGGATGCAAGGCGGCATAGGGAGACTGAAAGTAGCAGTCGTGCGGCACCCCAGAAAACAGTTCCCATGCTCGGAGAGCAGGAAAACCAATCATGCGCCCTGCTCCAAGTGTTTGACACACGGGACGCTCCTCCCGTAAATGATTACGAGGCAGAACTACAAAGAAAGGCCAATGAGATGGGGGTGACTTACATTGCATACTTGAACATCATGGGAGAAAACTTGCCCAAAGGCGATGCCAACCCCATACAACCATGGAAGTATGGGAAGAATCTTGTCAAGAAAGAGGAGCTCAAGAATCTACCAACAAAGATGCGAAGATTGCACAAGTGGTACCTTGATTTCTGAAGACGAGAAAGGAAGAATGGATCACGATGCATATAAGAGATCAGATTTTCTTGTGCGGAGATGACGAGATCGACTTCAACATTCAAGACTTGCATTTTCTATTCAATCAGAAGGAACTCGACAAAGCTGCTATCATCCTTTATTGTGTGTAAGTACTATTTCTATAATTTCTATCTCATCTCATTCACTTCATTAATTGCATGTATATATATATGCTCACCATATATGTATATACTATTATGCAGGAAAAAGGTTATGGAGTGCATGAACGGAGGACCTTTTGACATTGGGTTCGTTGACCCAAATAGAGTTCATGAAGAAGTGGTAAGAACCAAACCCGGGCAAACAGAAGATTACTTGCTAAGGTCTTTACTGAGAAAACAAACCAAAAGGGAAATACTATTGCCTTACAACTTCTCGTGAGTACTGTTACCCTCTCATGTACACATTCTGTTTCGGCTTACTCGATGTTAAGTGTAATTGATGATGAGTTATGTGTGCGTAGGTTCCACTTTATTCTGCTAGTCATTCAACCTGACTCAGGAAAATTCCTTGTCATGGACTCGTTACGAAAATAAAAAGAGCTATGGGCAGACTTTAGAGAGATGCTCCAGAGGTAATTTCAATCATATTATCGCACTAGATCGGCAACTTTCGTGACAACAAGTAATTAATTACTCCTTTATCCATTTTCTTTGCCGGACAGGGTTTGGAAAAGGTTCACGGGCAGGGCCGTGGGTGAATGGTCAGAAGGTCTAAAATTTGTAGACCAAAATTTAAGTAATACTAGCTAGCTAGGTCTGTGTATCTCTTTGATTCTGCTTCCAATTCCATTATATCATGCTTTATTGATTATTATTTTGATTGAACTCTCTATTCTCGTAAAGTGCGCGCATCAGGGACACGACAATAACTTATGTGGGTACTATGTTTGCGAGTTCATTCGCAACACGATATGTGCGACGGGCCAAGCCGCACTAGAACAACTTAGAGTAAGTAAAAAAAGTACACAATATTATTTTATTACCATCAATTGTGTTGAGTTTTATTCTTATATATATATTGACCCGATTCTTCATATATATTCAGATCAAACGGATGCGGGACCAACTCCTACCATTTCACCGCATACGAGCCATTCAAGAGGAATTGGCGGGGTTCATACTTGATGAGGTCGTCACGCCTGGCGGAGAACTCTTTAGATATCCAAAAACTCTTTAGATGCTTGAATGTGTTTTTCTTGTACTTGATGCTTCAACGTTTACGGAGAATACCACACAATGGCGATGTTTGTGTATAATAATAGTTTCTTAATTATTCATGTACTCGTATGTACCGATGACGATGTATGTGTATATACTGCTCCGATCGATTCCCCCCTCCCCTCCTCCCCGTCCCCGCCGCGCCGCAGAAATACGCCCAGAACAGGGCGGCGGCAGAACTCTGCCGCGGTAGAGATTTAGGCCGTTTTCCTGCCGCGGCAGAGAACCTTTAACACCGGTTCGTGTTACGAACCGGTGTTAAAGGGGGGGGGGGGTCTTAGCGCCGTGGCAGCCCCACGTGCGCCACCCTTTAACAGCGGTTCGTATAAGAACCGCTGTTAAAGGGGGGGGGGTCCTCTAACACCGAACCCCCAATAGCGGTTCTGGAACCGCTGTTAGAGGCCTCTACGAACCGGTGTTAGAGGCCTTGTTTCCACTAGTGGGATGATCGGTGACCGGCGTGAACCCGGGTACATTAAAGGCGTGGATAAATTTATCGATGTGGCTACGGCAAACAAAGAGAATGGTTTGATGCGTTGTCCATGTGTTCAATGTCGGAACAACAAAGAGTACTTTTCCTCGAAAATCATTCGCGGCCACCTAGTTATGAAAGGTTTCATGCCTAGCTATAATTGCTGGACCAAGCACGAGGTAAGAGGGGTTATGATGGAAGACAATGAAGAATATGATGATAGAAACTATCATCATATGTTTCCTGAATACGGTGATACTGCAATGGAATACAATGAAGAGGAAGGAGGTGAAGAATGGGCATCAGATGAGCCCGCTGATGAACTTGGTAGGGTCATTTCTGATGCAAAGAGAGACTGTGAAATAGTGATGTCTACGCACTTCTATTCTTGTAGTCAGTTGTTGGGACTCCAAGTGCAGAGGTTTGTAGAATAGCAGCAAGTTTCCCTTAAGTTGATTACCCAAGATTTATCGAACTCGGGGAGTAAGTGGTCAAATGTATTCCCTCTCAAGCAACCCTGCAATCAAGATACAAGAAGTCTCTTGTGTCCCCAACACACCCAATATAGGTGCACTAGTTCGGCAAAGAGATAGTTAAATACAAGTGGTAACGGTGCCAAAAAAGAGCTTCTGACTCGTTTTTGACGTGGGGTAACGATGCCAAAAAATAGTTGATGGCGTGGAGGAATAGACTAAAGGCAAACTGATGGAAGCAAGCTAACATGTAACAGATATAGTAGCAAACGGTGTTTCAATGCTTAGAAACAAGGCCTAGGGATTATACTTTCACTAGTGAACACTCTCTCATATAAATATCCTATCTTCATGATACTACTCTTAACTACTCTCCGGTTGGACACTCTAATCCATTGTAGGGCTATAACAGCACACCTCAAAGTCCGCCTTCCACAATCTAGATAACCCCACACTGTCACCTTGAGTCCTAGATGGTTCCAACAAACACCCCAATTTCATAGAGACATCCAACTCCAAATATAACTCATAACAAATATTCAATCTTGCCTAAGTTCCACACATGGTATGCATGCTGTCACTTTCACACATGTGGGGAAAACATTAGATCTATTAAAGCACAATGAATATTTATGTAGACTCAAACCTAAGTGCCACCATTGCATGCATGCTGTCACTTTCACACACATGGGGAGAGCAGAGATCTAATAAAGCACTTGAGTAGCAAGGTATATCTACTTGATTACAAAGCTCATGATCACAATATTACCATGCATAGAGAGAGAGATGAACACATAGCTACCGGTAGAGCCCTTAGCCTCGAGGAAGAACTACTCCCTCCTCATCATGGGAATCAGTAACGGTGATAAAGATGGTGGTGGAGATCGATAGAGATGGCTCCGTAGGAACTTCCCCTGTAACATCCCAAAAAATCATGATTTCAAAGTTTGCATATCATCCATTGTCGTGGGAATGACCACGACAAATGCTGCAATCGGTAGCGAGTAGTAGAACATGGGGCAAGGGAGGCCAGCCATCTGCGGTGCGAGATGAGGGCGGAGACACAGGGTTTTACCTAGGTTCGCCCCCCCGGAGGGTAAAGACCTACTCCTGCTAGATTGTATTATGATGAGAGTACAATGGGGTGAGCTCGGTGGCTAGGCAGCGAGTCGCTTGGGTGGATGATGGAACGTATCTTCTACACGCCCTCTAGGGAGGTTTATATAGACTCACCCTCTAGGGTTTACAGATCGCAACCGAATCAGTTAAGGCTTCGGCAATCATTTAACCTAACCCGACTGGGCCTATCTACTCTCCTGGGCCTTCAGCTTCCAATCGCTTGAATCTATGCCAGGTCTTGATCCAGTCGCCGTCCTGCAGGCCCACTCGCCAGCTCCTGGGCAGGTCAGAAACGCCCTGCTGGGTATACCCCGGTAGGCATATCCCCATCAGTAGTCCTCGAGGCCGTCGTTGATTGGTCGCAGGTGTTTGTTGGCAGTCGGAGTATTCGGGTCCAATGCGGACGCCCAGTCGAATCGGCGGCGGACTCCTGAATAGAGGGAAAACCAGTTATTCTAGTCGCAATGATAGCGGTCAGTTGGGTCGCAGCTTGGCGAACAGGTCGGCGAATGTACATTCACTGTTGTAGTGATCGGGTCGGCGAGTCGAATGGATGAAGTCGGACCGTCAGATGAGGTCAAACTAGCCGTTGGGGTAATCCAACGGTAACTTTGGCGTAATCATCGCGCAGTAACGACTCCCGAAATTGGCGGTAGCAACCGCTATATAAGGGAAATGGCAGGCGATCGGGAAAACACTCCTTCGTCTTTCCTCCGATTTCGCCCATATCCGTTTTACTCCGCATCACGATCCAATCGATCCAGAAAGCTTCGACCCCCGCGAACCTTTCAGCCAATGGCCCCCTCCACTGAACCATGGGGCAGGTCCAAGTGCACCAGGGCGCTACTAGCATCCTTCGAGGAAGCCGGGATCCTGCGCGCTGGCAGGTGGCGCATCCCCGCGGCCGGAGAGGTGACTCCGAACCCGCGCGAGGGAGAATTTATTTGCTTCACCAGCCACCTGGAACAGGGACTGGGGTTTCCCATGTCTCTCTTCTTCCGGCGCTTCTGCGCCTTCTACGGAATCCAGCCGTCGGATCTGGGCCCGCACAACATTGAGAAGCTCGCCATTTTCGTGGCATTCTGCGAGTGCTACCTGGGCTGCAGGCCCTACTTCCCCCTGTGGCAAGATCTATTCCACGGGAGGATCAGTCGCGAAGAATCAGGCGGCCCAATGCTAGCTGCGGGTGGCCTGACGTTTCAGTTGAAGTCGAAGGCCTCCTTCTTCGACCTGATGCTACCTGCCAAGGCGGCAAGCGAGTGGAAGAAGTCCTGGTTCTATGTCACCGAAGCTACTCCAGACGGCGAGGTAGCGATCCCAAGGTACTCCGCCGACCGGCCCGAACCGCGCCGACTCCAGGTCGGCAAGCTCCCACTAGACCAGCGGATGGTCGTGGACGAGATGCTTCAAACCATCGGCGGCCTGAAGAAGATGGGCCTCCAAACCATCAACTTGTACAACTGCTGGCTCGGGCGGCGACTCGTTCCCTTGGCCCTCCGCGACCATTACATGTACGAATAAACGGGCAGGGAAGACTCAACAAAATCCTGCCTCGCCGAGTGGAAACTCAAAGATTACGTCCTGGCGCTGAACAAGATCACCCAGGCGGCATATCTCGATGCGAAGGCTGGGGTCGCCCCCTACACCGCGAAGCATCCAGCTCCGACGGTAAGTCCCTGTTTTCACTACCATTCACAGTCGCAGTTGATGCTTTCGCGGTTATATTGATATTGTCTTGTGCCTGCTGCAGTTATTCCAAGTGGTGGAAGGGTGGCTCCCACCCACGGACGACAAGAACTCGAGCTCGTCCGTCTAAGACGAGGGCGAGTCACCTCCTGCCAAGGGCAGCATCGGGAGCGATACGAGTGATGACGACGACGATGATGACGAGCCCAGGGAAGGCGCCGCCCCGATCGTTCGCAAAACTCGCGGGCAACACCAACGCGAGCTCGAGGCGAGTAGAAGGCTCGAACGTCATAACGACGATGATGATGACGAGCTTCCCGAGCACACCTCGCGTCGTGAAGCTACACCGTCGAAAAAGAAGAAGAAGGAAGTGAAGGCTCCACCAAAGAGAAAGACGAAGCCGGCGAAACAGTTGTCTCTGCCTCGTTCGGCGAGTAGTTTCGAGGCCACTAGCTTGGCCAAGGATGGAGTGCCGCAGACGACAGCATCAACGGATGCTGCTGCCACCCTGGTTGAGGTACCTCTGCCATCGCTCCCACCCCTATTCGCCCTGGTCTCTAGGTTGGGGGCTACTCCAGCCGCGGCGGCTTCACCTCCTAGGAGGGCTCCTGCCGACGTCGTCTCGGAGGCTCTTGTCGCGGCCTCGTTGTCGAAGAGGCCTTCCGTGTCTTGGGCACATGATGTTTTGGAGATGGGCCTCAGTCGGAAACTAGGCCCCGAATTGGAGAAGCCGGCCAGTATCCGTACGGGACTGCGGTTCATACCAGTCGCCAAGTAAGTTTTGTCCATCTGCTTGTCTTTCGTTGTACTTGGACAATTTTGCTCATATCGTTGCTTCATAGGACTGGAGTTAAGAAAATCGGCCACCCTACCATGGCCAAGGTGCCACCGGTCTTCGCCGAAGAGGACCCCTCACGGAAGAGGAAAGCTGATGAGGTCGCTGCCCCCACAGACAGTGCTAAGAAGGCCAAGGGCGACGATGTCGTCACGGTCTCTGACAACACGACGGTTACTCCGAGTGGTCCTCCGACTGCGACGGAGGTGGCCGTGAAGACCAAGGAGGATGTTTCCTCGCCTGGAATGGCCGAGCCGGCTCCTAGTGGCGCTGGAGCATCCACCGCGACCTTCCCCCGCTTTATGGCCAAAGCGGCTACAGCGAGTGGTATAATGCCATCGAACCGCACGCCTGGGGTCGCCGAAACGGAGGTCGAGCAACGTCACGGACACACTCCAGCTCTTCTCGCATCTGTGGACGCGCTATAGCTCCATGGCATGCTGGGCGCAGCCATCCAGGTATATCCAATCCTCGAGGATCGGGCCACTGAATTTCAGTGGTCAGATTCTTTTGGTGTTTGTTTTTATTTGTAGCATCCAGTCCTCGAGTGCCTAATCGCTGAATTTCAGCGGTTGGGCACTTAGGATTTTTGATCTCCAGTCCCCGAGTGTCCAGTGGCTGAATTTCAGCGGGTGGGCACGTAGGATTCCATTGTTGTTAACTGTTTGATAGTGTGCAGGGCTTGCAGCGTGAGTCAGCCGATCGGCTTGCTGCGAAGTGTCGCGCTGAGGAGGAACTCGTTGCCTTTCAAGAAACGAACAAGGAACTCAAGGCGATCGCTGCCAAGGTAGAGGAGGTCCGCCAGGGCCTTGTCCCGGCGAGTGAACTGACGGCGGCTCAGTCTGCGTTGAGTATGCTTGAGAAACCGATCGCTGATCTGGAGCGCGAGCTCAAGGAAGCGAAAGAGGAGGCGAGCGCGGCGGATGGGCGAGCCCAAGCTGCTGTTACGGCTGCCGTTGAAGAGCGAAAGGTCTCTAACGCCCTCGTTATTGGGCTGTAGAACGACTTCTCCTCACTTCAAAGCTTCATCACGGGCATCTGCCGTCCTTTAATTGGTAACTTCCTGCCTCTGCCTGTAGTAGATGCATTATGTAATCTTTGTTGTACTCACCGCCCCTTGTCCGCAGGTCGGATTATCGACAGCTCAGAGGAGGCGCAGTCGTACGACGCGCGGCAGTGTGTGACCACTCTGGCCGACTCGGCCATGTTGTCTGCGACTTGCATTCGAGCGTATCTTCAAGAGATGTCGCCCACGGAAGTGATTCCCAGCGACCTCGTCGAAGTATGGCGGTATCTGGAGAAGGCGCCATCAGTCGTCGAGTTCATGATGCGGTCGGCATTCCAGCGCGGGGCGGCAACGGCGCTTAGCCTTGGGCTTGCCCACTTCCCGGAGGACTTCGACCTTGACGACGTGACGAGTGGTTACCCCTCGTCGACGGGCTCAGTGGAGATCGCCGAGGTGCTGAAGCTGACGGACCGGGCCGCGATATACTCCGATCGTGTCTGGGCGATGGGCGACCTCCTCCCTTATCAGGAGACGATTGTCGCGCCCAACGATCCCGAGCCGCCGCATCGGGACTTCATGGTCGAGCAGCCGTTCCGTGCAGCGATGGCGGGTGAGTTGACGACGTACCCGTCAAACCCGTACACGCCCTTCATTCGTACCCACGGGGATGGCAGCGAGTTGACGTCAAAGCCTACGGAATAGGATCATTGTGCCCTTGGGCGTTAGTAGCAATTGGCCATTGGGCTTGACTTGTATTTTGGAACGACTATGTTCTGCTGTAATGGAATCTTGTGTTATTTTGTGAATTGTCTTGCGATTTTGATTGCTAATTGGACGAGTCCACGAGCGCGTCCGCCCTTTTGTGGGGTTTACCTCGTTTTGTTATGTCTTTGTGGTATTGAACGTTTTGTCAGTTGTTTTGTTATTGAGGTCGACTCGCCCGGGCTTGGAAAGCCAGTCGCAGGGCGACTCCCATGAGTGCCCTTTACTAGACCGTTTTCCCTTGCACGAACGAGGTTGGGTGGCCGAGTCCCCGAGCGTGGTACTTGGTGGTTCTAGTCGTGGCTCTAGGGTGGGTGAGGACTAGGCGCGTTAGAGTAAGCGCATCACTCCTGCCTGATCCGTAGGGTCAGTCGCATGGCGAGTCCTGGGCACACTCTCATACTTGGCTTTTTCCCTAGTCGCTCGTGCGTAACTGGTCGTCAGTCCCCGAGCGTGATACTTGGCCGTTCGAGTCGCTGTGTCGAGGATGCGGAGGATCATGGTCGCTGTGAGGAGAGAAGGCAGTTGTCTTGGCTCGTTAAGCCAGTCGAGCTAGGAGAATCCAATGGGGCTCCGGGTGGGCGTTTTTCATGGATGTTACGAGTCCTGGGGTAACCCAGGGCCCTCGTAGCGCACTACTTGTCCGTGCCGGTCGCTGTACCAGAGGTTGACTTCTGCAGTTATCTTGACGCTGTTATTACGAGTGCGAGTGGCACAAGACACGGAGAGTAGACGCAAATTTCAGTGGTCAAGATGTTTTATTTCATAGCGGGTGGAGGGTACATGTATGGAGTTCTAGGAGTAGAACTTCCGAAGGAGGTTTACATTCCACGGTCGCTTGACGTCGAGTTTCCCGTCTCCGTGGACGTCGGTGAGGTAGTAGGCGTTGTTGCCGAGTACTCGCCCGATGGCGAATGGTCCCTCCCACGGGGGGAGAGCTTGTGCATGCCTTTCTTGTCCTGGATGAGGCGTAGCACCAGGTCGCCTTCCTGGAAAGTGCGAGTCCTCACTCGCTGGCTGTGGTAGTGGCAGAGTCCTTGCTGGTAGATGGCAGTTCAGGAGCGAGCTAGGTCGCGTGCCTCGTCGAGTTGATCGACTCCATCCTGGCGTGCGAGTTCATTTGCAGCCTCCGTGTAGTGGACAACCCTTGGCGAGTCATGCTCTAGGTCGGTGGGCATGACTGCCTCGGTGCCATACACCATGAAGAAGGGTGTGAACCCTGTCGACCTATTGACAGAGGTGCGGATGCCCCAGATGACAGAGGGTAGCTCCTCGACCCAGCACCCGGCGGTGCGCTCGAGTGGTACTTGAAGCCGTGGCTTCAGGCCATGGAGGATGCTCTGGTTGGCCCGTTCCGCATGGCCGTTGGACTCCAGGTGAGCGACCGAGGCGAGGTCGAGTCGGATGTGATGTTCCTCGCAGAACTCGACCATGGCTCCTTTGGCGAAGTTGGTGCCGTTGTCCGTGATGATGCTGTTCGGAAACCCGTAGCGATATATGAGCTCGTGTAGGAATTTGGTGGCGGTCTTCCCGTCGCATTTCCGGACTGGCTTGGCCTCCACCCACTTTGTGAATTTGTCGACCGCGACCAGGAGGTGAGTGAAGCCGGAGGGGGCCTTTTTGAAAGGGCCTACCATGTCCATACCCCACACGGCGAACGACCAGGTGATGGGGATTGTCTTGAGCGCCGAGCTTGGCACGTGGGTCTGGTTGGTGTACTTCTGGCACCCGGCGCACCGCTGGACAATGTCGACAGCGTCTGCGTGTGCGGTGGGCCAGTAGAAACCGTGTCGCATAGCTTTTGTGACCATTGAGCGGGCGACGGCGTGGTGGCCGCAGTCGCCGGAGTGGATGTCGTGTAGGATTTTGCGTCCTTCGGCGGGTTGGACGCAGCGTTAGAACACGCCGGTCACGCTACGCTTGTGGAGCTCGCCGTCAATGATGACGAAGGATTTGCAGCGGCGCGCTATCATCCGGGCGTCTATTTCGTCTGCTGGTAGGGTGCCTCCCTCCAGGTAGGCGATGTACGGCGTAGTCCAGTCTTCTGGCTCGGCGATGAGTGCGACTAGGGCTGTCTCTGGTTGCAACAGGACTCCGATGTCGATCTCCCTTGGGGTAGAGACGGAAGGCTTGGTGATGGTGTCGAGGAAGACACCGGCGGGTGGTGTGAGTCGAGCCGAGCCGATACGAGAGAGTGCGTCGGCCTCCTCGTTTTTCCGCCTGTCGATCCACTAGACGGAATAGCCTGCGAAGTGTCCACCCAGCTTGTCCACTGCTTGGCGGTATGCCGCCATGGTGGGGGAGACGGCGTCGCAGGTGCCGGCGACTTGCCCAGTGACGAGGTCAGAGTCTCCGTAGCAGCGTAGGCGGTTGACATTCATCTCCTTGGCGGATCGCATGCCGTGGAGTAGTGCCTCGTACTCGGCCATGTTGTTGGTGCAGGGGGTGAAGTCGAGGCAGAGGACGTAGCATAGCTTGTCGCCCTTCGAAGAGGTTAGCACGATCCCTGCTCCTGCACCTTCCGCATTCTTGGAGTCGTCGAATTGTAAACTCCAGTAGTGGAGGTATGGCAGCTTTTCTGGCTGCTGGGCCTCCTCCCAATCAGCGATGAAGTCCGCGAGAGCCTGCGACTTGATTGCTTTGCATGACTCGTACTTGATGTTGTGGACGCCGATTTCGACGGCCCACTTGGCGACTCGCCCGGTCGCCTCGCCGTTGCGGATGATGTCCTGCAATGGTGCCGAGGAGACGACCGTTATCGGGTGCTCCTGGAAGTAGTGTGGTAGTCGCCGCTGTGCTCTGAAGACCGCGTATACCAGTTTCTGGTATTGCGGGTACCGCTGGCGCGACTCGGTGAGGACCTCGCTGATATAGTACACTGGTCGCTGCACTGGGCGATCCTTTCCTTCTTCTGGTCGTTCGACGACCATGACGGCGCTGACGACGCGCTCGAAAGCCGCGACGTAGACCAGCATGGGTTCCTTGTCAACGGGGGCGACGAGTAGCGGTGCTGCGAGTAGCACCTTCTTGAGATTGCGGAGCGCATCGTCCGCCTCCTTGTCCCACTGGAAGGTGGGGTTTTTGTGCATCAGGCGGTATAGGGGCATCGCCTTTTTGCCCAATCGGGGGATGAAGCGACTGAGAGCCGCGACTCGCCCGGCCAGCTTCTGGACGTCGCGCAGGAACTCGGGTTTCCTGAGCCGAGCGATCGTGTCGATCTTGGTGGGATTCGCCTCGATCCCGTGCTTGGGAATGACGTATCCCAGTAGCTGCCTTGCTGGTACACCGAAGGTGCATTTGCCTGGGTTTAGCTTTATCTTGTATTTCCGCAGGTTGGGGAATGTCTCCGCCAGGTCGGCGAGTAGGTCGCCCTGGCGAGCGGACTTTACTACCACGTCGTCGATGTAGACGTGGATACTGTGGCCAATTTGGCTCGCAAGGCACTCCTGCATACACCGCTGGTAGGTCGCCCCGGTGTTCTTGAGGCCGTAGGCCATGGCGGTGTAACAGAAGGCTCCGAATGGCATGATGAATGCCGTCTTATCTTCGTCCTCAACGGCCATTTTGATCTGGTTGTACCTAGAGTAGGCGTCGAGGAAGCATAGTGACTCCGAGCCCGTGGTGGAATCGATTATTTGGTCGATCCGCGGGAGGACGAATTGTTCCTTCGGGCAGGCGCTGTTTAAGTTTGTGTAGTCGATACACATCCTCCAGGTCCCATTTTTCTTCTCGACCAGGACTGGGTTTGCCAGCCACTTGGAGTATTTGATTGGCCGGATGAAGCCTGCAGCGAGTAGACGCTGCACCTCCTCGGCGATGGCTCGACGGCACTCTTCATTGAAGGGCCGCAGCGACTGCTTGACAGGTCGCACTTTGGGGTCGGCGTTGAGTTTGTGCTCAGCGAGTTCCCTAGGGACACCAGCCATGACGGAGGGCTTCCATGCGAAGATGTCCCTGTTCTCACAGAGGAACTCGATGAGCGCGCCTTCCTATGCTGGGCTCATGTCCGTCTCGATCGTTACCGTCTGGCTGGAGTCGCCTGGGACCAGCTCGACGGTGCGGGTATGCGTCGTTGCCTTGAATGCTGAGGTGTTGTCACCCTCCGAGTTGGGCTTCTTGAGTATAGTGGGGCCGTCGTTGTTGACCCCGCTCGCGTATTTGGCAAGCTCGTCGGCGTGGTTGGCTTCTGCCGCGATGACGGTGTCGGCGAGTTTGGCTCCTTTGGCCTCGCACTCGGCGGCCATGTCAGGGTCACCGTGGATGGTGATGACGCCACGCGGTTCGGGGAGCTTCATCGCGTTGTACCCGTAGTAGGGCGCCGCCATGAACTTGGCGAACGCCTGGCGCCCCAAGATGCAGTGGTAGGGGCTGTCGAAAGGCACCAGCTCGAAGATGATCCGCTCGGTGCGGAAGTTTGCCGGTGTGCCGAAGGTGACTGGCAGCGTGACCTTGCCGATTGGGTACGGCTTCCGACCGGGGATGATGCCGTGGAACATGGTGTAGGTCGTCTCGATCATCAACTGCAGGAGCCGTAGTCGCCTGAAGGTGTCCAGGTACAGGATGTTGATGGAGCTGCCGCCGTCCATCAATGTCTTGGGGAGCCAGTAGTCTCCCACCTTGGGCTTGACTACCAGGGCGACTCGGCCTGGGTACTCGATGTGTGGCGAGTGGTCCTGGCAGCTCCAGGTGATGGGTTGCTCCGACCAGTTGAGGAACTGGGGAACGTCCACCTGGGCCACCACGTTGACGACGACGGCGCGGGCGATGACCTTCTTCTCGCGCTTCGTGTTGAAGCCTGTGAAGGTGTGGATTGAGCCGGCCATGCTGCCGAATTTTCCACCGTTTGGCGGGTTGTTGTCGGGGTCTTCCCGCGCTCGCCGTGCCTTCTCGATCTCCTTGAGAGAGTGGCAGTCGGCGGTCGTGTGTGTGGCGGGCTTTCCTTCCCTGCTGTGAAATGCACAAGGTTTGTTAAGGAGGGCCGCGGGGTCGAACCTTGGTTTCGCCTTGTAATTGCCGCCGTCGCGGCGTTGCCCCACGTCGCGGCGGAAGCTCTTGGGCTCGCGCTGCGCGTGCCCAGCGTTGGCGATGAAGTCGACTCTCCCGTCACGCCACATCATTGTGGGTTGAGTCGTACTCGGAGGCGAGGCGGTGGATCGTGCGGTCCCGACTCTCGGAGAGCCGATCGCGTGGCGGCGACTCGCGGATGCGAGCCGAGTCCCCCGAGACGATGACGTCGGTGAGGCCGATGAAGAGACTGATCGTGCCAACCGGCAGGATCATGCTATGCGTGACGGGTCGCGCCGCCGGGACGTAGCTGCTCGGCAAGATTTGGAGCATCTCGCCGATCGCTATCATGAGGCCGGTGGCGATCGACTCATTGATGGGTAGATTGGATCTCGCCGCAGAACACCGGCCAGACCGGCCAGGCCCCATGGTGGGCGCCACTATCGTGGGAATGACCACGGCAGATGCTGCAATCGGCAGCGAGTTGTAGAACATGGGGCAAGGGCGGCCAGCCATCTTCGGTGCGAGATGAGGGCGGAGACACAGGGTTTTACCCAAGTTCGGCCCCCCGGAGGGTAAAGACCTACTCCTGCTAGATTGTATTATTATGAGAGTACAATGGGACGAGCTCGGCAGCTAGGCAGCGAGTCGCTTGGGTGGATGATGGAACATATCTTCTACATGCCCTCTAGGGAGGTTTATATAGACTCACCCCCTAGGGTTTACAGATCGCAACCGAATCAGTTAAGGCTTCGGCAATCGTTTAACCTAACCCGACTGGGCCTATCTACTCTCCTGGGCCTTCAGCTTCCAATCGCTTGAATCTACGCCAAGTCTTGATCCAGTCGCCGTCCTGCAGGCCCACTCGCCAGCTCCTGGGCCGGTCGGAAACGCCCTGCTTGGTATACCCCGGTAGGAATATCCCTATCATCCATGCATTCATAATCATTTTAGGATCCTTTTCAATGTCATTTCAAAACAGAGGCATTTGAATGTCTATTATTTTATGTAAGCAAGGCATTGTCCCAATGCTACTCTCTAATAAGAGATTATTTGTTTTAAACCAAAGATATTTGATCCTATGGTTGATTGATGTTTTCCTAAAACTTGGAAAAAAATTGCAAAACAAAATATGAATTTAAAACCATTTTTATATCTTTATTAAACAATGGTATAAGCACTGTTTTCTTTTAAAATTTCAAGGGACCAAAGTGGATTTGAGTGAACAATAGTGCTAAATGCTCAATCAAGAGCTGGATCCATCCTACAAAAATCCAGAACATTTTTGAATTCAATTTGGTTTGAAAATCATTTGAATTTGGTTCCTGGAAATTCAAATAGAAAAAGAAAAAGGATAAAGAATAAGAAATGGGACGGCGCCACCCTTTCGGCCCAGTAGCCAAAACAGCCCACCCGGGGTTTTGCTTCTCCCTCTATTTCTCACCGCAGCCGCACGCACCCACTCGCTGACAGTCGACCCCACATGCCCCGTTATCGTCATCCCAAACCTCGCCCATGACCTGGCCTCGCCATTTCCTCCTCCTCCTTCACTTCCATGTTTTAAATCGATTATATTCTGTTGATTGCGTGCGTAAACATCGCCCCCGCCCCGGCTACTTAATCCCCTCCCCCTCGCGGCCATTTCCCCCAACATAGCCAGCCAGAAGTACCGCCAGGCTCCGCGAATTCTCGTTTGCACCGCCGCAACACCAAGAAGCTCCAACGACTGATTCCGGTGAGTTCCGAGCGCCCCTCACCTTTTTCTTGACCCTGTCGAGTTTGCCATGTCTTTGTGCTGCTCCTGATGTCTTTGATTTCCCCGCGCATGACCCAGGTCGCAGTCCCCGACCACCTCAGCAAGCGACAGAGCCGCCGCCTAACTCCGGTGAACGATTTGGGTAAAACCCGACCACCCCTTGCTTTCTATCTGACCCTATCATGATCGCCAGATCGTTGTGCACACCCTGACGCCTTTGGTTTGTGTTAGGGCGGTCCATATCGTCGACAACGTCATCGTCTGCAAGAACCCGACGTTGCCCGCAACTCCGACGAGCCCCGGCGACCTCCACAGCACGCCCCCGTCCACACCAGCGAGTCGTTGAGCATCAGCGTGACCTCGCGAGTTTGGTAAGCATCTCGACCAACCCCAGCCCCCTCCGTAGCCACCGGAACACCACTGGCAGAGCCGCTCCGCCCATCCATGGTCGCATGCTTGGCAATCGTTGGATCTAGATCCAGCGCATAGGAATAGATCACTTATCGAAGGGGTACGAATAGATCTGGCCCGTGCATGTTCATTTAGATCCTGCAGCTCTCGTTGATCGATCCAGCCGAAACGGTATCAGCCAATCAGGAGCTGCCGCGTGGCCTGTGTTTAGATTTAAAAACAGAATTTAGATCTATTAGATGTTCAAACTTGTAAAATTCATAACTTTTGATCCACACGTTCAAATTTTGTAAATTTTATATCATTGGAATCAGGAGGAAGAGTACTATCCATTTATGCAATTTGTTTAATTATTTGTTTCTGTAAAATAGGTTATTTTTGCAGAGACATTTATAGGCTTATTTTGAGTATAGAAATTATTTGAAAAATGATTTAAAGACTGAATAAAGTTTATTTAGTGTATATTTGTCTTGTTTGTGATTCAGTACTATATACTTGTCTTGTTTGATTTAGAAAAAAATCATCACATGGCATTTGCATGCATTCATATATTTTTTGTTGTATATTTTGATATGTGATTTTGGTGCTATCATTTTATGTGTAGATTTTGGTGCTAGTAGTGATTATGGTTGTGAATATTGTTGCTACTCCCCCAACTACCAAGGCAAGTGGTGCTTCATACTTATGTCCCAATATTTTTGCCTATGCATTAGAAATATTTTGTATAGGTCTTGCATTAATATTTTGCTAAGTATCTATATGCTATGCTTGGGAAATCCTAGTAGTTGTAGAAATGTTAGAATTTCCTTTAAGTTAAGATACTTGTTATTGCCATGCTTAGCCTAGATAATAGCAACCAAGGGTGGAATATAATCATGCTATGGAAAATATTGTTAAGTCTTTGACTGATGGTTTTGCTTAATAAAACAACTAAGTGAATGAAACACCTGGGTGGAAGGGTAATTGCTAGGTGGTTTTTGGTTGAGTGGTTACACAAGGCCCATTTCTATGGTTTACCTTGTGTATCTCACTTGTGGATTGCCACACAGGAACAAAGGGATTTGAGATGCCAAACGTTAAGAAGCTTCTAGTGCACCCACATGGCATTATGGGCCCTGCCTGGATCATATAGGTTGCAATAACTTAGCATGGTATGCATGCTGTCACTTTTACACACATGGGGAAAAGCATAGATCTATTAAAGCACAACGAGTATTTATGTAGATTCAAACCTAAGTGCCACCATGGCGTGCACGCTGTCATTTTCACACACATGGGGAGAGCAGAGATCTAATAAAGCACTTGAGTAGCAAGGAATATCTACTTGATTACAAAGCTCATGATCACAATATTACCATGCATAGAGAGAGAGATGAACACATAGCTACCGGTAGAGCCCTTAGCCTCGAGGAAGAACTACTCCCTCCTCATCATGGGAAGCAGTAACGGTGATGAAGATGGTGGTTGAGATCGATGGAGATGGCTCCGCAGGAACTTCCCCTGTAACATCCCAAAAATCATGATTTCAAAGTTTGCATATCATCCATTGTCGTGGGAATGACCACGGCAGATGCTGCAATCGGCAGCGAGTAGTATAACATGGGGCAAGGGCGACCAGCCATCTGCGGTGCGAGATGAGGGCGGAGACACAGGGTTTTACCCAGGTTCGGCCCCCTGGAGGGTAAAGACCTACTCCTGCTAGATTGTATTATGGTGAGAGTACAGTGGGGCGAGCTCGGTGGCTAGGCAGCGAGTCGCTTGGGTGGATGATGGAACGTATCTTCTACACGCCCTCTAGGGAGGTTTATATAGACTCACCCCCTAGGGTTTACAGATCACGACTGAATCAGTTAAGGCTTCGGCAATCGTTTAACCTAACCCGACTGGGCCTATCTACTCTCCTGGGCATTCAGCTTCCAGTCGCTTGAATCTACGCCAGGTCTTGATCCAGTCGTCGTCCTGCAGGCCCACTCGCCAGCTCCTGGGCCGGTGGGAAACGCCCTGCTGGGTATACCCCGTTAGGCATATCCCCATCAGTAGTCCCCGAGGCCGTCGTTGATTGGTCGCTGGTGTAGTCGCAATGATAGCGGTCAGTTGGGTCGCAGCTCGGCAAACAGGTCGGCGAATGTACAGTCACTGTTGTAGTGATCGGGTCGGCGAGTCGAATGGATGAAGTCGGACAGTCAGATGAGGTCAAACTAGCCATTGGGGTAATCCAACGGTAACTATGGCGTAATCACCGCATAGTAACGGCTCCCGAAATTGGCGGGTAGCAACCGCTATATAAGGGAAATGGCAGACGATCGGGAAAACACTCCTTCGTCTTTCCTTCGATTTCTCCCATCTCCGTTTTCCTCCGCATCGTGATCCAATCGATCCAGAAAGCTTCGACCCTCGTGAACCTTTCAGCCAATGGCCCCCTCCACTGAACCATGGGGCACGTCCAAGTGCACTAGGGCGCTACTGGCATCCTTCGAGGAAGCCGGGATCCTGCGCGCCGGCAGGTGGCGCATCCCCGCGGCCGGAGAGGTGACTCCGAACCCGCGCGAGGGAGAATTTATTTGCTTCATCAGCCACCTGGAACGGGGGCTGGGGTTTCCCACGTCTCTCTTCTTTCGGCGCTTCTGCGCCTTCTACGGAATCCAGCCGTCAGATCTGGGCCCGCACAACATTGAGCAGCTCGCCATTTTCGTGGCGTTCTGCCTGTGCTACCTGGGCTGCAGGCCCTACTTCCCCCTGTGGCAAGATCTATTCCACGGGAGGATCAGTCGCGAAGAATCAGGCGGCCCAATGCTGGCTGCGGGTGGCCTGACGTTTCAGTTGAAGTCGAAGGCCTCCTTCTTCGACCTGATGCTACCTGCCAAGGTGGCAAGCGAGTGGAAGAAGTCGTGGTTCTATGTCACCGAAGCTACTCCAGACGGCGAGGTAGCGATCCCAAGGTACTCCGCCCACCGTCCCAAACCGCGCCGACTCCAGGTCGGCAAGCTCCCACTAGACCAGTGGATGGTCGTGGACGAGATGCTTCAAACCATCCGTGGCCTGAAGAAGAAGGGCCTCCAAACCATCAACTTGTACAACTGCTGGCTCGGGCGGCGACTCGTTCCCTTGGCCCGCCGCGACCATTACATGTACGAATACACGGGCAGGGATGACTCAACAAAATCCTGCCTCGCCGAGTGGAAACTCGAAGATTACGTCCTGGCGCTGAAGAAGATCACCCAGGCGGCATATCTAGATGCGAAGGCTGGGGTCGCCCCTACACCGCAAAGCATCCAGCTCCGACGGTAAGTCGCTGTTTTCACTACCATTCGCAGTCGAAGTTGATGCTTTCGCGGTTATATTGTTATTGTCTTGTGCCTGCTGCAGTTATTCCAAGTGGTGGAAGGGTGGCTCCCACCCGCGGACGACGAGAACTCGAGCTCGTCCGTCCAGGACGAGGGCGAGTCACCTCCTGCCAAGGGCGGCGTCGAGAGCGATACGAGTGATGACGACGACGATGATGACGAGCCCAGGGAAGGCGCCGCCCCGATCGTTCGCAAAACTCGCGGGCAACACCAACGCGAGCTCGAGGCGAGTAGAAGCCTCGAACGTCATAACGACGATGATGACGACGAGCTTCCCGAGCACACCTCGCGTCGTGAAGTTACACCATCAAAAAAGAAGAAGAAGAAGGAAGTGAAGGCTCCACCAAAGAGAAAGACGAAGCCGGCGAAACAGTTGTCTCCGCCTCGTTCCGCGTGTAGTTTCGAGGCCACTAGCTTGGCCAAGGATGGAGCGCCGCAGACGACAGCAGCACCGGATGCCGCTGCCTCCCTGGATGAGGTACCTCTGTCGTCGCTCCCACCCCTATTCGACCCGGTCTCTGGGTTGGGGGCTGCTCCAGCCGCGGCGGCTTCACCTCCCAGGAGGGCTCCTGCCGATGTCGTCTCGGAGGCTCCTGTCGCGGCCTCGTCGTCGAAGAGGCCTTCCGTGTCTTGGGCACATGATGTTTTGGAGATGGGCCTCAGTCGGAAACTGGGCCACGAACTGGAGAAGCCGACCAGTATCCGTACGGGACTGCGGTTCATACCAGTCGCCAAGTAAGTTTTGTCCATCTGCTTGTCTTTCGTTGTACTCGGACAATTTTGCTCATATCGTTGCTTCATAGGACTGGAGTTAAGAAAACCGGCCACCCTTCCGTGGCCAAGGTGCCACCGGTCTTTGCCGAAGAGGACCCCTCACGGAAGAGGAAAGCTTATGAGGTCGCTGCCCCCACAGACAGTGCTAAGAAGGCCAAGGGCGACGATGTCGTCACGGTCTCTAACGACACGACGGTTGCTCCGAGTGGTCCTCAGACTGCGACGGAGGTGGCCGTGAAGACCAAGGAGGATGTTTCCTCGCCTGGAATGGCCGAGCCGGCTCCTAGTGGCGCTGGGGCATCCACCGCGACCTTCCCCCTCTTTATGGCAAAAGCGGCTACAGCGAGTGGTATAACGCCATCGAACCGCATGCCTGGGGTCGCCGAAACGGAGGTCGAGAAGCGTCGCGGACACACTCCAGCTCTTATCGCATCTGTGGACGTGCTACAGCTCCATGGCATGCTGCGCGTAGCCATCCAGGTATATCCAGTCCCCGAGGATCGGGCCACTGAATTTCAGTGGTCAGATTCTTTTGGTGTTTGTTTTTATTTGTAGCATCCAGTCCCCGAGTGCCTAATCGCTGAATTTCAGCGGTTGGGCACTTAGGATTTTTGATCTCCAGTCCCCGAGTGTCCAGTCGCTGAATTTCAGCGGGTGGGCACGTAGGATTCCATTGTTGTTAACTGTTTGATTTGTGTGCAGGGCTTGCAGCGTGAGTCAGCCGATCGGCTTGCTGCGAAGTGTCGCGCTGAGGAGGAACTTGTTGCCGTCCAAGAAACGAACAAGGAACTCCAGGCGATTGCTGCCAAGGTAGAGGAGGTCCGCCAGGGCCTTGTCCCGGCGAGTGAACTGATGGCGGCTCAGTCTGCGTTGAGTACGGCTGAGAAACGGATCGCTGATCTGGAGCGCGAGCTCAAGGAAGCGAAAGCGGAGGCAAGCGCGGCGGATGGGCGATCCCAAGCTGCTGTTACGGTTGCCGCTGAAGAGCGAAAGGTCTCTGACGCCCTCGTTATTGGGCTGCAGTACGACTTCTCCTCACTTCAAAGCTTCATCACGGGCATCTGTCGTCCTTTAATTGGTAACTTCCTGCCTCTGCCTGTAGTAGATGCATTATGTAATCTTTGTTGTACTCACTGCCGCCCCTTGTCCATAGGTCGGATTATCGACAGCTCGGAGGAGGCTCAGTCGTACGACGCGCGGAAGTGTGTGACCACTCTGGTCGACTCAGCCATGTTGTCTGCGACTTGCATTCGAGCGTATCTTCAAGAGATGTCGCCCACGGAAGTGATTTCCAGCGACCTCGTCGAAGTATGACGGTATCTGCAGAAGGCGCCATCAGTCGTCGAGTTCATGATGCGGTCGGCATTCCGGCGCGGGGTGGCGACGGCGCTTAGCCTTGGGCTTGCCCACTTCCCGGAGGACTTCGACCTTGACGACGTGACGAGTGGTTACCCCTCGTCGACAGGCTCGGTGGAGATCGCCGAGGTGCTGAAGCTGACGGACCGGGCCGTGGTATACTCTGATCGCGTCTGGGCGATGGGCGACCTCCTCCCTTATCAGGAGACGATTGTCGCGCCCAACGATCCCGAGCCGCCGCATCGGGACTTCAAGGTCGAGAAGCCGTTCCGTGCAGCGATGGCGGGTGAGTTGACGACGTACCCGTCGAACCCGTACACGCCCTTCATTCGTACCCGCGGGGATGGCGGCGAGTCGACGTCAAAGCCTGCGGAATAGGATCATTGTGCCCTTGGGCGTTAGTAGCAATTGTCCATTGGGCTTGACTTGTATTTTGGAACGACTTTGTTCTGCTGTAATGGAATCTTGTGTTATTTTGTGAATTGTCTTGCGATTTTGATTGCTAATTGGACGAGTCCCCGAGCGCGTCCGCCCTTTTGTGGGGTTTACCTCGTTTTGTTATGTCTTTGTGGTATTGAACGTTTTGTCAGTTGTTTTGTTATTGAGGTCGACTCGCCCGGGCTTGGAAAGCCAGTCGCAGGGTGACTCCCATGAGTGCTCTTTACTGGACCGTTTTCCCTTGCGCGAACGAGGTCGGGTGGCCGAGTCCCCGAGCGTGGTACTTGGTGGTTCTAGTCGCGGCTCTAGGGTGGGTGAGGACTGGGCGCGTTAGAGTAAGCGCATCACTCCTGCCTGATCCGTAGGGTCAGTCACATGGCGAGTCCTAGGCACGCTCTCATACTTGACTTTTTTCCTAGTCGCTCGTGCGTAACTGGTCGTCAGTCCCCGAGCGTGGTACTTGGCCGTTCGAGTCGCTGTGTCGAGAATGCGGAGGATCATGGTCGCTGTGAGGAGCGAAGGCAGTTGTCTTGGCTCGTTAAGCCAGTCGAGCTAGGCGACTCCAATGGGGCTCCGGGTGGGCGTTTTTCGTGGACGTTACGAGTCCTGGGGTAACCCAATGCCCTCGTAGCGCAGTACTTGGCCGTGTCGGTCGCTGTACCAGAGGTTGACTTCTGCAGTTAGCTTGACGCTGTTATTACGAGTGCGAGTGGCACAAGACACGGAGAGTAGACGCAATTTTCGGTGGTCAAGATGTTTTATTTCATAGCAGGTGGAGGGTACATGTATGGAGTTCTAGGAGTAGAACTTCCGAAGGAGGTTTACATTCCACGGTCGGTTGACGTCGAGTTTCCCGTCTCCGCGGATGTCGGTGAGGTAGTAGGCGTCGTTGCCGAGTACTCGCCCGATGGCGAATGGTCCCTCCCACGGGGGGGGGGGGAGAGCTTGTGCATGCCCTTCTTGTCCTGGATGAGGCGTAGCACCAGGTCGCCTTCCTGGAAAATGCGAGTCCTCACTCGCTGGCTGTGGTAGCGACGGAGTCCTTGCTGGTACATGGCAGTTCAGGAGCGAGCTAGGTCGCGTGCCTCGTCGAGTTGATCGACTCCATACTGGCGTGCGAGTTCGTTTGCAGCCTCCGTGTAGTGGACAACCCTTGGCGAGTCGTGCTCTAGGTTGGTGGGCATGACTACCTCGACGCCATACACCATGAAGAAGGGTGTGAACCCTGTCGACCTGTTGACAGAGGTGCGGATGCCCCAGATGACGGAGGGTAGCTCCTCGACCCAGCACCCGGCGGTGCACTCGAGTGCTACTTGGAGCCGTGGCTTCAGGCCATGGAAGATGCTCTGGTTGGCCCGTTCCTCCTGGCCGTTGGACTCCGGGTGAGCGACCGAGGCGAGGTCGAGTCGGATGTGATGTGCTTCGCAGAACTCGGCCATGGCTCTTTTGGCGAAGTTGGCGCCATTGTCCGTGATGATGCTGTTTGGGAACCCGTAGCGATATATGAGCTCGCGTAGGAATTTGGTGGCGGTCTTCTCGTTGCATTTCCGGACTGGCTTGGCCTCCACCCACTTTGTGAATTTGTCGACCGCGACCAGGAGGTGAGTGAAGCCGGAGGTGGCCTTTTTGAAAGGGCCTACCATGCCCATACCCCACACGGCGAATGGCCAGGTGATGGGGATTGTCTTGAGCGCCGAGCTCGGCACGTGGGTCTGGTTGGCATACTTATGGCACCCGGCGCACCGCTGGACAATGTCGACAGCGTCTGCGTGTGCGGTGGGCCAGTAGAAACCATGTCACATAGCCTTTGCGACTAGAGAGCGGACGTCGGCGTGGTGGCCGCAGTCGCCGGAGTGGATGTCGTGGAGGATTTCACGTCCTTCAGAGGGTTGGACGCAGCGTTGGAACACGCCGGTCACGCTATGCTTGTGGAGCTCGCCATCGATGATGACGAAGGATTTGCAGCGGCGCGCTATCATCCAGGCGTCTGTTTCGTCTGCTAGCAGGGTGCCTCCCTCCAGGTAGGCGATGTACGGCGTAGTCCAGTCTTCTGGATCGGCGATGAGTGCGACCAGGGCTGCCTCTGGTTGCAGCGGGACTCCGATGCCGATCTCCCTTGGGAAGAGACGGAAGGCTTGGTGATGGTGTCGAGGAAGACGCCGGCGGGTGGTGCAAGCCGAGCCGAGCCGATACAAGAGAGTGCGTCGGCCTCCTTGTTTTTCCGCCTGTCGATCCACTCGACGGAATAGCCTACAAAGTGTCCGCCCAGCTTGTCCACTGCTTGGAGGTATGCCGCCATGGTGGGGGAGACGGCGTCGCAGGTGCCGGCGACTTGCCCAGCGACGAGGTCAGAGTCTCCGTAGCAACGTAGGCGGTTGACATTCATCTCCTTGGCGGCTCGCATGCCGTGGAGTAGTGCCTCGTACTCGGCCATGTTGTTGGTGCAGGGGGTGAAGTCGAGGAAGAGGACGTAGCGTAGCTTGTCGCCCTTCTGAGAGGTTAGCACGATCCCTGCTCCTGCACCGTCCGCATTCTTGGAGCAGTCGAAGTGTAAACTCTAGTAGTGAATGTATGGCAGCTTTTCTGGCTGCTGGGCCTCCTCCCAATCGGCGATGAAGTCCGCGAGAGCCTGCGACTTGATCGCTTTGCACGGCTCGTACTTGATGTTGTGAACGCCGATTTCGACGGCCCACTTGGCGACTCGCCCGGTCGCCTCGCGGTTGCGGATGATGTCCTGCAACGGTTCCGAGGATACGACCGTTATCGGGTGCTCCTGGAAGTAGTGTGGTAGTCGCCGCTGTGCTCTGAAGACAGCGTATACCAGTTTCTAGTATTGCGGGTATCGCTGGCGCGACACGGTGAGGACCTCGCTGATATAGTACACTGGTCGCTGCACTGGGCGCTCCTTTCCTTCTTCTGGTTGCTCGATGACCATGACGGCGCTGACGACGCGCTCAGAAGCCGCGACGTAGACCAGCATGGGTTCCTTGTCGACGGGGGCGGCGAGTAGCGGTGCTGCGAGTAGCGCACTGTCCGCCTCCTTGTCCCACTGGAAGGTGGGGTTTTTGCGCATCAGGCGGTATAGGGGCATCGCCTTTTCTCCCAATCGGGGGATGAAGTGACTGAGAGCCGCGACTCGCCCGGCCAGCTTCTGGATGTCGCGCAGGCACTCGGGTTTGCCGAGCCGAGCGATCGTGTCGATCTTGGTGGGATTCGCCTCGATCCCGCGCTTGGAAACGACGTATCCCAGTAGCTGCCCTACTGGTACACCGAAGGTGCATTTGCCTGGGTTTAGCTTTATCTTGTATTTCCGCAGGTTGGCGAATGTCTCCGCCAGGTCGGCGAGTAGGTCGCCCTGGCGAGCGGACTTTACTACCACATCGTCGATGTAGACGTGGATATTGCGGCTAATTTGGCTCGCAAGGCACTCCTGCATACACTGCTGGTAGGTCGCCCCGGCGTTCTTGAGGCCGAAGGCCATGGCAGTGTAACAGAAGGCTCCGAATGGCGTGATAAACGCCGTCTTCTCTTCGTCCTCAACGGCCATTATGATCTGGTTGTATCTAGAGTAGGCGTCGAGGAAGCATAGTGACTCCGAGCCCGCAGTGGAATCGATTATTTGGTCGATCCGCGGGAGGACGAATTGTTCCTTCGGGCAGGCGCCGTTTAAGTTTGTGTAGTCGATACACATCCTCCAGGTCCCATTTTTCTTCTCGACCAGGACTGGGTTTGCCATCCACTTGGAGTATTTGATTGGCCGGATGAAGCCTGCAGCGATGGCTCGGCGGCGCTCTTCATTGAAGGGCCGCAGCGACTGCTTGACAGGTCGCACTTTGGGGTCCGCGTTGAGTTTGTGCTCAGCGAGTTCCCTAGGGACACCAGGCATGTCGGAGGGCTTCCATGCGAAGATGTCCCTGTTCTCACGGAGGAACTCGATGAGCGCGCCTTCCTATGCTGGGCTCATGCCCGTCCAGATCGTTACCGTCTGGCTGGAGTCGCCTGGGACCAGCTCGACGGTGCGGGTATGCGTCGTTGCCTCGAAGGATGAGGTGTTGCCGCCCTCCGATTTGGGCTTCTTGAGTATAGTGCGGTCGTCGTTGTTGACCCCGCTCGCGTATTTGGCAAGCTCATCGGCGTGGTTGGCTTCTGCCGCGATGACGGTGTCAGCGAGTTTGGCTCCTTTGGCCTCGCACTCGGCGGCCATTTCGGGGTCGCCGTGGATGGTGATGACGCCACGCGGTCCGGGGAGCTTCATCGCGTTGTACGCGTAGTAGGGCGCCGCCATGAACTTGGCGAACGCCTGGCGCCCCAGGACACAGTGGTAGGGGCTGTCGAAGGGAACCAGCTCGAAGACGATCCGCTCGGTGCGGAAGTTTGCCAGTGTGCCGAAGGTGACTGGTAGCGTGACCTTGCCGATCGGGTACGCCTTCCGACCGGGGACGATGCCATGGAACGTGGTGTAGGTCGTCTCGATCATCGACTGCCGGAGCCGCAGTCGCCTGAAGGTGTCCAGGTACAGGATGTTGATGGAGCTGCCGCTGTCCATCAATGTCTTGGGGAGCCAGTAGTCTCCCACCTTGGGCTTGACTACCAGGGCGACTCGGCCTGGGTACTCGATGCGTGGCGAGTGGTCCTGGCAGCTCCAGGTGATGGGTTGCTCTGACCAGTTGAGGAACTGGGGAACGTCCACCTGGGCCACCGCGTTGACGGCGACGGTGCGGGCGATGACCTTCTTCTCGCGCTTCATGTTGAAGCCTGGGAAGGTGTGGAGTGAGCCGGCCATGTTGCCAAATTTTCCTCCGTTTGGCTGGTTGTTGTCGGGGTCTTCCCGCGCTCGCCGTGCCTTCTCGATCTCCTTGAGAGAGTGGCAGTTGGCGGTCGTGTGCGTGGCGGGCTTTCCTTCCCTACTGTGAAATGCACAAGGTTGGTTAAGGAGGGCCGCAGGGTCGAACCTTGGTTTCGCCTTGTAATTGCCGCCGTCGCGGGTTTGCCCCCCGTCACGGCGGAAGCTCTTGGGCTCGCGCTACGCGTGCCCAGCGTTGGCGACGAAGTCGACTCGCCCGTCACGCCACATCACTGTGGGCTGAGTCGTACTCGGAGGCGAGGCGGTGGATCGTGCGGACCTGACTCTCGGAGAGCTGATCGCGTGGCGACGACTCGCGGATGCGAGCCGAGTCCTCTGAGACGATGACATCGGTGAGGCCGACGAAGAGACTAATCGTGCCAACCGGCAGGATCATGCTATGTGTGACGGGTCGCGCCGCCAGGACGTAGCTGCTCGGCAAGATTTGGAGAATCTCGCCGATCGCTATCATGCGGCCGGTGGCGATCGACTCGTTGATGGGCAGATTGGATCTCGCCGCAGAACACCGGCCAGACCGACCAGGCCCCACGATGGGCGCCACTGTCGTGGGAATGACCACGGCAGATGCTGCAATTGGCAGCAAGTTGTAGAACATGGGGCAAGGGCGGCCAGCCATCTGCGATGCGATATGAGGGCGGAGACACAGGGTTTTACCCAGGTTCGGCCCCCCGGAGGGTAAAGACCTACTCCTGCTAGATTGTATTATTATGAGAGTACAATGGGACAAGCTCGGCGGCTAGGCAGCAAGTCGCTTGGGTGGATGATGGAACGTATCTTCTACACGCCCTCTAGGGAGGTTTACATAGACTCACCCCCCTAGGGTTTACAGATCGCAACCGAATCAGATAAGGCTTCAGCAATCGTTTAACCTAACCCGACTGGGCCTATCTACTCTCCTGGGCCTTCAGCTTCCAGTCGCTTGAATCTACGCTAGGTCTTGATCTAGTCGCCATCCTGCAGGCCCACTCGCCAGCTCCCGGGCCGGTCGGAAACGCCCTGCTGGGTATACCCCGGTAGGCATATCCCCATCAGTAGTCCCCGAGGCCGTCGTTGATTGGTCGCAGGTGTTCGTTGGCAGTCGGAGTATTTGGGTCCAATGCGGACGCCCAGTCGAATCAGCGGTGGACTCCTGAATATAGGGAAAACCAGTTATTCTAGTCGCAATGATAGCGGTCAGTTGGGTCGCAGCTCGGCGAACAGGTCGGCGAATGTACAGTCACTATTGTAGTGATCGGGTCGACGAGTCGAATGGGTGAAGTCGGACCGTCAGATGAGGTCAAACTAGCCGTTGGGGTAATCCAACGGTAACTTTGGCGTAATCACCGCGCAGTAACGTCTCCCGAAATTGGCGGGTAGCAACCGCTATATAAGGGAAATGGCAGGCGATCTGGAAAACACTCCTTCGTCTTTCCTCCGATTTTGCCCATCTCCGTTTTCCTCCGCATCGCGATCCAATCGATCCAGAAAGCTTCGACCCCCGCGAAACTTTCAGCCAATGGCCCCCTCCACTGAACCATGCGGCAGGTCCAAGTGCACCAGGGCGCTACTGGCATCCTTCGAGGAAGCCGGGATCCTGCACGCCAGCAGGTGGCGCATCCCCGTGGCCGGAGAGGTGACTCCGAACCCGCGCGAGGGAGAATTTATTTGCTTCACCAGCCACCTGGAACGGGGGCTGGGGTTTCCCACGTCTCTCTTCTTCCGGCGCTTCTGCGCCTTCTACGGAATCCAGCCGTCGGATCTGGGCCCGCACAGCATTGAGCAGCTCGCCATTTTCGTGGTGTTCTACGAGTGCTACCTAGGCTGCAGGCCCTACTTCCCCCTGTGGCAAGATCTGTTCCACGGGAGGATCAATCGCGAAGAATCAGGCGGCCCAATGCTGGCTGCGGGTGGCCTGACGTTTCAGTTGAAGTCGAAGGCCTCCTTCTTCGACCTGATGCTACCTGCCAAGGCGGCAAGCGAGTGGAAGAAGTCCTGGTTCTATGTCACCGAAGCTACTCCACACGGCGAGGTAGCGATCCCAAGGTACTCCGCCGACCGGCCCGAACCGCGCCGACTCCAGGTCGGCAAGCTCCCACTAGACCAGCGGATGGTCGTGGACGAGATGCTTCAAACCATCCGCGTCCTAAAGAAGAAGGGCCTCCAAACCATCAACTTGTACAACTACTGGCTCGAGCGGCGACTCGTTCCCTTGGCCCGCCTCGACCATTACATGTACGAATACACGGGCAGGGAAGACTCAACAAAATCCTACCTCGCCGAGTGGAAACTCGAAGATTACATCCTGGCGCTGAAGAAGATCACCCAGGCGGCATATCTGGATGCGAAGGCTGGGGTCGCCCCCTACACCACGAAGCATCCAGCTCCGACGGTAAGTCGCTGTTTTCACTACCATTCGCAGTCGCAGTTGATGATTTCACGGTTATATTGATATTGTCTTGTGCCTGCTGCAGTTATTCCAAGTGGGGAAGGGTGGCTCCCACCCACAGACGACGAGAACTCGAGCTCGTCCGTCCAGGACGAGGGCGAGTCACCTCCTGCCAAGGGCGGCGTCGGGAGCGATACGAGTGATGACGACAACGATGATGACGAGCCCAGGGAAGGCGCCGCCCCGATCGTTCGCAAAACTCGCGGGCAACACCAACGCGAGCTCGAGGCGAGTAGAAGCCTCGAACGTCATAACAACGATGATGACGACGAGCTTCCCGAGCACACCTCGCGTCGTGAAGCTACACCGTCGAAAAAGAAGAAGAAGGAAGTGAAGGCTCCACCAAAGAGAAAGATGAAGCCGGCGAAACAGTTGTCTCCGCCTGGTTCGGCGAGTAGTTCCGAGGCCACTAGCTTGGCCAAGGATGGAGCGCCGCAGACGACAGCAGCACCGGATGCCGCTGCCGCCCTGGATGAGGTACCTCTGCCATTGCTCCCACCCCTATTCGCCCCGGTCTCTGGGTTGGGGGCTGCTCCAGCCGCGGCGGCTTCACCTCCCAGGAGGGCTCCTGCCGACATCGTCTCGGAGGCTCCTGCCACGGCCTCGTCGTCGAAGAGGCCTTCCGTGTCTTGGGCACATGATGTTTTGGATATGGGCCTCAGTCGGAAACTGGGCCCCGAACTAGAGAAGTCGGCCAGTATCCGTACGGGACTGCGGTTCATACAAGTCGCCAAGTAAGTTTTGTCCATCTGCTTGTCTTTCGTTGTACTCGGACAATTTTGCTCATATTCTTGCTTCATAGGACTGGAGTTAAGAAAATCGGCCACCCTTCCGTGGCCAAGGTGCCACCGGTCTTCGCCGAAGAGGACCCCTCACGGAAGAGGAAAGCTGATGAGGTCGCTGCCCCCACAGACAGTGCTAAGAAGGCCAAGGGCGACGATGTCGTCACGGTCTCTGACGACACGCCGGTTGCTCCGAGTGGTCCTCCGACTGCGACGGAGGTGGCCGTGAAGACCAAGGAGGATGTTTCCTCGCCTGGAATGGCCGAGCCGGCTCCTAGTGGCGCTGGAGCATCCACCGCGACCTTCCCCCGCTTTATTGCCAAAGCGGCTACAGCGAGTGGTATAATGCCATCGAACCGCACGCCTGGGTCGCCGAAACAGAGGTCGAGTAGCATCGCGAACACACTCCAGCTCTTCTCGCATCTGTGGACGCGCTACAGCTCCATGGCATGCTAGGCGCAACCATCCTGGTATATCCAGTCCCCGAGGATCGGGCCACTGAATTTTAGTGGTCAGATTCTTTTGGTGTTTGTTTTTATTTGTAGCATCCAGTCCCCGAGTGCCTAATCGCTGAATTTCAGCGGTTGGGCACTTAGGATTTTTGATCTCCAGTCCCCGAGTGTCCAGTCGCTGAATTTCAGTGGGTGAGCACGTAAGATTCCATTGTTGTTAACTGTTTGATTTGTGTGCAGGGCTTGAAGTGTGAGTCAGCCGATCGGCCTCCTGCGAAGTGTCGCGCTGAGGAGGAACTTGATGCCGTCCAAGAAACGAACAAGGAACTCTAGGCGATCGCTGCCAAGGTAGAGGAGGTCCGCCAGGGCCTTGTCCCGGCGAGTGAACTGACGGCGGCACAGTCTACATTGAGTACGGCTGAGAAACGGATCACTGATCTAGAGCGCGAGCTCATGGAAGCGAAAGCGGAGGCGAGCACGGCGGATGGGCGAGCCCAAGCTTCTGCTACGGCTACCGCTGAAGAGCGAAAGGTCTCTGACGCCCTCGTTATTGGGCTGCAGAACGACTTCTCCTCACTTCAAAGCTTCATCACGGGCATCTGTTGTCCTTTAATTGGTAACTTCCTGCCTCTGCCTGTAGTAGATGCATTATGTAGTCTTTGTTGTACTCACTGCTACCCCTTGGCCGCAGGTCGGATTATCGACAGCTCGGAGGAGGCGCAGTCGTACGACGCGCGACAGTGTGTGACCACTCTGGTCGACTCGGCCATGTTGTCTGTGACTTACATTCGAGCGTATCTTCAAGAGATGTCGCCCACGGAAGTGATTCCCCGTGACCTCGTCGAAGTATGGCGGTATCTGGAGAAGGCGCCGTCAGTCGTCGAGTTCATGACGCGGTCGGCATTCCGGCGCGGGGCGGCGACGGCGCTTAGCCTTGGGCTTGCCCACTTCCCGGAGGACTTCGACCTTGACGACGTGACGAGTGGTTACCCCTTGTCGACGGGCTCGGTGAAGATCGCCGAGGTGCTGAAGCTGACGGACCGGGCCACGGTATACTCTGATCGCGTCTGGGCGATGGGCGACCTCCTCCCTTATCAGGAGACGATTGTCGCGCCCAACGATCCCGAGCCGCCGCATCGGGACTTCAAGGTCGAGCAGCCGTTCGTGTGGCGATGGCGGGTGATTTGACGACGTACCCGTCGAACCCGTACATGCCCTTCATTCGTACCCGCGGGGATGGCGGCGAGTCGACGTCAAAGCCTACGGAATAGGATCATTGTGCCCTTGGGCGTTAGTAGCAATTGGCCATTGGGCTTGACTTGTAATTTGGAACGACTTTGTTCTGCTGTAACGGAATCTTGTGTTTTTTTGTGAATTGTCTTGCGATTTTGATTGCTAATTGGACGAGTCCCCGAGCGCGTCCGCCCTTTTGTGGGGTTTACCTCGTTTTTTATGTGTTTGTGGTATTGAATGTTTTGTCAGTTGTTTTGTTATTGAGGTCGACTCGCCCAGGCTTGGAAAGCCAGTCGCAGAGCGACTCCCATGAGTGCTCTTTACTGGACCGTTTTCCCTTGCGCGAATGAGGTCAGGTGGCCGAGTCCCCGAGCGTGGTACTTGGTGGTTCTAGTCGCGGCTCTAGGTTGGGTGAGGACTGGGCGCGTTAGAGTAAGCGCATCACTCCTGCCTGATCCGTAGGGTCAGTCGCATGGCGAGTCCTGGGCACGCTCTCATACTTGCCTTTTTTCCCTAGTCGCTCGTGCGTAACTGGTTGTCAGTCCCCGAGCGTGGTACTTGGCCATTCGAGTCGCTGTGTCGAGGATGCAGCGGATCATGGTCGCTGTGAGGAGCGAAGGCAGTTGTCTTGGCTCGTTAAGCCAGTCGAGCTAGGCGACTCCAATGGGGCTCCGGGTGGGCGTTTTTCGTGGATGTTACGAGTCCTGGGGTAACCCAATGCCCTCGTAGCGCACTACTTGGCCGTGTCGGTCGCTGTACCAGATGTTGACTTCTGCAGTTAGCTTGACGCTGTTATTACGAGTGCGAGTGGCACAAGACACGGAGAGTAGACGCAATTTTTGGTGGTCAAGATGTTTTATTTCATAGCGGGTGGAGGGTACATGTATGGAGTTCTAGGAGTAGAACTTCCGAAGGAGGTTTACATTCCACGGTCACTTGATGTCGAGTTTCCCGTCTCCGCGGACGTCGATGAGGTAGTAGGCGTCGTTGCTGAGTACTCGCCCGATGGCGAATGGTCCCTCCCACGGGGGGGAGATCTTGTGCATGCCCTTCTTGTCCTGGATGAGGCGTAGCACCAGGTCGCCTTCCTGGAAAGTGCGAGTCCTCACTTGCCGGCTGTGGTAGCGGCGGCGTCCTTGCTGGTAGATGGCAGTTCGGGAGCGAGCTAGGTCGCGTGCCTCGTCGAGTTGATCGACTCCATCCTGGCGTGCGAGTTCATTTGCAGCCTCCGTGTACTGGACAACCCTTGGCGAGTCGTGCTCTAGGTCGGTGGGCATGACTGCCTCGGCGCCATACACCATGAAGAAGGGTGTGAACCCTGTCGACCTATTGACAGAGGTGCGGATGCCCCAGATGACGGAGGGTAGCTCCTCGACAAACACCCGGCAGTGCGCTCGAGTGGTACTTGGAACCGTGGCTTCAGGCCATGGAGGATGCTCTGGTTGGCCCGTTACGCCTGGCCGTTGGACTCCGGGTGAGCGACCGAGGCGAGGTCGAATCGGATGTGATGTTCTTCGCAGAACTCGGCCATGGCTCCTTTGGCGAAGTTGGTGCCGTTGTCCGTGATGATGCTGTTTGGGAACCCGTAGCGATATATGAGCTCGCGTAGGAATTTGGTGGCGGTCTTCTCGTCGCATTTCTGGACTGGCTTGGCCTCCACCCACTTTGTGAATTTGTCGACCGTGACCAAGAGGTGAGTGAAGCCGGAGGGGGCCTTTTTGAAAGGGCCTACCATGTCCATACCCCAGACGGCGAACGGCCAGGTGATGGGGATTGTCTTGAGCGCCGAGCTCGGCACGTGGGTCTAGTTGGCGTACTTATGGCACCCGGCACACCGCTGAACAATGTCGACAGCGTCTGCGTGTGCAGTGGGCTAGTATAAACCGTGTCGCATAGCCTTTGCGACCAGAGAGCGGGCGCCGGCGTGGTGGCCGCAGTCGCTGGAGTGGATGTCATGGAGGATTTTGTGTCCTTCAGCGGGTTGGACGCAGCGTTGGAACACGCCGGTCACGCTACGCTTGTGGAGCTCACCGTCGATGATGACGAAGGATTTGCAGCGGCGCGCTATCAACCGGGCGTCTGTTTCGTCTGTTGGCAGGGTGCCTCCTTCCAGGTAGGCGATGTACGGCGTAGTCCAGTCTTCTGGCTCGGCGATGAGTGCGACTAGGGCTGTCTCTTGTTGCAGCGGGACTCCGATGTCGATCTCCCTTGGGGGAGAGACGGAAGGCTTGGTGATGGTGTCGAGGAAGACGCCGGCGGGTGGTGAAAGTCGAGCCGATCCGATACGAGAGAGTGCGTCGGCCTCCTCATTTTTCCGCATGTCGATCCACTCGACGGAATAGCCTGCGAAGTGTCCGCCCAGCTTGTCCACTGCTTGGCGGTATGCCGCCATGGTGGGGGAGACGGCGTCGCAGGTGCCGGCGACTTTCCCAACGACGAGGTCAGAGTCTCCGTAGCAGCGTAGGCGGTTGACATTCATCTCCTTGGCAGCTCGCATGTCGTGGAGTAGTGCCTCGTACTCGGCCATGTTGTTGGTGCAGGGGGTGAAGTCGAGGCAGAGGACGTAGCGTAGCTTGTCGCCCTTCTGAGAGGTTAGCACGATGCTTGCTCCTGCACCGTCCGCATTCTTGGAGCCGTCGAAGTGTAAACTCCAGTAGTGGAGGTATGGCAGCTTTTCTGGCTGCTGGGCCTCCTCCCAATCGGCGATGAAGTCCGCGAGAGCCTGCGACTTGATCGCTTTGCACGGCTCGTACTTGATGTTGTGGACGCCGATTTCGATGGCCCACTTGGCGACTCGCCCGGTCGCCTCACGGTTGCGGATGATGTCCTGCAACGGTGCCGAGACGACCGTTATCGGGTGCTCCTGGAAGTAGTGTGGTAGTCGCCGCTGTGCTCTAAAGACCGCGTATACCAGTTTCTGGTATTGCGGGTATCGCTGGCACGACTCAGTGTGGACCTCACTGATATAGTACACTGGGCGCTCCTTTCCTTCTTCTGGTCGTTCGACGACCATGACGGCGCTGACGATGCGCTCGGAAGCCGCGACGTAGACCAGCATGGGTTCCTTGTCGGCGGAGGCGGCGAGTAGCGGTGCTGCGAGTAGCAACTTCTTGAGATCGCGGAGCGCATCGTCCGCCTCCTTGTCCCACTGGAAGGTGGGGTTTTTGCGCATCAGGCGGCATAGGGGCATCGCCTTTTCGCCCAATCGAGGGATGAAGCGACTGAGAGCCGCGACTCGCCCGGCCAGCTTCTGGACGTCGCGCAGGCACTCAGGTTTGCCAAGCCGAGCGATCGTGTCGATCTTGGTGGGATTCGCCTAGATCCCGCGTTTGGAAATGACGTATCCCAGTAGCTGCCCTGCTGGTACACCGAAGGTGCATTTGCCTGGGTTTAGCTTTATCTTGTATTTCCGCAGGTTGACGAATGTCTCCGCCAGGTCGGCGACTAGGTCGCCCTGGCAAGTGGACTTTACTACCATGTTGTCGATGTAGACGTGGATATTGCGGCCAATTTGGCTCGCAAGGCACTCCTGCATACACTGCTGGTAGGTCGCCTCGGCGTTCTTGAGGCCAAAGGTCATGGCGGTGTAACAGAAGGCTCCGAATGGCGTGATGAACGCCGTCTTCTCTTCGTCCTCAACGGCCATTTTGATCTGGTTGTATCCAAAGTAGGTGTCGAGGAAGCATAGTGACTCCGAGCCCGCGGTGGAATCGATTATTTGGTCGATCCGGGGAAGGACGAATTATTCCTTCGGGCAGGCGCTGTTTAAGTTTGTGTAGTCGATACACATCCTCCAGGTCTCATTTTTCTTCTCGACCAGGACTGGGTTTGCCAGCCACTTGGAGTATTTGATTGGCCGGATGAAGCCTGCAGCGAGTAGACGCTGCACCTCCTCGGCGATGGCTCGGCGGCGCTCTTCATTGAAGGGCCGCAGCGACTGCTTGACAGGTCGCACTTTGGGGTCGACGTTGATTTTGTGCTCAGCGAGTTCCCTAGGGACACCAGGCATGTCGGAGGGCTTTCATGCAAAGATGTCCCTATTCTCACGGAGGAACTCGATGAGCGTGCCTTCCTATGCTGGGCTCATGCCCGTCCCGATCGTTACCGTCTGGCTGGAGTCACCTGGGACCAGCTCGACGGTGCGGGTATGCGTCGTTGCCTCGAAGGCTGAGGTGTTGCCGCCCTCCGAGTTGGGCTTCTTGAGTATAGTGGGGTCGTCGTTGTTTACCCCTCTCGTGTATTTGGCAAGCTCGTCAGCGTGGTTGGCTTCTGCCGCGATGACGGTGTCGGCGAGTTCCGCTCCTTTGGCCTCACACTCGGCGGCCATGTCGGGGTCGCCGTGGATGGTGATGAAGCCACGCGGTCCGGGGAGCTTCATCGTGTTGTACGCGTAGTGGGGCACCGCCATGAACTTGGCGAACGCCTGGCGCCCCAGGACGTAGTGGTAGGGGCTGTCGAAGGGCACCAGCTCGAAGACGATCCACTCGGTGCGGAAGTTTGCCGGTGTGCCGAAGGTGACTGGCAGTGTGACCTTGCCGATCGGGTACGCCTTCCGACCGGGGACGATGCCGTGGAACGTGGAGTAGGTCGTCTCGATCATCGACTGCGGGAGCCGCAGTCGCCTGAAGGTGTCCAGGTACAGGATGTTGATGGAGCTGCCGCCGTCCATCAATGTCTTGGGGATCCAGTAGTCTCCCACCTTGGGCTTGACTACCAGGGCGACTCGACCTGGGTACTCAATGCGTGGCGAGTGGTCCTGGCAGCTCCAGGTGATGGGTTGCTCCGACCAGTTGAGAAACTGGGGAACGTCCACCTGGGCCACCGCGTTGACGGCGATGGTGCGGGCGATGACCTTCTTCTCGTGCTTCGTGTTGAAGCCTGTGAAGGTGTGGAGTGAGCCGGCCACGCTGCCGAATTTTCCGCCTTTTGGCGGGTTGTTGTCGGGGTCTTCCCGCGCTCGCCGTGCCTTCTCGATCTCCTTGAGAGAGTGGCAGTCGGCGGTCGTGTGCGTGGCAGGCTTTCCTTCCCTGCTGTGAAATGCACAAGGTTGGTTAAGGAGGGCCGCGGGGTCGAACCTTGGTTTCGCCTTGTAATTGCCGCCGTCGCGGCGTTGCCCCCCGTCGCGGCGGAAGCTCTTGGGCTCGCGCTGCGCGTGCCCAGCGTTGGCGACGAAGTCGACTCGCCCGTCACGCCACATCACTGTGGGCTGAGTCGTACTCGGAGGCGAGGCGGTGGATCGTGCGGACCTGACTCTCGGAGAGCCGATCGCGTGGCGGCGACTCGCGGATGCGAGCCGAGTCCTCCAAGACGGTGACGTCGGTGAGGCCGACGAAGAGACTGATCATGCCAACCGGCAGGATCATGCTGTGCGTGACGGGTCGCGCCGCTGGGACGTAGCTGCTCGCCAAGATTTGGAGCATCTCGCCGATCGCTATCATGCGGCCGGTGGCAATCGACTCGTTGATGGGCAGATTGGATCTCGCCGCAGAACACCGGCCAGACCGGCCAGGCCCCACGGTGGGCGCCACTATCATGGGAATGACCACGGCAGATGCTGCAATTGGCAGCGAGTTGTAGAACATGGGGCAAGGCCGGCCAGCCATCTGTGGTGCGAGATGAGGGCGGAGACACAGGGTTTTACCCAGGTTCGGCCCCCCGGAGGGTAAAGACCTACTCCTGCTAGATTATATTATTATGAGAGTACAATGGGACGAGCTCGGCGGCTAGGCAGCGAGTCGCTTGGGTGGATGATGGAACGTATCTTCTACACGCCCTCTAGGGAGATTTATATAGACTCACCCCCTAGGGTTTATAGTTCGCAACCGAATCAGTTAAGTCTTCGGCAATCGTTTAACCTAACCCGACTGGGCCTATCTACTCTCCTGGGCCTTCAGCTTCCAGTCGCTTGAATCTACGCCAGGTCTTGATCCAGTCGCCGTCCTGCAGGCCCACTCGCCAGCTCCTGGGCCGGTCGGAAACGCCCTCCTGGGTATACCCCGGTAGGCATATCCCCATCATCCATGCATTCATAATCATTTTAGGATCTTTTTCAATGTCATTTCAAAACAGAGGCATTTGAATGTCTATTATTTTATGTAAGCAAGGCATTGTCCCAATGCTACTCTCTAGTAAGAGATTATTTGTTTTAAACCAAAGATATTTGATCCTATCGTTGATTGATGTTTTCCTAAAACTTGGAAAAAAATTGCAAAACAAAATATGAATTTAAAACCAATTTTATATCTTTATTAAACAATGGTATAGGCACAGTTTTCTTTTAAAATTTCAAGGGGCCAAAGTGGATTTGAGTGAACAATAGAGCTAAATGCTCAATTAAGAGCTGGATCCATCCTACCAAAATCCAGAACATTTTTGAATTCAATTTGGTTTGAAAATCATTTGAATTTGGTTCCTGGAAATTCAAACAGTAAAATAAAAAGGATAAAGAATAAGAAATGGGACGGCGCCACCCTTTCGGCCCAGTAGCCAAAACAGCCCACCCGGGGTTCTCCTTCTCCCTCTATTTCTCACCGCAGCCACACGCACCCACTCGCTGACAGTCCGACCCCACATGCCCCGTCATCGTCATCCCCAAACCTCGCCCACGACCTGGCCTCGTCGTTTCCTCCTCCTCCTTCACTTCCGTGTTTTAAATCGATTAAATGCCGTTAATTGCGTGCGTAAACATCGCCCCCGCCCCGGATACTTAATCCCCCCCTCGCGGCCATTTCCCCCAACATAGCCAGCCAGAAGCGCCGCCAGGCTCCGCGAATTCTCGTTTGCACCGCCACAACACCGAGAAGCTCCAGCGACTGATTTCGGTGAGTTCCGAGCGCCCCTCACCTTTTTCTTGACCCTGTCGAGTTCGCCATGTCTCTGTGCTGCTCCTAATGTCTTTTATTTGCCCGCGCATGACCCAGGTCACCGTCCCCGACCACCTCAGCAAGCGACAGAGCCGCCGCCTAACTCCGGTGAACGATTTGGGTAAAACCCGACCACCCCTTGCTTTCTCTCTGACCCTATCATGATCGCCAGATTGTTGTGCACACCCTGACGCCTTTGGTTTGTGTTAGGGCGGTCCATATCGTCGGCAACATTGTCGTCTGCAAGAACCCGACGTCGCCCGCAACTCCGATGAGCCCCAGCGACCTCCACAGCACGCCCCCATCCACACCAGCGAGTCGTTGAGCATCAACGCGACCTCGCGAGTCTGGTAAGCATCTCGACCAACCCCAGCCCCCTCCGTAGCCACCAGAACACCACTGGCAGAGCCGCGCCGCCGCGCCGCCGTCGCTAGCGCCGCCCATCCATGGTCGCATGCTTGGCAACTGCTGGATCTAGATCGAGCGCATAGGAATAGATCACTTATCGAAGGGGTACGAATAGATCTGGCCCGTGCGTTTTCATTTAGATCCTGCGGCTCTCGTTGATCGATCCAGCCGAAACGGTATCAGCCAATCAAGAGCTGCCGCGTGGCCTGTGTTTAGATTTAAAAACAGAATTTAGATCTATTAGATGTTCAAACTTGTAAAATTCATAACTTTTGATCCACACGTTCAAATTTTGTAAATTTTATATCATTGGAATCAGGAGGAAGAATTTTATCCATTTATGCAATTTGTTTAATGATTTGCTTCTGTAAAATTGGTTATAGTCTTATTTTGAGTATAGAAATTATTTGAAAAATGATTTAAAGACTAAATAAAGTTTATTTAGTGTATATTTGTCTTGTTTGTGATTCAGTATTGTATACTTGTCTTGTTTGATTTAGAAAAAAATCATCACATGGCATTTGCATGCATTCATATATTTCTTCTTGTATATTTTGATATGTGATTTTGGTGCTATCATTTTATGTGTAGATTTTGGTGCTAGTAGTGATTGTGGTTGTGAAGATTGTTGCTACTCCCCCAACTACCAAGGCAAGTGGTGCTTCATACTTATGTCCCAATATGTTTTCCTATGCATTAGAAATATTTTGTATAGGTCTTGCATGAATATTTTGCTAAGTATCTATATGCTATGCTTGGGAAATCCTAGTAGTTGTAGAAATGTTAGAATTTCCTTTAAGTTAATATACTTGTTATTGCCATGCTTAGCCTAGCTAATAGCAACCAAGGGTGGAATATAATCATGCTATGGAAAATATTGTTAAGTCTTTGACTTATGTTTTTGCTTAATAAAACAACTAAGTGAATGAAACACCTGGGTGGAATGGTAATTGCTTGGTGGTTTTTTGTTGAGTGGTTACACAAGGCCCATTTCTATGGTTTACCTTGTGTATCTCACTTGTGGATTGCCACCCAGGAATAAAGAGATTTGAGATGCCAAATGTTAAGAAGCTTCTAGTGTAGCCACATGGCATTATGGGCCCTGCCTGGATCATATAGGTTGCAATAACTTAGCCAAATTGATAATATAGTGTAGGGGAATGATAGATTTGGAGCGCGTCCATTTTGGTCTAAGGGAAGGCTTCCGAAAGGTCCTGTCTTGGTGAAAATCAAGTCTTGTGGGGAAAGTGCACAACCTCTGCAGATGGAATAAACTAAGTACTTAGCCGTGTTCCCGGTAATGGACAACTTGAGCATCAAGACATGGAAGCTATCAAGAATCTCCTGATCCCAATTTTCTAAGTTAAAACTTGTGGTTGAACAAGGGTGAAGGTTCACCAATTTCTATTGGTGGTTCCTTGGGAAAGTTTTTGCCAAACAAAAACTTAGTGTTTTCAACTGATAGGTAAAACCTATTTTGAGCAAAGCAAGCCTAAGATACACTTATCCAAATTCATGTAGTAACTAGATGTTAATATTCTACTAAGGTATCACTTGCCAATACTATTCCAATTTATTGACCCACCGTGGCTGTAACTTGTGATGTTGCAGGTTACTATGATGATGATTAGGGGTTATGAGTCTACACTCAACATGCTTGCCTGTGGCACATGAAGATGAAGACTTCTATTTTATATTGTTGTGTTAAACTCTTGTACTAGCTTATGGCTATGGAGTTGTAAAAGTCTATGTTATCTCTGGAATGATGTTGTAATAATGACCTTTGTTTCTGTGTACTTCATCTTAAACTGTGGATGCTAGCACTTGATCCAGGGACTAGCATTGCAATCACAGGGATCCTTGCCTTTATAAGGGTGGGATCTTACAGATGGTATCAGAGCACTGTGTTGCCTGTAGGATTATGACCCTAGGATTGGATTAGAAACCACTAAGGAAATTTTTTCAACAATTTCCACACTTGTCTTTTACTTCTCGTAAACTTTTCTAATCTTCTTTCTGATCTCCATTTGTAGATGAACTCCATCAACGAAGCTGTGAGGAAGGGACCACTCATGACCATGACCTTGGAGTGTGAGACAGAATTCCCCAAGGCCCTCAAGGACCTCATGGTTTCCATGGGGATACATGGTGCAGGTGTGTATAAAGGATTCCCCGTGATGGATGAAGGAGTGGAGTACTGGTGGGTGCAACTTCACTTGTACAAAAACAAGGAAGACAACCACAAGGAATCAGGTTTCTGCATGGTCACCAACTCAGTAATGCACACCACATTCTTTGACTCTACAAGAGATGCAGCTTGGAAGCTCATCAAGGAGCTTGGTGATAGACTCAAGTGTAGAATGCTTAAAACCCAAAATGACCTTAGGGAAGAAAAAAAGCATACCTAAGAGTTAGAGGCTACCAACCAACGTTTAAGAGAGGACATAATAGACTTATCAATGGAGTCATGTGATCAGGATCGACAGATTGCCTCTAGGGATGCCCTGTTAGCCAACTTGGCAACTGAGATGGGATTGTAATGTACTTTGTTAGTTGGACCACCACACTTATCGTTTTATTTCCAAAATTTCTATCTAAGTTAGGTTGAACCTTGGATTCTTGTAATGGATCTATGTATGCCATGACTTGTGTGATTGTTGCCAAAGATATGCTTGTGATACTTTGTCTTGTGATTTTTTTCTATTGATGTTGATTCTAACTTTTCTCTATCTTATAAAATAGATGCCTAATGTTACTATCAGCATGGCTGAAGAGTTCAAGGGAACTCGTTTTGGCACTCGTCTTATTGAGCTCACTAGTGTGCTCAAACTTCCGCTCCCTAGCATCATGACGCTTCCCCTCACCAAGTTTGAGAGGAAGGACCTTTGGGGCTTCAAAGTTACTCAGCCAAGACGCCAGACTAAGCCAACCACGGAGGCTATCACCTTCAAGCTAATGCATGACGACAAGGAGTCATGCAGGATTTACTTAGGCGTTTGGTAGGGAGGAACTCCAGAGATCTTAGAGGTCTTTACTTTCACGCCTTCAGAAGACGCGACGAGGAGGGTGAGGCTATTGAGTTCGAGGATGCTGCTAGAGAGACGGCGGAGCCTATTCGCCTGTACCTTCAGGACCTAGAGGTTCTCATTAGGTACCTAGATACCGATAGGACCAACGTCATGCTTAGCAGTGACGAGCTCCAGGTGCAGCTTCATGAGGAGGACAAGCTCTTCGCGGAGCAAGATGAGATAGTCAAGGGAATGGAGGCCAAGTTTGAGAGCCAGGACAGGAAATTCAAGAGCCAGGAGAAGAGAGTCCAAGACCGGAACAAGAAGATCCGGGAGATGAAGGAAGAGCTAGATACCAAGGACTTCAAGCTCGAGCATCAGCAGGGTGTGATTGAGAGACTTCGTTCACAGAAGAGGGCTCTTAAGGCCAAGATAGAGGCCTTGACTACCATGTCGAGGAATACAAGACCGCTATGGAGAATGCGGGTCTTACACTTGTTGATGAGGAGGTTGATGCAGAGGAGTAGGGATGACTACTCATTTATCTTTCATTTGCCATGCTTATGATTATTGATTCGCAATGACCATCCAACATGTGGGTGGCTTGCTATGGTGTGTTTACTTCTTCAAACTTGTTATTTATGTCGTTGGACCTTATGATTATTTTGATGCTTGTTTTGGTGATTGTCTATGTAATGTATTGTGCATGTTAAGAATCTATGGGTATCTCATTCTTATCCTTATGAAAACCACATATGCCTCCTCGACGTGCCAACCCCAACCCAAACAACAACAATTTCACCTCCGAGATGCAGCAGCTGATCACAGCACAGGAACAACTGATGTAGATGATGACCAGTTTTATGCAGAATCATAACAACAACAACAACAACAACAACAACAACAACAACAATAACAACAACAAAAACAATCAGAACAATCCACTAGGATTTGACATGCTCACGAGATTCCTAAGACTGAGGCCTGCAAAGTTCTCAGGAACTACTGATCCCTTGGTGGCCAATGATTGGCTACGTTCGGTGAACAAGGATTTGGTAACTGTCGGCTGCACCGACGAAGAGAAAGTCAGGTTTGCAGCACACCTGTTGGAAGGACCAGCAGATACTTGATGGGATAACTTCCAGATCACCACTCCCATTAACGATGTGACATGGGCTATCTTTGAAGATGGTTTCCATACAACTCACATCTCATCTGGAGTGATGAGTTTGAAGAAGAAGGAGTTCCATAACCTGAAGCAGCGCCACCGCAGCGTGGTTGAATATATTGAGGAGTTCAACAATCTGGCGCGTTATGCACCGGATGAAGTTGATACCGATGCCAAGAGGAAAACGAAGTTCCTCGAAGGACTGAACGATGAACTGAATCTGCAGTTATCTGTGGCCTATGACCCCACCTACCAATCGCTTTGTGACAAGACTACCATCTTGGAGAACAAGATGAAACAAGTTGAAAGCAGAAAGAGGAAGCACAGCTCTGACAATCATAGCTCGGGATTGTCTCAAAAGCGTTCCCATCATGATGATAGTGGGAGTTCTAGATCCCACAAACATGGAAAGTACAACAGCCACCACAACCACAACCGCCATCATGACAACAAGCATCACCGTAGTCATGATAATGACAAGTATAAGAACCACAAGAGTGGACACAAGAGTCACCACAGTGGAAGTGGAAGTGGCAGTCAGCCTGCAAAAAGAGATATCAGTCAGGTTGAATGTTTCAAGTGTAAGAAACTAGGGCATTATGCAAATGAATTCCCAGAAAATAAAGTTGAAGGACCCAACAGGCCCAACCCTTTCCAGAAGGGACAAGTGAACCACATCAATGTGGAAGAGATTTATGAGGAGTCCGATGTTGTGGCTGGTAAGTTCAAACTCAATTCTATTCCAGCACTTGTTCTTTTTGATACTGGTGCATCACATTCATTCATATCAAAAGCATTTGTTGATAGAAATGGGTTTCCAACTGAAAATATTGGGTGTCCAATAAAATTAAGTTCTCTCGGTGGAGATATGATAGTAAGTCTTGGATGTCGTGATCTAGTGATAGAATTTGGGAAGCATAAGTTTCCAGTGAGTTTGATAATCCTAGATTCCCAAGGACTGGATGTAATTTTGGGAATGGGTTGGATGACCAAGTATGAAGGAGTACTAGATTGTGCCAATCGTACTATCGCACTCACAACCCCAGAAAAGAAACGGATAAGATTCAAGTCTAACTTTGAATCAAAAGGGAGTAAGCTAAATTCTCTTAAGGGGTTAGCATAGACAGTGTGCCAATTGTGAGAGAATATCCGGATGTGTTTCCGAAAGAATTGTCGGGAATGCCACCAGATAGAGATGTGTAATTTCTGATTGACTTGCTGCTATGATCATGACCAATAGCAAAGAGACCTTACAAGATGTCAGTTGATGAGTTGAAAGAACTCAAGAAACAACTTGGAGAACAGTTGCAGAAAGGATTTATTCAACCAAGTTCTTCATCTTGAGGAGCACCAGTCTTGTTTGTGGAAAAGAAAGATAGAAGTCAAAGGTTATGCATAGATTATCGTTCACTCAATGAGGTGACTATCAAGAACAAATATCCTTTGCCTAGAATTAATGACTTGTTTGATCAGCTAGAAGGAGCCTGTGTGTTCTCAAAGATTGATCTCTGGTCAGGTTATTTTCAGCTTAAGATAAGAGAACAAGACATACCTAAGACAGCTTTCACCACTAGGTATGGATTGTATGAGTACACCGTGATGCCATTTGGTTTGACCAATGCACCAGCTTACTTCATGAATATGATGAACAAGGTGTTCATGGAGTTCCTTGACAAGTTTGTTGTCGTTTTCATCGATGACATTTTGATCTACTCCAAGAGCAAAGAAGAGCATGAGGGACATTTGCGTTTGATACTTGAGAAGCTTAGAGAGCATAAGTTGTATGCCAAATTCAGCAAGTGTGAATTCTGGTTGAATGAAGTTGGATTTCTTGGACACGTTGTGTCAGGAGATGGTGTAGAAGTTGATCCCGCAAAAGTGTCAGCTGTAACGGAATGGGAATCTCCTAAGTCAGTAAAGGAAATTCATTGTTTCCTTGGCTTGGCAGGATACTATAGAAGATTCATTGAGAATTTCTCCAAGGTAGCTAAGCCAATGACGAAGTTACTAAAGAAAGACAAGAAATTTGCTTGGACTAAAGGATGTGAACTCAGCTTCCAAGAATTGAAAAAGAGACTAGTGATAGCACCAGTCCTACGTATGCCAGATTTGGAGAAAGATTTCCAAGTGTATTGTGATGCATCTCATCATGGATTAGGTGCAGTTCTAATGCAAGAAGGGAAAGTTGTGGCTTATGCCTCGAGACAACTCAAAACTCATGAGGTAAATTATCCTACTCATGATTTAGAGTTAGCCTCTGTTGTCCATGCACTCAAAACATGGAGACATTATCTTTTGGGAAAGCGATGTGAATTGTTCATAGATCACAAAAGTTTGAAGTATATCTTCACTCAGAAAAAATCAACATGAGACAAAGAAGATGGCTAGAACTCATCAAGGACTATGACTTGAGTTTGCAATACCATCCCGGTAAAGCAAATGTTGTAGCTGATGCACTAAGCCATAAAGTATTTGTGAATGTCCTTACTAAGGGAGAGTTGCCAGATGATCTGTGTGCCCAATTTAGAGACCTCGGATTGGAGATTGTGCCTGAAGGACATCTCATGTCATTGGATGTTCAACCCACCTTGTTGGATAATATCAAGGAAGGCCCAGAAGACAGATAAGGAAATTGAAGAGATTAAGGAAAAGATTGGTAATGGAAAAGCCAAAGGATTCCATGAATACGAACAGGGTACCTTATGGTATGGAAAACGTATCTGCGTTCCGCAAGATCCGGAGCTTGGAAAACTGATTCTACAGGAAGCCCACAACTCACCATATTCCATTCATCCGGGTAACACAAAAATGTACATGGATATGAAGGAAAGATTTTGGTGGAATAATCTCAAGAAGGACATCGTCGAACATATTGCTTTGTGTGATGTATGTAGTAGAGTGAAAGCGGAACATCAGAAACCAGCAGGATTGCTACAACCACTACTTATTCTGGATTGGAAGTGGGACAAGATTGGCATGGATTTCATCACCGGATTGCCAAGGACCAGGTCAGGATATGGTTCTATTTGGGTAGTAGTGGATCGCCTCACTAAAGTGGCTCATTTCATACCGGTGAAGACAACCTACACAAGTTCTAAGTTGGCCAAGATCTATATGAATAGGGTTTTGTGTCTGCATGGAGTACCCAAGAGTATTGTGTCTGATAGGGGAACTCAATTCACTTCTCATTTCTGGAGGCAACTGCATGAGTCATTGGAAACGATATTGGAATTCAGTACTGCTTTTCATCGTCAGACTGATGGACAGATAGAAAGAACCAACCAGATTTTAGAGGATATGTTGAGGGCATGTGCCCTAGACTATGGAGCTAGTTGGGATGAAAGTCTGCCTTACGCAGAATTCTCTTACAATAACAGCTATCAAGCCAGTATTGAGATGGTACCGTTTGAGTTTCTCTATGGGAGAAAGTGCACTACCCCATTGCTATGGAATGGTGTGGGAGAAAGAAATTTGTTCGGACCAGAACTAATCAAAGATGCTGAAGACAAAGTCAAGCTAGTAAAGGACAGATTGACGATAGCACGGTCGCGACAAAAGAGCTACGTAGATCCTAAGCATAGAGAAGTCACCTATGAGGTGGGTGATAGAGCTTATCTTCGAGTGTCACCACTTCGTGGAGTGAAGAGATTTGGAGTCAAAGGAAAATTGGCCCCAAGATACATTGGACCATTCAAGATTCTGAGTCGTAAAGGAGAAGTAGATTATGAGATTGAGTTGCCGGAATCATTGTCTGCCGTTCACAATGTGTTTCATGTGAGTCAGCTTAAGAAATGCCATCCAGAGATGGAAGAGACTTCTTTGAAGGATACTATACCTTTGGAGGAGGTCCAATTAGAAAGTGATCTCACTTATGAGGAAAAACCTATCAAGATTCTTGAGACTGCAGAAAGAGTTACTCGGACAAAGACTATCAAATTCTGCAAAGTACAGTGGAACCATCATTCCGAAGAACAAGCAACATGGGAAAGAGAAGATGACCTTCGAAAAGATCACCCTCACCTATTTGCTAGACAATCCGAATCTCGAGGGCGAGATTCACCTTAAGGGGGTTAGATTTGTAACATCCCAAAAATCATGATTTCAAAGTTTGCATATCATCCATGCATTCATAATCATTTTAGGATCTTTTTCAATGTCATTTCAAAACAGAGGCATTTGAATGTCTATTATTTTATGTAAGCAAGGCATTGGCCCAATGCTACTCTCTAGTAAGAGATTATTTGTTTTAAACCAAAGATATTTGATCCTATAGTTGATTGCTGTTTTCCTAAAACTTGGAAAAAAATTTCAAAACAAAATATGAATTTAAAACCATTTTTATATCTTTATTAAACAAACGTATAGGCACTGTTTTCTTTTAAAATTTCAAGTGACCAAAGTGGATTTGAGTGAACAACAGTGCTAAATGCTCAATTAAGAGCTGGATTCATCCTACAAAAATCCAGAACATTTTTTAATTCAATTTGGTTTGAAACTCATTTAAATTTGGTTCCTCGAAATTCAAACAGAAAAATAAAAAGGATAAAGAATAAGAAATGGGCCGGCGCCACCCTTTCGGCCCATTAGCCAAAACAGCCCACCCGGGGTTTTCCTTCTCCCTCTGTTTCTCACCACAGTCGCACGCACCCACTTGCTGACAGGCCGACCCCACATGCCCCGTCATCGTCATCCCCAAACCTCGCCCACGACCTGGCCTTGCCGTTTCCTCCTCCTCCTTCACCGCCATGTTTTAAATCGATTAAATGCCATTGATTGCATGCGTAAACCTTGCCCCCGCCCCGGCTACTTAATCCCCTCCCTCTCGCGGCCATTTCCCCCAACATAGCCAGCCAGAAGTGCCGCCAGGCTTCGCGAATTCTCGCTTGCACCTTCGCAGCACCGAGAAGCTCCGACGACTGAATCCGGTGAGTTCCGAGCACCCCTCGCCTTTTGCTTGACACTGTCGAGTTCGCCATGTCTCTGTGCTACTCCTAATGTCTTTGATTTGCCCACGCTTGACCCAGGTCGCCGTCCCCGACCACCTCAGCAAGCGACAGAGCCGCCGCCTAACTCCGGTGAACGATTTGGGTAAAATCCGACCACCCCTTGCTTTCTCTCTGACCCTATCATGATCGCCAGATTGTTGTGCACACCCTGACGCCTTTGGTTTGTGTTAGGGCGGTCCATATCGTCGGCAACGTCGTCGTCTGCAAGAACCCGACGTCGCTCGCAATTCCGACGAGCCCCAGTGACCTCCACAGCATGCCCCCATCGACACCAGCGAGTCGTTGAGCATCAGCGCGACCTCGCGAGTCTGGTAAGCATCTCGACCAACCCCAGCCCCCTCCGTAGCCACCAGAACACCACTGGCAGAGACGCGCCGCCCATCCATGGTCGCATGCTTGGCAACCGTTGGATCTAGATCCATCGCATAGGAATAGATCACTTATCGAAGGGGTACGAATAGATCTGGCCCGTGCGTTTTCATTTAGATCCTGCGGCTCTCGTTGATCGATCCAGCCGAAACAGTATCTGCCAATCAGGAGCTGCTGCATGGCCTGTGTTTAGATTTAAAAACAGAATTTAGATCTATTAGATGTTCAAACTTGTAAAATTCATAACTTTTGATCCACACGTTCAAATTTTGTAAATTTTATATCATTGGAGTTAGATGGAAGAATTCTATCCATTTATGAAATTTTTTTAATGATTTGCTTCTGTAAGATAGGTTATTTTTGTAGAGACATTTATAGGCTTATTTTGAGTATAGAAATTACTTGAAAAATGATTTAAAGACTAAATAAATTTTATTTAGTGTATATTTGTCTTGTTTGTGATTCAGTACTGTATACTTGTCTTGTTTGATTTAGAAAAAAATCATCACATGGAATTTGCATGCATTCATATATTTTTTATTGTATATTTTGATATGTGATTTTGGTGCTATCATTTTATGTGTAGATTTTGGTGCTATCATTTTATGTGTAGATTTTGGTGCTAGTAGTGATTGTGGTTGTGAATATTGTTGCTACTCCCCCAACTACCAAGGAAAGTGGTGCTTCATACTTACGTCCCAATATTTTTGCCTATGCATTTGAAATATTTTGTATAGGTCTTGCATTAATATTTTTGTAAGTATCTATATGCTATGCTTGGGAAATCCTAGTAGTTGTAGAAATGTTAGAATTTTCTTTAAGTTAAGATACTTGTTATTGCCATGATTAGCCTAGATAATAGCAACCAAGGGTGGAATATAATCATGCTATGGAAAATATTATTAAGTCTTTGACTTATGGTTTTGCTTAATAAAACAACTAAGTGAATGAAACACCTGGGTGGAATGGTAATTGCTTGGTGGTTTTTGGTTGAGTGGTTACACAAGGCCCATTTCTATGGTTTACCTTGTGTATCTCACTTGTGGATTGCCACCCAGGAACAAAGGGATTTGAGATGCCAAATGTTAAGAAGCTTCTAGTGCAGCCACATGGCATTATGGGCCCTGCCTGGATCATATAGGTTGCAATAACTTAGCCAAATGGACAATTGGTGGTAGGGGAATGATAGATTTGGAGCGCGTCCATTTTGGTCTAAGGGAAGGCTTTTGAAAGGTCCTGTCTTGGTGAAAATCAAGTCTTGTGGGGAAAGTGCAAAACCTCTGCAGATGGAATAAACTAAGTACTTAGCCGTGTCCCTGGTAATGGACAACTTGAGCATCAATACATGGAAGCTATCAAGAATCTCCTCATCCCAATTTTCTAAGTTAAAACTTGTGGTTGAACAAGGGTGAAGGTTCACCAATTTATATTGGTGGTTCCTTGGGAAAGTTTTTGCCAAACAAAAACTTAGTGTTTTCAACTGATAGGTAAAACCTATTTTGAGCAAAGCAATCCTAAGCTACACTTAGCCAAATTCATGTAGTAACTAGATGTTAATATTCTACTTAGGTATCACTTGACAATACTATTCCAATGTATTGACCCACTGTGGCTATAACTTGTGATGTTGCAGGTTACTCTGATGATGATTAGGGGTTATGAGTCTACACTCAACATGCTTGCCTATGGCACATGAAGATGAAGACTTCTATTTTATATTTTTATGTTAAACTCTTGTACTAGCTTATGGCTATGGAGTTGTAAAAGTCTATGTTATCTCTGGAATGATGTTGTAATAACGACCTTTGTTTCTGTGTACTTCATCTTAAACTATGCATGCTAGCAATTGATCCAGGGACTAGCATTGCAATCACAGAAGAAAACAGGCAACTGGCACTGTGGCATCTTGTCAATAGGTTAGTTATAGAAAGTGTATAAAAATACCTCAAAGTGTAGACAAAGAAAATCAAAGTAGATACAAAACAAGCATGGAGCATCAAAAATTATAGATATGTTTCCGACGTATCAAGCATCTCCAAGCTTAACTCCTGCTCGTCCTAGAGTAGGTAAGTGATAAAAAGAATAATTTTTGAGGTGACATGCACCATCAAAACCAAGATCAAACCATTTGCAAGCATTGAAAGTTGGGATCAAAGAACTCTAAACATGTGCATGAAAGATGGAGTTCTAATAATAGGACATAGTAACTATGCACACAACATGAAAGGCTACAAACAAAGATCATGAATAACATGCATTGACAAACGTTTTTTTGTTTCACATACAAAAAACATAGCATAGTGACATTCAACTTGTCCCTCATAGAGTAGAAAATAGATGCATAGGACACCTTCAAAGTTCACAAGGGTGACTAGAAACAAATAGCACAAGAACAGGTAATATCACAATATGCATCAATCAATAAGCTTTGGAACACTACACACAGAATGTCAACTATGCTCTCTTAATGGTGCCTAAAGGTAGAAGGTGGAGACTCAATAATGGTGGAAGAAAGACCTTTTATAAAGGAAGCAGGGATTTCAAGTTTCAAAAAGAGCTTCCAAAAATGATGGTACTTGTTAGCTTTCAGCCCTCATTGTCGCTATCATAAGCATCTTGAAGTGATTAAGGTTAAAGTGAACAAAGATGGAGTATATGTGCGGTGACCCAACATACCACTGCATGTGTAGTACACTATAGTCGTTGACATGACATCTACAGAACACCATTCCGTAAATATCACATCCCTCAGAGTGGTACAATAGAAACATTGCGGGTCCATATTACAAATGTACACACATTATTATTATTACAATACCAGAAGTTCAAGACTTCCAAAAGATCCAACTTACAAACCAAAATATAAAGTGTTCAATGCAAATTTAAAAGTAACAACTCCGACTAGGAGTTGAGCTCAACAGCTTATTCTATAGAGTTCATGCTGCTCGGCTCCGTTAGTTACTACTAACTAGATACTTAATTGGACTCGTTCTCATCGACACCGTAGTGGATCTCGTAATCCACTCCTTCAACTCCTCTAGACATATCAGGTTCCTCGTAGAACACATCTTCTTGGCATTCGGCTGCATACATTGGCACGTCTTCAGGATCCTCAGAGTCTAAGCAAGGGATCAAAGGAAAGAATGAGTAACAACGTTACCCAACAAGTTCATTATATGCAAGGTGGGAAGTTTGATGCTCTAACTACCACCTTAGATTATAGATCCTTGGCACTATGCAGTTTTTGTAAATCTTTCTTCAAAGATTGATTTTATTCCGAAAAACTATGACAATCAGCCTTCACAGGTTGACCAGAACTTTCATGGAGTTCCTTTCCTGCCGCGTTCGTAGCTCCTTCCCGGAACATGGAGTACCAAGTTATAGTTCTTACACTCTGCAGAGGTGCGTTCGTTTACCCATGAGAGATCAACTCCTTGTTGCACAACCGGGCATACTTTTCCGTCCACAATTCCATGATGTGGGGCCCAGTAGTTGGTCCAAGCCAATCACTGCCCCCTTCGTGACCCCGCATGCCTCCTTGGTGTACACCATGCCCACATAATGAATTACGACAATGGTTTATACAAACCGTTAGATGCCAGAACTATCGTGGGACGATGAGAGTTCCCACCCATATGCTGCATATCCTCTACGAATTACCAATTAATATGCACGCTACGAGGATAACAGCCACGACCTGCACATCCGGCTTCATGCGATAGGAAGAAGATATAGCTGACTTCTCTGTTCCATTCCAAATCTCATGGCTAACGCGTAATATACGGTGCTAGAATCACTGATGTCAGGGGTTATTAAGTCCCTACTTGATCATTATTGTTGCAATTCGAAGTCTAAGTTCTATTGCTCCATCATATCACCACTTAGGATGATATCTAAATTTCTTTACTTGTGAAAATAATATTTTCTTTCTTTTATAGCATATATGATAACACACAATTTGCAAATACTTTGATAAAGACTCTTCAAAGGACATGAGCAAGTGAAGCACTTGCCTTGTGATGGCAAGGTAGTGAAGTCTGATGCTTGCACTAGACCTTGAGCTTCTAGTTCTACAAAAACATCATTATTGCCCGGTAAGGACAATATTTAAAGAAGAAAAATGATTATGCAAGTAATGTAATGCATTTTTTAATTCTATATGCATTTTCCATATATAAGGTGCCTTTTAATAAAGCAGCTATAAATATTATTTTTTTATATTTATTGCATATATTGAATTATTCTATTTTATTTCCCTTTTTATTTGACTTTATTGCTTTAATAATTGTTTTAGGAATTATTAATTATACATTAAAATTTATTATTAAATATTTATTTAGTATTTTTCAAAAATACTATAATATTAATATATAATGAAAGTGATTTTTATTTATTTTTATCATCTTTCAATAATTTTGTAAAATTCCATAAGGAATATATAAATTACAAAATTCTTATAAAAATTTAAATGTCCAAAATTTTATATCTTATTTTATTTGGATAGAGTGGATTATTTTTAATCCAAAAATATTTTATTTATAATTTTTGGACTTTTATTTTATTTTCTAGAATTTTATTGACGTCAGGGGCATTTTGGTATTTTCCAATTGACTAAAACAGTTTTTAAACAACTTGGGCTGGCCTTTTGGGCCTATTGGGCCAGTGTGGCCCAATAGGGTAAGGTAAAAATACCACCTCGAGGGGTTTTGGCCCACCCAGCCCATTCTCTCTGCCTCCTCCTCGTTCTCACCTTTCCTCTTCCCCGACCCCGCAGGCTCTAGCGCCGCCGCTGGCGATGGTCGCCGTTGAGGCTTCCCCTGGCCGCTGCCGTGGTGCAGGGTGAGGTTTGCGACTCCGCTTGTTCGTCTAGTACAACTCGATTTGACTCCGGGGCTTCCCCGTGGTCAAGTTCACCCCGTTCCCGAACCCTAGGGTTAGGGGAAAATGCTGTCGCCACCACCGTGGTCCCACCTACAGTGGTGTGTTGGGCTCGTGTGCTGCTATGGCCGCCGCCGTGGCCGATGTAGGTTGCAGCGCCCCCTGGGTGCTCCCTGTGCCGCCGCGGTTCGTCGGCCAATCTGCTTCCTCTTTGAGGTTGAAGCTACCTGGGAGCGTGAAGATCACATCAGGACGGAGTTTCCCTATCTCTTCAAATCCTAGGTAATCTTTTTTGTCCTTTTTCAAATCTCGGGACGAGATTTTGTTTAAGGGGGGAAGGTTTGTAACATCCCAAAAATACTAAACTTGGATCATCAAACTCTAATCATCAAAATTAGGGTTAACAAAAACTTTTCCAATTAAAAGTATGAAAGCATTCATATGTGTGTGTATTAAAATTTGGATTCTTTTGAATTGCCATGGTTCTGTGTTTATTTGCTTGTAAAATGACTCTTAGGTGAAATAAACCTCATCTAAACAATCCCCAAACTTTTCCCAAAGACAAATAACTCAAAATAAACAAATGAAGTGAATGGTCATATTTGCCAAATTAACTCCCATGCCTACTTTGGCTATCCCTAACTTTCAGAACTTAACAGAAACATGTATGGATCTTTGCACCCCTTGATAGTACTCATAATAAGGTACCAAGGCCCACTTTGTGATCATCCAAAAACATTTAAATTCTTAGTTTAAATGACAGTTTAAAATTGAATCTATCTCATATGGGAAGATCCCACTATTTCAAAAACCACTCAAACAAGCTCAAATTTCAAAACCCAAGCACCCACAGAATCCTCAACACATTCCTAGCACACCCACCAAAAATCTTTTCAAAATTCAAAACTCAAGTTCATGCGGCCATTTCATCAAACAGGTGACAGATTCAAATCAACAAAATCAAAAACACTATGTTGAGTAGTGTTTTGGGCCAACCTTGTTCCCTCTCTGGTTACCACTAGCCTTAGTAGATCATCTAGCACCCTTAACTAAGCTCTGGCACCACTGTGAGCTTGCCAATGCCATCAATGGTGAGCAGGCCGAGCCTCACCATGTCACCCCAGTGTGGACAGCAAGCTAGGAGAAGAACTAGTCGTGCCAACCTTGTCTAGCATGCAGCCCATGCCTCACCGCCCCCTCTCGACCATCCCTAGTTCGAAGACAGCGACCAAAACCGCCAAGAACGCCACGCCCGTGCCGCTGTCGACCATGCCAACGCGCACCGCAGAGCACGCGCCGTTCCCACGCAACCCGACAACCTCGAGCCCTCGTCGCCCGCCATCATGCACCCCACCGTCCTAGGAGACCACCAGACATGTTTGTTTCACCGCCCGTACCCCGTAGCCACCGCTCGCCGCTGAGTTCGCCGCCTCTGCCTCGCAGAGCATCGTACGTTCCCGACCAACTGCCACCGCCCCTACACGCGCATTTATGCTCTAGAGAATCGCCAGGAGACCGCCCGTCGATCGACAACCTCGGCCATGCCTCTAGCAGGCCGTAGCCATGTCGCACCGTCGCCTGCCCATCCCTCTCGGTCTCGCCGTCGATCCTATAAAAGGAGACGACCCCCGCTCGATTTCTTCACACCATCTCACTCCCCTCAGCTCACTGATCCTTCCACCCCTTAGCCATAGCACGAGGAGCAGTAGCTTGCCGGAATTGCGCCGGAGCAGGCCGCCTCTGGAGAAGAAGGGAGCCGTTGGTTTCGACAACCCCCGGAGCTGCCACGACCATCCCTGAGTTTTGCATCGTCGACTTCATCGTATGCCCGCCTCGCCGTCGTCACTGGAGCCCCGGTATGCCCCCCTATGAACCCCCACCGAGCCGCTAGGGTTCGAGCTCGCCGGTGACATGTTCATCTGTAAGGTTCCCAACCTTTAATAAGGTAGAGATCCCTGTGTTTACAATGCTAGTCCCTGGATCAATAGCTAGCATCCACAGTTAAGATGTAATATCAAGAAACAAAGGTCATAATACCACTTTATAACCAGGAATAAAGTAATTTATTACATCTTACATAGCTCATTTGGCTATCTCATTACAATGCAGCAGAATATAACAATAGCATGGGGTCTTTCATCTTCAAAGTGCCACAGGCAGTCATGTTGGTTGTAGACTTGTAATCCTAATCAATACACTTCACTAACATCAAACAAACCTGCAACATAATAAGTTACAACCACAAGGGTCAATACATTTGAATTGTATTGGCAAGTGATACTATGGTAGTATAGTGGAGTCTATCATCTATATGCATTTGGCTAAGTGGAGCTTAGGCTTGCATTGCTCAAAATAGATTTTCCTTATCATTTGAAAACACTAAGTTTTTGCTTGACAAAATCACCCAAGGCATCTCCCAATAGAAATTGGTGATCCTTCAACCACCAGTTTTACTTAGAAATTGGGATGAGGAGATTCTTGATAGCTTCCATGTCTTGATGCTCAAATTGTCCAATTCCAGGGACATGGCTAAGTACTTAGATTCTTCCATCTGCAGAGGTTGTGCACTTTCCCCACAAGACTTGATTTTCACCAAGACAGGACCTTCCAGAAGCCTTCCCTTAGACCAAATGGACGCGTTCCAACCTATCAATCCCCTACCACCAACTGTCCATTTGGCTAAGTTATTGCAACCTATATGATCCAGGCAGAGCCCATAATGCCAAGTGGCTGCACTTGAAGCTTCTCAACATTTGACATCTCAAATCTCTTTGTTCCTGGGTGGCCATCCACAAGTGAGATACACAAGGTAAACCATAGAAATCGGCCTTGTGAACCACTCAACACAAACCATTCCTTCCATTCCACCCAGGTGATTCATTCACTTAGTTGTTTTATTAAACAAAACACAAGTCCTTGACTTAGAAATATTCCATAGTATGAATATAATCCACCCTTGTTTTCTATTAGCTAAGGTAAGCATGATAGTAGTAGGAATCTTAACTTAGGAAATTCTACTAAGGTTTCATCTACTATGATTTCCCATGGCATAGTTTACACTTAGCAAAATTCCATGCAAGTCCTACTTAGAAATATCACTAATGCATAGTGAAAATAATGGGACAAAAGTATGAAGCATCACTTGCCTTTTTGGTAGAGAATATGAGTTCACTCCTTGATCTTGCAATATTTACACTCTTCAAATCACTACAATCCAATCAAGCAAGCAATATTTCAATCTACCATTCAAGCAACATCACATAAATTAATAGAACCAAAACAATGCATGCAAGCATGCCAAACTTTGTTTTATTTACAAAAGTGGTTTATAATAGGTTATAAACATTCTAAAACACTTATTGGTCATTTTATATAGTGGCAAAACTATTTGCAAAAGATTTTACTTATAAACCATTTTTAAACCAAAGCATTATTTTATGTGGTTGAAAAATGAATTTATCAAAGTAAAAATCTTTATAAAGTTCACCAAATACATTTTCAAATCATAAAACTTGGTGTTTAGGGTCAGAGAGTTTATTCCAAAACATTTCCCAAAGGTTTTCTTCAAAAAGCATTTTTAACAAATAAACAATATTTTTATTTGACTAGAAATGGTTTAAATTAAAGGTTTATTATTTTACTTCACCAAACATATTTTTGAAACCACAGATTGATTTCTATGGTAAGTAGGTTCAAAACAATCCATTTGCCAAAGGTTTCATCTCAAAAATCATTTTAGAACAAATTTTATATTCTAAATATGCCTACACATGTTTCTGCAAAAACAAACAATTTAACAGAAGCAATTTACTAAACAAAGGGCATGGCTAGATAGGTCTTGTCTTGCTGAATCCATTGATATAAAATTTGCAAAATTTGGACATGTGGTTTGAAAGTTATGGATTTTACAAAATTGAGCAACAAATAGATCAAATCTGTTTTTATTCAAACAGACAGGATCACGTGGCGCTTTCCTACTGGTGCGTACCGTTTCGCTCGGATCAGCATATATGTCCATTAGATCTAATTACATCGCATGGCTCAGAGGCTCTCGTACCCCTTCGCTTAAGTGACTCCATTTAAGCCTCAGGATCAAGATCCAACGGTCCCTAGTTCAATGACCTAGAACTGGCGGCGCTGGAGTCTGACGCGCGGCGGCAGCGGCCTGGCAGTGGTGTCGCCGGCGATGCAGGAAGCGAGAAAGAGAAAGAGGGGGCTCACCGGATTCGCTGTACGATGCTGATGCTCAACGTGTTCGCGGGGAGGCAGGGGGCGCACGAGGACGAAGGTAATTTCTCGCTGGAGTTGCGTCTGACGACGGCTTCTCCGTTCGTTGTCGCTTGCGAGAGCTGCAGGTCACGAGAAGACGCCCAAAGGGTGTCATTATATGCGGAAGGGTTTGGCGACCATGCGTGCGTCATCAGGATAGGGAGGGGAGAACGGAACTTACGGGGAGAGGTCGTCGGAATGTCGGCAGACGGTGGTGCTGTTCTGGCAGAGTCGTTGCTGAGCTTGCAGGGCGAGCGCGAGCGAGGAAAAATTGCTGGAAGGTGCAGAGGATGCTGGCGAGCAAGCTCGTGTGCTCAGGAGGCAGTGGGGCTGACGGTGGTGGCCAGAATTTGATTGCGAGCTCGCCGGAGCAGAGGGCGGTGTAGGGGAAATTGGGAACAGCCTGGGGGCTCCGGTGGGGCGACGACTGGGGGGAAAGAGAGAGGAGGCGAGGGCGTTTAAGATAGCATGGTCGAGGGGGAGGATTGATCGCGCATTCAAACGAATTTACACCCTAAATCAAACGGCAGAAAACGGTCGCGAGGTGAGGGGCGGGGTCAGCGGGGTGAGGAAGATGATGATGTGGTGTGGGGTCTGTTGTTAGCGAGAGGGAGAGAGGAGGAGTGGGGTCCAATCATCAGTGTCTCTGCGGGTGAGTTTCTAAGTAAGGAGAAAACGGTTCGGGGGTGCGAGGGAGTGGGCTGCTGGGCCTTAGTGGGCTGCCAGATGGGTTGGGTCTGTTTTCCATTTTTTTTATACTAAACCTTTTTCTTTTCTGTTTTTGAATATTCTGATTTGATTTTCATTCAAACAATTCAAGCAATAAATCAATTCAAACCTCAACCAAAATTTGTGTAAATTCAAATACTGATTAACAACACATTCCAAAGTCAAATTTATAATAATTTATTTATCCTTTTTAGGGTCTTTTAATTAATTAAAATAGGCTCTAGTATTAATTAAAATAAGTTTGAATAATACTATTAAATCTCCATTTGAATTCAAATCATCACTAAACTTTGGGTGAGTTTTAATTTTGTTTATCAACATATTTCAAAGTCCAAAATAAAATAATACTTTTATTCTTTTAGGATCTATTAATAATAATTAAATAAATAGACCATAGTCTTTAATTCTAAATAGGTTTTAATTTATTTTAAAACTCTTTTTGAAATCTAAATAATATCAAAATCTTTTCAGTAGGTTTCATTTGAAAAACTAAAACACTTGTAAATCTTATTTAAAATAAATTAACAAGTTTTAGTGTTTATTTAAAATGGAAAAGCCTTTACTTTAATAAAATGGATATTAATAAATCCTCATTATTTTATTTAAATAAACCTTTACTCTTTTTATCAAAATAGGAATATTTTATTTCAAAAGTTTGGCCAAGATTTAATTTGGCTCTATAAAATAAACCTTATTTATATTTCTACCTTTTCTTTATAAAGCCCAAATCTTTTTATTTAAAGATCCAAAAACAGGGATTCCAACTATTGTAACTTTATTTATTATTTGTTTATCTTTTTAAATCCTTTTAGGATTATATTTGACCAAAATAGGTTTTGATGTTTCCAATTGGAATCAAAAAGTTTCTTCTCACCCTAAATTTCAACAATTGTTTAACTTTTTTATTTATTTTTTTCACATTACAAGATTTGTAAAATCTTGGGATGTGACATCATCGTCGACGACGACCCTGAGCCGTTGATCTCACTTCTAATCCAACGCACCACATCGCCCCGTACCGCTTCGCGTGTTATGAGCCACTGACTGGTAGACCCCCCCTGTCAGTTGAGTCCCGCACTGCGCAGTGACACTGGGTCGGCCCATTAACCCTTCCCGCGCAGCCCAACCATTTGAATTTAGATTTTTTTATTTTAATTCAAACTCAGTTCTGTACCTAGTTTCAAAAATCAACCCTGCTCGATTCAGTGAACCAAATTGCATGAAACCAATTTTGTTAGAAAGGTATTGAAATGCTTAATCCAAGCCCGTTGGATTCAAATCATTTGGATATGTAGATCAACCTTGGTAAAAATAACAAGGCATAAGCTTTTCTGCATTCAAATAGTTTTCAAATTTCAACCATAATAGCTTTTGAGTTGATTCCAACTCTCAAAAATCATATTTGATCATACCTTTCAGAATATATAAAACATTTGGGTTTACTTACAGAAATAATGTTCAAGTAATAAAAGAATGCCACATAGGCATTTCTAGTCACTTTAATTATTTAAAATATAAAGGTTAAACCTTATTAAATTGTGACACCACTTTAAATCACATTCCCATGTACTGAAATATGTGGTGATGACATGTGTCAACATGATCCCATGTTTGAGTTGGAGAATATTAAATCTTAAGTAGTTTTTCAATGAGTAGAAATTACTTTTCTAAATAAACAAATTACTTTTCTAAATAAATAAGTTAAGACAAAGGCTTTAATCTTGTAATGTTAGTGATGATACTAGATCTTCTATAGAACCCCTTTGTGTGATGATTGAAAATAGTTAAGTATTGTTTGATGATTGTGTACCTCATATTTATTCATAGACGCTAGTACCGACCAAGGATACGAGGAGGAAGGAGGATACTATGAAGAAGCCGAGGAGAACTTCAACCACTACTCTGCTCAAGGCAAGCTTATACTGATACTTATGCAAGCCAATACTTGCAAGCCTTACTAATCAAGTTGACCTATGCAAGCTAACACTTGCAATTATGAAAGTTAGATAACCTATGTAATGCACTAAGCATGCTTGGTTAGACACATTTGATGATACCCAATCCTAGTTTTACTTGGAAGCTTATTAATTTATTTCTTTATCAAAGATTTCTCTTAGAGTAACATAGTGAATTGTAGATACTAGAAAGATAATGGAAGGTTGCATAAAGAGCATTAAATTTGGCCTAAGCTCTTGATGCCATCCTAAGGCATGAGATTGAACTTAATTAATCACCACTTGTTTACCACCCCTCATTAGTACTTACCACACTTGTAGATGCTAGTGCTAAGCATAAAACTTGATCAACTTTAGATGGGAATAGTTGGTGGAAAATGGTTATGAAAACCTTAGAATGATGAGTCATTTTACTGAGATGTTTTGACATGTGTTTCCGAACACCAGATGATTTGGATGATGAAAATGTTAAGGCATGAGCCTTAGCCCTTTATAAAACTGATGGTTGTCTGGATGCGATACCATTCAAATTTTACGTACAACCACAATACCCGAAATTTGGGTAGGGCTTGAATGGAAACTTATATACCTTAGTATGAGTTCCCTCATGGCCAAGGTTTGAGCTGAGGCTACCTTGTGAAGATTGTCCACCTGTGCAGTACCCAAGATGACAGTTGTTCATGGTTGGGAGGCCTAACTCACAGGAGAGGTGCCTATACTAGGGCGTGTAATTGAAAGGTTAGGATTGATTATCCGCATACTGAGTATGGTGAATTCAGGATTTGTTCCTGACGGATGTATCGAATGTTGTGGTGAAAGTGTACAATCTTTGCAGAGTGTCAAACTATTCGAATAGCCGCGTCCACGGTTATGGATAGTTGGAGTGGCCATACTGTTCCCCCGTCAGATGTTTTCAAAATGACTTATGAAATGAATTGAGAATTTGACTTGACCACAACAGAGTTGTGATATCAAATTCAAGTTCCCACTTAGGTGTTATAAAATTTCAACTAGCTTTTCTTGTTTCTGAACTTAGTAGAAGTAAATCTGGCTTTTTGCAAAACAACCCTAGAGCTTAGTGTCCTACTACAAAAACCCCCTTCACTTGTTAGTATTAGTTTGCGAGTACTTAAAGAGTACTCATGGCTTTGTCCCTGGTTATTCCCGTGGCCAGACTATGAAGAGGATTACCAGGACGAAGGACCCCAGGAAGGTTACGACAACTAGGATCGTCTCCCATCGTCAGCATTGCCTGTGACCCCGAAGATGGAGCTTCGCCTACGCTACCTTTATTATTACGTATTTCCGCTGCTTGAGTTGTATTAATAACTGGATGATGAGATCCTTATTTGTGTAAGACCTTATGTATGGTTTGTAATGGATGATGTCCTATGATATCCAAATCTGTTATATCTCGCAAAAATGGTAATCCTGGGATTGTGATGTATGGCATAACAGGCATCTGGGATTAAAAATCTGGGTGTTGACACTTGTCAGATTTATTCCAGTGGTAATCCACTATGATCCCATGCTAGTGTTTCTATGGAATCCCTGATTGGATTATGTTGTTGATCTGACAACTTACTCTACTGTCAGAATGCTTATACTGACAGTAGTTTCTCTCTATAGTTGCTTACTGCAATTATAATGGTAGGCTTGTATGAGATTATACATACTGGATATAATCATTACATGTAATGATTTTCTATCGATGTATACATGAATATGATATTGATTCCTGGCACTTGGCTTCAGGAAGATGATATGTATTGGTTTGTCCCTTTTTTCTACGAGAACTAAGCAAAGATTGGTTTTAGCTCATTAAGAACTTGTCCTTGTGATACCATTGTAATCTGGCACACAAGTGATTGGGTTTTTATTTCTGGGCTTAGCTTTGTCAATACTTGTGCTTAATACTGGCAAGATAGAATAAAAGCTTTTCTTAACTCTCCTGCCTATGATGTTGGTCTGAGGCTCTAGGATTTTAAGTCCTAGTTAGTTGAGCAAATAGTTTGTTTGTAGCTTGTAAGATTATAGGTGCTACTCTCTCTGGGAGATGTGCCCTGATCTGATAAGAACAAATGAAAGATGGTTTAAGTTGCATAAATTAACACTAGACTCTGTGATGCTGGTCTGAGAGATTAGTGCTTTTGGCTGAGTTTGATTTCTTAACTTTATACTTGAAATCTCTAGGATAGATTCACCTCACTTAGGTGAGTATTGAGAGATTATTTCATAAAGCAACACATGATTTTGTTTAGATACTATGAATGAATGATGTGATGGTTTTATGAGGCTCACCACAAAATTTGATGTTGATGTAGTAAGTTGATGATGATGATGATCTTAATCTGGTTTTGCTGGACTCTTGTGCTTGCTCTTGAGCTAGCCTGCTCCTCCTAGCTCTTGGGCTTGATCTTGCTATCTACCAGATTCATCCCCCTCCTTATGTCACCATCCTGGTGATGTTTGGTTGATCTGGGTTGGTTTGGTTTGGCTGCTGTTCTTGGTGTCTACACTGGCTGTGCTTGTGTGTTGTGTAGTGGAGAGATGCACTGATGTGCTCCTTGTGTGCCTACTATGCACTTGTGGATAGGTTCAGAAATTTTGAACTTACTATTATCAGATTACTTTCACCTGGCTGGTGAATTGGTCCTTCTTGGCTATCATTTGACTTCTGGATTTGAATTTATGAAAGATGAAATCTTTCATATTGGTGAAACTTGCCCCTTTATAACATTTCTCAATGATGAATTTTTCAAGTGCATTTCACTGACATATCTGAGAGAAATAATACTAACACCAATCTTATTTTGTTTCTATTTAGTCTTTGTCTTGCAGGTACAAAGATAAAGATGAAGATTTAGTGTAGATTTAGATATAGGATAGTTAGTACATATTCAAATGTAATTTTCTTACTCTTTTGTAATTTTTCTTTTATTATTCTTATAATCTTTATTTTATTTAATTGTAATAAAGATTATATTATTATTAATAAAGAATATTCTTATTCTTTATTCTTTTGTAAATTGTGAAGTTTGGAATGACTTCAGTAGGTTACATTCTTTGTAACTTGTTTATGTATTAATAATATGAAATGAATTTCATATTCAATATTGTTTTTGGATAAGATTTAAGTTATAATACTTATCTCTTAATTAATTTAAGATTCAAATCATATATCTAAATCATTTAAATTATAATTCAAACACTCAAGTTTAAAATTCAAATTCATTTTAAACACATAACTCCTTAAGATCATCTCAAAGTTTATAACAATCACCCTTTAAGACTAATCCTAATCTCAAAGTATGAAAGAAACATTGATTACTTAGGTTTTTTTATTTGGTGAAAATTTTACCCACATTTTCACAAATGAATGCATGCAACAATTCATATTCCTAAATATACCCTTCATTAGGTCCTAAATACTAGGATGTTACAATATGCTTGACGAAGTATAAGTTGGCAATCTCAAGTCCCTTGAATACGAGGGCCACACCTCATGCTACTCAACTTCACTCACCTGTAAGTTCTTGTCATTGTAAGTATTTGCATATCATTGAGGACCGCCAACGGGGTACCCCTTGCACATGGTACAGGAGCTATCCCATAACCAAAATGACAAGTCAAGCAGACACTAAGCATCTTAGCAATCTTCTTATTTACCATGGGAATATGGTTCTTTTTCTCTCTTTCCTCTTTTCTTAATGTGTCTATATTTTTATAAGAAGAATTCTTCATAGATGTCACTGTGGTGATGCTGCAAGTTTCCACCATGATTAGGCATGGCTTAGGCTAGCGGCCCAGTCGTTTCTCTAACACAGGATACAAACTCCATGGACTTACAAGTTCCCTCTTTATTTCACACCGGTGACATCCATAGACAAAAGAGCATGATATCAACTAAGTACAAAGTACAAGTGCAATGTTGAAAACGTTCCCCGTGACAGCACGGTTTTTCTAATTCCAACATATAAGTGCAAGTATATATAACATAGATGACACAATGGTTCAAGTTCATTAGGGGCAAAGAATATAAAGTGTGCCATCAAGTTTGTGAGGGCTTTAATCACTAATTTTTCACATAACAAAATAGTTTTTAATTGGAAGATAGCTGAAAACAAGAATATACTTGGAATGGTGTAAGACACCATGCATAGGAGGTTAGAGTGGACACTTTGGAATAACTTGGTTTCTTGGGAGTTGGAAGCATGAGTAGAACTTACTCATACAAGTGGAGGCTAGCAAAAGACTGGGAGCAACCAACTAAGAGAGCAATAATGACCATAATCATGCAGAGCGACAAAACATTACTAATCAAAGCATAAAGTGGTACTACATGTCAAGGACTAAATGATCATAGAGGCTATGGTGACTGGTTCAAAGTCATAACATGGTGTGAGCATGTGCCAAGTCAACCCAAACAAAGCATCAAAGGAGAATACCACAATGCTATGCTTTTGTATGCTAAAACAACGCATGATTCCTTCAAGGCACATTAAGCAATCCTAATTGTTTGGAACAAGACATACTACCGAAATAATTACTAAGCATAAGGTCAAAACAACACCTAGCATGTCATGCTAAAGTATAAGTCACAGTCAATGCAAGCTCCCTTTTGTACCACTTAAGCATGAAGCTTTCTACTCTTTCCAACACCAAACAACTTATTTGAAACAACTCACAAAGATAATAATCAATAAAAACCAGTGAGCTTGTTTCACAAATCCACAAAGAAGAACTAAAAAGTTCTAAGCTAAAACCACAAGAAAACTAAGGCTGAACGCAGTGCTAGCAAAAGTGAAGACTCACAAAACAATAAGAGTGAAAAGTAGAGTGTTCTAGGCAATGGAAACAGAGTGTGTCTCTCTCCAAAAGAAGTGTGGTGTAACCAACCAACTTACTCAAGCAAACTAAGCAAACGAAAACAAAAAAAAACAAAGACGCTCCAAGAACAATACAACTATGCATGAAATAATAAAAACGAAGTGTCTAGAAGGACCTGAGATTTTTATTGATGAAGAAGGGGATGCCTTGGGAATCCCCAAGTTTTGACGCTTGTACCTCTTGAATATTTCTTGGGGTGAAATAGGGTGGCATGCCCAAGCTTGAGCTTTTGTCCATTCTTCATCTCATTACATCATTCTTTCTCTACACCTGCAAATTTTCCTTCATACAAAACTTCACGCAATCTTCATTAGCAACATTAGTGTATTCAAAAGATAATAGACCTTTAGGCAAAGCTTTTGAACAGCAAAACTTTTCACTAAAAACACAAGCTACTGTAGCAAATCCTTCAAAAATCTCAATTCCCCAAAAGAGAACTCAAAAAGGTATCAATAAGAAGCAAATGCAAATAATGCCAGAGATTTGTCAAAACAGACCAGCAGGTAGAAACCGATTTTTTCGAAGACCTTGTGTTGCTCAAATTAAAAAGTGTTGAACTAATGAAAGTTAGCTAACATACTGGTAGATTTTCAGCTCAATCCGACTTACAGAGACTCCTCATGAATTTTTATGGTGGAGGACAGAAATCTGTTGCGGGGCAGCAACTCCCCAAATATTACTTCCCTCTCATTAGACGTCATTCTTGGCACAAAAAGCAAACAAAAAGGATAAGGAGAGGTCATTATAGAAGTAATAACTTCTAAGACTCAAGAAAACTATCGGGTTATCTCCCAACACGTACTTTTCTTTAATGCCTTTAAGTTAGGCAAGATAGTTTGAAAGATGCTCACATAGGAAATATGAATTGATTTAAAAGAGAGCATCAAGAAGCAAATTCAAAGAACATTTAGGTCTAACCCACTTCCTATGCATACGAATCTTGTAAAGAAACAAGTCATGAAAGCACAAAGAAACAAGCATAGGAAAGCAAAACAAGTGCAACTTCAAGATTTTCAACATAAAGAGGGGAAACTTAATATTATTGAGATGCATAAAACCATGTTTCCCTCTCTCATAATAACTTTCAGTAGCATCATGAATAAAATTAACAATATAACTATCACATAAAACATTATTATCATGAGCCACATGCATATAATGATTATTACTCTCCACATAAGCATAGTCATTCTTATTAATTGTAGTGGGAGCAAATTCAACAAAATAGCTATCACTATTATTCTCATCACCATAATCATCAAATATAGGAGGCATATTATAATCACAATAAACTTTCTCTTCAATAGTAGGTGGACTAAAAATATCATAGTCATCATTGTAATCATCATATATTGGAGGTTTTGTATCATCATAAGAAATAGAATAGCTATCTTCCAAAGCTGGGGAACTAAAAAAATCATTTTCATAAAAACTAGCTTCCCCAAGCTTAGACGTTTCCATAGCATTAGCAATAATGGTGTCCAAAGAATTCATACTAATAACATTGCTATTAGCATGCAAATAAAGTTCCATAGGTTTTTTAATTTTATCTTCAAACACTTCATGTCCTAACTCAAGATAAATGCTATAGAGCTCTCTAATTTTGTTGTTGTTTTCCATTAATCCTAACTAGTGAAAACAAGAAACAAAAAGACAAAATTACAGAATCTAAAGGAAATAACTTTGAGCACTCACACCGGAGGATGTGAGTACCTTTTACCTTACCTCCCCGGCAACGACGCTAGGAAAGATCTTGATGTCTACGCACTTCTATTCTTGTAGACAGTTGTTGGGCCTCCAAGTGTAGAGGTTTGTAGAACATCAGCAAGTTTCCCTTAAGTGGATTACCCAAGGTTTATCGAACTCAGGGAGGAAGTGGTCAAAGGTATTCCCTCTCAAGCAACCCTGCAATCAAGATACAAGAAGTCTCTTGTGTCCCCAACACACCCAAAATCGGTGCACTAGTTCGGCGAAGAGATAGTGAAATATAAGTGGTAACGGTGCCATAAAAGAGCTTCTGACTTGTTTTTGACGTGGGTTAACGGTGCCAGAAAATAGCTGATGGCGTGGAGGAACAGACTAAAGGCAAACTGATGGAAGCAAGAAAACATGCAACAGATCTAGTAGAAAACGGTGTTCCAATGCTTAGAAACAAGTCCTAGGGATTATACTTTCACTAGTGAACACTCTGTCATATAAATATCCTATCTTCATTATACTACTCTTAACTAATCTCCGGTTGGACACTCTAATCCATGGTAGGTCTATAAGAGCACACCTAAAAGTCCGCCTTCCACAATCTAGATAACCCCACACTGTCACCTTGAGCGCTAGATGGTTCCAACAAACACCACAATTTCATAGAGACATCCAACTCCAAATATAACTCATAACAAATATTCAATCTAGCCAAAGTTCCACACACGGTATGCACGTTGTCACCTTCACACACGTGGGGAAAAGCATAGATCTATTAAAGCACAAAGAGTATTTATGTAGACTCAAACCTAAGTGCCACCATGGGGTGCATGCTGTCACTTTCACACACATGGGGAGAGGAGAGATCTAATGAAGCACTTGAGTATCAAGGAAGATCTACTTGATTACAAAGCTGTCAACACCCGGATTTTTAATCCCATATGCCTGTTATGCCATACATTGCAATCCCAAGATTACCATTTTTGCGAGACATAACATAATTGGATACCATAGTACATCATACATTACAAAATGTACATAAGTTCTTACACAAATAGGGATCTCATGATCCAGTTCTTAATACAATCTCAAGCAGCAGAATACGTAATAATAACGGTAGCGTAGGCGAAGCTCCATCTTCGGGGTCACAGGCAATGCTGACGATGGGAGATGATCCTAGTTGTCGTAAACTTCCTGGGGTCCATCCTCCAGGTACTCCTCTTCATAGTCTGGCCATGGGAATAGCCAGGGACAAAGCCATGAGTACTCTTTAAGTACTCGCAAACTAATACTAATAAGGGAAAGGGGTTTTTGGATAATAGGACACTAGGCTCTAGGGTTGTTTTGCAAAAGCCAGATTTATCTCTACTAAGTTTAGAAGCAACGAATGCTAGTTGAAGTTTATAACACCTAAGTGGGAACTTGTATCTCATATCACAACCTTGTTGTGGTCAAGTCAAAGTCTTAATTCATTTCAAAAGTAATTTTGAAAAGTCTGACGGGGGAACAGTATGGCCACTCCAACTGTCCATAACCACGGACGTGGCTATTCGAATAGTTTGACACTCTGCAGAGATTGTACACTTTCACCAGAACATTTGATACATCCGTCAGGAACAAATCCTGAATTCACCATACTCACTATGCGGATAATCAATCCTAACCTTTCAATTACACGCCCTAGTATAAGAACCTCTCCTGTGAGTGTGGCCTCCCAACCATGACCAACTGTCATCTTGGGTACTGCACAGGTGGACAATCTTCACAAGGTATCCTCAGCTCATACCTTGGCCGTGAGGGAACTAATACTAAGGTATATAAGTTTCTAGTCAAGCCCTACCCAATCATCGGGTATTGTGGTTGTACGATAAAATTGGAATGGTATCGCATCCAGACAACCATCAGTTTTATAAAGGGCTAAGGCTCATGCCTCAACATTTTCATCACCAAAATCATCAAGGGTTCGGAAACACATGTCCAAAACATTTCAATAGAATGATCCATCATTCCAAGGTTTTCATAACCATTTTCCACCAAGTATTCCCATCTAATGTTGATCAAGTTTTATGCTTAGCAATAGCATCTACAAGTGGGGGTAAGTACTAATGAGGGGTGGTAAACTAGTGGGGTTTCAACTAAGTTCAATCTTATGCCTTAGGATGACATCAAGATTATCTAGCTTAGGCCAAATTTTATGCTCTTTATGCAACCTTCAATTATCTTTCTAATATCTACAATTTACCTCAGTAATTTCTAAGTAAGAGCTTTGATAAAGAAATAAAGAAATAAACTTGCCAATAAAACTAGGATTGGTTTATCAAGTAGTTATGATCCTATATGCTTTAAGGCATATAGTGGCATGGTAGCAAGAAAGTAGTAGCTTGCATAGGTCAACTTGATTAGTAAGGCTTGCAAGTATTGGCTTGCACAATATCAGTATAAGCTTGCTAAATTGCAAGTGTTAGCTTGCCTTGTGCAGAGCAGTGGTTGAAGTTCTCCTCGGCTTCCTCTTCATAGTATCCTCCTTCCTCCTCGTATCCTTGGTCGGTACTAGCGTCTATAAATAAAGACAATGTACACAATCACCAAACAATACTTAAATACTTGCAATCATCACACAAAAGGGTCCTATAGATGATCTAGCATCATCACTAACATTACAAGATTAAAGTTTGGTTTAGTTCCTTTTATTTTTAGAAAAGTAATTTCTACTCATTGAAAAGTTACTTAAGATTTAATATTCTCCAAACCAAACATGGGATCATGTTGACACATGTCATCACCACACATTTTAGTCCAAGGGAATGTGATTTAAAGTGGTGTCACAATTTAATAAGGTTTTACCCTTTTCTTTTAATTAAATAAAGTGACTAGAAATGCCTATGGGGCATTCTTTTATTACTTGAACATTATTTCTGTAAGTACACCTATATATTTTTATATATTCTGAAAGGAAGGGTTAAATGCGATTTTTGAGAGTTGGAATCAACTCAAAAGCTATTATGGTTTTAATTTGAAAAATGTTTGAATGCAGAAAAGCTTCTGCCTTGTTATTTTTACCATGGATGATCTTCAGATCCAAATGACTTGAATCCAATGGGCTTGGATTCAGCATTCCCAGACCTTTCTAACAAAATTGGTTTCATTCAATTTGGTGCATTGAGTCGACCTGGGTTGATTTTTGAAACTGGGTACAGAAGTGTGTTTGAAATAAAATGGAAAAGGTTTAATTCAAATCACTGGGCTGCGCGGGAAGTGATACTGGGCCGGCCTGCTAAGCGCAGCGCTTCCACGGGCTGTTTAAGTGGCTGTCCCCACACGTCAGTGAGACAGCGGGTGCGAAGTGGTACGGGGCAATGTGGTGTGTTCGATCTGATTCTAATCCAGCGGCTGAGGGTCATCGTCGACGTTGGGCAAACGGCAGCGAGACAGAAACCTAGCGCGGCCAGTGGGGGTTGCTGGGGGCTCACCGGGGTTCGGGCGAGGGTCGGCAAGGCGGGCGAACAACAAAGTCGACGACGGCGAACTCAGGGGTGGTCGCGGCAGCTCCTGGGGTGGACGAAATCGACGGCGCCCTTCTTCTCTAGAGGCGGCCTGCTCCAGCGCAATTCCGGCGATGCGCTGCTCGCCTTGATCCGGGACTGAGGTGGGGTGGTTCTGGGTGAGAGAGGAGTAGAATGGTGTGAAGAATTCGAGCGGGGGAGGCCTCTATTTATAGTCGCGACGACGAGACCGAACGGGATGGGCAGGCGACGGTGGCGACATGGCTATGGGCTGCTAGAGACATGGCCGGTGGTGGCGATCGCTTGGTGGTCTCCTGGCGATGCTCTACGGCTTTAATGCGCGCGTAGGGGCGGTGCGGTTTGGTCTGGAACACGTGACACTCTGCGCGGCAAAGGCGGCGTCTTCGACGGCGAGCGGTGGCTGTGCGGCATGGAGCGGCGAACGGGGATGTCTGGTGGTCTCCTAGGTCGGTGGCGATCATGTATGCACGCGACAAGGGCGGCGCGCGGTCTGTGGGCGTCGGTCAAGGGTGGCGCTCTGGCGCATGATCGGCACGGTTGGCAGAGGCACGGGCGCGGCGTTCCTAGGTGTTGTGTTCGACGTTTTCGAGGCAGGGCTGGTCGAGAGGGGCGGTGAGGCATGGGTGATCTCCTAGACAAGGTTGGCACGGCTAGTTTCTTTCCTAGCTTGCTGTCTACACTGGGGTGGCAAGGATGCATTCGGTTGTTCACCATTGATGATATTGGCAAGCTCACAGTGGTGCTAGTGCTTGGTTAATCTTGCTAGATGATCTACTGAGATGGTTGTGAGCTAGATAGGGAACCAGTTAGGCTCAAAACACTGCACACTATAGTGTTTTGATTTTGTTTGATTTGTGTCTGCCAAGTGTTTGATGAAATGGCCGCAAGAATTCAAGTTTTGAATTTTGAAAAGATTTTTGGTGGGTGTGCTAGGTTGGTGCTGGTGAGTCTGCAGATGCTTGGGTTTTGCAAGTTGAGCTTGTTTGGGTGGTTTTTTAAAAAGTGGGATCTTCCCATATGATAAAGATTCAATTCTGAATTGTCATTTAAACCATGCATTTGAAAGTTTCTAGATGATCACAAAGTGGGCCTTGATACTTTGTTATGACTAAAATCAAGGGGTGCAAAGATCCAGAAAAGTTTCTGTTAGGTTCTGAAAGTTTGAGACAACCAAAGTAGGCATGGGAGTTAAATTGGTCAAATTGACCATTCACTCATTTAGCTTTGTTTTGATTTATTTGTTTTTGAGAAAAGTGTGGGAAATGTTTAGATGATGTTTATTTCATCTAAGAATCCATATACAAGCAAAGGAACACACAAACAAGTTGGTTCAAAAGAATTTCAAATTAAATGCATACACATATGCATGCTTTCATATTTTTATTGAGCAAAGTTTTTGTTAACCCTAAATTTGATGATTAGAGTTTGATGATCCAAGTTTAGTATTTTTGGGATGTTACAAAAGCTCATGATCACAATATGACCATGCATAGAGAGATAGGGAGAGAGAGAGAGAGATGACCACATAGCTACCGGTAGAGCCCTTAGCCTCGAGGAAGAACTACTCCATCCTCATCATGGGAATCAGCAATGGTGATGAAGATGGTGGTGGAGATCAATGGAGATGGCTCCAGGGGCACTTCCCCATCCCGGCAGGGTGCCGGAACAGAGACTTTCTATCCCCCGAATCTCTCCTTCGGTGGCAGTGGCGCTATGGAGGTTTTTTCATGGATTTCATCTGGATTGCCTATGGTTTTTGGGTCGGAGGCTTTTTATAGGCGCAGGAATCAAGGTCGGTGGGGTCCAAGGGACCACACCCCCTGTGGGTGCCTCCAGGGCTTGCCCGCGCCTAGGGGGGTGCGGCCACCCTATGGCCCCCACCGACTCTGCTTCGTGGTTCTGTGTTGCTCCGGGAAAAATAATGACTTTGGCTTTTGTCCCGTCCAATTCCGGGAATATTGATTTTCTTCCTTTCTGGAACCAAAAACAGAAGAAAACATGCAACTAGCACTGTGGAATCTTGTCAATAGGTTAGTTCCAGAAAGTGTATAAAAATACCTCAGAGTGTAGACAAAGCAAAGCAAAGTAGATACAAAACAAGAATGGAGCATCAAAAATTATAGATACGTTTCCGACGTATCAAATAGAAAGGAGAAGTTGAAGTTGGAGGGCATGTTAGAAGATTACAAGAAATTGGTGTACCCAAATTGCAAAGATGGCAGCACAAATCTCGGTACCACACTGGAATTGCTGCAATGGAAGGAAGGGTGTGGTCTAACTGAATCCGCATTTGAAAAGATGCTGAAAATAATGAAGCCTAAGTTTCCAAAGCATAACGAACTTCCCGAGAGTACGTATGAAGCAAAGAAGACTCTCTGCCCTCTAGTATTAGATGTGCATAAGATACATGCATGCATTAATGACGGCATCCTCTACCGCGGTAAGGAGTATGCGAATTTAAATAAATGCCCGGTATGCAATGCATTGCGGTATAAGATCAGATGAGATGACCCTGGTAATGTTGAGGGAGAGCTCCCCCCAGAAGTGGGTTCCTGCTAAGGTTATGTGGTATGCTCCTATAATACCAAGGTTGAAATGCATGTTCAGAAACAAAGAGCATGCCAGGTTGTTGTGATGGCACAAAGAAGACCATAAGAAAGACGGGAAGTTGAGACACCCTGCTGATGGGTCGCAGTGGAGAAAAATCGAGAGAGACTTCCCGGACTTTGCAGGTGACGCAAGGAACTTATGGTTTGGTCTAAGTATGGATAGCATGAATCCTTTTGGGGAGTAGAGATGCAGTCACAGCACCTGGTCTGTGACTCTATGTATCTACAACCTTCCTCCTTGGTTGTGCATGAAGCGTAAGTTCATTATGATGCCAGTGCTCATCCAAGGCCCAAAGCAACCGGGCAACGACATTGATGTGTACATAAGGCCATTAGTTGAAGAACTCTTACAACTGTGGGGCAAACTAGGTGTACATGTGTGGGATGAGAACAAACAGGAGCCATTTGACCTACGAGGGTTGCTTTTCGTAACCATCAATGATTGTCCTTCTCTTAGTAATCTTTCAGGACAAACAAACAAGGGATATAAGGCATGCACACACTATTTAGATAATACTGAAGGTACATATTTGCATAAATTCAAGAAGGTTGTGTACCTGGGGAATTGATGATTTCTTCTGACCAATCATCCCGTAAGAAAGAAAGGCAAGCATTTCAAAGGTGAGGTAGATCATTGGAAGAATCCTGAACTCCCTGCTGGTGATGATATATTTGGTATGGTCAAGGACATAGAAGTAATCTTTGGAAAGGATCCCGGCGGTCAATCAGTTCCGAACGACATCACTACCGGACACGCACCCATGTGGAAGAAGAAATATATATTTTGGGAGCTGCCATATTGGAAAGTCCTACATGTCCGCTCTTCAATCGATGTGATGCACATGTCGAAGAATCACGTGAACCTGCTAGTATTCCTAGGCGTGTATGGGAAGACAAAAGATACACCAGAAGCACGGGAGGACCAGCAAGTTATGAAAGACCCAAATAACATGCATACACAACACAAGATGGATAAAGGGCATTGACGACTGTCTACCCACAGCCTGTTGGGAACCCCAAGAGCAAAGTGTGAAGCAGCAAGCAGCAAGTTTTCCCGCAGTTGATACCAAGGTTATCGAACCAGAAGGAGGAAGGAAACATCACATAGGTGTTGCAAGCAACGCGAAGACCTGCACAACACAAACTCAAGACTTTGCCCCAACAAACATTGAGGTTGTCAAGCTCACCGGTTTGCTGTAACAAAGGATTAAACGTATTGTGTGGAAGGTAATGGTTTGCAGCAAGTAAACAAGTAACAGTAGAAGATGTATCAATGGAAAATATTGGACCAGGGTCCATAGTTCACTAGAGGTGCTTTCCTTAGATAAACAACATGGCATGGAGGGTAAACAAATTACAGCAGGGTAATTGACAGGAACTGAGCAAGGCATAACAATGCAATTACTAGTCAGAAAGATCCTATGAGGTTGATTGGGCAATACAACAAGGTACATAGACCGCCATCCAACTGCATCTATGACTAGAAGTCCACCTTTAGGTTATCATCCGAACCCCCTCCAGTATTAAGTTGCAAATAATAGACAACTGCTTTAATCAAAGTGTGTAAGGTAAACGGTCCACATGTTCCATGAACAAGAGACCGTTGTTTTCTCCCTAGTAGCAACAACAAATCTACAACCGAAGAGATTATTGTCACTTCCCTTGGAAACTAGAGGCATGAACCCACTATCGAGCATAAATAATCCCTCTTGGAGTCACTAGCAACTACTTGCCCAAGATAGCTACTAACAATGGAGAGCATGCAAGATCACAAACAACACAGACATGATACAATCATAAAGACAAAACCATTAATCAAACCAACATAATATTCGCAATATCTATCGGATCCCCGCAAACATAACATGAATGATTACAAATAGATTAGATCTTGATCATGAACGGAGCTCACAAGATCTATACATGAAAGCACAAAGGAGGAGATACAACCATCTAGCTACTACATGGACCCATAGTCCAAGGTGGAACTACTCATGCATAATACCGGAGAGAAGGCCTCCGGGATGATCTCCCCTCATGTAGACCACCCCGATCTAGGGACGATGGTGGCGGCAGCTACAGACGGTTTCGTGGATTTCTAATCGGGTCCCTAGGGTTTCTGCATCGGGGGATTCTTATAGGCAAAGGGGGAGACCGAGGAGCCGGCCAGGGGCGCCAAACCCTAGCCAGGCGTGGGGTGGGGCCCAACCGCGCCTGGGGTGGGTCTGGCCCCTCTAGCCGGCCCCTCCGGCTCTCCTCTGGACTTCTTGTTCCCCACGAAAAGTAATTTAGTTTGTCCTTTGTCCCGTCCAATTCCGAGAACATTTCTTTACTAACTTTTCTGAAACCAAAAACAGTAGAAAATAGGCATCTGGCACTATTGCAACTTGTTAGTAGGTTAGTACCAGAAAACATGTAAAAATCACCTCAAAGTGTGGACAAGTAAAGCAAAGTATATACTAAACAAACATGGAGCATCAAAAATTATAGATACGTTTCCAACGTATAAACATCCCCAAGCTTAACTCCTGCTCCTCCTCGAGTAGGTAAGTGATAAACAGAATAATTTTTTAGGTGACATGCACCCTCACAATAAAGATCCAACCATTTGCAAGCATTGAAAGCTAGGATCAAAGAACTCTAAACATGTGCATAAAACATGGAGTTATAACAATAGGACATAGTAACTATGCATGCAACATGGCAAGCTACAAACAAAGATCATGAATAAAATGCATTGAAAAATGTGTGTTTGTTTCACATGCAGAAAACATAGAATAGTGGCAATTAGCTTGTCCCTCATAGAGTAGCAAATAGATGCATAGGACACCTGCAAAGTTCACAATGGTGACTAGAAACAAATAGCACAAGAGCAAATAATAACACAATATGCATCAATTAATAATCTTTGGAACACTACACACAGAATGACAACTATGCTCTCTTAATGGTGCCTAAAGGTAGAAGGTGGAGACTCAATAGTGGTGGAAGAAAGGCCTTTTTGTAAAAGGAAGCAAGGATTACAAGTTTCAAAAAGAGCTTCCAAAAATTATGGTACTTGTTAGATTTCAGCCCTCATTGCCCCTATCATAAGCATCTTGAAGTGGTTAAGGTTAAAGTGGCAAAGCTAGAGTATATGCTTGATGAAGTATAAGTTGGCTATCACACCTCATTCATACTAAACTTTGGGTCTAGGTAAGTTCTTGTCACTGTAAGTATTTGCATATCATTGAGAACCGCCAACAGGGTAACCCTTGCACATGGTACAGGAGCTTTACCATAACCAAAATGACAAGGCAAGCAGACAATGAGCATCTCAACAATCTTCTTATGTACCGTGGGAATATGGTGCTTTTTTCTCTCTTTCCTCTTTTCTCAATGGGTCTCTTTTTTAATAATAAGAATGGTTCATAGATGTCACTATGCTGATGTTGCAAGTTTCCACCATGATTAGGCATGGCTTAGGCTAGCGGCCCAGGCATTTCTCTAACACAGGATACAAACTCCATGGACTTATAAGTCCCCTCTTTATTTCACACCGGTGACATCCATATACAAAAGAATATGATATCAACTGAGTACAACAAAGTACAAGTGCAATGTTGAAAACGTTCCCCGTGACAGCACGGTTCTGCTAATTCCAACTTATAAGTGCAAGCATATACAACAAAGTTGTCACAAGGGTTCAAGTTTATTAGGGGCAAAGAATAAAGTGTGACATCAAGTTCGTGAGGGCTTTAATCACTAAGTTTTCACATAACAAAATAGTTTTTAATTGGAAGATAGTTGAAAACAAGAATATACTTGGAATGGTGTAACACACCATGCATAGGAATTTATAGTGGACACTTTGGAATACCTTGGTTTCTTGGGAGTTGGAGGCATGAGTAGAACTTACTCATACAAGTGGAGGCTAGCAAAAGACTGGGAGCAACCAACTAAGATAGCATAATGGCCAAAATCATGCAGTGCAACAAAGCATACTAATCAAAGCAAAGAGTGGTACTACAAGTCAAGGACTAAATTATCATAGAGACTAATGGTGACTTGTCATAGTCATAACATGGTGTGAGCATGTGCCAAGTCAACCCAAGCAAAACATCAAAGGAGAATACCACACTACTATGCTTTTGCATGCCAAAACAATGCATAATTTCTTCAAGGCATACTAATCAATCCCAATTGTCTGGAACAAGACATGCTACAACAATAATCACTAAGCATAATGCCAAAACAACACCTAGCATGTCATTCTAAAGTCTAAGACACAATCAATGGAAGCTCCTCTTGCACTTCAAGCAAGAACTTACTACTCCTTTCCAAACACCAAGAAAACTTATTTGCAAAACAACACGGCGAGAACGGGGGTCCAAACTACTTAAGAAAACTAAACAAACTAAGCAAATCAAACGAAAACTAAGACGCTCCAAGAACAACACAACTTGTGAATGAAACAATAAAAACGAAGTGTCTAGACACACCTGAGCTTTTTATTGATGAAGAAGGGGATGCCTTGGGCATCCCCAAGATTTGGCGCTTGTATCTCTTGGATATTTCTTGGGGTGACACCATGGTGGCATCCCCAGGCTTGAGATTTTGTCCATTCTTCATCTCATTGGATCATTCTCTCTCTACACCTGAAATTTTTCCTTCATACAAAACTTCACACAATCTTCATTAGCAACATTAGTGTATTCAAAAGATATTAGACCACTAGAAAAGCTTTGGAACAGCAAGGCTTTTCACTAAAAACACAAGCTCATGTAGTAACGCCTTCAAAAAGCTTAATTTACCTGAAGAGAACTCAAAAAGGAATCAATAAGAAGCAAATGCAAATAATGGCAGAAATCTGTCAAAACAGACCAGCAGGTAGAAACCGATTTTTTTCAACATCTTCTGTTGATCAAATCAAAAAGTGTTGAACTAACGAAAGTTAGATAACATACTGGGTGATTTATTCGTAAATTGTGAGCTCAATCCTAGTTACAAAGTCTCCTCACGATTTTTTTATGTGGAGGATAGAAATCCGTTTCAGGGCAGCAACTCCCCAAATCTTACTTCCCTCTCATTATAGGTTATTCGTGGAACAAAAAGAAAATGAAAAAAGATAAGGAGAGGTCATTACTGAAGTAATAACTTTTAATACTCAAGGAAACTCTTGGGTTATCTGCCAACAAGTACTTTTTTAATGCCTTTAAGTTAGGCACAGAAAGTTTGACAAGATGCTCTCATAAGAATTATGAATTGAAGTCAAAGAGAGCCTCAAGAAGCAAATTCAAAGCACATTTAAGTATAACCCTCTTCCTATGCATAGGAATCTTGTACACAAATAAATTCATGAAGAACAAAGTGACATGCATCGGAAGATAATACAAGTGTAACTTCAAAACTTTCAACACAAAGAGAGGTGTTTTAGTACCATGAAAACTCCTACAACCATACTTTCCTCTCTCATAATAATTTTTAGTAGCATCATGAATAAACTCAACAATATAGATATCACATAAAGCATACTTTTCATGATCTAGAAACACATAATTTCTATCAAGCTCAAAGATAGTGGCATTAAAACCTTCAAAGGTTTTACCCAAAGTAGATATTTCATAAGGATCCACCAGAACATAACATTCATCCTCCTTTGGTAAGCAAGGTGGAAAATCAAATAATGTAAGGGATAAAGAGTTACTCTCATTAGAAGGTAGGCATGGGTAGATAATCCATTCTTCCTCCTTTTGTTCATCACTCTCCCCCTCTTTTTCATCTAATGAGCTTCCAGTTTCAACAATTTATTCTTCCATAGGCTCCTGCAAAGCATTAGTCTCTTCCAATTGTGGAAAACGCCTATTAAAATATTCAAGAATATAGCCATTTTCTTCTCTGTAATTATCAAAGAAAAATTTAAGTATCTCATAAACCTCAGATTCATAAGGTGCATCATCAGTATTTTCAAGAAAACTGGGAAGTTCAAATGCACCCTTGGAGGCAATAAATTCTTCAATTTGTTCCACATCATCAAAATCATAATTTCCTTTAACATAAGAAGATATGGTAACATTATCATTATACTCACATTGAAAGGGTAGGTGTTTATACCTTCTACAGTAACATGCTTTATCAAAGCAATAAGTAACATTATAAGTAGAGCACACATCTCTAGCAATAGTATTCAACTTATCAATTTGTTCCCATAGGTGTTTCCCTTTGTGTGACACACGGTGTTCCTTATAATAATACTTTTGTTCTTCCATGAACCCACCTTGACAATAATAACTAGTTTCAAAGAAACCATCCATTGATAGAAAGCATGACCAAGGAAGGCAACAACAGACCAGCTGCTAGAGTAGGAACTAATTTTTTTGTGTTTTTTGAAAAGAGGCAAACAAAACCAAGCAAAAGAAACAAAGCAAACTAAAAACCAAGTAAAGAGAAAGGAAGTGAAGGACTCCCCTTGTGAAGACATCCTTAGCCTCCCCGGTAACGGCGCTAGAAAAGCTTGACGATTGTCTACGCACATCCTGTTGGGAACCCCAAGAGCAAGGTGTGAAGCAGCAAGTAGCAAGTTCTCCCTCAGTTGAGACCGAGGTTATCGAACCAGAAGGAGGAAGGAAACGTCACACATGTGTTGCAAGCAACACGAAGACCTACACAACACAAACTCAAGACTTTGCCCCGACGAACAGTGAGGTTATCAAGCTCACCGGTTTGCTGTAACAAAGGATTAAACGTATTGTGTGGAAGGTAATGGTTTGCACCAAGTAAACAAGTAACAGTGGAAGATGTTGAAGGGAATATGCCCTGAGAGGCAATAATAAAGTGTTTATTATGTGTATTCCAAGTATATGATAGATGTTTATTTTGCATGATATAATTGTATTAATACGGAAACGTTAATACATGTGTGTTTAATAAACAAACAGAAAGTTCCTAGTTATGCCTCTCTCATAAACTAGCTCGTTGATTAACAAGATGATCATAGTTTCCTGATCATAGACATTGGATGTTGTTAATAATGAGATCACAACATTAGTGTAATGATGTGATGAACATTCATCCGAAGTATAGCATTACGATCAAAGTCATTGAGTTTATATTGCTATAAACAACTTACGAAGTGATCCTAATCCTTAGACCATGAGATCATGCCAATCACTAACACCGGAAGAGTTTCTTGTTGACATCAAACATCACACCATAACTGGGTGATTATAAAGATGGCTTCAAAGCTACTAAAGTGTTATGTTGAGACTCATGGATCAAGAGTGGAATTTGTTCATCCCGATGACGGATAGATATACTCTAGGCCCTCTCGGTGATATCAGATTGGTTAGCTTGCAAGCAAGTGATTTGATCACTAGAATGTTATATCACGGAACAAGAAAAGAGTGCATGTCAGTAACGAGATCAAACTAGGTATGGAGATACCGATGATCAAATCTCAGACATGTAATATATCGTGAAACAAAGGGATTAAGATACAAGCGTAAAAGGTTCCGACGATCACAGGAAAGTCATCGTTGAATGTGTGGGAGTCAGTATGGATCTCTAGGTCCCGCTAATGATTATTGATCGGAGAAGGGTCTCGATCATGTCCGCATTATTCGCGAACCATAGGGTGACACACTTAAGGGACACTAACATCCAATTGGAGAAAATGTTTCATGCCGGAAAGAATAACAAGCGCATGAATTTATTTCACTAGATACCGAAACAGGTTTTCGGTTGAAATTGCAGAAAGTGTTTTTGCATGTGAAATAGAATTCTAGCAAGGGGTCATATGTGAATGTTTGTCATTAAAGTAATTGACAAAATTATGAATAAATAAAAAGAGTTTTATTTAATGAGAGTTTGCATTAAATTTGGTGGAAATTTAATAGCAAGTTTGAGTGGGATTTTGAGTGGAGGGATTTGAAGAGGATTTTGTGAGTGGAGTGTCCACCCACATGAATGAGGGGAGGGCAAGGGGCAACCCCCATGCGCCGGCCACCCCCTTGGGGTTCCCCCTCTCCTATAAAAGGCACCCCTCTCCCTCTCTCTCACTCACACCTCCTCGTGAAGGATCTCTCTCCCCCTCTAGAATTTATCCCCATGGTCTCGGACTAGTGAGATACATGTTCCTGGTGGCTATTCGGCAAGAAAGGGTTGTGCTTCCATTGCATCGCTGGAGCGAGGAGGCGTAGGTTGCTCAATGTCTTGTACGTGTGTGCAAGCACGGATGCGCTGCTGCTTTACGGCGCTAGGACTTCCTCTCGATCTTGAGATCGGCAAGAGATCGTCTACATCAACCACGAGTCGAACTCGTTAAGCTTTGTCGGTCTTCAAGGGTATTTTCTCTATAGATATACATCCGCCCTTTGTTTGTATCTAGTAGATAGATCTTGGTACATAGTTCACATCGTAGGGAAAATTTTGTTTTATATGATGTGAACCCTACAGTGGTATCCGATCTAGATCTATGCGTACATGATTTACACAGGTAGTACACATATGAGTATGTGGGCGATGATGATCATGTTGTTGCTCCTTAGTTGTAATTTTGGATATTGGTGGCATTGTGGGATGAAGCGGCCCGGACAAACTTTACATGTCCTCGCACATGAGACCTGTTCCATGCTTGACATGCAACTAGTTTGCAAACGTGGCTAGGGGGTGTCTGTCTCTCCTACTATAGTCAATATCTATTTTGCAATGAGTTGTCAATAATTTGGTTATCCTAGTTGTGGTTCATGTTCGTAGATAAGAACGATTCTATCTTCGAAAGCCCTAAGCCACGTAAAACTTGCAATAGATAAATTAGAGGCGTCTAATTTAGATTGTTGTTGGGCTAGTGTTATGATATGGTGATGTTGTAAGCAGAAGTATGAGATGATACTCTTACAACACACATGGCGTGTAAGTTCCATAGACTTGGCCTTACACATAAAGGTATGATAGTGATCATACCACAGTGCACATGATAGAGATCATATGCGGGAACCATATCATTTCACTAATAAACATGTGATGTTTGATAGCATCTTATATTGCTTGTTGTCACATCCCAAAATTTTCCCAATTTTTTAATGTGAAAAATAAATAAACAAAATAAATAATTGTTGAAATTTAGGGTGAAAAGAAACTTTCTGTTTCTAAAAGGAAACATTAAAACCCATCTTGAAAAAACTTTGAATAAAGTTTGAATCCAACTAAAATTCAAATCAAGTGAAATGCATTCTTCATAAATGCATCTTGAAATTTAAACACTTGGAAAATAAACCATAACTCTAAAACCCTAATGGAATAAATCATTTCCAAGATATCTCAAAGACTATAGATTTGATCCATATAAAAATTTAGCAACAATCATTCTAAAATGATCAAGAATGGCAAACCAAAAATATTATAAAACCATAGAAACTGATTTCGTTCAATTTGGAACCATAGATAAAAACTTATGAATTTCATAAGATGAAAGAAAATAAATTCCCAAAGCCAATAAAGCTCCTATCTAAATCCATACCAAATTGTGAGCAAGTAATCCTAAAAGGATTTAAAAGGATAAACAAATATTAAATAAAATTCCACAAATTGGAATCACCAATATTGGATCTATAAATAAAAGGATATGGATTTTATAAGACAAAGAAAGAAATAATAATAAGGAGTATTTAAAAGCCAAATTAATTCTTGGCCAACCCCATAAGCAAATGAAACAAAGATAATCCAAACAAAATAATAGGATAAAGATTATTCCAATAAAATTATATGGCATTAAAACATATTCTAAATTATATATGGATAAAGATAAAATTCCTAATAGAAATGATTAATTAAATCATGAGAAAGTAATAAATGGAAATTTATAAAAGTGGGTTAAAAAGTTATCAAATTAACTTAAAAGAATTATTTGAATAAAAAATTATATGGTATTAAAACCATAATCAAATTTTATTTAATTGAAGACAAATACTCATTTTAAATGTTTAATAAATCATATTAAAAATATATCAAATAATTCAAAGTGAATTATTTAATATCCTTTTAAATAAATAAAACCTACTGAAAAGGATTTGATAAAATTTGGAATTTAAATAAAAGTTGGAAAACATATTAAAATCCTACTTAAATAAAGAGAAAAGGGCCATTTTAAATAAATAATTAAACCATGTGGAAATAAAAGAAATATTCCAAAATTATCTTTAAAATACATGTTTGAATAGAATACAAAGTTTCTGAAAGTTTGGTAAATATTTAAATCCAAATGGTGTTTGAAATCATTTGAAAGAAACCAAAACAGAATAAAAGAAAACAGAAGAAGAAAAAAATAAAACAAACCAGCCCAACCCACCTAGCCCATCTAGCCCAGCAGGCCCATTTCCCCTCTCCCCCACAAAAAACGATTCATACCAAACATTAAACTCGTGCTGTCGCTGAGTTGTGGACCCCACTCTTTCTCTCTATCTCTCTCTCTCGCGCGCTGACTAGCCAGCCCCAACTGTCAGTCATCGTTCCCACCCACGTGACTGGTTCTTCTTTCCCTCCTCGCCGTTTCTGCCTTGATTCTGCGAAGTGAAATTTGTTTGAATGCCGCAGTTAAACTGCCCAGTAATGACGCCCTCTTAATCGCCTCGCTCCCCTCTATCTTTCCCCCTAGACGCCCTCACTCATTACCCATAGGCTGCTCGGAATTCTCGCAGCAACGCCTCTATCCCCGACACATTCTGGCGACGATTTCGGCCGCTCCTCGCCGCCCCTTGCCTCCCAGTTCCCATGAGAGCATTCCACATCACCCCCTGCAACTCCTAGTACCGCTCGTTTAGCCGCGGATGCTCTGTAGCCAAGGCAACTTCTTCACTAGAGCAGCGCCGCTGTCTGCCTTGACTCCGGCGAGTTCCCCATGTAGCTTCTGACCGCCCCTCTCCCCCTCATGGACACTCTCATGCTCGCCTCACTCTTGCAAACCTAACGGTGCCTTCCACTTGTCTTAGCGCGTCCTCCAGACTGGCCCCCGACGACGCTAGCGCTTTCCCGACGTCAAATGCATCTCCGGCGAGGAATTGCAGCCACACCCGTGTGCCCCTCCGTCAACAATGACCACCTCGAGCATCGGCAAAGCACGGCGAATCTGGTGAGCTTCTCCCCATCATCTCTTGCTTTCTGAATCGCTGGTACCATCCTCGTTTGAGCGCTCTGCCGCCACTCGCCATCGCAGCGCCGCCACTTTGAGGTCGAATAGATCAGGACCATTCAATTTAGATCAGACGCGTAGAAATAGATGACTTAACAAAGGGGTAAGAACTCATCCGTGCCGCATGATCTTATTAAAATCTAATGCACCATAGCAGTCGATCCACACGAACCGTTTTCGGCCAATCAGAACACAACACGTGGCTCAGGATTTGTTTTAAAAACAAAATTGAATCTATTACTTACTTGAATTTTTAAATTACATAACTTTTGATCCACACGTCCAAATTTTGCAAATTTTATATCAATGGAATCAGCAAAAGAAATAATTTCCAACCATGCACTTTGTTTAGTGAATTGATTCTGGAAAATTTGCTGTTTTTGCAGAAACTTGTATAGGCATATTTTGTGTATAAAATTTATTCTAGAAATGTTTTGAGGATAAAATCTTTGGCAAATGGTTTGTTTTGAACCCACTGACCATACAAACCAACTTGTGGATTTAAAAACATATTTTGTGAAACTAAAGAATAAATCTTTGAATAAAAGCATTTCTAGCTAAATAAAAATGTTGAATATGGTTTTAAAATGTTTTTTGAGTAAAACCTTTATAAAATGATTTGATTTAAACTCTCTGACCCTAAAAACCAAGTCTTGGATTTAAAAATATATTTAGTGAACCCTATAAAAATATATTTGGTGAACCCTAAACACCAAGGCACAAATGATTTGAACCATTTCTATCAAAACAAAAATGACTTAAAATGGCTATTTTCACTAACTTGATATCCAATGGTTTTTCCACTTTTATAAATGACCAATATGTGTTTTAAAATGTTTATAACCTATGAGAAACCACATTTACAAATAAAACAATCTTTGGTATGCTTGCATACATTGCTTTGTTTTATTATTCTATGTGATGAATTGCTTGAATGGTAGATTGAATTTGTGCCTTGATTAAATTGTAGTGAAATTTGAAGAGTGTGACTATTGCAAGATTAAGGAGTGAACTTATATTATCTACCAAAAATGCAAGTGGTGCTTCATACTTTTATCCCATTATTTTCACTATGCATTAGTGATATTTCTAAGTAGGACTTGCATGGAATTTTCTAAGTATAAACTATGCCATGGGAAATCCTAGTAGATGAAACCTTAGTAGAATTTTCCTAAGTTAAGATTTCCTACTACTATCATGCTTATCCTAGCTAGTAGAAAACAAGGGTGGATTATATTCATGCTATGAAATATTTCTAAGTCAAGGACTCGTGTTTTGTTAAATAAAACATCTAAGTGAATGAAACACCTGGGTGGAATGGTGGATTGGTTTGTGTTGAGTGGTTACACAAGGCCCATTTCTATGGTTTACCTTGTGTATCTCACTTGTGGAATGCCACCCAGGAACAAAGAGATTTGAGATGTCAAATATTGAGAAGCTTCAAGTGCAGCCACTTGGCATTATGGGCTCTCCCTGGATCATATAGGTTGCAATAACTTAGCCAAATGGACAGTTGGTCGTAGGGGATGATAGGTTTGGAGCGCGTCCATTCTGTTCTAAGGGAAGGCTTCTGAAAGATCTTGTCTCGATGCATGTCGAGTCTTGTGGGGAAAGTGCACCACCTCTGCAGAGTGTAAAATCTAAGTACTTAGCCGTGTCCCCGTTAATGGACAAATTGAGCATCAAGACATGGAAGCTATCAAGAATCTCCTAATCCCAATTTCTAAGTTAAAAACTTGTGGTTGAAAAATTGTTTAAGGATCACCAATTTCTATTGGGAGATTCCTTGGGCGATTTTGACAAACCAAAACTTAGTGTTTTCAAATGATAAGGAACATCTATTTTGAGCAAAGCAAGCCTAAGCTCCACTTAGCAAAATGCATATAGATGATAGACTCCACTATATTACCCTAGTATCACTTGCCAATACAATTCAAATGTATTTACCCTTGTGGCTGTAACTTATTATGTTGCAGGTTTGTTTGATGTTAGTGAGTGTGTTGATTAGGATTACAAGTTTACAACCAACATGATTGCCTGAGGCACTTTGAAGATGAAGGACTCCATGCTATATTTATTTCTGTTGCATTGTAATGAGATAGTAAAATGAGCTATGTAAGATGTAATGAATTATTTTATTCCTGGTTATAAAGTTGTATTATGACCTTTGTTTCTTGATATTACATCTTAACTGTGGATGCTAGCTATTGATCCAGGGACTAGCATTATAAACACAGGTATCTCTACCTTATTGAAGGTTGGGACCTCTACAGATGGTATCAGAGCACTGTGTTGCCTGTAGGATTGTAACCCTAGGATTGGACAAAACCCCTTAGAAAAATATAGGAGTTGTGTTTGTTCCAAAACTTATTTACAAACAATCTTGTAAACTCTTTCCTCAACCTTTTGGTTTTTATTCTACATCCCTTCTATTTCAACTTGATGGACAAAGTCTCCACCATGAGCAAAGGACTTCACCAACTCAAATGACTTCAACTTCAACATCACCAATGACTTCAACTTTAATTTCATCAAGGACTTCAACTTGGACATCACTAAAGACTACAAGTGAGACAAGAAATACTATTCAAGACTTGAAGACTAAGGAAACACAACCTAGAAGGAACCATCATCACTTTTGAAGTTTTGTGACCAAGATACAAGAATTTCTCCAAGGATACAATGATCTTGTTCATGAAGAATCAACTAAGATGAATGGAATGATCTCAAGTGAACCATATAGTTGACCACCATATTAGTGTTAAGTTTATATCAAACCCACCAACTTATGTGGTGTAGCAAAAATATTTTGTTGCCTAAAATGTGCTTGAACTTTGTTTTTTGAGTGGAATGTTTGTTTGTGATTGCTTGCACATTGCTTGTGTGATTTGTTGTGTGTGATTAGACTTCTTCCTTAGAAATCTTTGCCTATTCTAATCCCAATCCAACCCAAACAGATGACTTCCCCAAGAGACTCCAACATCAAGAATGGTGACAACAACAACAACAACCAAGAGATGCACATGAGAGAACTCATAGTAACCCAAACCCAGTTGAACCAAGTGACAACTCAGTTTTTAGCCAACAACAGTTAGTTAAACCCAACCATGCAAAGGTTTTTGGAAACCAAAACCCAATTGTTGCAAAGGATGACAAATCAAATGATCAACATGGGGGACAACCTTTACCAAGGAGTTTGTGACAACAATGATGTCAAGGATGATAATATAGAAGGAAATCAAACTTGCAATATTTGCGGAGACATGGATCACACTTCCAAAGAGCATGAAGATCAATGCCCCAATTGTGAAGAGAAACATCCAACTAAACAATGCCCCACATCTCAAGTGACTTGTTTCCTATGTGAAGGAAATAATCATGTCCCTATCCAATGCCCCATCTATTCTATAGATTAACAAAGGAAACAAGGTGGAGTGCAACAAAAGTTTGGAAACCCCCATGACGAAACAACTTCTACCAAGAAGTATGAAGACAAAGGAAAATCTCAGCTTGCACCTCCATGCACTATGACTCACATTGATGGACAAAAGAGGAAACATATGTATTATCCATGGAAACGATTAAGGAAACAAGGAGACTTTCCCACCTTTGAGGTGAGATATGAAGATCATGAACTAGAAGAACTCCTAGCTTTGGAGAAACCCAAGAAGAAGAAGTACAAAAGCCAAGTGCAATGTTACAATTGCAAAGAGATGGGACACTATGACAATGAATGTCCATAAAAGAAGAAGAAAAGAGGAAATAAACAAGAGACAATGATACCAAAGAAGAATAAGGAAATTAGCCAAGTGTGGTGCAATAACTGCAAAGAGCTAGATTATGTATCAACTTGTCCACAGAAGATACATGAAGAACTCAACCTTGTCACATGTTACAATTGTGGTAACCAAGGACATTATGCAAGCAATTGTCCAGAAAAGATGAAGTACAAGACAAGCAAGCCTATGAGGGATCTCAGCCTTGTAGCATGTTTCAAGTGTGGAAACAAAGGACACTATGCTGATGTTTGCCTAGAGAAGTTTCATCAAGATCCCAAGTGAGCCAAGATGTAATCTAGTTGAAAACTTTTTTAAGGGTGGTAGTACCCTAGTTGTTTTGAAGCCAATGTGTAACCTCTAGCCTTCCCAAATCTCGGGACGAGATTTCTTTTAAGGGTGGTAGCCTGTCACATCCCAAAATTTTCCAAATTTTGTAGTGTGAAAAATAAATAAACAAAATAAATAATTGTTGAAATTTAGGGTGAAAAGAAACTTTATGTTTCTAAAAGGAAACATTAAAACCCATCTTGAACAAACTTTGAATAAAGTTTGAATCCAACTAAAATTCAAATCAAGTGAAATGCATTCTTCATAAATGCATCTTGAAATTTAAACACTTGGAAAATAAACCAAAACTCTAAAACCCTAATGGAATAAATCATTTCCAAGATATCTCAAAGACTATAGATTTGATCCATATAAAAATTCAGCAACAATCATTCTAAAATGATCAAGAATGGCAAACCAAAAATATTATAAAACCATGGAAATTGATTTCATTCAATTTGGAACCACAGATAAAAACTTATGAATTTAATAAGATGAAAGAAAATAAATTCCCAAAGCCAATAAAGCTCCTATATAAACCCATAGCAAATTGTGAGCAAGTAATCCTAAAAGGATTTAAAAGGATAAACAAATATTAAATAAAATTCCACAAATTGGAATCACCAATATTGGATCTATAAATAAAAGGATATGGATTTTATAAGACAAGGAAATAAATAATAAATAAGGAGTATTTAAAAGCCAAATTAAATCTTGGTCAAACCCATAAGCAAATGAAATAAAGATAATCCAAACAAAATAATAGGATAAAGATTATTCCAATAAAATTATATGGCATTAAACCATATTCTAAATTATATATGGATAAAGATAAAATTCCTAATAAAAATGATTAATTAAATCATGAGAAAGTAATAAATGGAAATTTATCAAAGTGGGTTAAAAAGTTATCAAATTAACTTAAAAGAATTATATGAATAAAAATTTATATGGTATTAAAACCATAATCAAATTTTATTTAATTGAAGATAAATACTCATTTTAAATGTTTAATAAATCATGTTAAAAATATTTCAAATAATTCAAAGTGAATTTTTTAACACCCTTTTAAATAAATAAAACCTACTAAAAAGGATTTGATAAAATTTGGAATTTAAATAAAAGTTGGAAAACATATTAAAATCCTACTTAAATAAAGACAAAAGGGCCATTTTAAATAAATAATTAAACCATGTGGGAATAAAAGAAATATTCCAAAATTATCTTTAAAGTACATGTTTGAACAGAATACAAAGTTTCTAAAAGTTTGGTAAATATTTAAATTCAAATGGTGTTTGAAATCATTTGAAAGAAATCAAAACAGAATAAAAGAAAACAGAAGAAGAAAAAATAAAACAAACCAGCCCAACCCACCTAGCCCATCTAGCCCAGCAGGCCCATTTCCCCTCTCCCCCAAAGAAGAATGATTCGTACCAAACGTTAAACCCGCGCAGTCGCTGAGCTGCGGACCCCACTCTTTCTCTCTCTCTCTCTCTCGCTGACTAGCCATCCCCACCTGTCAGTCATCGTTCCCACCCGCGTGACTGGTTCTTCTTTCCCTCCTTGCCGTTTTTGCCTTGATTCTGCAGAGTGAAATTCATTTGAATGCCGCAGTTAAGCCGCCCCTAATCATGCCCTCTTAATCGCCTCGCTCCCCTCTATATTTCCCCCTAGACGCCCCACACTCATTGCCCATAGGCTGCTCGGAATTCTTGTAGCAACGCCTCTGTCCCCGACGCATTCCGGCGATGATACCGGCCGCTCCTCACCGCCCCTTGCCTCCCAGTTCCCACGAGCGCATTTCCCATCACCCCCTGCAACTCCCAGTACCCGCTCTTTTAGCCGCGCATGCTCTATAGCCTCGGCAACTTCTTCACTAGAGCAGCGCCGCCGTCTGCCTCGACTCCGGAGAGTTCCCCAGGTAGCTTCTGACCGCCCCTCTCCCTCTCATGTACACTCTCATGATAGCCTCACTCTTGCGAACCTAACGGTGCGTTCCACTTGTCTTAGCTGTCCTCCAACCTTGCCCCCGATGATGCTAGAGCTTGCCCGACGTCAGACGCATCTCTGGCGAGGAATTGCAGCCACACCCGTGCGCCCCTCCGTCAACAACGACCACCTCGAGCATCGGCAAAGCACGGCGAATCTTATGACCTTATCCCCATCATATCTTGCTTCCTGAATCACCGGTACCATCCTCATCTGAGCGCGCCGCCGCCACTCGCCGCCGCAGCGCCGCCACTTTGAGGTTGAATAGATCAGGACCATTCGATTTAGATCGGACGCGTAGAAACAGATGACTTAACGAAGGGGTAAGAACTCATCTGTGTCGCATGATCTGTTTAAAATCCAACGCACCACAGTATCCAATCCGCACGAACCATTTTCGGCCAATCAGAACACAACACGTGGCTCAGGATTTGTTTTAAAAACAGAATTGAATCTATTAGTTGCTTGAATTTGTAAATTGCATAACTTTTGATCCACACGTCCAAATGTTGCAAATGTTATATCAATGGAATCAGCAAAACAAATACTTTCCAACCATGCACTTTTTTTAGTTAATTGCTTCTAGAAAATTTGCTGTTTGTGCAGAAACTTGTATAGGCATATTTTGTGTATAAAATTTATTCTTGAAATTTTTTTAGTATAAAATCTTTGGCAAATGGTTTGTTTTGAACCCATTCACCATAGAAACCAACTTGTGTATTTAAAAACATATTTTGTGAAACTAAAGAATAAATCTTTGAATAAAAGCATTTCTAGCTAAATAAAAATGTTGAATATGGTTTAAAAATGCTTTTGGAGTAAAACCTTTATAAAATGATTTGACTTAAACCCTCTGACCCTAAACACCAAGTTTTTGGATTTAAAAATATATTTGGTGAACCCTATAAAAATATTACTTTGTTTAAAGGCATTTCCAACAACATAAAATATTGCTTTGGTATAAAAATGGTTTATAGGTGAAACCTTTTGCAAATGGTTTTTAATATTAAACACTTGACCTTAAAACACTAACACTTGTGTTTAAAAATATATTTGTCAAACACTAGAAAATAATACTTTGATTTGAACCATTTCTAGCAAAACAAAAATGACTTAAAATGGCCATTTTCACTAACTAGATATCCAATGGTTTTGCCACTTTTATAAATGACCAATATGTGTTTTAAAAAATTTATAACCTATGAGAAACCACATTTCCAAATAAAACAATCTTTGGCATGCTTGCATACATTGCTTTGTTTTTATTATTCTATGTGATGAATTGCTTGAATGGAAGATTGAATTTGTGCCTTGAATAAATTGTAGTGAAATTTGAAGAGTGTGACTATTGCAAGATTAAGGAGTGAACTTATATTCTCTACCAAAAAGGCAAGTGGTGCTTCATACTTTTGTCCCATTATTTTGACTATGCATTAGTGATATTTCTAAGTAGGACTTGCATGGAATTTTCTAAGTATAAACTATGCCATGGGAAATCCTAGTAGATGAAACCTTAGTATAATTTTCCTAAGTTAAGATTTCCTACTACTATCATGCTTAGCCTAGCTAGTAGAAAACAAGGGTGGATTATATTCATGATATGAAATATTTCTAAGTCAAAGACTTGTGTTTTGTTTAATAAAACAACTAAGTGAATGAAACACCTGGGTGGAATGGTGGATTGGTTTGTGTTGAGTGGTTACACAAGGCCCATTTCTATGGTTTACCTTGTGTATCTCACTTATGGAATGCCACCCAGGAACAAAGAGATTTGAGATGTCAAAAGTTGAGAAGCTTCAAGTGCAGCCACTTGGCATTATGGGCTCTGCCTTGATCATATAGGTTGCAATAACTTAGCCAAATGGACAGTTGGTGGTAGGGGATGATAGGTTTGGAGCGCGTCCATTCTGTTCTAAGGGAAGGCTTCTAAAAGATCTTGTCTCAATGCATGTCGAGTCTTGTGGGGAAAGTGCACCACCTCTGCAGAGTGTAAAATCTAAGTACTTAGCCGTGTCCCCGATAATGGACAAATTGAGCCTCAAGACATGGAAGCTATCAAGAATCTCCTCATCCCAATTTCTAATTAAAAACTTGTGGTTGAACAAGGGTTTAAGGATCACCAATGTTTATTGGGAGATGCCTTGGGTGATTTTGAGAAACCAGAACTTAGTTATTTTGAAATGATAGGTAAAATCTATTTTGAGGAAAGCAAGCCTAAGCTCCACTTAGCCAAATGCATATAGATGATAGACTCCACTATATTACCCTAGTATCACTTGCCAATACAATTCAAATGTATTGACCCTTGTGGCTGTAAATTATTATGTGGCAGGTTTGTTTGATGTTAGTGAAGTGTGTTGATTAGGATTACAAGTCCACAACCAACATGATTGCCTGAGGCACTTTGAAGATGACGGACTCCATGCTATAGTTATTTCCACTACTAGAGAAAAGGCTATAGGAGACATGCTTATGCGAGGCACATTTAGACCATATGCGCCTCCTATAAAATAGGCGAGGCACACTCCTTCTCCATGCGCCTCTAGTATAAAAATAGGCGAGGCGCATATGATAAGAATGCGCCTCCTATAATCCCTGTACGGACTAAATCTAGCAGCCCCATATTATGCGAGGCGCATTCCAGTCATATGCGCCTCCTATATATTAGATAGGCGAGGCGCATATGGGCAGAATGCGCCTCACATAATCTGTGTGGGTATGCGTGTTGGTAGGTGCACGAATATGTGAGGCGCATATGGTTATATGCGCCTCCTATATTTGATAATATGCAAGGCGCATATGGCCATATGCGCCTCAAGTAACTCCTGCGGGCCCGACCGGAGGTAGGTGGCCGCATATGCGAGGCGCATATTGCTATATGCGCCTCCTATAGTTTGAATTATAGGAGCAATATGCGCCTCGCATAACCTGGCACCACTTTTTTCCAGCTTTTTGCACATGGAGCCAACTACCACCCCACTCACTTGTGTCACTTCTTCCTCCTCCACCAAGACAAATCTGGTCGCCCCCCTCCTCCTCCCCACCTCATTTCCCCCATTGATTCACCATAGAAGCTTGCTCAACATCCATTGGTTGACACCCATATGTAAGTGAAGTCTCTTGCTCCTCTAGATCTACAACATGTCCATTTACTTCTCCTCCGGCTCTCTTGCGCAAGTCGTTGTTGGAGGAAGCGTGAAGGCGTTGCTTGCATGTATGCACGTTGTCGGAGACACCGACTATATGATTGTGTTGTGGTGCTACTTTTTGTGCAGGGATTTCATTTGAGATGCCAATGTTTCGCCGGAATGTCGATTTATTTCTTTTCCGGCGAATTTCTGGCACTCGGGGATGTCCTCTTTTTAGGGGAGGTCATGTCGAATTTTTCCGGCGATCCACGTCCATATATGCTCTAATTATTCTCTTGCTCTTTGTACCACGCAGGCGGTCATGGTCCGACCACTGATCAACAAAGCCCGCGTGGATAGGTGGATGACATGCGCGAGGGCCAACATGGAATGTCAAAACAAGACAGAGATAAGATGTCCATGTCGGGACTGCAAGCTGATGTATCTGATAAGGCATGATTCCGAAATGCTGGAGTCGCACCTGCTTCGACGTAGTTTCATGGATGGCTACACTCGATGGATACGTGATGACGAATATGATGATGAGGATGTCAATAATGGTGAAGATCAAGATGCCAGTGATGATCACGAAGATCAAGACGCCAGTCACGATCACGAAGATCAGGGTGGCACTAGACATGGACACGAAGATGATCAAGGTGGCGTCGGGCATGGACACGAAGATGATCAAGGTGGCGCTGGTCATGAACACGAAGATCAAGGTGCCGACCATGATTCGAGATGGTTGCGATACCCTCATGTCCAAGATCTGCTTCTCAAGGAGACGAGTAACGCCAGAGCCGCTGGTAGAGAGAAAGCTAAACTGGAGCAAATGGAGAAAGACGCGGCCACTCCATTGTTTGACGGATGCAACGACGGGGATACCCGTCTAAATGTAACGCTTAGGGCTCTAGAGATGAAGGCGAAACACAAAATGACCGACGAATGTTTCAACGACAACATTGTATTCTGGCACGATATTCTTCCCAAGAAGGGGAACACATGTCCGACTAGTATCGCTGAGGCGAAGAAAGTCGTGTGCCCTCTCAATCTACCGCACGTGAAATACCACGTCTGCATAAATGATTGCATCATCTACCGGGGCGAGGACGCGGAGAAGACCACGTGTCCGGTTTGCAAGACCTCTCGATACAAGGGAGGGACCAATAAAGCTCCTAGGAAGGTGGTGTGGTACTTTCCTCTAACTCCTCGTTTGCAGTGGTATTTCGCAGACCCTAAGGAAGCACAGCTCATGCGCTGGCACGCGGAAAGAAAGAGGCCAGAAGACGATGATCCAGAGAAGGAGGAAATGTTGAGGCACCCTTCGGATGCTTGCCAGTGGAAGGCGTTGGACCTCCAGTATTACCAACATTTTGGGAAAGAGTCAAGGAACCTCAGGCTGGGCGTGAGCACTGACGGACTCAATCCGTTTGGAAGCCAGAGTAGCACACACAGCACCTGGCCCGTGTTTCTATGGATCTACAACCTCCCCCCTGGTTGTGCATGAAGAAGAAGTACGTAACCATGAGTATGCTCGTTCAAGGGCCAAAACAACCTGGTACAGACATCAATCTGTATCTCACGTTGTTGAAAGAGGAGTTGGCCACGTTATGGGAAGAAGGAGCCCGTACATGGGACGCCTCAAGACAAGACTACTTTGACATGAGAGCGGTGGTGATCACGACGGTGCAAGACTATCCCGGTTACGGATACTTCTCGGGGCAGGTGGTCCAAGGATTCTATGGGTGCGTTAGGTGCAAGGATAATACAACGTACCGCCAGCTACAGAAAGATCCCGGGTCCGGGAAAACCGTGTTCCTTGGGGCTCGGAGGTGGCTTCCCAAGAATCACGCCTGGAGAAAGCTAGGACATCTGTTCGATGGGACGATCGAGCTCCGAGGAATCCCACACCAGAAGAGTGGCGCGGAAATCTACAAGTTGTTGAATAACTGGAAGGAGTGCCCTGCGCCAGGAAAGACCCAGAAGAAGCCAGAGCCGTTGCTGAATGTATGGAAGGCGAGGTCTGTTTTCTGGGACTTGCCATACTGGAATATCCTCCGCGTGCCTCATAGCCTTGATCTCATGCATATCATGAAGAACGTGGGCGAGAGTCTGCTTGCCACCCTCCTTAACACCGATAAGACCAAAGATGGGCCAAAGGCAAGGAACGACTTGAAGCATATGGGCATCAGGGATGAACTTCAACCACCACCTAGCGATGATGAGGAGGAGGACGAGGTGGAGGAGACAGAAACACACAATAGCCGTCGTCGCAAGGGGAAAAAGGTTAAGAAGGGAGAGGTCAAGCTCAAGGCCGCATGCTTCACTCTGAGTAAGAAGGAGGCCATACAGTTTATGAAGTGCCTCTTCGGAGTCAATTTTCCGAACGGCTATGCGGGGAAGATAAGCAGATGGCTAGACGAGGCGAAGCAGCGCTTCAGCGGGATGAAGTCTCACAACATCGCCGTGCTAATGACGCAGGTACTCCCGGTCGCGATCCGAGGTATAATGGACAAGCACATCCGTGAAACACTGTTTGGCCTCTGCAACTTTTTTGACGTCATCTCTCGGAAGTCGATAGGCATTAAGCAGCTCACGAGGCTACAGGACGAGATCATGGTGATAACGTGCAAGCTCGAGATCTATTTCCCCCCCGCTTTCTTCGACATCATGCTTCATCTGCTTCTCCATGTCGTGGAGGATATCGTCCAGCTCGGTCCTGCGTTTCTGCGAAGCATGATGCCGTTCGAAAGGCTCAATGGACACATCAAGGGATACGTTAAGAACAAGTCCCGTCCAGATGGAAGCATAGCAAACGGTTTCCTGGCCGAAGAGTGCATCTCTTTCTGCTCGAACTTTCTACAGACCGAGACCCCTCTTGGTATGCCATTCAACAAGCACCTCTGGAGGCTCGCTGGATGGGGTCACCGCGAGGGTCGACGTGCAAAGCATGTCGACATGGAGGGCCGAACCAAGGACTTTGAAAGAGCAAACCTGGTCGCGCTGCAACACCTGCAGGTGGTTGATCCATACATACATGAGCACAAAGAGTTTATCAAGAAGAATTACGCTAATCGGGGGCGCCAGGTCCCGAGGGAGGAAGATGTTATCAAGGAGCACAACTCCGGTTTCACGCGGTGGTTCAGGGAGAAGGTCATAGCTAATCCACTGCAGGGCGAGTACTCGGAGGAAGATAAACTCATATTCTCATTGTCACAGGGCACCTCACACAACCTCATGACCTATCAGGCTTACGATATCAACGGATACACGTTCTACACAGAGGAAAAAGACAATAACTGCGATTACCAGAACTCAGGGGTAACGGGGATATTCTACACCGGAGACATCCCGGAAAGATACTACGGAAGGATCGAGGAGATTTGGGAGCTCGACTATGTTACGGAGAAGGTGCCGATGTTCCATGTCAGGTGGGCCAAGAGCGTCGAGAAAGAAGACCGGTATTTCACCACCATGGTTATACCGTCAAAGACCACCAGCGCAAACGCACCCGCAAGAAATGAGCCTTGGGTTTTGGCTAGCAAAGTCGACCAATGCTGGTACATCAAAGACCCGTCAAAGCCTAGCCGGGTTATTGTCAGGAGAGGCAAAAGGAACATTATCGGAATGGACGGAGTCGCCAACGAGCAAGACTTTGACCAGAACGGCGACCCGAAGATAGAAGACGGGTATGGCAACCAAACACCGTACACCACAACCCTACCTAAGAAAGGACTTCCGTTCAAGAGAAGTAGTGAAGACGTCCCGGACCTAACATATGCAACCGCGACAAAGAAGGGCAAGAAGACGACCATTGTCAAGAAACGCTAGCGTGCTCCGACCATTGTCAAGAACCGTCGTGTGTGTGGCCTACTATTATGTATCAAAACATTCTTAATTTTCATTATGTGTGTGTTTTAATAATATTGCATTGTGAATATTATGTATCGACAAGACACATTCATTGAGAATACTCACTTTTGTTGTTTTAGCAATATTTGAATATTTAAAATATTTGTAGTATATTTTATAGTTCATATTGTGTTTGTACAATGCTTTTACATGAAAAATGGCCTTTAAAAAAAATTTCCAAAAAATTGTTAACCTTAGGATTCGAACCTGGGTGGCCAATGAAATAGGACAGGGCATGTTACCACTAGGCTGCTTTGTGTTTGTTGACAGAAACTTGCGCACTGCCCTATTTGTCTAGGATTGCATATTATACGAGGCGCATTAGCCCAGATGCGCCTCGCGTAATATTATACGAGGCGCACTTTGCGATATGCGCCTCGCATAATCCGGCACACATCAAGTCGCACAGCTAGTACCACACGAACTTTCTTCACATATCTCACGCACGCGCGCCGTCTCACATCTCAGCAAGATCGAAGCCGTCGCCGCCGCCGCCGCCATCTGCGCTCGCAGCGCCCTTCCTGCCGCCGGCCGTCCGCGCCCGGAGCATCCCGCCCTCACCTCCGTCCTCGCCCGCCGGACCTGCAACCTCACCTCCGTCCTCACGAAAAGGTGAGTGTCGCCAAAGGATACGGCAGGCAGACCAGGAGCGCCACTCCCCCTTCTCCCATTCCCCTCTCCCTCCCCTTCCCCTACCCCTCTTCCCTCTCCCTGATACTTCGGCGACCACCTACAGGAGGAGCACACCTCGCCCGCGACCCGCACGCCCCGTGGAGGAGGAGCCCGACGCCGCCGTCCCCGTGAAGGAGGAGCTCGCCGCTCGCGGAAGCAACGCACCAAGCCTCGCGAGCAGGTAAGCATCCTTTTCCTCTGTCCGCACTTGTTGGAGGATGCTGATTCAGTGTTGTGGACAATCTTCTTCAGTCAGCAGTTGCTCTTTGTTCTATTCTGTTTGGTCACTGCTACTTTGGCGACTCTGTATCTTGTTTGCTCGTGGAATGGACGCACTGCTTGTGCTTGTGAAGTGACACTAGTTTTCAGAGTTTTGCTTGTTCCTGGAAGTTTGGAGTGTCCAGCGATGCTTGCAGATCAGTACCTAGGATGTTATTATTATACTGGGAAGATGCAGAGTGTTCTTGTCCTTTGTGTGCTCAGATGTATTTCTGGGTGACTTTTCTTCTTGTTCCTGGAAGTTTGGAGTGCCCAGCGATGCTTGCAGATCAGTACCTAGGATGTTATTATACAAGGAAGATGCAGAGTGTTCTTGTACTTTGTGTGCTCAGATGTATTTCTGGGTGACTTTTCTTCTTTGCCTTGCCTGTTTGTCTATTGCTCTGCCTACCTAGGATCTCCACTCTCTGCCTACCTGTGAATTGTGATGACCTTTGCCTTGCCTGTTTGTCTGTTGCTCAAGGCTACTGCCAGAGTTCCTTGTCAAGATCCTTTTTGTGTGGCAGCACCCTGTTGGGGCTGTCATTTTTCTGTGTTTATCTTTTGGGTTTTTTTTCTTCTTTTGAAAGTTTGGAGTGTCTAGTCTTCATCCTGTTACAGTTCTGAACCATCTGTGAACAACAATTCGGTGCAGCCTGGATGCAGGCAGCGGTCTTGGTCTGAAAGTTTGGTTTGCTTGTGGGTATCTTCGTTGAGATTATGCACCTGGAGTTGGATATCCCTGTTGTGTGATCTGAGGGGGGAGAGAGGTCTGATTCTCCTTTCTGGTAGCGACACTTGCAGATTAGTAGTACTATCATGTTGGGGTTTTGGGATGCTATTTTCCAGTTTACCCTTTTATTTGTGCGTTGTATGTCTACACTTTGTCATTCATAATGCAACATGAGTACTGCTTCGCTCACTCCCCATTCTAGTAAAAATTCCTGACATTTCATAAAAAATCTCAATGAACTTCTGATACCAAGATTTGATTTCAGAATGACTTCAACGCACCCAGTTATTAATTCTGAAAGATACTGATAGATGAATGGAACCTCTGCTGATATGTACTGATCCCTGCCTTGCCATGCACGCTCGGTAAAACCGTTAATTTGGCTATGTTTGTGTATGCTGGCTGTGTTTGTGTATGCTGGCAGCAAAACATGATGTTCTGCTGGCTGTGTTTGTGTATGCTGGTAGCAAAATGGCTATGTTTATTTCTATTTAGGATTTTTTTGTGCAGTTTTTTCTTTTTGAGTTGCCAATGTTTCGCCGGAATGTTGATTCATTTCCGTTCCGGCAAATTTCTGGCACTCCTAGACATAGAAAATTAGCAAAGTTCATGCCAAAATTTTATGTGAATTTTTGTGCTTATTAGTTTCATTTATTTGTGTGTTAGAAATGTCGGAGTCGGGCCCTTCTAGCAAGAAGCCCTTTTGGGAGCAGCAGGCCGAGATGGAATCCCTAGAGGACCCGGAATTTGTTCTGCGGGATGACGAGATGGAGGAGGACGACGATACCTCGTCGGGCAATGAGGACATGGGGGACGCTGATGGCGACGCCACTACCACTGATGGCGGCGGTGAAGCTACTACAGACGATGGTAGCGCATCGAAGAAGTCTCGGAAGGATCGGACCCCGATCATGGTCGACCTCAAAAGGTCCATCATCACAAGCGTGAGCCCTAAAGGTGCGCCTTTGGAGCCAGAAGATTTTGTTGGGGGTTACTCTAACCAGCTCGCGGCAATCCTCCGGAACACCGTCACGATCAACATGGAGAACCTGAAGGCCGAAGAGAACAAGGGTTTCCTCATCCAGCTTTTCCGGAAGCTGCACGCAAGATACGCGTTCCCGGGTGATGAGGAAAACAAGTATAATAATGACAATCTCAAAGGGAATCCGGTGAACAAGTATGCCCTTGGGAGGATGACCAAGGCCTTGTTAAATTGGAAGGCTCGGGTGAAGAATCTGATTTTCAAGGAGAAGCTAAGTTATTCAGAGATCGTCAAGAAGGAGCCTCTGGTTAAGGAAGAAGACTACAGTGTGTTCAAGGCCAGATGTAACTCCGCCTTGGGCAAGGCCAGGACTTAGAAGGGCAAGGATATGAGATCCCGAAACATTGGTACCCACCATCTCGGCTCCGGCGGTTATAGATCCGCGAGGCCCAAATGGGATAAGGAGGACGCCGACGCTCGTGCAAAGGGGTTGACACATCCCTTTCACGACATAAAGGAGGAGCAGACAAAGAACTTTGTCAGGGCCCGGTTTGCCAAGCCGAAAGGGAGTTCTGATTATTCTTTGGAGCCCGCCGGCCCCTTTGCTCCGAGGGTGAAGGACTTCATGCAAAAATATGTAAGTAGTTTGCATGCAAGTCGATTAATTGCATTCATGATTAATCAATGAAGTCCAGTTTTCTGATCAAATGCTTCGCGTTCCTTGTGCGTAGGACGAGGAGTGTAGGAGCTCCTCATCCCAGGGGTCAGCGCCACCGCCTGTCGCCAAGTGGGACACCACTTTTAATAGGGCGCTGAACCGGACCATGAGTGTCGATCCCCTGGCGGCCCCGTCGGCTGGTCGTGTGGTCGGCTTTGGCGGCATACCATGGTCCGAGTACTATGGCACCCCGGAGCGGAAGGGCAAGAAGGCCGAAAGCGCCAAGGTAAAACTCCTAAGGGAACAGGTGGAAGCCTTTCTAAATATAGTCCAAGATGCCGTGAACAAGGTTGTGTCGGCTGCCGAGAGAAAGTTCCAAGAACAAGTACAGACACAAGTCCAGTCACAAGTCCATTCACAAGTGAACGAGAAGCTCAACACCATCCTTCCCGTCTACATGGAAAAGTACAACAAGTGGCAGAAGGGTGGTAAACGGGGGCCGCCACCGGTTCCCAACCTCAACAGCGCCCAATCGGACAATGTGGCACGGCCGGAGGCGTTGGTGACTCCTCCAGCAGGGTCGGTGGTGGTGGAGACTCCTCTAGCTCCGGAGCTTAACTTGCCCACTGCGGCGAAGGCGCCGCCCGCACCACCGTGCCATCAGGCAGCCACTCCGCCACTTGCGTGGTCAAGCCTGTCGGCGTCGGTGCCTCGACATTGGCCGAGTTTGACGCCCTCAAGGTAACTAACTAATTAAAGCGAGAGTTGGGAGGCTCAACCACACCAATGACTTGATCTCTGTTTTTCTAACGCTCGGCCTACATGTCGATCTTTCGCAGGGAGACACTCCTTGCACTCTAATGCACTGGGTGGGCGGCCAGTTGATGGATGTTGCCAAGGGTACTATTGTTCAACCAGAGAACCACAAAATGCACAATGTCACAATGCCACCTAACATGATGAGGGTCAAATACAGTATGGTGCTTCCGGGCTACGAGCAAGTGGAACCTCCCTCTCAACCTCAAGGATGGGATGATGAGGACACGGCAGCGGTCCTCAATACCGGCTTCGGCTACTTGTACCTATGGCCGAAGAGCCAGAACCGTTTGGGGACAGAGGACCAGCTCAACATCACCCTAGAGGTAGCACAACCAGCACATGATGAAGACTTCGAGATGGGAGACTTGGACAACATGGCACAGAATCCCGATGATGATGGAGAAATTGACCCGAACTTCGGTGACCAGTTTGTTAACACAAAGTTTTCTGATTGGTATGAGCCGGGACCATCAGGCACACATCAAGTTGCGGAGACCCAACCAGCACCAGCGAAACCCCCTTGCAAGGTACGTCTCTTCCCAACTAGTCAGGAGACGCCGCCACCTGTCCCCTTCACCGAGCCTCCAAGGCCAGTAGTTCCTTTGATCAGCCCCGGCACCCTCCATAAGACGGTTGGTGAGGTGAACATAGTGGCCGAAGCCGTAAAGAGCAAGAAGGGTCGCAAAAGGAAGCCTAAGGGTGATCGGGGCCAGGATCCAAATCCTCTTTTCCGGGACGGCGCTGTGGGGCAAGCCAGGAATCAGCAGCACGTGGCAGGTGTACCGATGATGTGTAAATCGATGCTCGAGGTCGCAGGCTCGCATATGCGTAGTATTCATTATGGCTGTCTCACAATTGAGGAGTGCCGCATTCGCGACAACGATCAGTCGTACCTCGTTTTCAAGGCTAAGGTGCCTTCTCATATGACGTGCTTCGTCACTGTACCCCCCGGGGATATCTTCTACGTGCGGCATACCGACCTGTTTGACATGTTGAACGGGTTTCGACTGCATAATACCCTGGTCCGACTGTTCTCCCTCAATATGGCCATGGAGATCACCAGAGACAATATCCCGGGCATCCAGATAGTGGATCCCTACTTCATGCGTGACGCCGTCCTGAAAGATACCGAGGCCATAGATCTGGCGACCGACTACCTCTCAAACTTCCTGCAAACATACTCAGACAAGGATGTGATTCTCCTTCCCTACCATCCCATCACGGAGGATGATCGGATAGGCTGTGTGCTCATAAGCTTGAATTTGAAACACTCAACAGCCTTGTACCTCGACTCAAACAGTGCAATCCAAAAAAACTACACCAATATCAAGAAAATTCTTGATGGCGCTCTCACCGGCTACATCGCAGCGGGAGGCGTCAAACCGGCAAGGCAACATGTAAAGTTCGGCGCGCACGTGTTCCGCCACACGACGAAGTTTGCCTGCGTCAAGCAGCCGTCTGGCAGTGGGAAGGATGCCTTCTATGCCCTTTACCACATGAAGGCGTTCTTCAATTACATGGAGACCAAAACGCTGCCATCTGACCTCGTGAGTTGGGCTGAAAAGCTTGCATGCATACAGGCTCGCAACCTCAGGCAACACTTCTTCAACATCCAGGAGGAGATCGCGACAATCATGTACCGGGGAGTCATAAAAACCGGAGGCACCTTCTACGACGGCTATACACCGTCCAACAAGGAGATAGAAGAACTCTTAGCACAGCAGGGTGACAGCAGGATTTTCATGCAAATGGCAAAAACTCGGTCAGGCTTCATTAATGCCCCCCAAAGCCGACTCAAGAGCCGAAGAAGACTTCATGATTGCATTGCCTGGGTACCTAGCTGTTAGTTCCAAACTCGTGTTGTAACCTCTTATCACTATGTTAAACTTGCCTAGCAAAACCTCTAAAATATGTTTCGTCAACCGTTGAACTTGATTGTGAGAGACACTAGCTAGTTATTTGTGTTACGAACTATTTTAAGTGCTTATTGCTTTTCATTTGTCATTGCTTCCCTACTTCTTGTGGTTTGCTTTCTTTGTCTTTCTTCAAAATGTCGATGATTAGAACATGTTATGGCGGATCTGGTGTGCCAAGTAGACTAGTAATTTGGGCATATATATTCTACTTGACGCACAAGATCGAACAACGAGCATTATTATTTCCGTGCCCAACCTAAGTATGAGGTACTAATCCAAGTCATTCTTGGTTTGCTTTTTTTTGGTCTTTCTTCGAAATGCCGATGATTAGAATGTGATTTCTTACATTTTGTTGCACCCATATATATGCATGATTCTATCTTGTGAACTGCTAGCTATTGCTTTCCACTGACATAAGTAATATCATCTTTATTATGTGTAGGAGATGGCGAGGAGGTGTTATGTCGTGTACATCGGTCGGGTTCCAGGTGTGTACGAGGAGTGGAAAGACTGCCAGAAGCAAGTGAACAACTTCTCGGGCAACAACTACCAAGGCTATGAGAGTAGAGAGGTGGCGAAAGAGAAGTGGAGGAGGCATGGAAGGAAGAAGTGGAGGAACTTCCTCATGATCACCACCTTGTTGCTCTTCATGGTAGGTTATGTGCTCTACTTCATCTAGGTAGAGCTACGTCGTTGGAGTTGTAATGTGATTGTGAACTTGTACTCGGAGGTGTAATGTCATTGTGAACTTGTACTCGAAGGTGTGAACTTGTGGCACAAACACTTGATGTACTGGACTATATTGTATATTTGAATATCTGTATATTATTATTTATAGTGGTCTGTAAAACTTGAATTTCGAAAATATTACCGGAGGCGCATATAGGACACTATAGGAGGCGCATATACTATAAATATACGAGGCGCATTGTGAAACATATGCGAGGTGCATATTATATGCGCCTCCTATACTTCACATATGCGAGGCGCATATCGATATGCGCCTCCTATAGCGCATATGTGCATTATAGGAGGCGCATATCGATATGCGCCTCGCATAAGCTTTTAGGTGTGCCTCGCATAAGCTTTTCTCTAGTAGTGTTCTGCTGCATTGTAATGATATAGCCAATGAGCTATGTAAGATGTAATGAATTATTTTATTCCTGGTTATAAAGTTGTATTATGACCTTTGTTTCTTGATATTACATCTTAACTGTGGATGCTAGCTATTGATCCAGGGACTAGAATTTTAAACACAGGGATCTCTACCTTATTGAAGGTTGGGACCTCTACACTTTTTTAGCGCTTTATTAGAATAATAAGATGATCCCTCATTTAAATATCAAGATAAGAATGTGTTCTTCCTTTAGTATGCACCGATTATGTTTTCTTCGCTCCAAGACATCACGTGATGATCGGCTGTTCTTGGATCCACGACCATATATCGGGTGTAAGACAGTTACATACGCGAATACTAAGGTTCTAACTTGACGAGCCTATGTAACATCCCAAAAATACTAAACTTGGATCATCAAACTATAATCATCAACATTAGGGTTAACAAAAACTTTTCCAATTAAAAATATGACAGCATTCATACGTGTGTGTATTAAAATTTGGATTCTTTTGAATTGCAATAGTTCTGTGTTTCTTTTCTTGTAAAATGATTCTTAGGTGAAATAAACATCATCTAAAAAATCCCCAAACTTTTCCCAAATACAAACAAGTCAAAACAAACAAATTAAGTGAATGGTCACTTTGGCCAAATTAACTCCCATGCCTACTTTGGCTATCCCTAACTTTTAGAACTCAACAGAAACATGTATGGATCTTTGCACCCCTTGATAGTACTCATAACAAGGTACCAAGGCCCACTTTGTGATCATCCAAAAACATTTAAATGCTTAGTTGAAATGACAATTTAAAATTGAATCTATTTCATATGGGAAGATCCCACTATTTCAAAAACCACTCAAACAAGCTCAATTTTCAAAACCCAAGGATCCACAGAATCCTCAGCACATGCCTAGCACACCCACAAAAAATCTTTTCAAAATTCAAAACTTAAGTTCATGCGGCCATTTCATCAAACAGGTTGCTGATTCAAATCAACCAAATCAAATTCACTGTTTTTAATAGTGTTTTGGGCCTAACTTGTTCCCTCTCTGGTTAGAACTAGTCCTTAGTAGATCATCTAGCTCTTTTAACTATCCTTAGCACCACTGTAAGCAAGCCTTGCCCTCAATGGTGAGCAGGCCGAGAGCACACTTGCCACCCCGTTGTCGCCGATGAGCTAGAGGCAACACTAACCTTGCCAACCTTATCTGCGAGCTAGCCAGCACCCCACCGCCACTCCCTGTCCCAGCCTCGAGCAATGCCAGCCACTGGACCACACGCCCAAGCCATGCCAAGCTTCTCTACGAGCATGCCGAGAGCGCGCCCGTGCGCCACCCTCGACAAACGCCCACAGACCACGCGTTGCCCTTGCTGCGTGCACGCGTGATCACCACCACCCCAGGAACCCCGTAGACACGCCCGTTTGCCACCGCGCGAACCACGCGCGCTGTGCGCCATCAAAACCTCTGTCGGACCCGCTCAGAGCGCCGAAGCGTTCCGACCGATCAGCACCGCCCCACGCCTCGCCACCATGCCGTTGAGCTTCGCCAGGGAGCACAACACCGCCCCTACCGTCGCCCACGCCGATAGCCCTCTATGCCGTCAACCACATGGAGCTCAGCCTGAGCCCGTCGATCCCCTCTCGCCACTATAGATAGAGGCCTCCCCCGCTCGATTTCTTCACACCATTCCACTCCCCTCTCACCCAGAACCACCCCACCTCACTCTCGGAGCAAGGCGAGCAGCGGATCGCCGGAATTTCACCGGAGCCCGCCGCTGCTGGAGAAGAAGGAAGCCATCGATTGGAGCCGCCCCAGGAGGAGCTGCCGGTGCCAGGAGAATCGCCGTCGTCAACTTCGTCGTTTGCCCCCATCCCCGACCCTCGCCTGAGCCCTGGTGAGCCTCCCACGACCCCCACCTTCCATGTTAGGGTTCTGTCTCACCGGCGTTGCCCGACGTGGGCGATGAGCCGTAGCCGTTCGATTAGACTTAGATCATGCGGCCAAGATCGCCCTGTACCGCTTCGCGTGTTATGAGCCACTGATTGGTGGAACCCCCTGTCAGCTGAGCCCCGCGTTGCGGAGTGACACTGGGCTGGCCCATTAACCTTTCCCGCGCAGCCCACTCGTTTGAATTTAGCTTTTTCTATTTATATTAAAATTCAGTTATCTACCTAGTTTCAAAAATCAACCCAGCTCTATTCAGTGAACCAAATTGAATGAAACCAATTTTTTTAGAAAGCTTTTGAAATGCTTAATCCAAGCCCGTTGGATTCAAATCATTTGGATCTATAGATCAACCTAGGTAAAAATAACAAGGCAGAAGCTTTTCTGCATTCAAACTTTTTCAAATTTCAACCATAATAGCTTTTGAATTGATTCCAACTCTCAAAAATCATATTTGACCATACCTTTCAGAATATATAAAAACATATGGGTTTACTTACAGAAATAATGTTCAAGTAATAAAAGAATGCCACATAGGCATTTCTAGTCACTTATTTTATTTAAAATAAAAGGTTAAACCTTATTAAATTGTGACGCCACTTTAAATCACATTCTCATGTACTGAAATATGTGGTGATGACATGTGTCAACATGATCCCATGTTTGAGTTAGAGAATATTAAATTTTAAGTAGTTTTTCAATGAGTAGAAATTACTTTTCTAAAAATAAAATAAATAAGACAAAGGCTTTAATCTTGTAATGTTAGTGATGATACTAGATCATCTATAGTGCACCTTTGTGTGATGATTGAAAATAGTTAAGTATTGCTTGGTGATTGTGTACCTCGTATTTATTCATAGACGCTAGTACCGACCAAGGATACGAGGAGGAAGGAGGATACTACGAAGAAGAAGCCAAGGAGAACTTCAACCACTGCTCTGCACAAGGCAAGCCTAATACTACTATTTAATTGAGCAAGATAACACTTGCAAGCTACTCTACTTTAGCAAGCCTATACTGATACTGATGCAAGATAATACTTGCTTGTTACCATGACCACTAGATGCCTCAAGCATATGTGATCATACTCACTTGATACCCCCTCCTAGTTTTACTTGCAAGCTTTCTACTTTATTCCTTTATCAAAGCTATTACTTAGAGTCTACTTAAGTTACTTGTAGATTCTAGGAAGACAATTGAAGGTTGCATAAAGAGCATTAAATTTTGCCTAAGCTAGATAATGTTGATGTCACCCTAAGGCATGAGATTGAACTTAGTTAAACTCCACTTGTTTACCACCCCTCATTAGTACTCACCTCCACTTGTACATGCTAGTGCTAAGCATAAAACTTGATCAACTTTAGATGGGAATGCTTGGTGGAAATTGGTTATGAAAACCTTAGAATGATTAGTCATTCTACTGAGATGTTTTGACATGTGTTTCAGAATACCAGATGATTTGGATGATGGAAATGTAAGGCATGAGCCTTAGCCCTTTATAAAACTGATTATGTCTGGATGCGATACCATTCCAATTTTACCGTACAACCACAATACCCGAAAATTGGGTAGGGCTTGACTGGAAACTTATATACCTTAGTATGGGTTCCCTCACGACCAAGGTCTGAGCTGAGGCTACCTTGTGAAGATTGTCCACCTGTGCAGTACCCAAGATGACAGTTGGTCATCGTTGGGAGGCCAAACTCACAGGAGAGGTGCCTATACTAGGGCTTGTAATTGAAAGGTTAGGATAGATTATCCGCATACTGAGTATGGTGAATTCAGGATTTGTTCCTGATGGATGTATCGAACGTTGTGGTGAAAGTGTACAATCTCTATAGAGTGTCAAACTATTCGAATAGCCGCGTCCGCGGTTATGGACAGTTGGAGTGGACATACTGTTCCCCCGTCAGATGTTTTCAAAATGACAGTTGGAGTGGCCATATTGAGAATTTGACTTGACCACAACAGAGTTGTGATATGAAATTCAAGTTCCCACTTAGGTGTTATAAACTTCAACCAGTTTTCTTGCTTCTGAACTTAGTAGAGGTAAATCTGGCTTTTTGCAAAACAACCCTAGAGCTTAGTGTCCTACTACAAAAACCCGCTTCACTTGTTAGTATTAGTTTGCGAGTACTTCAAGAGTACTCATGGCTTTGTCCCTGGCTCTTCCCGTGGCCAGACTATGAAGAGGAGTACCAGGATGATGGACCCCAGGACGTTTATGAAAACTAGGATCATCTCCCATCGTCAGCATTGCCTGTGAGCCCGAAGATGGAGCCTCGCCTACGCTACCTTTATTATTACGTATTTCCGCTGCTTGAGTTGTATTAAGAACTGGATCATGAGATCCTTATTTTTGTAAGACATTATGTATGGTTTGTAATGGATGATGTACTGTGGTATCCAAATCTGTTATGTCTCGCAATAATGGTAATCCTGGGATTGCGATGTATGACATGACAGGCATCTGGGATTAAAAATCCGGGTGTTGACAGCCTATCATGTACATACATGGCCTCAGAACACGGACTGAAAGGTTAAGCATGAGTCATATAGTAGATATGATGCCCATTTGATGCTCGCCTTTGAAGCTACACCGATTCACGTGATGATCGGACTTGGTGTAGTGGATTTGGTTCATGTAATCACCAAAAAGGCATGAGGGATGTCGTTTTTGAGTGGGAGTTCATTCGTAATGTGGATTAGTTGAACTCAATCTATCATAAACTTAGTCTAAACTTTACAAACTCTGTTGTAGATGGCACCACCTGCTTTTTAATTTCAATGTGTTCATGGAGAAAGAGAAACTTGAACGAATGGTAGCAACTTTACCGAATGGGCCATGAATTTGAGGATTCTCCTCTCTGCTGCACAAAAGCAATATGTGCTAGAAGCGCCGCTAGGCCCCCCACCTTTTGAGGATGCCCCTAACAAGGATAAGAATGTCTATCAGACTCGTCAGGTGGACCACAACTTAGTTCATTGCGTCATATTGTATGGGCTAGAGACGGAACTTCGAAAGTGTTTCGAAAACGGCAATGCATTTGATACAATGGGTGAGTTGAAAATGATTTTCGACACACATGCTGCTGCAGAGAGCTACAATGCTTTAGAAAAGTTCTTTAGGTGCATGATGGAAGAGCACAGCTCCGTTAGTGAGCATGTACTCAAGATGTCAGGTTACACCGATAAGCTTGTGTCTTTGGGAATATCGATTCCCATTGACTTAGGCATCCATCATGTTCTGCAGTCTCTGCCACCTAGCTATAAGAGCTTCGTGATGAACTATAATATACAAGGCATGAAGAAGTCTCTTCCCAAGCTTCTGTCAATGCTTAAAACTGCAGAAGTGGAGATCAAAAAGGAACATCAAGTCTTGATGATCAATAAGAACACTGGTTTCAAGAAAGACAAGAAGGGAAAACGAAAGGGAAGTAAGGGCGGCAAGCCGGTTCCCGTGCCCGAAAAGAAACCCCGAGTTGGACCTGAGTCTGATACCGAGTGCTACTATTGTAAGGGGACTAGCCACTGGAAGCGCAACTGCCCCAAGTATTTGGTAGAAAAGAAGGCCGGCAAGGGAAACAAAGGTATATATGATATACATGTTATTGATGTGTAATTGACTAGTGCTCGCAGTAGCACCTGGGTATCTGATACCGGTTCAGTTGCTAATATTTGTAACTTGAATCAGGGGCTGCAGAACAAGCGACCGCTAGAAAGGGGTGAGGTAAAGATGTGTGTTGGCAATGGATCAAGCGTTGATGTGATCACCATCGGAACCCTGCCTCTCGATTTGCCATCGGTATTAGTAATAAACTTGAAGAATTGTTATCTGGTGCCAGCACTGAGCATGAACATTGTATCTGGATCGTGTTTGATGTGAAGTGGTTATTCATTTAAATCCGAGAATAATGGTTGTTCTATTTATATGAATGAAATCTTTTATGGTCATGCACCGATGATGAATGGTTTATTTCTTTTGGATCTCGATAATAATGTTACACATATTCATAATGTTGATGCTAAAAGGATTAAACTAAATGATGATATATCCGCATACATGTGGCACTGCCGTCTAGGTCATATTGGCGTTAAACGCATGAAGAAGCTCCATTCGGATGAACTTTTGGAATCACTTGATACATGTGAGCCATGCCTTTTGGGCAAGATGACTAGAACGCCGTTTTTTGGTTCAATGGAACGGGCGACAGATTTATTGGAAATCATACATTCTGATGTATGTGGTCCAATGAGTGTGTCAGCGCGAGGTGGATATCATTATTTTTTTACTTTCACGGATGATTTGAGTAGATACGGTTATATCTACTTGATGAAACACAAGTCTAAAACATTTGAAAATTTCAAGGAATTTCATAATGAAGTGGAAAATCATCGTAATAGAAAGATCAAATTTCTACGGTCCGACCGTGGAGGTGAGTATCTAAGTTACGAGTTTAGCACTCACATGAAAGAGTGTGGAATTGTTTCACAACTCACACCTGCCGGAATACCACAGCGAAATGGTGTGTCGGAACGTTGTAATCGTACTTTATTGGATATGGTTCGATCTATGATGTCTCTGACGGACTTGCCGTTGTCATTTTGGGGTTATGCACTAGAAACTGTTGCATTCACTTAAAATCGGGCACCATATAAATCCGTTGAAAAGACACCGTATGAATTATGATTTGGAAACAAACCTAAGCTGTCATTTTTAAAGTTTGGGGTTGCGATGTTTATGTGAAGAAACTTCAACCGGATAAACTCGAACCCAAAGCGGAAAAATGCGGTCTTCATAGGATACCCTAAGGAAACTATTGGGTATTCCTTCTATCACAGATCTGAGGGCAAGGCTTTTGTTTCCAAGAATGGATCCTTTCTAGAGAAAGAGTTTCTCACAAAAGGTGTGAGTAGTCGGAAGGTAGAACTCGAAGAGGTTATTGAACCTTCTCTTCAAAGTATGGCGAGTAGTGCAGCGCCGGAAGTTGTTTCGGAGTTGGCTTCACCATTTGAAGAAGGAACTAATGATAATGATCATGAAACTCCGAAAGAGAATACTACCAAACCTCGCAGGTCTAGCAGGACGTGTGCAGCTCCCAAGTTGTACGGATATCCTGTCATGAATTTCATGGATGATGAAAATGATGACCCTGCGACATATGAAGATGCGATGATGAGCCCGGATTCCAAAAAATGGTTAGAAGCCATGAAATCCGAGATGGAATCCATGTATGAAAATAAAGTTTGGAACTTGGTGGACTTACCTCACGCCAAAAGGCCGTGGAGAATAAATGTATTTTCCAAAGGGTTTGCTTCAGCGATCCATCTATGGATTGAAGCAAGCATCACGAAGTTGGAATCTCCGCTTTGATGAGGTGATCAAAGAGTTTGGATTTGTCCAAACTTATGGAGAAGCTTGTATTTACAAGAAAGTGAGTGGGAGTAATGTGGCATTTCTGATACTATATGTGGATGACATATTATTGATCGGAAATGATATAGATATTTTAAACAGTGTTAAAAGTTATGTAAACAACAAATTTTCAATGAAGGACCTAGGTGAAGCGTCATACATATTAGGCATAAAGATCTATAGAGATAGATCTAGGTGCCTAATAGGGCTATCGCAAAGTACATACCTTGATAAGATTTTAAAGAAGTTTAAATTGGAAGATAGTAAGTAGGGGTTCTTACCTATGACACAAGGCACGACATTGAGTAAGACTCAAAGTTCGGCTACAGCAGAAGAAAGAGATAAAATGGACAAACTCCCCTATGCTTAAGCCATAGGCTCTATAATGTACGCCATGCTATGTACAAGACCGGATGTGGCACATGCTATTAGTTTGACTAGTAGGTACCAATCGGATCCAGGTTCAGAACACTAAAAAGCGGTCAAGAATATCCTTAAGTACTTGCGAAGAACTAAGGATATGTTTCTTGTATATGGAGGTGAAGAAGAGCTCGTCGCTAAGTGTTATGTCGATGCTAGCTTTGACACCGATCTGGATGACTCTAATTCTCAATCCGGATACGTATTTCTCATGAATGGCGGAGCGGTTAGTTGGAGGAGCTCCAAACAACCTGTGGTGGCGGGATCAACGACGGAGGCCGAATATGTTGCTGCTTCAGAAGCGGCTCAGGAAGCAGTTTGGATGAAGGAGTTCATATCTGAACTAGGTGTGGTTGCAAACGCGTTGGACCCAATGGTGATCTATTGTGACAACAATGGTGCCATTGCCAGTTCCAAAGAGCCAAGGTCTCACAAGCATTCCAAGCATATTAAGCGCCGTTTTCACTCCATCCGCGAGCATGTCAAGGATGGAGATACATATGGATCTCAATGTAGCAGATCTGTTGACTAAAACTCTCCCTAGAGCAGAACATGATCTACACCAGAACTCCATGGGTGTCAGATACATCACTATGTACCTAGATTATTGTCTCTAGTGCAAGTGGGAGACTGAAGGGAATATGCCCTGAGAGGCAATAATAAAGTGTTTATTATGTGTATTCCAAGTATATGATAGATGTTTATTTTGGATGCCATAATTGTATTAATACGGAAACGTTAATACATGTGTGTTTAATAAACAAACAGAAAGTTCCTAGTTATGCCTCTCTCATAAACTAGCTCGTTAATTAACAAGATGATCACAGTTTCCTGATCATAGACATTGGATGTTGTTAATAACGAGATCACAACATTAGTGTAATGATGTGATGAACATTCATCCGAAGTATAGCATTACGATCAAAGTCATTGACTTTATATTGCTATAAACAACTTACGAAGTGATCCTAATCCTTAGACCATGAGATCATGCCAATCACTAACACCGGAAGAGTTTCTTGTTGACATCAAACGTCACACTGTAACTGGGTGATTATAAAGATGGCTTCAAAGCTAATAAAGTGTTATGTTGAGACTCATGGATCAAGAGTGGAATTTGTTCATCCCGATGACGGATAGATATACTCTGGGCCCTCTCGGTGATATCACATTGGTTAGCTTGCAAGCAAGTGATTTTATCACTAGAATGTTATATCACGGGAATGAGAAAAGAGTGCATGTCAGTAACGAGATCAAACTAGGTATGGAGATACCGATGATCGAATCTCGTACATGTAATATATCATGAAACAAAGGGATTAAGATACAAGTGTAAAAGGTTCCGACGATCACAGGAAAGTCATCGTTGAATGTGTGGGAGTCAGTATGGATCTCTAGGTCCCGCTACTGATTATTGATTGGAGAAGGGTATCGATCATGTCCGCATTATTCGCGAACCGTAGGGTGACACACTTAAGGGACACTGACATCCAATTGGAGCAAATGTTTTGTGCCGGAAAGAATAACAAGCGCGGGAATTTATTTCACTAGATACCGAAACAGTTTTTCGGGTGAAATTGCAGAAAATGTTTTTGCATGTGAAATAGAATTCTAGCAAGGGGTTATATGTGAACGTTTGTAATTAAAGGAACTTACAAAATTCTGAATAAATAAAAAGAGTTTTATTTAATGAGAGTTTGCGTTAAATTTGGTGGAAATTTAATAGCAAGTTTGAGTGGGATTTTGAGTGGAGGGATTTGAAGAGGATTTTGTGAGTGGAGTGTCCACCCACATGAATGAGGGGAGGGCAAGGGGGAAGCCCCCATGCGCCGGCCACCCCCTTGGGGTCCCCCCTCTCCTATAAAAGGCACCCCTCTCCCTCTCTCTCACTCACACCTCCTCGTGAACGATCTCTCTCCACCTCTAGAATTTATCCCCCATGGTATCGGATTAGCGAGATACATGTTCCCGGTGGCTATTCAGCAAGAAAGGGTTGTGCTTCCGCTGCATCGCTGGAGCGAGGAGGCGGAGGTTGCTCGGTGTCTTGTACGTGTGTGCGAGCACGGATGCGCTGCTGCTTTGCGGCGCTAGGACTTCCTCTCGATCTTGAGATCGGCAAGAGATCGTCTACATCAACCACGAGTTCAACTCGTTAAGCTTTGTCGGTCTTCAAGGGTATGATCTCTATGGATATACATCCGCCCATTGTTTGTATCTAGTAGATAGATCTTGGTACATAGTTCCCATCGTAGGAAATTTTTTGTTTTCTATGTTGCGAACCCTTCAGATGTATTAATGGTAAATATTGGACCGGGGTCCATAGTTCACTAGAGGTGCTCTCCTTAGATAAATAACATGGCATGAAGGGTAAACAAATTACAGCAGGGCAATTTACAGGAACTGAGCAAGCCATAACAATGAAATTAGTAGTTAGAAAGATCCTATGAGGTTGATTGGGCAATACAACAAGATACATAGACCGCCATCCAACTGCATCTATGACTAGAGGTCCACCTTTAGGTTATCATCCGAACCCCCTCCAGTATTGAGTTGCAAGCAATAGACAATTTCTTTAAGGAAAGTGTGTAAGGTAAACAGTCCACATGTTCCATGAACAAGAGCCCGTTGTTTTGTCCCTAGTAGCAATAGCACATCTACAACCGAATAGATTATTGTCACTTCCCTTGGAAACTAGAGGCATGAACCCACTATCGAGCATAAATACTCCCTCTTGGAGTCACTAGCAACTACTTGTCCAAGATAGCTACTAACAACGGAGAGCATGCAAGATCACAAACAACACAGACATGATAGAATCATAAAGACAAAACCATTAATCAAACCAACATAATAATCTCAATATCCATCAGATCTCCACAAACACAACATGCATGATTACAAATAGATTAGAGCTTGATCATGAATGGAGCTTACAAGATCTATACATGAAAGCACAAAGGAGGAGATACAACCATCTAGCTACTACATGGACCCATAGTCTAAGGTCGAACTACTCACGCATCATACCGGAGAGAAGGCCTCCGGGATGATCTCCCCTCCGGCAGGGTGCCGGGAAGAACTCTAGATCCCCCCCCGCCCCGATCTAGGGACGATGGTGGCATCGGCTACAGACGGTTTCGTGGATTTCTGATCGGGTACCCAAGGTTTCTGCATCGGGGGATTCTTATAGGCGAAGGGGGAGACCGAGGAGGCGGCCAGGGGTGCCAAACCCTAGCCAGGCACGGGATGGGGTTCACCCGCACCTAGGGTGGGTCTGGCCCCTCTGGCCGGCCCCTCCGCTCTCCTCTGGACTTCTTGTTCCCCACGAAAAGTAATTGACTTTGTCCTTTGTCCCATCCAATTTCGAGAATGTTTCTTTACTAACTTTCCTGCAACCAAAAACAGCAGAAAACAAGCATCTGGAACTGTTGCAACTTGTTAGTAGGTTAGTACCAGAAAACATGTAAAAAGCACCTCAAAGTGTGGAAAAGTAAAGCAAAGTAGATACTAAACAAGCATGGAGCATCAAAAATTATAGATACGTTTCCAACGTATCCGGCGTCACTTAAGTCGTGCCAGCTATGCTCTTACCAAAGCAGAGAAGGAAATCTTTTTTGAAGTCCTTTACAGTATCAAGGTGTCGTCTGGCTTCTCATCTAATATAAAGGGTATAATAAATATGGCAGAGAAAAAGTTCCAAAACCTAAAGTCTCATGACTGTCACGTGATTATGACGTAGTTGCTTCCGATTGCATTGAGGGGGCTTCTACCGGAAAATGTTCGAGTACCCATTGTGAAGCTATGGGCATTCCTCAATGCAATATATCAGAAGATAATCAATCTATATATTCTTCCAATGTTACAGAAGGATGTGGCACAATGTCTTGTTAGTTTTGAGTTGGTGTTCCCACCATCCTTCTTCAATATTATGACGCATCTCCTGGTTCACCTAGTGGAAGAGATTGCCATTCTCGGTCCTGTATTTCTGCAGAATATGTTCCCCTTTGAGAGGTTCATGGGAGTCTCAAAGAAATATGTTCATAACCGTGCTAGACCAGAAGGAAGCATCTCCAAGGGATATGGAACAGAGGAGGTCATTGAGTTTTGTGTTGACTTTATTCCTGACCTTAAGCCGATTGGTGTTCCTGACTCGCGGCATGAGGGAATACTAAGTGGAAAAGGCACGCTAGGAAAGAAAGCAATGATATGTAGGGACGGGGATTCTTTCACTAAAGCACACTACACAGTTCTACATAATTCCACCTTGGAAGCTCCGTATATCGAGGAACAAAAGAATATTGTACACTCCAAAAACCCGGGGAAGCCTGACTCATGGATTACAGATGAACACATGAAGTCTTTCGGCGGTTGGATGCAGACGCATATCTTGAATGACACCACTGTTGGAGATCAGCTATACTTGTTAGCCGCGTCACCATCTTCTACTATATTGAATTTCCAAGGGTACGAAATAAATGGGAATACATTCTACACGATCGCCCAAGATAAAAAGAGCACCAACCAAAACAGTGGTCTCCGCTTTGATGCAACAGACGAGAATGGGCAAAAGGACACATACTATGGTTAAATAGAGGATATATGGGAACTTGACTATGGAGTCTCTTTTAAGGTCCCTTTGTTTCGCTGCAAATGGGTCAACCTGAATGGGTGAGGGGTAAAGATAGACCAGTTGTACAGAATGCCAATAGTGGATCTCAACAATCTTGGTTATAGAGATGAACCATTTGTCCTAGCCAATGATGTGTTTCAGGTTTTCTATGTGAAGGACATGTCCTGCAGACCGAAAAAAAAAATAAGCAAACGAATACATCATATGATGAGCCAAAGCGTCACATAGTTCTTTTAGGGAAAAGAAACATCGTGGGAATTGAGGACAAGACAGACATGTCAGAAGATTATAATAAGTTTGATGAAATTCTGCCCTTCATAGTGAAAACTGGCCCAAGCATTCCATTAAGTAAAGAAGATGCTTCATGGTTACGTCCGAAGCGATCATAAGGAAGGACATACGCTAAGAAGTTCATGCTCATATTGTGTATCTATAGTTCATGTCTGGCCGGTCGGCTGCATATTGTGAACCCAAATGCCATGAGACATGATAGCTCATTTTGTGAAGGATATTTTATGATGTTTGTAATTTTCCAAGTTTAATAAATGTATTGAGTGTTAGTCCCGGTTTGTGGCTTAACCGAGACTATAAGGGGGCCTTTAGTCCCGATTTTGTAGTCTCAGTTTTTAATATTAATAAATGTCTTGAGTGTTAGTCCCGTTTTGTGGCTGGACCAGGATTAAAGGGGGGACTTTTTAGTACCGATTCATAGAATGAATTTCCCGAACTATGAAGAAGTTGTCCATATTCGTACTTACCATTAAGATCTGATCTCCAAACACGCGTGGTCACATATTAGGGAGTGCCTCTATGACCAGTTTGTTGGAGATGCCGGAGGACTGGGCTCTGGCGGCATCTCCCTCAAAATGGCCGTAGTGGTGTCCCTTCTCTCGCACACCATCTTGCAGCTTGTAACTTATCTAACTAGATCAATACGCCTGGGATCTAACAAATTTCACATATTAGGGAGTGCCTCTATGACCAGTTCCAAATTAATATGCAAAAAATATAAGCTAATTCATTTTTAATTTTTAATGGTTAATAGTTTAAATGGTTACATTAATTATTTTTAAAAATAGAAAATGGTTTTGAATTAGTTATTCAAATTCAAACACTTTTTATGTTTAAAGTTTTTCTACATTCCAAACTAATATGCAAAAAATATAAGTTAATTCATTTTTTTATTTTTAAATGGTTAATAGTTTAAATGGTTACATTAATTATTTTTAAAAATAGAAAATGGTTTTGAATTGATTATTCAAATTCAAACACTTTTTATGTTTAAAGTTTTTCTAAATTCCAAATTAATTATCATTTAAAAATAATTACAAATTTAAACCCCAAAATAAAAAATAAGGTGGGAACAGAGAGATAATTTGTGAAAATTTTGAAAATGGGACCATTAGTCCCGGTTTCTGGATCCAACCAGGACTAAGGGCCCCCTGCGCGTGACGCTTGGGCTCAGCCCAAAATATGAAAAAATAAGTGGAGCATACGTCCCGGTTGGTGTCTCCAACCGGGAGGTATGACCTTTTAGTCCCGGTTGGAGCCACTAACCGGGAAGTATGCTCCCCCTTTATGAATGACGTGCGCCCGTTCCTCTCCTTCCCATCTCCATTCTCTGGAACTCGACGTGCACGCACACAGCAGGGGAGACGTCGCTGCCCTGATCCCCACGATGCCGGCAGGCTGCCCGCCGTCGTCATCAGCACCGCCGCCGCCTCCTCCTTCCTCTCCGTCAGCTCTTTGTCCGCCGCGCGCTCCTCCCCGGCTGCCACCACCTCCAACTGCCGCTGTGCGTCATCGTTGTCCCCCTCTCCATCCGTGCTAGCACCTCCAACCGCCACCGCGCGTCGTCGCCGCCAGCAGGTATGCCCCCACTCCGATAGATTAGGGTTAGGCGCGCGGGCTACGGGGCCACTACGGGCCGGCAAGACACGCCGACGCGGGGCGGGCTATACGGGCCGGCGAGCCATGCCAGCGCGTGGCGATGCTGGCCACTACGGGTGCGAGCAGGCCGCGGCGGGGCCGGCGCGCCAATGTGGAGGGGCGCGAGGCGCGGCAGCATCGGCGCGCGCGTGTACAGGGGCGATGTTAACACCCGAATTTTTAATCACAGATGCCTGTTATGCCATACATCGCAATCCCAGGATTACCATTTTTGCGAGACATAACAGAATTGGATACCACAGTACATCATCCATTACAGACCCTACATAAGGTCTTACACAAATAAGCATCTCATGATCCAGTTCTTAATACAACTCAAGCAGCGGAAATATGTAATAATAAAGGTAGCGTAGGCGAAGCTCCATCTTCGGGGTCACAGGCAATGCTGACGATGGGAGATGATCCTAGTTGTCGTAACGTTCCTGGGGTCCATCCTCCAGGTACTCCTCTTCATAGTCTGGCCATGGGAATAGCCAGGGACAAAGCCATGAGTACTCTTTAAGTACTCGCAAACTAATACTAACAAGTGAAGGGGGTTTTTGTAATAGGACACTAAGCTCTATGGTTGTTTTGCAAAAAGCCAGATTTACCTCTACTAAGTTCAGAAGAAAGAAAAGCTAGTTGAAATTTTATAACACCTAAGTGGGAACTTGTATTTCATATCACAACTCTGTTGTGTTCAAGTCAAAATCTCAACTCATTTCATAAGTCATTTTGAAAACATCTGACGGGAGAACAGTATGGCCACTCCAACTGTCCATAACCGCGAACGCGGATATTCGAATAGTTTGACACTCTGCAGATATTGTACACTTTCACCACAACATTCAATACATCCGTCAGGAACAAATCCTGAATTCACCATACTCAGTATGCGGATAATCAATCCTAACCTTTCGATTATACGCTCTAGTATAGGCACCTCTCCTGTGAGTTTGGCCTCCCAACCATGACCAACTGTCATCTTGGGTACTACACAGGTGGACAATCTTCACAAGGTAGCCTCAGCTCAGACCTTGGCCCGGAGGGAACCCATACTAAGGTATATAAGTTTCCAGTCAAGCCCTACCCAATTTTCGGGTATTGTGGTTGTACGGTAAAATTGGAATGGTATCGCATCCAGACATAATCAGTTTTATAAAGGGCTAAGGCTCATGCCTTACATTTCCATCATCCAAATCATCTGGTATTCTGAAACACATGTCAAAACATCTCAGTAGAATGACTAATCATTCTAAGGTTTTCATAACCAATTTCCACCAAGCATTCCCATCTAAAGTTGATCAAGTTTTATGCTTAGCACTAGCATGTACAAGTGGAGGTGAGTACTAATGAGGGGTGGTAAACAAGTGGAGTTTAACTAAGTTCAATCTCATGCCTTAGGGTGACATCAACATTATCTAGCTTAGGCAAAATTTAATGCTCTTTATGCAACCTTCAATTGTCTTCCTAGAATCTACAAGTAACTTAAGTAGACTCTAAGTAATAGCTTTGATAAAGGAATAAAGTAGAAAGCTTGCAAGTAAAACTAGGAGGGGGTATCAAGTGAGTATGATCACATATGCTTAAGGCATCTAGTGGTCATGGTAACAAGCAAGTATTATCTTGCATCAGTATCAGTATAGGCTTGCTAAAGTAGAGTAGCTTGCAAGTGTTATCTTGCTCAATTAAATAGTAGTATTAGGCTTGCCTTGTGCAGAGCAGTGGTTGTACGGTAAAATTGGAATGGTATCGCATCCACAAAACCATCAGTTTTATAAAGGGCTAAGGCTCATACCTCAACATTTTCATCACCAAAATCATCTGGTGTTCGGAAACACATGTAAAAACATCTCAATAGAATTATCCATCATTCCAAGGATTTCATAACCATTTTTCCACAAAGTATTCCCATCTAAAGTTGATCCAGTTTTATGCTAAGCACTAGCATCTACAAATGGGAGTGAGTACTAATGAGGGGTGGTAAACTAGAGGATTTTAACTAAGTTCAATCTCATGCCTTAGGATGACATCAAGATTATCTAGCTTAGGCCAAATTTAATGCTCTTTATGCAACCTTCAATTATCTTTCTAGTATCTACAATTTACTCAAGTAAACTCTAAGTAAGAGCTTTGATAAAGAAATAAAGTAGAAAGCTTGGAATTAAAACTAGGATTGGGTATCATCAAATGTGTCTAACCAAGCATGCTTAGTGCATTGCATAGGTTATCTAACTTTCATAATTGCAAGTGTTAGCTTGCCTTGTGCAGAGCAGTGGTTGAAGTTCTCCTCGGTTTCTTCTTCGTAGTATCCACCTTCCTCCTCGTATCCTTGGTCGGTACTAGCGTCTATAAATAAATACGAGGTACACAATCACCAAACAATACTTAACTACTTTCAATCATCACACACAAGGGTTCTATAGATGATCTACCATCATCACTAATATTACAAGATTAAAGCATTTGTCTTATTTATTTATTTTTAGAAAAGTAATTTCTACTCATTGCAAAAACTATTTAAGATTTGATGTTCTCCAAACCAAACATGGGATCATGTTGACACATGTCATCACCACATATTTCAGTACATGGGAATGTGATTTAAAGTGGTGTCACAATTTAATAAGATTTAACCTTTTATTTCAAATAAAAATAAATGACTAGAAATGCCTATGTGGCAATCTTTTATTACTTGGACATTATTATGTAAGTAAACCCATATGTTTTTATATATTCTGGAAGGTATGATCAAATGTGATTTTTGAGAGTTGGAATCAACTCAAAGGCTATTATGGTTGGAATTTGAAAAATGTTTGAATGCAGAAAAGCTTCTGACTTGTTATTTTTACCAAGGGTGATCTATAGATCCAAATGATTTTAATCCAACGGGCTTGGATTAAGCATTTAAATATCTTTCTAACAAAATTGGTTTCATTCAATTTGGTTCACTGAATCGAGCTGGGTTGATTTTTGAAACTAGGTACAGAACTATGTTTGAACTTAAAAAGAAAAAGCTAAATTCAAACGAGTGGGCTGCGGGAAAGGTTAACGGGCCGGCCCAATGTCACTCCGCAACGCGGGGCGCAACTGACAGGGCGGGTCTACTGGTCAGCGACTCTTAACACGCGAAGCGGTACGGGGCGATGTGGTGCGTTGGATTAGAATGAAGATCGACGGCTGAGGTTCGTCGTTGACGATGAACTAGTCACCGGCGAGCTCGAACCCTAGCGGCTCAGTGGGGGTCGTGGGAGGCTCACCGGGGCTCAGGCGAGGGTCGGCGATGCGGGCGAACGACAAAGTCGACGACGGTGATCCTCCTGGTACCGGCAGCTCCTCCTGGGGCGGCTCCAATCGATGGCTTCCTTCTTCTCCAGCAGCGGTGGACTCCGGTGAAATTCCAGCGATGCGCTGCTCGCCTTGCTTCGGGAATGAGGTGGGGTGGTTCTGGGTGAGAGGGGAGTAGAATGGTGTGAAGAATTCGAGCGGGGGATTCCTCTATTTATAGTGGCGAGAGGGGACCGACGGGCGCAAGCTGAGCTCGTCATGGTCGACGGCACAGAGGGCTATCAGCGTGGGCAACGGTGGGGGGGCGGTGTTGTGCTCCCTGGCGAAGCTCAACAGCGTGGTGGCGAGGCGTGGGGCGGTGCTAATCGGTTGAAACGCTGCGGTACTGCGCTGGTCCGGTGGAAGTTTTGATGGCGCACAACGCGCGTGGTTCGCGCGGCGGCGAACGGGCGTGTCTTCAGGGTTGCTGGGATGGTGGTGATCACACGTGCACGCGGCAAGGGCGGCGCGCGGTCTGTGGGTGCTGGTCGAGCGTGGCGCATGGGGCACACTCTCGGCATGCTTGCAGAGCGGCTTGGCATGGCTTGGGCGTGTGGTCCAGTGGCTGGCATTGCTCGCGGCTGGGACAGGGAGTGGCGGTGGGGTGCTATCTTGCTCCTAGACGAGGTTTACGAGGCTAGTGTTTCTCATAGCTTGTTGTCGACTATGGGGTGGCAATGGTGCTCTCGGCCTGCTCACCATTGATGACAATGGCCAGCTTACAGTAGTGCTAGTGATTAGTTAAGGTTGTTAGATGATCTACTAAGGCTAGTGGTGTCCAGAGAGGGAACAAGTTAGGCCCAAAACACTGCTCAACATATTGTTTTGATTTTGTTTGATTTGTATCTACAACCTGCTTGATGAAATGGCCACATGAACTTAAGTTTTGAATTTTGAAAAGATTTTTGGTGGGGGTTCTAGGCATGTGCTGGTGATACTTTGGATGCTTGGGTTTTGAAAATTGAGTTGGTTTGAGTGGTTTTTGAAAAAGTGGGATCTTCCCATATGAAATAGATTCAATTTTCAACTGTCATTTAAACTATGCATTTAGATGTTTTTGGATGATCACAAAGTGGGCCTTGGTACCTTGTTATGAGTACTATCAAAGGGTGCAAATATCCATACATGTTTCTATTAAGTTCTGAAAGTTAGAGATAGCCAAAGTAGGCATGGGTGTTAATTTGGCCAAAGTGACCATTCACTTAATTTGTTTGTTTTGATTTGTTTCTCTTTGAGAAAAGTTTGGGGATTGTTTAGATGATGTTTATTTCACCTAAGAATCATTTTACAAGCAAAGAAACACATAATCATGGCAATTCAAAAGAATCCAAATTTTAATGCACACTCATATGAATGCTTTCATATTTTAATTGGAAAAGTTTTTGTTAACCCTAAATTTGGTGATTAGAGTTTGATGATTCTAGTTTAATATTTTTGGGATGTTACAAACCTTCCCCCCTTAAACAAAATCTCGTCCTGAGATTTGAAAAAGGACGAAAAAGATTACCTAGGATTTGAAGAGATCGGGAAACTCCGTCCTGATGTGATCTTCGTGCACCGAGGTAGCTTCCTCTTCTGTGTGGTTGCTCCACTAAATCTTGAGAAACTTGATGCTTCGGGTTCTGGTAGTTCTGAAAGCTTCTTCCAAAATACGGATGGGTACTTCGGGATAGGTCAGGTCATCGTTGATTTCTATAGTCCGGTGATCGATATTCTTGAATACTTCGGTCTTCTCCGGGACTTCGAGGCACTTGCAAAGTAATGAGATATGGAACACATTGTGCACGGTTGACATCTCTTCGGGTAGTTACGACACTTCTCCTCGACGGTTCAGAATCTTGAAGGGTCCAATATATCTAGGGGCTAACTTTCCTTTCAGCTAGAAACGCTGCATTCCCTTCAATGGCGACACTTTCAGGTATACAAAATCTCCTATGTTGAAGGCGAGGTCTCGACGTCTCTTGTCGGTGTAACTCTTCTGTCTGGACTGGGCTATCTTGAGGTGCTCACGAATCTTGTGAACCTTCTCTTCTGCTTCTCGTAGGATGTCGGGTCCGAAAATCTGACTCTCTCCTACTTCCGACCAGTTCAAAGGGGTGCGACACTTCCTTCCATACATGAATTCAAATGGGGCCATTTGCAAACTAGCTTGATAACTATTGTTGTATGAAAATTCTGCAAACGACAGACAGTCTTCCCACTTAGATCCATATTCTAACACACAGGCTCTCAGGATATCTTCGAGTATTTGATTTACTCGCTCCGTTTGTCCATCGGTCTGAGGGTGATAAGAGGTGCTAAAATCTAGGCGGGTCCCTAAACCTTCTTGGACTTTCTTCCAGAATATCGAGGTAAATTGAGTTCCTCGATCCAATATGATGTTCTTGGGGACTCCATGCAAACTAACGATTCTAGCGATGTATAACTCCGCTAGCTTCGAACTCTGATATGTGGTCTTGACGGGTAAGAAATGGGCGACTTTGGACAATTTGTCCACTATGACCCAGATAGAGTCATTTCCCCTACTATAAGTAGGCAATCCGGTTATAAAGTCCATTCCAACGGAATCCCATTTCCATTCTGGAATCTGCAATGGTTGCAACAATCCTGCGGGTCTTTGATGTCCTGCCTTGACTCTCTGACATATATCACACTTGACGATATAGCTTCCGATTTCTCTCTTCATCTTATGCCACCAAAATTGCTCTTTCAAATTGACGAGGTTTGATCTCATCAATGCTCATTGTTATGGACTTGGGTTTTGGAGAAGATGGGGATGCTGGAGATCGCGGAACGGTTAGCAAACAAGCAATACGGGACACGAGGTTTACCCAGGTTCAGGTGACATGGTTATACCCTACGGGGACACGACCTTAGCATACCTGGTCTAGCCGACGGAAGGCCCACTCGGTAATCTGCCAGGGTCCATGACGCCTATTACTGTTCGATTGGAACGAAGCCCATATGGACACGGAGTCCCAAGTGCACAATACAAGGAAACCTCAAGACTAGAGTTTGCATCTAACTTGTAACCTACTTATATCGGTACCTGAGACCTAGCCTCCCCATATATAAAGGCTAGGAGGGTCCAACGAGGAGGACATGACCTACAGACGCCATAACCCTCCAATAGATAGATCTACGATCTCCACCTCCATGATAGATCTATAGATCTAGAGCTCTCTCTCTCTCATACTTTCGCATACACACCTCCACGCCAGATTGCATCTGCGCATCCCTGTAATCACCGGTTCCACCATAATCAAGAGCAGACAAGCAGGAGTAGGGTTTTCCCTCTGGGGTCCTGAACCTGGGTAAACCTCGTGTCCCCGTATAGCTTGTTTGCTAACTGTTCCGCGATCTCCAGCATCCCCATCTTCTCCAAAACCCAAGTCTATAACAATGGGCATTGATGAGATCAAACCTCGTCAATTGGCGCCGTCTGTTGGAACTGGGGGCGTTGATTGTGCGGTCGTGACGGTCCCATCACCCGACGATCTACGATTTGTCGGCATGCAAAAATCGCGATTCAGGCGAGATCCCTCAAGTTTACCCGAAACTCAGGTGCAAAGTTCTGCTTGATACGATCTGGCCGTCAACGTCCAGCTGCATACAATCATGCAAATATGATGAAAAGTCATGCGCGCGCGACGTACAGGACAGTTTCCATACACTCGTCGATCCCAGCTTTCAATTATTCTACTCAATCTAATCTTTGTCTCTCAATTGATTACTTTACCTTTGTTTTTTCTAACACTTTGACCATATAAGATGCCTAGAGATTAATCGTCTTGCCATGCCCGCGTAAGCGCATACGCGGCTATATCATCGCTGCCTTGACGAGTTTGGATCGGATTGCACCCAAGATCAAATCAATTAAATCTAGCTATCGTTTTTTTGGGATCTTTCGAGGCAATCCTCTACTTCTGGGTAAAAGAAGCAATACACTGTGTCAGTCCTTTTTGCGGGAAGAAAAATCCCGTTCCGATCAGAAAAATGAGGTGTTATATTTCCTTATTATTCATCCAGCTTTGCAAACCTAAATCTACAAATATTTCTCTCTCTTCGATTTGTACTATTTTTGGTGTGCAGAATTAACAATACAAGACATCGCAGACATCGGCATGGGGTGGTTTCGTGTCTTCGGCTGCCACGACCTTCTGCGATCTTCGATTGCAGCAAACTGCTGCCACCGTCGGCCTCGGCGATCCGCTGCCGCGTTCACTCCGGTCCACCGCAACGGCTATCGAGCACCGCCTCAACCACATCAAATCCATGCCCGGGGGCTGCGCCGCCTCCACCGGGCGATCCGCCGATTCTTCGGATGCAGCAACTCGTCATCACCATGCGGCTCCGACCAACCGCGTCGACTACGTCCGCCGCGTGACTCGCTGCGACATCAACTACATGCCTGCTGCAGTTTTCGACTCCAGCGATCCTCTACGATCTTTGGCTCCAATGACTCGGGGGCTTAGGGGCTCCCTCCGCTTTGGTGACCAGCCGTGGCCTTGGGCTCTAGCAACCCGCTGCCATCCTCGGCATCGGCGACCCGCTGCGGCCTTCGTCTATGGTGACCCGCTGCACTCTTTGGATGAGACGACCTACTGTGGTCTTTGATTGCGATAATCTTCGGATGTGGAGCTCGTTGCCGCCATCGACTCCAGGAGCCCGTCGCTGTCGCTGCTCTGACTACGGTCCTTCGCGTTGACTACGTCCGCGTGAGACCCGCTACCCGCGTCAACTTCGCCACGACAACCAACAAAGCTAAGTTTCCCTCTACTTAGATCTGATTTCTTTTTTAACTCGCACTCGAAACATTCGGGGGCTGCGCCCTCTTCGAGTAACCTAATGTGCCATCGGCTCGACGCACTCGAGCACCTCGAACGCGACAGCCCGAGTAGCTGATTCTGCCTGACCGTCGAATCCTTGAACTCCGAGTGCCTCGGCAAGGTACTGAGACTAAGGGTAATCAGGCTAACGAAAAGGCCTAGCATACAGTGCAAAAGTGTCGACTCGATCGGCACCAGAATTTTACCTTACAAGGTGACATGCAACTATTATTTACAAGATACAAGTACTTCACAATTCTTCATGTTTTCTATAGCTTACAAGGACGTGACTATGCCGAGCTATTATATTGGGTCCTCCAGCGGAGTCGACTAACGCCAAGACCCGAGTCGATGCATTCCTCGGATGACCACATCAATCATCAACAAAAGCGGCTTTGGACGCGGACACAACAAAAGAAACGGCGCCGATTTCATCCGCAATATCGAGTCCTTCCGGCTAAACGCCGCACGACTCCGCTACATCAACTCCGCTACGTTGACTCTCGGATCCTTATGCGTGAGACGCTGAATCGATGCACTTCCGGGTCAGTGGCTTCTCCTCGCATGAGTCTCCACTCGAGTCTGTGACTCGACTAGAGACTCGAGGGCTACTCCTATCAGGAGCGCTGGCCGCACACCCGAAGCATAATCAAGATATCACACTACAAAGCTATTCTTCGAGTCCTACGTCGAGTCTGCGACTCCACTACGGACTCGGGGGCTACTCCCATAGGGAGGATGGATTCAAGCATCCGAAAAATTTGTGTCCTACGGACCTGGAGTCAAACAATGGCTGAGTTAAAGTCTCTGCTCGAGTCTACGACTCAAACAGACACTTGGGGGCTACTCCCATAGGGAGCGCTGGTCACGCATCCTATGAATTCTTCGACTATGATCCTTCGGATCAGAATGCAAAAACTTTTCGTCAACTCTGCCCTGATTAACGCTAAGTGAGAAGCATCCTCCTTGGCCACCCGAAACGCCTCCGCGGCGATAAAAATTCGGATGCTGTGTCTGCGACACAAATATAAGACCTACAAATATCATCTGATGGCCTGGCAACACACACGACTGCGCTCTACTAGTGAAAATCCGTGCCAGCAGGCGCGATGGAAATCCCGACGGACGCGTTGGGTACATCATTTAAATTTACTGGAATTCCACTCCTGTAAGTCCTCCGCGGGATGAGTCGAATTACGCCAGCATCTGTTCCGGATTCGAGTCAAGGGACTCAACTCTGAAGAAGATCGTGTTGTTTTGTCCTAAGACATTTAACTGACCCTGATCCATCGGGAGAGTCAGGCACACGCATCAACAATCCCTACACACTCAAATCATTCTCTAGCAAACAGAGATAGCCGCACCCGAAAAAATGAGGAGTCCTCAGCCGAATCTACGATTTGACTGAACACTCAGGGGCTAATGACATGGTTATACCCTACGGGTACACGACCTTAGCATACCTGGTCCAGCCGACGGAAGGCCCACTCGGCAATCTGCTAGGGTCCATGACGCCTATGACGGTTCGGCTGGAACGAAGCCCATATGGACACAGAGTCCCAAGCGCACAATACAAGGAAACCTCAAGACTAGAGTTCGAATCTAACTTGTAACCTACTCGTATCGGTATATGAGACCTAGCCTCCCCATATATAAAGGCTAGCAGGGTCCAACGAGGAGGACACGACCTACAGACGCCATAACCCCCCAATATATAGATCTACGATCTCCACCTCCATGATAGATCTACAGATCTAGAGCTCTATCTCTCATACTTTCGCATACACACCTCCACGCCAGATTGCATCTGCGCACCCCTGTAATCACCGGTTCCGCCATAATCAAGATCAGACAAGCAGGAGTAGGGTTTTCCCTCCGGGGGCCTGATGACGAGGCCCCTAGAGGGAAAACCCTACTCCTGCTTGTCATCAGGCCCCCGGAGGGAAAACTCTACTCCTGCTTGTCTGCTCTTGATTATGGCGGAACCGGTGATTACAGGGGTGCGCAGATGCAATCTGGCGTGGAGGTGTGTATGCGAAAGTATGAGAGAGAGAGCTCTAGATCTGTAGATCTATCATGGAGGTGGAGATCGTAGATCTATCTATTGGGGGGTTATGGCGTCTGTAGGTCGTGTCCTCCTCGTTGGACCCTCCTAGCCTTTATATATGGGGAGGCTAGGTCTCAGGTACCGATACGAGTAGGTTACAAGTTAGATTCGAACTCTAGTCTTGAGGTTTCCTTGTATTGTGCGCTTGGGACTCCGTGTCCATATGGGCTTCGTTCCAGCCGAACCGTCATAGGAGTCATGGACCCTGGCAGATTGCCGAGTGGGCCTTCTGTCAGCTGGACCAGGTATGCTAAGGTCGTGTACCCGTAGGGTATAACCATGTTAGTAGCCCCCGAGTGTTCAGTCGAAACGTAGATTCGGCTGAGGACTCCTCATTTTTTCGGGTGCGGCTATCTTTGTTTGCTAGAGAATGATTTGAGTGTGTAGGGATTGTTGATGCGTGTGCCTGACTCTCCCGATGGATCAGGGTCAGTTAACTGTCTTAGGACAAAACAACACGATCTTCTTCAGAGTCGAATCCCTTGACTCGAATCCGGAACAGATGCTGGCGTAATTCGACTAAGCCCGCGGAGGACTTACAGGAGTGGAATTCCAGTAAATTTAAATGATGTACCCAATGCGTCCGTCGGGATTTCCATCGCGCCTGCTGGCACGGATTTTCACTAGCAGAGCGCAGTCGTGTGTGTTGCCAGGCCATCAGATAATATTTGTAGGTCTTATCTTTGTGTCGCAGACACAGCATCCGAATTTTTATCGCCGCGGAGGCGTTTCGGGTGGCCAAGGAGGATGCTTCTCACTTAGCGTTAATCAGGGCAGAGTTACCGAAAAGTTTTTGCATTCTGATCCGAAGGATCGCAGTCGAAGAATTCATAGGGTGCGCGACCAGCGCTCCCTATGGGAGTAGCCCCCGAGTGTCTGTTCGAGTCATAGACTCGAGCAGAGACTTTAACTCAGCCATTGTTTGACTCCAGGTCCGTAGGACACAAATTTTTCGGATGCTTGAATCCATCCTCCCTATGGGAGTAGCCCGCGAATCCGTAGTGGAGTCGCAGACTCGACGTAGGACTCGAAGAATAGCTTTGTAGTGTGATATCTTGATTATGCTTCGGGTGCGCGGCCAGCGCTCCTGATAGGAGTAGACCCCGAGTGTCTAGTCCAGTCGCAGACTCGAGTGGAGACTCATGCGAGGAGAAGCCACTGACCCGGAAGTGCATCGAATCAGCGTCTCACGCATAAGGATCCGAGACTCAACGTAGCAGAGTAGATGTAGCGGAGTCGTGCGGCGTTTAGCCGGATGGACTCGATGTTGCGGATGAAGTTGGCGCCGTTTCTTTTGTCGGGTGCGTGTCCAAAGCCGCTTTTGTTGATGATTGATGTGGTCATCCGAGGAATGCATCGACTCGGGTCTTGGCGTTAGTCGATTCCGCTGGAGGACCCGATAGAATAGCTCGGCATAGTCACGTCCTTGTAAGTTGTAGAAAACATGAAGAATTGTAAAGTACTTGTATCTTGTAAATAATAGTTGCATGTCAGCTTGTAAGGTAAAATTCTGGTGCCGATCGAGTCGACACTTTTGTACTGTATGCTAGGCCTTTTCGTTAGCCTGATTACCCTTAGTCTCAGTACCTTGCCGAGGCACTCGGAATTCAAGGATTCGATGGTCAGGCAGAATCAGCTACTCGGGCTGTCGCGTTCAAGGTGCTCGAGTGCGTGGAGCCGATGGAACATTAGGTTACTCGAAGAGGGCGCAACCCCCGAGTGTTTCGAGTGCGAGTTAAAAAATAAATCAGCTCTAAGTAGAGGGAAACTTAGCTTTTTTGGTTGTCGTGGCGAAGTTGACGCGGGTAGCGGGTCTCGCGCGGACGTAGTCAACGCGACGGACCGCAGTCAGAGAAGCGATAGCGATGGGCTCCTGGGGTCGATGGCGGTAGCGAGCTCCACATCCGAAGATTGTCGCAATCAAAGACCACAGAAGGTCGTCTCATCCAAAGAGTGCAGCGGGTCACCATAGCCGAAGGCTGCAGCGGGTCGCTGATGCCGAGGACGGCAGCGGGTTGCTAGAGCCGAAGGCCACGGCTGGTCACCAAAGCGGAGGGAGCCCCTAAGCCCCCGAGTCATTGGAGCCAAAGATTGTAGAGGATTGCCGGAGTCGAAAACTGCAGCAGGCATGTAGTTGACGTCGCAGCGAGTCACGCGGCGGATGTAGTCGACGCGGTTGGTCAGAGCCGCATGGTGATGACGAGTTGCTGCATCCGAAGAATCGGCGGATCGCCCGGTGGAGGCGGCGCAGCCCCCGGGCGTGGATTTGAAGTGGTTGAGGCGGTGCTCGATAGCCGTTGCGGTGGACTAGAGTCAACGCGGCAGCGGATTGCCGAGGCCGACGGTGGCAGCAGTTTGCTGCAATCGAAGATCACAGAAGGTCGTGGCAGCCGAAGACACGAAACCACCCCATGCCGATGTCTGCGATGTCTTGTATTGATAATTCTGCAGACCAAAAATAGTACAAATCGAAGAGAGAGAAATATTTGTAGATTTAGGTTTGCAAAGCTGGATGAATAATAAGGAAATATAACACCTGATTTTTCTGATCGGAACGGGATTTTTCTTCCGCAAAAAGGACTGACACAGCGTATTGCTTCTTTTACCCATAAGTACAGGATTGCCTCGAAAGATCCGAAAAAAACGATAGCTAGATTTAATTGATTTGATCTTGGGTGCAATCCGATCCAAACTCGTCAAGGCAGCGATGATATAGCCGCGTATGCGCGTACGCGGGCATGGCAAGACGATTAATCTCTAGGCATCTTATATGGTCAAAGTGTTAGAAAAAACAAAGGTAAAGTAATCAATTGAGAGACAAAGATTAGATTGAGTAGAATAATTGAAAGCTGGGATCGATGAGTATATGGAAACTGTCCTGTACGTTGCACGCACATGACTTTTCATCATATTTGCATGATCGTATGCAGCTGGACGTTGACGGCCAGATCGGATCAATCAGAACTTTGCACCTGATTTTCGGGTAAACTTGAGGGATCTCGCCTGGATCGCGACTTTAAGATGGACCTACTTCTTGGATGACGACAAATCGTAGATCGTCGGGTGATGGGACCATCACGACCGCACAATCAGTGTCCCCAGTTCCCACAGACGGCTCCAATTGACGAGGTTTGATCTCATCAATGCCCATTGTTATGGACTTGGGTTTTGGAGAAGATGGGGATGCTGGAGATCGCGGAACGATTAGCAAACAAGCAATACGGGACACGAGGTTTACATAGGTTCAGGCCCCCGGAGGGAAACCCTACTCCTGCTTGTCTGCTCTTGATTATGGCGGAACCGGTGATTACAGGGGTGCGCAGATGCAATCTGGCGTGGAGGTACGTATGCGAAAGTATGAGAGAGAGAGAGCTCTAGATCTATAGATCTATCATGGAGGTGGAGATCGTAGATCAATCTATTGAGGGGTTATGGCGTCTGTAGGTCGTGTCCTCCTCGTTGGACCCTCCTAGCCTTTATATATGGGGAGGCTAGGTCTCAGGTACCGATACGAGTAGGTTACAAGTTAGATTCGAACTCTAGTCTTGAGGTTTCCTTGTATTGTGCGCTTGGGACTCCGTGTCTATATGGGCTTCGTTCCAGCCGAACCGTCATAGGCGTCATGGACCCTGGCAGATTGCCGAGTGGGCCTTTCGTCGGCTGGACCAGGTATGCTAAGGTCGTGTACCCGTAGGGTATAACCATGTCACAAATCTTGATACATCTCCGTTCCTCCGGGGTGGATAGCATAAAAAGTATCATGAGGTTCCTTCAGAATAACTTCTTTCAACTCAGAATCTGCTAGTACACAAAGGAATCCTTTGTACCACAAAACTCCTTCTTCGTCTTTGGTGAATCCGGGTACTTTGCCTGTACCGATACGACGCTTGATTCTGTCGATACTAGCATTTCCTTTCTGCGCCTCTTTGATCTGGCTGATCAAAGTGGGTTGAAGTTCTATGCTATCCAAAAATCCTTCACTCGCTAATTCCATTCGGAAATCTGCCATCTCCTTGTGCAAACTTGGTTGCTCCTTCAAAATCATGGAGTTCAAGCGGCACGACAATCTGCTAAGGGCATCTGCTACCATGTTGGCTTTACCGGGGTGATAGTGAATGTCTAGATCGTAATCCTTGATTAGCTCAATCCATCTTCTTTGTATCATATTCAGCTCCTTCTGAGTGAATATATACTTCAGACTCTTGTGATCAGAATATATCTCACAACAATTTCCCATCAGGTAGTGTCTCCATGTCTTCAGGGCTAGAAATACAGCCCCGAGTTCGAGGTCATGGGTTGGGTAATTTTGCTCGTGTTTTTTAGTTGTCGAGATAGATAAGATATAACTTTGCCTTCTTGCATTAGCACACATCCGAGACCGATCTTGGATGCGTCACAATACACGTCGAAGGGCTTTGCGATATCCGGCATGATTAAGATTGGGGTTGAAATCAATCTCCTCTTGAGTTCTTGAAAACTCGCTTCACATTTGTCGGTCCATTGAAATTTCTTGTCCTTCTTCAGCAATTGGGTCAAGGGTCTGGCGATACTCAAGAATCCTTCTACGAACTTGCGGTAGTATCCCGCCAATCCGAGAAATGCACGAACTTGGGTTTGAGTGGTTGGGGCTTGCCAATCTTCGACATCTTTCACTTTTGTAGGGTCAACGGCAATTCTTCCGGCTGATACAATGTGGCCGAGGAATCCTACCTCCTGTAACCAGAATTCACATTTGCTAAACTTGGCATACAACTAATGCTCCCTAAGGGTTCCAAGAATGGTCCTTAGGTGTAGCTCATGTTCTTCTTCTGATTTGGAATAAATCAGAATGTCATCGATGAAAACAATGACAAACTTATCCAGGAAGTTCATAAAAATCTTATTCATGAGATTCACGAAGTAAGTGGGGGCATTGGTTAATTAAAGAGACATGACGGTATACTCGTATAATCCATATCTGGTGGTAAAGGCAGTCTTGGGAATATCCTCTGCGCGAATCTTGAGTTGATGATAGCCTGTTCTAAGATCAATCTTAGAAAACACTTTGGCACCGGTCAATTGATCAAACAAATCTTCTATCTTGGGCAATGGGTACTTGTTCTTGATGGTGACGTCATTCAACTTCCGATAATTTGTACACAAACGGTTACCTCCATCCTTCTTGTCCACGAATAAGACAAGTGACCTCCATGGTGACGCACTTGGTTGAATCAATCCAATTTCCAGCATGGAATCCAGTTGATCTTTCAGTTCTGCTAGTTCCGACGGTTTCATACTATATGGTCTCTGGGCTATGGGTCCTGTTCCGGGGATTAGTTTAATGATAAACTCGATATCCCGATCTGGGGGCATACCAGGCAAAACATCTGGAAATACATTGGGGTATTCACAGACTATCCGGACTTGGTCAATGGTAGGTTGGGCTATACTCTTGTTGCACTTGAATTGACGAGGTAAGGTTTCGGATACATGATCGACTGATATTCCGGCTGTACTGGTCATGGTTATGGCTTTCTTGGCACTGTCAATTAATCCTTTATGTTTGGACATCCAATCCATTCCTAGTACTACTTCCAAACCTTTAGTTCCGAGTACTATCAGATTAGCATAGAAATCTATGCCATGGATTCGGATAGGGACGGCTTTGCAAATTTGCCTAGCTTTGGTGGTTGAACCGGGGATTTGAACAATCATAACATGCTTCGGTTTGGTTGGTTGAATCTTACTAGTGCCGTCAAATTCTTTGGTGACAAATGAATGCGATGCACCCGAATCAAACAATACTCTAGCAAGTACTGAATTAACAGAAAACATACCCAACACGACGTCTGGTGCTTCCTGAGCTTCTTCAGCATGCATGAGAAAAAGACGGCCATTGCGGTTGAGCAAGTTCCCTAGGGCAAACCTTCTTCCGGGATGAACACGACGCTGCTACTGAGCTAGGGCATTTGCATTGGGGGATGCAGCATTCTTCTTGTTAGGGCACTCATTGGAGTAGTGACCCTTATTTCCACAGTCATAACAAGTCACTTGCAACGTGTCCTTTGCTGCAACAGGCACAGCATTGCTTCTAGTCCTCGAGGAAGTGTTGGTGTTGGCGGTAGCATTGTTGTTGTTGAACTTGGGTGGTGCATGGTTGAAATTGTTAGAGTTGTCGGGGTTGTTGTGATTTCCTCTGGGCCTCGGGTTTCCACGGTTGGGATAGGTCGATCGGTTCATCAGGGGTCTGTTGGTTCTCCGGGCAAATCCTGGAGATGGGTTAGGGCGATAATTTGGGATCTGATGGGTTCCTGGATAATGCATCATCGACGCTTGCGGTTCTCATTGCCTTGGTTGATATTTCCTTCCATCTGGATGGCAGAGTCGAAAAGGGCTTCAATATCAGCAAAAGGGATATTGACTAACACCGTCTGCATCTCATCGTGCAGACCATTCAAGAATCTCTCCTTCTTCTTGGCTTCGGTGTCGATCTCATCCGGGGCATACCTAGCTAATGACAAGAATTTGTCACGGTATTCCACTACGGTCATCCTTCCTTGCTTTAGTTCTCTGAACTCATCTCTCATTCTCTTGATCAAACCCGGTGGCACATGGGTTCTACTGAACTTGACCTTGAATTCCTCCCAAGTCATCATTTGTCCTCCAGTCATTGCACGAATGTTGTTCCACCATGCTCTTTCATCTCCGGCTAGATAGTGGGTGGCGAACAGAACTTTCTCGTTGTCTTCCACTCCGGCGACTTCCAGGTTATTTTCCATGGTTTGCAGCCAATCATCGACATCTAGGGGCTCTTCCGACTTAGTGAAAACAGGTGGGTTGGTGTTCTGGAAATTTTTGAGCTTAGATCCATGGTTGTCCTGGTTTCCTTAGCCTTGATTGTTGTGGGCTAGCTGGGCTATCTGCTGAAGGGTGGCTAGGTTGGCTTGAGGTTCGGCTCTTTCGGCTTCACGGTCAAAAACCAGCATTTGCAGTATCTACAACATCGGGTCCGGGGATAAACCACTTCCTCCGTGTGGCATCTGAAGATTGAGATAGATCATGAGAAAAGAGGGAAATTTCTAATGTTCAGGGACTTTGAAAAGTTTTTAAAGTTTGACTCAGATTTTCTAGGAACTTGCTTTTCATTCATTCATAGCACACGATATAAACACACACCACAACAAAGGTAAACAGATGGTTTTAAGAACCATTCTGGAAACTACAATACAGTGGGACCGAATACAACTCACTACGCTAGTTCTCAAGTGCTACTACTCCTTGGAGTCGGTGTAGTCGTCATCCTCATCATCCTCAGCGTCATCAATGAAGGCGTAATCATCCTCATCGGTGAAGAAATCCATAGCCTGATCCTCCAGAAAATCATCATCATCGCTGAGATAGGAGTAGGGGTCTCCACGAAGATCCTCTACGGCATTCTCCCTTTCTTCCAACTGCATGTCTCTCTCATGGATGGTCTCCTCCAAATCCGAGATACGGTGGCGAATACGAGCAATGATGCGCTCCTTCTTATCGAGCTGACGGTGGCAAGACTTGCGATCCTTTGCTAGCATGGCGATGGTCTGATCCTTCGTCTTGATGATGGCGGACTTGTGGTTGGAGTAGTCACGGCAATTGTCCAATTCCTGCTGATGATCATACATCATGAAGCTGAGGTGGTCCAACTAAGTCTTTAGCTCGTGGTGGTATGGGGCTTCCAGTGGCTGTCCATTAGCATCACGCCTTGGACAAAACTCAAAGCGGGTTCCCTTGATCTGGTTGATACTCTCCCCACATAGACGGGCAAGAGATTCCTGCATGGCCCTGGAAAGTCCATCGATCCAGTTGTTCTCTCTTAAGGTGAACTGAATTCCCTCGATAGTGGGAGGTTCAATCTTTCCTCGGAGACTTGCAACAATTAGCCACTGCAGATCTTCTCCTCCTTGATCATTGAGCTGAGCTTCGAAGAACTCGGGGTGTGGGCGCTCCAGAAGTTCCGAAAGCTGGTCCAAATCCCGCTCAAAGATAAGGTCTCCTCCATTCCCCAACTGATAAAACTTGCTATACTTCACGTCCATCTATAAGAATATAGGATGACTAAGTTAGTAGAGTGATCAAGTGTGTCAAATTTTATGTATTTTGCAAGAGTTTTTGAGGAACATGATTTTTTATGAAAGAATCCAGGTGATAAGAATGGGAATAAGTTTTTGGTAAATATTTGCTTCCTTTGGTTTTGAAACTAAGTTTTTGATTCAAACGTCCAGTCTAACTAGGGTCTCCTATAGTCAGGATGGCTCTGATACCAACTTGTCAACACCCGGATTTTTAATCCCAGATGCCTGTTATGCCATACATCGCAATCCCAGGATTACCATTTTTGCAAGACATAACAGATATTGATACCACAGTACATCATCCATTACAGACCCTACATAAGTTCTTACACAAATAAGGATCTCATGATCCAGTTCTTAATACAAATCAAGCAGCGGAAATACGCAATAATAAAAGTAGCGTAGGCGAAGCTCCATCTTCGGGGTCAGGCAATGCTGACGATGGGAGATGATCCTAGTTGTCATAACCTTCCTGGGGTCCTTCGTCCTGGTACTCCTCTTCATAGTCTGGCCACGAGAATAGCCAGGGACAAAGCCATGAGTACTCTTTAAGTACTCGCAAACTAATACTAACAAGTGAAGGGGGTTTTTGTAATGGGACACTAAGCTCCATGGTTGTTTTGCAAAAAGCCAGATTTACATCTACTAAGTTCAGAAGCAAGAAAAGCTACTTGAAATTTTATAACACCTAACTGGGAACTTGTATTTCATATCACAACTCTGTTGTGGTCAAGTCAAAATCTCAATTCATTTCATAAGTCATTTTGAAAACGAGAACAATATGGCCACTCCAACTGTCCATAACCGCGGACGCGGCTATTCGAATAGTTTAACACTCTGCAGAGATTGTACACTTTCACCACAACATTCAATACATCCATCAGGAACAAATCCTGAATTCACCATACTCAATATGCGGATAATCAATCCTAACCTTTTGATTACACGCCCTAGTATAGGCACCTCTCTTGTGAGTTTGGCCTCCCAACCATGACCAACTGTTATCTTGGGTACTACACAGGTGGACAATCTTCACAAGGTAGCCTCAGCTCAGACCTTGACCGTGAGGGAACCCAGACTAAGGTATATAAGTTTCCAGTCAAGCCTTACCCAATTATCGGGTATTGTGGTTGTACGGTAAAATTGGAATGGTATCGCATCCAGATAACCATCAGGTTTATAAAGGGATAAGGCTCATACCTCAACATTTTCATCACCAAGATCATATGGTGTTCGGAAACACATGTCAAAACATCTCAATAGAATGATCCATCATTCCAAGGTTTTCATAACCATTTTTCCACAAAGTATTCCCATCTAAAGTTGATCCAGTTTTATGCTTAGCACTAGCATCTACAAATGGGAGTGAGTACTAATGAGGGGTGGTAAACTAGTGGAGTTTAACTAAGTTCAATCTCATGCCTTAGGATGACATCAAGATTATCTATCTTCGGCCAAATTTAATGCTCTTTATGCAACTTTCAATTATCTTTCTAGTATGTACAATTTACTCAGGTAAACTCTAAGTAAGAGCTTTTATAAAGAAATAAAGTAGAAAGCTTGCAAGTAAAACTAGGATTGGGTATCATCAAACGTGTCTAACCAATCATGCTTAGTGCATTGTATAGGTTATCTAACTTTCATAATTGCAAGTGTTAGCTTGCCTTGTGCACAGCAGTGGTTGAAGTTCTCCTCGTCTTCTTCTTCGTAGTATCCTCCTTTCTCCTCGTATCCTTGGTTGGTACTAGCGTCTATAAATAAATACGAGGTACACAATCACCAAATAATACTTAACTACTTTCAATCATCACACACAAGGGTTCTATAGATGATCTAGCATCATCATTAATATTACAAGATTAAAGCATTTGTCTTATTTATTTATTTTTAGAAAAGTAATTTCTACTCATTGAAAAACTACTTAAGATTTAATGTTCTCCAAACCAAACATGGGATCATGTTGACACATGTCATCACCACATATTTCAGTACATGGGAATGTGATTTAAAGTGGTGTCACAATTTAATAAGATTTAACCTTTTATTTCAAATAAAAATAAATGACTAGAAATGCCTATGTGGCAATCTTTTATTACTTGGACATTATTTCTGTAAGTAAACCCATATGTTTTTATATATTCTGAAAGGTATGATCAAATGCGATTTTTGAGTGTTGGAATCAACTCAAAGGATATTATGGTTGAAATTTGAAAAATGTTTGAATGCAGAAAAGCTTCTGACTTGTTATTTTTACCAAGGGTGATCTATAGATCCAAAAGATTTGAATCCAACGGGCTTGGATTAAGCATTTCAATATCTTTCTAACAAAATTGGTTTCATTCAATTTGGTTCACTGAATCGAGATGGGTTGATTTTTGAAACCAGGTATAGAACTATGTTTGAACTTAAAAATAAAAAGCTAAATTCAAACGAGTGGGCTGCGCTGGAAAGGTTAACGGGCCGGCCCAGTATCACTTCGCAACGCGGGGCGCAACTGACAGGGTGGGTCTACTGGTCAGCAACTCTTAACACGCGAAGCAGTATGGGGCGATGTGGTGTGTTGGATTAGAATGAAGATCGACGGTTGAGGGTCGTCATCGACGATGAACTAGTCACTTGCGAGCTCGAACCCTAGCGGCTCAGTGGGGGTCATGGGAGGCTCACCGGGGCTCAGGCGAGGGTCGGCGATGCGGGCGAACTATGAAGTCGACGACGGCGATCCTCCTGGTACCGGCAGCTCCTCCTGTGGCGGCTCCAATCGATGGCTTCCTTCTTCTCCAGCAGCGGCGGACTCCGGTGAAATTCCGATGATGCGCTGCTCGCCTTGCTTCAGGAATGAGGTGGGGTGGTTCTGGGTGAGAGGGGAGTAGAATGGTGTGAAGAATTCGAGCTGGGGATGCCTCTATTTATAGTGGCGAGAGGGGACCGATGGGCGCAAGCTGAGCTCATAGTGGTCGACGACACAGAGGGATATCGGCATGGGCAACGGTAGGGGGCGGTGCTGTGCTCCCTGGCGAAGCTCAACGGCGTGGTGGCGAGGCGTGGGGCGGTGCTGATCAGTCAGAACGCTGCGGTGCTCTGCGCTGGTCCGGTGGAAGTTTTGATGGCGCACAGCGCGCGTGGTTCGCGAGGCGGCGAACGGGCGTGTCTGCGGGGTTGCTGGGAAGGTGGTGATCACGCGTGCACGCGGCGAGGGCGGCGCGCGGTCTGTGGGTGCTGGTCGAGCGTGGCGCACGGGGCATGCTCTTGGCATGCTTGCAGAGTGGCTTGGCATGGCTGGGGCATGTGGTCTAGTGGCTGGCATTGCTCGCGGCTGGTAAAGGGAGTGGCGGTGGGGTGCTAGCTTGCTCCCAGACAAGGTTGGCGAGGCTAGTGTTGCTCATAGCTTGCTGTCAACTATGGGGTGGCAATGGTGCTCTCGGCCTGCTCACCATTGATGACAATGGACAGCTTACAGTAGTGCTAGTGATTAGTTAAGGTTGTTAGATAATCTACTAAGGCTAGTGATGTCCAGAGAGGGAACAAGTTAGGCCCAAAACACTGCTCAACATAGTGTTTTGATTTTGTTTGATTTGTATCTGCAACCTGTTTGATGAAATGGCTGCATGAACTTAAGTTTTGAATTTTGAAAAGATTTTTGGTGGGTGTGCTAGGCATGTGCTGGTGATACTGTGGATGCTTGGGTTTTGAAAATTGAGTTGGTTTGAGTGGTTTTTGAAAAAGTGGGATCTTCCCATATGAAATAGATTCAATTTTCAACTGTCATTTAAACTATGCATTTAGATGTTTTTGGATGATCACAAAGTGGGCCTTGGTACCTTCTGATGAGTACTATCAAGGGGTGCAAAGATCCATACATGTTTCTGTTAAGTTATGAAAGTTAGAGATAGCCAAAGTAGGCATGGGAGTTAATTTGGCCAAAGTGACCATTCACTTAATTTGTTTGTTTTGATTTGTTTGTCTTTGGGAAAAGTTTGGGGATTGTTTAGATGATGTTTATTTCACCTAAGAATCATTTTACAAGCAAAGAAACACATAATCATGGCAATTCAAAAGAATCCAAATTTTAATGCACACTCATATGAATGCTATCATATTTTAATTGGAAAAGTTTTTGTTAACCCTAAATTTGGTGATTAGAGTTTGATGATTTTAGTTTAATATTTTTGGGATGTTACAGGCGAGTAGAGCACGGGATAGGGCCAATTTTAATTTTTTCTAGTTAATTTTTTATATATTATCATATTGTGTATATATATTATGTATGCATACATATATACTATTTTGTATATATATATATGTATTTTTCAATAATTCAATTTTGTATATACTATTTTGTATATGTATATGTATATTATCATATTATCATATTTTGTATATATACTATTTTTTCAATAGGAAATGAATAAATCTTATAAATTTAATAACTATTGTTTAATAATTCAGAAAAATATGCTTAATATATGAAATTTTTCAGAAAAATAAAATGTACAACTTAAAACTATTACCATATATTATTATGTTAACTATTTAAATAATTATTATTTGATAAAAAATTTATAAGTATTAATACTTGGAAAATTCATATTTTAATATTCATACATGAGAAAAATATAAATTATATACCAAAATAGTATACCTAAGTGACCCCTCTCATATGCATCTGAGGTTTCTACGAACTAGGTTTTACACCCCTCGGAACTCCAGAATATTGATTTTTATTATATTAAATATTATAAATTCAGTTTTATTATTGTGTATGTATATATTAGGGTTTCTCCGAATTCGGGTTTATATCTCTCTACACCCTACCTAACCTTCTCCCTTAGACGCTTTGACTTATCCGTTTTTCCACCTATGCAGAAAATATGGAACCACATGACAGAGACGAAGAAAAGGAAGAGTTGGTCTATGGTGTGATCCACGAGGAGGAAAATGTCGATGTATCGATGTTTTTGAACAACTCTGGTGAGGGTGATCCTCTTTTTGACGGAAGAGACAACTTCTTTGAGGGATAAGGTGATTCCTTCCGCGAGGGAGAAGGCGATGCCTTCTGTGATTGAGAAGGCGAGGGAGAAGGCGAGGTGCATGTAATATAATTAATCCATTAATTAATCATTTGTTGTCTATATACATATATTAACGATGATCTTTCTTCTTTAGCCCTCCGGATCGAGCAAATCTACTAAAAAGAGCAAACGAGGCCCAACCAAAATGTTGGAAGACCATGAGAGGTTCAGGATCGAAGAAGTCGGTGATGACGGCAAACCGATAGCTCCCCTTGTTGTCGCAAACAAATTTGTGGTACAATGCGGAGTAATCGTTAGGGACTTCATCCTAATCACCATGCTAAATTGGAATAGGCGTGCTGATGCGGAAGAGGGAACATCTTTATATGTCCCTAACATGGCCAAAGATTTTACTGTGTAAGAGGCTCATGCTTAATTTCACCCTACCGAAGGTAGAGCTGGATCCAAATGCGGAGGATCCAGTTGAGGACGCCAAGCAACATGCCAAAGCCATGCAGATGAAGGTCAGGGAGTGGGCTTTGAAGAAGATGGCCCAGTGTTTCACCAACTGGAAGAAAGATTGCAACTTGACTATGTCGTGAAAGAGAAGACTCCAGATTTCGAGAAGATTCAGTATCAGAAATTAAAACCATTCTGGGCTGAGTTTGTGAATTACAAGACATCAAAAAAAGCTAATAAAATGTCTGAAACGAATAAGCTAAATGCTGCTAACAAGAAGTATCACCATACTATGGGGCAAGGTGGCTATAGGGATGGCATTCCTAAGTGGAAGAAACTTGAGGATGAATTGCGTGCTAACAAGATCATCCTAGAGACAGACGATTGGATCGAACGTGCAAAGAATTGGTTTTACGGGAATAGGGGCACGTTGGACTCAGAAGGGAAGTGTATATGTAACATAAGACATAAAGAAGACCCCTTGCCAATCGAGAACATAAGAAAAGCAGTAAAGGCTATTGAAAAGGGGGAGTTCATTCCCGATAGAGAGAATGACAAGCTCACACTCGCCCTTGGGAATAAGGAACACAATGGATGAACACGAGGCACAATAGGCTCCCAACCATGGAGCAGTTGGTTTCCCGAAGACAGGAAGAAATATCATGATAGAAGCCATAAGAGGAGAAAGGACAAGGCGGAAGTTGAAGCAAAAATTCAGGCAGACCGGATGCGTATAATTTAAGAACAAATAAAGCAACAACAAGATCAAATTAACGCACTGTAACATCCCAGCATTAGAGCTTAGAAATAAGTTGAACTCAGATGTGTGCATTGCATTCATGCATAGAAAATCCGGATAATTTTCGCGCTTTTGAAAAAAACTTGACTAAGTGATTGAAGCTTATCTTAACTTGATGGAATTGAAGTAGATCATCAAGTTGACTGCGATAAGTTTCAATATGACCTTTGATAAAACCTTATTTTGGGTAAAGGTAATTTGATCTATGGGAAGATCAAATAGAATAAAATAGAGACACAACACATTACTTAAGGATGAATACTTAATCTTCTAAAGATTAAATCAAGGTATTATTTACTACAAACCTTGAATACAAAATCAAGTATATAACCCAAGTGAAGAAACTCAATAGCTAAACCTTGATCTATCTTATTCTTATCTATTTATACCATGAGGATCATGGTAATGCTTAAAACTAACTCTCTAGTTATATTGAGCAAGAAGGAAATCAAACCAAGTCGAGACCATTCATTACATATCCTTATTACCATATTAATAGATGATATTATTGTTGAACCATGTCCCAGTGACTTTGATCATCCTAATTGGGTGATCAATATTTGACCTAGCAATTGTTAACCTTTAGCCCTTGATCTATCATATTGTTCTTTCTAAATTCCTAAAGTAAAGTAATAAGGAGAAGGAACTAGTTATGGTAGAGTGTGCCATCATCATTGGGATGATAACCTTAGTGGAGATCAAACCATTTGATGTTGGAGGAGTTAACTCATTCCTGAGTTAACTAGAAGAAGCGTCTAAACCTAAGAGTTAAGCTAGTAATTAACAAGTTACAAGAAAGCTAGTAATGATAGAGTATTCAAGAAGAATCTTGTTAAGACAAGTAGGTACAATCATAAGGTAAGATTCATCAGTAATATAAGTCCTATAAAGAAACTAGGTGCAGTATAAGTCTACCAATTAGTTGAGGATATATTTTGACTAGACAATTAGAAGTCTAAGTTAGTGTACATAATGGACAATAGTCATTTTTCTCAAGTAAATTTGGAATAATTGACTAGGTGTTGAAGAGTTGTTGATAGTCTACCAAGTTATACTAAACCATAGTTAGTTAAGTCCTCTAGATTGATCATGAGAAGTCAAGCTAGTGTTTGATGAAGTATAGAACCTGAGTTGAATGGAGTAGTTGGAGAGATGGTAATGTTAACCAAGATAATACAAGAACAATCTTGTATTATGGGAGTAGTACCATACCCCTTCTAGAGGATTAATATCACTTGAGATATAGTGTGGCTTGTAGCCATACAATGTATCATAAGAGGATTGGGATTGTAGAGTATTAAAGGAGTTGGTAAAATGGATTTAGAGATAATTCCCTTGATGGATTAAAATATCTTTGGTACTTAGAGATAAGTATGTGTGTTCGAAAGAAGAATATGACAATTCTGTGAGATTTATAAGTGAGTTTGAAGAGTAACTATGAAGGAAGTAAGTTTAACATGTTAAGGGGCATGTATCCATCAGGATTGACCAGATGAGAATAGTATCTCTATTTTAAAATAAGGATCTCTGAAATCAATCTTATAAGGTTAACCAAGGGGTTTAGGAAGAGTAGTATGATGAATGAATAGTTGAGATGTGAGATCATGATGTTCAGCCATAATTATGGTGAATGTGGAGGAATAGAATATCTAGGAAAGGAAATCCTTAATAGCAAATAAAACCCTAAATCCTAATTTCCTATTTATGTAAAACCCTCTCAAATGATTTGAATTTTTAAAATATCAAAAAAGTATGAAAGTCACTTGGTTACAATGGATCCCTGAAATATTCTAAATATTCCACAAAAGTCCTTGGTATTTTAGACCAAGTAAAAAAATTAGTTTTGAGTTGATTTCGTAAAAAAAAAAGAAGATAGAAAAATAATAAGAAAAAGAAAAGGAGAACAGGCTAGCTTCTGGCTTCAACCCGGTCTATTTTCCTCCTAACTGATCCACGTGCATCAGCTAGCAACCCACCTTTGTCCAAGCGCAGCGCACAACCGGCCCGTATCTCTTCGCCTCGTCTTTCTGTTGTTTTTCTCCTCCCACAAGATACTCAGTGGAGAAGGCATAGTCGTCCGTCGCCGCCGCGCACCGCAATGCCTGCCGCCACTCTGGAGATGGATAAGAGCTCGAGTGAATGGGATCGAGGGAGGTTGCACAAATATATTTTCCAATAAAAGTGATTATATCGGTATAATTCTGCCTAACTCGCAAAATAGTCATGAAGGCAAAAGGACACCCGAATGGAAAATCATATTAATTTAATTTGGAGGAGTTTATATAAGATATTTATTTTTGATGAAAATTCTGGAGTAAAATTAATTTGTTAACAATGTACAGATTGGCCAGTCTAGAATATTAATTGTTAGGATTTATACACGTACTACTCTACACATAGAAATACTCTATCGTTTTACCATGTACTGTAGCAGCTCACGCATATAACCATTTCAGTTTTCAACCAAAGCCTATCCACAATGTCTTAGAAAATTACCATGGCATCTGTCAAGCAGAGAAGCATCCATCGTAGCACATGCAGAACACCTCACTTCTCTATAGAAACCCATCGATAAAGAAATCGATTGAGATAAGTCTCCATTTGTGTTCTCTTCAGACCCTTCTTTCTCACACCTACTGTATCGTCCCTTCGCCAATCAGAGCTGACGCCATGGCAGTGGCATAGACAGCAAAGCACCAGAGAGCAAGGGGCCATGAGAGTCTAGGGAACCACCTGACCTAGGGAAGATTCCTAGTTGGAGGAGGCGGCAAGGAGGGTCAACGCTGCCACCACCAGATTGGAGTTTAATTTTGACATCTGAAGCAATTAGGTAAATATTTGTCTAAATAAGATGATACCCTGCTATATACGTACGGTCTAATGGTGTGTGGCTGAGTTAGTGAAAATCTTTCTTGCTTCAAGCGATTTTCCAACTTCTATTCTCGTTGGAAATCAGGAGCCTTTGTAGAGTTCCTCTTAAACTAATTTGGGCATATGTGCACACACGCACATGCATTTGAGTGAGGAGTGAACCAGATCAGAACTCTATGTTGCATATGTGAAATTAATACGTACACAACCCTGTTTTGAAACTAAGGCTGCTATGCAATTCGTTTGTTAGGAGTGTTTCTCTACCAAGCTTATTTATCTAAATTATAAATACATCTGACCATCAGTATATATGCAGGACTGAGAACTAAAACTGAACCATGAGTTCAGATTCAGGCCGTTTCTTGGCAGTAGCCTGTAGCAGAGTACATCTCTTAATAAACGTGTCATATAGATTATGCTCTGTTTTCGTCATCGAGCTTAATTCGTTGAAACCTTCAAGCTACACAAGTTCAGATTAATTCCTGTAGCATGAACAAGTGTTCCTGAGTGTTCCGAGTTTTTAGTGATGCATCAGACACAAGAGGGCATCTCATGTACTTGTAGGTTCAGTTTCACCAACTAGGATCACTCTGTTGTAACCCATAGTACTGGAGCAACTAAACTAATAATTCACCATGACCAATATAACATGTAGGCCTACGTTAATCATAGGAGTTGATTACCAGTTTATTTCCTCTACCAGCGGTAATCGTTTAGCTGGACCAGTAGAACCACTCATGTGCTCTGTCGTTGAACTATTTCTGAGAAAGCTAAGTTCAGACCTAGGACTCATTTCTCTGCTGTATTGCTTTGAATTGAAATATGTCCTTTAGCTAATATAAATTGTTTTAAGATAAATAGGAAAATAATAAAGCCGTGGAAAAAATCATATCTTATTATTTATAAATAAAAATACATATAATATATCAAAATGTTGAGAAAAATAAACTATCATTATAAAATATAACATTACACCTTTGAAGTAAATAAAAATATAATAATTTAATAAACCTTAATAAAACCTTTTTCTTTTATTATTAGTCCATAAAACCGTTATATAAATTGTATATACTTTTAGTGTTATTTACTTAAATCTTGGTTTATAGTAATAATCTCAATTGATGCTTGAATGAAGTAAAAATAATCCAAATTATATTAAATGCATTTTATCAAATTATCATGCAAAAATAAATGAATATTATTTCCAAAAGGATTTTATCAATTATAAAATCATCAACTATAGTATTTTTAACTTACTAAACTTCTTCCCCGTCATTTCACTCAAAATTTTATAAATGCATTCAAAACCCAAAGATAATTCGTAAGTAGTTTAAGTAATGTTGTTCCCATGTTTACAAAAGATAAGCACCAAATCCCAAATGGATGAAATATTCCATTCACTTATAACATCAACAACACCCTACTCAAATAAAGGTAATACTACTTCGCTCTAAACATTAATGAAGTGTTATGAAGTGGATAGAATATGGTACCATCTCATACAAAGGCTCTACAAATTCCAAATACTAGTAAGATGCTTAACTCAATTATATCTATGATTTCTTAAAAGTAAAAGAAAACCCTAATAGTATCTACTTACAAGTTTACATGCTTTTCCTTTGTAAAGTAACCTTTTCATCAAAAGTTATTCTTTTAAAGTAACTACAAAAGGACTCTAATCATAACTTTAAGTCTACAAGTTTAAATAGCTAACTTGTATAGGATAAGATTTTAACCAATGATCAAAACCTTAGGTATTATATCATTGTATGTTACTTTGTTATACCTAAAAATTACGTCTCACACACTCACAAGCCTTAATAAGAAGCACAAGTGTGAAATTGATATAAAAGGACAACACATTCCAAAGAATCATCACAAATTCCCAAAACCTATATTATTAACGTTACTCCGGGATATTCGAGTTTACAAAGTTGCATTATATTACTTATACATAATAACATCTTGTATCTTAAACATTAGTCCTTACCGAACCAATGATATTGTTTTTAGATATTGGATCTTCTTTTGTCTCGAAGACCGTGAGTCCATAATCTTGCAATCACAAAAGGCAAGTTCACACTTCCTCATGTCCTTTGATTATTTTCTATAAAGTATTTTGCATATCCAGTGTAGTCATCACCTGCATTTCAAAAAGGTCAGAAAATACTATTTTTATAATAATATGATTATAGGTTATTTACCATGAGGTAATAACCTACTATGCAAGTTTCGGTGGTAAAGGAACATATTATCTAGGACATAACAACTAGTGTCGCCGTGATTCTTGCGTCGTATATCACACGTTAACTATGAGATTTAGAATGGGACGAAGAAGTCATCTGGATCTTCCTCCTTTTACATAAACAAGATGTCCATCTCGTGACGCTGATGTAAATGAGAGACTCGGCATGAGTGGGACCCCTTAGTTCTCCGAGATATTGGTGTCTAGACTATAAACTAAGTAAGACCGTCGTAGGTATGTCCTCATAATTGATGGGGGCGACCAGGTTCCGTCTTCTCAGTGGAGTCCATAAGGAGTCAACCATAGTTAACTGCTATGCAGGTTAACAGAGGTCGTTCTTCTCGTGGGGTCGTGTTCTATGTGGGGTCGCGAGAAAAGGCAGTGATTGGCTTGGATCTTAGACTGGGCCCCATACCAAGGAAGTATGGACAAGGTCATGACTTGGTTGTGCAACAAGGCTAAGTTATCTCATGGGTAAAGTAACGCACATTTGAAAAGTGTAAGAACTGTAACTTGTTACTCCCTGTTCCGGGAAGGAGCTACGAAAACGGAGGGAAAGGAACTCCATGAAAATTCTGGTAAACTCGTGAAGGCTGACGGACATAGCTTTTCAGAATAAAAGCAACCTTTAAAAAAATATTTACGAAAACTTGCATTGCCTATGACCTATGGTCTGTGGCTGTAGATATAGTGCATCAAACAATCTTTTCTAATGAACTTGCTGAGTACGCTCGTACTCAAAGTATCTTCTTAACCCTTGCTAGATTCTGAAGCCATTAAGACGATGACTATATCAAGTTATGCTCCAGGAATCATCATGAAAAGCTCAAAATCTTCAATGAAGTAAATGAAGTCAACATATACATCAACTCAAGTGAAGACGAAATTGCTGATTAGATAGAAATATAATCTCTAGCCATAGAACCTACTTCTGTAGAGTATTGCAATAGCAGCAATACAAGCCAAGTAGTTAGATGCTATCTTATTAGAATAATAGTTATGAGTTGATTATTTCTGATTCTTCTTTGTAAGAAGTTTATTTCTCTCTCTTTAACCTAGAGTGTTCTCTGGATCTTATGTAAAGAGTCGAGTTGTAACCTATAGTCATGTTTTGGACCCGCTGTGTTTCTGTTGTACCACTCTGAGGGATGTAATACTAGTGAATGGTGTTTCATTGGTGGTATGTCAGTGACTATAGTGTACTACATCATGCAGTGGTATGCTGGGTCACCGCACGCACTTAGCCAGCAAGGTACTATCGACCCATCTCAGCAGAACATGGTGGTAAACCTGCATTCAATGCTACCGGCCTATCGAATAATCGAAAAATCAGTGTGGCTTCCACCGAGGTCCCGGGTGATGGCGATGGTGCACCGACGATGGCTCGTGTTGGCTACCCAGTGGATGATATCACACAGATGACACACTGCGAGCTACATGTCAAAGTTGTGAACATAACAATAAAGGTGGCGGTCGGCTATTCCTTACCAATTGTACCTGCACCAACTTGCCATTGTCGTCCTGTTCCACAGGGCTACACTGTTGTTGGGATGGATGAAGTCATGCACAACTTTGAAGGTTTGAAGCTTGACTACCCTGCAGGTGAAGGGGATGTGTCTGAACTGGGAGAAGCACCATTCTATGGCCAAAGGAATATATCGTGCTTCCAAATCAGACGCCAAGGCCATCTTCTCCATCGCCCCACCCATCTCCAGCTTAGTCATTGCCGCCGCGGCAGCCGTCTCCGTCACCTCACCCGCCTCCGTCGCTTTACCCGTCTCTGTCGCCTCACCAGTCTCCAGTGCAGCCGTCACCGCCACGGCAGCCATCACCGGCGCCTCAGGAAAAAAGTGTAAGCGTACCACCGCTACTCTGCGGAGTGGTAAGTGATCTCCGACACATAAATAGGAGCCTCTTCCAAAAATACCAAAGGTTCCTCCCAAGAGAGCTTATGACTGTACTGAAGAGGAGACTACGACGATCGTCGAGGGGAAAACGATAGCGTTTTTCGCTAAGCTGAGGCGGACGAAAGAGCACCCCAGCACCGAAGAAGATAAAGCCCGAGTGTTCAAAATGCTAAAGTGCCTTCACCAACCCGAGCCAAAGCTGTCATCAGACTATGAGCGCTCTATTCTCAAGTCACATGTGGCACAACAAGTGTCGAAGAGCACTAGTGCAAGCGGGAAATCTATTTCCCAGCTCAGAGAATAAACAAAACAATCTTGCACCCCTCTCAAGGTGATTTCCCATACCAATGTGGGGTCGAGCAAATATGAGTATGATCCAGATGTAGTTGCACTATACGGATAAGCGGCCGCTGCTCAAGGTATTAGTACAGTACTTCCCCGCAGGTGAAGTAGCATACAAATACTACCAGTACAGAAAACCTCTCATTAAACCTAAGGAGGTAAAGAATCTACCAACAAAAATGCGAAGAATGCATAATTGGTACATGCATTCCACAAAGGCCGGAGTTAACTGGATAATGATGAGGGTTACAAAAAAGCATTACAGGAAAGAAGATGACCTGGTAGCCATTGAATTTGTTGAACTATTTTAATTATTCAATCAAGACGCCTTGGACAAATCGATCATCAGTGCCTATTGTCTGTAAGTACTAATTCTGTAATTAATTATCTCTAGCTATCTCACCTTGTTTATTGCATGTATATAATCATACTATAATATACAGAATGAAGATTCTCGAATGCAGTAGAGGACAAATCTATGACATTGGGTTCATTGACCCATATAATGTTCATCAAGCTAATCTCAAAGCAAAACCCCAGGATACGGAGGATAATATTGTACACGCGTTAAGGTTTCAAGAAGACAGAAGAGAAATACTATTTCCTTACAACCTCGAGTGAGTGTTATTGTCTTGTATACACTTTCTATTTCGCTTACTCAATGTTAAGTGTATAATTGATGAGTTATGCATGCCCTGCTTCCACTATATTTTGTTAATCATTCAACCTGACAAAGGGCAGGTACTAGTCATGGACTCGAAACATAAACCCCTTGAGACATGGGTGGACATGCAGATGACGCTTCAGCGGTAATTCTAATCATTACGGCACTATATCGGCAACGTTCGTGAATTTCATGATATCAAGTATTTAATAACTCCTTTTATTCGTTTTCTTCACCGGGCAGCGCTTGGAAACGGTTCACCAAGAAGGCTAGGGGTGTTTGGAAAGAAGAGCTTACATTTAAACCACTAGATGTAAGTACCACTAGCTAGATCTACACATCTCTTTGATTCTAGTTTTGATACCGTTATCATGCTTGATTATTATTTTGATTGAACTATGTTCTCTTAAAGTGTCTAACGAAGGGACCAGAGAATAATTTATGTGGATACTATGTTTGCGAGTTCATCCTTCAGACGTGCTATGAGAAGGGCAGAAATTTAGAGCAACTTAACGTACATAAACAATTTTTATAGTTTTTTATTACCATCAAATTGTGTTTAGTTTTATTCATATAGGTTGACTTCTTTTTTAAATTAGCTCGAACGTCTACGGGACGATCTTCTGTCAAAGGATCGCCTACAAGCAATTCAGGAGAAATTGGCGGGATTCTTGGATGCAGAAGTCTTAAACCCAAAAGGAAAATACTATGCGGGTGTATAGGCAATAGGGACTATACAAAGAGCTTATTTTGTATGTATATATGTGCATGAAACCCGTGTATCGAATGTAATATGTTCGACACTTGGATCTCTATTGTCATGACGATATTGTGTAATATAATGGTTCCTTCATTGATGAGTGCAAAACACAAAATAAAAAATACAACAATATAAATGAATTCTTTGCCGTGGCACAAAAAGTGGCCAAAATGAATTCTCTGCCACGGCGGAGAGTGATTTGTCCCGGTTCGTGTTACAACCGGGACGGTTGCTCCTCCCCCTTGCACCGAGCAGAGGCCACGTGGACCACGTTTTGTCCCGGTTCATGGCCTAACCGAGACTAAAGGGTCAGGACTTTAGTCCCGATTGCCCTGTCCCGGTTGGGCATCCAGGACTAAAGCCCCTTACCAATCGGGATGCATGGAGCTGTTTGCACTAGTGTTGAGAAAATAAGATATATACACGCATGCTCCTCCTCCTCACTCGTCTCGCCACGCGCCGTGGGAATCTCGCCGAGCCGAAGTCTCCCTGCCCTACCTGTCCACCTCCTCGGCCCGAGAGGTTGCGCGTCCTCTCAGACACACCAATAGTCAACTACTGCCTCCTGTTCTAGAGCTCAAAGCGACCACCAAGTTTTCCCCGTTCCGACTTGTGGCGTGCACGGCGAGTTAGGATAGTAGGTCTTTGGAACCCCGCTGCTTCTAGTCTTGTACAGAAGAAGGACGATAAAGTGCGACTACTGGCTTCATCACGAGCTCCTACATGGACGCTAATGACTACTTCCCCAACATCGACAACATGGATAATGACAAACATCCACTGGTTCTTCTGCTAGACCATATGCTACCTTCACTTATCTTGTTCAGATCATGCTTCATATTTTGAAAATCATATCTCTCATAATGTTTGTAGCAATCTGTTTAGAATTGCTACGATCTATTTATCCTATAGATTACATGACTACTTTTATTCTATATTTCTAGTCATGTTTTATCTACTATTTATTTGGATTAAATATTGTGTCAAATTGCTCATGTTTTTAACACCTATCACAACCTATATGTGTACGGCTAATCACTTATCACCTGTCAGCTCCAATTAATTTTCCTTGCGAGTAGGTGCCAGCTTAGTGATCGACCATTTCAAGTAATATGGCGATGAATACACTAGGAAAAAATATTTGAGCAATTCCGTGCATATATTCAAATTTCTTCTACTCCAAATCCCCAATCCAATACACAGATGTGAACATAAAAGAAAACAACGAGAAGAGGCTACCCTCTCCCCACCACCGCCGGTGTTCACTCCGACTTTGCCGCCCACCTCCCTTCCCCTTCCCCCTCTCCGACGCCCTCCCCTTCCCCTCCTCAGGCCTCCCCATGGATTCCCCCTCACAAGCCTCCTCCTCAAGCTCCGCCACGACGGCTAGCCCGCGTGGCCGCGAGGACAGGTGGTGTGGGGGGCCTGGACTCGGACTCCAACGGTGGCTCGCCGTCGACGTACCGCGATGCGCTCCGGGGTAAGGCCCCCATGAAGCATAAGGACGTACCAGAGCAGGGGCAGCAGGCTGCACCATCGCGGGTGCCATGTTCGGAGGTTCACCAGGAGCCCTCAGCTGTGGTTGATGCGCTGGACAACTCATATGACTCGCTCGAGGGAGGCCCTGCAACGACGCGCCATGGGAGCAGCCTAGGGGCAGGAGGTCGTGCGGCCGCCGCGCTGGCAGGAAGGTGGACGCGGCTAGGGCGACGCGAGCAGGACGGGAGCCCGGGGCGTACGACACATACACGGGGCTCTGCCTCCTCTGAGGAAAGCCTGGTCACCGGGCGAGGGACTGCCCCGTCGGCCCTGTGTGCATCCGCTGCGGCGAGGTCGGACACATGTCATGGCAGTGCTCGTTTTCCCGCCCTTGTACCCCCTCAGACGACGGCGACCAACCGACGAGCAAGCGTGCTGCCGTCTCGCAGCAGGGGGTACATGGGGACGCGCCACGCTATGCCACCGCTGCGTGATCTCAAGCTTCGGGAATGGCATCTGTTGGATGCGCCCTAGGGATCCTCCGCGGCTACCGGCAACCGTACCCAGGCTCCAGGGATGGAGGCAGGTGGTTGCACCCAGCCCCCCTCGCTACTGCTGATGGCCGCGCCTCCGCGCGCCGGGGTGCACTTGCGGTGCTTGGCGGTGAGATTACCCGGTAGCCGGCGCGAACGGCTTGCGTCTTTGCGAGGTCGCCAGAGCTCGACGAGGCTGAGCGGGCGCTGCAGTTCGCGCTGGTGGGTGTCTTCGTCGGTGAGCGCTTAGATGCCTCGCCGGTGATGGTGGCGGGCGCGATCGAGGGACTGTACGGGTTCCCGTCCGAGGTGTCCTCCGTCCACCGCCATGGTGGCGGTTCCATGATCATCTACTTCGCTGCCATGGAGGATCGCCGCCGCGTCCTGGACGGCGAGATCGTGCAGTCACCTTACTTTCGGATGCGAGTTCAGTTGTAGTCGAGGAGGATGAACGCCACCGCGGGCAGCCTGGGGGTGCATGTCAACCTCGAAATTGAGGGAGTCCTGGCGAACGCGTGGAGCATTACGGCGGCGGAGACGGCCCTGGCGCCGAAATCTTGGGTGGTTCACCACGACCCCCTCACCCGCTCCTGTGCTGACATGGAGGTGTTCCGACTGTCAGCTTGGTGTCTTGACCCAATGCTCATCCCCAAGGAGATAGATTTCCATGTGGTCAAACCGGATGCGGCGCCATCGGAGGCGACAATGGTGGCGCCGGCGAGCGCGATTACTCCGCCGCAGGTTTCCACCATGATCCACCCGCTCGTGGTCCACATCACCAGCTTCACCGACTTTAGGCGCCAGCAGCCAGTCCCGGGTGGAGACGGTGCGACACCGGGCTACCCCACCTCGCGGCGCTACTCCTACGACCGTGGCGCGCCTGACCGTCTTCCTCGCGGTGACACCAGTGCTGGGACAGGAGACGGTGGCGGCGGTGGGGCTGTCGTGGTATTGCCGATGAGTACGCCATGGAGGGGTCCTCACAGTGCGTGTTTAGAGACGTGGGATAAGGCGGATGGTTGACGGGTATGAGGTAACATAGCTTACCCAGGTTCAGATCCCACGACGGTGGTGGAATCTATAAATCACTGTAATGGCAATACGCCGAGTTATAGAGATAGGTTCGCTGTGCGAGGTTGTGTGCAGTTATCTATGATCGTGCCCTAAAGGCTCCCATAGACCCGACTTATATAGTCTCCAGGTCCTAGGGTTACAGGGAAAATTCCTAGCCGGACAGGTTAAAGAGTCCTACACCGTCTATTACTAGTCTTGTGTATCTTGCACTCCAAGGCTCCGGGTACGTTGGTGACTCCACCGTAGCATTACTTTATCCGGCATGGGACTCCCTTCTGGATCCACCTAACTGGTCCGCCCAGCAGGCCATAGGCCATGCTACCGACTATGGGCCACCCGGGTTAGCCGGATAAGAGACGTGCTATAAGGATACCCATATAGCATATCCCCAACAGTAGCCCCCGGAGAACTCCGAGATCTTGCACCGTCTTGTCTCTTCACGTGGAATGATCTGTCTAGATGGATGTCGGCAAATCGTCAAGCAACATCTTGTAGTCCTCCCAAAGAACCCTGCAAGGTTTTTCTCCATCTTCGACTTGTAAGCCGGAGAAATGCTGAATCTTCTATTATACTCTTCCGTAGTCGGATTAAATCCGTCTATGCCGGAATCTTCAATGTGACGGCTCATCTATCCATGTCAGCTAGGACGACGTAGGCTTAGGTCAGCGACGCCTCGTAACTCACACATGCATAGAACGCAATCATATCCGATTTTCCCGCGCGAGCGATACGAACCGTTGGCGGCGACGGTTAGAGACGTGGCAAAATTTCCGCGCACGTTCGCTAACACGTCGTCTACGCGGCAACCGTCCGATTAAGCTGCACGAATCTTGACGCCGAGGATGATAAATAGTAACTGTGGGGCATTTTCCACTTTTTACCTCATTCTCCTTGCATCATCATCTTCCTCCAGCTATGCGCCTCCTCGAGCTCTTCGCAAGAAACCTCGAGAAAACCCTAGTTTCCATCTGCACCAATCGCATCCATCCGTCACCCTATGGCGAGCAGCAGCACATCTCCATCCATGGCGGCGTCGAGCGAAGCCGCGACGAAGCCGGCGAGCTCTGTCGTCGTGCCTCCAGAGGGCTTGGTCATCCCCATATCGGCGGTGATCGAGTCCACCAGCGGTGACCAAAATCTAGAGGCGCTATAGCCACTGGAGGAAGAGCCAGACTCGCATAAGGGCGAATGGCGCCGTGGCTCGGACATCACCGACCGCGACATCCAAGAGATGGTCGCCGAAGGTTACCTTCCCGCGACGGAGGGGCTCGCCTGGCGGGCGGCGCCGGCCGGCGAGGTGACACCTTCTCCCCAAGTCAGAGAAAAGGTGTACCTTAAGGCTCAGCTGGTACGCGGCGTTTCTCTTCCCATCTCCCACTTCTTCCTCTCCGTCTTAAACCACTACAAGGTCCAGCCCCATAACCTCTCCCCCAATAGTAAGTGCTTAGCAACTTCGCGGCACTTTGCGAGGGTTATCTAGGTATAAGGCCTAGGTTAGACTTGTTTGTGTACTTCTTCACCGTCAAACGCGAAGCCGAACATAGTAAGGAGGAGCTTAGGAATTGCGGCACCATAAGCTTCAAGATTCGACCTGGCCGGCGGTTCCCCGACATTGTCGGCCACGAGCCCTGCAAAAATTGGCAGCGGACGTACTTCCGTGGCCCCAACATTCCTCTGGCGGGCCGAGAAGTGACGTACCCGGACTTCGCGGATGGAGCCGCCGCTGAAGTTTTCACATGGAGATCCCAAGCCTCCCTTTCTTCCGACCTGGACGCTTCCCGTGCTATAAGGCAGATCGAATGGTTCGTAGAGACGGGTTTAACTGGCTTGGACCTAGCCATGTGCTGGTTCATCAGGCGAATCCAACCTCTGCAGCACCGTGCAAAGTATATGCATGAGTATACCAGTGATCGAAGGGATAGCCTCCGGATCTCCGTGGATAACTTCTCGAGCGACTCCATCAAGCTCCGTCTAAAGGACATCATCAAGGTGAAGGATAAGAAGCGTGGCTTCACCATCACCTACGACATGTTCATAGACGGCAAGTGCCCAAAGGTAGGTATTTATTTTCCGTGTACGACATATGCTCCAGTTTTTCCGTCTTGCCAATACCATCTTATCTAACATGGTGATTTCTCACTTAATAGCTTAGCGATCTAGGTAACGGCAACCTGGCTGCCCAAATCTATGATCCAAAGATGAAGGAAGTCAAAGTCGTGTCCGACGACAATGTCCCATTGGCGCGAAAGCGGAAGAGCTCCACCTCTGACGCTGCCGACGGAGGAAAGAAAAAGAAGACGGAGGGTGGAGCCTCCAAAAAGACTACCGCCGCCCTGGAGGCGGAAAAGAGAAAAGCCACCGGGATTTTTGCCGAAGCACCCCCCCTAGTGTAAGCTTCTCATTCTCCGACATTGTCTATCTGTCTGTCTTGTTCCTATACTTATGCATTTGCACGTTTTAGAAAGAAAGCCACAACCAGCCTCAAGAAGACCTCCAAAACTTTGGGGGCTTCTCGAAATATCAAGGATATGCTGCATCGCGACGCCTCCCCCGCCATCGCCCCTGCTACTCCTGCCGTCAATCCCTCGTCCACCCCAACAAGCTCACAAGCTAAGGAGGCACCAGGTCCTTCCGTCATGGAAGTGGATTCTGGCGCCTCTAACGAACTCGCTGTTGTCAGCGAGCAGGCAACGTAGGAGAGTACCGCTCAACATATGGCTGAAGCTCCGGCTAAGGATGCCATCGGTGGCGGCAAGGCGGTGGTGGAAGCTGGTACTTCTGCCGAAGGCGGTGCCCTTGCTCCCCAGAAACCCTTTGAGTTTCCGAAGATAGTTTACCTAGTGCTCACGCCGAGTAACACAACTCTGGTTCCTAGAGGAGTACCATCATCTCCGACGTCTGGTCTTAAGGAGCTCCTCCGACAAGCGGACATCTTGCAAGGAAATAGCATCTCCTTTGCCAAGCTGCTAGTCGAGAGCGCTACAAACCTCAAGATCATTGCACTTGTAAGTTTTACTTTGCCTTTTGTATTTCATATGAGTATCCCACTGTAGCCCCCGAGGATGTAGACGGAAAACCATAGGTTTTGCATCTATATGCTCTAAGAGTGACTAAGTTAGAAAAACTCTCACTGTAGCCCCCAAGCATTTAGATGGAACAAACTATTCCGACTAGATGCTTTAAGAGTAGCATACGCAGTGTTTATAATTTTCAATACTGTAGCCCCCAAGCCTCTAGTTGTAACTGAATTAGTTCTGACTAGACGCTTAAAGAAAAGCTAAGCAGATTTTGAGTTAAAAACTTTATACTGTAGCCCCCAAGCTTCTAATCGAGAACTGAATTAGCTCCGACTAGACGCTTAAAGAAAAGCTAAGCATATTGCTAAGTAAAAAACTCTCGCTGTAGCCCCCGAGCGCCTAGGTGGAAAATTTCCGACTAGGTGCTCCAAGCAGACTAAACAACGGTTTAAGTTTTTCCTTTTTTCCACAGAATGAGAATGCTCGGAGGGGCATGGCCAACGACAAGTACCAGAAGATGCACGCAGATCTTGAAGCCGAAAAGGGTAAAATTGCCATCTTGAAGGAACAGATCATCAAAAACGAGAGTATGTTTTCTTTTTGCGCATTCCGTCTTCTTTTTGTGCCCACATTCTCTGAGTACTCACTGTGTACTTTGTTTTCTCCGACTTGCAAAACATGTCGCCAAGGCCAAGGACATTGTCGAGCAGTCCAAGCACATCCAGCAGCTGGACAGCGATAACAAGATCCTTAAGGAGGAGAGGAAGGAAATGCTGAAAATGCATGAAGGCCCTGCAGGACTCCGCCTCCGCGGAAATCAATCGCTTGAAGGAGGATCTTGCGATCTTAAAAGATCAGAAGCAAGCTGCTGATGAGCAAAACCAACTTCACAGCGAGGCGTTTAAGCTCCTCCAACAAGAGAAAGAATCCCTGGCGGACACCCTCTAGCAGGCTAAGGCCAACATCTTCAGTAAGTTTCATCCGCCTTGTATTTCTGTAGTCTGGATACTTTGAATTTATTGAACTCATGCGCTCCTTGTCGGAATTTGCAGCTCCTATGGGTTTAACCCACTCGCCTCATTCGGACAAGGAATGCATGGTTCTTGCCGGCAACTTTATCAACACTGCCATCACCCAAGCCAAAGAGATTGCCAAGTCCCTCCAGATATACATCAAGGCCTCGGACTCCGTAACGAAGTACTCGGAGACTCTGCGCCGAGCCCCCGAGCGTGTCACAAGCTGGAAAGCTGCATGTGCACGGGCTGGCGCAAGGATGGCGCTATCAATGGTGAAGGCACACTACGAATGTGCCGACATCGACACGGTGACCTCTGGTATTCCCGACGTTGACGATGACGGCAAAGAGATTGATCACGAAGCTATCTTGTCATCACTCGCGGGTTTTTCCACCAGAGTTGCCGAGTTGGTGGACATCGACGTCTTCGTGCCCATGAACACCATCGACAGCGTCAACCAAGATTCCTCCGAGTCTCATCATAGCGTCGATGTTGAGGGTGATTCTCCGGTTGGTGATGATGCTGCTTCCAAGTCTCCTGCGCCCAAGGAATGAAAAACACTTTGTAATATTTGTTTTACCTTTGGTTCATGCGCGGGAAAAAAACTTGGTGATGTAACTTAAGGCGGAAAACAATGGTTGTTATGTCCTGCTACTTAAGAACTAATTTCCAGCATGTATATATTTTTAGCAAGTGCTGGCTTATCCATTACATTGGTTTTTATGCTTGACTTTTCGTGAGTCGGAAGACTCGTTGTCGGAACCATGTGTTTAGGTGATGATGCCCAATGGCGCCGTCAATAACCCGATCACAAAATCGCCGACAATAAGTGCCAAAAGTCACTACTCCAGAATCCACATAAAAACGACAAATAACGTGTAGACCAGAAAACTTAAGCTAACATCCGTAGGCGGAATTTTCACAAGTGCAAACACAATACTTGTGCATAAAGGTTTTACATGATCCAAAAATAAACTCTAAAGGAGGTAAAAGACTCAGAAATATGAGTGAACCAAAGAGCTTTATTTCATTGATCATATAAGAGGTACACAATTAGATAAAAAATGCTAAGTGTAAAAATGACGTAGTTGTGCTATGTTCCATAGCCGATCAAGCTCCGGATAGTCATCATCCAGGTCACGTTGCTTACGCTTATGATCCTCGTTGGGTCTATCCTTTAGTTCACGATTGTCAACAAGGTAGTAAGACCCATTGAGCAGCGCCTTGCTTATGATGAACGGTCCTTCCCATGGCGGGGATAATTTGTGTGACTTCTTCTGCTTAAGTCAGAGCACCAAATCCCCCTCTTTAAACGAGCGATGATGAACGCGGCGACTATGGTAGCTGTGTAGCTTCTGCTGGTAGATGGCGGATCTTTGGCATGCCAAAACACGCTCCTCCTTGAGAAGGTCCACATCTAGGCGTCTGGATTCTTCAGTGTCATCCTCGTCATAGGCGGCAACTCTTGGTGCATCGTGGAGGATGTCGGAAGGCAAGATGGCTTCTGCTCCATATACCATGAAGTAAGGGGTGTAGCTGGTGGATCTCTTGGGTGTAGTTCGTAAACTCCACATCACAGATGGTAATTCTTTCGCCCAGGCTCCAGCTGCTCTATGTAGCGGCGCCTCAAGACGTGGCTTGATTCCCTGCAGAATTAATCCATTGGCTCGCTCAACCTGACCATTGGATTGTGGGTGTGCCACAGATGCAAGGTCAAGTCGGATGCCTTTCTCCCAGCAATAAGCCTCCACTTCTTCGAGTGACAAGTTTCTTCCGTTGTCGGTGATAATGCTATGTGGGAGACCAAATCTCACCACTAAATCCCGGACAAACCTAAGGGAAGTTGCCCCATCAAGCTTTCTAATGGGTTTAGCTTCTATCCATTTGGTGAATTTATCAACTGCTACAAGCAGAAGCGTAAACCCACAAGGTGCCGTCTGTAACGGTCCCACCATGTCTAGCCCCCAGACTGCAAACGGCCAAGTTATTGGTATTGTTCGCAATTCTTCAGCAGGAACATGTGGTTGTCGGGCATAATACTGGCATCCCATGCATGTCTCAACCAGCTTGTCGGTGTCCGCCTTCATGGTCAACCAGTAGAATCCTTGCCGGATGGCTTTCACGACCAACGACCGAGGAGAGGCGTGATGCCCGCAATCTCCGAGATGGATTTCGCGCAGGATTTCCATACCTTCTAGCTAGGAAACACACTTGAGGTACACACCAGTAGTGCTCCTTTTATAGAGTTTCCCATTGATGATGGTATAACCTTTTGCTCGTCGTACTATTTGCCGTCTTTTGACTTCGTCGTCGGGCAAAGTTCCGTGTTCGAGGTATTCCATGAACGGTTTTGTCCAAGACGGAGGGACCTTGGTCGCCATGTTGACGAAAGAGTAAGCTCTATCCGGGTTGTTGATGTCGGCTCCCTTCACGGATGGTGTGCACAGGTGCTCTAGGAAGACTCCTGGCGGAATTTTCTTGCGCCCTGAATCAAGCTTAGACATCAGATCAGCCGCCTCGTTTTGTTCCCTAGGTACATACTTGACTTCGTAGCCCAAGAAGATCTTGGCTATCTCGTCCACTTCGTCTCGATATGCCGCCCTCATAGGGTTCCGCGCATTCCAGGTGCCAGCCACCTGCTACGCAACTAAGTCGGAATATCCACAGCAAACTATGTGCTTGATGCCAATATCCTTGGCTACACGTAGTCCGTGAATGAGTGCTTCATACTTCGCCATGTTGTTTGTAGCCTCAAAGTGGATCTGCAGAACATAGTGTAGCTTGTCTCCTGTTGGTGACTGTAGCAATACACCAGCCCCCGAGCCATTGAGCAGATTTGATCCGTCAAAGTGCATCACCTAGTACTCTGGTTCTGGCAACAGAGTAGTATCTGACATCTCCATCCAATCTGTAACAAAATCCGCCAAGGCTTGTGACTTGATAGAGTCGCGTCTCTTGTAGGTGATCTCGAAGGCGGCAAGTTCAATGCCCCACTTTGTGACCCTTCCTGTAGCGTCGCTGTTATTGATAATGTCGGACAGTGGAGTCTTGTTCACTACTGTGATTGGGTGCTCCTGAAAGTAATGCCTTAGCTTCCGAGAAGCAAGGAATACTCCATAAGCTATCTTTTGGTAGTGTGGGTAACGCTGCTTGGACTCCGTCAAGACCTCGCTCACGTAGTAAACTGGTCGTTGAACTCCGTGCTCATAGTCTGGTTCCTTCCGCTCTACCACGACAAGATGCTGATAACCCGGTTGGTTGCCGCCATGTAAATTAACAGGGGCTCTCCAGGCTCGGGTGCTGCAAGGATGGGCGCTGAGGAAAGAGTCTCCTTGAGCTGCTTCAATGTTGCGTCTGCTTCGACCGTCCACGTGAATTTTTCCGCCTTCTTCAGCAACTTGTACAGCGGCAGAGACTTCTCTCCAAGCCGGCTGACGAACCGACTCACTACTATAACACAACCTGTTAGTCGTTGAATGTCCTTTAGGCATGTCGGACGGTTTATGTTTAAGATGGCCTTGATTTTCTCCGGGTTGACCTTGATTCCACGTTGGGAAACGATGAAGCCCAACAATTTGCCGGCTGGAACCCCGAAGACGCACTTCTTAGGGTTGAGCATCATGTTGTATTTCCGGAGATTATCAAAGGTTTCTTTTAAGTCGGAGATTAAGTCGTTTGAATTTTCAGACATCACCGCGATATCGTCCACATAGGCGTGAACGTTCCGACCAATTTGGTCGTGAAGGCAACGTTGCATTATTCGCTGGTAGGTAGCACCTGCATTTTTCAGCCCAAAGGGCATCGTGACATAGCAAAACGTGCCGTATGGGGTAGTGAACGAAGTGGCCAATTGGTCCGACTTCCTCATCTTGATCTGGTGGTATCCTGAGTATGCATCAAGAAAACACAAAAGTTCCGAGCCAACCGTCGAGTCAATGACTTGGTCAATGCGAGGCAAAGCAAACAGATCTTTGGGACATGCTTTGTTCAAGCCGGTGTAATCAACGCACCTTCTTAATTAATTGGTTACCTTTTTGGGGACAAGTACAGGATTAGCCACCCATTGGGTGTGAAGGTCTTCTCGGATAAATCTAGCCTGAAGTAACCTAGCTATCTCTTTGCCAATGGCGCGTCTCTTCTCATCTCCAAAGCGTCGTAGAGGTTGTTTCACTGGTTTGCATTTTGGATCAATGTTTAAGCTGTGCTCGGCAAGTTCCCTAGGTACACCTTTCATGTCGGCAGGTTGCCGGGCAAAGATGTCCCTATTCTTACGGAGGAACTCGATGAGCGCGCTTTCCTATTTGGGATCCAGGTTCATCCCAATGGCGACGGTCTTGGAGGCATCGCCTACCACAAGTTCCACCGGCTTGGTTTCGATGGTGGCCTTGAACGCAGGAGCGGAGTCGGAGATCTGCTTCTTCGACGCGGGCATCTCTGAGTCATTGACCTTGCTCTGGATCTCTTTGAATTCTTCGATGCAGAGGATGACTTCTGCAACGGCTGCTTCGTTGATCTCGCAGTCCCTTGCCTTGGTAAAGCTTCCAAATACGGTGATAACACCGTTTGTTCCGGGTATCTTGAGTTTGTTGTAGACAAAGCATGGCTTGGCCATGAACGTGTGGAATATGTCGCGGCCGAATATGACGTGCTACACGCTCTTGAAGGGGACCACCTCAAAGGTCATGCGCTCTTGGCGGTAATTATTAACATCGCCAAAGGAAACCTGAAGTGTAATGCACCCAAGGGACCGAGCCTCCCGACCAGGGACTACGCCGTGGAAGATGGTGTTGGTCTGCCTTAGGTTTGCCTCTGTCAAGTTCATCTTCTGCAGTGTATCCAGGTACATGATGTTGATGCTGCTTCCACCATCCACCATGCACTTGGTGAACTCCACGCCGTCAATCAAGGGGTTGATGACCATGGCGTACTGGTTCTCCGTGGGCACAAGGTCTGGGTAGTCCGTCCTGTCCCAAGTTATTGGAACTTTCGACCAGCGCAGGTACTGGGGGACTGGAGGGAGAGTGGCCATCAGGATCCTCAGAGAGGTCTTCTGTTGTCGGATGGTGGGGGTGCCAAGGAAAGTGTGGTACACTAGAGCCTTCTTTGCGAAGGGGTTCTTGCCCTTGTCATCGCTCTTTGCGGCGTGCTTGGGGTCAACGTCTTCGTCCATGTCACTTGAATCCTTGGACTCCTCCACCGTCTTCTTCCCTTTGCCCTTGCCTCGCGGTCTGTTCTTCCAACTTTGCTTGTAGACGGACTCCGGGTCTTCCTTGAGGTCGTTGACGAACTTGCAGTGTCAATTGGTATGGGTGGCCTTTCCGTTGGCATCGAGGTGTACGAGGCACGGCATATCGCGGTACTCCTCGTAGGTTTGGGGAACACGGAGCGGCGCAGAGGTGGTTTCACTTCCTCGTTGCGGCCCACGGCCAGCTCCCCTTCCTCGGCCATGTTGTCCGCCTTCTCCTCGTCCTGCAAAAGTCATAGCGACCATGTCGGTAGATTGCTTTTCTTCTGGAGCGGTTTTCCGCTTTGTACTGCTGTTCCTTCGAGCTTGAGTTGGAACGGCCATTGCTGGCAAGGAGCCACGAGCGTCGTCGTCGGCAGTTGCGAACTCACTAGCCAACTGAATCATCTGGTTCAAGTCAAGCTGGTGATTGTCCAGCAAGCGCTTCAGCTTATGTCGGAGCAGCGTGCCCCTTTCCAACCCATCGATGAAGGTGGCCATGGCGGTCTGAGCGTGCACTCCTGCACAGGAATTCTTCATATCCAGCCAGCAGGAGAGGTAGGCGCGAGATGTCTCGTCTTTCTCTTGCACGCACCGCTGTAGATCGCCCATAGTGTAGGGACGCTTGTATGTACCCTCAAAGTTCTTGGTGAACGCTTCTTGCATGTCCAACCAGTTGTAGATATATTTCTCCAGCAGGTCGTCGATCCATTGACGGGCCATGCCCGCCAACATTAACAGGAGGTACTTGACGGTGACGTTGGGGTTGCCTCCGGCAATCTCCACCGTGTTGCCGTAGTCCTGCAACCATGTGGCTGGCTTGGCGATGCCGTCATAGGGTTTGATGGTATTGTCAATCCGGAAACCTTTGGGGTAATTTGCGGACCGTATTGCAGGTCCAAAGCAACGTGGTCCCAGGTATGGTCCTTCCCGGGCCTCATGGATCTTGTCGATTCGTGAACGTGCATCGTACGGCTCCGGGTTCTTCTTTTTGTCAACTGGGGATGGGCTACGTGAACGACGCGGGCCTCTTCTGCCATGGTGACTGCTTGGAGGTAACGGAGGCAGAGGTGGCGGTGGGTTAGCCTTCTTGCTGTTACCCTCCTGCGACGCCTCACGTCTGTCACGGTTGCTTGTCGGACGCGGAGGGTCATGGCGCGACCTGCTCTTGTGTCCTTGGTTGCACTCTCCGTCATGACGGGTCTGCTCCATGTTGTCGCGGATGACGATGCCGCACTGCTTTGGTGGGGGCATATCCGTATGGTGGTAAGTCTTGTAATCTTCGTGATGTCGGGGAGATCGGGGTGGTGGCGATGGGCGACGAGGCCGGGCCTTTTCTCCGTGGTCGGAGGATATGGGGCTGGCATCCTTCCTGTTGCGCGCATCCCTCCGTCTTCGTTCTGATGAACCCGTCTGGGACCCGACATCAAGAGGAGATCGGTCCCTTGGCGGCTTGTGCCGGTTAGACTGGCACAGCGCTGGGTTAGACTCAAGCCTCTGAGAGGTAGCCTTTTCCTGCTGCTTCACAACCTTGGCCACTAGGTCATAGACCTGTTCCACTTCCTCAGGTGATATATCCTGCTCCAGAAGGGTCCTGGCGACGGAGAGGTTAAGGAGTGGGGTGGGCATCACCTACTTGCCTTCACTGTCAATGTATGGCTTGGCCTGTGCCGGCTTCGAGGGAGCCCATCCTAGGTTGCGCCGTACACCAGGATCGTTGATGACGCGAGCCGGAGCTTTCTTAGCCTTCTGCTGCTGTAGCAAAGTCTTGTACTCGGCCTCCATTGCTCTAGCTTTCTCTATGGATTTCTGCGTGTTGACCATATCTCGATCTAGTTTAGCGCCTTGCTCCATGATGGCTTGCGCCTCCTCCAGCAGCTGCTGGCGCTTCTCGTCAAGCTGGGTCACGTTCCGGATATGAGCAACGGTTAGTGGCTCGACAAGGAGATTTCCGTACATCACTCTATCAGCTGGAGTAACATGGGCTGCTACCGACGTAGATGCTGGAGGTGGCAAGTTTGCGGTGTTATTGTTGCTCGGGCCGGTACCGAGTTCATGCGGCTGTTGCACTGGGTTAGGCGGAGGAGGCATGACCTTTGCGTGATCAGTGTCAGCAGCAATAAGCGTCCCCTTCCCCTTGTCCAGCGATGTAGGCGGAGCTTGTCCGGGTTGATCTTCATCCATCGTCGTCCCAATGGTGACGAACACCCCTCGAGACGTGACGGTGTTGTTGGCTTGCTCGTTGCACGAGTACTCCTCCTCCATCTCCTGCAAAGCGGAGTCTAGATCTTCGGGACTGAAGTCTATCTCCTCTGAATCTGCACTGAAATCAGCATAAAGCGCATCAATGACAGAGTCAGAGGGTGCCAGAACTTCCTCGATGACGGGAGGTGGAGGTGCAACAGCCTCGACGATGACTGGAGGTGGTGGTGCTGCTGCGACGATGGCGGCCGAAGGCGGTGGTGGTGGTGGCTGAATCGGAGGGGCTCCGTCAATGAGCGCAAGCGCTGTCTGAGCTGCCGCTTCGGCCTTCTCGTAGTTCTTGACGGTGTTCACCATGCCTTCGAAGGTAAGGCATCCTGACGCCTGTTGCCGTATTAGAGAATGTCGGAGAAGCGTTCCATGGTTCAGTCCTTCCACAAAGTGATAGATAGCATCATCATTGGGGTAGTGGGCCAGATCGGCTCATATACGGAGCCACCTGGCCAGGTAATCGCGGGGGTTTTCGCCCTCTCTCTGAACACAGCGCGCCAGATCGAAGATGGTAACCACGCCGACGAACTTGGATCTCTGCTGTCTAGATGCACAGACGAAGCCGGCGGATTTGCAGTGATCTTCCACCTTTATATCCTGCACAGGGGCGGTTTGGGTGGGCCTTGAATTTTTCCGATCTTTGCTGACAAACTCCAAGGAGAGATCCGACATTGATCCTTCCGTGAACGTATCCTGCCCGTAGGCGGTCCGTGCGGGCCTTGATGCTCCTCCGACTCCCAGGGAACTAGTGCCCGAGTCGGTTTCACCGATGAAGAGGTGGATGTCTCCGATAGGAACGATCGAACATCGATAGGGTTCATCTTCGCCGGGATCCAGAACTCGTTAGGAGGGACGATCGGAATGTTGCCGGAGAAGAGAACGCGACCGATGGCGCCGATTCCCGCGAAGATCTTGGTCCTCGCCCGCTGAAGAGCTTGAAGCGCCTCTTGCCCCACGGTGGGCACCAACTATCATGGTATTGCCGACAAGTACGCCATGGAGGGGTCCTCACAGTGCGTGTTTAGAGATGTGGGGTAAGGCGGACGGTTGACGGGTACGAGGTAACATAGCTTACCCAGGTTCAGATCCCACGACGGTGGCGGAATCCTACTCCTGCTATAAATCACTATAATGGCAATACGCCGAGTTACAGAGATAGGTTCGCTGTGCGAGGTTGTGTGAAGTTATCTATGATCGTGCCCTAAAGGCTCCCATAGGCCCGACTTATATAGTCGCCAGGTCCTAGGGTTACAGGGAAAAGTCCTAGCGGGACAGGTTAAGAGTCCTACACCGTCTACTACTAGTCTTGTGTATCTTGCACTCCAAGGCTCCGGGTACGTTGGTGACTCCACCGTAGACTTCCTTTATACGGCATGGGCCTCCCTTCTGGATCCACCTAACTGGGCCGCCTAGCAGGCCATAGGCCATGCTACCGACTATGGGCCACCCGGGTTTGCCGGATAAGAGACATGCAATAAGGATACCCATATAGCATATCCCCAACAGGGGCAGCCTCGCGATGGACACCATGGTGGCCTTGCCACCATGATGACCCACAAGTATAGGGGGTGTATCGTAGTACTTTTGATAAATAGGAGTGCCGATCTCAACTAGGAGCAGAAGGTGTTAACTAGTGGTTTGGAGCAGGATTTCTCTGTAAATACTTAGCAAACGGATTTTTAGGGGTTTTTGATAATGCAAAGAAATAAAGTGCAAGTAAACAAAGACAACAAATAATTGCATCAAGTGGCCCAATCCTTTCTTAGAAAAGGACAAGCCGGTTGTAATACTTATGAGGATCAAACATTCTCGAGGACACATGGGAATATTGTGAAGTGCTTTCGCATCATATAGTTGATTAATCTTTTTTGGTTGGATAAGTGTTGTGTGGGTGAACCTATGCTAATGTACCGACCTTACTTGGACTAATACATACTTGTGATTATACCCCTTTCAAGCATCTGCAACTACAAGAAAGTAATTAACATAAAAACATAACCACGACATTAAACTCTGAAATCCTACACTCCCTTGTGCAAAGGTTTCCTAACGGGGGTTCAGGTTTCTATCACTCCGGCAACCCCACAATTATTAGCCAAATACACAATGCATTCCCCTAGGCCCATAAATGGTGAAGTATCATGTAGTCGACGTTCACATGACACCACTAAAAGAATAGCACCACAACTTAAATATCAAACCATTGAGTATACCTCAACACAATTCCACTACTAACAACATGACTTCTCCCATGTCCTCAAGAACTAAATGAACTACTCACGAGGCATCATATGGATCAAGATCAGAGATGATATAATGATGAATAACAATTTGAACATAAACAATAATTCAATGGTTCCACTCACAAGCATCAACTACAAAAGTAATTAACATCGGGAAAGTTTCCCCTAAGAACTATGCAAGATTCAACACAATTGTTACAGCGGGATGGAGTGTTGATGATGGTGCTGGTGGAGATGGTGGTGAGGATGATGATGATGATGATGATCCCGATGAAGTCTAGCTAGATGATGGTGTTGATGGCGACGATCTCCCCTCTCCTAGAAGGAATTTCCCTAGCAGAAATCTATCTGCCGAAGAGATCTTTCTCTCTATATAGTTTCTGACCCGTAGAGGTGGCAGAATCTTTATGTGTTCGCCCCTCGTGTATTAGGGTTTCGAGGAGAAGATATAGGCGAAAGGGCGAAGCAGGAGGTAGGACAGGATGGATACTCCCCTGGTGGCGTGGCCTAGGGTGGCCCGCGTAGGGGGGGTGGCCCCCCCGTGGCCCATCTCATCCTCACCTTCTAGCTTCCTCTGTCTTCTGGAAAAATAGAATTTTCCACGTATTTTCTGGTATTTTCTGAGCTTTTTCATCTAAACACTACTTTTTCCATCAGAATCCTGACTCCGGCAGTTCATCCTCCAAAAGTCAGCCAACATGCAAAAATAGATGAAACAACATAATTATCATCTCTTAATATGAAATATATCAAGAAATAGCAGTAAATTATGATATAGAACGGTGATGCAAAATGGACGTATCAACTCCCCCCAAGCTTAGACCTGGCTTGTCCCCAAGCGAAAACTGAGCTCAGTAAACATGCCCACTGGTTTATGGAGTGAAGTGTTGATAAAAATAATACGGACAAGAAGCATCACACTTACCAATACACAACTCATAATAGAAAGAAACTCACCATTATATAACTTACTTGCAACGAGTATGGGAGTCGCAATAAAGATGCATAAAGACAAATCATAATTGGTAATGGCAAACTTTGTTCTTGGTCAGATAATAGTTGAAAAATCATACTTAGTTTCCAAGTAAAATTTTTGTAATGAAGTTTATAACAGGAGTCCTTTTTGCTCAAACATAAAAGGCTTTTCACAATGATGGATTTCAAAGTAATACTCATTCAGATAAGAACAATGTGCAAAACAAGGAAGATAAGAAACATGATTGAATAAATCATCATATGAATGATTGAAACACAACAACTCAAATGCTTGCTGGAGATAGAAAGGAATAAGTTTACTGACTCAACTAAGAAGTAAAAGAAAGGCCCTTCATAGAGGGAAGCAGGGATTTGAAGTTTCATAAAGAGCTTTCAAAATATTATGGTACTTACTAGCTTTGAGCTCTCATTGCCCCTATCATAAGAATATTGAGGTGATTAAGGTTAAAGTGAACAAATATGGAGTATATGCTTGACAAAGTATAAGTTGGCAATCTTATGTCCCTTGAGTACGAGGGCCGTTCCTCATGCTACTCAACTTTATTTACTGGTAAGTTCTTGTCATTGCAAGTATACGTGTATCATAGAGAACCACCAACGGGGTACCCCTTGCCCCATGATACAGGAGCTATCCCATATCAAAATGACAAGGCAACAGACAGTGAGCATATCAACGATCTTTTTATTTGCTATTTGCATAGATTTTTATTGAGGATGCTTCATAGATTGCTCACTATGGTTATGCTACAAGTTTCTACTATGATTAGACATGGCTTAGGCTAGCGGCCCAGGCGTTTCTCTAACACATATACACAACTCCATGGACTTACAGGCTCCCCTTTTATTTCACACCCCCGACATCCGCAAACAAAAGATCATGATATCAACGGGGTAGATATTTACAGGTGTTGAAAGCATTCCTCATGATAGCATGGTTCTGCTAATTCCCAACTTATAAGTGCAAGCATATACAACTTAGATGACACAATGGTTCAAGTTTATTAAGGGCGGGAAAATAAGGTGTGCCATCAAGTTCGTGAGAGCTTTACTAACTAGTTTTCACATAACAAAAGACTTTTTAATTTGAAAGATAGATGAAACTCGAGAATTTACTTGGAATATCAATGATGCTAATAGGTAGATATGGTGGATACAAATGGCATAGGTTTAAGTTTAAAGGATTGGATGCACGAGAAGTATTCCCTCTTAGTACAGGTTTTGGCTAGCAAGGTTGTGTATCAAGAAAAGAGTTGAAGAAAACAAGCAAACATACAAGTGATAAAGTCAAACATGCAATCTTCCTTGAAAACACAAAAGATCTTAACTAAAGAATACTAAGATTATGATCCAATCAAGAAAAAAATAAAATAATATAAAATACCTGTAAGTGCTTTTCTCTTTTCCTTTCAAGCCTCAAAAAGTGTTGCTACTGACCAGAGCTCGGTTTGCCAAAACTAATTTAGATTTACTTGATGCTCCCTAAGTGATACCAATACTAATCAACAAGATCAATCATATAATACATATTGCAAACTAAAATAATAAGTGCAAAAAGTAAATGATGAACTTCTCATTAATACTCCATAAAGGCACTCAGACCAAGGGATACATCGATAACCAACTAGAGGAGAGATACTTCCACAATGCAAACCATCCTATATGGTAGCTTCTTTATTCAAGATACAACTCTACTAAAAAGGTAAAAAGATGAAAGATAATGATGTGATACCGCGGCACTCCCCCAAGCTTGGAACAAACCAAGGGGATGCCAAAACCTAATGACGAATTACTCCTTCGATGGTGGTGGTGTTCCCTTGATAAGCTTTTCAATCAGCTTCCTCAAATCCTCAATCTCGAAGGTTAGAGTACGAATCAACTACGAATTATGCTCAATGCGGTTCATGATCATGTCAGACCGAGAATCCCAGTGCTTGTGACTATTCCCCCACTCTTCCTTTTTAGAGTTTTCTTTCCCTGCATGGTTAGAACGAGGCATATCCCAACTAGAGGGCAACTTCCCTTTGGGAAAATTTTGGAATTGCGGCTCATGTATAAGAGTATGGAAGGGGTTCTTGGCACATGAAAGAAGTGACCGTGGAGCGAGGTAATGACGCAGCGTTTTCCCTCCTGTAGACATCTGTGTCGTCCTCCTGAGCTTGATAGGATTTGCCACCACTCCAATGCTCGCAATGGTGGCGCGGGTGTCCGGACGCTTGTCTTCCTCCACTTCTTCTTCATCCTCAACCAGGATCTCCTCCTCCTTCTTGGGGTCTTGAAGATCATCTTCCACGGGCTTGTTGCCCTTGTCATTGGCGAAGACCATGGTGCCTCTAAACTTTGAGAATATTTCCTGACAGAAACAGATCGAAATGAAAATGGGACGGAGACGGGCTCCGGGGTGGTCTCACAACCTGGTGGCGCGGCCAGGGGGACCCACGCCACTAGGGGTGTGGGCCACCAAGGCTCCGTTTCCTTCCCTTTTTTGTCTTGTTATTGTGACACCCCTGGGATCAGGGCTAAACAAATCCCAGACCTCTGTCTGACATAAGCTTAACCATGAGCTCGAGGATATCCAGTGAAGAATTGATAACACAGCAGTGACCCTACGACACAAAATTTATTACATCAAGCTCATAACTGAGTAGAGAACCAAATTATTACAAGCAAAGGTCACTGACCACAAACATCAAACAACGGAAGGAAAATTATGCTATTAAGTATAGAAAACTTAACAAATGTCCTAAGAGGCCTGAAGCATAACGATGACGTCCCAGCCCATAGATTCCAGGCTACCGGCCGAGAACCCCAAGCTACTCGTCGATGTCGATGTAGTACAGAACTTGTCTTCAGGGGAGCACTTACTCTTCCAAAATTATCAACAAAGCAAGGGTGAGTAAAGGGTGTACTCCACAAGACTTATGGCTGGTGGAGTTGTTTTGCATAAAGCCATCTTTGTTTATAAAACAAGGGAGAGAGGAGAAGCTCGTCTATTCAGAGTATTTTAAAAGGGGGTAAGAGAGCGACATCTCCGAAATATTGATCATCATCTTTGGATATCCACCAAGTCATCATCATTTGAACCCTATCTAGGATCACCCCCTCGTACCCATGAGTAAGCATCCTTAAGCACACGTTGATCTGCCAAGTTTTACGATTAGGTTCAAGTTATCTATGATCTTAGAATCTGGTCACCAAGCGTTCATAACCGTGAACACGGATTTTCGAAAAGATGTAACCCTGCAGGGGTGTACAAATTTACCCACACGTACTAACCTTCTCTTAATGCCACATGATTAGCCCTCTTCCTTAGAAAGCCGACAGAGGGTGGTTAGACACGACCTTTACCTTGCTTTCGCCGAGACAATGAGTCACGCAATAAGTATGTTTCTGCCATAACGGGTCAAATACCGAAGCCGGTACTTAAAGATGTGAGGCGAGGTTGGTTTACCAGGGGCGCTATCTACCCCAAGCAACCCTAGACACGCTTACCTACCTGTTATGAATGCACCTCCTTCACCGCCTTCGAGAAGATCCAGAATGCATGTCGAATGGAACGCCCGAACTATGTGACTCACGGAATCTACTAGGCAAGTTAGTTGCTCGTGAGGTTTTCTAGGCCCCGTGTGGCTATACGCTCGTCTTAGTTCCAAAGGCAAGAACTCAGGTCCTAGTGGTGGTGAGCATGGGACTAGAAAAACCACATCTCATTGTGGCCTCCCATACAAGCCTTATCATGTTTAACTCATATCACTAATCTCATATCATCACGTTATCCTGTCATACTAGATTCTCTACATCTGATACATCATCTAGATGGACGAGACTCAACAGCTATGCATGGCTAAGCAAGACACAGAATAAGCTCTAGCAGTGCACACAAGCCAAACCTAGTTATGCTAGGAGCAGTGGATCAGGTAATATAAGCTCAAAGGGAGTAATGCAACAAATAGGATATTCTATCTACTGATAAAAGACCTCTACTAATAAAAGACCACATTAGAATCATATGCAACATGTCAAGAATTGAAATGCTTTTGAAATCATAGGATTATATCATGGTGGGGCTATGCTTGCCTTTGCTAGTTGATAACCAATAAACAGATCTTGGGGATCCTTGTACTTGACTTGGTTATAGTTGGTCAAGTATTGTTTGTCGATCTTCGATCTTCGACGGTGTTGATCTTCTGCTTTGATCTCGATCTTGATCTCGTATTCTACCAGGAAGAACCAAATCACTAGAAAGAAAGGAGAAACAATCAACACATGGCATCGATGCAATGCTCAAGCAATGATGATGATATGACAAGTTAAATTTCATCCAAATGTAACCCTAAGACATGCTCAACCATTTAATCGGGGTTTCGAGGGGTGCAAACCCTAACTCGGGGAAACTCCGGAATTACCTATGAGGGGTTACTATGTTGTTCTAATTAAACTTGTCATTAAAGTTGATTATCAATGCATGATTATAGTGCAATTAGGTAGATCTCATTTTTCTGAACATTTTGATATATTATTTGTATTTTTCTGACTTACAAATAATTAGATATGAATTTTACAAGTTTTATTCAATTTCTGGAATTAATAAACCACTTTCTAGAAATAGAAACAAAACTGGGATACTTTTTACACCGGGGAAACCCTTAGCCACATTGGCTGACAAAGGGGCCCTGATGCCACCTCAGCTGCCACGCAATCAGGTGGGTCCACAGGCCGGTTTGACTAGGTCAGACCCTCGCTGACATCATGCTGACGTCAGTGTGACGCCAGCACAGCGGTGGCCTCAGATCGAAGGCAGGGACAGTGAAAGAGGGCATGCGGGGCTACGGGAGCTATCCCGTTCGAACCAGGGCATCGAGGCGAGCACAACGGTAGCGGCGCCTCTATTTATTGGCAACCGGAGGAGCTCCGGCGATCACTTGCACGGCGGCGGGCAGCGAAGCACGGCGCAAGCTCGAACCAGAGCGAGAGGGAAGGGGTGGAGAGGTTCCAGAGAACCGCAAGCTCACCGCGAAGAGAGCAGTAGGCTCGATGAGGCCGGTGCTTGTCTGAGACGACGGGAAGAGGCTATGGCCGGAGTTGGAGAAGATGGCCCGAGGCGGTCGATTCGTAGCGCCCTGGCTTAATTCCCTCTGCGAGGTGATAGAGGAAACCATGGTGGTGCTCTAGGGCTTCTCAGCGAGGCTCGGTGTGGCCGGAAGCGACGGTGACGAGCGACGCCTGGCCGGCTAGGGTTCGGCCAAAGAGGGGAAAACGCGAGAGGGAGCGAGAGAGGGTAAGACTGGTACGGGGTGAGAGAGGAGAATACGGACGTTCTTATCCCCATCTCCTGGAGCGGCAGCGGGCATCACGGCGCGTGCGGCGACGGACGGCTTCAGTGCAGACACGCAGCTTCTTGCCGGCGGGAGGAAGACGACGAGGAAAGAGCGAAGGGGTATTGGGCCTAAGCGGGATGCGCGTGGGCCTCAGCTGCGCAGCAGAGTGTTGTGCGGGCGACAGGAGATGAGAGAGGGAGAGGTTGGGCTGCGGCCTGGGTAGCTCTGCTCCTGTTTTTTATCAAAACCTTTTTCAAATTTTGTTTTGTTTTCTCTTTTGTATTTTGAATTCCAAATCTATTTCGAATAATTCAAAATTACTAGAGACTTTGGTAAAGTATATAAAATATTCAGGGGCCCTTGTAAACCATTTCGGCTCCATTATTTTGGCACTTTTCAAAACACAAACCCTTTTTTAATGCATTTTAAAAAGAGAGGCGAGGATTAGGGTTTAGGGCTTTGTCTTATTTTTGTTGCATGAAATTTTAGAATATGATGCTCATGTATGCACAAAAAACCCTAAATTTTATATTAACTAAACTGGGGTGTTACAGTTACCTTCCATATGGAATAACAACTAGAAAAATATAAAGAGAAAAGTTTTTTGCAATCCTTCTATTTTCAGCACTTTTACCTATTAAAAACAGATCCTGCAGGTTCCCGAGTTTGGTCTTTAATAAATTCTTCCGGAGTCACCATTTGAATAATATAAACATCTTCATTATAAGAATCTCCATAAATATAATGTTTTAGCCTTTGACCATTTACCACTTGTGTAGTGTTGTCTCTTCCAATGTTTGAAAATCTCTTTCATACAAAACTTCACACAATCTTCATTAGGAACATTAGTGTAAGCAAAGACAATAAACCTTTGGGTTCAAATTTCAACTGAAATCCATCAAAACAAAAGATACTGTAGCAACTCCTTTCAAAATCCCAAAAAGAATCAAAAAGGAAATTGATTTAAGAGGCAAATGCAATAATGGCAGAAATCTGTCCAAACAGACCAGCAAGTAAAGATTAATTTTTTCGAAAATCTTCTGTTGTTCAAATAAAAAAGTGCAAAACTAACGAAAGTTGGATAACAACATGCGTCACAAGCACAGAAAATTACAGCTCCATACGACATACTGGGATTTTTCACGAATTTTTACAATTAAGCACAAAAATCTGTCTCAGGACAACAACTTCTAACAACTCACCTACTTCTCAAAAGAGGCTGATCTTGACAAAAAACCAAACAACAAGGAAGATAAGGAGCGGTTATTACAGAGGTAATAACTGCCAAGACTGAAAGAAACAAAAATCGAAAGAAAACTAAAGTGGGTTGTATCCTAAAAGCTCTTTCTTTATAGCCATTAAGATGGGCATGATAATTTCAATGATGCTCTCAAAGGAGATATGAATTTCAAGTGAAAGAGAGAACTAGGAAGCAATATCCAACACCTCTGAGTCTAACCCACTTCCTATGCAAGGGAGTTTTGTGAGTAAACAAATTGTTGAAACAAAAGGCTACTAGCATAGGAAGACAAAACAAGTGCAACTTCAAAGTTTTCAACATAAAGCGGGGAAACTTAATATTATTGAGATGCATAAAACCATGTTTCCCTCTCTCATAATAACTTTCAGTAATATTTTGAATAAAGTTAACAATATAAATGTCACAAGAAACAACTTTATCATCAGAATGACCATGCTTACAATCATCAAAAGGAGGTCTAAGGTCATAAACTGGATCAACTGAAGCAAGTTGTTCAACTCTAAAATCCTCATTAGGCAAATCATTTTCATAAGAAGCTTTAGAAAATTTGGAAAAGTTAAACTCATAAGATTATCCGTCAAACTTAGTTAAAAATTTCTCCTTCTTACAATATATAATAGCTCCATAAGTGTTCAAGAAGGGTCTACCAAAAATGATAGGACAAGTTTTACTAGCTACTGAACCAAGCACTAGAAAATCTGCAGGATATTTTATCTTACCACAAAGAACCTCCACATCTCTTACAATACCAATTGGACAAATGGTTTCTCTATTAGCAAGGTGAATAACCAGATCAATTTCCTCAAGTTCACAAGGACCAATTTCATGCATAATTTCTCTGTAAAGCTCATAAGGAATAGCACTAGAACTTGCACCAATATCACATAAACCATAATAGCAATGATCACCAATTCTAACAGAAAGCACAGGGGTACTAGCTTTCCTAGTTTTACTAGGATGAGAGACAATATTAGAATCATATTCACAAAATATAATGTGCCCATCTTCTACATTTTTAGTGACAAGGTATTTCACAATGGTTATTACAGGTTCAATATTTATTTGGTCACCAGATTCTGCAGCTTTCTTTGTACTTTTGCTAACCACATTAGCTATAATAGAATGTTCTTTTACCTTAGCAGGCAAAGCTATTTTCTCGATATAAGGATCAGGCAGAATAGGATCAACAGTATAAACTTTCATGTTTCTAATAGGAACATGATTAACAACATCTTTATAAGGTGCATGGTACTTGTCCCACTTCTTTTTAGGAATTTCAATATAAGAGGCAAAGGCCTTAAAACAATTGGCAATACTTTGAGAATCAAGACCATACTCAGTACTAATATCATGAAAGGCATTAGTTCTGTCACATCCCAAGATTTTCCAAATCTTGTAATGTGAAAAAAAATAAACAAAATAAATAATTGTTGAAATTTAGGGTGAAAAGAAACTTTTGTTTCTAAATGGAAACTTAAAATCCCATTTTGAGCAAACTTTGGTTAATGTTTGAATCTAACTAAATTCAAATCAAGTGGAATGCAATCTTCATAAATGCATTTGGAAATTTAAACACTTGGAGAATAAACCAAAACCCTAAAACCCTAATGGAAGAAAAAGATTTCCAAGTTATCTCCAAGAGCATGGATTGGATCCACATAAAAATTGATCAAACAAACATTTCAAAATGATCAAGAATGACAAATAGAAATAATATAAAACAATATGAATTGGTTTCACTTAATTTGGAGCCACAGATAAAAACTTAGGAATTTAATAAGATAAGGAAATTGAATTTCCAAAACTAATAAAGCACCTATCTAGAAATCCATACGAAATGGTGAGAAAATAATCCTAAAGACATTTAAAAGGATAAATAAATATTAAATAAGATTTTACCAATTGGAATCACCAAGTTTGGATCTTTAAATAAAAAGATATGAATTTTATAAGATAAAGAAAGAAATATTAAATGAGGAATATTTAAAGACCAAATTAAATCTTGGACTTATCCATAAGCAAATGGAATGAATATAGTCCAAATCCAAATAAAGTAAAAGGATAAAGAACTTTCCAAAATAAAATAAAATGGCATTAACCAAATTCTAAATTCTATATGAATAAAAACAATCTCTAATAAGAATGATTAATTAAATCATGGGAAAGTAGAATTTGGAATTTACCCAAGTGGATTAAAAGTCATTTAATTAACTGAAATGAAATCAAGGAAATCACCTAAATAAAAATTATGGAATTAAAACCATAATTGATTTCATTGGAATAAAGACAAATACCCAAATTAAATGATTAATAAATCCTATTAAAAATATTCCAAATAATTCAAAGTGAATTATTTGACACCCTAATAAATGAATAAAACTTACTGAAAAGGATTTGTGAAAATTCAAATTAAATAAGGACTAAAAATATATTTGATATTATTTGAATTTAAATCAAGGGATTTGTTTTAAATGATTAATATACCCTAAAAAGAATACAAGAAATATCCTAAATTTGACTTTAAAATGTATTAATAAACAGTATTTGAATATACTCAAAGTTTGGTTGAAGTTTGAAATCAAATTGTTGTTTGAAAAGTTTAAACAAAATCAAAACAGATAAATAGAAAAAAGAAAAGGGAAAAAGATTCTGTATAAAAAAATTAAACGGACCCCAGCCCAGCCAGCAGGCCCAACTAGACCAACTAACCCCCTCTCCCCGAAACGTTTTTCTCACCGCAGAACAGACCCACTCAATCGCTGACTACATGGACCCACCTCCCCTATCTCTCTCCTTTGCTGACGAAGCGACCCCACTGCCACCTCATCATCGTCCTCCCCGCGGTGACCACGCCTCGCCGACCGTTTCATCTGATTAAAAACTCGCTTCAATCGTCGTTACTGCCGCGTTGAAATGGCCAGCAATCACGCGCGTTAAATCGCCTCGCCCTCCTCCTTCTTTCCCCTCAGATCTCACACGACCGGAGCCACTAGGCTGCCCAAATTTCAGCCTCGACTGCCCCTGTCTCCGACAAGCTTTTCGAGAAATTCCGGCCAACCCCCGTCGTCCCTCGCTTCCTCGACCACACGAGCATGCTCCCCATCCCCTGGCGCTTCTCTCTGCACCCTTGGCTTTCCCGCGCTTGACCCACAGCATCAGCAACGATGACCACCGAGCATCGCCACTGTCTGCTCCAACTCCGGCAACATTTCCTGGTGAGCCCAGACCACCCCGGACCCTCTCGTTGATGGTCTCGCACGCTCCTCTCTCGCGCGCATCTAACACTGCTCTCCGTTTGCCTTAGCGCACCCTGTAGGTTCGTCTTCGACAGCACCAGAGCATGCCCGTCGCCAGAACGAACTCCAGCGAGAGATTAAAGACGACCCCGTGCGCCCCCTGCTCTCCTACAACCATGTTGAGCATCAGCGAAGCAAGGCGAACCTGGTAAAGCCCTCCCCAATCTCCCTTGCTTCCTAAATCTCCGTCTCCGCCGTCGTCTGACCACGCCGCCACCAACCGCCGCCGCTAGCGCCGCTCAGATATGGTCAGACCCCTGTACACCGTTGGATCTAGATCGCGTGGATAGAATAGAGTCACTTAAGTGAAACGGTATGGAGCGATCTGTGCCGCACGATTGTCATTAGATCCAACGCAATACATGCGCGATCCACGCGAACCGTTATCATCCAATAAGAACTTGACGCGTGGCACTGTGTTGTTTTAAAAGCCAGAAACATTTCTATTAATTGTTTGATTTTGTAAATTGCATAACATTCAATCCACACGTCCAAATTTTGCGAATTTTATATCAATGGAATCACCAAGACAAACCCTACCCAACCATGCACTTTTTTTTAATGAATTGCTTCTGGTAAAATGGTTGTTTTTGCAGAAACTTGTGTAGGCATATTTTGAATATAAAATTCATTCTAAAATTATTTTTGTGATAAAGCCTTTGGCAAATGGATTTTTCTGAACCTACTGACCATATAAACCAACTTGTGGTTTCAAAAACATATTTTGTGAGGCAAAAGAATAAATCTTTGAATCAAAGCATTTCTAGCCAAATAAAAATATTGTTTATATGTTGAAAACACTTTTTGGAGAAAAACCTTTGGGAAATGTTTTGATTAAAACTCTCTGACCCCAAACACCAAGTTTTAGAATTAAAAATGTATTTGGTGAACCCTATAAAGATTGCTGCTTTGCTAAAAGGCATTTTCAACCACATAAAATATTGATTTGGTTTAAAAATGGTTTATAAGTAAAATCTTTTGCAAATGATTTTGCCACTTATATAAAATGACCAATAGGTGTTTTAGAATGTTTATAACATGTTAGAAACCACTTTTCCAAATAAAACAATCTTTATCATGCTTGCATGCATTGCTTTGTTTCTATTATTTTATGTGATGTTGCTTGAATGGTAGATTGAATTCTTGCTTGCTTGATTGAATTGTAGTGGAACTTGAAGAGTGTGATCATTGCAAGATCAAGGAGTGAACTATACTCTCTACTAAAAAGGCAAGTGATGCTTCATACTTTGTCCTATTATTTTCACTATGCATTAGTGATATTTCTAAGTAGGACTTGCATGGAAGTTTTGCTAAGTGTAAACTATGCCATGGGAAATCCTAGTAGATGAAACCTTAGTAGAATTTTCCTAAGTTAAGATTCCTACTACTATCATGCTTAGCTTAGCTAGTAGAAAACAAGGGTGGATTATATTCGTGCTATGGAATATTTCTAAGTCAAGGACTTGTGTTTTGTTTAATAAAGGAACTAAGTGAATGAATCACCTGGGTGGAATGGAAAGAATGGTTTGTGTTGAGTGGTTATGCAAGTCCAGTATGGTGGGGAAAACTTGGGCATCACCAAGTCCAGTATACTGGGGAAAACTTGGTCTCTCACTTGTGGAATGCCACCTAGGAACGAAGAGATTTGAGATGTCAAATGTTGAGAAGCTTCAAGTGTCGCCACATGGCATTATGGGCTCTGCCTGGATCATATAGGTTGCAATAACTTAGCCAAGTGGACAGTAGGTGGTAGGGGATGATATGTTGGAACGCGTCCATTCTGGTCTAAGGGAAGGCTTCTGAAAGATCTTGTCTTGGTGAAACCAAGTCTTGTGGGGAAAGTGCACCACCTCTACAGAGTGTAAAATCTAAGTACTTAGCCATGTCCCTGGAAAAGGACAATTTGAGCATCAAGACATGGAAGCTATCAAGAATCTCCTCATCCCAATTTTCTAAGTTAAAACTTGTGGTTGAACAAGGGTTGAAGGATCACCAATTTCTATTGGGAGATGCCTTGGGTGATTTTGACAAACAAAAACTTTGTGTTTTCAAAAGATAAGGAAAATCTATTTTGAGCAAAGCAAGCCTAAGCTCCACTTAGCCAAATGCATATAGATGATAGACTCCACTATACTACCATAGTACCACTTACCAATACAATTCAAATGTATTGACCCTTGTGGCTGTAACTTATTATGTTGCAGGTTTGTTTGATGTTAGTGAGATGTGTTGATTAGGATTACAAGTCTACAACCAACATGATTGACTGTGGCACTTTGAAGATGAAGGACCCCATGCTATAGTTATTTCTACTGCATTGTAATGAGATAGCCACATGTGCTATGTAAGATGTAATGAATTATTTTATTCCTGGTTATAAAGTTGTAATATGACCTTTGTTTCTTTATATTACATCTTAATTGTGGATGCTAGCTATTGATCCAGGGACTAGCATTGTAAACACAGGGATCTCTACCTTATTAAAGGTTGGGACCTCTACAGATGGTATCAGAGCACTGTGTTGCCTGTAGGATTGTAACCCTAGGATTGGACAAAACCCATTAGAAAAATAGGAGTTATATTTGTTCCAAAACTTATTTACAAACAATCTTGTAAAATCTTTCCTCAACCTTTTTGGTTTTGATTCTACATCTCTTCCATTTCAAACTTGATGGACAAAGCCTTCCCCATGGCCAAAGACTTCAACTTTAAATTTCATCAAGGACTTCAACTTGGATACCACTAAGGACTACAAGTGAGACAAGAAATATTACTCAAGACTTGAAGACTAAGGAAACACAACTTAGAAGGAACCATCATCACCTTTGAAGTTTGTGACCAAGATGCAAGAAATTCTTCAAGGATACAAGGATCTTGTTCATGAAGAAGTAACCAAGAAGGATGGAATGATCTCAAGTGAACCATATAGTTGGACCACCATATTAAGTTTAGATCAAACACACCAACTTATGTGATGTAGGAAAAAAATATTTTTTTGCCTAAAAATGTGCTTGAAACTTGTTGGTTGAGTGGAAGGATTGTTTGTGATTGTTTGCACATTGCTTGTGTGAATTGTGTTGGGTGTGATTAGAATTATTTCCTTAGAAATATTTTTCCTATTCTAATCCCAATCCAACCCAAACAGATGACTTTCCCAAGAAACTCCAACAACAAGGATGGTGACAACAACAACCAAGACATCAAAATGAGAGAACTCATAGTAACCCAAACCCAGTTGAACCAAGTGACAACTCAGTTTTTAGCCAACAACAATGAGTTAGACCCAACCATGCAAAGGTTTTTGGAAACCCAATTGATGCAAAAGGTGACAAATCAAATGATCAACATGGGAGACAACCCTTCCCAAGGAATTTATGACAACAAGGATGTCAATGATGATATTCTAAAAGGAACCCAAGCTTGCAATGTTTGTGGAGACATGGATCACACTTCCAAAGAGCATGAAGATCAATGCCCCAATTGTGAAGAGAAACATCCAACAAATCAATGCCCCACATCTCAAGCTACTTGTTTCCTATGTGAAGGAAATAATCATGTCCATATCCAATGCCCCATCTATTCCATAGTTCAACAAAGGAAACAAGGTGGAGTGCATCAACAGATTGTAAACCCCCATGAAGACAAAGGAAAATCTCAGCTTGCACCTCCATGCAATATGACTCAATTTGATGGACCAAAGAGGAAACATATGTATTATCCAAGGAAAATATTAAGGAGACCAGGAGACTTTCCCACCTTTGAAGTGAGATATGAAGAACATGAACTAGAAGCACTCCTAGCTTTGGAGAAACCCAATAAGAAGAAGGACAAAAGTCAAGTCAAGTGCAGTGTTGCCATTGCAAAGAGATGGGACACTATGCCAATGAATGTCCATAGAAGAAGAAGAAGTATAAGGAAATCAACCAAGTGTGGTGCAACAACTGCAAAGAGCTGGGCCATTATGTGTCAACTTGTCCATAGAAGATACGTGAAGAACTCAATCTTGTCACATGTTACAATTGTGGTGATCAAGGACATTATGCAAGCAATTGTCCAGAAAAGATGAAGCACAAGATAAACAAGCCTATGAAGGATCTCAGCCTTGTCACATGTTTCAAGTGTGGAAACAAAGGACACTATGCAGATGTTTGCCTAGAGAGATTTCAACAAGATTCCAAGCAAGCCAAGAAGTAATCTAGTTGGAAAAATTTTAAGGGTGGTACTACCCTAGTTGGTTTGAGCCAACTTGTAACCCCAGCTTTCCCAAATCTCGGGACGAGATTTATTTTAAGGGTGGTAGCCTGTCACATCCCAAGATTTTCCAAATCTTTTAATGTGAAAAAAATAAACAAAATAAATAATTATTGAAATTTAGGGTGAAAAGAAACTTTTGTTTCTAAATGCAAACTTAAAATCCCATTTTGAACAAACTTTGGTTGATGTTTGAATCTAACTAAATTCAAATCAAGTGGAATGCAATCTTCATAAATGCATTTGGAAATTTAAACACTTGGAGAATAAACCAAAACCCTAAAACCCTAATGGACGAAAAACATTTCCAAGTTATCTCCAAGATCATGGATTGGATCCACATAAAAATTGATCAAACAAACATTTCAAAATGATCAAGAATGACAAATAGAAATAATATAAAACCATATGAATTGGTTTCACTTAATTTGGAGCCATAGATAAAAACTTATGAATTTAATAAGATAAGGAAATTGAATTTCCAAAACTAATAAAGCACCTATCTAGAAATCCATACCAAATGGTGAGCAGATAATCCTAAAGACATTTAAAAGGATAAATAAATATTAAATAAGATTTTACCAATTGGAATCACCAAGTTTGGATATTTAAATAAAAAGATATGAATTTTATAAGATAAAGAAATAAATATTAAATGAGGAATATTTAAAGACAAAATTAAATCTTGGACTAATCCATAAGAAAATGGAATGAATATAGTCCAAATCCAAATAAAATAAAAGGATAAAGAATTTTCCAAAATAAAATAAAATGGCATTAACCAAATTCTAAATTCTATATGAATAAAAACAATCTCTAATAAGAATGATTAATTAAATCATGGGAAAGTAGAATTTGGAATTTACCCAAGTGGATTAAAAGTCATTTAATTAACTAAAATTAAATCAAGGAAATCACCTAAATAAAAATTATGGAATTAAAACCTTAATTGATTTCATTGGAATAAAGACAAATACCCAAATTAAATGATTAATAAATCCTATTAAAAATATTCCAAATAATACAAAGTGAATTATTTGACACCCTAATAAATGAAGAAAACTTACTGAAAAGGTTTTGTGAAAATTGAAATTAATTAAGGACTAAAAATATATTTGATAGTATTTGAATTTAAAGCAAGGGCTTTGTTTTAAATAATTAATATACCCTAAAAAGAATAAAAAAATATCCTAAATTTGACTTTAAAATGTATTAATAAACAGTATTTGAATATACTCAAAGTTTGGTTGAAGTTTGAAATCAAATTGTTGTTTGAAAAGTTTAAACAAAATCAAAAGAGATAAATAGAAAAAAGAAAAGGGAAAAAGATTCTGTATAAAAAAAATGAAACGGACCCCAGCCCAGCCAGCAGGCCCAACTAGCCCAACTAACCCCCTCTCCCCGAAATGTTTTTCTCACCGCAGAACAGACCCACTCAGTCGCTGACTACATGGACCCACCTCCCCTCTCTCTCCTTCGCTGACGAAGCGACCCCACTGCCACCTCATCGTCGTCCTCCCCGCGGTGACCACGCCTCGCCGGCTGTTTCAGCCGATTAAAAACTCGCTTCCATCCTCGTTACTGCTGCATTGAAATGGCCAGCAATCACGCGCATTAAATCGCCTCGCCCTCCTCCTTCTTTCCCCTCAGATCTCACTCGACCGGAGCCACTAGGCTGCCCAAATTTCAGCCTCGACTGCCCCTGTCTCCGACGAGCTTTTCGAGAAATTCCGGCCAACCCCCGTCGCCCCTCGCCTCCTCGACCACACGAGCATGCGCCCCATCCCTTGGTGCTTCTCTCTGAACCCTCGGCTTGCCCGCGCTTGACCCACAGCATCGGCAACGACGACCACCGAGCATCGCCACCGTCTGCTCCAACTCCGGCAACATTTCCTGGTGAGCCTAGACCACCCCGGACCCCCTCGTTGATGCTCTCGCACGCTCCTCTCTCGCGCGCATCTAACACTGCTCTCCTTTTCCTTAGCGCACCCTGTAGGTTCGTCTTCGACAGCACCAGAGCACGCCCATCGCCAGAACGAACTCTGGCGAGAGATTAAAGACGACCCCGTGCGCCCCCTGCTCTCCTACAACCACGTTGAGCATCAGCGAAGCAAGGCGGACCTGGTAAAGCCCTCCCCCATCGCCCTTGCTTCCTAAATTGCCGGCTCCGCCGTCGTCTGACCACTCCGCGACCAACCGCCGCTGCTAGCGCCGCTCAGATATGGTCAGACCCCTGTACACCGTTGGATCTAGATCGCGTGGATAGAATAGAGTCACTTAAGTGAAACGGTATGGAGCGATCTGTGCCGCATGATTGTCATTAGATCCAACGCACTACATGCGTGATCCACGCGAACCGTTATCGTCCAATAAGAACTTGACGCGTGGCACTGTGTTGTTTTAAAAGCCAGAAACATTTCTATTAGTTGTTTGATTTTGTAAATTGCATAACTTTCAATCCACATGTCCAAATTTTGCAAATTTTATATCAATGGAATCAACAAGACAAACCCTACCCAACCATGCACTTTGTTTAATGAATTTCTTCTGGTAAAATGGTTGTTTTTGCAGAAACTTGTGTAGGCATATTTTGAATATAAAATTCATTCTAAAATTATTTTTGTGATAAAACCTTTGGCAAATGGATTGTTTTGAACCTACTGACCATATAAACCAACTTGGGGTTTCAAAAACATATTTTGTGAGGAAAAAGAATAAATCTTTGAATCAAAGCATTTCTAGCCAAATAAAAATATTGTTTATATGTTGAAAACACTTTTTGGAGAAAAACCTTTGGGAAATGTTTTGATTTAAACTCTCTGACCCCAAACACCAAGTTTTAGAATTAAAAATGTATTTGGTGAACCCTATAAAGATTGTTGCTTTGCTAAAAGGCATTTTCAACCACATAAAATATTAATTTGGTTTAAAAATGGTTTATAAGTAAAATCTTTTGCAAATGATTTTGCCACTTATATAAAATGACCAATAGGTGTTTTAGAATGTTTATAACATGTTAGAAACCACTTTTTCCAAATAAAACAATCTTTAGCATGCTTGCATGCATTGCTTTGTTTCTATTATTTTATGTTATGTTGCTTGAATGGTAGATTGAATTCTTGTTTGCTTGATTGAATTGTAGTGGAACTTTAAGAGTGTGATCATTGCAAGATAAGGGAGTGAAATATACTCTCTACCAAAAAGGCAAGTGATGCTTCATACTTTGTCCTATTATTTTCACTATGCATTAGTGATATTTCTAAGTAGGACTTGCATGGAAGTTTTGCTAAGTGTAAACTATGCCATGGGAAATCCTAGTAGATGAAACCTTAGTAGAATTTTCCTAAGTTAAGATTCCTACTACTATCATGCTTAGCTTAGCTAGTAGAAAACAAGGGTAGATTATATTCATGCTATGGAATATTTCTAAGTCAAGGACTTGTGTTTTGTTTAATAAAACAACTAAGTGAATGAATCACCTAGATGGAATGGAAAGAATGGTTTGTGTTGAGTGGTTATGCAAGTCCAGTATGCTGGGGAAAACTTGGGCATCACCAAGTCCAGTATACTGGGGAAAACTTGGTATCTCACTTGTGGAATGCCACCTAGGAACAAAGAGATTTGAGTTTTCAAATGTTGAGAAGCTTCAAGTGCAGCCACATGGCATTATGGGCTCTGCCTGGATCATATAGGTTGCAATAACTTAGCCAAGTGGACAGTTGGTGGTAGGGGATGATAGGTTGGAATGCGTCCATTCTGGTCTAAGGGAAGGCTTCTGAAAGATCTTGTCTTGGTGAAACCAAGTCTTGTGGGGAAAGTGCACCACCTCTGTAGAGTGTAAAATCTAAGTACTTAGCCATGTCCCTGGCAAAGGACAATTTGAGCATCAAGACATGGAAGCTATCAAGAATCTCCTTATCCCAATTTTCTAAGTTAAAACTTGTGGTTGAACAAGGGTTGAAGGATCACCAATTTCTATTAGGAGATGCCTTGGGTGATTTTGAAAAACAAAAACTTAGTGTTTTCAAAAAGATAAGGAAAATCTATTTTGAGCAAAGCAAGCCTAAGCTCCACTTAGCCAAATGCATATAGATGATAGACTCCACTATACTACCATAGTATCACTTACCAATACAATTCAAATGTATTGACCCTTGTGGCTGTAACTTATTATGTTGCAGGTTTGTTTGATGTTAGTGAGATGTGTTGATTAGGATTACAAGTCTACAACCAACATGATTGCCTGTGGCACTTTGAAGATGAAGGACCCCATGCTATAGTTATTTCTGCTGCATTGTAATGAGATAGCCACATGAGCTATGTAAGATGCAATGAATTATTTTATTCTTGGTTATAAAGTTGTAATATGACCTTTGTTTCTTGATATTACATCTTAACTATGGATGCTAGCTATTGATCCAGGGACTAGCATTGTAAACACAGGGATCTCTACCTTATTAAAGGTTGGGACCTCTACAAGTTCCCATAAAAGATTTAATGCACTCATATCATAATTTATACCTGACTTTCTTCCTTTGTCATTCTCTCATGCTCCAGTATTTTCTTGAATACGGTCTAGATCCCATTTAGCTTCTTCCTTCATACATGTGAATGATCCAGCACAAGAAGCATGTAATAAATCTGTATCATGAAGAGAAAGCCTTGCATGAAAGTTATTAATAATATTATTAGGGAGTTCATGAATAGAACATTTGAGCATTAGTAACTTGAATCTCCCCAAGCTTGGGTTTTACTCTCTCCATAAAGAGGCCAAAAGTTATATATTTGATTCCTATCATTATGAATCTCAATGGGAGTATAGAATTTAAAATAAAAGAGAGGTACAATTTCCTCCCATTCCATAGATTGTCCATTCTTCAGTAGCTTATACCATTCTTCAGCTCTTGCTTACAATGATATAGAGAGTAACTTCTTCTTAACTTGTTCTGTTGTGATACCTGCACACTTAAACAACCCGCATAATTCATGGATAACAAGCAAGTGATCACCAGGATGGACAATTCCATCTCCAATATAATAATTATCCATAACACGGTCAACAATTCTTGTAGGTATCTTAAAAGGATCTATCTTAGCAGGTGGTGGTTCATCTACTACCCTAGCAGTGGTAGTAGCTTTCCCAAATAGGAAACCAAGTGGGTTATCCATATTGGAAACAAAGTAACAAACATAAATAAAAAGCAATATTCACAGTAGAAGTTTCCTTTACTAGTTCCACTCTTCAATAGCGCTTCATGATTTCTACGCACTTCTATTCTTGTAGACAGTTGTTGGGACTCCAAGTGCAAAGGTTTGTAGAACAACAGCAAGTTTCCCTTAAGTTGATCACCCAAGGTTTATCGAACTCAGGGAGGAAGTGGTCAAAGGTATTCCCTCTCAAGCAACCCTGCAATCAAGATACAAGAAGTCTCTTGTGTCCCCAACACACCTAATACTCTTGTCAGGTGTATAGGTGCACTAGTTCGGCAAAGATATAGTGAAATACAAGTGGTAACGGTGCTAGAAAATAGCTTCTGACTTGTTGTTGACGTGGGGTAATAGTGCCAGAAAAGAGCTGATGGCATGGAGGAACAGACTAAAGGCAAACTGAAGGAAGCAAGCAACATGCAACAGATCTAGTAGCAAACGGTGTTTCAATGCTTAGAAACAAGGCCTAGGGATCATACTTTCACTATTGAAAACTCTTTCATATAAATATCCTCTCTTCATGATACTACTCTTAACTACTCTCCGGTTGGACACTCTAATCCATGGTAGGGCTATAATAGCACACCTCAAAGTCCGCCTTCCCCAATCTAGATAACCCCACACTGTCACCTTGAGCGCTAGATGGTTCCAACAAATACCACAATTTCATAGAGACATCCAACTCCAAATGTAACTCATAACAAATATTCAATCTAGCCAAAGTGCGACACACGGTATGCACGCTGTCACTTTCACACGTGGGGAAAATCATAGATCTATTAAAGCACAAAGAGTATTTATGTAGACTCAAACCTAAGTGCCACCATGGCGTGCATGATGTCACTTTCACACACATGGGGAGAGTAGAGATCTATTGAAGCACTTGAGTAGCAAGGTAGATCTACTTGATTACAAAGCTCATGACCACAACAAGATCATGCATAGAGAGAGATGAACACATAGCTACCGGTAGAGCCCTTATCCTCAAGGAATAACTACTCCCTCCTCATCATGGGAATCAGCAACGGTGATGGATATGGTGGTGGAGATCGATGGAGATGGCTCCGGGGGTACTTCCCCATCCCGTCAGGGTGCCGGAACAGAGACTTTCGGTCCCCCGAATCTCCCCTTCGGTGGCGGCGGTGCTACGGAGGTTTTCGTGGATTTCTTCTAGATTGGCTAGGGTTTTCTCATCGGGGGGCTCTTATAGGCGCAGGAATCAAGGTCGGTGGGGGTCTAGGGACCCACACCCCCTCCAGGCGCCCCTAGGGCTTGCCCGCGCCTAGGAGGGGTTTGGTCACCATGTGGCCCCCCTCCGGCTCTGCTTCGTGGTTCCGTGTTGCTCCGAGAAAATAATAACTTTGGCTTTTGTCCCGTCCAATTTCGAGAATATTGATTTTCTGACTTTCTGGAACCAAAAACAGAAGAAAACATGCAACTAGCACTATGGCAACTTGTTAATAGGTTAGTTCCAGAAAATATATAAAAACACCTCAAAGTATAGACAAAGCAAAGCAAAGTAGATATAAAACAAGCATGGAGCATCAAAAATTATAGATACGTTACCGACGTATCAAGCATCCCCAAGCTTAACTCCTGCTCGTCCTCGAGTAGGTAAGTGACAAAAAGAATAATTTTTGAGGTGACATGCACCATCAAAATCAAACCACTTGCAAGCATTGAAAGCTGGGATCAAAGAACTCTAAACATGAGCTTGAAAGATGGAGTTCTAACAGTAAGACAAAGTAACTATGCATGCAACATTAAAGGCTACAAACAAAGATCATGTATAGCATGCATTGAAAAATGTTTGTTTGTTTCACATACAGAAAACATAGCATAGTGGCAATCAGCTTGTCCCTCATACAGTAGCAATATATATGCACAGGACACCTTCAAAGTTCACAAGGGTGACTATAAACAAGTAGCACAAGAACAAGTAATATCACAATATGCATCAATCAATAAGCTTTGGGACACTGCACACAGGATGACAACTATGCTCTCTTAATGGTGCCTAAATGTCACATCCCAAAATTTTCCAAATTTTGAAATGTAAAAAAAAATAAAATAAAAAAATAATTGTTGAAATTTAGGGTGAAAAGAAACTTTTTAATTCTAAATGGAAACATCAAAACCCATCTTGAACAAACTTTGAATAAAAGGGAAGCCAACAAAATTCAAAGCAAGTGAAATGCATTCATCAAAGAATGAATCTTGAAATTTAAACACTTGGAAAATAAACCAAACTCTAAAACCCTAAATGGAATAAATTATTTCCATGATTTCTCTAAGACTATGGATGTGATCCATATAAAAATTTGTCAACAAACATTTATAAATGATATAAAATGGTAAATAAAAACATTATAAAACCATAGAAATTGGTATCATTCAATTTTGAACCATGGATAAAAACTTATGAATTTAATAAGTTAAAAAGAAATAATTTCCAAAGCTAATAAAGCTCCTATATAAAATCCATACCAAATTGTGAGCAAAATAATCCTAAAGAGATTTAAAAGGATAATCAAATATTAAATAAAATTCTACAAATTGGAATCACCAAGTTTGGTTCTATAAATAAAAAGATATGGATTTTATAAGACAAAGAAAGAAATAAATAAATAGGAATATTTAAAAGCCAAATTAAACCTTGGCCAATTCCATAAGCAAATGGAACAAAGATAATCCAATTAAAAATAAAGGGATAAAGAATATTCAAATAAAATAAAATGGCCTTAACCAAATTCTATTCCATTTGATTAAAGACAAAATCCCTAATAAGAATGATTAATTAAATCATGGGAAAATAATAATTGGAATTTGCCCAAGTGGAATAAAAGTTATTTAAATTAACTTTAATGAAATAAAAGAATCATTTAAAAATTTATACGGATTTAAAACCATATTGAATACTATTTGAATTAAGGGAAATACCCTATTTAAAATGATTAATAAAACATATTAAAATAATTCAAAAAGAATTATTTAACACCCTATTGAATAAATAAAACTTACTAAAAAGGGTTTGATAAATATTTGAATTTAAAACAGAAAGTTAAATGATTTGAATAAATAATATGGATTAGAATCATATTCAAAATCCTATTTAATTAAGACAAAATGGCTATTTTAAATAAATAATTAAACCATGTGGGAATAAAAGAAATATTCCAAAATTTTCTTTAAAATACATGTTTAAACGGTATAGAAACTACTGAAAAGTTTTGAAAAGATTTGATAAATAAATCTGATTCAAATAAGAGTTTGAATTTGAAAATAGAAAATCAAAATGGAAAAAGAAAAAGAAATCAGAAGAAGAAAAAAATAAAACAAACCATCCCAGCCAGCTAAGCCCATCAGGCCCGGCAACCAGCCTACGCCCTCCTCTCCGCGGAAAACGTTTCACACTCGCTAACGCACCCGCGAACTCACTAACCGCTGGACCCACCGCACCTCTCTCTCTCGCTACCGCCAGGACCCACTGCCCTGTCACCGTCTTCCTCACCCACGCGCTAACCTCTCCGGCCGATTCTGGCCATTTAAACACGATTCAATTCGAGTTACAGCCGCGTTGATTTGGCCCAACGATCATGCACGATAAACCGCCATCGTCCCCTCTCCATTTCCCCAGACACGACCCAACCTCTGCCTCCAGGCCGCCCTAATTTTGCTTGAATACCAACACTGCTCCGACTTCTCCAATTCCGGCCAGACACCATCGTGCCTTACCCCCTCGACCACACGAGCTTGTTCCCCATCAACCTCTGCACCTTCTAGTGTATCCCACTCACCCGCACGCCCTCCAGACACTAGGCAACGACATCGTCAGTACATCGCCGCCGTTAGTTTTGACTCCGACGACATTTTCCCTTAAGCCTCATCCTCCCCTCTCTCTCTCTGACTGTTGCTACTGAGTTCGCCATTTCCCTACGCGTCTAACACCACCTCTTACTCTCTCTGGATTGCACTTTAGCCTCGCCTCCGTCGTCGACAAGGCGTGCCCGAGCCAGTAAGCAAGTCCGGCGAGCGATCCGTGGCAACCTCGTGCGCCCCTCGGCCAAAGGAGACTACGACGAGCATCAGCAAAGCCCCACGAACTCGGTGAGCAACCCCACGTCCTCTCTCGCTTCCTATAACGCCGGCTCCATCCTCGTCTGACCGCTCTGCCGCCACTCGCCGCCCATCCGTGGTCACACGCGCATCAGCCGTCAGATGCAGATCGCGTGGTGTAGATTAGATCCTAGGCGAAACGTTTTTGGTTGATCTGATTCGTGCGTTGCCACTTAAATCCAATGCTCCACGATCCTCGATCCAGACGAATCGGTATCAGCCAGTAGCAAGCAGACACGTGGCCAGTATTTTGATTTAAAAGCAGAAACATTACTATTAAATATTCAAACTTGCAAAAATCATAACTTTAAATCTACACGTCCAAATTTTGCAAATTTTATATCAATGGAATCAGCAAAACAAATAATTTCCAGCCATGTACTTTGTTTAGTAAATTGATTCTGTAAACTTAGTTATTTTTGCACAAACTTGTGTAGGCATTATTTTAATATAAAAATTATTCTAGAAGTATTTTTAAGGTAAAATCTTTGCCAAATGGATTGTTTTGAACCTACTGACCGTAGAAACCAACTTATGGATTTAAAAGTGTATTTGGTGAAGCTAAAGAATAAATCTTTGAATAAAGGCATTTATAGTTAAATAAAAATATTGGTTATGGTTTAAAAGATTTTTGAGTAAAACCTTTGGAAAATGATATGAATTAAACTCTCTGACCTTAAACACCAAGTTTTGGTATTTAAAAATATATTTGATGAACCCTAGAAAATTATTACTTTGCTAAATGGCATTTCCAACAAAATAAACTATTGCTTTGGTATAAAAATGGTTTATAGGTGAAACCTTTTGCAAATGGTTTTAGTATTAAACACTTGACCATAAAACACTAACATTTGTGTTAAAAATATATTTGGTAAACACTAGAAATTATTCCTTGGATTTAAATCATTTCTAGCAAAACAAAAATGATTTAAATGGCTATTTCCACTAACTTAATATCAAATGGTTTTACTACTTTTATAAATGACCAATAGGTGTTTTAAAATGTTTATAACCTATTATAAACCACTTTTCCAAATAAAACAATCTTTGTCATGCTTGCATGCATGCATTGCTTTGTTTTCATTATTCTGTGTGATGATTGCTTGAATGGTAGATTGAATATTTGCTTTATTGAATTGTAGTGGAATTTGAAGAGTGTGACTATTGCAAGATCAAGGAGTGAACTTATATTCTCTACCAAAAAGGCAAGTGGTGCTTTATACATTTGTCCTATTATTTTCACTATGCATTAGTGATGTTTTGAGTAGGACTTGCATGGAATTTTCTAAGTGTTAACTATGCCATGGGAAATCCTAGTAGATGAAACCTTAGTAGAATTTCCTAAGTTATGATCCCTACTACGATCATGCTTAGCTTAGCTATTAGAAAACAAGGGTGGACTATATTCATGCTATGGAATATTTCTAAGTCAAGGACTTGTGTTTTGTTTAATAAAACAACTAAGTGAATGAATCACCTAGGTGGAATGGTATTGCTTGGATGGATTTTTGTTGAGTGGTTACACAAGGCCAGGGGACTGGTGAACCTTGTGTATCTCACTTGTGGAATGCCACTCGGGAACAAAGAGATTTGATATGTCAAATGTTGAGAAGCTTCAAGTGCAGCCACTTGGCATTATGGGCTCTGCCTGGATCATATAGGTTGCAACAATTTATCCAAATGGACAGTTGGTGGTAGGGGTTGATACGTTGGAACGCGTCCATTCTGGTGTAAGGGAAGGATTCTGAAATATCTTGTCTCGATGCATGTCGAGTCTTGTGGGGAAAGTGCACCACCTCTCGAGAGAGTAAAATATAAGTACTTAGCCATGTCCCCGGCAATGGACAATTTGAGCATCAAGACATGGAAGCTATCAAGAATCTCCTCATCCCAATTTCTAAGTTAAAAACTTGTGGTTGAAAAAGGGTTAAAGGAATCTTCAATCAATGATTGGTAGATGCCTCGGGTGATTTTGACAAACAAAAACTTAGTGTTTTCAAATGATAAGGAAAATCTATTTTGAGCAAAGCAAGCCTAAGCTCCACTTAGCCAAATGCATATAGATGATAGATACCACTATTCTACCATAGTATCACTTGCCACTACAATTCAAATGTATTGACCATTGTGGTTGTAACTTATTATGTTGCAGGTTTGTTTGATGTTAGTGAAGTGTGTTGATTAGGATTACAAGTCTACAACCAACATGATTGCTTGTGGCACTTTGAAGATGAATGACTCCATGCTACATAGTTATTTCTGCTACATTGTAATGAGATAGCCAAATGAGCTATGCAAGATGTAATGAATTATTTTATTCTTGGTCATAAAGTTGTAATATGACCTTTGTTTCTTGATATTATATCTTAACTATGGATGCTAGCTATTGATCCAGGGACTAGCATTGTAAACACCGGGATCTCTACCTTATTAAAGGTTGGGACCTCTACACTAAAAGGTAGAAGGTGGAGACTCAAATAATAGTGCAAGAAAGTCCTTTTATAAAGTAAAGCAGGGGTTTCAAGTTTCAAAAAGAGCTTCCAAAAATATTGTACTTGTTAGCTTCCAGCCCTCATTGCCCCTATCATAAGCATCTTGAAGTGGTTAAGGTTAAAGTGGCAAAGATAGAGTATATGCTTGACGAAGTATAAGTTGGAAATCTCAAGTCCCTTGAATACGAGGGCCACTCCTCATGCATACTCAACTTTGGGCCCAGGTAAGTTCTTGTCATTGTAAGTATTTGCATATCATTGAGAACCGCCAACGGGGTACCCCTTGCACATGGTACAGGAGCTTTCCCATAACCAAAATGACAAGGCAAGCAGACAATGAGCATATTAGCAACCTTTTTATTTACCATACGCATAGATTTTTTTATTGAGGATGCTTCATAGATAGCTCATTATGGTGATGCTGCAAGTTTCCACCATGATTAGGCATGGCTTAGGCTAGCGGCCTAAGCGTGTCTCTAACACAGGATACAAACTCCATGGACTTACAAGTTCCCTCTTTATTTCACACCGGTGACATCCATAGACAAAAGAACATGATATCAGCTGAGTACAACAACGTACAAGTGCAATGTTGAAAAAGTTCCCCATGACAGCACGGTTCTGCTAATTCGAACTTATAAGTGCAAGCATATACAACAAAGTTGTCACAATGGTTCAAGTTTATTAGGGGCAAGGAATATAAAGTGTGCCATCAAGGTCGTGAGGGCTTTAATCACTAAGTTTTCACATAACAAAGAGACTTTTTAATTGGAAGATGGCTGAAAACAAGAATATACTTGGAATGGTGTAACACACCATGCATAGGAGTTTATAGTGGACACTTTGGGAAAAACTTGGTTTCTTGGGAGTTGGAAGCATGAGTAGAACTTACTCATACAAGTGGAGGATAGCAAAAGACTGGGAGCAACCAACTAAGAGAGCATAATGACCAAAATCATGGAGAGAAACAAAGCATTATTAATCAAAGCAAAGAGTGGTACTACAAGTCAAGGACTAAATGATCATAGAGGCTAATGGTGACTTGTGAGAGTCATAACATGGTGTGAGAATGTGCCAAGTCAACCCAAGCAAAACATCAAAGGAGAAGACCACAATACTATGCTTTTGCATGCTAAAACAACGCATAATTTCTTCAAGGCACACTAAGAAATCCCAATTGTTTGGAACAAGACATGCTACAGCAATAATCACTAAGCTTAAGGTCAAAACAACACCTAGCATGTCATGCTAATGTCTAAGTCACAGTCAATGCAAGCTCCTCTTGCACTTACAAGCGAAAACTTACTATTCTTTTCCAACACCAATCAACCTATTTGAAACAATTCACAAAGATAATAATCAATAAAGACCAGTGAGCTTGTCTCACAAATCCACAAAGAAGAACTAAAAAGTTCTAAGAAAGCACAAGAAAACTAAGGCTAAACATAGTGCTAGCAAAAGAGAACACACACAAAACAATAAGAGTGAAAACAAGGGTGTTCTAGGCAATGAAAACAGAGTGTGTCTCTCTTCAAAAGAAGTGTGGTGTAACCAACCAACTTATCAAGAAAACTAAGCAAACGAAAACCAAAAACAAAAACTAAGATGCTCCAAGAACGACACAACTGTGCATGAAACAATAAAAACGAAGTGTCTAGACAGACCTGAGCTTTTTATTGATGAAGAAGGGGATGCCTTGGATATTTATTGGGGTGACACCAGGGTGGAATCCCCAAGCTTGAGCTTTTGTCCATTCTTCATCTCATTACATCATTCTCTCTCTACACCTGAAATTTTTCCTTCACACAAAACTTCACACAATCTTCATTAGCAACATTAGTGTATTCAAAAGATATTAGACCCCTGGCAAAGCTTTGGAACAGCAAGTCTTTTCACTAAAAACACAATATACTGTACTACCTCCTTTAAAAAGCTCAATTTCCCAAAAATAACAAAAAAGGAATCAATAAGAAGCAAATGCAAATAATGACAGAAATCTGTCAAAACAGACCAGCAGGTAGAAACCGATTTTTTAGAACATCTTCTGTTGCTCAAATCAAAAAGTGTTGAACTAAAGAAAGTTATCTAACATACTGGGGGATTTATTCATAAATTTTGAGATCAATCCGAGTTATAGAGACTCCTCACGAATTTGTTTTCTGGAGGACAGAAATCTGTTTCGGGACAGCAACTCCCCAAATCTTACTTCCCTCTCATTAGAGGTCATTCTTGGCACAAAAAGAAAACAAAAAGTATAAGGAGAGGTCATTACTGACGTAATAACTTCCAAGACTCAAGGAAACTCTTGGGTTATCTCCCAACAAGTACTTTTCTTTAACACCTTTAAGTTAGGCTTGATTGCTTGAGAAGATGCTCACATAAGAATTATGAGTTGAAGTCAAAGAGAGCATCAAGAAGCAAATTCAAAACACATTTAAGTCTAACCCACTTCCTATGCATAGGAAACTTGTAAGAAAACAAGTCATGAAAGCACAAAGCACCGATCATAGGAAAGCAAAACAAGTGCAACTTCAAGATTTTCAACATAAAGAGGGGAAACTTAATATTTTTGAGATGCATAAAACCATGTTTCCCTCTCTCATAATAACTTTCAGTAGAAACATGAATAAAATTAACAATATAACTATCACATAAAACATTCTTATCATGAGCCACATGCATAAAATAATTATTACTCTCCACATAAGAATAGTCATTCTTATTAATTATAGTGGGAGCAAATTCAACAAAATATCTATCATTACTATTCTCATCACCATAATCATCAAATATAGGAGGCATATTGTAATCACAATAAATTTTCTCCTTAATAGTAGGTGGACTGAAAATATCATATTCATCATTATAATCATCATAAATTGGAGGTATAGTATCATCATAAGCAAAAGAATAGCTATCTTCCCAAGTGTGTTCATTTGTAAACATATCATCATTGGAAGGAACATGGATAGCACTAATAACACAACAATTATTAATATTATCATTTTCATAATTGGTGCCAAAGAGATTTTCAATATCAAAAGTAGTGTGCTTTTCCCAATCATGATCACTAATATAGGTAACATGCATAGGAACATCATCTAGTTCAGACTCATCAGCAAAAATAGTGATAGGAGCAACATGATTAGAGGAAGATACTGTTTCCTCTCTCCTTTTACTCCTCTTCTTCTTCTCCTCTTTAGGAGGGAGAGGCTTGAAAGGAAGCTTCTCCACATACCATGGCTTATTGTTAGAGACAATAGAAGAAACTTTGGAGGATTCCTCCTTTTCATTAATAAGAACAAAACTCATATTAGTCCTGTCATATTTTGGTAAAATATCATCTTTTATAAGATTTTGTATGTAAGTATTCACGTGGCAATTATCAACACAATAAAGATGACACCCATGCAGTACGCAATTCATACCAAAATCACTCATGTCTACCAAAGAAGTTTTTCTTGATAACTCTTCACACCCCCAAAACAATGTAAGTTCATCATGTTGATTTTTAGTGATTGCGTTATCACAATACAAGCTTGCAGTACTCATATGGCCTAAGCATTGAAAATTGAAATGACCCACTTCACAGCAAAGTTCACAAATAAAAGGGTAGAGGGCACAAACGTTTTTACCAAGATCATTTAGAGCCTTATACCATGTTCTAGCTCTTTCATTCCAGTGGGTGATACAATAATCTTCTTCATTTTGATTCTTTTCACAAGGTCTATGCATACCACCAAATTTAACATGCTTATAAGAAACAGTACTTTCAGAAGTTTGAACATGTTTATTGCAATCACTGATAACATTTTAATTTTCCATGCAAGTGTCTTTAAAAGGTTCATGATACATGTACCATTTTTTGTTTAGGAGTATTAATATGGGAAGCAAAGGCTCTATAGTATCTAACAAGAATATGAGGATCAAGACCATATTTAGCACTAAGCTCTTGAAAATCAGCAGTTTCAGCGAAAGACTTAATGCAATCATACTCATAGTTTATACCTGGTTCTTTATCTTTGTCGTTATCCCAATCTCCAGTATTGCTTTGAATTGTTTCAAGAAGATCCCACTTATCTTTGACCTTCTTACTTGTGAAGGATCCCTCTAAACATGTATCTAGGTAGTCCTTGTAATGTCCTGAAAGCCTTGCATAAAAATTATTGATAATAATATTACTGGGGATCTCATGGATGGGACATTTGAGAATTAGTGACTTCAATCTCCCCCAAGCTTGGGCAGTACTTTGTCCCTCATGAGGATGAAAATTATAAATATAATTCCTATCTTTATGAATTTCATGAGGAGGATAAAATTTATAGTAAAAGAGAGATTCAAGTTCCTTCCATTCTAGATGATGAGGATCATCTAGTAGCTCATACCACTCCCTTGCTTTGCCCCTAAGTGAGAAAGGGAATAGCTTCCTCTTAGCTTGGACCATGGAAATACCTGCACACCTGAACATATCGCATAATTCATGTATAAAGAGTAAATGATCACTAGGATGGACAGTTCCATCTCCAAAATAGCAGTTATTCGTAACACGTTCAACAATTCCAATAGGTATTTTAAAAGGGACATTTTCAGTATGTGGATTTAAAATATCACAAGTATCGTTAGAATTACCACATATGGGAGATAAAGTATCATAAGAGCAAATTTTCTTCCCTAAAGCTGGGGAACTAAAAAGATCTTTCTCATAAAAACTAGCTTCCCCAAGCTTAGACGTTTCCATACCATTAGTAACAATGGTGTTCAAAAAATTCATACTAATAACATTGTTATTAGCATGCAAAGAAAGTTCCATAGGTTTTTTAATTTTCTGTTCAAACACTTCATGTCCTAACTCAAGATAAATACTATAAAGCTCTCTAATTTTGTTGTTGTTTTCCATTAAGCCTAACTAGTGAAAACAAGAAACAAAAAGACAAAATTGCAGAATCTAAAGGAAATAACTTCGAGCACTCACACCGGAGGATGTGAGTACCTTTTACCTTACCTCCCTAGCAACGGCGCTAGAAAAGAGCTTGATGTCTACGCACTTCTATTATTGTAGACAGTTGTTGGGCCTCCAAGTGCAGAGGTTTGTAGAACAGCAGCAAGTTTCCCTTAAGTGGATCACCCAAGGTTTATCTAACTCAGGGAGGAAGTGGTCAAAGGTATTCCCTCTTAAGCAACCCTGCAATCAAGATACAAGAAGTCTCTTGTGTCCCCAACAGACCTAATACACTTGTCAGGTGTATAGGTGCACTAGTTCGGCGAAGAGATAGTGAAATACAAGTGATAACGGTGCCAGAAAATAGCTTCTGACTTGTTGTTGATGTGGGGTAATGGTGCCAGAAAAGAGATGATGGCGTGGAGGAACAGACTAAAGGCAAACTTAAGGAAGCAAGCAACATGCAACAAATCTAGTAGCAAACGGCGTTTCAATGTTTAGAAACAAGGCCTAGGGATCATACTTTCACTACTGAACACTCTCTCATATAAATATCCTCTCTTCATGATACTACTCTTAACTACTCTCCGGTTGGACACTCTAATCCATGGTAGGGCAATAACAGCACACCTCAAAGTCCGCCTTCCCCAATCTAGATAACCCCACACTATCACCTTGAGCGCTAGATGGTTCCAACAAACACCACAATTTCATAGAGACATCCAACTCCAAATATAACTCATAACAAATATTCAATCTAGCCAAAGTGCCACACACGGTAGGCACGCTGTCACTTTCAAACACGTGGGGAAAAGCATAGATCTATTAAATCACAAAGAGTATTTATGTAGACTCAAAACTAAGTGCCACCATGGCGTGCATGCTGTCACTTTCACACACATGGGGAAGTAGAGATCTATTGAAGCACTTGAGTAGCAAGGTAGATCTACTTGATTAGAAAGCTCATGACCACAACAAGATCATGCATAGAGAGAGAGATGAACACATAGCTACCGGTAGAGCCCTTAGCCTCGAGGAAGAACTACTCCCTCCTCATCATGGGAATCAGCAACGGTGATGGAGATGGTGGTGGAGATCGATGGAGATGGCTCCGGGGGAACTTCCGCATCCCGGCAGGGTGCCGAAACAGAGACTTTCTGTCCCCCGAATCTCCCCTTTGGTGTCGGCGGCACTACAGAGGTTTTCGTGGATTTCTTCTGGATTGGCTAGGGTTTTCTCATCGGGGATCTTATAGGCCCAGGAATCAAGGTCGGTGGGGGTCTAGGGGGCCCACACCCCCTCCAGGCGGACCTAGGGCTTGCCCGCGCCTAGGGGAGTTTGGCCACCCTGTGGCCCCCCTCCAGCTCTGCTTCGTGGTTCCGTGTTGCTCCGGAAAAAATAATAACTTTGGCTTTTGTCTCGTCCAATTCCAAGAATATTGATTTTCTGCCTTTGTAGAACCAAAAACAGAAGAAAACAGGCAAATGGCACTGTGGCAACTTTTTAATAGGTTAGTTCCAGAAAATATATAAAAACACCTCAAAGTATAGACAAAGCAAAGCAAAGTAGATATAAAACAAGCATGGAGCATCAAAAATTATAGATATGTTTCCGACGTATCACTTCACTCCCCGAAAATGGCGCTAGAAAATAGTCTTGATGACCCACAAGTATAGGGGTGTATCGTAGTACTTTCGATAAATAGGAGTGTCGATCCCAACAAGGAGCATAAGGTGTTGACTAGTGGTTTGGAGCAGGAATTCTCTGTAAATACTTAGCAAACGGATTTTTAGGAGTTTTTGATAATGCAAATAAATAAAGTGCAAGTAAACAAAGACAACAAATAATTGCATCAAGTGGCCCAATCCTTTCTTAGAAAAGTACAAGCCAGTTGTAATACTTATGAGGACCAAACGTTCTCGAGGACACATGGGAATACTGTCAAGTGCTTTCGCTTCATATAGTTGATTAATCTTCTTTGGTTGGATAAGTGTTGTGTGGGTGAACCTATGCTAATGTACTGACCTTACTTGGACTAATACATACTTTTGATTATACCCCTTGCAAGCATCCGCAACTACAAGAAAGTAATTAAGATAAAAAACTAGCCACAACATTAAACTCTGAGATCCTACACTCCCTTGTGCAAAGGTTTCCTAATGGGGGTTCAGGTTTCTGTCACTCCGGCAACCCCACAATTAGTAGCCAAATACACAATGCATTCCCCTAGGCCCATAAATGGTGAAGTATCATGTAGTAGACGTTCACATGACACCACTAGAAGAATAGCACCACAACTTAAATATCAAACCATTAAACATACCTGAACACAATTCCACTACTAACAACATGACTTCTCCCATGTCCTCAAGAACTAAACGAACTACTCATGAGACATAATATGGATCAAGATCAGTGATGATATAATGATGATTAACAATCTAAACATAAACAATAATTCAATGGTTCCACTCACAAGCATCAACTACAAAAGTAATTAACACCGGGAAAGTTTCCCCTAAGAACTATGCAAGATTCAACACAATTTTTACAGCGAGATGGAGTGGTGATGATGGTGCTAGTGGAGATGGTGGTGAGGATGATGATGATGATGATCCCGATGAAGTCTAGCTAGATGATGGTGTTGATGGCGATGATATCCCCTCTCCGGGAAGGAATTTCCCCGGCAGAAATCTGACTGCCGGAGAGCTCTTTCTCTCTCTATAGTTTCTGCCCCGCAGAGGTGGTGGAATCTTTCTGTGGTCGCCCCGTGTATTAAGGTTTCGAGGAGAAGATATAGGCAAAAGGGCGAAGCAGGATGTGGGCCAGGGTGGCCACACCCCCTGGTGGCGCGGCCTAGGGTGGCCCACACAGGGGGGTGTGGGCCCCCTGTGGCCCATCTCAGCCTCCCCTTCTGGCTTCCTCCGTCTTCTGGAAAAATAGGATTTTCCACGTATTTTCTGGTATTTTCCGATCTTCGCGAAAATTGCATCTAAACACCGCTTTTTCCATCAGAATCCTGACTCCGGTAGTTCATCCTCCAAAAGTCATCAACATGCAAAAATAGATGAAACAACATAAGTATCATATCTTAATATGAAATATATCAATGAATAGCAGTAAAGTATGATATATAATGGTGATGCAAAATGGATGTATCACACCACCGCATGGATGTTGCACTGGCTACGCCAGCTGTGCCCACACCCGCTCCATCGTGACACCAAAAGCGGGGTTGTGCCGGTCGTAAAGCGCCCTCCCTAATCGCCGCTGAAGCGTAGCCTGCTTGGTCGGTCGGCTCGCCCGGGTCGCACCAAGGCATCCAGCTAGTGTAGTGCGACCAGTCGCAGGGAGAAGCTTCCCTCCCCATTCAAACGAGGGAGGTCAGTGGTGCTGGGGATGGGGTGGCGCTGGCGCAGCGCCTGTCGCATAGACAAAAGCGACGGCATCTAAAGCAAAAGCGTTGGCGCGCCAAATGCAAGGCGTGTGCTGATGTGGTAGCGGCTTCGCAGCCAGAGCACGGGAACAAACGGGTGGCTGCGGTCCTGCCTTCGTAGGCGCTGATGAGGGAGGAAGGGGGACCTGTTGTGCTGTGCCCTAGCGCCGCTGCGGAAGACGTCGCGCCCCGTCCCCCTGTCGTGGCGGTAGGTGAGGTGGATGTCACTGTGACGTTGCTACCCGATGCCAAGGGCGGAAGGCCTCCCTCGGGGCCCCATCTAGTCTAGGCCTGCTCCATGACCCCTGTGGGCACCGATCCGGCCCAGCTCACGCCATCTGAGGATGGGCTGGTCGGGGATTCGGCCGGCCTATCGCAGGGGCAGGTGGGGACGCTAAGTGCGATTGTTGGGCTGGCGTGCAAGGATTCAGCCCACTCAGACGGTCCCTCTCCGGCCTCATCTGCCTTGGTGTTGTTCGAGGGTGATCGCCGCATTGGAATTCAGATGTGTGATGCTGCTGACTCAGCGCAGATCCCTGCCCCTGAGCCTGAATTGGGGTTGCCGAGATGGCTGTTCGACGTGGATGCACAGGCTAGGACTAGGCCAGCGGCCACCATGGCCCCCCTCGCCATCACCCCACGTCCGCCCACACCCTCCTCCGCGCCCACTTCGCTGCAGGTGCAAGTCTACAACCGTTGTCTATAGGCACAGGGGAGCTCTACCCCAGAGGCCACCCCGGTTCCGCGCCCGAAGACCCTGGGAGAGTTCCTTGTGGCTGCCAAGCTGCGTTCCGACGCGCTGTTGCAGGCGCCGTCGGTGCAGAGGAGGCTGATGGCCCTCAACTTTCAGCCACGCACGAGTTTGAGAATCTCCAGACAGCTAGGGGGCTCAACTCGGAGCAGAAGGCCATCCTCAACCTGCTAAGGAAGCTTGGACTTATCTCTGGTGATGAGGCTCCCTCGGACGCTGCCTTGGAGGACTTCCACCAGTTGTTCGAGTCGCCACTCTCATACGTCCAAAACGTATCTACTTTCCCGAACACTTTTGCTATTGTTTCTCCTCTAAACTTGTGTGATTTGGATACAACTAACACGAACTGACGTTGTTTTCAGCAGAATTACCTTGGTGTCTAGTTTTTGTGCAGAAAATCAATTATCAGGAAAAATCCTGGAAAATATGCCAAAAATCCTAATTCACCAGAAGATCCACGGAGCCAGAATACGAGACGGAGTGGAGCCCTGGGGGGCCCACACCCCCTGCCGTGCGGGTGGACCCAGCCCGCGCCTGGAGGGGGTGTGACTACCCCAGGCACCCCCTCGGGCTCCCTCTTCGCCTATAATATGCCTCTTGTCCTAAAAACCGAGGGGCTTCGACGTTTTCCAGAAAGAGTTCCGCTGCGCCGCCACCACCAGAAACCGCGATTCGGAACCAGAAACTCCATTATGGCACCCTGTCGAGACAGGGAATTTGGAGAGGATCATCGCCATCGTCATCACCAATGCCTCTGCATCAACCATCAATGTTTCCCTCATCCATGAGTGAGTAATCCCCGTTGTAGGCTATGGGGATGGTAGGGATTGGATGAGTTCTATCATGTAATCGAATAAGATTATTAGGGCATGGTGCCTAGTATCTCTATTAGTGCTATTTGATTTTGTTGCAACTTGTTGTGCTTAATGCTTGTCACTAAGGCCCGAGTGCCATGATCTCAGATCTGAACTTATTATTGAATCCTTATGATAGTTTTTTTGTGATCTTATCTGCAAGTTGTGTACACATATCATTGTCCAGATCCAAAGGCCCCGAAGTGACAGAAATTGGGATAACCTGAGGGGATGGCTGTGACGTGAGGATCACATGTGTTCATGGAGTGTTAATGATTTGCTCCGGTGCTCTATTAAAAGGAGCACCTTAATTGCAAGTAGTTCCCTTGAGGCCCCGCTGCAACGGGCTGGCAGGACAAAAGATGTTGTGCAACTTCTCATTGCGAGCATGCATGACTATATATGGAGCACATTCCTATGATTGTTTAGTACTTGGATGCTTATTCTTATTTATCTGCAATTGCCCTAGATCTTGAATTTACATGTTTAGACTCGTCCATGCAACGCCCGTCCATCCATCCCTATGCCTACCACGTTCATATACTACTGTTTGCTGCTACTGTTACTATTGCTCTTGTTCTACTACTACTGTTACTTTGCTATTGCTACTACAAAACTGTTGCTACTGATAAACTTCTATGAACAAGAACTATTTCCAGGTGCAGCTGAATTGACAACTTAGTTGTTAAGGCTTGCAAGTATTCTTTGGCTCCCCTTGTGTCGAATCAATAAATTGGTTAATACTACCCTCGAAGACTGTTGTGATCCCCTATACTTGTGGGTCATCAAGACTATTTTCTGGCGCTGTTGTCAAGGAGCATAGCGTTATTTGTGAGTACACTTGGATCTACTATTGTTCACTGCTACTCATTTCATCATGGGAAGTCTCGTGATGGAAAGTTTCCTATTTTACCATCCACTACAAGAAGAGGTACAGTCCTAAACACCTCTGCTGATCTTGATTCACCAGCTGTTATAAGTAAGCTTGTTACACCACCACCACATACTCATGCTACACACACTGCTACTACCACTGAATCTGAAACTGCTTCTGATACTCATGATGTTACTTCTACTGTGCTTGATGCGAGTGGTTCATTAGGTCCTTTCCTAGATGCTACTATGGCTAATCTAGGAAATATTGAAACTCCTAGTGAAGACACTGTTACACCCGTTAGCTCACCTGAGTCTGGAGAGAGATACGATATTAATGATGGTTACATTGAGTTTACTGATGAATTTATTGAAGAGTGCCGAAACACACATGGTGCTAGTGCTATTAAGAGTCTCCTTGAGAGATGTACCATTATTCCTAAACTGTCCTCTGATCCTAAGTTTGCCACCTCTCCCATAGATATCAAAGATAAAGATTATGATTTCTCTCTTGATTTATCTTATTTATACATTGTTGAGAAAGAACCTTTTTGTGGGACTGAAAATGAGAGTGTTGTAGCTCATATGAATGAGCTTTCCACTATGAGTGCTTTATTCTCTGATGATTTTAAGATGCGCAAGTACTTTATTACTAAGATCTTCCCTTTTTCACTAAAAGGAGAAGCTAAGGCTTGGTTTAATAGATTACCTCCTGGTTCCATTGATAGCCCTGATTGTTTGATTGCTTCTTTCTTTCATAAATATTTTCCTCCCAGTGCTAGACATGCTGCTTTGCAGAAACATTTTGATTTTAAATAGGGAGAAGAAGAGAAATTTCCTGAGTCATGGACAAGGTTTTGTGCCTTGATTCATGCACATCCTGGATGTCCATTACCTAAAAATGAGCTTCTTGATATTTATTATAATTGACTAACTGATGATTCTAAGACATACCTAGATAGATTTGCTGATTGTGTTTTTAGGAAAATAACTCCTACATATGCTGAAGAATTAATGGCTAAAATAAGCAAGAATTATGATAATTGGACTTCAACTGAGCTAAATACACCTGAGTCTATTACTCCCGAACCAATTGTGCCTGAACCAGTTCCAACACCAACACCAACATCAAACAAGAGGGGAATAATTGCATTAAATGATGAAGTGATGAAAGAAGATAAGAAATGTATTAAGGAGAAAGGTATTAGAGCTGAAGATGTGAAGAATCTACCTGCTATAGAAGAATTATGTAAGCCAATTCCCCACTCATCTACTATTGAGGTACACTCTCTCCACTTTGATGAGGGTGATATTCCTTATGGTAAGCCTCCCGATCAATGCTTAGAGGAACTTGACACATTTATTGTTAAACAAGGTAATTTTAATAAACAAGTTCAGAATCATTTATTGGAAAACTCTAGAGCTATTAATGAGTTGAAAGATACTGTGGAAAGAACTGCTAATGATATTAAAATGCTTTGTAAACACTTTCAAATGGTTCAAACCCAAATTGATCAACTTGCTAAGGTACAAAAGGATATGCTAGTTAATGCCTCAGGAGATAAACATGCTTATGGAATTAGAACTAGGAGTGGTATAGCTACTCAAGATCCTTTATACCCTGAAGGATACCCTAAAATAATTGAGAAGGATTCTCAACAAGGTGAAAGTAGTGGTAGTCCTCATAAGAGAAAGAAAAAGAAACATAAAATAGTTGAGGAACCACTTGAACCTGTTGTAGATCCTAATAGTATATCTGTCTCTAATGCTGAAACAGAGAGTGGTAATGATAAAAATGATGCTCCTGATAAGGAGGAAGTTGAGGAAGAACATGAGAAGCACAATAAGCACACTAGGTACACTAAGGAAGATTTTATTGCTAAAAAATAGGGTAGTGAGAGAGAACCTTGGGTGTAGAAACCTATGCCTTTTCCAAATAAGAAACACAAGTCAAAGGAGGAAGAACACTACAACAAGTTTTGTGAGTGGTTGAAACCTTTATTTTTGCAAATTCCTTTGACTTATGCTATTAAGTTGCCTCCTTATTCAAAGTATATGAAGGATATTGTCTCTAATAAAAGGAAGATTCCTAATGAGGAAATTTCCACTTTGCTTGCTAATTATTCCTTCAATGGTAAGGTTCCAAAGAAACTTGGTGATCTAGGTATACCCACTATTCCTTGCTCTATTAAGAATAATTATGTTAGAACTGCTCTATGTGATTTGGGAGCTGGAGTTAGTGTTATGCCTTTTTCTAGCTACAAGAGACTCCAGCTAGAAAAGTTGATACCAACTGATATATCTTTGCAATTTGCTGATAAGTCAACTACTATTCCTGTTGGTATATGTGAGGATGTTCCTGTTCAAGTGGCTCATAATTTCTTGGTTTTAATTGATTTTGTTGTGCTTGAAATGCCTGAAGATGATAATATGTCTATTATTCTTGGGAGACCCTTTCTTAATACTGTAGGTGCTGTCATCAATTGTAATCAAGGAAAGGTAACATTTAATATTAATGACAAAGAGCATACTGTCTATTTCCCCAAGAAGGTTTCTAAGAGCTATTGCCTAAAGTCCATTGAAAATATTGAGAGCATCAAGGTTGGAGAAATATATTGTCCCATTCCACAAGAAAAGTTTTGAAACTATTATGATTTGGACCATTGCTATCATGTTTGAGGTAACATAATCTCTTTGTGGAATGCAAAGTTTTGTTTCATATAATATTGTTTTGGTAACAAGACCTGATCAACCTTGTTAACAAAAGGATTTTAATGAACAAAATAATGTTTTCACTGTGGTTATACTTGCTCACTTTTACTTTTCTCCTTCCTAGTCTTTCTTTTTCTCTTGTTAGCTCTAGTTTTGCTAGTTGTTTGCTTGTTAGAGTATCTTAGAACTTCCGTAGTTTTGGTTTTGGTTTGATTTAGCTTCTTCTAAAAAAATCTTTTCTGCGAGAAAATCAATTTTCATACCCTGAAAATTAGCCAAAATTAAAGTTTCCTGAAAAATTCTAGAAAATTTATATTAAATTTTTCCTCGAAAAAGGGGCAGAGGGACACCTGGAGTGGCCCAAGGGGACCCACCAGGCCAGCACACCCCCTGGTGGCGCGGCCAGCCCCAGGTGGCGCCTGTCCTGGGTGTAGCCCACCTGTGGCCCTCCAAGAAGCCTCCTCCATCCACCTTCTTTCTCTATCCCAAAAAACACCAGAAAACATTCTCAAGCTCGAGTTCTTGCTATTCTTGCTCCTGATTTTCGATCTCCTTGCTAAGCCCATCTCTGCTGTTGATTTTTGGAGGGATTGCTCCTTGGTATGTGCCTCCTCCGCTTGTCCAATTAGATTTGTGATTGGTAGATTGTATCTTGAGTATTTTGCTGCTATAGGTGTCAGGTTGTGTGAGCTTGCATGCTTGTTATATGCTTAGAGATTTCATTTTGATGCATGTGTAGCCCCCTAGCAAGTTCCTATAGTAGTTTCTCATCATTTATCAACTTGGAAATCACTTGGTTTGATGTTTGTCTAAAATTTCAGAAAAAAGGGGTCATGGACAACCACACCTATGGTGAAATATTTGAGAGTGATTCACCTAGAAGGACAAGGCCTTCAAGATCATCCTCCCGAGCTAGACCCTCATTGAATGAGGATCTCATTACACCGCGATTTGGCGACGAGGGAGATGAGGGGGATGCACACCCTTCTACCTTTCCTTGTCCAACCTTTTTGCGGGCTGCTGGGATTCTCCATGATTTTCTGACCTTGGTTCGGAGGGTTGGACTAACGAGTTATATGCAGGATGAGAGTGTGCAGTATGCTACGCTCACTAAACCCTTTGTGGAGAGTTTCTCTTTTTCTAACAGCCCGTTCAAACTAGATGTGTCTTTCAAAATCTATAATAGGCCTTACTCCATGACATTGAAGAAATTTTGTGAGATCCTGGGTATTGGTACGGATGGGACGGTGAATAAGATTCCAGCTCAACCCACTGATTTGTTGGAGCTCTACCGCGGGATAACTAATGATGATGACCGTTGAGCCCAGCGGGGAAAGATAAGAAATATTCAACTCCCAGCTATCAGGTATTTTGCTTATTATCTTACCACTAGTGTTCTTGCTAGGGAGAACACTACCAATATTTCCAAATATCATTTGGCCTTCCTAACTACTGCACTCAACAATGAAACCAGGTAAAATCTTGGTTCTCTCATTGCTCGCCACTTAGCTGCTAAGGGACCCATTTATGGGGGAATTATTGTTGCACATGTTGTTGCTGCCTTAGACCTTGTTGTTGATCCAAATGATACAGTTTTGGCTCCTTAGAGGCTTGATATTTCTGCCATGAAAGCGCATCACTTTGTCACTACTGGATCTACCCTTGAGAGTCTGGGTTATAGGATGTTGTTTACTAATGGGGAAGAGAGAGAGATTCCTCTGCCCCAAACAACTTTGTTCAGTATTTCCCAGGGACCTTTGTCACGCTCCAAGGAGGAGATGGATGAGAAGCTACGCATTCTTCGCTTCCACGGACACTACCAGCGGGACGCGCCCTCATACGACCCCTCTATGCACTACATAGGGGAGTCCTCGAGCTCATACCAGGAGGAAGGGGCCTCCTTGTCGTATTACGGAGGTGCACCTTGCTGGTCACCATGGAGTTGAGCCCCACTTAGGCCAAAAGCCTAAGCTTGGGGGGAGGTACACCAACATCACACTCATCTATATATCATGTTTTGTCGGTTCTTTGTATATCCATTGTTTCGATTTCTTTTTGGGTTTTGTTTCTGCTTTCTAAAACACAAAAAGACCAAAAATATTTTCGTTGTTTGTCTTGGTTTGTTTCTTTCCTTTTTATCTTTATTTTTCCTTAAGAAAAAAATCCAAAAATATTTTGCTTTGTTTGTTTTTGCTTTGTTTGCTTGTTTTAAAAATCAAAAACACCAAAAATAATTGTTGTTCTTCTTTGGTTTTGTGAAGTTCTTTGCAGAGTTTAGCCGTTCTTAGTGGAGTTTGGTTTCAAGTTATTATTCAAGTCACACAAGTGAAGGGCAATAATGAAGATTAAGACAACTTGAGGTGTGGTAAGAGGCTGGTAACGAACTCTATTTGCTTTCATTTGTGTACATATACTCATCATTGTGAGCATGCTTAGTCTGTTCATGTAAGGTGTATGCTATTTACGGATGCTTAGTAACTCTTGCTCTCTTGTGATCAGCCCCAGCTTGCTAATAGTTTGTAGCATGTCATATGAATGTTTGCTTGCATTGTTCCATTCATAACTTGGTATGATATTGTGGTATCCTCCTCTGAAAGTTCCATGTGAATCGACTTGGCACATGCTCACACATGCATATGACTGAACAATAGTCAGTAAGCCTCGATGATTTATTTTTCCTCAGAGTTCTTGTATCACTTTCTTGCCATAATTAGTCCTGTTTTCTTGCAAGCATGATTATGACAGTTATTGCTCTCTCGTTTGTCGCTCCCTCTCTATTGCTAGCCTTCACTTGCACTGAGTATGAGCTCTACTTGTCCATCCAACTCCCCAAAACCAATATTGCCAACAGTGTCCACCATACCTACCTACTAGCATCATTTGCTAATTCTGTGCATATTCATTATGCCATGTTTTCTTCCAAATAAAATGTTTGACTATTTTGAGAAAGTTAGATAGTAAAGCTCTCACGAACTTGATGGCACACTTTATTCCTTGCACATAATAAACATGAACCATTGTGACTATCCATGAAAGTTATATGCTTGCAAATTATAGGATGGGAGTTAGTAGAACCGTGCTGTCAGGGGAACGCTTTCAACACTTATGGATACATAACCAGTTGATATCATGTTCTTTTGTTTGCGGATGTCGTCGCGGTGAAATAAAAAGGGAGCTTGTGAGTTCATGGAGTTATATATATATATATATGTGTTAGAGAAACGCCTGGGCCGATAGCCTAAGCCATGCCTAATCATGGTGGAAACTTGCAGCATAACCATAATGAGCAATCTGTGAAGCATCCTCAATAAAAACCTATGCAAATAGCAAATAAAAAGATCGCTGAGATGCTCATTGTCTTCTTGCCTTGTCATTTTGATCACGGGATATCTCCTGTATCATGTGCAAGGGGTACCCCGTCGGCGGTTCTCTATGATACGCTATACTTACTATGACAAGAACTTACAGGTAACTAAAGTTGAGTAGCATGAGGAGCGGCCCTCATACTCAAGGGACATGGGATTTCCAGTTTATGGTCTGTCAAGCATATAACTCATATTGGACCTCACTTTCACCGTTAACCATATAAAGATGCTTATGATAGGGGCAATGAGAGATCAAAGCTAATGAGTACCTTACTTTCAACATTTGTAAGCCTTTCAAACTTTTCAAAACCTTTTCACCTCCTTGTTGAGTCACCACTTATTCTATGAGCACCTTCTTGAGAGCATAGTTGTCATTATTGTGTTTGTCTCAAAACTTGGTTAATTATGTCATGACTTTGATGCTTGTACCTCTGATATCTTTACTTCTAGTCTTCACTTGAACTTCAGAGGTGCCTTGGCATTTATATTGTGCTCTACAAACAAAGGCAAGCAAGATACCTCTCTATCATACCTTATTATGAGCATTGCAATGTTACAAATGTTTATGTTTCATGCTACTTATTATTATTGAGTTGGTTTCTCTTCATATCTTGCAATGACTACTGAGTAGACTTAGTTGCATACTTCTTATTATGAATGGTTTAAGTATTTACTCCTGTGCTGCGAATATATACATCATATGAAGCAAATGTGTTCGTGAAAGTTCTTTTATCGCACTCAGTTTTCAACTGAATTGCTTGAGGACAAGCAATAAGCCAAGCTTGGGGGGAGTTGATACGTCCAAAATGTATCTACTTTCCCGAACACTTTTGCTATTATTTCTTCTCTAAACTTGTGTGATTTGGATACAACTAACACGGACTGACACTGTTTTCAGCAGAATTACCTTGGTGTCTAGTTTTTGTGCAGAAAATCAACTATCAGGAAAAATCCTGGAAAATAGGCCAAAAATCCTATTTCACTAGAAGAAACACGGATCCAGAATTCGAGACGGAGTGGAGCCCTGGGGGGGCCCACACCCCCTTCCGCGCGGGTGGGCCTAGCCCGCGCCTAGGCGGGGTGTGGCTTCCCCAGGCACCCCCTCGGGCTCCCTCTTCGCCTATAAGATGCCTCTTGACCTAAAAACCGAGGGGGTTTGACGTTTTTCCAAAAAAGAGTTCCGCTGCGCCGCCACCACCATAAACCGCGATTCGGAACCAGAAACTCCGTTCTGGCACCACGCCGGGACGGGGAATTTGGAGAGGATCATCGCCATCGTCATCACCAACGCCTCTCCATCAACCATCAATGTTTCCCTCATCCATGAGTTAGTAATCCCGTTGTAGGCTATGGGTATGGTAGGGATTGGATGAGTTCTATCATGTAATCGAATAAGATTGTTAGGGCATGGTGCCTAGTATCTCTATTAGTGCTATTTGATTTTGTTGCAACTTGTTGTGCTTAATGCTTGTCACTAGGGAACGAGTGCCATGATCTCAGATTTGAACTTATTATTGAATCATTATGATAGTTTTGTTTGTGATCTTATCTGCAAGTTGTGTACACATATCATTGTCTAGATCCAAAGGCCCCAAAGTGACAGAAATTGGGACAGCCGGAGGGGATGGCTGTGATGTGAGGATCACATGTGTTCATGGAGTGTTAATGCTTTGCTCCGATGCTCTATTAAAAGGAGCACCTTAATTGCCAGTAGTTCCCTTGAGGCCCCGCTGCAAGGGCTGGCAGGACAAAAGATGTTGTGCAAGTTCTCATTGCGAGCACGCATGACTATATATGGAGCACATGCCTATGATTGTTTAATACTTGGATGCTTTATCTTATTTATCTGCAATTGACCTAGATCTTGAAGTTAAATGTTTAGTATCATCCATGCAACGCCCGTCCATCCATCCCTATGCCTACTGCACTCATATCCTACTATTTGCTACTATTGTTACTATTGCTCATGTTTTACTGCTGCTGTTACTTTGATGTTGCTACTACAAAACTGCTGCTACTGATAAACTACTGTGAGCAAGACTATTTCCAGGTGCAGCTAAATTGACAACTCAGTTGTTAAGGCTTATAAGTATTCTTTGTCTCCCCTTGTGTCGAATCAATAAATTGGGTAATACTACCCTCGAAGACTATTGCGATCCCCTATACTTGTGGGTCATCAAGACTATTTTCTGGCGCCGTTGCCGGGAGCTTAGCTTTATTTGTATGTTCACTTGGATCTATTATTGTTCACTGCTATTCCTTTCATCATGGGTAAGTGGAAAGTTTCCCATTTTACCATCCACTACAAGAAGAGGTACTGTCCTAAACACCTCTGCTGCTCTTGATTGTCCGTCTGTTATAAGTAAGCTTGTTACACCACCATCACATACACATGCTACACACGCTACTACTACTACTGATTCTGAAATTGCTTCTGATACTCATGATGTTACATCTACTGTGCTTGATGCGAGTGGTTCATTAGGTCCTTTCCTAGATGCTACTATTGCTAGAACTATTTTGGGAAACGCTGAAACTCCTAGTGGTGACACTGTTACACCTGTTAGCTCACCTGGGTCTAGAGAGAGATATGATATTAGTGATGGTTACATTGAAATGACTGATGAATTTATTGAAGAGTACCAAAACACACATGGTGCTAGTGCTATTAGAAGTCTCCTTGAGAGAGGTACCATTATTCCTAAGTTGTCTTCTGATCCTAAGTTTGCTACTTCTCCCATAGATATTAAAGATAAAGATTATGATTTCTCTCTTGATTTATCCTATTTATACATTGTTGAGAATGAACCTTTTTGTGGGACTGAGAGTGAGAGTGTTGTGGCACATATGAATGAGCTTTCTACTATGAGTGCCTTATTTTCTGATGATTTTAAGATGCGCAAGTACTTTGTTACTAAGATCTTCCCCTTTTCACTAAAAGGAGAAGCTAAGGCTTGGTTTTGATAGATTACCTCCTGGATCCATTGATAGCCCTGATTTTTGATTGCTTCTTTCTTCCAGAAATATTTTACTCCTAGTGATAGACATGCTGCTTTGCAGAATTTTTTTGATTTTAAACAAGGAGAAGAAGAGAAATTGCATGAGTCATGGAAAAGTTTATGTGCCTTGATCCATGCACATCATGGATGTCTATTGCCTAAAAATGAGCTTCTTGATATTTATTATAATGGACTAACTGATGATTCTTGGACATACCTAGATAGCTTTGCTGATTGTGTTTTTAGGAAAAGAACTCCTACAGATGTGGAATAATTAATGGATAAAATAAGCAAGAATTATGATAATTGGACTTCAACTGAGTTAATTACACCTGATCCTATTACTCCTGAACCATTTGTGCTTGAACCAGCTCCAACACCAATGCCAAAGAAGAGGGGAATGATTGCATTAAATGATGAAGTAATGAAAGAAGCTAAGAAATGTCTTAAGGAGAAAGGTATTAGAGCTGAAGATGTGAAGAATCTACCTCCTATAGAAAAATTATGTAAGCCAATTCTCCACTCATCTACTATTGAGGTACACTCTCTCCAACACTTTGATGAAGGTGATATTCCCTATGGTAAGCCTCCTGATAAATGCTTAGAGGAACTTGACATTTTTATTATTAAACAAGGTAATTTTAATAAACAAGTTCAGAATCATTTATTGGAAAACTCTAGAGCTATTAATGAGTTGAAAGATATTGTGGAAAGAACTGGTAATGATGTTAAAATTCTTTGTAAACACTTTCAAATGGTTCAAACTCAAATTGATCAACTTGCTAAGGTACAAAACGATATGCTAGTTAATGCTTCAGGAGATAAACATGCTTATGGAATTAGAACTAGGAGTGGTATAGCCACTCAAGATCCCTTATATCTTGAAGGACACCCTAAGAGAATTGAGCAGGATTCTCAACAAGTTGAAAGTAGTAGTAGTCCTCATAAGAAAAATAAAAAGAAAAAGAAACACAAAATAGTTGAGGAACCACCTGAACCTGTTGTAGATCCTAATAGTATATCTGTCTCTCATGATGAAATTGAGAGTGGTAATGATAAAAATGATACTCCTGATAAGGAGGAAGTTGAGGAATAAACTGAGAAGCACACTAAGAACACTAGGTACACTAAGGAAGATTTTATTGCTTATAAACATGGTAGTGAAAGAGAACCTTGGGTGCAAAAACCTATGCCTTTTCCCAATAAGAAACACAAGTCAAAGGAGGAAGAACACTATAACAAGTTTTATGAGTGGATAAAACCTTTATTTTTGCAAATTCCTTTGACTGATGCTATTAAGTTGCCTCCTTATTCAAAGTATATGAAGGATATTGTCTCCAATAAAAGGAATATTCCTAAGGAGGAAATTTCCACTTTGCTTGCTAATTATTCTTTCAATGGTAAGGTTCCAAAGAAACTTGGTGATCCAGCTATACCAACTATTCCTTGATCTACTAAGAATAATTATGTTAGAACTGCTTTATGTGATTTGGGAGCTGGAGTTAGTGTTATGCCTTTTTCTCTCTACAAGAGACTCTAGCTAGAAAAGTTGATACCAACTGATATATCTTTGCAAATGGATGATAAGTCTACTACTATTCTTGTTAGTATATGTGAGGATGTTCCTGTTCAAGTAGCTCATAATTGCTTGGTTTTAACTGATTTTGTTGAGCTTGAAATGCCTGGAGATGATAATTTGTCTATTATTCTTGGGAGACATTTTCTTAATACTGTAGGTGCTATCATCAATTGTAATCAAGGAAAAGTAACTTTTAATATTAATGAAAAAGAGCATACTATCTATTTCCCTAAGAAGATTGATAAGAGCTATTACCTAAATTCCATTGAAAATATTGATAACATCAAAGTTGGAGAAAAATATTGTCCCATTCCACAAGAAAGTTTTGAAACTATTATGATTGGGACTATTACTATCAAGTTTGAGGTAACATAATCATTTAGTGAAATGCAAAGTTTTGTTTCATATAACGTTGTTTTGGTAACAAGACTTGATCAACCTTGTTAACAAAGGGATTTTAATGAACAAAACAATGCTTTCACAATGGTTATACTTCCTCACTTTTAATTTTCTCCTTCCTAGTCTTTGCTCTTTCTCTTGTTAGCTTTAGTTTTGCTAGTTGTTTGCTTGTTAGAGTGTGTTAGAACTTCTGTAGTTTTGGATTTTGTTTGCTTTTGCTTCTTCTAAAAAAATCTGTTTCTGCCAGAAAATCAATTTTCATACCGTGGAAATTGTCCAAAAATAAAGTTTCTCGAAAAATTATAGAAAATTCATATAAAATATTTCCTCGAAAAAGGGGCAGAGGGACACCTACAGTGCCCCAGGGGGACCACCAGGCCAGCACACCCCCTGGTGGGGAGGCCAGCCCCAGGTCGCGCCTGGCCTGGGTGGGGCCCACCTGTGGCCCTCCAAGTTCCCTCCTCCCAGCCACTTCTTTCTCTCTCCCGAAAAACACCTAAAAACTTTCACAAGCTCAAGTTCCTATTGTTCTTGCTCCCGATTTTCGATCTCCTTGCTCAGACCATCTTTGCTACTGATTTTTGGAGGGATTGCTTCTTGGTATTTACCTCCTCCACTTGTCCAATTAGATTTGTGATTGGTAGATTGTATCTTGATTATTTTTCTTCTATAGGTGTTAGGTTGTGTGAGCTTGCATGCTTGTTATATGCTTAGATATTTCATTTTGATGCATGTTTATCCCTCTTGCAAGTTCCTATAGTAGTTCCTCATCATTTATCAACTTGGAAATTACTTGGTTTGATGTTTGTCTAAAATTTTCAGAAAAAAGGGCATGGACAACCACACATTTGGAGAAGTGTTTGATTGTGATGCACCTAGGAGGACAAGGCCTTCAAGATCATCCTCTCGAGCTAGGACATCATACAATGAGGACCTCATTACACCGCATTTTGGCAACGAGGGAGATGAGGGGAATGCGCACCCTTCTACCTTCCCTTGTCTTACCTTTTTGCAGGCTTGTCACATCCCAAAATTTTCCAAATTTTGTAATGTGAAAAAAATAAATAAACAAAATAAATAATTGTTGAAATTTAGGGTGAAAAGAAACTTTTGTTTCAAAGTGGAAACATTAAAAACTCATCCTGAACAAACTTTGAATAGAATTTGAATCTAACTAAATTCAAAACAAGTGAAATGCTTTCTTCATAAAAGCATCTTGAAAATTTAAACAATTGGAAAATAAACAAAAACCCTTAAACCCTAATGGAAGAAAACATTTCCAAATTATCTCTAAGCCTATGGATTTGATCCATATAAAAATTTGCCAAAAAAATTTTACAAATGATCAAGAATGACAAATGGAAATATTATAAAACCATATAAATTGGTTTCACTTAATTTGAAGCCATAGATAAAATATTATGAATTTAATAAGATAAGGAAATTGAATTTCCAAAGCTAATAAAGCACCTATCTAGAAATCCATACCAAATGGTGAGCAAATAATCCAAAAGACATTTAAAAGGAAAAACAAATATTAAATAAGATTATACAAATTGGAAACACCAAGTTTTGGTCTATAAATAAAAAGATATGGATTTTATAAGATAAAGAAGGAAATAACTAATTGAGGAGTATTTTAAAAGCCAAATTAAACCTTGGCCTAATCCATAAGAAAATGGAATAAATATAATCCAAATCCAAATAAAATATTGGATAAAGAATTTTCAAATAATGGCATTAACCAAATTCTATTTCTATTTGAATAAAGACAAAATCCCTAATGGAAAAGAATTAAGTAAATGAGGGAAAATAATTTGAATTTACCCAAGTGGAATAAAAGTTATTTAATTGACTTAAGTGAAATACAAGAATCATTTAAATAAAATTTATGTAATTAAACCCATATTTAATTTCATTGGAATAAAGACAAATACCCAATTTAAATGATTAATAAATCATATTAAAAATATTCCAAATAATTCAAAGTGAATTATTTGACACCCTAATAAATAAATAAAACCTACTGAAAAGGTTTTGTGAAAAATTGAAACTTAAATAAGGGTTGAAAATATATTTGATCTTATTTGAATTTAAAAACAAGGGCCTACTTTAAATAATCAATATACCCTAAAAAGAATAAAAGAATTATTCTAACTTTGACTTCAGAATATGTTAATAAATAGTGTTTGATTTTACACAAAGTTTGGTTGAAATTTGAATTCAAATTGTTGTTTGAAATGATTAAACAAAATCAAAACAGAAAAAAATAAATGGAAAAAGACAAATAAACAGGAGAAGGAAAAAAATAAACAAAGCAGCCAGCCCAACAAACCCAGCCCACTGGCCCAGCAAGCCCATATCCCTCTTCCCCCGCAGAAAACGATTCATAATCAGAAACTCACCCGCGCAGTCGCTGACTAGCAGGCCCCACACCCAATCTCTCTCTCTCTCGCAGACAACCAGGACCAACCTACTGTTCATCGTCTCGACCCTGCAACCACTTCCTCACCCGTTTCTGCATTGATCTCGCGGGAGTAATTCATGTCAATACAGCGAGTAATGTCTATCATCAATCACACTCGATAGCTCGCCTGCTCCTCCTCTCCATTTCCCCTCTCTCGCCCAGCTCTCTCTGCCCCCAGGCCGTCCCCAATTCCACCTGCACCGTCGCTGCCTCCGACGAGGTCCCGCTCGAATTCCGGCGAACCCAGGCCGCGCCTTGCCCCCTCGACCACCAAAGCCTGCTCCCCATCCCCTGGCGCTCCTCTCTGCACCCTCATCTCACTCGCACGCGCCCCAGAACCTTGGCAACAACTTCAACTGAGCTCCGCCACCGTATGCCTCGACTCCGGCGACTCCACACGGTGAGCCCTGACCTCCCTTTACCCTCTTTTTGATGCTCCTGTGTGCGCCACGACCTTGCGCATCTAACCGTGTCCTCCACTCAACTTAGCGTGCTCTCAATCCTCGCCTCCGTCAAGACCAATACGAGCCCGATGCCAGGAAGAACTCCGGTGAGCAATCCACGGCAACCACGAGCGCCCCTCGACCCAAGAAGGCTATGTTGAGCATCAGCACGAACCAGCGAACTCGGTGAGCCCCCTCTCTCTCTTTCTTGCATCCTGCATCGTCGAAAACGACACCGCCAGAGCGCGCGCCGCCGTCCGCCGCCGCTAGCTCCGCTCAGATTTGGTCAGGCTCCTGTACACCGTTAGATGCTGATCCAACGAGTAGGATAGATCCACTTATCGAAGGGGTATGGTTGAACCCGAGCCGCGCGATTTCACTTTAGTCCAATGCACCAGAGAGGCCGATCCAACCGAAGCGGTACCAGCCTATCAGAACAAGACACGTGGCCGGTCTGTTTTAATAAAAACCAGAAATGATCTATTAGATGTTCAAGTTTGTAAAATTCATAACTTTTGATCCACACGTCCAAAATTTGCAAATTTTATATCAATGGAATCAGCAAGAAAATTACTTTCCAACCATGCACTTTGTTTAATGAATTGCTTCTGGTAAAAGGGTTGATTTTGCAGAAACTTGTGTAGGCATATTTTGAATATAAAATTCATTCTAAAATTATTTTTGGGATAAAATCTTTGGAAATGGATTGTTTTGAACCTACTGACCATATAAACCAACTTGTGGATTCAAAAACATATTTTGTGAAGCAAAATAATAAATCATTGATTTAGAACATTTCTAGTCAAAAAAATGTGGTTTATATGCTAAAAATGCTTTTGGATGAAACACTTTGGGAAATGTTTTGATTTAAACTCTCTGACCCCAAACACCAAGTTTGAGAATTAAAAATATATTTGGTGAACCCTATAAAGAATATTGCTTTGCTAAAGGAAATTTCAACAACATAAAATATTGATTTAGTATAAAAGTGGTTTATAGGTAAAACCTTTTGCAAATGGTTTTAATATCAAACACTTGACCATAAAACACCAACATTTGTGTTTAAAAATGTATTTATCAAACACTAGAAAATATTACTTTGGTTTGAACCATTTATAGCAAAACAAAAATGATTTAAAGTGGCCATTTCCACTAACTTAATATCAAATGGTTTTACCACTTTTGCAAATGACCAATAGGTGTTTTCAAATGTTTATAACCTATTAGAAACCACAGTTCCAAATAAAACAATCTTTAGCATGCTTGCATGCATTGCTTTGTCTCTATTATTTTATGTGATGTTTGCTTTAATGGTGGATTAATTATTGCTTGCTTGGTTGAATTGTAGTGGAATTTGAAGAGTGTAATTATTGCAAGATCAAGGAGTGAACTTATATTCTCTACCAAAAAGGCAAGTGGTGCTTCATACTTTTGTCCCATTATTTTCACTATGCATTAGTGTTATTTCTAAATAGGACTTGCATGGATTTTTGTTTGCTAAGTATAAACTATGCCATGGGAAATCCTAGTAGATGAAACCTTAGTAGAATTTTCCTAAGTTAAGATTCCTACTACTATCATGCTTTGCTTAGCTAGTAGAAAACAAGGGTGGTTTATATTCATGCTATGGAATATTTCTAAGTCAAAGACTTGTGTTTTTGTTTAATAAAACAACTAAGTGAATGAATCACCTGGGTGGAATGGAAAAAATGGTTTGTGTTGAGTGGTTATGCAAGTCCAGTATGCTGGGGAAAACTTGGGCATCACCAAGTCCATTATACTGGGGAAAACTTGGTATCACACTTGTGGAATGCCACCCAGGAACAAATAGATTTGAGATGTCAAATGTTGAGAAGCTTCAAGTGCAGCCACTTGGCATTATGGGCTCTGCCTGGATCCTATAGGTTGCAATTACTTAGCCAAATGGACAGTTGGTGGTAGGGGATGATAGGTTGGAACGCGTCCATTCTGGTCTAAGGGAAGGCTTCTGAAAGATCTTGTCTTGGTGAAACCAAGTCTTGTGGGGAAAGTGCACCACCTCTGCAGAGTGTAAAATCTAAGTACTTAGCCATGTCCCTGGTAAAGGACAATTTGAGCATCAAGACATGGAAGCTATCAAGAATCTCCTCATCCCAATTTCTAATTTAAAATTTTGTGGTTGAACAAGGGTTGAAGGATCACCAATTTCTATTGGGAGATGCCTTGTGTGATTTTGTCAAGTAAAAACTTAGTGTTTTCAAATGATAAGGAAAATATATTTTGAGCAAAGCAAGCCTAAGCTCCACTTAGCCAAATGCATATAGATGATAGACTCCACTATACTACCATAGTATCACTTGACAATACAATTCAAATGTATTGACCCTTGTGGCTGTAACTTATTATGTTGCAGGTTTGTTTGATGTTAGTGAAGTGTGTTGATTAGGATTACAAGTCTAAACCAACATGTTTGCCTGTGGCACTTGAAGATAAAGACCCCATGCTATAGCTATTTCTGCTGCATTGTAATGAGATAGCCAAATGAGCTATGTAAGATGTAATAAATTATTTTATTCCTGGTTATAAAGTTGTATTATGACCTTTGTTTCTTGATATTACATCTTAACTGTGGATGCTATCTATTGATCTAGGGACTAGCATTGTAAATACAGGGATCTTTACCTTTATAAAGGTGGGATCTTACAAGGCTGCAGCGATTCTCAATAATTTCCTAACCTTGGTTCGGAGGGTTGGACTAACTAGTTATATGCAGGATGAGAGTGTACAATATGTTATGCTCACCAAAACTTTTGTGGAGAGTTTCTCTTTTTCTAACATCCCTTTCAAGTCAGATGTGTCGTTCAAAATTTGTAATAGGCCTATCTCAATGACATTGAAGAATTTTTGCGAAATCTTGGGTATTGGAATGGCTGGGACGGTGAAGAAGATTCCATCTCGACCCACTGATTTGTTGGAGCTCTACAACGGGATAAATAATGATGATGACCGCAGAGCCCGGCGTGGAAAGATAAGAAATATTCAACTCCCAGCTATCAGATATTTTGCTTATTATCTTGCCACTAGTATTCTTGGTAGGGAGAACACTAGCAATATTTCCAACTATCATTTGGCTTTCCTAGCTGCTGCACTCAACAATGAAACCAGGTATAATCTTGGTTCTCTCATTGCTTGTCGCTTAGCTGCTAAGGGACCCATTTATGGGGGTATTATTGATGAACGTATTATTGTTGCCTTAGACCTATCTATTGATCCAAATGATACGATTTTGGCTCCTCAGAGGCTTGATTTAGCTGCCATGAAAGCGCATAACTTTGTCACTGCTAGCTCTACCCTTGATAGTTTGGTTTATAGGATGATGTTTACTGACAGGGAAGAGAGAGAAATTCCTTTGCCCCAAACCACTTTGTTTAGTATTGGCCAGGGATCTTGGTCACGCTCCAAGGAGGAGATGGACGAGCAGCTATGCATTCGTCGTTTTCAAGGACACTACCAGGGGGACGCGCCCTCTTATGACCACTCTGTGCACTACATAGGGGCGTCCTCGAGCTCGTACCAGGATGAAGGGGCCTCTTCGTCATATTACGGAGGTGCACCTTTGCGGTGACCCAACATACCACTGCATGTTTTGTACACTATAGTCGTTGATATGACATCCACAGAACATTGTTCCGTAAATATCACATCCCTCAGAGTGGTACAACAGAAACATTGCGGGTCCATATTGCAAACATACACACATTATTATTATTACAATACCAGAAGTTCAAGACTTACAAAATATTCAACTTACATACCAAAATATAAGTGTTTGAGCGAAAGTTTCAAAGTGAAAACGTAAACTCCAAATTGAGCTGAACAACTTATTGCCATATAATGTTCATGTTGCTCGACTCAAATGGCTCCTAGAACTATAGTAATTATTCGGACTCTTGGTACTCTCCTCCATAGACGATATCGTAGTCCTCCCCTTCTACGGCTCCATACAAGTTGGGTTCTTCATAAAAGACCTCCTCTTGGCTATCAGTTGCATACATTGGAGTCTCTTTGGGATCCTTAGAGTCTAAGCAAGGATTCAAAGGAAAGGGTGAGTGACAGTGTTACCCAGCAAATTCATTATATGCAAGGTGGGAAGTTTGATGCTCTATCTACCACCTCGGACAATAAGTCCTTGACACTATGCAGTTTTTGTAAATCTTTCTTCAAAGATTGATTTTATTATGAAAATCTATGACCATCAGCCTTCACAGGTTGACCAGAACTTTCATGGAGTTCCTTTCCTGCCGCGTTCGTAGCTCCTTCCCGGAACAGGGAGTAACAAGTTACAATTCTTACACTCTGCAGAGGTGCATTACTTTACCCATGAGAGATCAACTTCCTTGTTGCACAACCGGGCGTACTTTCCCGTCCACAATTCCATGATGTGGGGCCCAGTAGTTGGTCCAAGACAATCACTGCCCTCTCCGCGACCCCAAATGTCTACACGATCCTTCGGGGCTGGCTCACCTCCGTTAAGCCCCCTTTCGGGCAGGCTAAAACCCTAATGAGTCCCAAAGACTCTATGAGCTGGTGATGCCCAGGTAAGTACCTTATAGGTCCGGCTATACCCCTGGCAGCCACTCATAGATAATCTAGACACCAAAAATGTGGGGCCTAAGGGTGCCCACCCATATGTTGGATCCGCAAAAGGAATCACAATGTCACGTTAAGATAGTCTTGCCTCCATACGAAAGGAAAAGTATATAGCTGACTTCTCTACCCCATTCAAAATCTCATGGTTAATGCGTAATATACGGCTCTAGAATCACTGATGTCATGGGTTATTAATCCCTAAATTGTTCATCATTATTGCAAATAGAAACCTAAGTTCTATTGCTCCATCATATCATCACTTAGGATGATACCTAAGATTCATTTATTTTCAAAAAATAATATTTCCTTTCTCTGGAATATAGATGATAACACACAATTTTCAAATACTTTGATAATGACTCTTCAAAGGACATGAGCAAGTGATGAACTTGCCTTGTGATTGCAAGGTAGTGAAGTCGGATGCTTGCACTGGACCTTGAGCTTCTATGTCTACAAAACATCATTATTGCCCGGTAAGGACAATATTTAAAGAGGCAAAATGATTATGCAAAGTAATGTAATGCATTATTTAATTTGGTATGTTCTCCCCCATTATTTAAATTTAAAAAATTATTTTTAGTAATAAAGAATTTATAAATATTAATTTTTAATATTTATTGAATATTGTATTCTTTTATTTTATTTCATTTTATTTATTTAATAATTCCTTTAAGAATTATCATTTAAATACAAAACTGATATTAAATATTTATTTAGTATTTTTCTAAAATACTATAATATTGATATATAATAAAAGTGATTTTTATTTATTTTTATCATCTTTCTTTAATTTTATAAAATTCCATAAGGAATATATATATCATAAATTTTTTGATATTATATGCCTAAAATTTTATTTCTTAATTTATTTAGATAGATTGAATTATTGTGAATCCAAAAATATTTATTTATAATTTTTGGATTTTTATTTTATTTTCTAGAATTTATTTAAATTCAGGGGCATTTTGGTCTTTTCTTAATTATTAAAACTTTCTTTAGGTGGTTGGGCTGACTATGTTGGGCTTATTGGGACATTTTGGCCCAAGTGGCCAGAACAAAAAAGGCTCCCCGAAGGGTTGGCCCTCTCAGCCCACTCTCCTTGTCCATCTCTGTCGCTCCCTTCTCTCCTCCTCTCTCGACCCCGTGGTCGACGATGCCACCACCAGCGATTCACGCCGCCGTGGTCCTCCCCGGCTGCCGCCATGATGCATGGTGTGGTTGTTGACCCTGCTCCTCCTTCCAGTCCATCTCGATTTGGACCTGGGGCCCTCATGTGGCCAGATCGGCCCCGTCCCGAACCCTAGAGTTTGGGGTGGTGCTGGTGCTGCTGCCGCCACTGCTCCCATGGTGCTGTGGTGGTGTTGCTCGCCCTCAGGTGTGGCTGTGGTCGCCATATCGGCGTGGTGCGGGTTGCAGCGCTCCCTTGGGGTTCTCCCCATGCCGTCGTGCTCGTCGACACCCTTTGCTTCCTCTTCTCGCCCACAGGTACAATCTCTAGTAAGTTGTTCTTTCTCCCTCTCGTGTCCTCTGTGTTAGGCCACCCTGTCCTGTGTGTTTCTAGTGGCTACCCCTGGCTAGTGTTCATGTTCTGATTAGGGTTCATATCCTGATTAGGGTTCATCCCTCTATTGACATTATATATGATGAATTGGATCAAGAAATAATGATCCCTGAGTATGGTGAATGGTTGTTTGATGAGGATTACTGCTTATAGTTGGGCTTTGGTGATTCTAGTGGCTTACAAGACTAATTCCATTGGTTAATTTGATATGGTTCAAATGATAGTGTTACTGTAGAATCACTACTTAGAGATCCTAGTGATTTGAAAGTTCACCACTGTCATTGCTTAGTTATTGATAGTGATTTGTCAGTGATGTAGTCATTGCTTCTGTAATTGTTGGCTTATGGATTCACATACATATTGAGATTAATTGGTCTCTTACAGTGATGTTATGTATATATATATACCTGGAAATGATTCCTGTGATTGGTACTAGGAAAATGATGCTTAGTTGTCTGTTAGTTTATCTGTGAAAGCTAGATACTTAATCTGCTTGGTTTAGAAGTTGCTCTTGTGACACCATCTTGAAATGGCTCACGAGTCTAGGTTCTACTACTTGGCTTGATTTTTGTTAAAGCTTAAGATTGGCTTAATGCCAAAGATAAGTTGGAACTTATTTCTTTAAACACCAATGCCTATGATGTTGGTCTGAGGCTTAGGGACTAGGTTCCTATCTTGTTGTTCCTCATGGATCTGTTTTGGTAGTGATACCAGCTATTAATTCTTGAGTCAGAGTTGGGAAAAATGATTTGTAGGCTTTTTAAGTTATATAGATCCATAAGATCTAGAAATTCTAAGGTGCTACTCATGTTTAAGAGATGTGCCTAGAATTCAGATCTAGGCTATATTTATTCTTGGAATTTAAGATATAGCTTTATAGCTAGGATCAATGAGGTTGTTCGGAGATCCTGGTTGGATCTATATAGTCTACTTATGGCTTTTTGTGTTTGAAATCTTCTATGATGGATTCACCTCACTTGGGTGTTTTTTTGAGAAGTTGAATATAAGACAACACATGAATTCTTATCTAACTTATATAGATAAATCATGTGATGGTTTTATATTACTCACCATAACAGTGGAGTTGTTGGGGTTGTAACTTGTTGATCTTGTGGCTTGATCTTGCTGGTTGTGTGGTTGGCCTGATCTAGTTCTTCTCCTGATGCTACTCCAGCTACTTCTAGCTCCTGGAACTTGTCCTTGATCTTGATATCCACCTTCTGGTTCCTGGTAACTTGGCCTTGTCCTTGCTATCCACCTGATCCACCCCCTCCTTAAGTCACCATCTTGATGAGGACTGGGATGATCTAGTTTGTGGTTTAGTTTGGCTGGTTTGGCTGTGGCTAGAATGCTGGTGCTTGGTGTGTATCAGCAAAGAAATGGTGTTGGGGTGCTTGCCCATGGCTGTGTTGATCTATTTTGATTATGTGAGCAGCTGTGGCTATGCTCGACAGCACACACCATGCATTTAGGTGTGTAAGCTGCCTGTGTGCCTGCTGCACCCTTGTGGATATGCTCAGGGAATGATCTACCTTTTATCTGATTACATTTACCTGTCTGGTGAAACTTTCCCCCCTTGCTGATTGGAGTTATTTGACTTATGGCTTATAAATTATGAAATATTTAGTTCTTTCATATTGGTGAAACTTTCCCCTAAATATTTACTCAGTGATGTAAAGTTGAACAATGCATCTCACAGTCCCTACTGAGAGTAAAAATATCTTAATCTTTTATTTTCTTTCTTTTTGTTTATTCTTTGTTTTGCAGGTACAAGACTTGAAGATTCAAGATTTAGATTAGGTTTTCTTTTTCTTTATAGAATAGTCCCCTTGTAATATTTATTTTATTCTTTTGTAATCTTTATTTTATTCTTTTGTAATAAAGATTGTAATATTACTCAATATATAAATGTTCTTCCTTTTATCATTTACTATTGTAAAGATTCTTGATTACTTTTATAAGTTACATTTTGTAACTTATTTATTGAATAAAGATATGGAATGAATATTCATTTTCTTGATTATGTTATATTATTTAAAGTTTGAGTTACTAAATGTTATTGCTTGATTAAATAAGATTACTCAAACATAATTCTAATTCCTTTTAAATTATAATTCTAACACTCAAGTTGGAATTAAAATTTCATTTCCCAAACACATTAATCCATAAAGACCATGTCAAAGTTTATAACGATCATTCTCCAAGGCTATTCCTAAACTTAAAGAGTGAAAGAAACTTTGATCACTTTAAGTTTTTATTTGGCGAAAAATTTACCCACATTTCTTTATAGATGAATGCATGCAATTGCACATATTCCTAAATCTACCCTTCGTTGGTTCCTAAACGCTGGGATGTTACAGACTTCCCCCCTTAAATTAAACTTCGTCCCAAAGTTTGGTGAAGTGTACCTAAACAGTTCTGGATAGGCATTTCTTAAATCATATTATTTTTCCCAAGTGGCTTCTCTCTCAGGGTGGTGTTCGCACTGTACCTTGCAGTACTTGATTGCTCTGTTCCTCAACCCTTTCCAGTTTTCTTCCAAAATTTTACAGGGTTTTTAAACATAGGTCAGGTCTGCTTGTAATTCTATCTCTTGATGTGTGATTGCATCATCGGGAACTTTAAGACATTTCCGGAGTTGTGACACATGGAAAACATTATGAACTTGAGCCAATCTTGCGGGTATCTCTAAAGCATAAGCCATAGTCCTGTTCTGACTCAGTATCTTGAATGGCCTAATATATCTTGGACTCAATTTTCCTTTAACTTAGAACCTTATAACTCCTTTCATTGGGATTACTTTCAAATATACCATATCTCCTACTTCATGATGCCATGATCTTTGACTTTGATCAGCATAACTTTTCTACCTACTTTGAGCTATTTTCAATCTGTCTTTGATTTTATCAATGATATCTTGTTTTTCTTGATATAGTCTAGCGCAAATTCTTTGCTACTTCCAGGCTCATATCAACATATTGGTGTTCTACATTTTCTTCCATACAGAACCTGATATGGAGATGCCTTCAGACTACTCTGATAGCTATTATTGTAGGAAAATTCTGCTAATGGTAGATGATCTTCCCATGAACCTGCAAAATATATTGCACAAGCCCTTAACATGTCCTCTAGTATTTGATTGGTTCTTTCCGTTTGACCCCTTGTCTCTGGATGATAAGCTGTGCCAAAATCTAAGTTTGAACCAAGTGCTTCATGTAATTGCTTCCAAAACGCTGAAGTAAACACTAATCCCCTATCAGTTACAATCTTCTTGGGAACTCCGTGCTTACTTACTATTTCTTTGATGTAAACTTCCACTAACTTCTCGGCATTATCCTTTTGATTTACCGGAATAAAATGTGCACTTTTAGTGAGTCTATCAACAATTACTCATATCATATCCTTCCGTTTATGTGTCATGGGTAATACTGGGATGAAGTCCATACCAATTTCCTCCCATTTCCATTCGGGAATTTCCAAAGGTTGCAATGGTCCTTCTGGACTTTGATGTTCAGCCTTCACCCTTTGGCAAGTATGGCATTCTGACACATATTTTGCAATGTCCCTTTTCATGTTGTTCCACCAGAATAGTTCTTTCGGATCCATGTACATCTTAGTACTTCCTAGATGTATAGAATATGGTGTTTCATGTGCTTCTCAGAGTATGACTTCACGAATATCAGTCACATCCGGAACACAAAGACGATCTTGGAACCATAAAGACTCATAATCTCCTAGGCAAAAAACTGATGTTTGCCCTTGAGATATCCTCTAAATTTCTTCATCAATGAAAGGATCTTCTGCTTGATGTCTAAAAATTTTGTGCTTAAGATCACTGTCCTTCTCTGCAACTACCTGCATAGTAGATAATCCTCCAAGAATCTTTGTTCTAATTAATTGAAGCTCTAATCTTTCCAAATCCATCTGTAACTCTTTTGGTAGCTCGCGATTGCTAGGCTGAATATCTGCACTTTTATGACTTAAAGCATCTGCTACAACATTTGCTTTTCCTGGAGTATAGTTGATTGTTAAATCATAATCTTTGATTAGTTCCAACCAAAGCTTTTGTCTCATATTTAATTCCTTTTGAGCAAAGAAATATTTGGGACTTTTATGGTCAATGTATAACTCACATCTGCTCCATACAGAAAATGCCTCCATGCTTTCAGAGCAAAGACTACTGCTGCTAAATCTAAATCATGAGTTGGATAGTTGACTTCATGTGGTTTCAGTTGTCTTGATCCATAAGCAATCACTTTCCAATCTTGCATTAACACACAACCCAGACCTTGTTTAGATGCATCAGAGTATACTATAAAGTCTTTCCCTGTTTCTGTAACTGCTAGAATTGGAGCGGTAGTTAACCTGGTCTTCAATTCCTGGAAACTTGCTGCACACTTCTCACCCAATTGAATGGGGTATTCTTACTTAATAATTTATTCATTGGTCCAGCTATTTTGGAGAAACCTTCAATGAACCTCCGATAATAACCAGCCATCCCCAAGAAACCTCGAATTTGTTTCACATTGGTTGGTGCAGTCTATTCTAGTACTGATTGAACTTTGGATGGATTTACAGCAATTCCATCTTTACTGATCACATGATCGAGGAATTATACCTCATCTAACTAGAATTCACACTTACTAAACTTAGCATAAAGTTTATGTTCCCTTAGGGTCTGCAATGCTATTCTCAAATGATCTGCATGCTCTTCTTTATCCTTGGAATAGATCAGAATATCATCAATGGAGATGATGACGAACTTATCCAAATTGGCATGAAGATTTTGTTCATCAGATTCATGAATATTGTTGGTGCATTGGTCAAACCGAATGGTACTACCAGATACTCATGATGTCCATATCTTGAGACAAATGATGTCTTTGGAACTGAAGGGAATATGCCCTGAGAGGCAATAATAAAGTGTTTATTATGTGTATTCCAAGTACATGATAGATGTTTATTTTGCATGCTATAATTTTATTAATACAGAAACGTTAATACATGTGTGTTTAATAAACAAACAAAAAGTTCCTAGTTATGCATCTCTCATAAACTAGATCGTTGATTAACAAGATTATCAAGGTTTCCTGATCATGGACATTGGATGTTGTTAATAACGGGATCACAACATTAGTGTAATGGTGTGATGAACATTCATCCGAAGTATAGCATTACGATCAAAGTCATTGATTTTATATTGCTATAACAACTTACGAAGTGATCCTAATCCTTAGACCATGAGATCATGTCAATCACTAACACCAGAAGAGTTTCTTGATAACATCAAACATCACACCATAACAGGGTGATTATAAAGATGGATTCAGAACTAATAAAGTGTTATGTTGAGGCCCATGGATGGAGAGTGGAATTTGTTCATCCCGATGACGGATAGATATACTCTGAGCCTCTCGGTGATATCACATTGATTAGCTTGCAAGCAAGTGATTTGATCACTAGAATGTTATATCACGGGAACGAGAAAAGAGTGCATGTCAGTAACGAGATCAAACTAGGTATGGAGATACCGATGATCGAATCTCGGACATATAATATATCGTGAAACAAAGGGATTAATATACTAACGTAAAAGGTTCCGACGATCACAAGAAAGTCACCGTTGAATGTGTGGGAGTCAGTATGGGTCTCAGATCCCGCTTCTGATTATTGATCCGAGAGGGGTCTCGATCATGTCCGCATTATTCACAAACCGTAGGGTGACACACTTAAGAGACACCGACATCCAATTGGAGCAAAAGTTTCATGCCGAAAGAATGAACAAGCGCAGGAATTTATTTCACTAGATACCGAAACAGGTTTTTGGGTGAAATTCCATGAAGTGGTTATGCATGTGAAATAGAATTCTAGCAAGGGGTTATTTGTGAATGTTTGTCATTAAAGTAATTGAAAAAATTCTGAATAAAATAAAAGAGTTTTATTTAATGAGAGTTTGCATTAAATTTGGTGGAAATTTAATGGCATGTTTGAGTGGGATTTTGAGTGGAGGGATTTGAATGGATTTTTGTGAGTGGAGTGTCCACCCACATGAATGAAGGAGGGGAGGGGGAATCCCCCATGGCCGGCGGCCACCCCCTTGGGTGCCCCCTCCTCCTATAAAAGGCACCCCCCTCTCCTCTCTCTCACTCACACCTCCTCGTGAAGGATCTCTCTCCCCCTCTAGAATTTATCCCCCATGGTCTCGGACTAGCGAGATACATGTTCCCGGTGGCTATTCGGCAAGAAAGAGTTGTGCTTCCGCTGCATCGCTGGAGCGAGGAGGCGGAGGTTACTCGGTGCCTCTAACGTGTGTGCGAGCACGGATGCGCTGCTGATTTGCGGCGCGAGGACTTCCTCTCGATCTTGAGATCGGCAAGAGATCGTCTACATCAACCACGAGTCGAACTCGTTAAGCTTTGTCGGTCTTCAAGGGTATGTTCTCTATGGATATACATCCACCCGTTGTTTTTATCTAGTAGATAGATCTTGGTACATAGTTCCCATTGTAGGAAATTTTTTGTTTTCTATGCTGCGAACCCTACAGGAACATTCTCTGGTTTAATTTTTATCTGTTGGTATCCAGATCTTAGAAAATACTCCAGCTCCCTTCACTTGATCAAACAGATCTTGAATTCTTGGTAAGGGATACTTATTCTTTATGGTAACATTGTTCAGATTTCTGTAGTCCCCACACATCCTTCTTCCACCATCCCTTTTATCCACAAAGATCACCGGTGTTCCCCATGGGGGTACACTTTCCTGAATAAATCCTTTTCTGGCTAACTCATCAATTTTCTCTTTAACTTATTTTAATTCTTTTGGTCCCATCTTGTATGGTGCTTGAGCTATTGGTGCAGTACTTGGAATTAGATCAATAGTGAATTCTATTTCTTGATCTGGTGGCATTCCAGGTAGCTCTACGGGAAAAACATCTTGAAACTCATTTACTACAAGAATATCCTCCAACTTGACCTCCTTCATTGAGTTCAACTGAAGATCCACCATGATATGACTGTGCCTATCTGCTTGATAAACTATTCTTGCTCCACTTGGAGTTTTGATTGAGACAGTTTTCTCCTCACAATTTATCTGAGCCCCATGTTCAATCATCCAGTCCATCCCCAGCACTACTACAATTCCCTTCAAAGGAATCACATAAAGGTCCGCAAAGTATGTACAACCACATATCGAAATAACCTGAACTTGTTTAATGTGGCGTACAGTCACATTTCCCCCTGCCGTAACTACGGTCATAGGATTTTCTAACGTTTCCCTTCTAATCCCGAATTTATCACAGAATTCTTCAGAAATGAATGAAGTAGTTGCACCAGTATCAAATAGAACTTTGCCGGGATTGGTAAGGATATTGAGCATACTTATCACTGCATGCTCCGAGTTATCCACCTCCTCTAGGGTTGCACAATTCAGCTTCCCGGTAGGCCTATTCCTCTTGCCATTGTTGTTCTTGACATTATTCCCTCCTTTATTTGGCTACCCATAGCCTCCACTAGCTTTCCTTACATCTCTAAACGGCCAACCTACTTGTGGTTTGCTTGGACAATTTGGCTTTATGTGACCTCTCTGACCACAAGCATAGCACACAATTGCTGGTTTCGGGCAATCCCTTCTTATATGCCCTAGAAGTTTGCAATTGTGACATATGATATTCTTTATGTCTGGATTTACACTCTGGTTGGAATTGTTGATTTTATATGGTCTATTCCTTGGTTTGAATTCCAGATTGGGCTTGGGTTTAATTGTCTGTATCCTCTTGGTTTCTTTCTTAGCTCTCTTCCTTCTATCCTCTTGGACATTCTTGTAGTCATCTTCAAAAGTGATAGCTGCATCCAGCAACTGCTGATAAGTTTGCTTATTAGCCAACCTTAACTGCATCCTCCCAAATGGATATAACCCTCGCAGGAAACACTTCTTCCTCTTTTCTTCCGTATTAACTTCTTCCTCCACATAACGAGACAGTTGACTAAACTCCCGAATATACTTCATAACACTAGTATATCCCTGCTGAAGCTCCTCAAATTCTCTCCGCTTCAACTCCATAACACTCTCCGGAACATGATATTCACGGAATCTCTATTTAAACTCTTCCCAAGTGTACTCCCTTCCTGGTTGTTGCATGGCTAACTGATTTTCCCACCATGATGGTGCAGGTACTGTCAGAAGTTGAGTTGCACACCTCAATTTCTCATCATCATTACAACCTACAGTCTTCAGCTTTCTTTCTGTATCTGCTAGCCAATCTTCTGCATCCATTGGTTCAAGGGCTGATGCAAAAGGTAATGGCCTTGCATTCTGGAAGTCATAAAGACTCACTCCTCCACCTTCAGGTGCTCTCTGATACCCAGCTCATCCCAGCAACTCTTCCATGAACTTGTTTTGGGTCTCTTGCATCATTTGCATACACTGCATAAAGTTCTGCTCCATTAACGGCCTCATTGGTGGTGGTGGCAATGTTCCTTGATTTCCTGCATATGCATTGGCCTTCTCCTTGGCCTCACGTTCCATTCGCTGCTGCTTGGATTCAGTTTCTACACCCGTGTCCATGACCCCCTAGTCCTGCAACATAAAGCGAATACTCATAATTACATCATGCACATGTGTTATGAGCTCGACTTTACGCACAGAACTAGTCACACAATGAAAATCCAAATATGCATTTCACATATTATACATTGCAACATCTTAATATCACAAAGTCATTATAACATATATCATATAAGTATAATCACAACACTACCTTATTTTCTTGGATTACAATACATAGTAATCGATACTTCTTACTAAGCCACCTGCTTTTAGTAATAACTACGCTCATCATACATGCCTGATGTCCAACCGTGATGACGTGACGTTCGTCGCATAGTTTGTGGAACAAATGGCCTTCCAGAAGGAACATACTCAGTATCTGAAGTGTCAGGACTTGAGTCATTACTCAACCTGAGCGCATTGACTCCCTCCAGCTCAGCTGAAAAGTCTTCAGAAACATGTTCAACATTATCACCCACTTGCATATCTTGATCTTCATTCCTTGAGTTGTCAACAGAATACATAGATTCTGCTGCTCCCCAGGTGCTTTGTTGGGCAAGATAGTTAAACACAGGATAATGTATATTCCCTAGGTTTTGAGAAGGTGTTGATAATTCAAACACTCTCTCCACAGGATCTTCTTCTTCATCATGATTATTTATGAATATGATATTTCTACTACTGTTACTAGGGTTAATTCTTGCACCCATCCAGCTAGATTGTCCAACATTTCTGTTAGAACTATCTATGGACATTTGGTGTTCCTGGGATCCTTCAGATGATCCCATTCTCCAGCCATCAGAATTCTCAATAGGAAGTTCTGAATCAGAACCATCCTCTAAACCATGTGGTACTTCATACCTCATATCTAAAGTAGGATCATATATAGGTTCGGGCCTTGGTGTATAAGGATATGGTGTAAAAGATTCAGGATCTATAGGTATATCCTTAAAGATTGATCTTGTACTACTACTTGCTTCCTTCTCCAACTGGAATGCTAATTGCTTCCTCCTTTCGGGATCCGTTAGATCCTCTAACATGTCATTTTTATCTTTGACAATAACTTGATGTGTCTTATTAAAAGACGCAACAAGTGTTCGGTATCTATCCATAACCTTGGAAGCTAACTTAGGATGCTTCCTAACCAAAGTAAGATGATCCGGTACAGGCTCCGAGTCTATAGAGTCAAGAGGAATCATAGAGAATGTGCTACCTTCTAACTCCTTGGCTTTATGCTCCTGGATATTAGCTATCGCCTCCACAACAGCAACATGATATGCTGATAAGTGACTCCTACCTTCAACTATAGGTAGATCGTGATATAATCCAAGCTCCTCTGGAAGTTGGATACTCACACAATACTTGGATAACATCCGACCATCATAATAGGTTATGGTATTCACTGGAATTCTAGTTGGACAACTAAAAAGCTTTAAGAGTTGACGAAGTTGGTCAGTGAATGATCCTTGATAATCATCAAGAGTTTCCTCTTTCCTTACCAAAGTCTGTTTTGGAAACTTTGGTGCCATAGTTCTGTATATGAGAAAAATATTTTTATTAGTAACCAATAATATATTGCATCATAACAAAGAATTATCGCACTAAAACATATAACGGAATATTCTCATTCAAATACCCATTATATTTCTTTTAGAGAATTCTTTATCGTTGCTACACACTCCTACATGTAATACCCTTTAATAGGTTTCCAACCTAAGGTCAAAACAATTTTCTCTGATACCAACAGCGGTGACCCAACATACCACTGCATGTGTAGTACACTATAGTCGTTGATATGACATCCACCGAACATCATTCCATAAATATCACATCCCTCAGAGTGGTACAACAGGAACATTGCGGGTCCATATTACAAACATACACATATTATTATTACAATACCAGAAGTTCAAGACTTCCAAAAGATTCAACTTACAAACCAAAATATAAGTGTTTCAATGGAAGTTTCAAAGTGAAAACGTAAACTCCAAATTGAGCTCAACAACTTATTGCTATATAATGTTCATGTTGCTCGGCTCAAATGGCTCCTAGAACTATAGTAATTATTCGGACTCTTGGTACTCTCCTCCATAGACGATATCATAGTCCTCCTCTTCTACGGCTCCATACAAGTTGGGTTCTTCATAAAATACCTCCTCTTGGCTCTCAGTTGCATACATTGGAGTCTCTTCGGGATCCTCAGAGTCTAAGCAAGGATTCAATGGAAAGGGTGAGTGACAGCGTTACCCAGCAAATTTATTATATGCAAGGTGGGAAGTTTGATGCTCTATCTACCACCTCGGACTATAATTCCTTGGCACTATGCAGTTTTTGTAAATCTTTCTTAAAAGATTGATTTTATTATGAAAATCTATGACCATCAGCCTTCACAGGTTGACCAGAACATGGAGTTCCTTTCCTGTCGTGGTCGTAGCTCCATCCCGGAACAGGGAGTAACAAGTTACAATTCTTACACTCTGCAGAGGTGCGTTACTTTACCCATGAGAGATCAACTTCCTTGTTGCACAACCGGGCGTACTTTCCCGTCCACAATTCCATGATGTGGGGCCTAGCAGTTGGTCCAAGCCAATCACTGCCCTCTCCGCGACCCCATATGTTTGCACGATCCTTCTGGGCTGGCTCACCTCCGTTAAGCCCCCTTTCGGGCAGGCTATCCCGAAGACTTTATGAGCTGGTGATGCCCAGGTAAGTACCTTATAGGTCCGGCTAAACCCCCGGCAGCCACTCATAGATAATCCAGACACCAAAAATGCGGGGCCTAAGGGTGCCCACCCATATGTTGGATCCACACAAGGAATCACAATGTCACGTTAAGGTAGTCTTGCCTCAATACGAAAGGCAAAGGATACAACTGACTTCTCCGTCCCATTCCAAATCTCCAGGTTAACGCGTAATATACGGCGCTAGAATCACTGATGCCATGGGTTATTAATCCCTAAATTGTTCATCATTATTGCAAATAGAAACCTAAGTTCTATTGCTCCATCATATCATCACTTAGGATGATACCTAAGCTTCATTTATTTTCATAAAATAATATTTTCTTTCTCTAGAATATAGATGATAACACACAATTTGCAAATACTTTGATAAGGACTCTTCAAAGGACATAGCAAGTGATGAACTTGCCTTGTGATTGCAAGGTAGTGAAGTCGGATGCTTGCATTGGACCTTGAGCTTCTATGTCTACAAAACATCATTATTTCCTGGTAAGGACCATATTTTAAGAGGAAAAATGATTAAGCAAAGTAATGTAATGCATTATTTATTTTTGTATGTTCTCCCCCATTATTTAAATTACAAAAATTATTTTTAGTAATAAAGATTTTATAAATATTATTTTTTAATATTTATTGAATATTGTATTCTTTTATTTCATTTCATTTTATTTATTTAATAATTCCTTTAATAATTATCATTTAAATACAAAACTGATATTAAATATTTATTTAGTATTTTTATAAAATACTATAATATTGATATATAATAAAAGTGATTTTTATTTATTTTTATCATCTTTCTTTAATTTTATAAAATTCCATAAGGAATATATATATCATAAAATTCTTGATAATAATTATATGCCTAAAATATTGTTTCTTAATTTATTTTGATAGATTGAATTATTGTGAATCCAATTTATTATTTTTGGATTTTTATTTATTTTCTAGAATTTATTTAAATTTAGGGGCATTTTGGTCTTTTCTTAATTATTAAAACTTTCTTTAGGTGGTTGGGCTGACTGTGTTGGGCTTATTGGGCCGTTTTGGCCCAAGTGGCCAGAACCAAAAAGTCTCCCCGAAGGGTTGGCCCTCAGCGCCCACTCTCCCTGTCCATCTCTCTCGCCCCCTTATCTCCTACTCCTCTCTCGACCATGTGGTCGACGATGCCACCGCCGGCGATTCACGCCGCCATGGTCCTCCCCGGCCGCTGCTATGATGCATGGTGTGGTTGTTGACCCCGCTCCTCCTTCTAGTCCATATCGATTTGGACCTGTGGCCCTCTTGTGGCCAGATTGGCTCTGTCCCGAACCCTAGGGTTTGGGGTGGTGCTGGTGTTGCCACCGCCACTGCTCCCGTTGTGTTGTGGTGGTGTTGCTTGCCCTCAGGTGTGGTTGTGGTCACCATCTTGGCATGGTGCGGGTTGCAGCACTCCCTTGGGGTGCTCCCCATGCCGCTGTGCTCGTCGACACCCTCTGCTTCCTCTTCTCGCCCACAGCTACAACCTCTAGTAAGTTATTCTTTCTCCCTCTCGTGTCCTCTGTGCTATGCCACCCTGTCCTGTGTGTTTCTAGTAGCTACCCCTGGCTAGTGTTCATGTTCTGATTAGGGTTCATATCCTGATTAGGGTTCATCCCTCTATTGACATTATATATGATGAATTGGATCAAGAAATAATGATCCCCGAGTATGGTGAATGGTTGTTTAATGAGGATTACTGCTTATAGTTGGGCTTTGGTGATGCTAGTGGCTTACAAGACTAATTCCATTGGTTAATTTGATATGGTTCAAATGATAGTGTTACTATAGAATCACTACGTAGAGATCCTAGTGATTTGAAAGTTTACCACTGTCATTGCTTGGTTATTGATAGTGATTTGTGAGTGATGTAGTCATTGTTTCTGTAATTATTGGCTTATGGATTCATATACAGATTGAGATTAATTGGTCTCTTATAGTGATGTTATGTATATATATACTTGCAAATGATTCCTGTGATTGGTACTAGGAAAATGATGCTTAGTTGTCTGTTAGTTTATCTGTGAAAGCTAGATACTTATTTTTCTTGGTTTAGAAGCTGCTCTCGTGACACCATCTTGAAATGGCACACAAGTCTAGGTTCTACTACTTGGCTTGACTTTGGTTAATGCTTATTATTGGCTTAATGCCAAAGATAAGTTGGAACTTCTTTCTTTAAACACCAATGCCTATGATGTTGGTCTGAGGCTTAGGGACTAGGTTCCTATCTTTTTGTTCCTCATGAATCTGTTCTAGTAGTGATACCAGCTATTAATTCTTGAGTCAGAGTTGGGAAAATTGATTTGTAGGATTTTTAAGTTATATAGATCCATAAGATCTAGAAATTCTAAGGTGCTACTCCTGTTTAAGAGATGTGCCTAGAATTCCAGATCTAGGATATATTTATTCTTGGAATTTAAGATATAGCTTTATAGCTAGGATCAATGAGGTTGTTCTGAGATCCTGGTTGGAACTGTATAGTCTACCTATGGCTTTTTGTGTTTAAAATCTTCTATGATGGATTCACCTCACTTGGGTGTTTTTATGAGAAGTTGAATATAAGAAAACACATGAATTCTTATCTAACTTAGATAGATAAATCATGTGATGGTTTTATACTACTCACCACAACAGTCGAGTTGTTGGGGTTGTAACTTGTTGATCTTGTGGCTTGATCTTGCTGGTTGTGTGGATGGCCTGATCTGGTTCTTCTCCTGATGCTACTCCTGCTACTTCCAGCTCCTGGAACTTGTCCTTGATCTTGATATCCACCTTATGGTTCCTGGTAACTTGCCCTTTTCCTTGTTATCCACCTGATCCACCCCCTCCTTATGTCACCATCTTGATGAGGACTAGGATGATCTGGTTTGTTGTTTAGTTTGGCTAGTTTGGCTTTGGCTAGACTGCTGGTGCTTGGTGTGTATGAACAAAGAAATGGTGTTGGGGTTTTTTCCCATGGATGTGTTGATCTATTTTGATTATGTGAGCAGCTGTGGCTGTGCTCGACAGCACACACCATGCATTTAGGTGTGTAAGCTGCCTGTGTGCCTACTGCACCCTTGTGGATATGCTCACGGAATGATCTACCTTTTATCTGATTACATTTACCTATTTGGTGAAACTTGCCCCTCTTGCTCATTGGAGTTATTTGACTTATGGCTTATAAATTATGAAAGATTTAGTTCTTTCATATTGGTGAAACTTGCCCCTAAAGATTTACTCAGTGATGTAAAGTTGAACAGTGCATCTCACTGTCACTACTGAGAGTAAAAATATCTTAATCTTTTATTTTCTTTCTTTTTGTTTATTCTTTGTTTTGCAGGTACAAGACTTGAAGATTCAAGATTTGGATTAGGTTTTCTTTTTCTTTATAGAATAGTCATGTTGTAATATTTATTTTATTATTTTGTAATCTTTATTTTATTTTTTTGTAATAAAGATTGTAATATTACTGAATATAGCAATATGCTGATGACACTATCATTATAATGCAAGCTGATCCACAAAAATTACACACTCTCAGACACATTCTTGATGAATACACTGCTTTCACTGGCATTAAGGTTAATTATCATAAATCATCATTGATACCCATAAATTTATCTCAGGATGAGGCTACCTATCTTGCTCTGTAAATTGGTTGTGTCACAGCAAAAATGCCTTTCTCTTATCTTGGGTTACCCATGGGGATTACAAAACCAACAATCGAAGATCTCTCACCTCTAACTGATAGAGTTGAAAGAAGATTGACAGCCTCAGCATCATTTTTTGTCTTATGGGGACATACTTGTTTTGGTGAATTCTGTGTTATCCTCACTGCCTTTGCACTATATTAGTTCTCTCAGTGTCCCAAAGGGAATAATTGAAGTCCTAAACAGAGCAAGAAGACATTGTCTATGGAGAAAGAGTAAGGATGATGATAAGGTTCACTCTATGGCATCTTGGGAAATGATCAGTAAACCAAAGGACAAGGGTGGTTTAGGAATCATAAATCTTCAAATCCAAAATAAATGCCTTCTTGTGAAACACCTGCATAATTTCTACAATAAAGCTGACCTGACTTGGGTGAAACTAGTCTCGAACACATATTATCATGACAGGGTTCCTTACATTGTTACTGTATGTGGATCTTTCTGGTGGCATAGTATTATGAGCTTGAATGAGGAATATCTCTTAAATTTTAAATGTTCAGTGGGCTCTGGAGACACATCTCTATTCTGGGTGGATAACTGGAACAGCAATCCCCTCAACTCAACTTATCCACATTTATTTTCACATCTACTTGATAAAGACTGCTTTGTTAAGCAACCAATATCAATTACTCAGATGTCTGAAGCTTTTCACCTACCATTATCTACTGAAGCTTGTACAGAATTACATCATTTACAGTTGCAACTGGCTCAAGTCACTATTCAGCAAACTAAACATGATGAATGGAACAGTTTGAATTCAAAAAAGGGGATTATTCTGGCAGTGATATGTACAGGAGATATTTCAACCACATGCCAAATCATTTTCCATCACAGTGGATCTGGAGTAGTAAATGCACCTCCAAACATAATTTTTTTCCTGGCTGATAATCCATGACCGCATCAATACTAAAGATATGCTGCTCAGAAGACATTGGAATGTTTATAACAACCATAATTGTGTTCTTTGCCCTTGTCACACCCTGGAAGACTGGTCACACTTATTTTTTGAATGCAATTTTAATATTAGAATATGGACTTACCTTCAAATTGACTGGGGTACAGGATCTAGACCAGAGATTTTGAAACATGCAAAACAGAAATTCAAAGGTCCATGTTTCATTGAGATTGCTATTCTGGCCTGTTGAAATATATGGAAGCAGAGAAATGACAAGATTTTCAAACGAATAAGACCATCTTTCAGCTCTTGGAAATCTGGGTTTATCTGTGATGTTTCACTACTAAAATACAGAGTCAGAAAAAAGACCATCACAGATCTTAACTCCTGGATTGATGCCTTGTTGTAAATTATGTTTAGTTTCCTTCTCTTTTGTACATATTTTTTGTTTTAGTTTAATAGCTTGTACATAAGTCTTCTTGGTTTATTTTAATAAAGGACTGTGGGGGGCTCCCCTACAGTAAATATTCAAAAAACAATATTACTCAATATATAAATGTTCTTCCTTTTATCATTTACTATTGTAAAGATCCTTGATTACTTTTATAAGTTACATTTTGTAACTTATGTATTGAATAAAGATATGGAATGAATATTCATTTTCTTGATTATGTTATATTATTTAAAGTTTGAGTTACTAAATTTTATTGCTTGATTAAATAAGATTACTCAAACATAATTCTAATTCCTTTTAAATTATAATTCTAACACTCAAGTTGGAATTCAAATTTCATTTCCCAAACACACTAATCCATAAAGATCATGTCAAAGTTTATAACGATTATTCTCCAAGGCTATTCCTAAACTTAAAGAGTGAAAGAAACTTTGATCACTTTAAGTTTTTATTTAGCGAAATATTTACCCACATTTATTTATAGATGAATGCATGCAATTGCACATATTCCTAAATCTACCCTTCGTTGGTTCCTAAATGATGGGATGTTACAACCTTCTTGGTCACCATGGGGTTGAGCCCCACTTAGGCCAAAAGCCTAAGCTTGGGGGGAGGTACACCGACATCACACTCATCTATATATCATGTTTCGTCGGTTCTTTGTATATCCTTATTTCACTTTCTTTTTGTTTTTTGTCTCTTCTTTCTCAAATCACAAAAATACCAAAACTATTTTTGTTGTTTCTCTTGGTTTGTTTCTTTGCTTTTTAGCTTTAATTTTCCTTAAGAAAAATCCAAAAAGAATTTGCTTTGTTTGTTTTTGCTTTGTGTGCTTGCTTTGAAAAATCGAAAAAACCAAAAATATTTGTTGTTCTTCTTTGGTTTTGTGAAGTTCTTTGCAGGGGTTCAGCAGTCCTCAGTGAGTTTGGTTTCATGTTATTATTCAAGCCACACAAGTGAAGGGCAATAATGAAGATTAAGACAACTTGAGGTGTGGTAAGAGGCTAGTAACGAACTCTATTTGTTTTCATTTTTGTACATATACTCATCATTGTGAGCATGCTTAGTCTGTTCATGTAAGGTGTATGTTATTTATGGATGCTTAGTAGTTCTTCCTCTCTTATGATTAGCTCCAGCTTGCTAATAGTTTGTAGCGTGTCATATGAATGTTTGCTTGCATTGTTCTATTCATTACTTGGTATGATATTGTGGTATCCTCCTCTGAATGTTTCATGTGAATCGACTTGTCACATGCTCACGCATGCATATGACTAAACAATATTCAGTAAGCCTCGATGATTTATTTTGCCTCAGAGTTCTTGTATCACTTTCATGCCATAATTAGTCATGTTTTGTTGCAAGCATGATTATGATAGTTATTTCTCTCTCGTTTGTTAGTCCCTCTCTATTGCTAGCCTTCACTTGCACTCAGTATGAGCTCTACTTGTGCATCCAACTCCCCAAAACCAATATTTCCAATAGTGTCCACCATACCTACCTACTAGCATTATTTGCTATTTCCGTGCATATTCATTATGCCTTGTTTTCTTCCAAATAAAATGTTTGCTTGTTATGAGAAAGTTAGTTAGTAAAGCTCTCACGAACTTGATGGCACACTTTATTTCTTGCACTTAATAAACCTGAACCATTGTGACTATCCATGAAAGTTATATGCTTGCAAATTATAGGCTGGGAGTTAGCAGAACCGTGCTGTCAGGGGGAACGCTTTCAACACCTATAAATATTATACCCAGTTGATATCATGCTCTTTTGTTTGCGGATGTCGTCGGTGTGAAATAAAAGGGGAGCTTGTAAGTCCATGGAGTAATGTATATGTGTTAGAGAAACACCTGGTCCGCTAGCCTAAGCCATGCCTAATCCTGGTGGAAACTTGTAGCATAACCATAGTGAGCAATCTATGAAGCTTTCTTCTTATAAAAAAAGAGAGACATATGAAAATAGGAAAGATAGAAAAAAGTGCCATTTTCCCATGGAAAATAAGAAGAATGCTGAGATGCTCATTGTCTGCTTGCCTTGTCATTTTGATTATGGGATACCTCCTGTATCATGTGCAAGGGGTACCCCGTTGGCGGTTCTCTATCATACGCATGTATTTACTATGACAAGAACTTGCAAGTAACTAAAGTTGAGTAGCATGAGGAGCGGCCCTCGTACTCAAGGGACATGAGATTTCTAGTTTATGGTTTGTCAAGCATATAACTCATATTGGACCTCACTTTCAGCTTAACCATCTAAAGATGCCTATGATAGCGAAATGAGAGCTCAAAGCTAATGACTATAATACTTTCAGCATTTGGAAGCCTTTCAAACTTTTCAAAACCTTTTCACTTCCTTGTTGAGTCACCACTTATTCTATGAGCACCTTCTTGAGAGCATAGTTGTCATTCTTAGTTTAATGTGCTTGTCTCAAAACATGGTTAATTATGTCATGACTTTGATGCCTGTATCTATGATATCTTTACTTCTAGTCTTCACTTGAACTTCAGAGGTGCCTTGGCATTTATGTTGTGCTCCACAAACAAAGGCAAGCGAGATACCACTCTATCATACCTTTTTATGAGCATTGCAATGTTGCTTATGTTTATGTTTCATGCTACTTATTATTATTGAGTTGGAATATCTTCATAGCTTGCAATGACTATTGAGTAGACTTAGTTGCATACTCCTTATTATGAATTTTCTAAGTATCTACTCATGTGATGAGAATATTTAAATCATATGAAGCAAATGTGTTCGTGAAAGTTCTTTTATCACACTCAGTTTTCAACTGAATTGCTTGAGTACAAGCAATAAGCTAAGCTTGGGGGAGTTGATACGTCCAAAACATATCTACTTTTCCGAACACTTTTTCTATTGTTTCTCCTCTAAACTTGTGTGATTTGGATACAACTAACCTGGACTGACGCTGTTTTCATCAGAATTACCTTGGTGTCTAGTTTTTGTGCAGACAATCAACTATCAGGAAAAAACCGGAAAATATGCCAAAAATCCTATTTCACCAGAAGATTCACTTGGATGCTTTATCTTATTTATCTGTAATTGCCCTAGATCTTAAAGTTACATGTCTAGTCTCGTCCATGCAACGCCCATCCATCCATCTTAAAGTTACATGTCTAGTCCTGTTGTTTGCTACTATTGTTACTATTGCCTTTATTTTACCAATGTTGTTACTTTGCTATTGCTACTACAAAACTGTTACTATTGATAAACTACTGTGAGCAAGACTATTTCCAAGTGCAGCTGAATTGACAACTCAGTTGATAAGGCTTATAAGTATTCTTTGTCTCCCCTTGTGTCGAATCAATAAATTGGGTAATACTACCCTCGAAGACTGTTGCGATCCCTTATACTTGTGGGTCATCAAACACTAACTCCAGCTCCCAAATCACACAAAGCCGTTCTAACATAATTATTTTTGATAGAGCAAGGAATAGTTTGGATACCTGGATCTCCAAGCTTCTTTGGAACCTTAACATTGAAGGAGTAATTAGCAAGCAAAGTGGAAATTTCTTCATTAGGAATCTTCCTTTCATTAGAGACAATATCCTTCATATACTTTGTATAAGGGGGCAACTTAATAGCATCAGTCAAAGGAATTTACAAAAATAAAGGTTTCATCCACTCACAAAACTTGTTATAGTGTTCTTCTTCCTTTGACTTGTGTTTCTTATCAGGGAAAGGCATTGGTTTTTGAACCCAAGGTTCTCTTTCACTAGCATGTTTATTAGCAACAAAATCTTCCTTAGTGTACTTAGTTTTCTTAGTGTGCCTCTCAGGTTCCTCTTCAATTTCTTCTTTATCAGGAGCATAATTTTTATCATTACCACTTTCAGTTTCAGCATCAGAGACAAATATACTATTAGGATCTATACAGGTTCAGAAGATTCTAAAACTGCTTTATGTTTCTTCTTCTTCCTCTTAGAAGAAGTACCTCTATTTTCAAATTGTTGAGTGATACGTCCATTTTGCATCACTATTCTACATCATAATTTACTACTATTCATTAATATATTTCATATTAAGAGGTGATGCCTATGTTGTTTCATCTATTTTTGCATGATGGATGATTCTTGGAGGATGAACTGATGGAGTTAGAATTCTGATGGAAAAGGAGGTGTTTGGATGCAATTTTGCGAAGATCAGAAAATACCATAAAATACATGGAAAATCCTATTTTTCTAGAAGACAAAGGATGCTAGAAGGGAGGCTGAGATGGGCCACAGGGGCCCACACCCCCCATGCGTTTGCCACTCTGGGTCGTGCCACCAGGGGGTGTGGCCACCCTGTCCCACCTCCTACTCCGCCCTTTCGCATATATCTTCTCCTCAAAACCCTAATACACAAGGAGCGACCACAGAAATAGTTTGCCGCCTCTACGGGGCGGAAACTACTGAGAGAGAAAGAGCTCTCCGACAGACAGATTTCTGATGGGGAAATTCCTTCCCGGAGAGGGGAGATCATCGCCATCAACACCGTCATCAAGCTAGACTTCATCGGGATCATCGTCATCATCATGCACACCACCATCTCCACCAGCATCATCATCACCACTCCATCCCGTTGTAATAATTGTGTTGAATCTTGCATACTTCTTAGGGGAAACTTTCCTGGTGTTGATTACTTTTGTAGTTGATGCTTGTGAGTGAAACCATTGAATTATTGTCTATGTTCAGATTGTTATTCATCATCATATCATCTCTGATCTTGATCCATATGATGTCTCATGATTAGTTCGTTTAGTTCTTGAGGACATGGGATAAGTCATGTTGTTAGTAGTGGAATTGTGTTGAGGTATTATTCAATGGATTGATATTTAAGTTGTGGTGTTATTCTTCTAGTGGTGTCATGTGAACGTCGACTACATGATACTTCACCTTTATGGGCCTAGGGGAATGCATTGTGTATTTGGCTACTAATTGTGGGGTTGCCAGAGTGACAGAAACCTGAACCCCCGTTAGGAAACCTTTGCACAAGGGAGTGTAGGATCTCAGAGTTTAAGGCTGTGGTTAGGTTTTTATCTTAATTACTTTCTTGTAGTTGCGGATGCTTGTAGGGGGTTTAATCATAAGTATGTATTTTTCCAAGTAAGGTCGGTACATTAGTTCAGGTTCACCCACACAACACTTACCAAACCAAAGAAGATTAATCAGCTATATGAAACGAAAGCACTAGATAGTATTCCCATGTGTCCTCAAGAATGATTGGTCCTCATAAGTAATGCAACCGGCTTGTCCTTTGCGAAGAAAGGATTTGGCCACTTGCTACAATTATTTGTTGTCTTTATTTACTTGCACTTTATTTCTTTGCTTTATCAAAAAACCCTAAAAATCCGTTTGCTAAGTATTTACAGATATTTCCTGCTCCAAACCACTAGTCAACACCTTCTTCTCCTTGTTGGGATCGACACTCCTATTTATCAAAAGTACTACGATACACCCCCTATACTTGTGGGTCATGAAGACTATTTTTTGGGCCGTTGCCAGGGAGTGAAGCGCTATTGAAGAGTGGAACTAGTAAAGGAAACTTCTACTATGAGTATTTCTTTTTATTTCTGTTTGCTACTTTGTTTCCAATATAGATAAACCACTTGGTTTCCTGTTTGGCAAAGATACTACCACTGCTAGGGTAGTGGATGAACCACCAGCTGTTGAGATAGATCCTTTTAAGATACCTACAAGAATTGTTGATCATGTTATGGATAATTATTATTTTGGAGATGGAACTGTCCATCCTGGTGATCACTTTCTTTTTATCCATGAATTATGCGGGTTGTTCAAGTGTGCAGGTATCACAACGGAACAAGTTAAGAAGAAGTTACTCTCTATATCATTGAAAGGAAGAGCTGAAGAATTGTATAAGCTGCTGAAGAATGGACAATCTATGGAATAGGAGGAAATATTACCTCTCTTTTATTCTAAATTCTGTCCTCCTAGTGAGATTCATAAGGATAGGAATCAAATATATAACTTTTCTCCTCGTGATGGAGAGAGTATAGCTCAAGCTTGGGGGGATTGAAGTTACTAATGCTTAAATATCCTATTCATGAACTCCCTAATAATATTATTATCAATAACTTTTCTTCATGATAAAGATTTATTAGATGCTTCTTTTGTTGGATCATTCACACGTATGAAGGAAGAAGCTAAATGGTATGTTCTAGACTGTATTCAAGAGAATACTGAAGCATGGGAGAATGACAAAGGAAGAAAGTCAGGTATACATTATGATTATGAATGCATTAAATCTTTTATGGGAACTGATAACTTTCTTGACATTAGTACTAAGTATGGTCTTGATTCTAAAAGTATTGCCAATTGTTTTAAGGCCTTTGCCTCTTATATATAAATTCCTAAAATGAAGTGGGACAAGTACCATGCACCTTATAAAGATGTTGTTAATCATGTTCATGTTAGAAACGCTGAAGTTTGTACTATTGATCCTATTTTGCCTGAGCCTTATATTGAGAAAATACCTTTCCCTGCTAAGGTAAAGGAACATTCTATTATAGCTAATGTGGTTAGCAGAAGTGCATAGAAAATTGTTGAACCTGATGAACAAATAAATATTGAGCTAGTAGTAGCCATTGTGAAAGATCTTGTCACTAAAAATGTAGAAGATGGGCACATTATATTTTGTGAATATGCTTCTAATATTGTCTCTCATCCTAGTAAATCTAGGAAAGCTAGTGTCCTTGTGCTTTCTGTTAGAATTGGTGATCATTGCTATTATGGTTTATGTGATATTGGTGCAAGTTCTAGTGCTATTCATTATGAGATTTACAAAGAAATTATGCATGAAATTGGTCCTTGTGAACTTGAGGACATTGATGTGGTTATTCACCTTGCTAATAGAGAGACAGCCTGTCCAATTGGCATTGTAAGAGATGTGGAAGTCCTTTGTGGTAAGACTAAGTATCCTGCAGATTTTCTAGTGCTTGGTTCAGCAGCTAGTTAGAATTTTCCTATCATTTTTGGTAGACCTTTCTTGAGCAGTTGTGGAGCTATTATAGATTGTAAGAAGGATAAAGTTTTAACTAAGTTTCATGGAGAATCTTATGAGTTTATTTTTTCCAAATCTGCTAAAGCTCCTTATGAAAATATTTTGCCTAATGAGGAGTTTAGGGTTGAATAACTTGCTTCTATTGATCCAGTTTATGACCTTATACCTCTTTTTGATGATTGTAAGTATGCTCATTCTGATGATAAAGTTGTTTCTTGTGATAGTTATATTGTAAACTTTATTCAAAGTGCTACTGAAAGTTGTTATGAGAGAGGGAAACATGGTTTTATGCATCTCAATAATATTAAGTTTCCCCGCTTTATGTTGAAAGCTTTGAAGTTGCACTTGTTTTGTCTTCCTATGCTAGTTGCCTTCTGTTTCAATAACTTGTTTTCTTATGAAACTCCCTTGCATAGGAAGTGGGTTAGACTCAAATGTGTTGGATATTTTCTTCTTGATGCTCTCTTTCACTTCAAATCCATATCTCCTATGAGAACATGTAACACCCTCGCCTGATAAGGCTGAGTTCATGTGTATAGTGCCAATCCCTGGATCGGTTCACTGGCACACACAGTACAAAATTATACCAAATATAACTGTGCATCATAAATACAACGAATATGATCCAGAATTTACATTATTTATTCAAGTACACAGCGGAAAACGAATACAAGGTAGATCTCCATCCTTCAAATGTGCCACAGGAGAACAAATGTTGAGTGGAGTCTCACGACCTATGAACGATCACTCAGATACGATATAACCTACAACATGAAACGTTGCAGCCACGAATGGTCAATACATTGAATGTATGGCAAGTAGGCTAAAGTGGTTAACAACAGATCTATCAACTACATGCTTATTTGGCCAAGTGGAGTTCAGGATCATTTGCATAAAGCAACAGTTTTATCCTAACACTTGTAACAAAGTAGTTTTCCGATACGATAAATAGGACACTCTGGTTCACTCCCAGGTGCTCCTACCCAATTATGTTCACCCAACAAGTTTTAAGTAATTTAAGAAATAAGGATGAGTGAGAAATATCATAGCATCAGTATCAGGTCGCTCAAATTGTCCATAACCGGGGTGCTCAAATTGTCCATAAATAGGACACTCTGGTTCACTCCCAGGTGCTCCTACTCTGGTTCACTCCCAGCACTTAGTTTATACACCCTGGAGGGGTTAGTACATTTTACCCATGTGACTTGGCCAGCCCAGCTCGTACCACCACTCTCATATTGGGTGATGATAGGGAGAAGTCCAAGAAGGAACCGTTCGGGAAGTAGCTCCCCAATCCCGACGCGCACCGGTCCAACCTACACTATCTACATCTCTGGATATGCGGGTTCGAGTTACCACAACCTACTGAGTTCAACCAACCGCCCATTCCATTATTGGCACATGGTTGCACACGAAAGCTTCCAAACAAAGAAACCAATCATTTCTCAGTGTCCTGAGCGGCATTCCCCACCAAAATCCACACTCGATGACCCAATCAATGCCATTCCGCCCAGGTGGTTCATTAAAACATGTTGGTTTGTCATTTAGCAAAACATAAGCCTTTCAAAACATATAACTTTTCATGATGTGATTCCCTTCCTCGTCTAAATAGCATAGCTAAGCAATCTACCAATACGATGGCTCATAAACAAGGAATACTAGGGAATAATATGGGATATAGCATAGCATATACACATCAATTCCTACATATGCAATTCTACAAAAACATCTATGATGCATAGGAAAACAATAGGACATTTATGACCAAGATAGCACCACTTGCCTTTGTTGTAGATGTAGTCGATTATATAATCCTCACAATCCTCATAGATATAATGGTTGCACTCGTCATAACCACAACACTTGCAATCATAATAGTTGCAATCACACACGTTGCACTCCTCGCAATCTATCGAGCAAACAATTGCATACAATCATAAACAATAGCACATAGAGATCAAACAAATGCAACAAATGCATGCATGGCAATTTAATGAGTCACAATGGTTGCATTTAGTGTTCTGAACATAGTTAGATTACATGATGCATGTGGAAAGTCATTTAATGCACTAAAGCTTTTATTACTAAAGTTGTATCGATTTAATATGGTGTATACCACTTTAATTGAACTAAAGATGTTTATGTCGTATTAAATTGTGAACTAGATGCTACTGGATAGATAATGCAATTTAGAGATAGTGGCAATTTGAATCACCTACAAAGGAGTTATAGGTATTTTCCTATGATTAAAACACTATTTCAATGGGTTTAAATATTTCTATATGAATTTCTGTTTTAACAGTACCAAATAATTTGTCATGCAATTTCTCTGTATAGCTATTGTCAATACAAAACCTTAGCACTTGGATTCACCCTAATCGGAGTTATAGATATTTTTGTATGATTTAAATAGTGTTTAATGGTTTTAAATGATTCATATAGTTTCTGTTGTCTAAAAATCAAACTAAAATTATATCTGTAATCTGCACGGAATTGTGATTTCAGGGACATATTATTTGTAATTTTCTGAATAGTATTTATTTTCTTATGAATTTATTACTCTAAATAGGCCATTAAACCATTTAAATCTTCACGGCAAAATCTTACAGTAAAATGCTGAACTAATTGCATATTGATGATCTACATGGAACCAGCTTTCCATCGGTATATCATTTATATTTTTGTGACAAGCAATTAATTTACTATGAACGTAATGATTTATAAAGCCATTAAAACTAATTAAATTGCTACGGGTTAAATAGTCGGCAAAGGCTAGATCCAACCAGATATTTTTAAAGTACATTACAGTAGCTTCAATTGGACATATTGTTCATATTTTTCGGAGTTACAGATAATATTCTATGAATTTATTAACCTAAAAGACCATTAAAACTAATTAAATTACTGCAGTAACCACGTACAGTAAAAGTTGGATCTATTCTGATAAGATGATTTTACGTGAAATTATCTTCAATTTGATATATTATACGCAATTTTTGGACGTGGTATGAATTTCTACTGATTTTTACAAGTTAGATATATAATATGCAATTTTAAATTCGAACGGAATATTCCAGAAAATATTTCGCTGACTGGACAGGTTGACTTTGCATGCTGACTGGAACTAGATGTTGACCTTACATTGACGTGGCGTTGATGAGGAAGATGACCGGGATGACGACATGGCACGCACCGCTTCGATTGGATCTCGACCGTCTGGATAGGATCCGGTGGCTAGAAGAAGAGATTGACCCGATTTTGGCTCAGAATAGACAAGAAATAGATCTGTGTTAGAGAGACAAATCCGTAGGTCAAATTGAAAAACTCAGAACATGAAAGTTGTGGGGAATCATTATTCCTACCTTCTCACCAAAGGAATTTGGATTTGAAGAAACGAGCGCGAGTAGATCTTGGATTTACACCGTAAAATTTGAAATATTGCGATACGAAATTCTCCGGCTGTGGTGGATGAAAAGAGGTGAGGTTTGTCGGGATTGAAAGATTTCGACGATCCCTACAACTTTCATTTTTTGACCGAAATCAAACGACGAAGTCTAGATGGGTTAAAAAGCGAAACAAGATTCGGGCATATGTAGATTCGGGATTTCGAGAGGAAAAACTCATACAGCTGTGGCTCCACGAGTTTATATGGAGGTTTAGGATGGTTTAGAGATAGGCCTTGAAGTAGGGAACAAGCAGAAACAAACGGAAGTTGATTCGGAGTTGTAGATAAAAAGTTATAGTAGTTTGAGTAGAGATAGGTTTAATAAAACGGATTTTGCACGCTTTTTGGAGCAATTTGGGCACGTACGTGCGCGCGTGGCTGCTCCCGGTCGCTGGCTCGGTCCGGTGGGCCGGCGGCCTGCCTAGTTTTTTTTACTTGTTTCCCTTATATCTTTTGCATACGAACTTCAAATGACATGATTCTTGTTTCTAAATTTTTCTAAAATCGAATAGATCATTATAGGATCAAATTTGTAATCTTTTTACTAGTTTGGAAGTAGTGGGTTTATAAATCCTTGTATATTTCATTTTATTTATATCTTTATGTGTTTGTATTTATTTCATAACTTTTTCATACTAGCTCCAAATGAGCTCAATTTTGTTTCTAAAATTTTGTAATATTAATTGGATCTCTTTAGGCTATAACTATCAATAAATTTATGCCTTAGCAATAGTGGGTTTTATAAAGTCAATTTAATTACCCTTAGGAACATTTGGGCGAATCAACTATAGGATTTAGATACCAGGATTTGGATTTAGTTTGTGAGAACTTTGCATGGATGTAATGAAATGCTTATGAATGCTTCGTGATTTTAATTTTGAAATCTTGCTTACCAGTTCTACAATCCCTAATCAATCCATGCCCTTTTGCCTATATGGCTACTTAGGTCTTAACAAAAGAATATAAGATTTTGAATTCATGGTTGAGAGGATTTTCTATTCAAAAAGTTTCTTCTCTTTGAGAATTTTGAACATAGTCAAACAATCAATCAAACTTATTTATTTATTTCACATTCCAAAATTAGGAGAATTTTGGGATGTGACAAAACATCATCAAAATTAAGAGCTTTTGGGAGACAACCCATATTAGTTTGCTTTGGGTCTTTGTTTATTTGAGTCTTGGAAGTTATTACCCCTGTAATAACCGCTCCTTATCCTTTTTTTTCTTGGTTTTTGTGTGTAACACCCCAGTTTTAGTTAATCTTATATTAGGGTTTGTTTGTGCATCATGAGCACCATGTTTTAAATTGTGCATTAAAGCAAAACAAATCAAACCCTAAAACTCTATTTTTCCCCTCTCTTTGAAATGCATTCAAAAGGTTTTGTAATTTGAAAAGTGCCAAAATATTGGAGCTCGAATGGACTAAAGGGCCCCACACTATTTCATATACTTTATAAAAGCCTCTAGTATTTTTGAATGATTCAAAAACAGAAAGAAATTTGAAATTACAAAATAGAAATCAAAAACAGAAAATGGAAAAGTTTCTGCAATAAAAAAATGAGTAACAGCCAACCAGGCCGCGCAACCCAGTCTCTTTCTCTTCCTCCCTCTGTTTCCTGTGGCCCAGTCCGGCCCAACTTCGGTCCAACACGAGGCCCATACCGGTTCACTCCTCTGTCGTCTTCTTCTTCCTCGCGATGGAGAGAACCTGCTCACTATCGACGCAGCAGCGCTCGCCGGCGCCAAGATGTGTGCCACCGACCGCCGCCGCCGCCCCCGGATGACTACATGTACTCTACACCGATGCCCAGTAACCCTATCTGTGTGCCTTTTCTCCTCTCCCTCTCTCAAACTCGTCCCTGCAAAAAAACACCAAACCCTAACCTTCATACCTCGCTGACGCCACGCCATCTCCGGTCGCCCCAAGGTCCCTAGATCACGCTCATGTGACCGCCTTGACCTCCTCTATCATTTGCCCCAAGAATCGTAATCCGGGCGGCTTCTAGACGCCTCAATCGCTACCTCCTGTCCGAACTCCGGCCACCGTATTCACAGGTGATTTCGGCCGTGCCATGCTTCGTCGACCCTCTACTCGCGCTCCTGGTGAGCTGGCCGGTTCTTTGGAGCCTTCCCACCATCTTCCTCTCTCTCTGTAGCTCGCTCCCGCCGTGCACTGCCTCCCGCCTCCGCAGTATCGCTCACCGCCGTTGATTCCTGCGACCAACTTGCCCAGCGTCGCCAGTTTCTGGATCCTCGCATCTATGCACCTCCAATGCCCCATCCACGCAAGCGCACACGCCTTCCTCCGCCGTCTCGCGCCGCCATATGGCCCGTTGGCCGGCGAGCCAACGTGGCACCCGTGTGGCATCCACGTGGTGCCTGCGTGGCCAGGTCCCACCCGTCTATCTCTCTGGCTAGACCAATCCACGGTGAAGAAAGCCCTGACCCCACCTCGCGTGTGTGCCTGCTGAGGTGGCCCTGGGGCCCCTCTGTCAGCCACTGCGGCTAGGTACTATCTGGGTGAAAAAAGTTTAAGTTGTTTAATAATTTTAGAAAAGGTTTTAATAATTCTAGAAATTACTTTAAATTTGTAAATTCAATATCTAATGATTTATAAGTCAGAAAAATATGAATAATATATCAAAATGTTCAGAAAAATGAAACCTAGCTATCTGAGCTATAATCATGAATTGCTCAACAACTTAAGTGGCAAGTTTAATTAGAAGAACAAAATAACCCCTCTCATATGTTCCGGAGTTTCTCCGAGTTAGGGTTTCTACCCCTCGGAACCCCGATTAATTTGTCGAGCATGTTTTATGGTTTCAATTCAATACAATTTAACTTGTCATATCATCATCCTTGCTTGGGCATTGCATCGATGCCATTGTTGATTGTTTCCCTTCCTTTCCGGTGTTTGCTTCTTCTCGGTAGAATACGATATCGATATCGAGATCGAAGACAGAGATCAAGACCATCAAAGACCAAAGATCGACGAACAATACTTGACCAACTATAACCAAGTCAAGTACAAGGCTTCCGGAGATCTTCTTATCTGTTATCAACTGGCAAAGGCAAGCATAGACCCACCATGATATAATCCTATGATTTTGAAAGCATTTCAATTCTACCATAATGCATACGATTCTACTGTGGTCTTTTATCTATAGATAAGTGTATACTATCTATTGCATTACTCCCTTTTGAGCTTATATTACCTGATCCACTTCTCCTAGCATAACTAGGTTTGGCTTGTGTGCACTGCTAGAGCTATTATATGTGTCTACTTATCCATGCATAGCTGTCAGTCTGGTCCATCCAGATGATGTATCAAATGCAGAGACTCTAGTATGACAGGAGAATGTGATGAGATGATATCAGAGGTGATATGAGTTAATCATGCTAAGGCTTGTATGGGAGGCCACAGTGGGATGTGGTTTTTCTAGTCCCATGCTCGCCACCACTAGGAACTGAGTTCTTGCCTTTAGAACCGAGACAAGCGTACAGCCACACGGGGCTTGGGAACCCCTCGCCTGATTAACTTGCCTAGTAGATTCCATGAGTCACATAGTTTGGGCATTCCATTCGACATATGCATAGAAAACCTTTTGAAAGATTTGTCGGGTGCAGGTGCATTCATAACAGGTAGGTAAGCATGGCCGAGGTTGCTTGGGGTAGATGGCGCCCCTGGTAAACCAATCTCGCCTCACATCTTTAAGTACCAGCTTCGGTATTTTACCCGTTATGGCGGAACCATACTTATTGCGTGACTCATGGTCTCGGCGAAAGCAAGGTAAAGGTCGTGGCCAACCACCCTCTGCCAGCCTTCCAAGAAAGAGGGCTAATAGCTTGGCATTAAGAGTCGGTTGGTACGTGTGGGTAAAGTTGTACACCCCTGCAGGGTAATAATCTTTTCGAAAAGCCGTGTTCACGGTTATGAACGCTTGGCGACCAGATTCTAAGATCATAGAGAACTAAAACCTAATCGTAAAACTTGGTAGATCAACGTGTGCTTATGGATGCTTCCTCATGGGTACGAGGGGGTGATCCTAGTTCAGATGATGATGACTTGGTGGATATCAAAAGATGATGATCAATATTTCGGAGATGTCGCTCTCACTAGACGAGCTACTTCTCCCTCTTGTTTTATAAACAAAAGATGGCTTTATGCAAAACAACTCCACCAGCCATAAGTCTTGCGGAGTACACCCTGTACTCACCCTTGCTTTGTTGATACTTTGGGCAGAGTAAGTGTTCCCGGAAGATCAGTTTGGTACTACATCAACATCGACGAGTAGCTTGGGGTTCCCGGCCGGCAGCCTAGAATCTATGGGCTGGGACGTCATCGTTATGCTTCAGGCCTCTTAGGCCATTTATTAAGTTTGCTATACTTAATAGCATAATTTTCCTTCCGTTGTTTGATGTTTGTGGTCAGTGTCCTCTTCTTGTAATAATTTGGTTCTCTGCTCAGTTATGAGCTTGCTGGAATAAATTTTGTGTCGTAGGGTCACTGTTGTGTTACTGATACTCCACTGGATATTCTCGAGCTCAAGGTTAAGCTTATATCAGACGGAGGTCTGGGATTTGTTTAGCCCTGATCCCGGGGGTGTCATATTGTGTCAAGATCAACCTCTTTTGAGAAGCAGGTGAGTTGTAAGAAGTTGTCCTAGGACAGATTTTGGTGCTGCATTGTAAAAATTCGTGAAAAATCTCAGTACGTCAGATGGAGTTGTAATTTTTTGTTCTTGTGCCCCAAGTTGTTATCCAACTTTCGTTAGTTTTACACGTTTTGATTTGAGCAACATAAGATTTTAGAAAAAACCAATATCTACCTGCTGGTCTGTTTTGACAGATTTCCGCCATCATTTGCATTTTCCTTTTAAATAGATTTCCTTCCAGATTCTTTTTGGGCTTTTGAAAGGAGTTGCTACAGTATCTTTTGTTTTGATGGATTTCAGTTGAAATTTGAACCAAAAGGTTCTTTGTTTTTGCATACACTAGTGTTGCTAATGAAGATTGTGTGAGGCTTTATATGAAAGGAACTTTCAATTGTTGGAGAGAAGGAATCTACAGAGTCTATTCCCGAATAGGTAAAAAATTTCAACTGAATGTTCACAAAAAAATTTCTTTTTATTTTTTGCAGTTTTTATTCCATACAAAAGGTAATGAGTCGAAACAGGGGAGGAAACGGAGCCTGCGTGGGCCACACCTCCTAGTAGCGCGGGCCCTCCCTGGTCATGCCACCAGGGGGTGAGACCACCCCGGAGTCCGTCTCCGTCCCGTTTTCGCACAGTACCTTCCTTATGTCGTAAAACTTCGTAATATATAATCACCCGGATCCCCCAAGGTTCACATATCATGTTATCGTCATGTTTTCGTTTCAATCTGTTTCTGTCAGGAAATATTCTCAGTTTTAGAGGCACCATGGTATCCGCCAACAACAAGGGCAAGAATCCGGGGAAGAAGAAATGATCACAGTTAGGCGCTAAGACATAAATTGGAGCATAGAGGAGGAAGCAAAGAACATGTCAGCAGGCATGAAGGGACCAGCTGCCATGGGATCAAGGGAAATAAAACCTACTTTTTTAGGGGCAATTAACAATGGACGTGCTTTTTTCTCATAATATGCAGGGAATGATGACCTCTATTCCAGACTTTAGTTCCTGACCTAAGGCAGTGGAAGCCCTTCGAACCACTAATGAGTTTTGTGATAAGTACCAAGCTCTCAGGAGGATGGTGTATATACTTCAAGAGGAGAATAATAGGCTTCGTAAGATGCTGGAGGGTTTCCTCACCCTGAACAAAACACCACCACCGAAGGAGTATTTCCTCATCAGGTTTTGGCATCCCCTTAGTTTGTTCCAAGCTTGGGGAGTGCCGCTGTATCACATCATTATCTTTCATCTTTTTACCTTTTTAGTAGAGTCATACCTTGAATAGAGAAGTTATCATATAGGATGGTTTGCATTGTGGAAGTATCTCTCCTTTAGTTGGTTATCTATGTATCCCTTGGTGTGAGTGCCTTTATGGAATATTAATGAGAAGTTTCATCTTTTACTTTTTGAACATCTTATTTTAGTTTGCAATATCTATTATATGATTAATCTTGTTGATTATTATTGGTATCACTTTGGGAGCATCAAGTAAATCTAAATTGGTTTTGGCAAACCGAGAGCTGGTCATTAGCAATACTTTTTGAGGTTTGAAAGGAAAAGTGAAAAGCACTTACATGTATTTTATATTATTTTCCTTCTTTCTTGATTGGCTCATAAGATTAGTATTCTTTATTTAAGATCTTTTGTGTTTTCAAGGAAGGTTGCATGTTTGACTTTATTACTTGTATGTTTGCTTGTTTTCTTCAACTCTTTTGCTTGCTACCCAGCCTTGCTAGCCAAAAACCTGTACTGAGAGGGAATACTTCTCATGCATCCAATCCATTAAACTTAAACCTATGTCATTTGTGTCCACCATATCTAACTATTAGCATTATTGCTATTCTGAGTAAATTCTCGAGTTTCGTCTATCTTTCAAATAAAAAATTCTTTTGTTATGTGAAAACTAGTTAGTAAAGCTCTCACGAACTTGATGGCACACCTTATTTTCTTGCCCTTAATAAACTTGAACCATTGTGTCATCTATGTTGTATATGCTTTCACTTAGAAGTTGGGAATTAGCAGAACTGTGCTATCACGGGGAACGCTTTCAACACCTGTAAATATGTACCCCGTTGATATCATGACCTTTTTGTTTGTGGATGTCGGCGGTGTGAAATAAAAGGGGAGCTTGTAAGTCCATGGAGTTATGTATGTGTGTTAGAGAAACGCATGGGACGATAGCCTAAGCCATGCCTAATCATGGTGGAAACTTGCAGCATCACCATAGTGAGAAATCTATGAAGCATCCTCAGAAAAAATTTATACATAAAAAATAGAGAAGAGAAAAAAATATTTGCACCATTCTCATGGTAAATAAAAGGATCGCTGAGATGCTCACTGTCTGTAGCCTTATCATTTTGATATGGGCAAGCTCCCGTGTCATGGGGCAAGGGGTACCTCATTGGCGGTTCTCTATGGTACACATATACTTACAATGACAAGAACTTACCGGTGACTAAAGTTGAGTAGCATGAGGAACGACCCTCATACTCAAGGGACATGAGATTGCCAACTTATATTTCATCAAAAATATACTCCATCTTTGTTCACTTTCACCTTAATCACCTCAAGATTCTTATGATAGGGGCAATGAGAGCTCAAATCTAGTAAGTACCATAATCTTTTGAAAGCTCTTTATGAAACTTGAAATCTCTGCATCCCTCTGCGAAGGGCCTTTCTTCTACTTCTTAGTTGAGTCAGTAAACCTATTCCTCTCTATGTCCAGCAAGCAATTGAGTTGTTGTGTTTCAATCATTCATATGATGATTTATTCAATCGTGTTTCTTATCTTCCTTGTTTTACACAAAACTCTTATCTTAATGAGTATTACTTTGAAAGCCATCATTGTGAAAAGCCTTTTATGTTTCAGCAAAAGGACTCCTGTTATAAATTTCTTTACAAAAGGTTTGCTTGAAAAAGTATGATTTGTCATTTGATCTCTAACCAAGAACAAAGTTTGCCATTACCAATTATGATCTATCTTTATGCATCTTTATTGTGACTCCCATACTCGTTGCAAGTTAAGTTATATAATGGTGAGTTGCTTTCTATTATGAGTTGTGTATAGTTAAGTGTGATGCTTCTTGTCCGTTTTCTTTTTATCGAATCTTCACTCCATAAACCTGTGGGCATGTTTACTGAGCTTAGTTTTCGCTTGGGGACAAGCGAGGTCTAAGCCTGGGTTAGTTGATACGTCCATTTTGCATCACTATTCTACATCATAATTTACTACTATTCATTGATATATTTCATATTAAGAGGTGATACTTATGTTGTTTCATCTATTTTTGCATGATGGAGGATGAACTGCCGGAGTTAGGATTCTGATGGAAAAAGCGATGTTTGGATGCAATTTTCGCGAAGATCAGAAAATACATGGAAAATCCTATTTTTCTTGAAGACAAAGGATGCCTGAAGGGGAGGCTGAGATGGGCTACAAGGGGCCCACCCCACCCCCCATGCACGGGACACCCTAGGCCGCGCCACCAGGGGGTGTGGCCACCCTGGCCCACCTCCTGCTCAGACCTTTCACCTATATCTTCTCCTCGAAACACTAATACACAGGGAGCAAACATAGAAAGATTCCGCTGCCTCTGTGGGGCGAAAACTACAGAGAGAGAAAGAGCTCTCCGGCAGACAAATTTCTGCCGGGGAAATTCCTTCCTGGAGAGGGGAGATCGTCGCCATCAACACCATCATCAAGATAGAATTCATCGGTATCATCATCATCATCCACACCACCATCTCCACCAGCACCATCATCACCACTCCATCCCATTGTAACAATGTGTTGAATCTTGCATAGTTCTTAGGGTAAACTTTCCCTGTGTTGATTACTTTTGTAATTGATGCTTGTGAGTGGAACCATTGAATTATTGTTTATGTTCAGATTGTTATTCATCATCATATCATCTCTGATCTTGATCCATATGATGTCTTGTGAGTAGTTCATTTAGTTCTTGAGGACATGGGATAAGTCATGTTGTTAGTAGTGGAATTGTGTTGAGGTATTATTCAATGGATTGATATTTAATTTGTGGTGTTATTATTCTAGTGGTGTCATGTGAACGTAGACTACATGATACTTCACCATTTATGGGCCTAGGGGAATGCATTGTGTATTTGGCTACTAATGGTGGGGTTGCCGGAGTGACATCAACCTGAACCCTCATTAGGAATCATTTGCACAAGGGAGTGTAGGATCTCAGAGTTTAAGGTTGTGGTTAGGTTTTTATCTTAATTAATTTCTTGTAGTTGCGGATGCTTGCAGGGGGTTTAATCACAAGTATGTATTAGTCCAAGTAAGGTCGGTACATTAGCACAGGTTCACCCACACAACACTTATCAAACCAAAGAAGATTAATCAACTATATGAAACGAAAGCACTAGATAGTATTCCTATGTGTCCTCGAGAATGTTTGGTCCTCATAAGTAATACAACCGGCTTGTCCTTTGCTAAGAAAGGATTGGGCCACTTGCTGCAATTATTCGTTGTCTTTATTTACTTGCACTTTATTTCTTTCCTTTATTAAAACCCCCTACAAATACGTTTGCTAAGTATTCACAGAGATTTCCTACTCCAAACCACTAGTTAACACCTTATGCTCCTCGTTGGATCGACACTCCTATTTATCGAAAGTACTATGATACACCCCTATACTTGTGGGTCATCATTGACAATCCTGATCAATTCTTTTAGGATATCCCTCGGGATATAAAGGATCTTGAGTGGAAGCACCACTCCTAATTCTAATTTCATAAGCATGTTTATCTCTAGAAGCATTAACTAGCATATCTTTTTGTACTTTAGAAAGTTGATCAATTTGAGTTTGAACCATTTTAAAATGTTTAATAAGCATTTTAACATCATTGGAGGTTCTTTCCACAATATATTTCAACTCATTAATAGCTCTAGAGTTTCCCATTAAATGATTCTGCACTTGCTTATTAAAATTATCTTGCTTAAGAATAAAGATATCAAAATCTTATAAGCATTGATCAGGAGGTTTACCATAAGGAATATCACCTTCATCAAAATGTTGGAGAGAGTGTACCTCAATAGTGGATGAGTGGGAAATTGGCTTACATAATTCTTCTATAGGAGGTAAATTCTTCACATGTTCAGATTTAATACCCTTCTCCTTAAGACATTTCTTGGCTTCCTTCATCACTTCATCATTTAATTCAATCACTCCCCTTTTCCTTGGTGTTGGTGTTGGGGTTGGCTCAGGCACAGTTGGTTCAGGTGTACTTTGCTCAGGTGTAGTCCAGTCATCATAATTCTTGCTTATTTTAGCCATTAAATCCTCCGTTTCTTTAGGAGTTCTTTTCCTGAAAACACAATCAGCAGAACTATCCAGGTATGTCCTAGATTCATCAGTTAGTCCATTATAATATATATCAAGAAGCTCATTTTTAGGTAATGGACATCTAGGATGTGCATGAATCAAAGCACAGAACCTTGCCCATGATTCAGGCAATTTATCCTCTTCTCCCTGTTTAAAATAAAAAAAGTTTCTACAAAACAGCATGTCGAGCACTAGGAGGGAAATATTTCTGAAAGAAAGTAGCAATCCGGGCTATCAATGGATCCAGGAGGTAAATTATTAAACCAAGCTTTAGCCTTTCCTTTCAATGAAAAAAGGGGAAATTTTAGCAACAAAGTATTTGCGCATCTTAATATCATCAGAGAATAAACCACTAATAGTAGAAAGCTCAGTCATATGTGCCACATCACTTTCATTCTCAGTCCCACAAAAAGGTTCTTTCTCAACAATAGTTATATAAGATAAGTCAAGAGAGAAATCATAATCTTTATCTTTAATGTTTATGGGAGAAGTGGCAAACTTAGCATCGGGAAATAGTTTGGGTCTAATGGTACGTCTCTCAAGAAGACTCTTAATAGAACTAGCACCATGTGTGTTTTGACATTCTTCAATAAATTCATCATTCATTTCAATGTAACCATCATTAATATCATAGCTCTCTCTAGACCCAGGTGAGCTAACAGTTGTAGTAGAATCTCCATTAGGATTTTTAGTGTTTCCCAATATAGTTCTAGCAATTGTAGCATCTAGTAAAGGACCTAATGAACCACTCTCATCAAGCATAGTAGAAGTAACATCATGAGCATCAGAAGCAATTTGAGATTTAGCAGTAGTAGCAGTGTGTGTAACATGTGTATGTGGTCATGGTGTAAGGAGCTTACTCATAACATATGGTGAATCAAGAGCAACATAGGTGTTCAGTGCTGTACCTCTTCTTGTAGTGGATGGTAAAATATGAACTTTTCCATCACGAGTTTTACCCATGATGAAAAGGATAGCAGCGAACAATAATAAACCCAAGTGAACTTACAAATAAAGCTAAGCTCCCTGGAAATGGCGCCAGAAAATAGTCTTGATGACCCACAAGTATAGGGGATCGCAACAGTCTTCGAGGGTAGTAAAGACCAATTTATTGATTCGACACAAGGGGAGCAAAATAATAGTTATAAGCCTTAACAACTAAGTTGTATATTCAACTACACCTAGAAATAGTCTTGCTCACAATAGTTTATCAGTAGTAACCGTTTTGTAGTAGAAATAGCAAAGTAATAGCAGTGGTAAAATAAAGGCAGTAGTAACAATAGTAGCAAACAACAGGATTTGAGTGCGGTAGGCATAGGGATGGATGGTCGGGCGTTGCATGAACAAGACTATTCGTGTAATAGCAAGATCTAGGGAATTTGCAGATAAATAAGGTAAAGCATCCAAGTACTAAATAATCATCAGCATGTGTTCCATATATAGTCATATGTGCTCGCAATGAGAACCTGCACAACATCTTTTGTCCTGCCAGCCCGTTGCAGCGGGCCTCAAGGGAATCTACTAGAAATTAAGGTACTCCTTTTAATAGATGTAAGACCCCACCTTTATAAAGGTAAAGATCCCTGTGATTGCAATGCTAGTCCCTGGATTAAATGCTAGCATCCATAGTTTAAGATGAAGTAGACAGAAACAAAGGTCATTATTACATCGTCATTCCAGAGATAACATAGTCTTTTACAACTCCATAGCCATAGGCTAGTACAAGAGTTTAACTTAACAATATAAATAAAAGTCTTAATATTCATGTGCCATAGGCAAGCATGTTGAGTGTAGACTCATAACCCTAATCCTCGTCAGAGTAACCTGCAACATCACAAGTTACAGCCACAGTGGGTCAATACATTGGAATAGTATTGGCAAGTGATACCTTAGTAAAATAATAGTATCTAACTTCTACAAGAATTTGTCTAAGTGTAGCTTAGGCTTGCTTTGCTCAAAATAGGTTTTACCTATCAGTTGAAAACACTAAGTTTTTGTTTTGGCAAAAACTCCCAAGGAACCACCAATAGACATTGGTGAACCTTCACCCTTGTTCAACCACAAGTTTTTAACTTAGAAATTGGGATGAGGAGATTCTTGATAGCTTCCATGTCTTGATGCTCAAATTGTCCATTTCTGGGGACACGGCTAACTACTTAGATTCTTCCTTCTACAGAGGTGGTGCACTTTCCCCACAAGACTTGATTTCATCAAGACAGGACCTTTCAGAAGCCTTCCCTTAGACCAGAATGGACGCGCTCCAAACCTATGACCCTCTACCACCAACTGTCCATTTGGCTAAGTTATTGCAACCTATATGATCCAGGCAGAGCCCATAATGCCATGTGGCTGCACTAGAAGGTCCTTAATATATGGCATCTCAAATCCCTTTGTTCCTGGGTGGCATTCCACAAGTGAGATACACAGGCTAAACCATTGAAAAATGGGCCCTGGTAACCACTCAACAAAAATCCAACCAAGCAATTACCATTCCACCCAGGTGTTTCATTCACTTAGTTGTTTTATTAAGCAAAAACATAAGTCAAAGGCTTAGCAATATTTTCCATAGCATATGTATATAAACCACCCTTGGTTGCTACTAGCTAGGCTAAGAATGGAATTAGAAAGTACCTTAACTTAGAGAAAATTCTAACAATTCTACAACTACTAGGATTTCCCAAGCATAGCATATAGATACTTAGTAAAAATTATCATGCAAGCCCTATACACAATATTTATAATGCATAGTCAAAATATTGGGACAAAAATATGAAGCACCACTTGCCTTGGTAGTTGGGGGAGTAACAACAATCCTCACAGTCACAATCACCACTAGCACCAAAATCTACACATAAAATGATCGCACCAAATTCACCTTTCAAATAATCAAACAAAAATATATGAATGCATGCAAATGCCATGTGATGATTTTTCTAAACCAACCAAGACAAGTAAAACAGTACTGATCAATAAACTAAACATTTTTATTCATCAAATAAAAATTATTTGGCCTTTAAAACATTTTCCAATTAATTTTTATACACAAAATAAGCCTACAAATATCTCTGCATAAAATTATATTTTAACAGAAACAAAATACAAAAATAAGCCCATAGATGTGTAGGATTTATTTTTGTGATTCCAATGGTATATTATTTGTATTTTTTGGATAAACACAAGAAAAGTTATTGAGTTTACAAGTTTGAATATCTAATAGATAAAAATCCAGATTTTAAATCTAAAACTTAGCCAAGCGGGAGCCTCTTATTGGCGCGTACCGGTTCGGCTGGATCACGCTAGTGGACCGTAGGATCTAAATAAAGATGCACGGCCCAGATCTGATCTTACCGCTTCATCTAAGCATCTAATCGTGGCCTTAGGATTCAGATCTAATGGATCAGATCAAACTGACCAAAACTCAGCGGCGCACATGGCGCTAGCGGCGGCGACAGCTCTGGCGGTGACACGCCGGCAAGGTCAGAGGTGCGGGGTGTGTGATAGTGCTTACCGAGGTCGCGAGGACATGGAGATGCTCAACGTGTAGGCGGACGGGGTCGGGCGCACGGGCACAACAGCAAAACCTCGTCGGAGTTTGTCCGCACGTCGGGTGTTCACTGTCGGAGTCGAAGACGATGACCTAGGACACAAGGGATCAAACGACAAGCATTAACAGATGCGTAAGACTCTAGCGAACACAGTCGTGTGAACCAGAGACAGAGGGGTGCTCGCGACTCACCACGATTGCTCGTCGGAGTTTGTCAGAACCGCAGCGGTGTGAAGCCAAATATGGGTAGCCTAGCGGCGCTCTGGTGGTGCTGAGTGGGGGAAAATGACGCGGAGAGGGAGAGGCTTAATTAGCCAGAGCGGGGGAGTGAATTACTCGGTGAATCAATGGCAATCAAGCGCAAATTCATCGGGTTTGAATTGGGAAGAAACTGCAGCGGCGAGCTGTTTGTCGCGGGATTTGGGGACGAAGGGGTGACGTGGCTGCGGGACCCAGTTATCAGCGAGGGGGTGTGTGTGGGCGGGGTGAGAAACAGAGAGGAGAGGGGGAAGTTACCGGGTGGGTTCGTGGGCTGCAAGTGGTGCTGGGCCAGATTGGTGGCGCCGGCCTGTTCTTTATTCTTTTCTCTTTTTCTTTTTCTAATTGATTTTTCAGGAATCCTTTTCAAATGTTTTTCAAATAAGTTTGAATTCAAACTTTCTATGGATTTTTGTAAAGTGAACCATGCACATATTTGAGTGTAAAACATTGTTGTTCACTCAAAAATACAATGGCCCATTGAAATTTAAAATAAAACCATGCCTTAATTATATATTTATAATAGGCATATGAATGGTTTTGAATTTATATTTTTGTTTTGAAATTTTGACCAAGCTTTGGAAACAACAATCAAACCTATATTCAAACCTTTTCTGGTTAAAAAAAGTATTCCCATATTAGAGTAGAAATAAAGCCATTGTCTTGCTTACATGGAATAATAGGCGAAACAAATGGTTCCTGATTTGAAACTTTGTTTGAAAATAAACCAAATGCATGAGGATGCATGAATGATATACAAGCTTTAAAATTCATGATTTTTGGGATGTTACAATAGATTACTGGAGCAAAGCATTAACAATCCATGAACACACGTGATCCTCACATCACAACCATCCCCTTCGGTTATCCCGATTTCTGTCATTTCGGGGCCTTTGGTTCTGGACAATAATATGTGTAAACAACTTGCAGATAAGATCACAAATAATGCTATCATCATGAATCAATAACATGTTCAGATCTGAGAACATGGCACTCGGGCCCTAGTGACAAGCATTAAGCATAAAAAGTTGCAACAATGTCAAAAAGTACTAACAATAGATACTAGGCACCATGCCCTTGAAGGAAATATGCCCTAGAGGCAATCATAGAGATGATGATATTTCATATGTATCCATGAGTTATTGTAATGTTCCTTGAATATCCATATCAGGCAACTTGTATTGATTGGCAATTACATGAATTGTCTGTGAAACTCTATACTTGTATGGTTATTTAAGAGTTGTCCCTAGTCGGAGTTCATGTGAGGACACACGTGAATATTAGACTAGAACATCGATTGGTTGATGACTATGTTCCGCAAGTCATAGACATGGAGATATCAAACCAATGATGTGGACATATGTTATGAACATGGGGTTGGACTGACCCAACTTGAGACTGGCAATTAGTTGCAGCTCTTTCTCTACACATCGTGTACGTTTTGTCCTTAGACCTGAGATTGTCGCATGTACTTAAGATGTGGATCGACCTACTTTGGGGCTATCAAACGTTGCACCGTAACTGGGTAGTTATAAAGGTAGTTTTCGGATTTTTCCTGAAGCATGCTGCAAGGCATGGTCAATCAAGATGGGATTTGCCCCTCTCTACTTGAGAGAGATATCTCTGGGCCCCTCGAGTGATCGGATCCAGAAATGCATGGCCATGCTACATATGGTTAAGAGTTAACCTAGTAAAGGGATTCCGAATCACGGTATCGAGAAAGGGAGGTCAGCTTGGAGCTAGACCAAATATCGTGAGGCAAAGGGAAATACATGTACTAAACCTTGTGATGGTTCGTCCGATATGATCTTTGTATGCGTTTAGGAGTTGGCACGTCTTGCTAGAGGCTGCTACCAACTATTGACAGAATAAGTGTATTCGTGTCATGTCTATACGCATATGAACCTATAGGGTCACACACTTAAGGGGATGGAAGCCTAATGAGGATTGAATCCGAATTAGACCAGGCTTAGGGTACTAATGGGCTGCTAATGTAGAAGCCCACTAGGGACGCCTATATAAGAGAGGGTGGGGCGAGCTGGCCAGGGTTAGACGTTACACCTCAGATTATTCCACCCAGCCGCCACACCTCTCGCCTGTGTTGCACGCGCGGACCTAGCAGTCCGGCGTCTGACGCTTCCACCCTGTACGTATGGATACCTCGGAGGCGCTGCATCTGTAGCGCTTGGACGAGCCGTGCAAGGGGAGCTTCTCGTGGGATGAGGACAAGGAGGAGACGTGGAACGTCTGCACTGCCTCGACACGCTTCATCAATTACGCAACTGCACGTCTAGTGGTAATCCCGTGATCTATGACAACAGTTATCCTGGTATACGTGGTAGAAATTTTTTGATTTGCGCTAGTGTAGCCTACCCGTATCCCTTCAGTGGTATCAGAGCTGATGCTGTTCAGTTATAGGTTCGGGATGTTTGCATATGGGGATATGCAGATTGATATGAATGATGTGATCGTTTATATGGCGGTGGTTTGTCACATCCCAAAATTTTAGATTTGGTTCTGCATAACATTCATGGCATTGCATCATGATCATCCTTGCCAAATTTCAGTTTGAAAAGATTTTGGCAAAACACACCACCTGGATTTGCATTTTGACACCTACACTTGGACGCTTGGTTTACCATGCCTCTGTCAAAAACTATATATTTTGGGTGTATGGATGGCTCAGGTTCATAGAAAGTTCTGCCACAAACCCGTAGCACTTTGATTCACTCAATTCGGAGCCCTGTAGCAAAAGTTATGCAAATCTGAATTTTTGACATAGTTCTAGACAGTTTCAGAAAAGAAATTCAGATAAGGAAATTGTCAGGAAAAAGAAAAAAAGGAAAAGAACAAAAAAAAGGGCAGCGCGCCAGCCAGTCTGCTGGGCCGCCAGCCCAGCCGCGCAACGGCCAGCAGCAACAGCCCGCCCGCGCGGCGCGCGCTACGCGCCGCTCACGCGGCCACAGCCACCGCTAGCTGGGGCCCGCCTGTCAGCGCGGAGCCGGCAAGGGCACGGACGCCAAGGCCGACTCGGCCGCGACCACGACCCTGCGCGCCACCCCGCGCCCTCCCCCCTTATACCCTTGCCCCCCCTCTACGCAATCCCTAAACCCTCGCCCTCTCTCGCGCCCCCAATCTCCGGCGATTTCTCGCCGGAGTTAACCACCGCCGCCGCCACCTGCTCGCGGTAAGAGCTCGCTGCCGCGCGCCTCGCCCCCCCCCTTTGCCCTGCTCGCCCACTGGAGCCGCCGCCCCTCGCTGACCCCCCTCCTTCTTCTCTCCCCGCAGAAGCACGCCGACGCCACCGCCCGAGGCCGACCCCGCCGCCACCACTCCGGCCGCCGCGCCCGCCCCCGTGCTCGCCGACCAACACCGCCGCCTCGAGGAGCATCCCCAGCTCGCCGCCGACGCGTCCCGCCCTCAGCCGCCGTCGGAGACCGCCCGCGCCGCCGCCACGAGCTCGCCGCCGCCGCCCTCCGGTGAGCCCTCGCCACCTTGCTCCTCTGTCCTTGGATCTTTATCCAATGGTCCATCTGGACCATTGACTAGTCAGCTCTAGGTGTGGGAAAGTCATCCGCCATGTCAGCCGCCACGTGGGCGGAGTCAACAGTCAAAGTTGACTGTTTAGTTTTTAATTCGATTTAATTGGCAGAAAATAACTAAAACTTGTAAAATCCATATCTTTGTTTATGGGTAGAATCAGTGTATCGTGTAGAATATTTCTGTATCATTGTTTTACACTTTTACAGCAAGGTATTGTACAGAATAATTAAATGAGGTAATGCCATTTTTAGAGTAATAAATTCATAGGATAAGTTCTGTAACTCCAAAAATTGCAAATAAGATGTCCCTGAAATCAGTAGAACAAGGGGGATCTCAAAGTGAATTAAAAGGTTAGGCTTACAGTAATAATTTTTGCAGAATCTAATTAAAGGCTTACTGTAGTATTTTAATTACTCAGGGAGTTATATGCATCCTTTTTGAGAAATTCCAATTGTTACTGTCTCTATTTAGAGCTGCCTACATAGAGGAAATTTTCCAAGATTTTACAAACAGTATTTTAACAGTGGCTAATTATTTAGTTTCTAGCTCTATTATTTGAGCATTATAAAATGCATGCCTTGTTTTCCTTGCATTCAAAATAATTTCCATGCATGCATACAGTAGCTATACTAAATAAGATTATGTGATGTTGCTGTAGCGTTATACCACTTGTCATGCATACATCTTGCATCATCTTTGTTTTCATAAGATTGTGAAGGGTTTGCTTATGATTGCAATTGTATCATGTAGATTGTGACGAGTGCAACGTTTGCTCGTGTGTGGATTGTTCCTCCGACCGCTACAGCCAAGGCAAGTAGATGCTACTTTGTTTATGATGTTATCCTACTATTTTTAATGCATTGTCGTGTATTTGGTGGATGCATGTGTAGGATAATACTATCGCTATGCTATGTCCTATTATGTGGTAGGGCTTTCCTTGTAGATGAACCACCGTTGGTAGATGTGCTTAGCCATGCTATGATGAACGAGGGCTGGGTTACATTATTAAAAGTTGTTTCTAAATGTGTTGGTTTGCAAAAACTAAAAAAACAACTTAATCAATGAACCTTCTGGGTGTGATGGGATTGATAATTTTTGGTGGTATCATTGCGGAAAGGCACCCAGGTATTCAAGAGAAAATGATTGGCTTCTTTATTTTGTAGCTTACGTGTACAACCATGTGCCAATAATGAAATGGGCGGTTGGTTGGACTCAGTAGGTTGTGGTAACTCGAACCCGCGTATCCAGAGATGTAGAATTTTGGTAGGTTGGACCGGTGCGCGTCGGGATTGGGGAGCTACTTACCGAACGGTCTCTTCTTGGACTTCTCCCTATCATCACCCAAAATGAGAGTGATGGTACGAGCTGGGCTGGCCAAGTCACATGGGTAAAGTGTACTAACCCCTGCAAGGTGTATAATCTAATCGATTAGCCGTGTCCCCGGTTATAGACGTCTGAGTTGCCTGATATTGATTCCATGACATGTTTCTCGCTCATTCTAATTTCAAAATTGCTTTAATATTGTTGGGTTAACTTAATTGGGATCTTTTCAAAGAAAATCAAAAACCGTTTATGAAAGTAGGACAAAGGTATTTGCAAATGCAAGCTAGCCACAGCTCTACTTACCAAATATGCATGTAGATGTTAGCACTATTGTCTCCTTTAATAGCTCTACTTGCCATACATTCCATGTATTGACCCTTCGGGGCTGCTACGTTTCATGTTGCAGGATATTCCGATTCTGAGTAATCGATTTAGGCCATGGTACTCCACTCAACATTTGTTCACTTGTGGGAAATTTGAAGAATGGAGGATTTTCTATATTTATGTTGCTACTTGAATAACATTGAGCTAGCCTTGAGCTAAGCTTTTATTGTAATAATGATACTCTGGATCTTCGTTATTTATGATACACGGATATTTTGCTATGTTATTCATCTTATTCTATTGTGAGCCAATGAACCGATCCAGGGATTGGCATGTCACATAGAAGCTACGGTCTTTTCAGAACCGTGGTGTTACAAGATGGTATCAGAGCCCGTGTGTCGACTGTAGGATCGTGACCTAGGTTTGGATTAGGAAGCCATAGAATTGTTAAAGCTTATATTAACTTTGTCTTTCATCTTATGCCTTTCACTCTCGTAAATTCTTACCATATGCTATTCTCACACTTTCCTCTTTTAATTGATAGATGGGAGAAGTCAGGACTGAGTATGCAACCATGGAGTCACCAAGGCCCTTTGCAAGACAGTTAGCACAGCTCTCGCAGTCATTGGGATTGCCACTGCCCATGTTCAAGGGAAGGAGGCTGTACACCTATGGATATGGTGAGGATGCATGGGAGATCACTACTTTCATCTTCAGGGATGCCGCCTTGCCAAACCATGTGCATCTGATCTACACCAAGACATACTGCAACTAGGGACTTGGAATAAACTTGGCCCTGCATGAAGCCCTGTCTCGCCAGTGCCATCTTGTCCGACACCTGCTGCCAGCAGACTCACCCTACCGTGACTATGGGAGGCGTGATGAGGATGGGAACATTGTGGTTACCGCGGGCGACAGGAACAACATGCCGCCCCGTCGGAGGCACATAGAGGACATGGAAAGGGAGAATGGAGCTCTAGCTGAGAAAGTGATGATGGAAAAGGAGATAGCAGATTTTGCCAGCAATGGTATGGTGGTCCAAGGACTGGAGATAGAGACCTTGCATGAAGTTGTGGATGTTCTGAATAATGCCCTGGTAGGCAGGGATGCGACCATAGCTCAGCTTAATGGAACTGTGCAGGAAAACAACCATACCATACAACAGTGGCAAGGGACCGTCCAGGAAAGGGACTAGACTATTGAAGATATGGCAGCCTAGATTGCCGCTCTCCAAGCACAGCTGAATCCACCCTCTGATGATGACAATGGAGATGATGGCAACAATGATAATGATGATGACAGTGGAAACGATGATGATGATGAGGACGAGGATGATGATAATGGAGACGATGATGGTGGAGGAGATGAAGTTGTTGCAGCTGCAGCAGAGGATGAAGAAGAAGAGGAGGATCCAGAAGAGGTGGAGTTTGAGATTTCAAGTGATGACACAGGAGAGGTGTATACTCCGTCGCCATGGTCGGTTCGTGGACAGAAGCGCCAATGCATGAGTGCGAGGACCTACCGCAACCTCTTCAGGAAGTAGATAGAAGTCCACCAATTAGTCTTCGTTAGGTAAAATCGTTAGGGTTAGTCTCGATCGATGTAAAACTTAATTACTGCTAGTTTAAGAGTGTTTAGTTGCTCCTATGTGTACTCCAATATCCCAGGATTATTTGTGCGAATTTTATGAAAGAGTTATGGCAAGTTTGGTTAATATCTGTGTTATTCATGTTGTAGTTTTCTGCTGACACAGCAGTACTGTACGAATTTTTATATTTTACTGGTATCTGGTAAAAATCTGAAACAAATTGGGCTGGTTCGAAACTATCTGTACTGTATGCACAAAAATCAGAAAAAATTCCTGACGTGTTTAAGTCAGGTATAAAAATTCGTGAACACTGCTGGACTATTCTGGCAGATTCCTGTTTTTAATGCTTTGTTGACCTTTGTGTAGACAACTATTGCCAACTCTTCTAAAAACTATTTCAGTAGATATATACTGCTAGGATAACCCCTGGGATGTTGCTGGACGGTTTGCTTACTGATGTGTTGCTTGCTAGAGATTGTTTGTGAATGTTTTGTTGTTGTTTGGTCATAATGCATGGGTAGAATCCTGTTTTCGTAATCGATTCTTTCTAAACTTACTTGTGCTGAACCGCAGATGCCTCCCCAACGTCAACCCACTGAGTTGGAGCAGCTCATGGCAGCTCAGGCACAGTTGACCCAAGTTATGACCCAGTTCATGGAAGCTTAGAACAACAACAATGGGAACAACCAGCCTCAGGGAGATGCACTTACCAGGTTTCTGAGGCTAAGGCCAGCGAAGTTCTCGACTGCAGGGGAACCAATGGTTGCTCTCGGCTGGTTGCGTTCAGTCAACAAGGATCTGGTAACTGTTGGATGCACAGATGCTGAGAAGGTGAGATTTGCCGCTCACCTACTGGAGGGACCAGCCGCTTCGTGGTGGGACACTTTTCAGATCACCCACCCGCTGGACACTGTGACTTGGGCGATGTTTGATGAAGGTTTCAAGACCAACCACGTATCTTCAGGAGTTCTGAGCCTAAAGAGGAAGGAATTTCGCAACTTGCGCCAAACCAACCGCACCGTAGCTGAGTATATTGAGGAGTTCAACAACTTGTCTCGTTATGCACCAGAGGATGTTGACACTGATGCAAAGAGGAGGGAGATATTCCTGGATGGCCTCAGTGATGAGCTTTCAGTGCAGCTGCTGGTGGTTTATTGTCCCACTTTTCAGGAGCCTATGGACAAGGCCAGAATTTTGGAAGGGAAACACAAGTAGGTGGAAAGCCGCAAGATAAAGAGCAACAATCACCACTCTGGTTCTCACCACAAGTCTCGCACTTCTTATGATGGATACTCCAAGCATGGAGGGAGTGACCATGGGCACCATGGAAGCCATGACCACCATCACCATGGAGGCAATGGACATCGCCATGATAGCCACAAGAGCAACCACCACAGCCACAAGGGAGGACACACTCACCATTCTGGAGGACACAGTGGACATGACTGTAACCGTGATCGCAGCTTTGTGAAGAAGGATCTGAGTGAGGTGACCATCAAGAACAAATATCCCCTGCCGAACATAAATGATTTGATTGATCAGCTGGAAGGAGCAAAGGTGTTTAGCAAAATTGATCCGCGATCGGTTTATTTCCAATTGAAGATCCGGGAGGAGGACATACCAAAAACCGCTTTCACTACTAGGTATGGTTTATATGAGTATACAATTATGTCTTTTGGACTAACGAATGCCCCGGCATATTTCATGACCATGATGAACAAGGTATTCATGGAGTACTTGGACAAGTTCGTGGTTGTGTTCATTGATGACATACTGATATATTCCAAGGATGATGCTGAGCATGAGAAACATCTGCGACTGATTATGGAGAAGCTGAGGGAACACAAGCTATATGCCAAATTCAGCAAGTGTGAATTCTGGCTTAACACTGTTGGATTTCTTGGACACGTGGTGTCAGGAGAAGGAGTCGCTGTTGATCCAAGCAAAGTGACTGCCGTAACTGAGTGGGAAGCGCCCAAGAATGTGGGAGATATTCGGAGCTTTTGGGGACTTGCTGGATATTACAGAAGGTTCATTGAAAACTTCTCCAAGATTGCTAAGCCGATGACAGAACTTCTGAAGAAGGAGAGGAAGTTCGAATGGATGGATGCGTGTAAAGCCAGCTTTCAGGAACTGAAGTGTCGACTAGTGACCGCACCTGTTCTGTGTTTACCAGATCTTCAGAAGGATTTCCAAGTGTACTGTGATGCTTCTCAGCAGGGACTTGGGAGTGTGCTGATGCAAGATGGGATAGTGGTGTCATATGCCTCGCGGCAACTTAAACACCATGAGAGGAATTATCCCACGCATGACTTGGAATTAGCATCAGTTGTTCATGCGCTCAAAGTATGGAGGCACTTCTTAATGGGGAAACGTTCCGATGTGTACACCGACCACAAGATCCTAAAGTACATATTTACACAGAAGGAACTGAACATGAGGCAAAGGAGATGGTTGGAACTTATCAAGGATTATGATATGAATCTGCAATACCACCCAGGAAAAGCCAATGTGGTAGCAGATGCTCTGAGCCGGAAGGTCTATGCCAATGGATTGACCGTTGGGGTTTTGCCCAAGGATTTGTGCAAGCAATTCAAGGACCTTAGACTAGAGGTAGTGTCTGAAGGATATTTGGCAGCAATGGAAGTCCAACCAATGCTACAGGGCAGGATCAGGAAGGCTCAAGTAGGAGACAAGGAGATATATGAAATAAAGGAAAAGATGAAGGAGGATAGGGCAAAAGAATTCCGCGAGGATGAGCAAGGAACCTTGTGGTATGGAGATCGTTTGTGCGTTCCCAACGATCCGGAGATAAGGAAGTTGATTCTGCAGGAAGCTCATGACTCGCTGTATTCCATACATCCGGGCAATACGAAGATGTATATGGACCTAAAGGACAGATTTTGGTAGAACAACATGAAGGGAGACATCGCTGAGCATATTGCCTTGTGTGATGTATGTAGCCGAGTGAAGGCAGAACACCAGAAGCCAGCAGGACTACTGCAGCCTTTGCCCATGCCGGATTGGAAGTGGGATAGAGTGGGAATGGATTTTATCACAGGATTGCCCAGGACCAGGTCAGGATATGGCTCCATTTGGGTAGTGGTCGACCATTTGACCAAGGTAGCCCACTTTATACCGGTCAAGACGACCTACACGAGTGCAAAGTTGGCCAAGATTTATATGGACAGGATTGTGTGCCTACATGGAGTTCCTAAGAATATTGTATCTGATAGAGGCACCCAATTTACCTCACACTTTTTGCGCCAGCTGCACGAGTCATTGGGGACCAGGTTGGAGTTTAGCACAGCATTCCACCCCCAGACTGATGGGCAGACCGAGAGGGTAAACTAGATTTTGGAGGATATGCTGAGAGCTTGCGCCTTGGCTCATGGTTCTAGTTGGGATGAGAATTTGCCGTATGCCGAGTTTTCCTACAACAACAGCTATCAGACCAGCATCAAGACGTCACTGTTCGATGTGCTATACGGGAAACAGTGCCGAACACCGTTGCTATGGGATGGAGTAGGAGAGCGTCAGCTGTTTGGACCTAATTTGATCAAGGACGCTGAGGAGAAGGTCGCCTTGATTAGGGACAGGCTGAAGGTAGCACAATCAAGGCAGAAGAGCTACGCTGATGCCAAGCGCAAGGAAGTGGTGTATGAGGTAGGTGATAGAGCATATCTCAGAGTGTCGCCACTGCGTGGAATTAAGAGATTTGGAATCAAGGGTAAGCTGGCACCTCGGTTTATTGGACCATATCGGGTCTTGGCATGCAAAGGAGAAGTTGCTTATCAGTTGGAGTTGCCAGAGGCTCTGTCCGCTATCCACAATGTGTTCCACGTGTCCCAGCTGAAGAAGTGCCATCCGGAGATGGTGGATACACCATTGAGAGACATTGTGCCACTAGAGGAGGTTCAGCTTGAGAATGACTTGACCTATGAGGAGAAGCCGGTCAAGATACTGGAAACAGCGGAGAGGATTACCCGCACCAAGACAATCAAATTTTGCAAGGTGCAATGGAGCCACCACACCGAAGAGGAATCTACTTGGGAGCGTGAGGATGACATCCGAGAGGACCACCCGCACCTATTTGCTAGCCGCGCCGAATCTCGGGGACGAGATTCATCTTAAGGGGGTTAGTCTTGTGACATCCCAAATTTTAGATTTGGTTCTGCATAACATTCATGGCATTGCATCATGATCATCCTTGCAAAATTTCAGTTTGAAAAGATTTTGGCAAAACACACCACCTGCATTTGCATTTTGACACCTACACTTGGACGCTTGGTTTACCATTCCTCTGTCAAAAACTATATATTTTGGGTGTATGGATGGCTTAGGTGCATAGAGGGTTCCGCCATGAACCCGTAGCACTTTGATTCACTCAATTCGGAGCCCCGTAGAAAAAGTTATGCAAATCTGAATTTTTGACATAGTTCTAGACAGTTTCAGAAAAAAATTCAGATAAGGAAATTGTCAGGAAAAAGAAAAAAAAGGAAAAGAACAAAACAAAAGGGCAGCGCGCCAGCCAGCCTGCTAGGCCGCCAGCCCAGCCGCGCCGGCCCAGCCGCGCAGCGGTCAGCAGCAGCAGCCCGCCCGCGCGGCGCGCGCTACGCGCCGCTCACGCGGCCACAACAACCGCCAGCCGGGGCCCACCTGTCAGTGCGGAGCCGGCAAGGGCACGGACGTCGAGGCCGACTCGGCCACGACCACGACCCCGCGCGCCACCCCGCAACCTCCCCCCTTATACCCTAGCCCCCCCTCTACGCAATCCCTAAACCCTCGCCCTATCTCGCGCCCCCAATCTCCGGCGATTTCTCGCTGGAGTTAACCACCGCCGCCGCCGCCCGCTCGCGGTAAGAGCTTGCCGCCGTGCGCCTCGCCCCCCCTTCGCCCCGCTGGAGCCGCCGCCGCCGCCCCTCGCAGACCCCACCTCCTTCTTCTCTCCCTGCAGGAGCACGCCGACGCCACCGCCCGAGGCCGACCCCGCCGCCACCACTCTGGCCGACCGCCGCCCCCGCCCCCGTGCTCGCCGACCGACACCGCCGCCTCGAGGAGCATCGCCAGCTCGCCGACGATGTAGTCCCGCCCTCAGCCGCCGCCAGAGACCGCCAGCGCCACCGCCACGAGCTCCCCGCCGCCGCCCTCCGGTGAGCCCTCGCCGCCTTGCTCCTCTGCCCTTGGATCTTGATCCAATGGTCCATCTGGACCATTGACTAGTCAGCTCTGGGTGTGGGAAAGTCAGTCGCCACGTGGGCGGAGTCAACAGTCAAAGTTGACTGTTTAGTTTTTAATTCGATTTAATTGGCAGAAAATAACTAAAACTTGTAAAATCCATATCTTTAGATCTACTGGGCCAAAATTGCAAATAAAATATGTGTAGAATCAGTGTCTCGTGTAGAATCTTGATGTACCATTGTTTTACACTTTACAACAAGGTTTTGTCCAGAATAATTAAATGAGTTAATGCCCTTTTTAGAGTAATAAATTCATAGGATAAGTTTTGTAACTCCAAAAATTGCAAATAAGATGTCCCTGGAATCAGTAGAAAAAGGGGAATCTCAAAGTGAATTAAAAAGTTAGGCTTACAGTAATAATTTTTGCAGAATCTAATTAAAGGCTTACTGTAGTATTTTAATTACTCAGGGAGTTATATGCATCCTTTTTGAGAAATTCCAATTGTTACTGTCTCTATTTAGAGCTGCCTACATAGAGGAAATTTTCCAAGATTTTACAAACAGTATTTTAACAGTGGCTAATTATTTAGTTTCTAGCTCTATTATTTGAGCATTATAAAATGCATGCCTTGTTTTCCTTGCATTCAAAATAATTTCCATGCATGCATACAGTAGCTATACTAAATAAGATTATGTGATGTTGCTGTAGCGTTATACCACTTGTCATGCATACATCTTGCATCATCTTTGTTTTCATAAGATTGTGAAGGGTTTGCTTATGATTGCAATTGTATCATGTAGATTGTGACGAGTGCAATGTTTGCTCGTGTGTGGATTGTTCCTCCGACCGCTACAGCCAAGGCAAGTAGATGCTACTTTGTTTATGATGTTATCCTACTATTTTCAATGCATTGTCGTGTATTTGGTAGATGCATGTGTAGGATAATACTATCGCTATCTATGTCCTATTATGTGGTAGGGCTTTCCTTGTAGATGAACCACCATTGGTAGATGTGCTTAGGCATGCTATGATGAACGAGGGCTGGGTTACATTATTGAAAGTTGTTTCTAAATGCGTTGGTTTGCGAAGACTAAAAAAACAACTTAATCAATGAACCTCCTAGGTGTGATGGGATTGATAATTTTTGGTGGTATCATTGCGGAAAGGAACCTAGGTATTCAAGAGAAAATGATTGGCTTCTTTATTTTGTAGCTTACGTGTACAACCATGTGCCAATAATGAAATGGGCGGTTGGTTGGACTCAGTAGGTTGTGGTAACTCGAAACCGCATATCCAGAGATGTAGAATTTTGGTAGGTTGGACCAGTGCGCGTTGGGATTGGGGAGCTACTTCCCGAACGGTCTCTTCTTCGACTTCTCCCTATCATCACCCAAAATGAGAGTGATGGTACGAGCTGGGCTGGACAAGTCACATGGGTAAAGTGTACTAACCCCTGCATGGTGTATAATCTAATCGATTAGCCGTGTCCCCGGTTATGGACGTCTGAGTTGCCTGATATTGATTCCATGACATGTTTCTCGCTCCTTCTAATTTCATAATTGCTTTAATATTGTTGGGTTAACTTAATTGGGATCTTTTCAAAGAAAATCAAAAACCGTTTATGAAAGTAGGCCAAAGGTATTTGCAAATGCAAGCTAGCCACAGCTCCACTTGCCAAATATGCATGTAGATGTTAGCACTATTGTATCCTTTAATAGCTCTACTTGCCATACATTCCATGTATTGACCCTTCGGGGCTGCTACGTTTCATGTTGCAGGATATTCCGATTCTGAGTAATCGATTTAGGCCACGGTACTCCACTCGGCATTTGTTCACTTGTGGGCAATTTGAAGAATGGAGGATTTACTATATTTATGTTGCTACTTGAATAACATTGAGCTCGCCTTGAGATAAGCTTTTATTGTAATAATGATACTCTGGATCTTCGTTATTTATGATACACGGATATTTTGCTATGTTATTCATCTTATTCTATTGTAAGCCAATGAACCGATCCAGGGATTGGCATGTCACATAGAAGCTATGGTATTTTCAGAACCGTGGTGTTACATGGTTCAGGATTGATCTATGATCTTGCTTTCTGTGATCGTGATTTTGAGGTTGTCGAACGACTTACCCCTACCGGTCGGCTTCCGTCATCGGGGTAGATAGTGACACATATATCCTGTTGAATCACGCGAAGATCAATATGATTGATCGAATCGGAACCTAGATCTAAAATCGATGTACCGTGATCAAAGGAGTTTGATTGAATCTGGACAGGAGTCGGTTTATGGTAAATTTGATTTGCCGATCAAAATCCTTAAAGAAAATTGTGAAGATTTGATCTCCCATTTTTCACGGGGAGACCCTCTAGACCCCCTTAATCATAGCCCCATTTGTATCTCGTTAAGGTAACTAGGTGCTGCGATGTCACATGATCCGGTAGAATGCGATTCTATGCATAACTTGTTTTTGCAGGATGTATGTGATCAGTATGGCCCATATATGTATGTGATGCATATATGAAAATTTGCATGACCTGCGTGTCGTGAGTAGGGCAACACGGCTGGAGCCATATGTGTTGTCATTTATTGTAATGGCCCGCGTGCCAACTTGTGATGATCCCTATACTATGTAATTTTGATTACTAGCTATTAGGAGTAATAGCTTGTATTAGTTCATGGAGGACTCATCACTTGGAAGATGGCTCACATGGAACATGAAGATGGAGATCATCATGGTGGACAGGTTCTATGGCGATGGAGATCACCATGAGAAAATGGGCCATACTGTGTCACATCTATGTGAATGCTATTCTTATGTGTTTTACTACTATGCATGCTTAGATGATAGAAGTAGAACGATCCCTCACAAAGTTTAAGTTAAACCATGCCCTCCCAACCAAACCTTGCACCATCCTATGCCATGTACAATCGTTGGTGGGTCTATGAAATTAGGGTGCCGCGGTTTTCTTTGGCTGGATGGGTTTGTATCGGATACCTACACGCATAAGGGTTGGTGAACTTGACAAGGTCATCTTAACAGTTAAGGACCTTGGGGCATAAAGGTTGGGCACCTAGTTTTTGACATAGAGATGTCACCCAACAACAAGAGTCATATGTGATATGATTAGCAAGTGTTGCTTACCTATTTACCTTGTCTTCTAGCAGTGATGCTAAAGCTCACTAGTCGACTTGTTAATTGTGGATCTTGAATCACTTAGTATCAATAGAGGGATATTGATTTAAGTGGGAGTATATGCTATTAAATTGTTTAATATGTTTTACTCTTTCATGGTTACATGGCTTAGTATTTTGCATGTTTTCTGTTGTAGATCAATGGCACCAAACACTACATAACCTTTCTCTTTGCGTTCGATTCTTGACAAAGATAAACTAAATGGAACAAACTATTCGGACTAGGTCCGTAACCTGAGAATCGTTCTCAGGTCTGATAAAAAGGAAACGGTTCTGGATACCCCAATCCCCGGTGAACCTGCTGATAATGCATCTGCTGCCCGAAAGAACGCCTACAAGAGAGCATGTGATGATTCTCTTTGAGGTTAGTTGTCTTATGCTTGCATGCATGGAACCTGAACTCCAAAAGAAGTTTGAGGATCAGGAAGCGTACGATATGATCGTAGCGCTTAAGGACATGTTCCAAGATTAGGCAAGGGCTGAGAGGTACAATGTTGCCAAGTCCTTTGTCGAATGCAAGCTAGCAGAGGGAGCAGCTGTAGGCCCCCATGTGATCAAAATGGTTGGTTACAGTCAGACTTTGGAAAAGCTTGGTTTTCCACTAGGCCAAGAGTTGCCCACTGACTTCATTTTGGCGTCTCTTCCGTCCAGCTATGGGCAGTTCATTTCAAACTACCATATGCATGGGGTGGAGAAGGGCCTTAATGAGTTATGCGGGATGCTTAAAACAGCAGAAAGTGACATGAAGAAGTGTGCAGGGCATAGCCATGTGATGGCTGTGCAGAACAAGCCTAGCTTCAAGAAAAAGGGTACTTCTTGGAGGAAGAAGGACAAGGCTAAGGATACGATCCCTAAGTCTGCACCCAAGCAAAAGGTTGGACCTGTAGAAGACATTGAGTGCTTCTTTTGTCATGAACATGGCCACTGGAAGAGAAACTGCAACAAGTACCAGGATTCTTTGAAGAAGAGTGGAAGTAAGAGTACTTCCAACTCAGGTACGCTTGTTGTAAATTTTGTGGACATTCTTCTTGCTGATTCCTATGTTAACTCTTGGGTATTTGATACCGGATCGGTTGCTCATATTTGCAATTCGATGCAGGGGCTAATAAGGACTAGAGAAGTGGAGAAAGGCGAAGTGGATTTTCGCATCGGAAATAAAGCAAGGGTTGCTGCATTGTTCGTCGGCGTCATGCAACTTCACCTTCCGTCAAGATTTATTATGGAGTTGAATAATTTTTATTAGATTCCTAGTATGGGTCGAAACATTTTATCACCTTCATGTTTGATGAGGGATGGTTATTCATTCGCGAGTGCAAACAATGGTTGTGTAATCTCTAAGAATGATATGTTTATGGCTAATGCTCCCATTGTGAATGGGTTATTTATTTTAAATCTTGATGATGCATCTGTTTACAATGTTAGTGCTAAAAGGCTTTGGCCTAATGATTTGAGTCCTACCTATTTATGGCATTGTCGTTTGGGGCATATAAGTGAAAAGTGCATGAAGAAGCTCCATGGTGATGGTCTTCTAACTTTGTTTGATTTTGAATCATACGAGACATGTCAGGCTTGTTTACTTGGAAAGATGACCAACTCACCTTTTTCGGGTTTACCCGAGAGAGCGACAGACTTGTTGGAACTCATACATACTGATGTATGTGGGCCAATGAGCACGACAGCCAGAGAAGGATATCACTACTTCATTACTTTCACTGATGATTTCAGTAGATATGGTTATGTCTACTTGATGAGGCATAAGTTTGAAACTTTTGAAAGGTTCAAGGAGTTTCAGAGTGAAGTAGAGAATCAACGTGGCAAGAAAATAAAGGCCTTGCGATCTGATCGTGGAGGTGAATATTTGAGTCACAAATTTAGCGATCATCTTAAGAGTTGCGGAATTGTTCCACAACTTACGCCGCCCGGAACACCTCAAAGAAACGGGGTCTCCGAATAGCGTAATCGAACTTTGTTGGACATGGTTCGATCTATGATGAGCCAGTCGGATTTACCATTGTCATTTTGGGGTTACGCTCTAGAAACGGCAGCTTTCACACTTAATAGGGTACCATCTAAATCCGTAGTTAAGACACCATATGAGATGTGGACTGGAAAGAATCCTAGTTTGTCTTTTGTAAAGATTTGGGGTTGTGATGCATTTGTCAAGCGACTTCAGTCGGACAAGCTAACACCCAAATCGGATAAGTGCATTTTCGTGGGATATCCGAGGGAAACCTTAGGGTATTACTTCTTCAACCGAGAGGAGGGCAAAGTGTTTGTCGCTCGTAGCGGTGTTTTCCTAGAGAAAGAGTTTCTCACAAAGGGAACAAGTGGAAGGTCGGTGCGACTTGAAGAAGTTCAAGATGAGCCAGTTGGGGATGCTTCTACGAGTGATGCTATTGTAACAGAACAAGTTGAGGAACCCGTGGCAACAGAAACACCACAACCACAAAGGTCGGCGAGGCTCCGCGAAGCGCGGTAGTTATTATTGTTAGATAATGATGAGCCTACGACCTATGCAGAAGCGATGGTGGACCCAAACTCTGAGAAATGGCTGATCGCCATGAGATCCGAGATAGAGTCCATGGGGGACAATCAAGTTTGGAACTTGGTTGACCTGCCTGATGGTTTTAAAGCCATCGAGTGCAAATGGATCTATAAGAAGAAGATTGATATGGATGGAAATGTTCACATCCATAAAGCTCGACTTGTTGCAAAAGGTTTTCGACAAGTTCAAGGAGTTGACTACGACGAGACTTTCTCGCTCGTAGCGATGCTTAAATCTATACAGACAATTCTAGCCATTGCTGCACATTTCGACTATGAAATATGGCAGATGGATGTCAAGACGGCTTTCCTAAATGGAATCCTAACCGAGGACGTGTATATGATGCAGCCCGAAGGTTTTGTCGATCCAAACAATGCTGGAAAGGTATGCAAACTTCTAAAGTCCATTTATGGGTTGAAGCAAGCATCTCGGAGTTGGAATATTCTATTTGATGAAGTTGTAAAGGAGTTTGGCTTCATCAAAAACGAACAAGAACCTTGTTCGTTTACAAGAAGGAAAGTGGGGGAGCGCTGGTATTTCTAATCTTATATGTAGATGACATATTACTGATTGGAAATGACATTCCTATGCTCGAGTCTGTTAAGACCTCATTGAAAAATAGTTTTTTGATGAAGGACTTGGGAGAAGCGGCATATATTCTGGGCATCAAGATCTATAGAGATAGATCAAGAAGGCTAATTGTATTAAGCCAGAGTACATACATTGACAAAGTGTTGAAACGGTTCAGCATGGAAGAGGCTAAGAAGGGGTTCTTGCCCACGTCTCATGGTATAGAACTCAGCAAGACTCGGTGTCCTTCGACTACTGATGAGCGTGAGCGCATGAGTAGGGTTCCATCTGCTTCGGCTATTGGATCCATCATGTATGCAATGATATGTACTCGCCCAGATGTTTACTATGCTCTAAGTGTTACGAGAAGATACCAGGCTGATCCAGGTGAAGGTCACTGGACAGCGGTAAAGAACATCCTAAGTACTTGAAAATGACTAAGGATGTGTTCCTAGTTTATGGAGGTGAGGATGAACTCGGTGTAAGGGGTTACACAGATGCGAGTTACCTTAACGACTCAGATGATTCGAAATCGCAATCAGGTTATGTGTTTGTCATGAATGGTGGTGCTGTGAGCTGGAAAAGTTCCAAGCAAGATACGGTGACCTCCTCTTCAACAGAAGATGAATATATTGTTGCCTCGGAGGCTGTAAAGGAAGCTGTTTGGATTAGCAATTTGCTAATCGCTCTCGGTGTGGTTCAGGGCGCGTCCAGTCCTTGGATGTTTATTGTGACAACAATGGTGCTATTGCACAGGCCAAGGAACCTAGACAGCACCAGAAAAACAAACATATTCGCATGCGTTACCATCATATTCGAGAGTTCGTTGAGGATGGTAGTGTCATGATATGCAAAATACATACGAACTCAAATGTTGCTGATCCCTTGACTAAGCCTCTCCCGTAGCCCGCGCATGAAGCACACACAAGAGCAATTGGTATTAGATACATTTTAGATTGACTCTAGTGCAAGTGGGAGACTGAAGGAAATATGCCCTAGAGGCAATCATAGAGATGATGATATTTCATATGTATCAATGAGTTATTGTAATGTTCCTTGAATATCCATATCAGGCAACTTGTATTGATTGGCAATTACGTGAATTGTCTGTGAAACTCTATACTTGTATGGTTATTTAAGAGTTGTCCCTAGTCGGAGTTCATGTGAGGACACACGTGAATATTAGACTAGCACATCTATTGGTTGATCACTATGTTTCGAAAGTCATAGACATGGATATGTCAAACCAATGATGTGGACACATGTTATGAACATGGGGTTGGACTGACCCAACCTGAGACTGGCAATTAGTTGCAGCTCTCTCTCTCTACACATCGTGTACGTTTTGTCCTTAGACCTGAGATTGTCGCATGTACTTAAGATGTGGATCGACCTACTTTGGGGCTATCAAACGCTGCACCATAACTGGGTAGTTATAAAGGTAGTTTTCGGGTTTGTCCTGAAGCATGCTGCAAGGCATGGTCAATCAAGATGGGATTTGCCCCTCTCTACTTGAGAGAGATATCTCTGGGCCCCTCGAGTGATCGGATCCAGAAATGCATGGCCATGCTACATATGGTTAAGAGTTAACCTAGTAAAGGGATTCCGAATCACGGTATCGAGAAAGGGAGGTCAGCTTGGAGCTAGACCAAATATCGTGAGGCAAAGGAAAAGACATGTACTAAACCTTGTGATGGTTCGTCCGATATGATCTTTGTATGCGTTTAGGAGTTGGTACGTCATGCTAGAGGCTGCTACCAACTATTGACAAAATAAGTGTATTCGTGTCATGTCTATACGCATATGAACCTATAGGGTCACTGTCGTGGTATTGCCGACGAGTACGCCATGGAGGGGTCCTCACAATGCGTGTTTAGAGACGTGGGGTAAGGCGGACGGTTGACGGGTACGAGGTAACACAGCTTACCTAGGTTCAGATCCCACAACAGTGGCGGAATCCTACTCCTGCTATAAATCACTATAATGGTAATACACCGAGTAACAGAGATTAGGTTCGTTGTGCGAGGTGACTAGAAAGTCTAAGTTATCGTTTGAGATTGTGCCCTAAAGGCTCCCATAGGCCCGACTTATATAGTCGTCAGATCCTAGGGTTACAGGGAAAAGTCCTAGCCGGACAGGTTACAGAGTTCTACATCGTCTATTACTAGTCTTGTGTATCTTGCACTCCAAGGCTCCGGGTACGCTGGTGACTCCACCGTAGCCTTCCTTTATCCGGCATGGGCCTCCCTTCTGGATCCACCTAACTGGGTCACCCAGCAGGCCATAGGCCATGCTACCGACTATGGGCCACCTGGGTTAGTCGGATAAGAGACATGCTATGAGGATACCCATATAGCATATCCCCAACAGTAGCCCCCGGAGAACTCCGAGATCTTGCGCCGTCATGCCTCTTCTCGTGGAATGCTCCGTCTAGATGTATGTCGGCAAATCGTCAAGCAATATCTTGTAGTCCTCCCAAAGAACCCTGCAAGGTTTTCTCCGTCTTCTACGAGTAAGTCGGAGAAATGCTGAATCTTCCATCGTACGCTCCCGTTGTCGGATTAAATCCGTCCATGCCGGAATCTTTGATGGGATGGCTCATCTACCATGTCAGTTAAGGCGACGTAGGCTGTAGGTCAGCGACGCCTCGTAACTCATACATGCAGAGAACGTAATCATATCCGATTTTCCCGCGCGAGCGATACGAACCGTTGGCGGCGACGGTTGGAGACGTGGCGAAATTACCGCGCACGTTCACGAACACGTCGTCTACGCGGCAACCATTCGATTAACTACACAAATCTTGACGCAGAGTAAGATAAATAGCGACCGTGGGACACTTGCCACTTTTTCACCCCCATTCTCCTGCATCATCATCTTCTTCCTCCAGCCGCGCGCCTCCTCGAGCTCTCCGCGAAAACCTTGAGAAACCCTAGCCTCTCTCTCTGCACCAGTTGCGTCCTCTTCCTCCTCCATGGCTAGCAGCAGCTCATCCCCATCAATGGCGGCATCGAGCGAAGCCACGGCAAAGCCGGTGAGCTCCGTCGTCATGCCCCCAGAGGGCCTGGTTATCCCCGCATCGGCGGTGATAGAAACGACCGGTGGCGACCATAACCTGGCGACGCTGGAACCCCTGGAAGAGGAGCCAGACTCGCACAAAGGCGACTGGCGTGGCTCGGACATCACCGGCCGCGACATCCAAGAGATGGTCACTGAGGGTTACCTCCCTGCGACGGAGGGGCTCGCCTGGCGGGCGGTGCCGGCCGGCGAGGTGACCCCTTCTCCCCAAGCCGGAGAGAAAGTATACCTCAAGGCGCAATTGGTACGCGGCGTTTCTCTGCCCATCTCCCACTTCTTCCTGTCCGTCTTGAATCACTTCAAGGTCCAACCCCACAACCTCTCCCCAATAGTATTCTAGTGCTTAGCAACTTCATGGCACTTTGTGAGGGTTACCTAGGGATTAGGCCTAGGTTAGATATGTTTGTGTACTTTTTCACCGTCAAACGTGAAGCCGGACATAGTAAGGAGGAGCTTAGAAATTGCGGCACCATAAGCTTCAAGATCCGTCCTGGCCGGCGGTTCCCCGACATCGTCGGCCACGAGTCGTGTAAAAACTGGCATCAGACGTACTTCTATGGCCCCGACATTCCTTTGTCGGGCCGAGAAGCAACGTACCCGGACTTCGTGGATGGATCCGTCACCGAAGTCTCCACATGGCGGTCCCATTCCTCCCTTCCCTCCGACCTCGACGCTTCTCGCGCAATAAGGCGGATAGAATGGTTTGTAGAGACGGGTCTAACCGGCTTGGACCTAGCCATGTGCTGGTTCATCAGGCGGATCCAACCTCTGCAGCACCGTACGAAGCTTATACACGAGTATACTGGCGACCGAAGGGATACCCTCCGAATCTCCGAGGACAACTTCTAGAGCGACTCCGTCAAGTTCCGCCTTAAGGACATCGTCAAGGTGAAGGATAAGAAGCGTGGCTTCACCCTCACCTACGACATGTTCATAGACAGAATGTGCCTAAAGGTAGACATTTATTTTCCGTGTATGACATTGCTCCAGTATTTCCGTCTTGCTAATACCATCTTGTCTAACACAATGATTTCTCACTTAACAGCTTAGCGCTCTAGAGGAGGGCAACCTGGCCGCCCAAATCTATGATCCCAAGATGAAGGAAGTCACGGTCGTGTCAGACGATGATGTCCTGTTGGCGCGAAAGCGGAAGAGCTCCACCTCTGACGCTGCCGACGGAGGCAAGAAAAAGAAGACGGAGGGTGGAGCCTCCAAAAAGAGTACTGCCGCACTAGAGGCGGAAAAGAAGAAAGCCACCGGGATGTTTGCTAAAGCGCCCCCCCTAGTGTAAGATTCTTATTCTCCGGCATTGTCTCATTTATCTATCTTATTCATGTACTTATGCATTTTGCATGTTTCAGGAAGAAAGCCACAACCAGCCTCAAGAAGTCCTCCAAGACTCTTGGGGCTTCTAGAAATATAAAAGATATGCTGCATCGCGACTCTTCCCCCACCATCGCCCCTGCTACTCCTGCCGTCAAGCTCTCCTCCGCTCCGACAAGCTCCCAAGCTCAGGAGGCACCAGGCCCTTCCGCTATGGAAGTGGATTCTGGCGCTTCTACCGAATTCGCAGTTGTCGGCGAGCAGGAGACACAGGAGAGCGCTTCTCTTCAAATGGCTGAAGCTCCGGCTAAGGATGCCATCGGTAGCGGCAAGGCGGTGATGGGAGCTGGTACCTCTGCCGAAGGCGGCGCCTCTACTCCCCAGAAACCCCTCGATTTCCCGAAGATTATTTACCCGGCTCTCATGCCGAGTAACACGACTATGGTTCCTGGAGGAGTGCCATCATCTCCGACGTGCGGTCTTGAGGAGCTACTCCGGCAAGCAGACATCTTGCAAGGAAACAGCATTGCCTTTGGCAGGCTGCTGGCCGAGAGCGCTACAAGCCTCAAGATCATCACACTTGTAAGTTTTACTTTACCTTTTGCATTTCATATGAGTATCCCACTATAGCCCCCGAGGATGTAGACGAAAAACCATAGGTTTTGCATCTATATGCTCTAAGAGTGACTAAGTTAGAAAAAACTCTCACTGTAGCCCCCAAGCATTTAGATGGAATGAATTGTTCCGACTAGATGCTCTAAGAGTAGCATACACATTGTTCATAATTTTAAGTGTTGTAGCCCCCAAGCTTCTAGTTGTAACTGAATTAGTTCCAACTAGATACTTAAAGAAAAGCTAAGCATTTTCCGAGTGAAAACTTTATACTGTATCCCCCGAGCGTCTAGTTGAGAACTGAATTAGCTCCGACTAGATGCTTAAAGAAAAGCTAAGCATATGGCTAAGTTAAAAAACTCTCGTTGTAGCCTCCGAGCACCTAGATGAAAAATCTCCGACTAGGGGCTCCAAGTAGACTAAACAACGACTTGACTTTGTATTTGTTTCCACAGAACAAGAATGCTCGGAGAGGCATGGCCAACGATAAGTACCAGAAGATGCGCGCGGACCTTGAAGCTAAAAAGGGTAAAACGGCCATCTTGAAGGAACAGATCATCAAAAACAAGAGTCTGTTTTCTTTTTGCGCACTTCCATCTTACTTTTGTGCCTTCTTTCTTCGAGTACTCACGGTGTACTTTGTTTTCTCTGACTTGCAGAGCATGTCGCCAAGGCCAAGGATATTGTCGAGCAGCCCAAGCACATTCAGCAGCTGGACAGCGAGAACAAGATCCTTAAGAAGGAGAGGGAAGAAATGCTGAAGATGCACGAGGATTCCATGAAAGCCCTGCAGGACTCCGCCTCTGCTGAGATCAATCGCTTGAAGGAGGAGTTTGTGATCCTAAAGGATCAGAAGCAAGCTACCGATGAGCAAAATCTTTGCCATAGCGAGGCGTTTAAGCTCCTCCAACAAGAGAAAGAATCCTTGGCGGACGTCGTCTGGCAGGCTAAGGCCAGCATCTTCAGTAAGTGTCCTCCGCCTTGTAGTTTTGTAGTCTTTATACTTAGAATTTTTGAACTCATGCAATCGTTGTCGGAATTTTCAGCGCCCCTGGGTTTAACCTGCTCGCCTCCTTCAAACAAGGAATGCATGATTCTTGCCGGCAATTTCATCAACACCGCCATTACCCAAGCCAAGGAGATCGCCCAGCCCCTGCAGATTTATATCAAGGCCTCGGACTCTATGGTGAAGTACTCGGAGATCCTGCGCCGAGCCCCCGAGCGTGTTGCAAGCTGGAAAGCTTCATGTGCACAGGCTGGCGCAAGGATGGCGCTGTCTATGGTGAAGGCACACTATGAAGGTGCCGACATCGACACGGTGACATCTGGTATCCCCGACGTAGATGATGACAGCAAAGAGATCGATCACGAAGCCATCCTGTCATCACTCGCAGGTTATGACACCAGGGTTGCCGAGTTGGTGGATGTCGACGTCTTCGTGCCCAGGAACTTTCTTGACAATGCCAACCCTGAATCCTCCGAGTCTCTTCACAGTGGCGACGTTGAGGGTGAATCTCCGGCTGATGATGGTGCGACCTCCAAGTCCCCTACACCCAAGAAGTGAAAAAACACTTTGTAATTCTTGTTTCACCTCTGGAATGTGTATTGAAAAAACTTGGTGATGTAGTCTTAAGGCGGAAAACAGTGGTTGTCGTATCCTGCTACTTAAGAATTAATGCCCAGTATGTATATATTTTTTAAGCAAGTGCTGGCTTATCCGCTACTCTGGTTCTTATGCTTGACTTTTCGTGAGTCGGAAGACTCGTTGTCGGTACCATGCGTTTAGGTGATGATGCCCAATGGCACCGTCAGTAACCTTAGCACAAAATCGCTGACAATAAGTGTCGAAAGTCACTACTCCAGAATCCACATAAAAACAACAAAGAACGTGTAGACCAAAAAACTTAAGCTAACGCCCGTAGGCAGAATTTTCACAAGTGCAATCGCAAAGCTTGTGCATAAAGGTTTATATGATCCAAAAATGAACACTAAAGGAGGTAAAAGACTCAGCAATATGAGTGAACCAAAGAGCTTTATTTCATTGATCATATAAGAGGTACACGATTAGATAAAAAATGCTAAGTGTAGAAAGGTCGTAGCTGTGCTATGTTTCATGGCCGATCAAGCTCCGGGTAGTCATCATCCGGGTCTCGTCGCTTACACTTATGATCCTCGTTGGGTCTATCCTTGAGCTCATGATTGTTGACAAGGTAGTAAGACCCATTGAGCAGTGCCTTGCTTATGATGAACGGTCCTTCCCATGGCGGGGATAATTTGTGTGACTTCTTCTGCTTAAGTCGGAGCACCAAATCCCCCTCTTTAAACGAGCGATGCCAAACGCGGCGACTATGGTAGCTGCGTAGCTTCTGATGGTAGATGGCGGATCTTTGGCTTGCCAAAACGCGCTCCTCCTCGAGAAGGTCCACATCTAGGCGTCTGGATTCTTCAGCGTCATCTTCGTCGTAGGCGGCAACTCTTGGTGCATCGTGGAGGATGTCGGAACATAGGATGGCTTCTGCTCCATATACCATGAAGTAAGGGGTGTAGCCGGTGGATCTGTTGGGTGTAGTTCGTAAACTCCACAGCACAGATGGCAATTCTTCCGCCCAGGCTCCAGCTGCTCTATGTAGCGGTGCCTCAAGACGTGGCTTGATTCCCTGCAGAATTAATCCATTGGCTCGCTCAACTTGACCATTGGATTGTGGGTGTGCCACAGATGCAAGGTCAAGTCGGATGCCTTTGTCCCAGCAATAGGCCTCCACTTCTCCGAGTGACAAGTTGTTGCCGTTGTCGGTGGAGGTGCAACGGCCTCGACGATGACTGGAGGTGGTGGTGCTGCTACGACGATGGCGGCCGGAGGCGGTGGTGGTGGCTGAATCGGAGGTGCTCCGTCAATGAGTGCAAGCGCTGTCTGAGCTACCGCTTCAGCCTCCGCGTAGTTGTTGATGGTGTTTACCATGCCTTCGAAGGTGAGGCGTCCTGACGCCTGTTGCCGTCATAGAGAATGTCGGAGAAGCGTGCCATGGTACAGTCCTTCCACAAAGTGATAGATGGCATCATCATTGGGGTAATTGGCCAGGTCGGCCCGTATACGGAGCCACCTGGCGAGGTAGTGGCGGCGGTTTTCGCCCTCTCTCTGAACGCAGCGCGCCAGATTGAAGATGGTAACCACGCCGACGAACTTGGATCTCTGCTGTCCAGACGCACGGACAAAGCCGGCGGATTTGCAATGATCTTCCACCTTTATATCCTGCACAGGGGCGGTTTGGGTGGGTCTTGAATTTTTCCGATCTTTGCCGGCAAACTCCGAGGAGAGATCCGACATCGATCCTTCTGCGAAAGTATCCTGCCCATAGGCGGTCCGTGCGGGTCTTGATGCTTTCCGATCTTTGTTGGCAAACTCCGAAGAGAGATCCGACATCGACCCTTCCGCGAACGTATCCAGCCCGTAGCGGTCCGTGCGGGTCTTAATGCTCCTCCGACTCCCAGGGAACTAGTGCCCGAGTCGGTTTCGCCGATGAAGAGGTGGATGTCTCTGATAGGAACGATCGAACACCGCGTAGGGTTCGTCTTCGCCGGGATCCAGAACTCGTCAGGGGGGATGATCGGAACGTTGCCGGAGAAGAGAACGTGACTGATGGCTACGGTTTCGCCGATTCCCGCGAAGATCTTGGTCCTCGCCCTCTGAAGAGCTTGAAGCGCCTCTTGCCCCACAGTGGGCGCCAACTGTCGTGGTATTGCCGATGAGTACGCCATGGAGGGGTCCTCACAGTGCGTGTTTAGAGACGTGGGGTAAGGCGGACGGTTGACAGGTACGAGGTAACACAGCTTACCCAGGTTCAGATCCCACAACGGTGGCGGAATCCTACTCCTGCTATAAATCACTATAATGGCAATACGCCGAGTTACAGAGATTAGGTTCGCTGTGCGAGGTGACTAGAAAGTCTAAGTTATCGTTTGAGATTGTGCCCTAAAGGCTCCCATAGGCCCGACTTATATAGTCGTCAGATCCTAGGGTTACAGGGAAAAGTCCTAGCCGGACAGGTTACAAAGTTCTACACCGTCTATTACTAGTCTTGTGTATCTTGCACTCCAAGGCTCCGGGTACGCTGGTGACTCCACCATAGCCTACCTTTATCTGGCATGGGCCTCCCTTCTGGATCCACCTAACTGGGTCGCCCAGCAGGCCATAGGCCATGCTACCGACTATGGGCCACTCGGGTTAGTCGGATAAGAGACATGCTATGAGGATACCCATATAGCATATCCCCAACAGTCACACATTTAAGGGGCTGGAAGCCTAATGAGGATTGGATCCGAATTAGACCAGGCATAGGGTTCTAATGGGCTGCTAATGTAGAAGCCCACTAGGGACGCCTATATAAGAGAGGGTGGGGCGAGCTGGCCAGGGTTAGACGTTAGACCTCAGATCATTCCACCCAGCCGCCACACCTCTCGCCTGTGTTGCACGCGTGGACCTAGCAGTCCGGCGTCTGACGCTTCCACCATGTACGTGTGGATACCTCGGAGGCGCTGCATCTGTACCGCTTGGACGAGTCGTGCAAGGGGAGCTTCTCGTGGGACGAGGACAAGGAGGAGACGTGGAACGTCTACACTTCCTCGACGCGCTTCATCAATTCCGCAACTGCGCGTCTAGTGGTAATCCCGTGATCTATGACAATAGTTATCCTCGTATACGCGGTAGAATTTTTTTGATTTGCGCTAGTGTAGCCTACCTGTATCCCTTCAGCCCTAACAATATTATTCGATTACATGATAGATCTCATCCAATCCCTACCATCCCCATATCCTACAGCGGGGGATTACTCACTCATAGATGGGGGAAACATGGATGGTTGATGGAGAGGCGTCGGTGATGATGATGGCGATCATCTCCTCCAATTCCCCATCCCGGCAGGGTGCCAGAACGGAGTTTCTGGTTCCGAATCGTGGTTTCCGGTGGCGGCGGCACAACGGAACTCTATTTGGAAAAACGTCGAACCCCCCTGTGTTTTTAGGTTATAGGGCTTATGTAGGCGGAAGGAGAGGCCGAGGGGCTGCCCCGAGGTGGCCACTCCACCCCCTGGTGCAGCCTAGCCTGGCCCACGCCACCAGGTGGTGTGGGCCCCTCGTGGCCCTTCTCTGTCTCGTCTTCTGTCTTTGTGAGTCTTCTGGTAAAATAGGAGTTTTGCAATATTTTCCGGGATTTTTCCTGAAAGTTGATTTTCTGCACAAAAACGAGACACCAAAGCAATTCCGCTGAAAACAGCATTAGTCTATGTTAGTTTTATACAAATCACACAAGTTAGAGGAGAAATAATAGCAAAAGTATTCGAGAAAGTAGATACGTTTTGGACGTATCAGTGGCCCACCTGTAGAGGATGCTACTGATGAGGTCAAAAATGTTTATCTCACTCGGAAGAATCACTACTCCACAGTTCAGTGTGCCATCCTGTACGGTTTAGAATCGGAGCTTCAGAAGTGCTTTGAGAACCGCGACCCTCGTGATATAATTAATGAGCTCAAAATGATATTTGAGACTCATGCGGCCATGGAGAGCTGTGAAGCTTCCAAGAAGTTCTTTAACTGTAAGATGGAAGAGGGCAACTCCATTAGCGAGCACATGCTCAAAGTCTAGGCACGCGAACGAACTCCAAGATTTGGGAATAACGATTCCTAATGCGTCGGGGATTCATCGTGCCCTCCAATCACTGCCACCTAGCTACAAAAACTTTGTCATGAACTACAACATGCAGCACATGGATAAGACGTTGCCTGAACTCTTCTCCATGTTGAAAACTGGTGAAGTGGAGATTAAGAAAGAGCACCAAGTGTTGATGGTCAATAAGACCACCAATTTCAAGAAGCAGGGCAAGCCTAAGAGCAAGGGAAACTTCAAGAAGGGCGGCAAGAAATTTGCCGTGCCTAAGAAGCCCAAGGCTGGCCCTCAGCCTAATACTGAGTGCTTTTACTGCAAGGGTGATGGACACTGGAAACATAATTTCCCCAAGTACTTGGCAGATCAGAAGAACGGCAACATCAAGAAGAAAGGTATATTTGGTATACATGTTATTGATGTGTATCTTACTAGTAATCGTAGTAGTGCCTGGGTATTTGATAATGGTTCGGTTGCTCATATTTGTAACTCGAAACAAGAATTGCGGAATAAATGAAGACTAGCGAGAGACGAGGTGATGATGCACGTTGGAAATGGATCCAAGGTTGATGTGATCACCTTCGGCATGCTCCCTCTTCATCTACCATCAGGATTATTTTTAAATCTAAATAATTATTATTTGATGCATGCGTTAAGCATGAACATTATATCTAGATCTTGTTTATTGCGAGACGGTTACTCGTTTAAGTCTAAGAATAATGGTTGTTCAATTTATATGAGTAATATCTTTTATGGTCATGCACCTGAGATGAATGGTTTATTATTATTGAATCTCGATAGTAGTGATACACATGTTTGTAATATAGATACTAAATGGATGAAATTGAATGATGATTCCACATACATGTGGCACGGTCGTCTTGGTCATATTGAAGTGAAGCGCATGAAGAATTCCATTCTGATGGACTTCTTAAATCACTTGATTTTGAATCACTAGAAAGATGTGAAGCATGTCCAATGGGAAAAATGACTAAGACTCCATTATCTGGGATAATGGAGTGAGCTACGGACTTATTGGAAATAATACATACCGATGTGTGCAGTCCAATGAGTGTAGCTTCGCACGGTGGATATCGTTATGTTCTTACTTTCACGGAGGACTTGAGTAGATATGGGTATATCTACTTTATGAAACATAACCTAAACTTTTGAAAAGTTTAAGGAATTCCAAAGTAAAGTAGAAAATCAGTGTAACAAGAAGATTAAGTTTCTGCGTTCTAGCCACAGAGGTGAATATCTGAGTTACGAGTTTGGCATGCATTTAAAGAAATGCGGAATACTTTCACAATTGACACCGCCGGGAACACCACAGCATAATGGTGTGTCTGAACATCGTAATCGAACCCTCTTAAATATGATTCGTTCTATGATGTCTCTTATAGATTTATCATTATCGTTTTGGGGTTAGGCATTAGAGATAGCCGCATTCACTTTAAATAGGGCACCATCTAAATCTGTTGAAACAACACCGTATGAATTATGGTTTGGTAAGAAACCTAAGTTGTCATTCCTTAAAGTTTGGGGTTGTGAAGCTTATGTAAAGAAGTTACAGCCAGACAAGCTTGGACCCAAAGCGGAAAAATGTGTCTTCTTAGGATACCCTAAAGAAACAATTAGTTATACCTTCTATCATAGATCTGAAGGAAATTTTTTTTTTGCCAAGAATGGATCCTTTCTTGAAAAGGAGTTTCTCTCGAAAGAAGTGACAGGAAGGAAAGTAGAACTCGACGAGGTTGTTGAACCTTCTCTCGGATTTGAGAGTAGCGCAGCACCGGAAGATGTTCATGTGCCTCCTGCACCAATAAGAGATGAGTCTAATGATGGTGATCATTAAACTTCGAACGAAGTTGCTGCTGAACCTTGCAGGTCGACGAGGAATCGTACCACTCCTGATTGGTATGACCCTGTTTTGAATATCATGTTGGTGGAAAACACCGACAACCCTACGGTGTATGAGGAAGAAATGATGAGCCTAGATTCCAACAAATGGCAAGAATCCATGAAATCCAAAATTGGATCCATGTACGAAAACCAAGTATGGACTTTGGTGGACTTACCAGATGGAAGCAAGACTGTCGAGAACACATGGATTTTCAAAAAGAAAACAGACACTGATGGTAATGTTACTGTATATAAATCTCGACTTGTCGCGAAAGGGTTCCGACAAAGTTAAGCAGTTGACTACGATGAGAATTTCTCACCTGCAGGGAAGCTAAAGTCTGTGAGGATTTTGCTAGCAATCGCTGCATTTTTCGATTTTGAGATTTGGCAGATGGATGTCAAAATGACGTTCCTTAATGGTGACATTGAGGAGGAGTTGTATATGGTACAACCCAAGGGTTTTATCGATCCTAAAGATGCCGACAAGGTATGCAAACTCAGCACTCCATTTATGGACTGAAGCAAGCATCCCGGAGCTAGAATCAAGGTTTTGATAAGGCGATCAAAAAAATTGGGTTTATACAAACTTTTTGGAGAAGCTTGTATTTACAAGAAAGTGAGTGGGAGATCTGTAGAATTCCTAGTACTATATGTGGATGACATATTGTTGATTGGGAATGATATAGAACTTCTTGAAAGTGTCAAAGGCTATTTGAATAATAGTTTTTCAATGAAGGATCTTGGCGAAGCAGCATACATCTTAGGCATCAAGATTTATAGAGATAGATCAAGACGCTTAATAGCGCTTCCACAAAGTACATACCTGGACAAGGTTCTAAGGAGGTTTAGAATGGAAGAAAACAAGAAAGGGTTCTTGCCCATGTTGCTAGGTAAGACCTTGAGTAACACTCAAAGTCCAGCTACAACAGAAGAGAGAGAAAGGATGAGTAAAATCCCCTATGCCTCAGCCATAGTTTATATCATGTATTCCATGCTGTGTACAAGACCGGATATCGCACATGCTGTTAGTTTGACCAGTAGATATCAAAGTGATCCAAGAGTGGAACACTGGACAACAGTAAAAACTATCCTAAAGTACCTGAAGAGGACTAAGGATATGGTTCTTACTTATGGAGGTGACAAAGAGCCCTTTGTAAATGGTTACACCAATGCTAGTTGTAACACCGACCTGGATGACTCAAAGTCATAGTCTGGATATGTATTTATTTTAAATGGTGCAGTAGTGAGGTGGAGGAGTGCCAAGCAAAGCGTTATGGAGAAATCTTCAACTGAATCGGAATAGCTTCGGAGGCTTCACAAGAAGCGATATGGATGAAGGAGTTCATTACTGAGCTTGGTGTGGTTCCTAGTGCGTTGGATCCAATGGCCATCTATTGTGACAACATGGGTGCCATAGCTAATGCATAGGATCCAAGATCACACAAGAAGCTGAAGCACATCAAGCTATGTTTCCATTCGATTCGCGAGTATGTCCAAGAGGGTGACATAAAGATTTGCAAAGTACACAGAGATCTGAATGTGGCATATCCGTTGACTAAACCTCTCCCTAGAGCAAAACATGACCCACACCAGAACGGCATGGGTGTTAGGTAAATTACCATGTAATCTAGATTATTGACTCTAGTGCAAGTGGGAGACTATTGGAGATATACCTAAGAGGCAATAATAAAGTGATTATTATTATCTTTGTGTTTATGATAAATGTTTACATCCCATACTATAATTGTGTTAATAGGAAACATTAATACTTCTGTGTTTGAAAACATAAAAGAGTCCCCAGTAAGCCTCTTGTTAAACTATCTTGTTGATTAATAGATCATCGTGGTTTCTTGATCATAGACATTGGATGTTATTAATAACAAGATCATATCATTAGGAGAATGATGTGATGGACACACACCCATAGTTAGCATAGCATAAGGTCAAGTCATTAAGTTCGTTCTACTACAAGATTTCAAATACATAGTAACCTAATCATTCGACCATGAGATCATGTTAATCACTGTAACATCCCAAAAATCATATTTTGTAAATCTTGCATAGCATTCATGCATTCATGATCATTTGATCATTTCCAAATAAAATTCAAACAAAAGAAACCAAATTTATGCCTAATACTTATTCAAGTAAGGCAAGGTTTATATTTATTTTCTATCTATGCTTAGTTTGCTCAGCATTGTTTTGAAAGTGAATGCAAGGCCACACAAAGATTTTCAAAACAATTCAAATTTAAAACCATTTGTATGCCTATTACAAATATTTCACTAAAGACTTGAATTTAAACCTTATTTCAAACCCAAAACGAATTTGAGTATGATTGGATGCTTTACACATCTCAGGACACTAGAAACACAGTACAAAATCTGGGGGAAAATACAAATTGAAAACAGAATTTAATTAGACATTCAAATTCAAACCAGAAAATCAAAACAGAAAAATAAAAGGGAAATAGATAAAAAAATAAGCCAAACCAGCTATCGAACCCAACCCAACCCGCGGCCCAGTAACCAGCCCAACAAGCCCACCCGGGAACCTCCCCCTCTCCTCTCTATTTCTCACCACACCGTTGCTACTGTAACATCCCTAAAATCATGTTTTCAAAGTTGCATATCATCCATGCATTCATAATCATTTTAGGATCATTTTCAAAGTCATTGCAAATACAAAAGCATTTGTATGCCTGTTTTTTTTGTAAGCAAGGAATTGATCCAATGCTACTATCTAATGAGAGATTATTTGTTTTAAACCAAAGATGTTTGTTCATGGGTTTGTTTGATAAATTCCAAAGCTTGGACAAAGATTTCAAAACAAAGAAACAAATTTAAACCATTTCTTTGTCTTTATTAAGCAAGGGGTAAAAACATTGTTTATTTTAAAATTCCAAAGTGCCAAATTATTTTAAAGTGTACAATATTGTTCTGCAACCAAATGTGTACAATTTTCACTTCACAAAAATCCAGAAGTGGTTTGAATTCAAACTTATTTGAAACTCACTTGAAAATGTTTCCTGAAAATCAAAATAAAAATAGAAAAGGATAAAAGAATTAGAACTGGGCCAGGCGCCACCCTTTCGGCCCAGTAGCCAAAACAGCCCACCTAGAGTCTCCCTTCTCCCTCTGTTTCTCACCGCAGCAGCGCACACCCACCCGCTGACACCCTGGTCCCACCTTGCCCCGTCATCATCGCCCTCAATCACCACGCGATGACTGCTCTGCCGTTACCACCGCGCCAGAGACGCCGCGTTTAAAACCTCGTTAAACTCCATTGATTCGGAGCATAACTCTCGCCCCGCTCCTGGCTACTTAAACCCCTCGCCACTGCGGTCATTTTCCCCCACTTTCCCCGCTCACCGCCACCAGGCTGCACGCAATCGAGCTCAGACCGCCGCTGTACCGACGATCTCCGGCGACTCATTCCGGTGAGAATCGACCATCCCTTTGCCTCTGCTTCAAACGAGCATGACCAGCATGTTCTGGCGCATCCCTTGATGCCTTTCATTTGCCTTCTCGTGACCCAGGTCGCCGACCCCGTGCGCGTCCGCAAGCGGCAGAATCACCGCTCGACTCCGACGTGTAATCCAGGTAAAACGCGACCGTCCATTGCTTTCCCTTCAATGTTATCGTGTTCTCCATGGCCTTGCGCACCTCCTGACCCATCTGATTCATGCTAGGGTGATCCAGAGCCTCGGCAACATCTTCATCTGCAAGCACCCGACGCTGCCAGCAACTCCGACGAGGTCCTGCCGCTGTGACTGTGCGCCCCTCGACAAGCTACTACCACATTGAGCTCCAACACGTCTCTGCGAGTCCGGTGAGCCTCCCCATTATCTTCCTCGCTTACAGTAGCCGCCGCAATGCCGTAGACCGAGTGCTCCGCCGCTCACCATCCCCGTGCGCCGCCAGTTGTTGGTCGCTTGATCAACGACCGTAGGATCTTGATCTAGTGGCTACGATAGAACATAACCCGAAGGGGTATCTTTTGATCTGATCCGGGCGATCCACTTTAGATCCAACGCACTGCATCAGCCGATCTGTGCGAAGCAGTATGGACGAATCAGGACGTGACGCATGGCCTGTTATTCGTTTTAAAAATCTGAATTAGATCTATTAGTGATTCAAACTTGCAAAATTCATAACTTTTGATCCACACGTTCAAATTTTGCAAATTATATATCATTGGAATCAGGAGAAAGAATTCTATCCATTTATGCAATGTGTTTAATATCTTGCTTCTGTAAAATTGATTATTTATGCAGAGACATTTATAGGCTTATTTTGAGTATAGAAATTATTTGAAAAATGATTTAGAGAATAAATAAAGTTTGTTTAGTGTGTTTTTGTCTTGTTTATGACTCAGTACTATTTCACTTGTCTTGTTTGATTTGGAAAAATCATCACATAGCATTTGCATGCATTCATATATCTTTGCTTGTATATTTTGATATGTGATTTTGGTACCAATATTTTATGTGTAGATTTTGGTGCTAATAGTGATTGTGGTTGTAAAGATTGTTGCTACTCCCCAAACTACCAAGGCAAGTGGTGCTTCATGTTTTTGTCCCAATATTTTTATACATATGCATTAGAAATATTTTGTATAGGACTTGCATGATTATTTTGCTAAGTATCTATATGCTATGCTTGGGAAATCCTAGTAGTTGTAGAAATGTTAGAATTTCCTCTAAGTTAAGATACTTGCTATTACCATGCTTAGCCTATCTAGTAGCAACCAAGGGTGGATTATATATTCAAGCAATGAGAAATATTTCTAAGTCTTTGACTTAATTTTTGCTTAATAAAACAACTAAGTGAATGAAACACCTAGGTGGAATGGAAAGAATGGTTTGTGTTGAGTGGTTACACAAGGCCCATTTCTATGGTTTACCTTGTGTATCTCACTTGTGGAAAGCCACCCAGGAACAAAGGGATTTGAGATGCCAAAATGTTAAGAAGCTTCTAGTGTAGCCACATGGCATTATGGGCCCTGCCTGGATCATATAGGTTTCAATAACTTAGCCATTTGGACAGTTTGTGGTAGTGGGATGATAGGTTGGAACGCGTCCATTTGGTCTAAGGGAAGGCTTCTGAAAGGTCCTGTCTTGGTGAAAATCAAGTCTTGTGGGGAAAGTGCACAACCTCTGCAGATGGAAGAATCTAAGTCCTTAGCCATGTCCCTCGTATTGGAAAATTTGAGCATCAAGACATGGAAGCTATCAAGAATCTCCTCATCCCAATTTTCTAAGTTAAAACTTGTGGTTGAACAAGGGTGAAGGTTCACCAATTTCTATTGGTGGTTCCTTGGAAAAGTTTTGCCAAAGAAAAACTTAGTGTTTTCAACTAATAGGTAAAACCTATTTTGAGCAAAGCAAGCCTAAACTACACTTAGCCAAATTCATGTAGTAACTAGATGCTAATATTTTACTAAGGTATCACTTGCCAATACTATTCCAATGTATTGATCCACTGTGGCTGCAACTTGTGATGTTGCAGGTTACTCTGATGATGATTAGGGGTTATGAGTCTACACTCAACATGCTTGCCGGTGGCACATGAAGATGAAGACTTTATTTATATTGTTATGAATGGACTCTTGTATTAGGCCTATGGCCATGGAGTTGTAACAGACTATGTTATCTCTGGAATGACGATATAATAATGACATTTGTTTCTGTGTACTTCATCTTAAACTATGGATGCTAGCAATTGATCTAGGGACTAGCATTGCAATCACAGGGATCCTTACCTTTATAAGGGAGGGATCTTACAGCTACCCCGTAGTCACTGTCTGGTGGACCCTCGCCAGCTCACTTCTTTCTTCCCCAAAATCACGCCCGCGACCATGTCGTCACCGACCGTTTCCTCCTCATCAATGTGATGATCAATCCCATTGATTCACCGCGAGATTTTCGCCCCTGCTCCGGATATTTAGTCACCACCTCGCCATGGACCTTTCCCGTCACTCAGTGCCCCTTCTCTGCCACCAGGCTGCCCACAATTTCACTTACATCACTGCTGTACCGAGCAACTCCGACGACAAAATTCCGGTGAGCCCGACCGCCCCTGTCCTTCTGGTTCATACGGGCGTGGTCCTTGTGACCCTGTGCATCCTCTGACATCGTTGGTTTGCCTGCGCATGACCTAGGTCGCCATCCCTGTTCACGCCCGCGAACGCCAGAGCCGTCGCTCGACTCCGACGAGCGATTTAGGTAAAATCCGAGCGCCCCTTGCCCTCTCCTCGACATTGTCATGTTGGCCATATCCTTGCGCAGCTACTGATGCTCCTAGTTTGTGCTAGGACAATCCAGATCCTCGGCAATGAACTCGTCTGCAAGGACCCGACGCCGCCAGCAACTCCGACGAGCTCTAGGCCCCGCTACAGCACACCCCTTGCCCAACCGCGACCACGTTGAGCTCCCTCGTGCACGTGCGAGTCTGGTAAGCACCATCACCACCCCTAGGCCTCGCTAGAACCGTCGTTCCACGATCGCCAGCAGTGCTTCCACCGCATCACCGTCGCTAGCGCCGCCCATCCTTGGTCTTGTGCTCAGCAGCGTTGGATCTAGATCTAACGCTTAAGATTAGATCACTTAAACAAAACAGTACGAGTAGATCTAGCCATGCACTATCACTTAAATCCAACGACCCTCATTGATCAATCCATGCGAAATGGTATCATCCAATAGAAACAGCCCACGTGGCCTAACCTGTCGGTTTAAATTTCTAGAAATGAATTTTGAATGTTTAAACTTGAAAAATTCATAACTTTTGTTCTGTTTATCCAAAAAATGCAAATAAGATACCAATGGAATCACAAAAATAAATCCTACACATATATGGGCTTAGTTTTGTATTTTGTTTCTGTTAAAATAGAATTTTATGCAGAGACATTTGTAGGCTTATTTTGTATATAAAAATTATTTGGAAAAGGTTTTAAAAGCCAAATAAAGTTTATTTGGTGTGTAAATGTTTTGTTTTTGTTCAGTATTGTTTTAATTGTCTTGTTTGAGTTGGAAAAATCATCACATGGCATTTGCATGCATTCATGTATTTTTGCTTGAATTATTTGAAATATGAATTTGGTGCTATCATTTTATGTGTAGGTTTTGGTGCTAGTGGTGATTGTGACTATGAGGATTGTTGCTACTCCCCAACTACCAAGGCAAGTGGTGCTTCATACTTTTGTCCCAATATTTTGACTATGCATTAGAAATATTTTATATAGGGCTTGCATGATAATTTTTGCTAAAGTATCTATATGCTATACTTGGGAAATCCTAGTAGTTGTAGAATTGTTAGTATTTTCTCTAAGTTAAGATACTTTCTATTGCCATGCTTAGCCTAGCTTACAGAAACCATGGGTGGATTTTAAACATATGCTATGGAAAAATATTGTTAAGTCTTGGACTTGTGATTTGCTTAATAAAACAACTAAGTAAATGAATCACCTGGGTGGAATGGATGATTGGGTTATGTTGAGTGGTTACACAAGGCCCATGTCCATGGTTTGCCTTGTGTATCACACTTGTGGAAAGCCACCCAGGAACAAAGGGATTTGAGATGCCATATGTTAAGAAGCTTCTAGTGCAGCCACATGGCATTATGGGCTCTGCCTGGATCATATAGGTTGCAATAACTTAGCCAAATAGATAGTTTGTGGTAGAGGGATGATAGGTTTGGAACGCGTCCATTTTGGTCTAAGGGAAGGCTTCTGAAAGGTCCTGTCTTGATGAAAGTCAAGTCTTGTGGGGAAAGTGCACCACCTCTACAGAAGGAAGAATCTAAGTACTTAGCCATGTCCCTGGAAATGGACAATTTGAGCATCAAGACATGGAAGCTATCAAGAATCTCCTCATCCCAATTTCTAAGTTAAAAACTTGTGGTTGAACAAGGGTGATGGTTCACCAATGTCTATTGGTGGATCCTTGGGAGATTCTGCTAAACAAAAACTTAGTTTTTTCAACTGATAGGTAAAACCTATTTTGAGCAAAGCAAGCCTAAGCTACACTTAGCCAAATTCATGTAGAAACTAGATATTATTATTCTACTAAGGTATCACTTGCCAATACTATTCCAATGTATTGACCCACTGTGGCTGTAACTTGTGATGTTGTAGGTTACTCTGAAAAGGATTAGGGTTATGAGTCTACACTCAACATGCTTGCCTGTGGCACATGAAGATGAAGACATTTATTTACATTGTTAAGTTAAACTCTTGTACTAGCCTATGGCTATGAAGTTGTAAAAGACTATGTTATCTCTGGAATGACGATGTAATAATGACCTTTGTTTCTGTGTACTTCATCTTAAACTGTGGATGCTAGCATTTGATCCAGGGACTAGCATTGCAATCACAAGGACCTTTACCTTTATAAAGGTGGGGTCTTACTGATGGTATCAGAGCACTGTGTTGCCTATAGGATTATGACCCTAGGATTGGATCAGAAACCACTAAGGAAAAATATTCAACACATTGAAAATTCCACACTTGTCTTTTTCTTCTCGTAAACCTTTCTAATCTTATTTCTCATCTCTATTTGTAGATGAACTCCATCAACGAAGCCGTGAGGAAGGGACCACTCATGACCATGACTTTGGAGTGTGAGACTGAATTTCCCAAGGCACTCAAGAACCTTATTGTTACCATGGGGATACATGGTGCAGCTGTGTACACGGGTTTACCTATGATGGATGAGGGAGAAGAGTATTGGTGGGTGCAACTTCACTTGTACAAAAACAAGGAAGACAACCACAAGGAGTCAGGATTCTGCATGGTCACCAACTCTGAAATGCATCTTGGAATGCTATCAAGGAGCTTGTTGATAGACTCAAGTGCAGAATGCTCAACACCCAAAATGACCTTAGAGAAGAAAAGAAGCTTACCCAGGAATTAGAGACTACCAACCAACAACTAAGGGGTGACATCATAGACTTAATATGGGAGTCTTGTGAGCAAGATAGACAGATGGCTACTAAGGATGCCCTGATAGCTATTTTGTCTAGTGAGTGAGAGTAGTAACATACTTCGTTAGTTGGACCACCACACTTATCGTTTTACTTTCAAAAATTTGCTTAAGTCATGTTGAACCTTTGATGTTGTAATGTATTTGTGTATTCCATGACTTGTGTGATTATTGCTAAAAGATGTGCTTGTAATGTTTTTGTCTTGTGATTTTTTCACTATTTGTGTTGATCCTAACTTTCTCTATCTTATATAATAGATGACTAATGTTGTTATCATCACGACCGAGGAGTTCAAGGGAACTCTTTTTGGTACTCGTCTCATTGAGCTCACTACTGTGCTCAACCTTCCACTTCCTAGCATCATCACACTCCAACTCACCAAGTTTGAGAGGAAGGACCTATGGGGCTTCAGAGTCACACAGCCGGGACGCTAGACAAAGCCAACCACGGAGGCCATCACTTTCAAGCTGATACATAACAACAAGGAGAAAGGCTTAGATGTAGTCATGTAGGAGTTACTTGGGCGTCTGGTAGGGAGACACTCCACCGAGCTTAGAGGCCTTTACTTTCACCCCTTCGGGAGACACAACAAGGAGGGTGAGGCTATAGAGTACGAGGATGCAACTAGAGAGACGATGGAGCCGATTCGTCTATACCTTCAGGACCTATAGGGTCTTATTAGACACCTAGATACTGATAGGACCAACGTCATGCTTAGCAATGACGAACTCCAGGTTCAGCTCCAAGAGAAGGACAAGCTCTTCGTGGAGAAAGACGAGATAGTCAAGGAAATGGAGGCCAAGTTTGAAAGCCAGGACAAGAAGTTCATGAGTCAGGAGAAAAGAGTCCAAGACAGGAACAAGAAGATTTGGGAGATGAAGGAAGAGTTAGAGGCCAAGGACTTCGAGCTTAAGCACCAGCAGGGAGTGATAGAGAGACTTCGCTCACAGAAGAGGGCTCTTAGAGCTAAGATTGAGGCCTTGACTACTAGCATTGATGAGTATAAGACCGCCATGGAGAGTGCAAGTCTTACCCTTATTGATGCGGAGGAGTAGTGAGGACTACTCGATTATCTTTCATCTACCGTACTTTGAGTATTGAGTCACAATGATCATCCAACATGTGGATAGCTTGCTATGGTGTGTTTTCTTTTTCAAAAACTTGATGTTTTTGTTGTTCAAACTCTACGTTATTTTGATATTTGGTTATTGTGATTATTCTATGTGATGTGTTGTGCATGTTAAGCATCTATGGGTATCTCATTCTTATCCTTATTAAAACCACAGATGCCTCCTCGACGTGGCAACCCCAACCCAAACAACAACAATGTCACTACCGAGATGTAGCAGTTGATGACAGCACAAGCATAACTGATGCAGATGATGACCACTTTCATGCAGAACCAGAATCAGAATAACAACAACAAAAACAAACAACAACAACAACAACAACAACCAGAATAATCCGCCAGGATTTGACATGCTCACCAGATTTCTAAGACTGAGGCCTGCAAAGTTCTCGGGAACCACTGATCCAATGGTAGCCAATGACTGGTTACGTTCAGTGAACAAGGACTTAGTGACTATCGGCTACACCGACGAAGAGAAGGTCAGGTTTGCATGTAACATCCCAAAAATATTAAACTAGAATCATCAAACTATAATCTTCAAATTTAGGGTTAACAAAAACTTCTACAATTAAAATATGAAAGCATTCATATGAGTGTGCATCAAAATTTGGATTGTTTTGAATTGCCATGATTATGTGTTTCTTTGCTTGTAAAATGATTCTTAGGTGAAATAAACATCATCTAAACAATTCCCAAACTTTTCCCAAAGACAAATAAATCAAAACAAACAAATTAAGTGAATGGTCACTTTGGCCAAATTAACTCCCATGCCTACTTTGGCTATCTCTAACTTTCAGAACTTAACAGAAACTTATTTGGATCTATGCACCCCTTGATAGTACTCATAATAAAGTATCAAGTACCACCTTGTGATCATCCAGAAACATTCAAATGCATAGTTTAAATGACAGTTTAAAATTGAATCTATTTCATATGGGAAGATCCCACTTTTTCAAAAACCCCTCACACCAACTCAACTTTCAAAACCCAAGCATCTATAGACTCACCAGCACATGCTTAGCACACTCACCAAAAATCTTTTCAAAATCAAAAACTTGAATTCATGCGGCCATTTCATCAAACACCTTGTAGATACAAATCAAACAAAATCAAAACACTATAGTGTGCACTGATTTGAGCCAACCTTGTTCCCTCTCTGGTTACACTAGACTTAGTAGATCATCTAGCAAACTTAACTAAGCTCTATCCCCACTGTAAACTCGCCAATGTCATCAATGGTGAATAAGCCGAGAGCACCCATGTCACCCCAGTGTGGACAGCAGGCTATAGGAAGAACTAGCCGTGCCAACCTTGTCTGGGAGGTAGCCCATGCCTCACCGCCCCCTCTCGACCAGCCCTGCCTTGTAGACAGCAACCAGAACCGCCAGGAACGCCGCGCCCGTGCCGCTGTCAACCATGCCGACGTGCACCACAGAGCACGCACCGTTCCCACGCAACCCGACCACCTCGAGCCCTCGCCGCCCGCCGGCATGCTCCCCACCATCCCAGGAGACCACCAGACATGCCCATTTCACCGCCCGTGTCCCGTATCCACCGCTCGCCGTCAAAGACGCCGCCTCTGCCCCGCAGAGCACCGAGCATTCCTGACCATTTGCCACCGCCCCTACACGCGTATTTAAGCCATAGAGCATCGCCAGGATACCACCGATCGATCACCACCCTTGGCCATGCCTCTAGCTGCCCGTAGCCGTGTTGCCACCGACGTCTTCCCATCCTGTTCGGTCTCACCGTAGAGCCTATAAAAGGAGACAACCCCCAGCCGAATTGAGCACACCATCTCACTCCCCTCACCTCACTGATCGTTCCACCTCATTCCCGAAGCAAGGTGAGCAGCGCATCGCCGGAATTGCGTTGGAGCAGGCCACCTTTAGAGAAGAAGGGTGCCATCGATATCGTCCACCCCAGGAGGAGCTGCCAGTACCAGGAGGTTCGCCGTCGTCGACTTTGTCGTTCGCCCGCATCGCCAACCTTCGCCTGAGCCCCGGTGAGCCCCCGACGACCCCCACCTGCCGCGTTAGGTTTCTGTCTCGCCGGCGCTGCCCGACGTGGACGATGAGTAGCAGCCGTTCGATTAGACTTAGATCATGCAGATGAGATTGCCCCGTACCGCTTCGCGTTTAAAGAGCCACTGACTGGTGGAACCCCCTTGTCAGTTGAGCCCCGTTCCACGGAGTGACACTGGGCAGGCCCATTAGCAGTTCCCGCGCAGCCCAGTCGTCTGAATTTAACTTTTTCCATTTTAATTCAAACATAGTTCTGTACCCAGTTTCAAAAATCAACCCAACTCGATTCAGTGAACCAAATTGAATGAAACCAATTTTGTTAGAAAGATATTAAAATGCTTAATCCAAGCCCGTTGGATTCAAATCATTTGAATCTATAGATTAACCTTGGTAAAAATAACAAGGCAGAAGCTTTTCTGCATTCAAACATTTTTCAAATTTAAACTATAATAGCTTTTGAGTTGATTCTAACTCTCAAAAATCACATTTGATCATACCTTTCAGAATATATAAAAACATATGGGTTTACTTATAGAAATAATGTTCAAGTAATAAAAGAATGCCACATAGGCATTTCTAGTAATTTATTTTTATTTGAAATAAAAGGTTAAATCTTATTAAATTGTGACACCACTTTAAATCACATTCCAATGTACTGAAATATGTGGTGATGACATGTGTCAACATGATCCCATGTTTTGTTTGGAGAATATTAAATCTTAAGTAGTTTTTCAATGAGTAGAAATTACTTTTCTGAAAATAAAATAAATAAGACAAATGCTTTATTCTTGTGATGTTAGTGATTATGCTAGATCATCTATAGAACCCTTGTGTGTGATGATTGAAAGTAGTTAAGTATTATTTGGTGATTGTGTACCTCGTATTTATTCATAGACGCTAGTACCGACCAACGATACGAGGAGGAAGGAGGATACTACGAAGAAGAAGCCGAGGAGAACTTCAACCACTGCTCTGCACAAGGCAAGCTAACACTTGCAACTTAGCAATCTTATACTGATACTGATGCAAGCCTTATTAATCAAGTTGACCTATGCAAGCTAACACTTGCAAGATACTTTACCTATGCAAGCCAATACATGCAAGCTATTAACTTAGCAAACTTATACTGATACCTATGCAAGCAAATACTTGCTTGTTACCATGCCAACTATATGCCTTAAGCATATGTGATCATACCCACTTGATAACCCCATTCCTAGTTTTACTTACAAGCTTTATACTTTATTTCTTTATCAAAGCTATTACTTAGAGCTTACTTAAGTGAATTGTAGATTCTAGAAAGATAATTGAAGGTTGCATAAAGAGCATAAAACTTGGCCTAAGCTAGATAATCTTTACGTCATCCTAAGGCATGAGATTGAACTCAATTAATCCCCATTTGTTTACCACCCCTCATTAGTACTTACCCCACTTGTAGATGCTAGTGCTAAGCATAAAACTTGATCAACTTTAGATAGGAATACTTGGTGAAAATGGTTATGAAAACCTTGGAATGATGGATCATTCTATTGCGATGTTTTGACATGTGTTCTCGAACACCAGATGATTTTGATGATAAAAATGTTCAGGCATGAGCCTTAGCCCTTTATAAAACTGATGGTTGTCTGGATGCGATACCATTCCAATTTTACCGTACAACCACAATACCCGAGATTTGGGTAGGGCTTGACTGGAAACTTATATACCTTAGTATGGGTTCCCTCACGGCCAAGGTTTGAGCTGAGGCTACCTTGTGAAGATTGTCCACCTGTGAAGTACCCAAGATGACAGTTGGTCATGGTTGGGAGGCCAAACTCATAGGAGAGGTGCTTATAATAGGGCATGTAAATGAAAGGTTAAGATTGATTATCCGCATACTGAGTATGGTGAGTTCAAGATATGTTCCTGACGGATGTATCGAATGTTGTGGTGCAAGTGTACAATCTTTGCAGAGTGTCAAACTATTCGAATAGCCGCGTCTGCGGTTATGGACAGTTGGAGTGGCCATATTGTTCCCCCGTCAGATGTTTTCAAAATGACTTGTGAAATGAATTGAGACTTTGACTTGACCACAACAGAGTTGTGATATGAAATACAAGTCCCCACTTAGGTGTTATAAAACTTCAACTAGCTTTCTTCGTTTCTAAACTTAGTAGAGGTAAATCTGGCTTTTTGCAAAACAACCCTAGAGCTTAGTATCCTATTACAAAAACCCCTTCACTTGTTAGTATTAGTTTGCGAGTACTTAAAGAGTACTCATGGCTTTGTCCCTGGCTATTCCAGTGGCCAGACTATGAAGAGGAATACCAGGAGGATGGACCCCAGGAAAGTTACGACAACTAGGATCATCTCCCATCGTCAGCATTGCCTGTGACCCCCGAAGATGGAGCTTCGCCTACGCTACCGTTATGATTACGTATTTCCGCTGCTTGAGTTGTATTAAGAACTGGATCATGAGATCCTTATTTGTGTAAGACCTTATGTATGGTTTGTAATGGATGATGTACTGTGGTATCCAAATCTGTTATGTCTCGCAAAAATGGTAATCCTGGGATTGCGATGTATGGCATAACAGGCATCTGGGATTAAAAATCCGGGTGTTGACAAGTTGGTATCAGAGCCATCCTGACCATAGGAGACCCTAGTTAGACTGGACGTTTGAATCAAAAACTTAGTTTCAAAACCAAAGGAAACAAATATTTACAAAAACTTATTCCCATTCTTATCACCTTGATTCTTTCATAAAAATTCATGTTCCTCAAAAACTCTTGCAAAATACATAAAATTTGACACACTTGATCACTCTACTAACTTTCTCATCCTATATTCTTATAGATGGACGTGAAGTACAACAAGTTTTACAAGTTGGAGAATGGAGGAGACCATATCTTTGAGCGGGATTTGGACCAGCTTTCGGAACTTCTGGAGCGTCCGCACCCCGAGTTCTTCGGAGGTCAGCTCAATGATCAAGGAGGAGAGGATCTAAAGTGGCTAATTGTTGCAAGTCTCCGAGGAAAGATTGAACCTCCCACTGCCGAGGGAATTCAATTCACCTTAAGATAAAACAACTGGCTCGATGGACTTGCCAGGGCCATGAAGGAAGCTCTTGCCCGTCTGTGTGGGCAGAGTATCAACTAGATCAAGGGTACCCGCTTTGATTTTTGCCCAAGGCGTGATGCTAATGGACAGCCATTGGAAGCCCCATACCACCCTGAGCTGAAGACCTAATTGGACCACCTCAGCTTCATGATGTACGATCGTCAGCAGGAATTGGATAATTGTCGTGACTATTGCAACCACAAGTTCGCCATCATCAAGACCAAGGATCAGACCATCGTCATGCTAGCGAAGGATCGCAAGTCTCGTCGCCATCAGCTCGATAAGAAGGAGCGCATCATTGCCCGTCTTCGCCACCGTATCTCGGATTTGGAGGATACCATCCACGAGAGGGGTATGCAGTTGGAGGAAAGGGAGAATGCCGGAGAAGATCTTCGTGGAGACCCCTACTCCTATCTCAGAGATGATGATGATTTTCTGGAAGATCAGGCTATGGACTTCTTCACCGATGAGGATGATTTCGCCTTCATCGATGATGATGAGGATGATGAGGATGACGACTACACCGACTCTGAGGAGTAGTAGCACTTGAGCACTAGCGTAGTGAGTTGTATTCGGTCCCACTATATCGTAGTTTCCAGAATGGTTCTTAAAACCATCTGTTCACCTTTGTTGTGGTGTGTGTTTATAACGTGTGCTATGAATGAATGAATGAAAAGCAAGTTGCTAAAAAATTAGAGTGAAACTTTAAAAACTTTTCAAAGTCCCGGAACCTTAGAAATTTCCCTCTTTTCTCATTATCTATCTCAATCTTCAGATGCCTCACGGAGGAAGTGGTTCATCCCCGGACCCGATGTTGCAGATCCTGCAAATGTTGGTTTCTGACCACGAAGCTGAGAGAGCCGAACGTCAAGCCAATTTAGCCACCCTTCAACAGATAGATCAGCTAGCCCACAACAATCAAGGCCACGGAAATCAGGACAACCATGGATATAGGCTCAAGAATTTCTAGAACACCAACCCACCCGTTTTCACTAAGTCGGAAGAGCCCCTAGATGCCGATGATTGGCTGGAGACCATGGAAAACAACCTAGAAGTCGCCGGAGTGGAAGCTAATGAGAAAGTTTTGTTCGCCGCCCACTATCTAGCTGGAGATGCTAGAGCATGGTGGAACAGTGTTCGTGCGATGACCGGAGGACAGATGATGACCTGGGAGGAATTCAAGGTCAAGTTCAGTAGAACCCATGTGCCCCCGGGTTTGATCAAGAGAATGATATATGAGTTCAGAGAACTGAAGCAAGGAAAAATGACCGTAGTGGAATACCGTGACAAATTATTGTCATTATCTAGGTATGCCCCGGATGAGATCGACACCGAAGCCAAGAAGAAAGAAAGATTCCTGAATGGTTTGCATGATGAGATGCAGACAGTGTTAGTCAATATCCCGTTTGTGGATATTGAAGCCCTTGTCGACTCTGCCATCCAGATGGAAGGAAAGATCAACCAAGCCAATGAGAACCGCAAGTGTCGCATGATGCATCAACTAGGAACCCATCAGACCCCAAAGTATCGCACCAACCCATCTCCAGGATTTGCCCCGAGAACCAACAGACCCCCGATTAACCGTTCGACCTATCCCAACCGTGCAAACCCAAGGCTCGGAGGAAATCACAACAACCCCAGCAACTCTAACAATTTCAACCGTGCCCCACCCAAGTTCACCAACAACAATGCTACCTCCAACACCAACACTGCCCCTAGGACTGGAAGCAATGATGTGCCTGTTGCAGCAAAGGACAAGTCGCAAGTGACTTGTTATGACTGTGGAAATAAGGGTCACTACTCCAATGAGTGTCCCAACAAGAAGAATGCCGCAGCCCCCAATTCAAATGCCCCAGCTCAGCAGCAGCGTCGTGTTCAGCCTGGAAGAAGGTTTTCCCCAGGGAATTCACTCAACCGCAATGGCCGTCTTTTCCTCATGCATGCTAAAGAAGCTCAGGAAGCGCCAGACGTCGTGCTGGGTATGTTTTCTGTTAATTCAGTACTTGCTCAAGTATTGTTTGATTCTGGTGCATCGCACTCATTTGTCACCGAAGAATTTGCCTGCACTAGTAAGATTCAACCAACCAAATTGAAGCATGTTATGATTGTTCAAATCCCCGGTTCAACCACCAAGGCTAGGCAAATTTGCAAAGCCGTCCCTATCCGAATCCATGGCATAGATTTTTATGCTAATATGATAGTACTTGGAACTAAAGGTTTGGAAGTAGTACTAGGAATGGATTGGATGTCCAAACATAAAGGATTAATTGACTTGCCAAGAAAGACATAACCATGACCAGTACCGCCGGAATATCAGTAGAGCATATATCTGAAACCTTACCTCGTCAATTCAAGTGCAACAAGAGTATAGCCCAACCTACCATTGACCAAGTCCAGATAGTCTGTGAATACCCCGATGTATTTCTAGATGTGTTGCTCGGTATGCCCCTAGATCGGGATATCGAGTTTATCATTGAACTAATCCCCGGAACAGGACCCATAGCCCAGAGACCATATAGTATGAACCCGTCTGAGCTGGCAGAACTGAAGAAGCAACTGGATGCCATGTTGGAAATTGGACTGATTCAACCAAGTGCGTCACCATGGAGATCACCTGTATTGTTCGTGGACAAGAAGGATGGAGGTAACCGTTTGTGTACGGATTATCGGAAGTTGAATGATGTCAAGGTAGAAGATTTGTTTGATTAGTTGACTGGTGCCAAAGTGTTTTCTAAGATTGATCTTAGAACAGGCTATCATCAACTCAAGATTCGCGCAGAGGATATTCCAAAGACTGCCTTTACCATCTGATATGGATTATACGAGTATACCGTCATGTATTTTGGATTAACCAATGCCCCAGCTTATTTCATGAATCTCATAAATAAGATTTTTATGGACTTCCTGGATAAGTGTCGTTGTTTTCATCGATGACATTCTGATATATTCCAAATCGGAAGAAGAACATGAGCTACACCTAAGGACCATTCTTGGAACCCTTAGAGAGCATCAGTTGTATGCCAAGTTTAGCAAATGTGAATTCTGGTTACAGGAGGTAGGATTACTCGGCCACATTGTATCAGCCGGAGGAATTGCCGTTGACCCTGCAAAGGTGAAAGATGTCGAAGATTGGCAAGCCCGAACCACTCAAACCCAAGTTCGTGCATTTCTCGGATTGGCGGGATACTACCGCAAGTTCGTAGAAGGATTCTCGAGTATCGCCAGACCCATGACCCAATTGCTGAAGAAGGACAAGAAGTTTGAATGGAAAGACAAATGTGAAGCGAGTTTTCAAGAACTCAAGAGGAGATTGATTTCAGCCCCAATCTTAATCATGCCGGATATAACGAAGACCTTCGACGTGTATTGTGACGCATCCAAGATCGGTCTCGGATGTGTGCTAATGCAAGAAGGCAAAGTTATATCTTATCTATCTCGACAACTGAAACAACATGAGCAAAATTACCCAACCCATGACCTCGAACTCGCAGCCGTAGTTCTAGCCCTGAAGACATGGAGGCACTACTGTAGAGGTCCCAACCTTTAATAAGGTAGAGATCCCTGTGTATACAATCCTAGTCCCTGGATCAATAACTAGCATCCATAGTTAAGATATAACATCAAGAAACAAAGGTCATAATACAACTTTATAACTAGGAATAAAATAATTCATTACATCTTACATAGCTCATTTGGCTTGAGCTATCTTATTACAATGCAGCAGAAATAACTATAGCATGGGGTCCTTCATCTTCAAAGTGCCACAGGCAATCATGTTGGTTGTAGACTTGTAATCCTAATAAACATACTTCACTAACATCAAACAAACCTGCAACATAATAAGTTACAGCCACAAGGGTCAATACATTTGAATTGTATTGGCAAGTGATACTATGGTAGTATAGTGGAGTCTATCATCTATATGCATTTGGCTAGGTGGAGCTTAGGCTTGCTTTGCTCAAAATAGTTTTTCCTTATCATTTGAAAACACTAAGTTTTTGTTTGTCAAAATCACCCAAGGCATCTCCCAATAGAAATTGGTGATCCTTCAACCCTTGTTCAACCACAGGTTTTTAACTTAGAAATTGGGATGAGGAGATTCTTGATAGCTTCCATGTCTTGATGCTCAAATTGTCCTTTACCAGGGACATGGTTAAGTACTTAGATTTTACACTCTGCAGAGGTGGTGCACTTTCCCCACAAGACTTGGTTTCACCAAGACAAGATCTTTCAGAAGCCTTCCCTTAGAACAGAATGGACGCGTTCCAACCTATCATCCCCTACCACCAACTATCCATTTGGCTAAGTTATTGCAACCTATATGATCCAGGCAGAGCCCATAATGCCAAGTGGCTGCACTTGAAGCTTCTCAACATTTGACATCTCAAATCTCTTTGTTCCTGGGTGGCATTCCACAAGTGAGATACCAAGTTTTCCCCAGCATACTGGACTTGGTGATGCCCAAGTTTTCCCCAACATACTGGACTTGCATAACCACTCAACACAAACCATTCTTTCCATTCCACCCAGGTGTTTCATTTACTTAGTTGTTTTATTAAACAAAACACAAGTCCTTGACTTAGAAATATTCCATAGCATGAATATAATCCACCCTTGTTTTCTACTAGCTAAGCTAAGCATGATAGTAGTAGTAATCTTAACTTAGGAATTTTTTACTAAGGTTTCATCTATTAGGATTTCCCTTGGCATAGTTTATACTTAGCAAAAATTCCATGCAAGTCCTACTTAGAAATATCACTAATGCATAGTGAAAATAATGGGACAAAGTATGAAGCATCACTTGCCTTTTTGGTAGAGAATATAAGTTCACTCCTTGATCTTGCAATATTCACACTCTTCAAATCACTACATTCAATCAAGCAAGAAACAAATTCAATCTACCATTCAAGCAAACATCACATAAAATAATAGAAACCAAGCAATGCATGCAAGCATGCCAAAGATTGTTTTATTTTGAAAAAGTGGTTTCTATAGGTTATAAACATTTGAAAACACCTATTGGTCATTTTATAAAAGTGGAAAAACTATTTGCAAAAGATTTTTCCCATAAACCATTTTTAAACCAAATCAATATTTTATGTGGTTGAAAATGCCTTTAGCAAAGCAATAATTTTTATAGGGTTCACAAAATATGTTTTCAAATCATAAATCTTTGTGTTTAGGGTCAGAGATTTTAATCCAAATCATTTCCCAAAGATTTTTCTCCAAAAAGTATTTTTAACATATAAACAACATTTTTTATTCGACTAGAAATGTTCTAAAACAAAGATTCATTATTTTGCTTCACAAAATATGTTTTTGAATCCACAAGTTGGTTTCTATGGTCAGTAGGTTCAAAACAATCCATTTGCCAAAGGTATATTATCACAAAAACAATTTTAGAATGAATTTTATATTCAAATTATGCCTACACAAGTTTCTGCAAAAAAACAATCTTACCAGAAGCAATTTACTAAACAAAGTGCATGGTTGGAAATTACTTGTCTTGCTGATTCTATTGATATAAAGTTTGAAAATTTTGGACATGTGGTTTGAAAGTTATGCAATTTACAAATTTGATCATCTAATAGATCAAATCCTGTTTTTAAAACAAACTCTAGGCCACGTGGAATGTTTTGATTGGCCGAAAACGGTTCGCGTGGATCGGCTAACATGGGCCGCTGGATCTAATGCAAATTGCATGGCACAGATCACAGGATAACCTTTCACTTAGTTTCTATTGTAGTCACTGTATCTACATCCTACGGCTCATAGCGATTGACCATCATTGGCGGCGCTGGCGGCGGCGCGCTCGGCAAGCGAGGTTGCCGGCGATACAGGGGGAGAGAAGAGGAGTGGAGTGGCTCACCAGAATCGCATGGTCTTGTTGATGCTTATCGTATCCTTGGTTGGCGAAGGGGAGCTCGTGGTTGCCGTGGATTGCTCACTGGAGTTCTGCCTGGCGACAGATGCTCACTACCGAAGATGGTGGCGACGCTACGATGCGAGCCAGGACACGAAAACTTTGGCGTTAGATGCGAACGAGGTCACTGGTCATAAGCGTGTCATTGGAAGGACGAGGGGCAGTTAGAACGTTACCAGGGAAGTCGCCGGAGAAGAGGCAGATGGCGACGCTCTCGGTCTTGGTCGTTGCCGAGCCTAGGGAACACGCGCGGGCGAGTAGAGGGTACTAGAGGGTGCGCTGGGCAATGGGAAGTAAGCCAGTAGGTGTTATGGAGCAAGGGGAGGCTGGGTGTCACTGGAATCGGCCGATGAGCTCATCGGAGCAGTGGGTGCTTGGGCTTGCGATTCTTGCAGCCTGGGGGCAGAGAGGAAGTGGCGAGTGAGGGGAACCGAAGAGGGGAGCGTGGCGATTAAGTAAGCATGGTCACGACGAGGTTTACTCTAGCAATTGAGGCGAATTAACGCGTTTGAATTCCGTCCAGAAACGGCAACGAGGCGTGGTCTTCGCGCGGGTGAGGAAGAAAACTGGCGGGTGGGGCTCAGCAGTCAGCGAGAGAGAGCGAGGTGAGGTGGGGTCTAGTAATCAGTGACGTTGCGGGTTTCTTTTGCAGTGAAAACGATTCACGCGCAGAGAGAGGGGGAGTGGGCTGATGCTGGGCCAGTGGGCTAGTTTGCTGGGTTGGCTGCTTTGTTTCTTTTTTTATACAGATTCATTTCTCTTTTTCTATTTCCATTATTCTGTTTTGATTTTGTTTAATCAATTCAAACAACTATTTGAGTTCAAACTTTTGCCAAACTTTGTGAATAATCAAACACTGTTTAATAACACATTCTGAAGTCAAATTTAGAACAATTGTTTTATTCTTTTTAGGGCATATTGATTATTTAAAGTAGGTCCTTGTTTTAAATTTAAATAAGATCAAATAAATTTTCAACCCTTATTTAAGTTTCAATTTTTCACAAAACCTTTTCAGTAGGTTTTATTTATTTATTAGGGTGTCAAATAATTCACTTTGAATTATTTGGAATATTTTTAATATGACTTATTAATCATTTAAATTGGGTATTTATCTTTATTCCAATTAAATATGGTTTTAATTCCATAAATTTTTATTTGGAAGATTTCTTTGATCTCATTTAAGTTAATTAAATATCTTTTATTCCACTTGGGTAAATTCCAAATACTATTTTCCCATGATTTAAATAATCATTCTTATTAGGGAATTTGTCTTAATCCAATGGAATAGAGTTTGGTTAATGCCATTTTATTTAATTTGGAAAAATTTTATCCTTTTATTTTAGTTGGATTTGGATTATATTCATTCCATTTTCTTATGTATTAGGACAAGATTTAATTTGGTCTTTAAATATTGCTCATTTAATATTTCTTTATTTATCTTATAAAATTCATATCTTTTTATTTATAGATCCAAACTTGGTGATTCCAATTTGTATAATCTTATTTAATATTTGTTTATCCTTTTAAATCCCTTTAGGACTATTTGCTCACCATTTGGTATGGATTTCTAAATAGGTGCTTCATTAGCTTTGGAAATTCAATTTCCTTATCTTATTAATTTCATAAGATTTTATCTATGGCTCCAAATTAAGTGAAACCATTTCATATGGTTTTATAATATTTCTATTTGTCATTCTTGATCATTTGTAAATGTTTGTTAACAAATTTTTATATGGATCAAATCCATAGGCTTAGAGATAACATGGAAATGTTTTTCTTCCATTAGGGTTTTAGGGTTTTGGTTGTGTTTAAATTTCAAGATGCATTTATGAAGAATGCATTTCACTTGATTTGAATTTAGTTGGATTCAAACATTAACCAAAGTTTGTTCAAGATGGGATTTTAAGTTTCCATTTAGGAACAAAAAATTTCTTTTCACCCTAAACTTCAACAATTATTTATTTTGTTTATTTATTTTTCACATTACAAAATTTGGAAAATTTTGGGATGTGACAGGATACCACCCTTAAAATAAATCTCGTCCCGAGATTTGGGAAAGATAGGGGTTAAAAGCTGGTTCAAAGCAACTAGGGTACTACCACCCTTAAAATTTTCCAACTAGATTACATCTTGGCTTGCTTGGGATCTTCATGAAACTTCTCTGGGCAAACATTTGCATAGTGTCCTTTGTTTCCACACTTGAAACATGTGACAAGGCTAAGATCCTTCATAGGCTTTATCTTGTGCTTCATCTTTTCTGGACAATTGCTTGCATAATATCCTTGGTTACCACAATTGTAACATGTGACAAGATTGAGTTCTTCACGTATCTTCTGTGGACAAGTTGATACATAATGGCCTAGCTCTTTGCAGTTGTTGCACCACACTTAGATAATCTCCTTATATTTTTGTTTCTTCTCAGGACATTCATTGGCATAGTGTCCCATCTCTTTGCAATGGCAACATTGCACTTGGCTTTTGTCCTTATTTTTCTAGGGTTTCCCCAAAGCTAGGACTTCTTCTAGTTCATGCTCTTCATATCTTATCTCAAAGGTGGGAAAGTTTCCTGGTCTCCTTGATCTTTTCCTTGGATAATACATATGTTTCCTATTTGGTTCATCAAATTGAGTCATATTGCATGGAGGTGCAAGCTGAGATTTTCCTTTGTCTTCATGAGGGTTTACAATCTGTTGATGCACTCCACCATGTTTCCTTTGTTGAACTATGGAATATATGGGGCATTGGATAGGGACATGATTATTTCCTTCACATAGGAAACAAGTAGCTTGAGATGTGGGGCATTGATTAGTTGGATGTTTCTCTTCACAATTTGGGCATTGACCTTCATGCTCTTTGGAAGTGTGATCCTTGTCTCCACAAATATTGCAAACTTGAGTTCCTTCTAGAATATCATCCTTGAAATCCTTGTTGTCATAAACTCCTTGGGAAGGGTTGTCTCCCATGTTGATCATTTGATTTGTCACCTTTTGCATCAATTGAGTTTGAGTTTCCAAGAACTTTTGCATGGTTGGGTCTAACTCATTATTGTTGGCTAAAAACAGAGTTGTCACTTGGTTCAACTGGGTTTGGGTTACTATGAGTTCTCTCATGTTTATCTCTTAGTTGTTGTTGTTGTTGTCACCATCCTTGATGTTGGAGTTTCTTGGAGTAGTCATCTGTTTGGGTTGGATTGGGAGTAGAATAGGCAAAAGATTTCTAAGGAAGAATTCTAATCACACACATCACAATTCACACAAGCAATGTTCAAGCAATCACAAACAAACATTCCACTCAAACAACAAGTTTCAAGCACATTTTTTAGGCAATAAAATATTTTTGCTACACCACATAAGTTGGTGTGTTTGCTTTAATCTAAATATGGTGGTCCAACTATGTGGTTCACTTGAGATGATTCCTTCCTTCTTAGTTGGTTCTTCATGAACAAGATCTTTGTATCCTTGGAGAATTTCTTGAATCTTGGTCACAAAACTTCAAAGGTGATGATGGTTCCTTCTAAGGTGTGATTCCTTAGTCTTCAATTCTTAAGTAAAATTTCTTGTCTCACTTGTAGTCCTTAGTGATATCCAAGTTGAAGTCCTTGTTGAGAATAAGGTTGAAATCACTTGAGTTGGTGAAGTCCTTTGCTCATGTTGAAGTCTTTGCTCATGTTGAAGTCTTTGCTCATGGTGGAGGCTTTGTCCATCAAGTTTGAAATAGAAGAGATGTAATATCAAAACCAAAAAGTTGAGGAAAGAGTTTACAAGATTGTTTACAAATAAGTTTTGGAACAAATACAACTCCTATTTTTCTAAGTGGTTTTGTCCAATCCTAGGGTTACAATCCTATAGGCAACACAGTGCTCTGATACCGTCTATAGAGGTCCCAACCTTTAATAAGGTAGAGATCCCTATGTATACAATGCTAGTCCCTGGATCAATAGCTAGCATCCACAATTAAGATGTAATATCAAGAAACAAAGGTCATAATACAACTTTATAACCAGGAATAAAATAATTCATTACATCTTACATAGCTCATTTGGCTATCTTATTACAATGCAGCAGAAATAACTATAGCATGGGGTCCTTCATCTTCAAAGTGCCACAGGCAATCATGTTGGTTGTAGACTTGTAATCCTAATCAACATACTTCACTAACATCAAACAAACCTGGAACATAATAAGTTACAGCCACAAGGGTCAATACATTTGAATTGTATTGGCAAGTGATACTATGGTAGTATAGTGGAGTCTATCATCTATATGCAATTGGCTAGGTGGAGCTTAGGCTTGCTTTGCTCAAAATAGTTTTTCCTTATCATTTGAAAACACTAAGTTTTTGTTTGTCAAAATCACCCAAGGCATCTCCCAATAGAAATTGGTGATCCTTCAACCCTTGTTCAACCACAAGTTTTTAACTTAGAAATTGGGATGAGAAGATTCTTGATAGCTTCCATGTCTTGATGCTCAAATTGTCCTTTACCAGGGACATGGTTAAGTACTTAGATTTTACACTCTACAGAGGTGATGCACTTTCCCCACAAGAGTTGGTTTCACTAAGACAAGATCTTTCAGAAGCCTTCCCTTAGACCAGAATGGACGCGTTCCAACCTATCATCCCCTACCACCAACTGTCCATTTGGCTAAGTTATTGCAACCTATATGATCCAGGCAGAGCCCATAATGCCAAGTGGCTGCACTTGAAGCTTCTCAACATTTGACATCTCAAATCTCTTTATTCCTGGGTGGCATTCCACAAGTGAGATACCAAGTTTTCCCCAGCATACTGGACTTGGTGATGCCCAATTTTTCCCCAGCATACTAGACTTGCATAACCACTCAACACAAACCATTCTTTCCATTCCACCCAGGTGTTTCATTTACTTAGTTGTTTTATTAAACAAAACACAAGTCCTTGACTTAGAAATATTCCATAGCATGAATATAATCCACCCTTGTTTTCTACTAGCTAAGCTAAGCATGATAGTAGTAGGAATCTTAACTTAGGAAATTTTTAATAAGGTTTCATCTACTAGGATTTCCCTTGGCATAGTTTATACTTAGCAAAAATTCCATGCAAGTCCTACTTAGAAATATCACTAATGCATAGTGAAAATAATGGGACAAAGTATGAAGCATCACTTGCCTTTTTGGTGGAGAATATAAGTTCACTCCTTGATCTTGAAATATTCACACTCTTCAAATCACTACAATTCAATCAAGCAAGCAACAAATTCAATCTACCATTCAAGCAAACATCACATAAAATAATAGAAACCAAGCAATGCATGCAAGCATGCCAAAGATTGTTTTATTTTGGAAAAGAGGTTTCTTTAGGTTATAAAAATTTGAAAACACCTATTGGTCATTTTATAAAAGTGGCAAAACCATTTGCAAAAGATTTTTCCCATAAACCAATTTTAAACCAAATCAATATTTTATGTGGTTGAAAATGCCTTTAGCAAAGCAATAATTTTTATAGGGTTCACAAATTATGTTTTAAAATCATAAAAATTTGTGTTTAGGGTCAGAGAGTTTAATCCAAATCATTTCCCAAAGATTTTTCTCCAAAAAGTATTTTTAACATATAAACAACATTTTTTATTTGACTATAAATGTTCTAAAACAAAGATTCATTATTTTGCTTCACAAAATATGTTTTTGAATCCACAAGTTGGTTTCTATGGTAAGTAGGTTCAAAACAATCCATTTGCCAAAGATTTTATCACAAAAACAATTTTAGAATGAATTTTATATTCAAATTATGCCTACACAAGCTTCTAAAAAAACAACCATTTTACCTGAAGCAATTTACTAAACAAAGTGCATGGTTGTAAAGTACTTGTCTTGCTGATTCTATTGATATAAAGTTTGAAAAATTTGGACGTGTGGTTTGAAAGTTATGCAATTTACAAATTTGATCATCTAATAGATCAAATCCTGTTTTTAAAACAAACTCTAGGCCACGTGGAATGTTTTGATTGGCCAAAAACGGTTCGCGTGGATCGGCTAACATGGGCCGCTGGATCTAATGGAAATCGCACGGCACAGATCACAGGATACCCTTTCGCTTAGTTTCTATCATAGTCACTAGATCTACATCCTACGGCTCACAGCGATTGACCATCAGTTGGCGGCGCTGGCGGCGGCGACTAGCGGCGGCGCGCTCAGCAAGCGAGGGTGCCGATGATACAGGGGGAGAGAAGAGGAGTGGAGTGGCTCACCAGAATCGCATGGTCTTGCTGATGCTCGTCGTATCCTTGGTTGGCAAAGGGACGCTTGTGGTTGCCGTGGATTGCTCACCGGAGTTCTGCCTGGCGACGGATGCTTAGTGCCGAAGATGGTGGCAACGCTACGGTGCGAGCCAGGACACGAAAACGTTGGCGTTAGATGCGGACGAGGTCACTGGTCATAAGCGTGTCATTGGAAGGACGAGGGGCAGTCAGAACGTTACCAGGGAAGTCGCCGGAGAAGAGGCAGACGACGGCGCTCTCGGTCTTGGTCATTGCCGAGCCTAGGGGACGCGCGCGGGTGAGTAGAGGGTACTGGAGGGTGTGCTGGGCAATGGGAAGTAAGCCAGTAGGTGTTAGGGAGCAAGGGGAGGCCGGGTGTCGCCGGAATCGGCCGATGAGCTCGTCGGAGCAGTGGGTGCTTGAGCTTGCGATTCTTGCAGCCTGGGGGCAGAGAGGAAGCGGCGAGTGAGGGTAACCGAAGAGGGGAGCATGGCGATTAAGTAAGCATGGTCGCGGCGAGGTTTACTCTAGCAATTGAGGCGAATTAACGTGTTTGAATTCCGGCCAGAAACGGCAGCGAGGCGTGGTCTTCGCGCGGGTGAGGAAGAAAACTGACGGGTGGGGCTCAGCGGTCAGCGAGAGAGAGCGAGGTGAGGTGGGGTCCAGTAATCAGTGAAGTTGCGGGTTTCTTCTTCGGTGAAAATGATTCGCGTGCAGAGAGAGGGGGAGTGGGCTGATGCTGGGCCAGTGGGCTGGTTTGCTGGGCTGGCTGCTTTGTTTCTTTTTTTATACAGATTCATTTCTCTTTTTCTATTTCCATTATTCTGTTTTGATTTTGTTTAATAAATGCAAACAACTATTTGAATTCAAACTTTTGCCAAACTTTGTGAATAATCAAACACTGTTTAATAACACATTCTAAAGTCAAATTTAGAATAATTCTTTTATTCTTTTTAGGGCAAATTGATTATTCAAAGTAGGTCCTTGTTTTAAATTTAAATAAGATCAAATAAATTTTCAACCCTTATTTAAGTTTCAATTTTTCACAAAACCTTTTCAGTAGGTTTTATTTATTTATTAGGGTGTCAAATAATTCACTTTGAGTTATTTGGAATATTTTTAATATGACTTATTAATCAGTTAAAGTGGGTATTTATCTTTATTCCAATTAAATATGGTTTTAATTCCATAAATTTTTATTTAGAAGATTTCTTTGATCTCATTTAAGTTAATTAAATATCTTTTATTCCACTTGGGTAAATTCCAAATACTATTTTCCCATGATTTAAATAATCATTCTTATTAGGGAATTTGTCTTAATCCAATGGAATAGAGTTTGATTAATGCTATTTTATTTTATTTGGAAAATTCTTTATCCTTTTATTTTATTTGGATTTGGATTATATTCATTCCATTTGATTATGTATTAGGACAAGATTTAATTTGGTCTTTAAATATTACTCATTTAATATTTCTTTCTTTATCTTATAAAATTCATATCTTTTTATTTATAGATCCAAACTTGGTGATTCCAATTTTTATAATATTATTTAATATTTTTTTATCCTTTTAAATCCCTTTAGGACTATTTGCTCACCATTTGGTATGTATTTCTAGATAGGTGCTTCATTAGCTTTGGAAATTCAATTTCCTTATCTTATTAATTTCATAAGATTTTATCTATGGCTCCAAATTAAGTGAAACGATTTCATATGGTTTTATGATATTTATATTTTTCATTCTTGATCATTTGTAAATGTTTGTTGACAAATTTTTATATGGATCAAATCCATAGGCTTAGAGATAACTTGGAAATGTTTTTCTTCCATTAGGGTTTTAGGGTTTTGGTTTTAACTTTTCCAAGTGTTTAAATTTCAAGATGCATTTATGAAGAATGCATTTCACTTGATTTGAATTTAGTTGGATTCAAACATTAACCAAAGTTTGTTCAAGATGAGATTTTAAGTTTCCATTTAGGAATAAAAAGTTTCTTTTCACCCTAAACTTCAACAATTATTTATTTTGTTTATTTATTTTTCACATTACAAAATTTGGAAAATTTTGGGATGTGACAACTACCTGATCGGAAATCGTTGTGAGATTTATTCGGATCACAAGAGCCTGAAGTATATATTCACTCAGAAGGAGCTGAATATGAGACAAAGAAGATGGATTGAGCTAATCAAGGATTACGACCTGGACATTCACTATCACCCCGGTAAAGCCAACTTGGTAGCAGATGCCCTTAGCAGATTGCCGTGTCGCTTGAACTCCATGATTTTGAAGGAGCAACCAAGCTTGCACAAAGAGATGGAAGATTTTCGAATGGAATTAGTGAGTGAAGGATTTTCGGATAGCATAGAACTTCAACCCACTTTGATCAGCCAGATCAAAGAGGCGCAGAAAGGAAATGCTAGTATTGACAGAATCAAGTGTCGTATCGGTACGGGCAAAGTACCCGGATTCACCGAAGACGAAGAAGGAGTTATGTGGTACAAAGGACGCCTTTGTGTAGCAGCAGATTCTGAGTTAAAGGAAGTTATTCTCAAGGAAGCTCATGATACTCTTTATTCTATCCACCCCGAAGGAACGAAGATGTATCAAGATTTGAAAGAGCAATTTTGGTGGCATAAGATGAAGAGAGAAATCGGAAGCTATATCGCCAAGTGTGATATATGTCAGCGAGTCAAGGCCGGACATCAAAGACCCGCTAGATTGTTGCAACCATTCCAGATTCCAGAATGGAAATGGGATTAGGTTGGAATGGACTTTATCACCGGATTGCCTACTTCTAGTAGGGGAAATGACTCTATCTGGGTCATAGTGGACAGATTGTCCAAAGTCGCCCATTTCTTACCCGTCAAGACCACATATCAGAGTTTGAAGCTAGCGGAGTTATACATCGCTAGAATCGTCAGTTTGCATGGAGTCCCCAAGAACATCGTATCGGATCGAGGAACTCAGTTTACCTCGAGATTCTGGAAGAACGTCCAAGAAGGTTTAGGAACCCGACTAGATTTCAATACAGCTTATCACCCTCAGACCGATGGACAAACGGAGCGAGTAAATCAAATACTCGAAGATATGCTAAGAGCATGTGCTAGAATATGGATCTAAGTGGGAAGACTGTCTGCCTTTCGCAGAATTTTCATACAACAACAGTTACCAAGCTAGTTTGCAAATGGCCCCCTTTGAATTTATGTACGGAAGGAAGTGTCGCACCCCTTTGAACTGGTCGGAAGTAGGAGAGAGTCATATTTTTGGACCCGATATCCTACGAGAAGCGGAAGAGAAGGTTCACAAGATTCGTGAGCACCTCAAGAGCGCCCAATCCAGACAGAAGAGTTACACCGATAAGAGACGTAGAGACCTCGCCTTCAACATAGGAGATTTTGTGTATCTGAAAGTGTCACCATTGAAGGGAATGCAACGTTTCTAGCTGAAAGGAAAGTTAGCCCCCAGATATATCGGCCCCTTCAAGATTCTGAACCGTCGAGGAGAAGTGTCGTATCAATTGGAATTACCTGAAGAGATGTTAGCCATGCATAATGTGTTCCATATCTCATTACTTCGCAAGTGTCTCGATGTCCCGGAGAAGACTGAAGTGTTCAAGAATATTGATCACCGGACCATAGAAATGAACGATGACCTGACCTATCCTGAAGTACCCATCCGTATTTTGGAAGAATCTTTCAGAACTACCAGAACCCGAAGCATCAAGTTTCTAAAGATTCAGTGGAGCAACCACACCGAAGAGTAAGCTACCTGGGAGCACGGAGATCACATCAGGACGGAGTTTCCCGATATCTTCAAATCCTAGGTAATCTTTTTCGTCCTTTTTCAAATCTCAGGACGAGATTTTGTTTAAGGGGGGAAGGTTTGTAACATCCCAAAAATATTAAACTAGAATCATCAAACTCTAATATTCAAATTTAGGTTTAACAAAAACTTTTACAATTAAAATATGAAAGCATTCATATGAGTGTGCATCAAAATTTGGATTCTTTTGAATTGCCATGATTATGTGTTTCTTTGCTTGTAAAATGATTCTTAGGTGAAATAAACATCATCTAAACAATTCCCAAACTTTTCCCAAAGACATATGAATCAAAACAAACAAATTAAGTGAATGGTCACTTTGGCCAAATTAACTCCCATGCCTACTTTGGCTATCTCTAACTTTCAGAACTTAACAGAAACTTATTTGGATCTTTGCACCCCTTGATAGTACTCATAACAAAGTATCAAGGCCCACATTGTGATCATCCAGAAACATTCAAATGCATAGTTTAAATGATAGTTTAAAATTGAATATATTTCATATGGGAAGATCCCACTTTTTCAAAAACCCCTCAAACCAACTGAACTTTCAAAACCCAAGCATCTACAGACTCACCAGCACATGCTTAGCACACCCACCAAAAATCTTTTCAAAATTCAAAACTTGAATTCATGTGGCCATTTCATCAAACACCTTGCAGATACAAATCAAACAAAATAAAAACACTATAGTGTGCAGTGATTTGAGCCAACCTTGTTCCCTCTCTGGTTACACTAGCCTCAGTAGATCATCTAGCAAACTTAACTAAGCTCTAGCCCCACTGTAAACTCGCCAATGTTATCAATGGTGAACAGGCCAAGAGCACCCATGGCACCCCAGTGTGGACAGCAGGCTATAGGAAGAACTAGTCGTGCCAACCCTATCTAGGAGGTATCCCATGCCTCACCGCCCCCTCTCGACCAGCCCTGCCTCGCAGACAGCAACCAGAACCGCCAGGAACATCGCGCCCATGACGCTGTCGACCATGCCGACGTGCACTGCAGAGCATGCACCGTTCCCACGCAACCCGACCACCTCGAGCCCTCGCCGCCTGCCAACATGCTTCCCACCGTCCTAGGAGACCACCAGACATGCCCATTTCACCGCCTGTGCCCCATATGCACTGCTCGCCGTCGAAGACGCCGCCTCTGCCTCGTAGAGCACCGAGCGTTCCCGACCATTTTCCAACTCCCCTACATGCGCATTTAAACCATAGAGCATCGCCAGGAGACCACCGATCGATCGCCACCCTCGGCCATGCCTCTAGCTGCCCGTAGTCGTGTCGCCACCGACGTCTGCCCATCCCGTTCGGTCTCACCGTCGAGCCTATAAAAGGAGATGACCCCCGGCTGAATTGAGCACACCATTTCACTCCCCTCACCTCACTGATCGTTCCACCTCATTCCCGAAGCAAGGCGAGCAGCGCATCACCGGAATTGCACCGGAGCAGGCCGCCTCTAGAGAAGAAGGGCGCCGTCGATTTTGTCCACCCCAGGAGGAGCTGCCGGTACCAGGAGGTTCGCCGTCGTCGACTTTGTCGTTCGCCCGCATCGCCGACCTTCGCCTGAGCCCCGGTGAGCCCCCGATGACCCCCCCTGCCGCGTTAGGTTTCTGTCTCGTCGGCGCCGCCCGACGTGGACGATGAGTAGCAGCCGTTCGATTAGACTTAGATCGTGCGGATGAGATTGCCACGTACCGCTTCGCGTTTAAAGAGCCACTAACTGGTGGAACCCCCCTGTCAATTGATCCCCGCGCCACGGAGTGACACTGGGCCGGACCATTAGCAGTTCCCGCGCAGCCCAGTCGTTTGAATTTAACTTTTTCCATTTTAATTCAAACATAGTTCTGTACCCAGTTTCAAAAATAAACCCACCTCGATTCAGTGAACCAAATTGAATGAAACCAATTTTGTTAGAAAGATATTGAAATGCTTAATCCAAGCCCGTTGGATTCAAATCATTTGAATCTATAGATCAACCTTGGTAAAAATAACAAGGAAGAAGCTTTTCTGCATTCAAACATTTTTCAAATTTAAACTATAATAGCTTTTGAGTTGATTCCAACTCTCAAAAATCACATTTGATCATACCTTTCAGAATATATATATATAAACATATGGGTTTACTTACAGAAATAATGTTCAAGTAATAAAAGAATGCCACATAGGCATTTCTAGTCATTTATTTTTATTTGAAATAAAAGGTTAAATCTTATTAAATTGTGACACCACTTTAAATCACATTCCCATGTACTGAAATATGTGGTGATGACATGTGACAACATGATCCCATGTTTGGTTTGGAGAATATTAAATATTAAGTAGTTTTTCAATGAGTAGAAATTACTTTTCTAAAAATAAAATAAATAAGACAAATGCTTTATTCTTGTGATGTTAGTGATGATGCTAGATCATATATAGAACCCTTGTGTGTGATGATTGAAAGTAGTTAAGTATTGTTTGGTGATTGTGTACCTCGTATTTATTCATAGACGCTAGTACCGACCAAGGATACGAGGAGGAAGGAGGATACTACGAAGAAGAAGCCGAGGAGAACTTCAACCACTGCTCTGCACAAGGCAAGCTAACACTTGCAACTTAGCAAGCTTATACTGATACTGGTGCAAGCCTTATTAATCAAGTTGACCTATGCAAGCTAACACTTGCAAGATACTTTACCTATGCAAGCCAATACTTGCAAGCTATTAACTTAGCAAACTTATACTGATACCTATGTAAGCAAATACTTGCTTGTTACCATGCCAACTATATGCCTTAAGCATATGTGATCATACCCACTTGATAACCCCATTCCTAGTTTTACTTACAAGCTTTATACTTTATTTCTTTATCAAAGCTATTACTTAGAGCTTACTTAAGTGAATTGTAGATTCTAGAAAGATAATTGAAGGTTGCATAAAGAGCATAAAACTTGGCCTAAGCTAGATAATCTTTACGTCATCCTAAGGCATGAGATTGAACTCAATTAATCCCCACTTGTTCACCACCCCTCATTAGTACTTACCCCACTTGTAGATGCTAGTGCTAAGCATAAAACTTGATCAACTTTAGATAGGAATACTTGGTGAAAATGGTTATGAAAACCTTCGAATGATGGATCATTCTATTGAGATGTTTTGACATGTGTTCTCGAACACCAGATGATTTTGATGATAAAAATGTTGAGGCATGAGCCTTAGACCTTTATAAAACTGATGGTTGTCTGGATGCGATACCATTCCAATTTTACCATACAACCATAATACCCGAGATTTGGGTAGGGCTTGACTGGAAACTTATATACCTTAGTATGGGTTCCCTCACGGCCAAGGTTTGAGCTGAGGCTACCTTGTGAAGATTGACCACCTGTGTAGTACCCAAGATGACAGTTGGTCATGGTTGGGAGGCCAAACTCACAGGAGAGGTGCTTATACTAGGGCGTGTAAATGAAAGGTTAAGATTGATTATCCGCATACTGAGTATGGTGAGTTCAGGACTTGTTCCTGACGGATGTATCGAATGTTGTGGTGAAAGTGTACAGTCTCTGCAGAGTGTCAAACTATTCGAATAGCCGCGTCCGCGGTTATGGACAGTTGCAGTGGCCATACTGTTCCCCCGTCAGATGTTTTCAAAATGACTTGTGAAATGAATTGAGACTTTGACTTGACCACAACAGAGTTGTGATATGAAATACAAGTCCCCACTTAGGTGTTATAAAACTTCAACTAGCTTTCTTTGTTTCTAAACTTAGTAGAGGTAAATCTGGCTTTTTGCAAAACAACCCTAGAGCTTAGTATCCTAGTACAAAAACCCCTTCACTTGTTAGTATTAGTTTGAGAGTACTTAAAGAGTACTCATGGCTTTGTCCCTGGCTATTCCTGTGGCAAGACTATGAAGAGGAATACCAGGAGGATGGACCCTAGGAAGGTTATGACAACTAGGATCATCTCCCATCGTCAGCATTGCCTGTGACCCCCGAAGATGGAGCTTCACCTACGCTACCGTTATGATTATGTTTTTCCGCTGCTTGAGTTGTATTAAGAACTGGATCATGAGATCCTTATTTGTGTAAGACCTTATAGATGGTTTGTAATGGATGATGTACTGTGGTATCCAAATATGTTATGTCTCGCAAAAATGGTAATCCTGGGATTGCGATGTATGGCATAACAGGCATATGGGATTAAAAATCCGGGTGTTGACATTCCAGCACATCTGCTGGAAGGGCCAGCAGCAGCCTGGTGGGACAACTTTCAGATCACCACTTCCATTGAGGATGTGACTTGGGCTATCTTTGAAGATGGATTCCGTACAACTCACATCTCATTCGGAGTGATGAATTTGAAGAAGGAGTTTCACAATCTAAAGCAGCGTCACTGCAGCATGGCTGAGTATATTGAAGAATTCAACAATCTGGCGCGTTATGCACCGGATGAAGTTGATACTGATGCCAAGAGGAAGGAGAAATTCCTCGACGGACTGAATGATGAATTGAACCTGCAGCTGTCTATTGCCTATGTCCCAACCTACCAATCATTTTGTGACAAGGCTACCATCTTGGAGAACAAGATGAAACATGTTGAAAGCAGAAAGAGGAAGCATAGCTTTGACAACCACAGCTCGGGATCGTCTCACAAACGTTCCCATCATGATGATAGTGGGAGTTCTGGATCCCATAAACATGGAAAGTACAACAACCACTACAACCACAGCCGTCATCATGACAACAAGCATCACCGCAGTCATGATAATGACAAGTAAAAGAACCACAAGAGTGGATACAAGAGCCACCACAATGGAGGTGGTAGTGGAAGTCAGCCTGTCAAGAAGGATCTCAGTCAGGTTGAATGCTTCAAGTGTAAGAGATGGGGCACTATGCTAATGAGTGCCTAGAAAAGAAAGTTGATAGAGCCAACAAGCCTAATCCCTTCCAAAAGGGACAAGTGAACCACATCAATGTGGAAGAAATTTATGAGGAACCTGATGCTGTGGCGGGTAAGTTCAAACTCAATTCTGTTCTAGCACTTGTTCTTTTTGATACTGGCGCATCACATTCATTCATATCAAGAGCATTTGTTGATATAAATGGACTTCTAGTTGAAACTATTGGGTGTCCTATAAAAGTAAGTTCTCCTGGTGGAGAAATGATAGTGAACTCGGGATGTCATGACCTAGTGATAGAATTTGGGAAATATAAGTTTCCTGTTAATCTGATAATCCTAAATTCCCAAGGATTGGTTGTAATTTTGGGGATGGATTGGACGACTAAGTACAAGGGAGTGCTAGACTGTGCCAATCATACTGTCACACTCACAACCTCGGATAATAAAAGGATTATATTCAAGTCTAACTTTGAATCAAAAGAGAGTAAGATAAATTCTCTTAAGGGGGTTAGCATAGATAGTGTGCTAGTTGTGAGAGAATATTCGTATGTGTTTCCGAAGGAATTGCCGGGAATGCCACCAGATAGAGATGTGGAGTTTCTGATTGACTTGTTGCCAGGATCAGGACCAATAGCAAAGAGACCTTACAAGATGTCAGTTGATGAGTTGAAAGAACTCAAGAAACAACTTGGAGAACAGTTGCAGAAAGGATTTATTCAACCAAGTTCTTCATCTTGGGGAGCACCAGTCTTGTTCGTGGAAAAGAAAGATAGAAGTCAAAGGTTATGCATAGATTATCGTTAGCTTAATGAGGTGACTATCAAGAACAAGTACCCTTTGCCCAGAATTAATGACTTGTTTGATCAGTTAGAAGGATCCCGTGTGTTATCAAAGATTGATCTTAGGTCAGGCTATTTTCAGCTAAAGATAAGGGAACAAGACATACCTAAGACTGCTTTCACCACTAGGTATGGATTGTATGAGTACACTGTGATGCCATTTGGTTTGACCAATGAACCAGCCTACTTCATGAATATGATGAACAAGGTGTTCATGGAATTTCTTGACAAGTTTGTTGTTGTTTTCATCGATGACATTTTGATCTACCCCAAGAGCAATGTAGAGCATGAAGGACATTTGCGATTGATACTTGAGAAGCTTAGATAGCATAAACTATATGCCAAGTTCAACAAGTGTGAATTCTGGCTAAATGAGGTCGGATTTCTTGGACACATTGTGTCAGGAGATGGTGTGGCAGTTGATCCCACAAAAGAGTCAGCTGTAACTGAGTGGGAATCTCCTAAGTCAGTAAAAGAAGTTCGTAGTTTCCTTGGCTTGGCAGGATACAATAGAAGATTCATCGAGAGTTTCTCAAAGGTAGCTAAGCCAATGACAGAGTTACTTAAGAAAGACAAGAAATTTGATTGGACTGAAGGATGTGAACTCAGTTTCCAAGAGTTGAAGAAGAGACTAGTGACAGCACCCGTCTTATGTCTGCCAGATTTGGAGAAGGATTTCCAAGTTTATTGTGATGCATCTCACCAAGGATTAGGTGCAGTTTTAATGCAAGAAGGGAAAGTTGTGGCTTATGCCTCAAGACAACTCAAAACTCATGAAGTGAATTATCCTACTCATGATTTGGAGTTAGCCTCTGTTTTCCATGCACTCAAAACATGGAGACATTATCTTTTGGGAAAGAGATGTGAAGTGTTCATGGATCACAAAAGTTTGGAGTATATCTTCACTCAGAAAGAAATCAACATGAGACAAAGAAGATGGCTAGAACTCATCAAAGACTATGACTTGAGTTTGCAATACCACCCCGGTAAAGCAAATGTTGTAGCGCATGCATTAAACCGTAAGGTATATGTGAATGGCCTTACTAAAGGAGAATTGCCAGATGATCTGTGTGCCCAATTCAAAGATCTCAGATTGGAGATAGTGCCTGAAGGACATCTCATGTCACTGGATGTTCAACCCACTTTGTTGGACAAAATCAAGGAAGCCCAAAAGACAGACAAGGAAATTGAAGAGATTAAGGAAAAGATTGGCAAGGGAAAAGCCAAAGGATTCCATGAAGACGAACATGGTTCTTTATGGTATGGAAAACGTATGTATGTTCCGCAAGATCCGGAGCTTCGGAAACTGATTTTACAGGAAGCACACAACTCACCATATTCCATTCATCCGGGTAACACCAAAATGTACATGGATGTGAAGGAAAGATTTTGGTGGAATAATCTCAAGAAGGACATCACCGAACATATTGCTTTGTGTGATGTATGTAGTAGAGTGAAAGCGGAACATCAGAAACTAGCAGGATTGTTACAACCATTACCTATTCCTGACTGGAAGTGGGACAAGATTGGCATGGATTTCATCACTGGATTGCCAAGGCCTAGATCAGGATATGATTCTATCTGGGTCGTGGTAGATCGCTTAACTAAAGTGGCTCATTTCATACCTGTGAAGACAACCTGTACTAGTGCTAAGTTAGCCAAGATCTATATGAATAGGATTGTGTGTCTATATGGAGTACCTAAGAGTATTGTGTCTGATAGGGGAACTCAATTCACTTCCCATTTTTAGAGGCAACTGCATGAGTCATTGGGAACGAGATTGGAATTCAGTACTGCTTTTCATCCCCAGACTGATGGGCAGACAGAAAGGACCAACCAGATTCTAGAGGATATGTTGAGGGCATGTGCCCTAGATTATGGTGCTAGTTGGGATGAAAGTCTGCCCTACGCAGAATTCTCTTACAACACCAACTATCAAGCCAGTAGTGAGATGGCACCGTTTGAATTTCTCTATGGGATAAACTGTACTACACCATTGCTATGGAATGGTGTTGGAGAAAGGAATTTGTTCGGGCCAGAACTAATCAAGGAAGCTGAAGAGAAAGTCAAGTTGGTAAAGGACAGATTGAAGATAGCACAGTCCCGACAGAAGAGCTACGCAGATCCCAAGCGTAGGGAAGTCACCTATGAAGTGGGTGATAGAGCCTATCTTAGAGTATCACCACTTCGTGGAGTGAAGAGGTTTGGAGTCAAAGGAAAATTGGCCCCAAGATATGTTAGACCATTCAAGATTCTGAGCCGTAAAGGAGAAGTAGCATATGATATTGAATTTCCTGAATCATTGTCTGCCGTTCACAATGTATTTCACGTAAGTCAGCTAAAGAAATGCCATCCGGAGATGGAAGAGACTTCTTTGAAGGGTACTATACCTTTGGAGGAGGTCCAATTGGAAAGTGATCTCACTTATGAGGAAAAACCTATCAAGATTCTTGAGACTGTAGAAAGAGTTACTCGGACAAAGACTATCAAATTCTGCAAAGTTCGGTGGAACCACCATTCCGAGGAAGATGCAACATGGGAAAGAGAAGATGATCTTCGAAAAGACCACCCTCACCTATTTGCTAGCCAATCCGAATCTCTAGGGCGAGATTCACCTTAAGGGGGTTAGATTTGTAACATCCCAAAAATCATATTTTGTAAAGCTTGCATAGTATTCATGCATTCATGATCATTGGATCTTTTCCAAATAAAATTCAAACAAAAGAAACCAAATTTATGCCTAATACTTATTCAAGTAAGGCAAGGTTTATATTTATTTTCTATCTATTCTTAGTTTGCTCAGCATTGTTTTGAAAGTGAATGCAAGGCCACACAAAGATTTTCAAAACAATTCAAATTTAAAACCATTTGTATGCCTATTACAAATATTTCACTAAAGACTTGAATTTAAACCTTATTTCAAACCCAAAATGAATTTGAGTATGATTGGATGCTTTACACATCTCAGGAAACTAGAAACACAGTACACAATCTGGGGAAAATACAAATTGAAAACAGAATTGAATTAGACATTCAAATTCAAACCAGAAAATCAAAAAAGAAAAAGAAAAGGGAAATAGAGAAAAAAATAAGCTAAACCAGCTATCTAACCCAACTCAACCCGTGGCCCAGTAACCAGCCCAGCAAGCCCACCCAGGAACCTCCCCCTCTCCTCTTTGTTTCTCACCGCACCCGTGCTACCCCGTAGTCACTGTCTGGTGGACCCTCGCCAGCTCACTTCTTTCTTCCCCAAAATCACGCCCGCGACCATGTCGTCGCCGGCCCTTTCCTCCTCATCACTGTGATGATCAATCCCATTGATTCACCAAGAGATTTTCGCCCCTGCTCCGGCTATTTAGTCACCACCTCGCCGCGGACCTTTCCCCTCACTCAGCGCCCCTTCTCTGCCACCAGGTTGCCCATAATTTCACTTACATCGCCGCTGTACCGAGCAACTCCGACGACGAAATTCCGGTGAGCCCGACCGCGCCTGTCCTTCTGGTTCATACGAGTGTGGTCCTTGTGACCTTGTGCATCCTCTGACATCGTTGGTTTGCCTGCGCATGACCCAGGTCGCCGTCCCCGTTCACGCCCCGAACGCCAGAGCCGCTGCTCGACTCTGACGAGCAATTTATGTAAAATCTGAGCGCCCCTTTCCCTCTCCTCGACACTGTCATGTTAGCCGTATCCATGCGTAGCTACTAATGCTCCTAGTTTGTGCTAGGACGATCCAGAGCCTCGGCAACGACCTCGTCTGCAAGGACCCGATGCCGCCAGCAACTCTGACAAGCTCTAGGCCCCGCTACAGCATGCCCCTTGCCCAACCGCGACCACGTTGAGCTCCCTCATGCGTGTGCGAGTCTGGTAAGCATCATCACCACCCCTAGGCCTTGCTAGAACCGCCGTTCCACCATCGCCAGTAGCGACGCCACCGCATCCCGTTGCTAGCGCCGCCCATCCTTGGTCATGTGCTCAGCAGCGTTGGATCGAGATCTAATGCTTAAGATTAGATCACTTAAACGAACCGGTACGAGCCTGGCCGTGCACTGTCACTTAAATCCAACGTCCCTCATTGATCGATCCATGCGAAACGGTATCAGCCAATAGAAACAGCCCACGTGGCCTAACATGTCTATTTAAATTTCCAGAAATGAATTTTGAATGTTTGAACTAGTAAAATTCATAACTATTGTTCTGTTTATCCAAAAAATGGAAATAAGATAACAATGGAATCACAAAAAAAATCCTACACATCTATGTAGAAAATTTGTTTCTGTTAAAATAGAATTTTGTATTTTGTTTCTGTTAAAATAGAATTTTATGTAGAGACATTTGTAGGCTTATTTTGTATATAAAAATTATTTGGAAAAGGTTTTAAAAGCCAAATAAAGCTTATTTGGTGTGTAAATGTTTAGTTTTTGTGAAGTATTGTTTTAATTGTCTTGTTTGAGTTGGAAAAATCATCACATGGCATTTGCATGCATTCATGTATTTTTGCTTGAATTTTTTGAAATATGAATTTGGTGCTATCATTTTATGTGTAGATTTTGGTGCTAGTGGTGATTGTGACTGTGAGGATTGTTGCTACTCCCCCAACTACCAAGGAAAGTGGTGCTTCATACTTTTGTCCAAATATTTTGACTATGCATTAGAAATATTTTATATAGGGCTTGCATGATAATTTTTGCTAAAGTATCTATATGCTATACTTGGGAAATCCTAGTAGTTGCAGAATTGTTAGTATTTTCTCTAAGTTAAGATACTTGCTATTGCCATGCTTAGCCTAGATTACAGAAACCATGGGCGGATTTTAAACATATGCTATGGAAAAATATTGCTAAGTCTTGGACTTGTGATTTGCTTAATAAAACAACTAAGTAAATGAATCACCTGGGTGGAATGGATGATTGGGTTATGTTGAGTGGTTACACAAGGCCCATGTCTATGGTTTGCCTTGTGTATCACACTTGTGGAAAGCCACCCAGGAACAAAGGTATTTGAGATGCCATATGTTAAGAAGCTTCTAGTGCAGCCACATGGCATTATGGGCTCTGCCTGGATCATATAGGTTGCAATAACTTAGCCAAATGGACAGTTGGTGGTAGAGGGATGATAGGTTTGGAACACGTCCATTTTGGTCTAAGGGAAGGCTTCTGAAAGGTCCTGTCTTGATGAAAGTCAAGTATTGTGCAGAAAGTGCACCACCTCTACAGAAGGAAGAATCTAAGTACTTAGCCATGTCCCTGGCAATGGACAATTTGAGCATCAAGACATGGAAGCTATCAAGAATCTCCTCATCCCAATTTCTAAGTTAAAAACTTGTGGTTGAACAAGGGTGATGGTTCACCAATGTCTATTGGTGGATCCTTGGGAGTTTTTGCTAAACAAAAACTTAGTGTTTTTCAACTGATAGGTAAAACCTATTTTGAGCAAAGCAAGCGTAAGCTACACTTAGCCAAATTCATGTAGAAACTAGATATTATTATTCTACTAAGGTATCACTTGCCAATACTATTCCAATGTATTGACCCACTGTGGCTGTAACTTGTGATGTTGCAGGTTACTCTGATGAGGATTAGGGCTATGAGTCTACACTCAACATGCTTCCCTGTGGCACATGAAGATGAAGACTTTTATTTACATTGTTAAGTTAAACTCTTGTACTACCCTATGGCTATGGAGTTGTAAAAGACTATGTTATCTCTGGAATGACGATGTAATAATGACCTTTGTTTCTGTTTACTTCATCTTAAATTGTGGATGCTAGCATTTGATCCAGGGACTAGCATTGCAATCACAGGGACCTTTACCTTTATAAAGGTGGGGTCTTCCAATCACCATCACCGGATGAGTGCTTTGATGACCTCAAATGCCACTTCCGTAACTAGGTGGTTATAAAGGTGGCATTAGGTATTCTAAAATTATGTGTTGAAGCGCATGGATCAAGAGTGGGATTTGTCCATCCAAATGATGGATAGATATACTCTGTGCCCTCTTGGTGGAATGTCATCCAATTATCTTGCCAGCATGTGACTAGGTCACAAGGGATGTCATATCACGGTACGAGTAAAGAGTACTTATCAGTAACGAGGTTGAACTAGGTATGGAGATATCGAAAATCGAACCTTGGATAAGTAAAGTATCGCGTGACAAAGGGAATTCCTATCGTATGTTAATGGTTCATTCGATCACAAAGTCATCGTTGAATATGTAGGAGCCATTATGGATCTTCAGGTCCCGCTATTGGTTATTGATTGGAGAGGTGTCTAGATCATGTCTAGATAGTTCGCGAACCGTAGGGTGACAGACTTAAGGTTTGATGTTTCTTAAGTAGATATGGAATATGAGTTGGAGACCGAATGTTGTTCAGTGTCTCGTCTTGGATCTGGAATGGTCCGAATAATAAGATTCATATAAAGGAAGTTGTCTTCCAGGGATCAGAAATTTTTTCGGTGTTTTGACTAGAGCTTCTAGAATGTTCTAGAGGGGCCACCAGTGGTCCCACCACCCCAGGATGGGCAACATGGGCTGAGGGATGTTGCGGGGCCTATGGGCCAGCCGCACCAAGAATAAGGGGCCCAACCGGCCAGCCCTAGAGTTTTGGGGAGGGGGGGAAGACTTGGGGGGGCAAGTTTCCCTCCCCCTCCCTCTCTTGCGCTGCCACTTGGAGGAGGTGGGCCAAGGGGGAACCCTAGCTGCACCCCTCCTCTATATAAAGACAGGAGGAGAGGGTGCACCCCTTCTCCTTCCTCCTTCCGCCACCCTCCTCCTCCTCCTTCATGCTGCTCTGGTGTCACATCCCAAAAATTTCCAAATTTTGAAATGTGAAAAATAAATAAACAAAATAAATAATTGTTGAAATTTAGGGTGAAAAGAAACTTTTGATTCCAAATGGAAACATCAAAAACCTAACCTGAACAAACTTTGAATGAAAAGTGAATCCAAAAAACTTTTAATCAAGTGGAATGCATTCATCGATGAATGTATCTTGAAATTCGAACTTGGAAAAGTTAAACCAAAACTCTAAAACCCTAATGGAAGAAATCATTTCCAAGATCTCTGTAAGACTATGGAATTGATCCATATAAAAATTCAGCAACAATCATTTTAAAATGATCAAAAATGACAAACAGAAATATTATAAAACCATAGAAATTGGTTTCACTTAAATTGAAGCCATAAATAAAAAATTATGAATTTAATAAGATGAAAGGAAATAATTTCCAAAACTAACCAAGCTCCTATCTAAAATCCATAACAAATTGTGAGCAAAATAATCCTAAAAGTATTTAAAAACATAAACAAATATTAAATAAAATTATGCAAATTGGAATCACCAATTTTGGATCTATAAATAAAAAGTTATGCATTCTACAAGATAAAGAAATAAATAATAAATAGGGAATATTTAAAAGCCAAATTAAATCTTGGCCAAATCCATAATTAAACAAAGATAATCCAAATACAAATGAAATAAAGGGATAAAGAATATTCAAATAAAATAATATGACATTAACAAAATTCTATTCTATTTGAATAAAGACAAAACCCCTAATAGAAATGATTAATTAAATCATGAGAGAATGATAAAGTGGAATTTCCCAAGGTGGATATAAAATTTATTTAATTAACTTAAATGGAATAAAAGAATCATTTGAATAAAAATTTATATGGATTTAAAACCATATTGAATATTATTTGAATTAAGGGGAATACCCAATTTAAATGATTAATAAAACATATTAAAATAATTAAAAAAGAATTATTTAACACCCTATTGAATAAATAAAACCTACTGAATAAGGTTTGGTGAAAAATTAGAATTCAAATAAGGGTTTGGAAATAAATAAAATATTATTTGAATAAAAGACAAATGCCCTTTATAAATAAATAATAAACCATAAAAGAATAAAAGAATTATTCTAAAATGAACTTTAAAATGCATTTATAAACAACAATAAAAATAACTGAAAGTTTTGAGAAAAGTTTGAATTCAAACAGGTGTTTGAATCAATTGAATAAAATCAAAACAGAAAAAGAAATCAGAAGAATAAAAAGAAAACAGAAGAAAAAAAGGGAAACAAACCCAGCCCAGGAACAGGCCCAGTCCAGCCCAACTAGCCAGCCCACTCCCTCTGCCTCCGCGAAGCATTTTCCTTACTGCAAACCCTACCCGCGCAGACGCTGACTTGCTGACCCCACTGGAAACCCTCTCTCTCGCTGGCGACACGACCCCATCTGTCAGTCTTCGTTCTCACCCGTCCGCGACTGCTTCCTCCCTCTCCCTGCCGTTCCCTGTCAATCAAACCTCAAGTAAATTCGTGTCAATGCAGCGTTGATTCCGCCCAGTGACCATGCCCTCTTAATCGCCCATATCTCCTCCTCCTTTCCCCTCATTCGCCCACGCCAAAACGCCACAGGGCTGCTCGAATTCCCTCTCGCTCCGCCACTGCTCCGACGAGCATCTCCAGCCAATTCCGGCTAGACACCGTCACCCTTTGATCCCTGGCCTCCAGGAGGACACTCCCTAGCCTCTTGTGCATCTCTCAGTGCTGCCTATTCAGCCGCGCGTGCCCTGTATCCTCGACTCCGTCTTCAACTAAGCAGCGCCACTGTCTGGCATTACTCCGTCGACCTCTCCCCGGTAATCCTGACCGCTCCCTCCCCTCTTGTTGACACACATATGATCGACTCTCCCATGAACATCTAACACCGCCTGTTTCGTGTCCTAGCGCACTTCGTAACCTCGCCCCTGTCATCATCACTACGTGCCCGACGACAGAAGCTTATCCGGCGAGGAATTGCCAGTAGCTCCGTGCGCCCCTGCCCTTCGACGACCACCTCGGGCATCCCCATGCCACGGCGAACTCGGTGAGCTTCCCCACTCCTCCTCTCACTTCCTGTATCACCAGCGAAGCCACTGCCAGACTGCTCCGCCGCCAGCCACCGCCGCCAGCGCCGCTCGTTTTTGGTTAATTGACTTGGGCCGTTAGATCTAGATCAGACGCGTGAGATTAGAAATAACCCGAAGGGGTACGAATCCATTTGAGACGCTCAGATCTAATTAGATCCAACGCTCCACGTAGCGCAATCCACGCAAAACGGTATCGACCAGTAGAATCAAGACGCGTGGCACTGTTTTGTTTAAATAGACAAAAACATATCTATTAGAGGTTTAAACTTGCAAAATTCATAACTTTTAATCCACACGTCCAAATTTTACAAATTTTATATCACTGGATTCAAAAAAATGTGAACTTTCCAACCATGCACTTTGTTTAGTATTTTGATTCTGTAAAATTGATTGTTTTTGTAGAAACGTTTTTAGGCTTATTTTGTGTATAAAATTTATTCTAAAATTGTTTTTAGGATGAAATCTTTTATAAATAGATTTTTTTGAACCTACTGACTATAAAAACCAACTTGTAGATTTAAAAGTGTATTTTGTGAAGCTAAATAATAAATCTTTAAATAAAAGCATTTCTAGTTAAATAAAAATATTGATTATGGTTTTAAAATGCTTTTTGGGTAAAACCTTTGGAAAATGATTTGAATTAAACTCTGTGACCCTAAACACCAAGTTTTAAGATTTAAAAATAAATTTGGTGAACCCTAGAAAATTATTACTTTGTTTAAAGGAATTTCCAACAAAATAAAATATTGCTTTGGTGTAAAAATGGTTTATAGGTAAAAACTTCTGCAAATGGTTTTAATATTAAATACTTGACCTTAAAACACTAACATTTGTGCTTAAAAATATATTTGTCAAACACTAGAAATTATTACCTTGATTAAATCATTTCTAGCAAAACAAAAATGATTTAACGTGGCCATTTTCACTAACTTAATATCAAATGGTTTTGCCACTTTTATAAATGACCAATAGGTGTTTTAAAATGTTTATAACCTATTAGAAACCACTTTTTAAAATAAAACAATCTTTGTCATGCTTGCATGCATTGCTTTGTTTTTATTATTCTATGTGATGAATTGCTTGAATGGTAGATTGAATTTGTGCCTTGATTGAATTGTAGTGAAATTTCAAGAGTGTGGCTATTGCAGGATCAAGGAGTGAACTTATATTCTCTACCAAAAAGGAAAGTGGTGCTTCATATTTTTGTCCCATTATTTTCACTATGCATTAGTGATATTTCTAAGTAGGAATTGCATGGAATTTTCTAAGTATAAACTATGCCATGGGAAATCCTAGTAGATGATGCCTTAGTAGAAATTCCTAATGTAAGATTCCTACTACTATCGTGCTTAGCCTAGCTAGTAGAAAACAAGGGTGGATTATATTCATGTTATGGAATATTTCTAAGTCAAATGACTTATGTTTTGTTTAATAAAACAACCATGTGAATGAATCACCTGGGTGGAAAGGGACTTGCATGGATGGATTTCTGTTGAGTGGTTACACAGGGCCCATATTTATGGACTACCCTAGTGTATATCACTTGTGGAATGCCACCCAGGAACAAAGAGATTTGAGATGTCAAATGTTGAGAAGCTTCAAGTGCAGCCACCTGGCATTATGGGCTCTGCCTGGATCATATAGGTTGCAATAACTTAGCCAAATGGACAGTTGGTGGTAGGGGATCATAGGTTTGGTAACGCGTCCATTCTGGTCTAAGGGAAGGCTTCTGAAAGATCTTGTCTTGCAGCATAGAAAACAAAAAAATTCCTATGATGGGAACAACTATGTACCAAGATCTATCTACTAGATACAAACAACGGGCGGATGTATATCCGTAGAGAACATACCCTTGAAGACCGACAAATCTTAACGAGTCCAAACTCGTGGTTGATGTAGACGATCTCTTGCCGATCTCAAGATCGAGAGGAAGTCCCCGCAAAATAGCAGCACATCCGTGCTCGCACACACGTTCGAGGCACCGAGCAACCTCCGCCTCCTCGCTCCAGCGATGCAGCGGAAGCACAACTCTTTCTTGCTGAATAGCCACCGGGAACATGTATCTCGCTAGTCCGAGACCATGAGGGATAAATACTAGAGGGGGAGAGAGATCCTTCACGAGGAGGTGTCAGTGAGAGAGAGGGAGGGGGCTCCTTTTATAGGGATAGGGGCACCCAAGGGGCCATGCGCCCAGCCATGGGGCTGCCCCCACCTCTTCCACATTCATGTGGGTGGACACTCCACTCACTCAAATGCCTTTCAATTTCCTCCACTCAAAAACCCACTCAAATTCCCATTAAATTTCCACCAAATTTAATGCAAACTCTCATTAAATAAAACTGCTTTTATTTATTCAGAATTTTGTCAATTACTTTAATGACAAACATTCACATATAACCCCTTGCTAATATTTCATTTCACATGCAGAAACACTTTCTGCAATTTCACCCGAAAACCCGTTTCGGTATCTAGTGAAATAAATTCATGCGCTTGTTATTCTTTTCGGCATGAAACTTTTGCTCCAAATGGATGTCGGTGTCTCTTAAGTGTGTCACCCTACGGTTCATGAATAATACGGACATGATCGAGACCCCTCTCAGATCAATAATCAGAAGCGGGATCTGGAGACCCATACTGACTCCCACACATTCAACGATGACTTTCTTGTGATCGTCGGAACCTTTTTACGCTAGTATCTTAATCCCTTTGTTTCACGATATATTACATGTCCGAGATTCGATCATCGGTATCTCCATACCTAGTTTGATCTCGTTACTGACATGCACTCTTTTCTTGTTCCCGTGATATAACATTCTAGTGATCAAATCACTTGCTTGCAAGCTAATCAATGTGATATCACCGAGAGGGCCCAGAGCATATCTATCCATCATCGGGAGGAAAAAATTACACTCTCGATCCATGGGCCTCAACATAACACTTTAGTAGTTCTGAACCCATCTTTATAATCACTCTATTATGGTGTGACGTTTGATGTTATCACGAAACTCTTCCGGTGTTAGTGATTGACATGATCTCATGGTCTAAGGATTAGGATCACTTCGTAAGTTGTTATAGCATTATAAACTCAATGACTTTGATCGTAATGCTATACTTCGGATGAATGTTCATCACACCATTACACTAATGTTGTGACCTTGTTATTAACAACATCCAATGTCCATGATCAGGAAACCTATGATCATCTTGTTAATCAACGAGCTAGTTTATAAGAGAGGCATAACTAGGAACTACCTTTTGTTTATTAAACACACATGTATTAACGTTTCTGTATTAATACAATTATAGCATGTAAAATAAACATTTATCATAAACAAGGAATACGATAATAACCACTTTATTATTGCCTCTCGGGCATATTCCCTTTAGTCTCCCACTTGCACTAGAGACAATAATCTAGTTTGAAAACTTTGCGTATTAAACACATATGGCTTTCTGGTGTTCCATATACGCAACTGCAAGTGGTTAACATAATCTACGGATCTGGCGTTTTTAGGTCCGTGTGTAATTGCATGTCTTTGCGTCTTCACGCATCACTCATTCTCCAATGAGATGGGATTGTATAAATTTGGTCTTTCGGTGAGACCTTTAGTTCCTTGGGGTTAAAACACGTCGATACTATTGTCATACAATATATCTTTAGTGTTAGCCCGTTGCGAACCACACCTTAGTTTGATAACAAACTACTTGACACAAATTCCCTCCTTTGCTGCTACTATAGCAGTCATATACTTAGCCTTTTGTTGTAGTATTCGTCACAATGTCTTAACTTTGGAACTCTTCCAAATCCATCATGGAATCTCCTTTCCATTACATTGTGCCACCCATAGTTTAAATTTAGATAAAATTAATTTGTATCTTGTGACAAAACTAGTATCAATGTAACTCTTTACAATGAACTATTTGTAATTGTTTGTCACCTCTACACAAATATATTCTTAATTCTTCCAAAAGATCATAAGAATATCCTTACTATCGTCCAATGATCATTTTATGATTCATTCTGGTATATGCTCATAACACTTAGAGCATAGGACATATCTGGATGTGTACATATCATGGTATGATTGATCAAAACATTCTCGTGATTTCACTCATCAAGTGTCAAAGCACTTGAATCTTGTTTCACTTATCAAGTGTCGATACACTTGAATCTTGATTCAATTCCTTTCCATGCGACAAGAACCATTTCTTGTTGTTTCTATATTGAACTCCTTCAATATCTCATATATGTATGTTTGGCATAACCATATTATCGTCACAGTCTATCCACTATAGACATTCATGCTAAATATTCGGGTTTTTCCTAAGTCTTTCATCGAAATGAAATTCTTAACCATTGTCAATAAAAATTACATCATTTCTAATCAACAAGATGTCCTCCACATAATGTATTAGAAATATGTCTCAGCGCTCCCTCTTAATTTCTTTCAAATGCAAGCATCTTCATCGTCTCCTGATGAAAACTCCTTTTCATCACGGTGAAGATTCCAACTCCTCAATGCTTACTTCAACCATTGAAGTTTGTATGCCATTTTAGCATCCTTTGAATTAACAAAACCCTTTGGATCATGTCATGTACACGTCCTAGGTAACCATTCTATTAAAAGAACTTTGTTTTGTTTATTCATCTACCATATACCAAATTATATATAGTGGTTGCTACTTTAATCCGTCCAGACAAAATATCGCTGTGAAAGATCAAATCTTGTCATAGTCAACTCCTTGAACATTGTCGTAAAATACTTTACGACATGTCGACTATTTCATAGATGTGAAACATCCATGTCTGTTTCTTTATAGATCCAAATACGACCGATAGGTTTTTACACCTTTCCAGAGGGTCTTCCAAGTTCAAAACTTGATTTCTCGTGTATGGAATTATCACGGTTTTTATGGCTTCAAGCCATTTGACGGAGTCAAGGCCCATCATCGCTTCTTTGCATATAGTCGGTTCATCATTGTCAAATAATAATGATTTACTCTCAGATCTTAGTATTTGATTCTTTATTCGACCGACTTGGTTCAATAAGAACTTAGATCTCCGTGACCACAACCTTTGAGGCACATAAGCTATGAGCATTATGGCAGCCTCCGGAACAATTTCCGGCGCTGCGCAACTCAGCACATTTAGCTAAGGTTCGTTAACCTTATCAAAGTTCTATTGTCCTCCCACTTAACTTTTGCGAAAAATTCCTTTTTCAAGAAACTTCACATTTCAAGCGACAAACCCTTTTGTCCTTGGTGTTATGAAGGAATAACCAATTGTTATTCGAAATAACCTACAAAGACATGCTCATCCGACTTCGGTCGTAAACATCTTACTTATGTTTAGAATACCAAAATTTAAGAAATGACAACTTGGGTTTTACCCCAAACCATAACTTCCATGGTGTCATTTAAACGGATCAAGATGGAGCTCTTTTCAGTGCAAAAGCGGTAGTCTCTAAAGCTTTAATCTTTTTAAACATAATGGCAGTTTTATAAATAACACCTTTGACCCAACCATGTCAAACAAGGTTTCATTACAAAACTCAAACACTCCATACTCCTATGGTGTTTCGGGAGATGTAAATCTAGGTGTTTTGCTAAACTTGCAACTCAAATAAATCCCTTTATGATAAAATCATAATTCATTTATTTTCTTGTTACACTTGTAACTCAAATAAATCCCTTATGATAAAATCATAAACCATTTATTTTCTTGTCACAATGATTTTCACTTCATCTTGAAAGTCTTTGAACATTTTCAAATATTTCACACTTCTTTCTCATTAAGTGAACATTCACTCAAATTTCCGGAGAAAGCATATGAAGTTGAAACCCATCGCTTACGACTACACATAATGGACTACATACATTGATATGTATAAATTCCAATAATTGAGTTGTTCGTTCTTCTTTGGTCTTTGAACGAAGTTTTAATTATCCCGAGGAAAGTCTCACAAGCATCACTTGATCAAATCAAAGACTCCAAAATCCATAAAATGGAGTTTCTTCATGTTTTCTTTCCAATATAATTTAAATGGCGATGTCACTTCATAAGTGATCTTCCAATCATTTGCCTTGCGACATTTTAGCATTAGTTTTTATGGATGTGATTTCTCCAACTAGATTTGTAAATCATCCATCTTATATGGAATACGGTAATTATTTGAACAACCTTTGTTCTCATAATACCTGATTTAAATAACAATTATTAAAACAAATCTCGAAGGCAAGCTTTGATATCAACGAGAAATACAAACAACAGTTTGTTTGTTTTCGATGAACATCATCACATATTCTCTTGCTAGTTACTTAGGCCATTGTGGTTCATGAATTGCGTCGTTTTGTATGAATTTTCATACCAACCAATTCGGTATCCAATAACCAAGAACCAGATTGTTTAACAAGAAAGAATACAACCATAACATGTATATCTTTTATATACCTAAATTGGATATTTCCAATCTTTTATTTTCTACCAAATATATTTTATAGATTCTCTTTCAGCATTTCCTTTTCCTTTTAAAAGAATCTATCGACATCAAAAGTGGCGCCATATACATGACACATAGTCCAAAGCGTGTATATTCAAATAATAATACCTTTAGACATGCAATTTGAAGTAGATCACCATCATCAAAATGATCGGTATTCTTTCAAAATCCATTCTTTAGGAATCTTTTAGTGTAGTAAACACTTTACATACATCTTCTATTCATCCTTATCATGACGACTTTCATGATCAAGCTACTGTAGCTTATAAAGGCGAATCGTGAGTATAACATTACTTTCCAAAACCCTTTTGGATGATTAGGATGTCTAGCATCTCCAACCTTCGTAAATTCTCATCCAATATGAGAACATATATTATACTCTATCATATTGCAACCAAAACATTGTTTTAGATATCGTTATATCTGCCACACATGATGGTTTCTGAAACAATTCTTTCAGCTCCTAAATAAACTTGATATTAAAACAATCAAGAATCATGGAGGAAAACATGATACTTAAGATACTAACACAGGAATTGTTACTCTCGATTTAATACTAACTATTAAATTTCATAGAGTAAATAGAGTTTGCTGAAAGTTTTCAATAGGACTTTAAACTTTTATTGACACTCAACACAATACGATACCAGTTCGTAAAGTATATATCCAGAATTCTATAGTTCTATTATCTCAATTACAACTATGCATAAGGTGGTGAACGAATGCCAATGACTACAACAAATTATGCAAATTCACTTTGATTTAATTTATGATTAAATTGAGTTCTACTAATCCAAATTATAAATGAACTCCCACTCAAAAACGACATCCCTCGTGCCTTTTTGGTGATTACATGAACCAAATCCACTACACCAAGTCCGATCATCACGTGAGTCGGCGTAGCTTCAAAGGCGAGCATCCATATGGTCATCATATCAAAACATATGACTCATGCTTAACCTTAAGGTCTGTGTTCCGAGGCCATGTCTGTACATGCTAGGCTCACCAAGTAAGAACCTTAGTATTCGTGTGTGTAACTGTCTTACACCCGAGATATGCTCGTGGATTCAAGTACACCCGATCATCACGTGATGCCTTGAAGCGACGAAACATTGTCGGTGCATACTTAAGGAAGAACACATTCTTATCTTGATATCTAAATGAGGGATCATCTTATTATGCTAATAAAACGCCAAACAAGCAATATAAGATGCAATCAAACATCACATGTTTGGAAGTGAAATGATATGGTTCCCGCATATGATCTCCATCATGTGCACCGTGGTATGATCACTATCATACCTTTATGTGCAAGGCCAAGGTCTATGGAACTTACACGCTATGTGTGTTGTAAGAGTATCATCTCATACTTCTACTTACAACATCACCATATCAAAACACTAGCCCAGCAACAATCTAAACTAGACGCCTCTAATTTATCCATTGCAAGTTTTACGTGGCTTAGGGCTTTCGAAGATAGAACCGTTCTTACCTACGAACATGAACCACAACGAGGATAACCAAATTGTTGACAACTCGTTGCAAATTAGATATTGACTATAGTAGGAGAGACAGACACCCGCTAGCCACTTATGCAAAACTAGTTGCATGTCAAGCGTGGAATAGGTCTCATGTGCGAGGACATGTAAAGTTTGTCTGGGCCGCTTCATCCCACTATGCCACCAATATCCAAAGTACAACTAAGAAGCAATAAAATGATCATCATCGCCCACATACTCATATGTGTAAGTACAACTAAGAAGCAATAAAATGATCATCATCGCCCACATACTCATATGTCTACTAACCGTGCAAAGTATCTACGCATAGATCCGGCTCTGATACCACTATAGGGTTCGCAGCATAGAAAACAAAAAATTTCCTACGATGGGAATAACTATGTACCAAGATCTATCTACTAGATACAAACAACAGGCGGATGTATATCCGTAGAGAACATACCCTTGAAGACCGACAAAGCTTAACGAGTCCAAACTCGTGGTTGATGTAGACGATCTCTTGCCGATCTCAATATCGAGAGGAAGTCCTAGCGCCGCAAAACAGCAGCGTATTCGTGCTCGCACACACGTTCGAGGCACCGAGCAACCTCCGCCTCCTCGCTCTAGCGATGCAGCGGAAGCACAACACTTTCTTGCCGAATAGACACCGGGAACATGTATCTCGCTAGTCCGAGACCATGAGGGATAAATACTAGAGGGGGAGAGAGATCCTTCACGAGGAGGTGTGAGTGAGAGAGAGGGAGGGGGGCTCCTTTTATAGGGAGAGGGGGCACCCAAGGGGCCATGCTCCAAGCCATGGGGCTGCCCCCACCTCTTCCACATTCATGTGGGTGGACACTCCACTCACTCAAATGCCTTTCAATTTCCTCCACTCAAAAACCCACTCAAATTCCCATTAAATTTCCACCAAATTTAATGCAAACTCTCATTAAATAAAACTCCTTTTATTTATTCAGAATTTTGTCAATTACTTTAATGAAAAACATTCACATATAACCCCTTGCTAGTATTTCATTTCACATGCAGAAACACTTTCTGCAATTTCACCCGAAAACCCGTTTCGGTATCTAGTGAAATAAATTCCTGCGCTTGTTATTCTTTTCGGCATGAAACTTTTGCTCCAAATGGATGTCGGTGTCTCTTAAGTGTGTCACCCTACGGTTCGTGAATAATGCGGACATGATCGAGACCCCTCTCAGATCAATAATCAGAAGCGGGATCTGGAGACCCATACTGACTCCCACACATTCAACGATGACTTTCTTGTGATCGTCGGAACCTTTTTACGCTAGTATCTTAATCCCTTTGTTTCGCGATATATTACATGTCCGAGATTCGATCATCGGTATCTCCATACCTAGTTTGATCTCGTTACTGACATGCACTCTTTTCTCGTTCCCGCGATATAACATTCTAGTGATCAAATAACTTGCTTGCAAGCTAATCAATGTGATATCACCGAGAGGGCCCAGAGCATATCTATCCATCATCGGGATGAACAAATTCCACTCTCGATCCATGGGCCTCAACATAACACTTTAGTAGTTCTGAACCCATCTTTATAATCACTCTGTTACGGTGTGACGTTTGATGTTATCAAGAAACTCTTCCGGTGTTAGTGATTGACATGATCTCATGGTCTAAGGATTAGGATCACTTCGTAAGTTGTTATAGCAATATAAACTCAATGACTTTGATCGTAATGCTATACTTCGGATGAATGTTCATCACACCATTACACTAATGTTGTGACCTCGTTATTAACAACATCTAATGTCCATGATCAGGAAACCTATGATCATCTTGTTAATCAATGAGCTAGTTTATAAGAGAGGCATAACTAGGAACTACCTTTTGTTTATTAAACACACATGTATTAACGTTTCCGTATTAATACAGTTATAGCATGTAAAATAAACATTTATCATAAACAAGGAATACGATAATAACCACTTTATTATTGCCTCTCGGGCATATTCCCTTCAGATGCCTTGGGTGTTTTTGACAAACAAAAACTTAGTGTTTTCAAATGATAAGGAAAATCTATTTTGAGCAAAGAAATCCTAAGCTCCACTTAGCCAACTGCATATAGATGATAGTTAGCACTATACTAACATAGTATCACTTGCCAATACAATTCAAATGTATTGACCCTTGTGGCTATAGCTTATTATGTTGCAGGTTTGTTTGATGTTAGTGAAGTGTATTGATTAGGATTACAAGTCTACAACCAACATGACTGCCTGTGGCACTTTGAAGATGAAGGACTCCATGCTATAGTTATTTCTGGTGCATTGTAATGAGATAGCCAAATGAGTTATGTAGATGTAATGAATTATTTTATTCCTGGTTATAAAGTTGTACTATGACCTTTGTTTCTTGATATTACATCTTAACTGTGGATGCTAGCTATTGATCCAGGGACTAGCATTGTAAACACAGGGATCTCTACCTTATTAAAGGTTGGGACCTCTACAAATGGTATCAGAGCACTGTGTTGCCTGTATGATTGTAACCCTAGGATTGGACAAAACCCCTTAGAAAAATAGGAGTTGTATTTGTTAAAAAAAACTTATTTACAAACAATCTTGATGGACAAAACCTCAACATGAGCAAAGACTTCACCATGAGCAAAGACTTAAACATGAGTAAGGACTTCACCAAATCAAATGATTTCAACTTCAACATCACCAATGACTTCAACTTTAGTTTCACCAAGGACTTCAACTTGGACATCACCAAGGACTACAAATGAGACAAGGACAATACACAAGACTTGAAGACTAAGGAAACACAAACTAGAATAAATCATCATCACCTTTGAAGATTTGTGACCAAGATACAAGAATATTTCCAAGGATACAATGATCTTGTTCAAGAAGAAACAACTAGGAAGAATGAAATGATCTCAAGAAAATCCCATAGTTAGACCACCATACTAGTGATTAGATCAAACACACCAACTTATGTGGTGTAGAAAAAATATTTTGTTGCCTAAAAATGTGCTTGAAACTTGTTGTTTGAGTGGAATGTTTGTTTGTGATTGCTTGCATATTGCTTGTGTTAATTATTGTGTGTGATTAGTCTTCTTCCTTAGAAATCTTTTTCCTATTCTAATCCCAATCCAACCCAAACAGATGACTAATCTAAGAAACTCCAACATCAAGAATGGTGACACCAACAACCAAGAGATGCACATGAGAGAACAACTACTAGCAAACCAAACCCAGTTGAATCAGATGACAACTCAGTTTTTAGCCAACAACAATGAGTTAGACCCAAACATGCAAAAGTTCTTGGAAACCCAATCCCAATTGTTGCAAAGGATGACCAATCAAATGATCAACATGATAAGCAACTCTTCCCAAGGAGATTGTGACAACAATGATGTCAAGGATGATATTATAGAAGGAACTCAAGCTTGCAATATTTGTGGAGACATGGATCACACTTCTAAGGAGCATGTGGACCAATGCCCTAATTGTGAAGAGAAACATCCAACTAATCAATGCCCCACATCTCAAGTGACTTGTTTCCTATGTGAAGGAAATAATCATGTCCCTATCCAATGCCCCATCTATACTATAGTCCAACAAATGAAGCAAGATGGAAAGCATCAAATGTTTGGAAACCTCCATAAGGGAACAACTTCTACCAAGAAGGATGAAGGCAAAGTTAGAACCATGCCTCATAAGGCCAAATCCAAAGTGACCACCAAGTGTTGCTACTCTTGTGGAGAAGAAGGTCATATCTCTAGTAACTGCCCCAAGAAGAGAGAAAGATTTCCCACCTTTGTGGTGAAATATGAAGAGCATGAACTAGAATAACTCCTAGCTTTAGAGAGACCCAAGAATAAGAAGAAATTCCCCAACCCTAGCAAGAAGGATATTACCCAAGAGCAATGTTACACTTGCAAAGAGATGGGACACTATGCCAATGAATGTCTAGAGAAGAAGAAGAACCAAGGAAATAAACAAGAGACAATGATACCAAAGAAGAAGAAGGATAATAGCCAAGTGATGTGCCACAAATGCAAAGAGCTAGGCCATTATGCAAAAAAGTGTCCAAAGAAGATACATCAAGATCCTAAGTAAGCCCAGATGTAATCTAGTGGAAAATTTTTTAAGGGTGATAGTACCCTAGTTGCCTTGAAGCCAACTTGTAACCTTTAGCCTCCCCAAATCTCGGGACGAGATTTCTTTTAAGGGTGGTAGCCTGTCACATCCCAAAATTTTCCAAATGTGAAAAATAAAGAAACAAAATAAATAATTGTTGAAATTTAGGGTGAAAAGAAACTTTTGATTCCAAATGGAAACATCAAAAACCCAACTTGAACAAACTTTGAATGAAAAGTGAATCCAACAAAATTTCAATCAAGTGGAATGCATTCATGAATGAATGTATCTTGAAATTCAAACTTGGAAAAGTTAAACCAAAACTCTAAAACCCTAATGGAAGACATCATTTCCAAGATCTATCTAAGACTATGGAATTGATACATATAAATATTCAGCAACAATAATTTTCAAATGATCAAAAATGACAAACAGAAATATTATAAAACCATAGAAATTGGTTTCACTTAAATTGAAGCCATACATAAAAACTTATGAATTTAATAAGATGAAAGGAAATAATTTCCAAAACTAACCAAGCTCCTATCTAAAATCCATACCAAATTGTGAGAAAAATAATCCTAAAAGGATTTAAAAAGATAAACAAATATTAAATAAAATTATGCAAATTGGAATCACCAATTTTGGATCTATAAATAAAAGTTTATGGATTATACAAGATAAAGAAAGAAATAATAAATAGGGAATATTTAAAAGCCAAGTTAAATCTTGGCCAAATCCATAATCAAACATTTATAATCCAAATCCAAATGAAATAAAGGGATAAAGAATATTCAAATAAAATAATATGGCATTAACCAAATTCTATTCTATTTGAATAAAGACAAAATCCCTAATATAAATGATTAATTAAATCATAAGAGAATAATAAAGTGGAATTTCCCAAGGTGGATATAAAAGTTATTTAATTAACTTAAATGGAATAAAAGAATCATTTGAATAAAAATTTATATGGATTTAAAACCATATTGAATATTATTTGAATTAAGGTAAATACCCAATTTAAATGATTAATAAAACATATTAAAATAATTCAAAAAGAATTATTTAACACCCTATTGAATAAATAAAACCTACTAAATAAGGTTTGGTGAAAAATTAGAATTCAAATAAGGGTTTGGAAATAAATAAAATCTTATTTGAATAAAATACAAATACCCTTTATAAATAAATAATAAACTATAAAAGAATAAAAGAATTATTCTAAAATGAACTTTAAAATGCATTTATAAACAACAATAAAACTAACTGAAAGTTTTGAGAAAAGTTTGAATTCAAACAGGTGTTTGAATCAATTGAATAAAATCAAAACAAAAAAAGAAATCAGAAAAAGAAAAAGAAAACAGAAAAAAGGGAAACAAACCCAGCCTAGGAATAGGCCCAGTCCAGCCCAACTAGCCAGCCCGCTCGCTATCCCTCTGCGAAGCATTTTCCTTACCGCAAAACATACACGCGTAGATGCTGACTTGCTGACCCCACTGGAAACCCTCTCTCTCGCTGGCGACACGACCCCATCTGTCAGTCTTCATTCTCACCCGCCTGCGACCTCTTCCTCCCTCTCCCTGCCGTTCTCTGTCAATCAAACCTCGAGCAAATTATTGCCAATGCAGCGTTGATTCCGTCTAGTGACCGTGCCCTCTTAATCGCCCAAATCTCCTCCTCCTTTCCCCTCATTCGCCCACACCAAAATGCCACAGGGCTGCTCGAATTCACTCTCGCTCCGCCACTGCTCCGATGAGCATCTCCAGCCAATTCCAGCCAGACACTGTCGCCCCTTCCTCCCTGGCCTCCACGAGGACACTCCCTAGCCTCTTGCGCATCTCCCAGTGTCGCCCGTTCAGCCGCGCGTGTCCTGTATCCTTGACTCCGTCTTCAACCGAGGAGCGCCACCGTCTGCCATTACTCCGCCGACCTCTCCCCGGTAATCCTGATTGCCCCCTCCCCTCTCGTTGACACACGTATGATCGACTCTCTCGTGTGCATCTAACACCGCCTGTTTCGTGTCCTTGCGCACTTTGTAACCTTGCCCTCGTCATCAGTACGTGCTTGATGACAGAAGCTTCTCCGGCGAGGAATTGCCAGCAGCTCCGTGCGCCCCCTGCCCTTCGACGACCACCTCGAGCATCCCCACGCCACGACAAACTCGGTGAGCTTCCCCACTCCTCCTCTCGCTTCCTGTATCATCGGCGATGCCACTGCTAGACCGCTCCTCCGCCAGCCAGCGCCGCTCATTTTTGGTTATTCGACTTGGGCCGTTACATCTAGATCGGACGCGTGAGATTAGAAATAACCCAAAGGGGTATGAATCCACCTGAGATGCTTAGATCTAATTAGATCCAACGCTCCACTTAGCGCGATCCACGCGAACCGGTATCGACCAGTAGAATCAAGACGTGTGGCACTGTTTTGTTTAAATAGACAGAAACATATCTATTAGATGTTTAAACTTGCAAAATTCATAACTTTTAATCCACATGTCCAAATTTTACAAATTTTACAACACTAGATTCAGAAAAATGTGAACTTTCCAACCATGCACTTTCTTTAGTATTTTTCTTATGTAAAATTGATTGTTTTTGTAGAAACTTGTTTAGGCTTATTTTGTGTATAAAATTTATTCTAAAATTTTTTTGAGGATGAAATCTTTTATAAATAGATTGGTTTGAACCTAATGACCATAGAAACCAACTTGTAGATTTAAAAGTGTATTTTGTGAAGCTAAAGAATAAATCTTTAAATAAAAGCATTTCTAGTTAAATAAAAATATTGATTATGGTTTTAAAATGCTTTTTGGGTAAAACCTTTGGAAAATTATTTGAATTAAACTCTCTGACCCTCAACACCAAGTTTTAGGATTTAAAAATAAATTTTGTGAACCCTAGAAAATTATTACTTTGTTTAAAGGTGTAAGGGTCCCAATCTTTAAATAAGGTAGAGTCCCCTGTGTTTACAATGCTAGTCCCTGGATCAATAGCTAGAATCCACAGTTAAGATGTAATATCAAGAAAAAAAGGTCAAAATATAACTTTATAACCAGGAATAACATAATCTTATTACATCTTACATAGCTCATTTGGCTATTACATTACATTGCAGCGGAATAACTATAAGCATGGGGTCCTTCATCTTCAAAGTGCCACAGGCAGACATGTTGGTTGTAGACTTTGTAATCCTAATCAACACACTTCACTAAATCAATCAAACCTGCAACATAACAAGTTACAGTCACAAGGGTCAATACATTTGAATTGTATTGGCAAGTGATACTATGATAGTATAGTGGAGTTTAACATCTATATGCATTTGGCTAAGTGGAGCTTAGGCTTGCTTTGCTCAAAATAGATTTTCCTTATCATTTGAAAACACTAAGTTTTGTTTGGCAAAATTCACCCAAGGCATCTACCAATCAAAGACTGAAGATCCTTTAACCCTTGTTCAATCCACAAGTTTTTATCTTAGAAATTGGGATGAGGAGATTCTTGATAGCTTCCATGTCTTGATGCTCAAATTGTCCTTTACCAGGGACATGGCTAAGTACTTAGATTTTACACTCTGCAGAGGTGGTGCACTTTCCCCACAAGACTTGGTTTCCCAAGACAAGACATTTCAGAAGCCTTCCCTTAGACCAAAATGGACGCGCTCCAAACCTAAAAAACCCTACCACCAACTGTCCATTTGGCTAAGTTATTGCAACCTATATGATCCAGGCAGAGCCCATAATGCCAAGTGGCTGCACTTGAAGCTTCTCAACATTTGACATCTCAAATCTCTTTGTTCCTGGGTGGCCATCCACAAGTGAGATACACAAGGTTCACCAGTCCCCTGGCCTTGTGTAACCACTCAACCAAAAACCACCAAGCAATTACCATTCCACCCAGGTGATTCATTAACTTAGTTGTTTTATTAAACAAAACACAAGTCCTCAGACTTAGACATTTTTCCATAGTATGAATATATATATAACACCCTTGTTTTCTAATAGCTAAGCTAAGCAATGATAGAAATAGGAATCTTGACTTAGGAATTTCTACTAAGGTTTCATCTACTAGGATTTCCCATAGCAAGGTTTATACTTAGCAAAATTCCATGCAAGTTTTACTTAGAAGAATCACTAATGCATAGTGAAAGTAATGGGACAAAAGTATGAAGCATCACTTGCCTTTTTGGTAGAGGGTATAAGTTCACTCCTTGTCCTTGCAACAATCACACTCTTCAAGTCACTACAATTCAATCAAGCAAGGCACAAACTCAATCTACCAATCAAGCAAAACAACACATAAAATGATAAAGTCAAAGTAATGCATGCAAGCATGCCAAGCTTTGTTTTATTTGCAAAAGTGGTTCCTAATGGGTCACAAACATTTGAAAGCACCTAATGGTCATTTTGTAAAGTGGCAAAGTCATTTGCAAAATATTTCACTTCATAAACCATTTTTAAAACAAAGTATCATTTTATGTGGTGTAGAAATATTTTTACTAAGGCATTAATCTATAGGGTTCACCAAATAAGTTCCTAATTCACAACACTTGGTGTTTTGGGTCAGTAGGTTTGAGTCAAATCATTTTTCCAAAGTTTTTACTCCAAAGTCATTTTCATAACAAAATCCATATTTTTATTTGGCTAGAAATGGGCTAATTCAACTAATCCATCCTAATCTTCACCAAATCCATTTTTAAAACCATAAGTTGGTTCCTAAGGTCAGTAGGTTCAACACAAACCAATTTTCAAAGATTTTAACCCTAAAAACATTTTGGAACAATTTTTCTAATCTAAACAAGCATACAAATGTTTCTGCAAAAACAAACATTTTTCTAGAGGCTTTTTACTAAACAAAAGGCATGGTTGGCTAGGGCTTGTTCCACTGATTCCATTGATATAAAGTTTGCAATTTTTGGACGTGTGGATCAAAAGTTACAAGGGTTTCAAAATGGCATCCAAATTTGATTCAAATTCCATTTTCTAAACGTCTGGTGACACGTGGCGCAACGCTATTTGCTGGTACCGATTCGGGTGGATCACGTGCTGTAGGCCGTTGGATCAAGTTGCATCGCACGGCACTGGCTGCGTACCCTTTCGCTATTAAGTGAATCTATCGTGTCTCTTCGATCTAAATCGAACGGCTCTTATCTATCTTGCCAAGAACTGGCGGCGCAAGGTCAACGGTGAGCGGCGGCGCGGTCAGATGATGGCGGCGCTGGCGAAACAGGAAGCGAGGGAGGATGGGAAGGTGCTCACCGAGATTGCGGAAGGCTGGGGAAGCTCAACGTGGTATTCTTGGGTCAAGGGGCGCTCGGGGACTGCAGCAATTCCTCGCCGGAGTGGGGAAAGACGCTAGGCGGCTCTGGACGTGGTCGGAGACGGTGCTGTGGTTCACGAGGAGGCAAACAGAGGGTGTGGTCAGATGCAGGAGATCACAGAGATGACGCGAGCATGAAGGAGAAGGCTTGGGGCGGTCTGGACTTACCAGGAGACTTCGCCGGAGAGAGGCAGACGCGGCGGCGAGGTCAGAGCTTGTCGAAGGTGACGCTCTGGGGCGCCCGAAATTGAACTGAGGGTACAGGAAGATGCGCCTGGGAGTGGTGAGTGTGCTCGGGGAGGCAGGAGGTGGCGAGGCTCGGCCGGAATTGGAGGAGGAAGCTCGTCGGAGACAGGGAGTTGTCGCAAGCAATGCGAGCAGCCTGGTGGCGATGTGGTGTTGGCGTTTGAGGGGAATGATAGAGGGAGGAGAGGCGCTTAAGTGCACGTAGTCATGGGCTAAATCAATGTGTGGTTAAGGAGGAATCAAGCGCGCATTCAAAAAGCAGAAACGGCGACGAGGTTTGGGGAGAAGAAGTCGCCGGGTGAGGAGGATGAACAGGAAGGTGGGGTCGGCTGGTCAGTGAGAAAAGGGAGTGAGGGGAGGGTCCACCAGTCATTCACTACACGGGTCGTCTGGTGAGTGAGAAAATGTTTCGACAGAGGGAAAAATAGGTGGGCTGGTACTGGGCTTAGTGGGCTTGCTGGGTTGGGCTGTATCCTTTGCATATTTTTTTGTTCTGATTCTTTTCTCTTTTTCTGTTTGATTTTTCTGTTTTGAATTTCAAACAACAAAACAAACATTCAAATCAATTCAAACATTCAACATACTTTGTCTTGGGTTTTGGTTCTGTTTAACAGAAATAATCCAAGTCCCAAAAATAATATTTTTATTCTTTTAGGAACTATTTAATAATTAAATAAAATAGTCCTTAGTTATTAATTCAAATAGGTTTTGATTTTGTTTAATTAATTCAAACACTTATTTGAATTCAAAACATTTTCAAAATTTGTGTAGCTTTAAATATTGATTAGTAGCCCATTCTGAAATCAAATTTTGAATAAAACTTTATTCTTTTTGGAGTCTTTTTAATTATTCAAAAAGGCTCTAGTTTTAAATAAAATAAGATTTAATAATACTTTCAAACACCATTTAAAATCTTTTAAACCTTCCAAATCTTTTTAGTAGTTTTTTTGTTTATTTAAAAGAGTGTCAATTGAATTATTTGGAAAAGCTTTTAATAAGATTTATTAATCATTTAAAAATTGGGTTTTGTCTTTATTCTAAATAAGATTTGTTTTGTTTAAAAACTCCATTTGAATTCCAATCATCACCAACTTTGGGTGAAGTTTTAATTCTGATTGTCAACATTTTCCAAAGCCCAAAATAAAATAATTTTTAATCCTTTTAGGATCCATTAATAATTAAATAAATGGACCTTAGTCTTTAATTCAAAATAGGAATTTATTTATTAAACTCTTTATTTTGAAATCCAAAATAATACCAGAACAAATCCGTAGGTTTTATTTTAATAAATAAAACACTTGGAAAACTTGTTTAAAATAAGATAACATTTTTATTTTAGGGTCCATTAATAATTAAATAAATAGACCTTATTCATTTAATTCAAATAGGATTTGTTTTATTAAAATCTTTATTTTGAAATCTAAAATAAAACCAAAAACACTTCAGTAGGTTTTATTTGGGAATATAAAATACTTGGAAAACTTATTTAAAATAATTTAATAAGTTTGAGTGTTTTGTTAAAAAGGAAAAGCCTTTACTTAAATAAAATTTGGATATTAATAAATCCTCATTATTTTATTTAAATAAACCTTTACTATTTTTATCAAAACAAAATGTTTTATTTCATAAGCTTGGCCAAGGTTTAATTTGGCTCTATAAAATAATCCTTATTTATAAATCTACCTATTGCTTTTGAAAACCAAATCCTTTTATTAAAAGATCCAAAATAGTAATTCCATTTATTAAAACCTTCTTTATTAGTTGTTTATCTTTTTAAATCCGTTTAGGATTTGTTTGATCAAAATAGGTTTTGAAAGTTTCTAATAAAAGTTTCTTCTCACCCTGAAAATCAACAAAGTTTTATTTTATTCATTTATTTTTCACATTACAAGATTTGGAAAATCTTGGGATGTGACAAAAGGCATTTCCAACAAAATAAAATACTGCTTTGGTGTAAAAATGGTTTATAGGTAAAACATTTTGCAAATGGTTTTAATATTAAATACTTGACCTTAAAACACTAACATTTGTGCTTAAAAATATATTTGTCAAACACTAGAAATTATTTCCTTGATTAAATCATTTCTAGCAAAACAAAAATGATTTAAAGTGGCCATTTTCACTAACTTAATATCAAATGGTTTTGCCACTTTTATAAATGACCAATAGGTGTTTTAAAATGTTTATAACCTATTAGAAACCACTTTTTAAAATAAAACAATCTTTGTCATGCTTGCATGCATTGCTTTGTTTTTATTATTCTATGTGATGAATTGCTTGAATGGTAGATTGAATTTGTGCCTTGATTGAATTGTAGTGAAATTTGAAGAGTGTGGCTATTGCAAGATCAAGGAGTGAACTTATATTCTCTACCAAAAAGTAAAGTGGTGCTTCATATTTTTGTGCCATTATTTTCACTATGCATTAGTGATATTTCTAAGTACGACTTGGATGGAATTTTCTAAGTATCAACTATGCCATGGGAAATCCTAGTAGATGATGCCTTATTAGAAATTCCTAAGTTAAGATTCCTACTACTAGCATGCTTATCCTAGCTAGTAGAAAACAAGGGTGGATTATATTCATGTTATGGAATATTTCTAAGTCAAATGACTTGTGTTTTGTTTAATAAAACAACCATGTGAATGAATCACCTGGGTGGAAAGGGACTTGCATGGATGGATTTTGGTTGAGTGGTTACACAGGTCCCATATTTATGGACTACCCTATTGTATCTCACTTGTGGAATGCCACCCAGGAACAAAGAGATTTGAGATGTCAAATGTTGAGAAGCTTCAAGTGCAGCCACTTGGCATTATGGGCTCTGCCTGGATCATATAGGTTGCAATAACTTAGCCAAATGGACAGTTGGTGGTAGAGGATGATAGGTTTGGGAACACGTCCATTCTGGTCTAAGGGAAGGCTTCTGAAAGATCTTGTCTCCATGCATGTCGAGTTTTGTGCGGAAAGTGCACCACCTCTCGAGAGAGTAAAATCTAAGTACTTGTGTCCCCGGCAATGGACAATTTGAGCATCAATACATGGAAGCTATCAAGAATATCCTCATCCCAATTAATAAGTTAAAAACTTGTGGTTGAACAAGGGTAAAGGATCACCAATGTCTATTGGTTGATGCCTTGGGTGTTTTTGACAAACTAAAACTTAGTGTTTTCAAATGATAAGGAAAATCTATTTTGAGCAAAGCAATCCTAAGATCCACTTAGCCAAATGCATATGGATGATAGTTACCACTATACTACCATAGTATCACTTGCCAATACAATTCAAATGTATTGACCCTTATGGATATAACTTATTATGTTGCAGGGTTTTTTTATGTTAGTGAAGTGTATTGATTAGGATTACAAGTCTACAACCAACATGATTGCCTGTGGCACTTTGAAGATGAAGGACTCCATGCTATAGTTATTTCTGCTGCATTGTAATGAGATAGCCAAATGAGTTACGTAAGATGTAATGAATTATTTTATTCCTGGTTATAAAGTTGTACTATGACCTTTGTTTCTTGATATTACATCTTAGTTGTGGATGCTAGCTATTGATCCAGGGACTAGCATTGTAAACACATGGATCTCTACCTTATTAAAGGTTAGGACCTCTACATCTGGCTTAGGTGAAGCCTTGCAGGATTCTCTCCTCCACCACCACCACCATGCCATCGTGTTGCTTGGATTCCGAGGGGATTTACTACCTCCGCTTCCCGCTGGAATGGGGAGAGGAAGTTCTAGATCGACTCCGTACGTGTGACCGAGTGCAGAAGCTCTGTGGGAACGCGGCGCCAGAAGGATCGTCATAGCGATCTTGAGATTGGCAAGTGATCGACTACATCAACCATGAGATCCGATCTCGTTAACGCTTTGGTGAGATCTGATCTCGTTAACGCATTGGATCTACGAGGGTTAGTTATCATCAATATCGTTGCACCTATCTCGTAGATTAGATATTGGCTTTTCCATAGATTGGATCTTGGATTTATGTGTTCTTGCAGTAGAATTTTTTTTGTTTTCCATACAACGAACCCTACACCGCCTGCTACTTCCACATCCTTGAGTCCCTCCTTTGTGAATCCACTCCCGCTTCATCACCGCCATCTCCAAGCACTTCCACTCCTAGCCCGTTCCACTCTTCACTCCCGTCATCTCCAAGCACTTCCACTCTGCCAATCCCCACAGAGAGATTGAGGCACTCGTTGGTGTTGACCTCAGCCACACAAGCATCTGCAAAAGCCTCCCTTTTGGTGGCGATGTCACGCCGACATAGGTAGGATGTTGCTAGGGTTCAGGGCACTTGTAAGGTGTTGGTTATCTCTATATCGGTCTTCCATAACCAACAATTCTTCGGTGAGTTGATGCTGGTCGATTCCTGATTGTTTCTCATATCTTCACGTTTTGTGATTCCATTGTATTTTGCTGATTGATTTTCCAGGAGTCCAATCGAACATAATGTAAACCCTCCACGGCCTATCTATTCACTATTGGTATGTGTTCATTTACCCAATTGCTATTTGGGGATACAATGCTTGTTAAGGATAGAATATTAGGCTTGCAACGTACGAGTAGTATTTATGTGAGTGGGAGCTCCACCCACATGAATGTGGAAGAGGTGGGGGCACCTACATGGCTGTAACGCCATGGGAGGGGGCTGCCCCCCTCTCCCTATAAAATGCACCCCACTCCCTCCTCTCATCTCACACCTCCTCGTGAAGGATATCTCTCCCCCTTTAGAATTTCCCCATGGTCTTGGATCAGCGAGATACATGTTCCTGGTGGCTTTTTCTGGAAGGATTTGTTGCTTCCGCTGCTTCGCTAGAGCGAGGGCACGGAGGTTGTCGGGGTACCCGGACGTGTGTGCGATCACGGATGCACCACTGCTTTGCGATGCTGGACTTGATGGTGCTGGACCGGCTGGACCAGATGGACTTCATCACGATCTTGAGATCGGCAAGCCGTTCGACTACATCATCCACGAGTACAACCTCGTTAACGCTATTCGGTCTTCTAGGGTATGTATTCTATGGATGTTTATCCACCCGTTGCTTGTATCCAGTAGATAGATCTTGGTGCATAGTTGTTCCCATCGTAGGAAATTTTTTGTTTTATATGTTGCGAACCCTTCAAGCTCAATCTTGACTGAATCCACAAAATGCACTTACAGATGTTAGCTTCGCCTTTAGCAAAACAGAAATACCCATTGACAAGTTTTCGTTGTGAATTCAATCGAGCTAGGACAGAGGAGCACGAATTTTGCTAAGCATATGCACCTCAATCACTAGCTTGTTGAGGTGGCAGTGCATCCTGATACGTCCAATTTGTATCACCATTCTATATCATAATTTGCCTCTATTCATTGATATATGTCTTATTATGAGGTATTACTTATGTCTTTTCCACTGTTTTTGCATTTGGATGATTCTTGGAGCATGGACTTCCGGAGTCAGGATTCTGATAGAAAAGGAGGTGTTTTGATGCAATTTCGCGAAGATCAGAAAAATACCAGAAAAATATGGGAAAATTATATTTTCCTGGAAGACGAAGAAAGCCGGAAGGGGAGGCGTAGAAGGGCCACAGGGGCCCACACTGCGCCTAGGGCAGGTGTGGCCCACTTGCTTGGCTCCCGACTCTGCCCTCTCGCCTATATCTTTCGTACGGAACCCTAACACCAGGGGGCGACCACAGATAGATTTCCGCCACCTCTGCGGGGCGGAAAACACTGAGAGAGAAATATCTCTCCGGCAGATAGATTTCTGCCAGGGAAATTCCTTCTCGGAGAGGGGAGACCGTCGCCATCAACACCGTCATCAAGCTAGGCTTCATCGGGATCATCATCATCCACACCATCATCTCCACCAGCATCATCATCACCACTCTGTCTCGATGTAACAATTGTGTTGGATATTGCTTTAGTTCTTAGGGGAAACTTTCGCGGTGTTAATTACTATTGTAGTTGATGCTTGTGAGGGGAACCATTGGATTATTGTTTATGTTTAGATTGTTATTCATCACCATATCATCTTTGATCTTGATCCATATGATGTCTTGTGAGTAGTTCGTTTAGTTCTTGAGGACATGGGAGAAGTCATGTTGTTAGTAGTGGATTTGTGTTGATTTATTATTCAATGGTTTAGTATTTAAGTTGTGGTACTATTCTTCTAGTGGTGTCATGTGAACATCGACTACATGATACTTCACCATTTAAGGGCCTAGGGGAACGCATTGTGTATTTGGCTACTAATTGTGGGGTTGCTGGAGTGGCAGAAACCTAAACCCCCGTTAGGACACCTTTGCACAAGGGAGCGTAGGATCTTAGAGTTTAAGGCTATGGTTAGGTTTATATCTTAATTACTTTCCTGTAGTTGCGGATGCTTGCAGGGGGTTTAATCACAAGTATGTATTACTCCAAGTACGGTCGGTATATTAGCATAGATTCACCAACACAACACTTACAACACCAAAGAAGAGTACTCAGCTATATGAAGCAAAAGCACGTGACAAAATTCCCATGTGTCCTCGAGAACGTTTGGTCCTTATAAGTATTTCCACCGGCGTGTCCTTTGCTAAGAAAGGATTGGGCTACTTGCTGCGTTTGTTCTTTGTCTTTATTACTTGCACTTTGTTTTATTGCTTTATCAGAAAACCCCTAAAAATTGGTTTGCTAAGTATTTGCAGAGAGTTTCTGCTCCATACCACTAGTCAACACCTTATGCTCCTCGTTGGGATCGACACTCCTATTTATCGAAAGTACTGTGATACACCCCCTATACTTGTGGGTCATCAAGACTATTTTCTGGTGTCGTTGCTGGAGATTGAAGCGCTATTGAAGAGTGGAACTGGTAAAGGAAACTTCTACTATGAGTATTGCTTTCTGTTTCTGTTTGTTACTTTGTTTCCAATATGGATAACCCACTTGGTTTTCTGTTTGGGAAAACTACTACCACTGTTAGGGTAGTATATGAACCACCACCTGTTGAGATAGATCCTTTTAAGATACCTACAAGTAGTGTTGATCATGTTATGGATAATTATTATTTTGGGGATGGAACTGTCCATCCTTGTGATCACTTGCTTTTTATCCATGAATTATGCAGGTTGTTTAAGTGTGCAGGTATCATAACTAAACAGGTGAATAAGAAGTTACTCTCCATATCCTTGAAAGGGAGAGCTGAAGAATGGTATAAGCTGCTGAAGAATGGACAATCCATGGAATGAGAGGAAATGGCATCTCTCTTTTATTCTAAATTCTATGCTCCCAGTGAGATTCATAAGGATAGAAATCTGATATATAACTTTTGGCCTCGTGATGGAGAGAGTACAGCTCAAGCTCAGGGGAGATTGAAGTTACTAATGCTTAAATGTCCTATTCATAAACTCCCTAACAATATCATTATCAATAACTTTTATGCTAGGCTTTCTCTTCATGATAAAGATTTACTAGATGCTTCTTATGTTGGATCATTCACACGTATAGAGGAAGAAGCTAAATGGGATCTCTTAGACCGTATTCAAGAGAACACTGAAGCTTGGGAGAATGACAAAGGAAGAAAGTCAGGTATAAACTATGATTATGAATGCATTAAATATTTTATGGGAACTGATGACTTCCATGACATTAGCAATGAGTTTGGTCTTGATTCCAAAAGTATTGTCAATTGTTTTAAGGCCTTTGCCTATTAGATAGAAATTCCCAAGAAGAAGTGGAATAAGTACCATGCGCCTTATAAAGATGTTGTTAATCCTGTTCTTGTTAGAAGTGCTAAAGTTTGTACTACTAATCATATTGTGCATGAACCTTATGTTGATAAAATACCTTTCACAGCTAAGTTAAAGGAGTATTCTATGGTGATTAGTGCAAATAGAAAAAGTGCAAAGAAAACTGTGCAGCCTGATGAGCAATTGAATGTTGAACCCGTGGTAGCTATTGTGAAAGACCCTATCACTATAAATATAGAGGACGAGCACATTGTCTTCTATGAAGACGCTTCTAATATTATCTCCCATCATAGTGCTTTCTGTTAAAATTGGTGATCATTGCTATTATGGTGTATGTGATATTGGTGCTAGTTCTAGTGCTATTCCTTATGAGATTTACAGGGAAATTATGCATGAAATTGGTCCTTGTGATCTTGAGGACATTGATGTGGTTATTCACCTTACAAATAAGGAAACCATTTGCCCCATTGGCATTGTAAGAGATGTGGAGGTTCTTTGTGGTAAGATTAAATATCCTGCTGATTTTCTAGTGCTTAATTCAGCAGCTAGCAAAACTTGTCCTATCATTTTTCATAGACCTTTCTTGAACACTTGTGGATCTATCATAGATTTTAAGGAGAAATTTTTAACTAAGTTTGATGGAGATTATTATGAGTTTAACTTTTCCAAATTTGCTAAAGCTCCTTGTGAAAACAGCTTGCCTAATAAAGATTTCAGGATGGAACAACTTGCTTCTATTGATCCAGTTTATGACCTTAGACCTCTTTTTGGTGACTGTAAGTATGCTCATTCTAATGATAAAGTTGTTGCCAGTGACAGTTATATTGTCAACTTTATTCAAAGTGTTGTTGAAAGTTATTATGAGAGAGGGAAATATGGTTTTATGCATCTCAATAATGTTAAGTTTCCCCGTTTTATGTTGAAAGCTTTGAAGTTGAATTTGTTTTGTCTTCCCATGCTGGTGGCTTTTTGTTTCAACAATTCATTTTCTCATGATACCCCCATGCATAGGAAGTGGGTTAGACTCAAATGTGTTGGTTATTTGCTTCTTGATGCTCTCTTTCACTTCAAATATATATCTCCTATGTGAGCATCTTTGAAAGTTTAAAGCTTAACTTAAAGGCATTAAAGAAAAGTACTTGTTGGGAGATAACCCAAGAGTTTTGTCATGTCTTGGAAGTTATTACTCCCTCCGTTTTAAAATATAAGATGTTTTGGCTTTGTGAAGAAAATGAATCTAGACTTGTTTTAGAACGTAGGTTCACTCAAGTTTGGGATGAATCTACATACTAAAAGAAGTATAAATTCATTTTCTTCACAAACCTAAAACATCTTATATTTTGAAACGGAGGGAGTACTTCAGTAATAACCGCTCCTTATCCTTTTTGTTCTGGTTTTTGTGTCAAGTTCAACTACTTTTGTGAAGTAGAGGAGTTGTGAAAAGTGGCTGTCCTGGGACAGATTTTTGTGCTGCATTGTAATAAATCGTGAGGAAGCTCAGTATGTCAGATGGAGCTATATTTTTCTGAGCTTGTTCTCCAGGTTGTTACCCAAATTTCATTAGTTCTGCACTTTTTGATTTGAGCAACAAAAGGTTTTCAAAAAAATCAATCTTTACCTGCTGGTCTGTTTTGATAGATTTCTATTATCATTTGCATTTGCTTCTTATAGAAGCCTTTTTTATGGATTTCCGTTGAAGTGTGTACCTAAAGGTTTACTGTTTTTGCTTACACTAATGTTGCCATTGAGGTTTGTGTGAGACCTTGTAGGAAAGGAAATTCCAGGAGAAGGAGAAAAGGAGTCTGCAGAGTTCGTCTTTGAATAGGTAAAAGTGGTGAAAAATAGAAGGTTCGTGAAACCCCAATATTTTTATATTTTTTATGTTTTTAATACATAAGGGAAGTTACAAGACGGAACAGAGGAGGAACCGGAGGCCGGGGTGGCCAAACCCACCCCAGACGTGGGCCCCAGCTGGCCACGCCTGGAGGGGGTGTGCCTCCCCCGAGCTCCGTCTCTGCCTTGTTTCCGTATCAAAACTTTCCTTATGCTTTGAAACTTCGTAATAAATAACCCCCCGGATCCCCGATATTCGTGTATCATGTTCTCGTCGTGTTTTCATTTCGATCTGTTTCTGTCAGGAAAACTTCTCAAGTAAAGAACACCACCAACACCGGAGGAGTAATTCATCATCAGGTTTTGCATCCCCTTGGCTTGTTCCAAGCTTGGGGGAAGTGTCGTGGTATCACAACCATTATCTTTAATATTTTACCTTTTTAGTGGATTCATATCTTTGGTAGAGAGGTTATCATATAGGTTGGTTTGCATGTGGAAGTATCTCTCCTTTAGTTGGTTATCTATGTATCCCTTGGTGTGATGAGTGCCTTTATGGAATATTAATGAGAAGTTTCATCATTTTACTTTTGCGCTTCTTATTTTAGTTTGCAATCCCTATTATATGATGGATCTTATTGACCAGTATTGGCATCACTTAGGAGCATCAAGTAAATCTAAATTGGTTTTGGCAAACCGAGTTCTGGTCAGTAGTAATACTTCTTGAGGTTTGAAAGAAAAAGAGAAAAGCTTACAAGTATTTTGTATCATTTATTTCTTTCTTGTTGGCTCATAATCTTAGTATTCTTTATTTAAGATCTTTTGTGTCTTCAAGGAAGATTGCATGTTTGGCTTTGTCACTTGTAGGTTTGCTTGTTTCTTTCAACTCTTTTGCTTGATACCCAGCTTTGCTAGCCAAAAACCTGTTTTGAGAAGGTATACTTTCTCATGTTTCCAATCCCTTTGAACCAAACCTATGCCATTTGTGTCCACCATATCTATCTAGTAGCAATTGCTATTCCAAGAAAATTCTCAAGCTTCATCTATCTTTCGAATTAAAAGGTATTTTGTTATGTGAAAACTAGTTAGTAAAGCTCTCACGAACTTGATGGCACACCTTATTTTCTTGCCCCTAATAGACTTGAACCATTGTGTCATCGAAGTTGTATATGCTTGCATCTATACGTTGGAATTAGCAGAACCGTGCTGTCATGGGGAACACTTTCAACATTGCACTTGTACTTTGTACTCAGTTGATATCATGCTCTTTTGTTTACGGATGTCGACGGTGTGAAATAAAGAGGGAACTTGTAAGTCCATGGAGTGATGTATGTCTGTTATAGAAACGCTTGGGCCGATAGCCTAAGCCATGCCTAATCATGGTGGAAACTTGCAGCATCACTATAGTGATCATTCTATGAAGCATCCTCAATAAAAAGCTATGCACATAGTAAATAAAAAGATCGCTGAGATGCTCATTGCCTGCTTGCCTTGTCATTTTGGTTATGGGATAGCTCTTGTACCATGTGCAAGGGGTACCTAATGACCCACAAGTATAGGGGATCACAACAGTCTTCGCGGGTAGTATTACCCAATTTATTGATTCGACACAAGGGGAGCCAAAGAATACTTGCAAGCCTTAACACCTGAGTTGCCAGTTCAGCTGCACCTAGAAATAGTTCTTGCTCATAGAAGTTTATCAGTAGCAAAGTTTGGTAGTAGCAACAGTAAAGCAACAACAATAGTGAAACAGGAGCAATAGTAACAGTAACAGTGGGATTCGAGTGCGGTAGGAGCATAGGGATGGATGGATGGGCGTTGCATGAACGAGTCTAAACATGTAACTTCAAGATCTAGGGCATTGCAGATAAAAAATAACAAGCATACAAGGGTTAAACAATCCTAGGCATGTGCTCCAAATATAGTCCAGCCAGCCCGTGGCAGTGGGGCCTCTAGGGAACTACTGGCAATTAAGGTGCTCCTTTTAATAGAGCACCAGAGCAGAGCATTAACACTCCATGAACACGTGTGATCCTCACACCACAGCCATACCCTCCGGTTGTCCCAATTATTATCACTTTGGGGCCTTTGGATCTGGACAATGATATGTGTACACAACTTGCAGATAAGATCACAAACAATACTATCATAATGATTCAATAATAAATTCAGATCTGAGATCATGGCACTCGGGCCCTAGTGACAAGCATTAAGCACAACAAGTTGCAACAAAGTTGAATAGCACTAATAGAGATACTAGACACTATGCCCTAACAATCTTATTCGATTACATGATAGAACTCATCCAATCCCTACCATCCCCAAGCCTACAACAGGGGATTACTCACTCATGGATGAGGGAAACATCGGTGGTTGATCGAGATGCTTTGGTGATGACGATGGCGATGATCCTCTCCAAATTCCCCAACGGAGTTTCTGGATCTGAATCTTGGTTTCTGGTGGCAGCGACGGAGCGGAACTCTTTCTGGAAAACTATCGAACCCCCTCGGTTTTTAGGTCGAGAGGCAACTTATAGGCGCAGAGGGAGGCCGAGGGGGTGCCTAGGTCGCTTGCACCCCCAGGCGCGGGCAGGGCCCACCCGCGCCTGGCTTGGGTGTGGGCCCGCCAGGCTCCTTCTCCGTCTCTTTTTCTGGCTCCGTGGATCTTCTGGTGAAATATAATTTTTGGCATATTTTCCGAGATTTTTCCTGATAGTTCATTTTCTGCACAAAAACAAGACACCAACGTAATTTTGCTGAAAACAGCGTCAGTCTGTGTTAGTTGTATCCAAACCACACAAGTTTAGAGGATAAACAATAGCAAAGTGTTCGAGAAAGTAGATACGTTTTGGACGTATCAACTCCCCCCAAGCTTAGCTTATTGCTTGTCCTCAAGCAATTCAGTTGAAAACTGAGTGTGATAAAAGAACTTTCACGAACACTTTGCTTCATATGATGTATATATTCTCAGCACAGGAGTAGATGCTTAGACAATTCATAATAAAGAGTATGCAACTAAGTCTACTCAATAGTCAAAGCAAGCTATGATGAGAAACCAACTCAATAATAATAAGTAGCATGAAACATAAACATAAGCAACATTGCAATGCTCATAATAAGGTATGATAGAGTGGTATCTCTCTTGCCTTTGTTTGAAGAGCACAATATAAATGCCAAGGCACCTCTGAAGTTCACATGAAGACTATAAGTAAAGATATCAGAGATACAAGCATCAAAGTCATGACATAATTAACCAAGTTTTGGAACAAACACAAGAATGACAACTATGCTCTCAAGAAGGTGTTCATAGAATAAGTGGTGACTCAACAAAGTTGTGAAAACGGTTTTGAAAGGATTCCCAATGCTGAAAGGAAGGTACTCATTAGCTTTGAGCTTCATTGCCCCTATCATAGGCATCTTCATGTGGTTAAGGTGAAAGTGAGGTCCACTCTAAATCATTTGCTTGACGGACCATAAACTGGGAATCTGAAGTCCCTTGAGTACGAGGGCCGCTCCGCATGCTACTCAACTTTGGTCACCTGAAAGTTCTTGTCATTGTAAATACATGCATATCATAGAGAACCTCCAACGGGGTACCCCTTGCACATGGTACAGGAGCTTTCCCATAACCAAAATGACAAGGCAAGCAGACAATGAGCATCTCAGCAATCTTTTTATTTACCATGTGCATAGCTTTTTATTGAGGATGCTTCATAAATGCTCATTATGGTGGTGCTGCAAGTTTCCACCATGATTAGGCATGGCTTAGGCTAGCGGCCCAGCCGTTTCTCTAACATAATGTAAAGACTCCATGAACTCACAACCTCCCCTTTTATTTCACATCGTCGACATCCGCAAACAAAAGAGCAACGAATCAACTGGATGAGATATCCAAAAAGTGTTGAAAGTGTTCCCCGTGACAGCACGGTTCTGCTGACTCCCAGCATATAATTTGCAAGCATATAACTTTCATGGACAGGTCACAATGGTTCACGATTATTAAGCGCAAGGAATCAAGTGTGCCATCAAGTTCATGAGAACTTTACTAACTAACTTTCTCAAAACAGACAAACATTTTATTTTGGAACAAAACACGGCATATAGAATATGCACTGAAATAGCAAATGATGCTAATAGGTAGGTATGGTGGACACAGTTGGCAATATTGGTTTTGGAGAGTTGGAAGCACAGGTAGAGCTTATACTCAGTGCAAGTGAAGGCTAGAAATAGAGAGGGAGCGACAAACGAGAGAGCAATAGCTGTCATAATCATGCTTGCAACAAAACATGACTAATTATGGCATGAAAGTGATACAAGAACTCTGAGGCAAAATAAATCATCGAGGCTTACTGACTATTGATTAGTCATATGCATGCATGAGCATGTGCCAAGTCAATTCACATGAACAGTCAGAGGAGGATACCACAATATCATACCAAAGTATGAATAAAACAATGCAGGCAAATATTCATATGACATGCTACAAAGTATTAGCAAGCTGGAGCTAATCATAGACAAGTAAGAACTACTAAGCATCCATAATGACATACACGTTACACAAACAGGCTAAGTATATGTACAAAAATGAAACAAATAGAGTTCGTTACCAGCCTCTTACCACTCCTCGAGTTGTCTTAATCTTCATTATTGCCCTTCACTTGTGTGACTTGAATAAATAACATGAAACCAAAATCCACTGAGGACGGCTGAACCCTGCAAAGAACTCACAAAACCAAAGAAGAACAATAATTTGTTTGGTGTTTTCGATTTTTTTAGAAGGAAAACAACACAAAACCAAACAAAGCAAAAGAAAACCAAAAACAAAAACTAAGACGCTCCAAGAACAACACAACTGTGCATGAAACAATAAAAACGAAGTGTCTAGAAAGACCTGAGATTTTTATTGATGAAGAAGGGGATGCCTTGGGAAGCCCCAAGCTTTGACGCTTGTACCTCTTAAATATTTCTTGGGGTGACACGGGGTGGCCCCCCCCCAAGCTTGAGCTTTTTTCCATTCTTCATCTTATTACATCATTCCCTCTCTACACCTAAAATTTTTCCTTCATACAAAACTTCACACAATCTTCATTAGCAACATTAGTGTATTCAAAAGATAATAGACCTTCGGGTTTAGCTTTGGAACATCAAAACTTTTCACTAAAAACACAATCTTCTGTAGCAACTCCTTCAAAAAGCTCAATTCCCCAAAAGAGAACTCAAAAAGGAATCAATAAGAAGCAAATGGAAATAATGGCAGAAATCTGTCAAGACAGACCAGCAGGTAGAAACCTATTTTTTCGAAAATCTTCTGTTGCTCAAATAAAAAAGTCTTGAACTAACTAAAGTTAGCTAACATACTCGGGGATGTATTTGTAAATTTTCAGCTCAATACGACTTACAGAGACTCCTCACGAATTTTTATGGTGGAGGAAAGAAATCTGTTTCAGGACAGCAACTCCCCAAATCTTACTTCCCTCTCGTTAGAGGTCATTATTGGCACAAAAAGCAAACAAAAAGTATAAGGAGAGGTCATTACTGAAGTAATAACTTCCAAAACTCAAGGAAACTCTTGGATTATCTCCCAACAAGTACTTTTCTTTAACGCCTTTAAGTTAGGCACGACGAAGAGCAAAGATTGGAAAGGAGAAAAAATTAAAGTGAGGAAGTATAACCATAGTGAAAGCATTATTTGTTCATTAAAATCCTTTTGTTAACAAGGCTTATCAAGTCTTTTTACCAAATCGATCTTATATGAAACAAAACTTTGCAATCAACAAGGTGATTATGTTACCTCATACTTGATAGCAATGGTCCCAGTCATAATAGTTTCAAAATTTTCTTGTGGAATGGGACAATATATTTCTCCAATCTTGATGCTCTCAATGTTTTCAATGGAATTCAAGCAATACTCTTAGCAACCTTCTTGGGGAAATAGACAGTATGCTCTTTGTCATTAATATTGAATGTTACTTTTCCTTGATTACAATTGATGACAACACCTGCAGTATTAAGAAAAGGTCTCACAAGAATAATAGACATATTATCATATTCAGGAATTTCAAGCAAAACAAAATCATTTAGAACCAAGCAATTATGAGCCACTTGAACAGGAACATCCTCACATATAACAATAGGAATAGTAGTTGACTTATCAGCCATTTGCAAAGATATATCAGTTGGTATCAACTTTTCTAGCTGGAGTATTTATAGAGAGAAAAAGGAATAACACTAACTTCAGCTCCCAAATCACATAAAGCAGTTCTAACATAATTATTCTTAATGGAGCAAGGAATAGTTGGTATACCTGGATCACCAAGTTTCTTTGGAACCTTACCATTGAAGGAATAATTAGCAAGCAAAGTAGAAATCTCCTCATTAGGAATCTTCCTTTTATTAGAGACAATATCCTTCATATACTTTGAATAAGGGGGCAACTTAATAGCATCAGTCAAAGGAATTTTCAAAATAAAGGCTTCATCCCCTCACAAAAATTGTTGTAGTGTTCTTCCTCCTTTGACTTGTGTTTCTTACATGGGAAAGGCATAGGTTTCTGCACCCAAGGTTCTCTCTCTTTACCATGTTTATTAGCAATAAAATCCTCCTTTGTGTACCTAGTGTTCTTAGTGTGCTTCTCAGGTTCTTCCTCAACTTCCTCATTATCAGGAGCATCATTTTTATCATTACCACTCTCAGTTTCAGCATCAGAGACATATATACTACTAGGATCTATAGCAGGTTCAAGTGGTTCCTCAACTATTCTATGTTTCTTTTTCTTTCTCTTACGAGGACTACCACTGCTCTCACACCTTGTTGAGAATCCTGCTCAATTCTTTTAGGGTGTCCTTCAGGATATAAAGGATCTTGAGTAGCTATACCACTCCTAGTTCTAATTCCATAAGCATGTTTATCTCCTGAAGCATTAACTAGCATGTCCTTTTGTACTTTAGCAAGTTGATCAAGTTGAGTTTGAACCATTTGAAAGTGTTTACAAAGCATTTTAATATCATCAGAAGTTCTTTCCACTATATCTTTCAACTCATTGATAGATCTAGAGTTTCCCAATAAATGATTCTAAACTTGTTTATTAAAATGACATTGTTTAACAATAAAAATGTCAAGTTCCTCTAAGCATTGATCAGAAGGCTTACCATAAGGAATATCACCTTCATCAAAGTGTTGGAGAGAGTGTACCTCAATAGTGGATGAGTGGGGAATTGTCTTACAAAATTCTTCTATAGGAGGTAGATTCTTCACATCTTAAGCTCTAATACCTTTCTCCTTTAGACACTTCTTAGGTTCCTTCATCACTTCATCATTTAATGCAATAACTCCCCTCTTCTTTGGTGTTGGTGTTGGAACTGGTTCAGGCATAAATGGTTCAGGAGTAATAGGATCAGGTGTATTCAGCTCAGTTAAAGTCCAATCATCATAATTCTTGCTTATTTTAGCCATTAATTCTTCAGCATCTGTAGGAGTCCTTTTCCTGAAAACACAATCAGCAAAGCTATCTAGGTAGGTCCTAGAATCATCAGTTAGTCCATTATAATAAATATGAAGAAGCTCATTCTTAGGTAATGGACATCCATGATGTGCATGAATCAAGGCACAGAACCTTGTCCATGACTCAGGCAATTTCTCTTCTTCTCCCTATTTAAAATCAAAAAGTCTCTGCAAAGCAGCATGTCTAGCACTGGGAGGAAAATATTTCTGGAAGAAAGAAGCAATCAAGCAATCAGGGCTATCAATGGAACCAGGAGGTAATCTATTAAACCAAGCCCTAGCTTCTCCTTTTAGTGAAAAGGGGAAGATCTTAGTAACAAAGTACTTGCGCATCTTAAAATCATCAGATAATAAAGCAGTCATAGTAGAAAGCTCATTCATATGAGCCACAACACTCTCATTTTCAGTCCCACAGAAAGGTTCTTTCTCAACAATATCTAAATAAGATAAATCATAATCTTTATCTTTAATATCTATGGGAGAAGTGGCAAACTTAGTATTAGAGGACAATTTAGGCACAATAGTATGTCTAGCAAGGAGACTCTTAATAGCACTAGTACCATGTGTGTTTCGGCACTCTTCAACAAAATCATTAGTGAACTCAATGTAACCATCATTAATATCATACCTTTCACTAGGCTCAGGTGAGCTAACAGGTGTAACCGTGTCTTCACTAGGAGTTTTGGTATTTCCTAGACTAGCCATAGTAGCATCTAGAAAAGGACCTAATGAACCACTCGCATCAAGCACAGTAGAAGTAACATGAGTATCAAAATCAGTTTAGACTCCGCAGCAGTAGCAGTGTGTGTAGCATGTGTATGTGGTGGTGGTGTGACAAGCTTACTTATAACAGACGGTGAATCAAGAGCAGCAGAGGTGTTTAGGACCGTACCTCTTCTTGTAGTGGATGGTAAAATAGGGAACTTTCCATCACGAGACTTCCCCATGATGAAAGGAGTAGCAGTGAACAATAATAGATCCAAGTGAACTTACAAATAAAGCTATGCTCCCCGGAAACGGTGCTAGAAAATAGTCTTTATGACCCACAAGTATAGGGGATCGCAACAGTCTTCGCGGGTAGTATTACCTAATTTATTGATTCGACACAAGGGGAGCCAAAGAATACTTGCAAGCCTTAACAAGTGAGCTGTCAGTTCAGCTGCACCTGGAAATAGTTCTTGCTCATAGAAGTTTATCAGTAGCAACAGTTTCGTAGTAGCAACAGCAGTAGTGAAACAGGAGTAATAGTAACAGTAACGGTAACAGTGGGATTCGAGTGCGGTAGGCATAGGGATGGATGGATGGGCATTGCATGGACGAGTCTAAATATGTAACTTCAAGATCTAGGGAATTGCAGATAAATAATAACAAGCATCCAAGTGCTAAACAATCGTAGGCATGTGCTCAAAATATAGTCATACGTGCTCGCAATGAGAACTTGCGCAACATATTTTGTCCAGCCAACCTGTGGCAGCGGGGCCTCTAGGGAACTACTGGCAATTAAGATGCTCCTTTTCATAGAGCACCGGAGTAGAGCATTAACACTCTGTGAACACATGTGATCCTCACACCACAGCTATCCCCTCCGGTTGTCCCAATTATTGTCACTTTGGGGCCTTTGGATCCTGACAATGATATGTGTACACAACTTGCAGATAAGATCACAAACAATACTATCATAATAATTCAATAATAAGTTTAGATCTGAGATCATGGCACTCGGGCCCTAGTGACAAGCATTAAGCACAACAAGTTGCAACAAAGTCAAATATCACTAATAGAGATACTAGGCACTATGCCCTAACAATCTTATTCGATTACATGATAGAACTCATCCGATCCCTACCATCCCCAAGCCTACAGCGGGGGATTACTCACTCATGGATGAGGGAAACATCGGTGGTTGATGGAGATGCATTGGTGATGATGATTGCGATGATCCTCTCCAATTCCCTGTCCCGGCAGGGTGCCAGAACGGAGTTTCTGGATCTGAATCTTGGTTTCTGGTGGCGGCGGCGGAGCGGAACTCTTTCTGGAAAACTATCGAACCCCCCTTGGTTTTTAGGTCAAGAGGCAACTTATCGGTATAGAGGGAGTCTTAGGGGGTGCCTGGGGCACTTGCAACCCCCCAGGCGTGGGCAGGGCCCACCCGCGCCTGGCATGGGTGTGGTGTAGGGGTTCGTAGCATGGAAAACAAAAAAATTCTACCGCATGCACACAAACAAGACAAGATCTATCTACTAGATTGTAGCAACGAGTTGATTAGAGTACTCACCCTCGAAGATTCCAAAGTGGTTAACGAGAGAAGATTATCGTGGGTGATGTAGTCATACACTTGTCGATCTCAAGATCGCGTAGACAATCCTTCTGGCGCTGCGTTCCGGCAGCGCTTCCGCAGTCGATCACACATTCGGTACTCGATAAAGACCTTCCTATCCCTTGTTCCAGCAGGCAGCAGAGGTTGTAGTTCTCCCCTCGCGATTCCGGCAGCACGACGACGTGGTATCGGAAGTAGAGGGAAGATCTCGCAGGGCTTCGCCTAAGCCGGTGCCAGTTATGCTGGATCTAGGGTTTTCCAACGATCTAGGTTTAGAAGGCCGGAGAGGAGGAGAAGGTGTCGGCAGCGACGAACCGGCGGCGGCGCGGCAGCGCACGAGGTGGGGAGGGCTGGCTCTTGTGGTCTTGGGGCAGCCCTCCCCCTCTATTTATGAGAGGGGCAGCCTTGGGAGGGGGGAATTTGAATCCAAACCCAAACCCAAGTTGAATAGAAAGAAGGACTCTTTCCTTCTTCCACTAGGAAACTATTGTTGCAGTTTGACTTTTCAAACCTCCCTTTTGACTTTTAATTTAGAGCTTTAATTCTCTCTCGCAAATTTCCCAAGCCAAGTGACCTAGGATATGATCCAATCATTCCACTTACCCATGACACATTCATGGACCATTCCCCTTCCGGTCAGGTGAACCTTCTAGACCCTTTTAGAACCTCTTCGTTGAAAACATCGAAATCATTCCCGAACTCCAGAATCGGAATTTCCTTATATGAATCTTATTCTCCAGACCATTTTGGATCTCCTCATGATATCCCGCATCCCATTCGAGACTCTGAACAACATTCGGTATCCCTACTTTCATTCCATATCTACTAAACAACATCGAATCCTTAAGTGTGTCTCCCTACGATTCATGAATTATGCGGACATGACTGAGACACTTCTCCGATCAATAACCAATAGAGGAATCCGTAAATTCATATGTCTCCCACATATTTCCACGATTACTTTGCAATCGAATGAACCACTTACATACGATACCAATTTCCCTTTGTCTCGCGATAGTTTACTTATCCGAGGTTTGATCGTCGGTATCTCTGCATACCTACTTCAACCTTGTTACCGATAAGTACTCTTTTCTCGTTCTGGTGATATGTGATCCCTTGTGAGCCATTCACATGCTTGCAAGCTAATTGGATGATATTCCACCGAGAGGGCCCAGAGTATATCTATCCGTCATATGGATAGACAAATCCCACTCTTGATCCATGTGCCTCAACACATACTTTCTGAACACTCAATGCCACCTTTATAGCCACCCAGTTACTGTGTGGTGTTTGATGTCATCAAATCATCCTTCCGGTGATGGTGATTAGCATGATCTCATGGTCGAAGGAATTAGGTTACTATGTATCAGAAAGCTTATACCCAACGAACTATTTAAATGACTTGATCTTTATGCTAAGCTTATCTATATGAGTATGTCCATCATACCATTCTCCTAATGATATGATCTTGTTGTTAATAACATCTCAATGTTCATGATCGAGAAACCACGATCATCCATTAACCAACAAGCTAGTATTATAAAGAGGCTTTACCAGGGACTCTAATTTAGTTTACAAATCACACAAGTATTAATATTTCCGGTTAATACTATTATAGCATGAATGTAAACATTTATCATAAACACACAGATATAATAATAACCACTTTTATTATTGCCTCTAGGGCATATCTCCAACAGTCTCCCACTTGCACTAGAGCCAACTAATCTAGATTACATGGTAATATACCGAACACCCATGGCGGTTTGGTGCTGGTCATGTTTTTCCCTCGGGAGAGGTTTAGTCAACGGATCCGCCATATTCAGATCTGTTTGTATTTTGCAAATCTTTATGTCACCATCTTGGACATGCTCTCGAATTGTAAGATCCCTCCCTTTATAAAGGTAAGGATCCCTGTGATTGCAATGCTAGTCCCTGGATCAATGCTAGCATCCACAGTTTAAGATGAAGTACACAGAAACAAAGGTCATTATTACATATCATTACAAACACAAACATAGTCTTATACAACTCCATGGCCACAGGCCTAATACAAGAGTTCAATATATAATAAGATAAACAAGTGTTCATCTTCATGTGCCATAGGCAAGCATGTTGAGTGTAGACTCATGACTCCTAATCCTCATCAGAATATCCTGCAACATCACAAGTTACAGCCACAGTGGGTCAATACATTGGAATAGTATGGGAAAGTGATACCTTAGTGTAATATTGGTGGACTAGATACTATATGCATTTTGGCTAAGTGAAGTTTAGGCTTGCTTTGCTCAAAATAGGTTTTTCCTATCAGTTGAAAATACTAAGTTTTTCTTTGTCAAAACTTTTCCCAAGGAACCACCAATAGACATTGGGGTCCTTCACCCTTGCTCAACCACAAGATTTTACTTAGAAATTGGGATGAGGAGAATCTTGATAGCTTCCATGTCTTGATGCTCAAGTTGTCCAATACCAGGGACATGGCTAAGTACTTAGATTCTTCCATCTGTAGAGGTTGTGCACTTTCCCCACAAGACTTGATTTTCACCAAGACAGGACCTTTGAGAAGCCTTCCCTTAGACCAAATGGACGCGCTCCAACCTATCATTCCCACTACCACCAACTGTCCAAATGGCTAAGTATTGCAACCTATATGATCCAGGCAGAGCCCACATTGCCAAGTGGCTGCACTAGAAGCTTCTTAACATTTGGCTTCTCAAATCCCTTTGTTCCTGGGTGGCTTTCCACAAGTGAGATACACAAGGTAAACCATAGAGATGGGCCTTGTGTAACCACTCAACATAAACCATTCCTTCTATTCCACCCAGGTGTTTCATTCACTTAGTTGTTTTATTAAGCAAAAACATAGTCCAAAGACTTAGAAATATTTATTCATAGCATGAATATAACCACCCTTGGTTGCTACTAGCTAGGCTAAGCATGGCATAGATAAGCATCCTAACTTAGAAAATTTCTAGCAATTCTACAACTACTAGGATTTCCCAAGCATAGTATATAGATCAATAATATCCATGCAAGACTAGCAAAATATTTCTAATGCATATTTGTAAAACATAGGAATAAAATCATGAAGCACCACTTGCCTTGGTAGTTTGTAGAGTAGCTACAATCCTCACAATCACAATCACTACTTGCACCAAAATCTACACATAAAATGATAACACCAAATCACATACAAAATAAATACAAGCAAAAATATATTGATGAATGCAATATGACATGTGATGATTTTCTACACCAAACAATACAAGTTCACAATACTGAATCATAAACAAGTTCAAAACTTGCCAAACAATCTTTATTTGAACATTAAATCATTTCCCAAATAATTGTTATACTCAAAATAGGCCTACACATGTTTCTATAAAAATAACCATTTTAACAGAAACAAAACATTAAGCACATTGCATATTTGGAAAGGACTTTCTCTCCTGATTCCATTGATATAAAACTTGTCAAATTTGGACGTGGGAATCAAAAGTTATGATTAAAACAAAATCAAACATCTAATAGATTCAAATCAGAAATTTAAAACGAGGAACATGCCACGCGGCGTTGTCTTACTGGCTGGTACCGCTTCACTCAGGATCATGCTTCCGCACCGTCGGATAAAGTTAGATCCAACGCGCCAGATCAAAAGAAAACGGTTTGCTCCTATTCTAATCTACGCCCTACGATATAGATCTAACGGTGGCCAACGCTTTGACCAAGAAGTGGCGGCACGAATGGTCGCTAGCGGCGGCGGCGCTTCTGCCGGCGACGCACCGGTGATTCTAGAGGGGTCTAAGGGTCGAGCAGTGGCTTACCGAACTCGTGGAATCACGACGAAGCTCAAGGTGTTGCTGGCGTGGGCGGGGGTGTGCTGTAGAGGCTGCTGGGGCTCGTCGGAGTTAGAGGCAACGTCGAGTTTGCACGGACGGCGAGGAAGTCGACGCTACTGGCCACCCTAGCACAAACCAAGGATATTAGCGAGGGCACAACGCTTAGGTGAATCTGACAGGGTCAAGTAGAAGGCGCGGGGCGGTCGGCTTTTGCCTTAATCGCTCGCCGGAGTTGAAGACGGCGTCAGATGCCCAAGGTACTCGTCCAAGCTGACGCTCTGGATCACAAGCGGATGAACAAAGAGGATCAGGAGATGCGCAAGGATCAGAGGATCATTCTTGGGTGAACAATGAGTAGGCGCGAGCTCTAGGCTTACCGGAATACCTCACCGGAGTGGATTCTGTCTGCGGCGGTGTGAGCGCAAATACTGGCAGCCCGGTGGCGCTTCTGGCTGGCTTTGTTGGGGGAAATGGCCGCGAGGGGGAGAGGTTTAAGTAGCCGGAGCTGGGCGTGGAGTTACTCGCCGAATCAACGGAATTTACTCGCGCAATCAACGACAGTGATGCGGGGGAGGTAACGGCGGAGGCTCAGTCGTGGGCGAGGTTTGGGGATGAAGCTGACGGGGCAAGTGGGTCCAGGGCGTCAGTGAGAGGGGTGTGTTCGCACGGGTGAGAAACAGAGGAGAGGAGGGAATCCCGGGTGGGATGCTTCACTAGTTGGGCTGGAATGGTGGCGCCAGGCCCATCTGGGTTTTAAACTTCTTTTTCTTTTTCTGGGTTGATTTTCAGGAATCAAAATCATATAAAACCAAAACCATTTGAATTCAAATCTTTTCCAGGATTTTTGTAGAGTGCAACATTCATATTTCTGGCATAAAAACATGTGGTCTCTCTGTACATGCTTGGTTCTTTTGATCAAATAAGATAAACAGTGACATTGCACTTGGTTTGATCAAGTTTTGAATTTGGTTTCAAAATCCATATTTGTTTTGTAAATTTTGGTTTATACTCTAGCAATCAAGCAAAACAAATCCAAGAGTAACAAGGTTTGATTCATGAACAACAATCTCTCAATGGAGAGTAGCATTTGATTTAATGCTGAAACCATAAAATAATGAGCTCATATGCTCCTGTTTTTGAATTGATTTTTGAAATGGAACTCTACATGATCATGGATGCATGGATGATATGCATGAGTTTTGAAACATGATTTTAGGGATGTTACAAATCTAACCCCCTTAAGGTGAATCTCGCCCTCGAGATTCAGATTGGCTAGGAAATGGGTGAGGGTGGACTTTCCGAAGATCATCTTCTCTTTCCCATGTTGATTCTTCTTTGGAATGATGGTTCCATTGAACTTTGCAGAATTTGATAGTCTTTGTCCAAGTAACTCTTTCTGCAGTCTCAAGAATCTTGATAGGTTTCTCTTCATAAGTGAGATCACTTTCCAACTGGACCTCTTCCAAAGGTATAGTATCCTTCAAAGAAGTCTCTTCCATTTCTGGATGACATTTCTTAACTTGACTCACATGGAACACATTATGAACTGCTGACAAAGACTCTGGCAATTCAATCTCATAAGCAACTTCTCCTTTCCGACTCAGAATCTTGAATTGTCCAACATATCTTGGGGCCAACTTTCCTTTGACTCCAAACCTTTTCTGGATTCAAAGAAGTTTATTCCATTTCTGGGTGACATTTCTTAAGCTGACTCACATGAAACACATTATGGACAGCTGACAGAGATTCAAGAAATTCAATTTCATAGGCAACTTCTCCTTTGCGACTCAGAATCTTGAATGGTCCAACATATCTTGGTGCCAATTTTCCTTTGACTCCGAATCTCTTCACTCCACGAAGTGGTGACACTCTAAGATAAGCTCTATCACCTACTTCATAGGTGACTTCTCTATGCTTAGGATCTGCGTAGCTCTTCTGTCGGGACTGTGCTTTCTTCAATCTGTCCTTAATCAGCTTGACTTTCTCTTCAGCCTCTTTGATTAGTTCTGGTCCGAACAAACTTCTTTCTCCCACACCATTCCATAGCAATGGGGTGGTACACTTTCTCCCATAGAGAAATTCAAATGGTGCCATCTCAATACTGGCTTGATAACTGTTATTATAAGAAAATTCTGCATAAGGCAGACTTTCATCCCAACTGGCTCCATAGTCTAGAGCACATGCTCTCAACATATCTTCAAGAATCTGATTAGTCCTTTCTGTCTGTCCATCAGTTTGAGGATGAAATGCAGTGCTGAATTCCAAACTTGTTCCCAATGACTCATGTAATTGCCTCCAAAAATGAGAAGTGAACTGAGTTCCCCTATCAGACACAATACTCTTGGGTACTCCATGCAGACATACAATTCTGCTCATATAGATCTTGGCTAACTTAGCACTTGTATAAGTTGTCTTCACGGGTATAAAATGAGCCAGTTTAGTTAAGCGATCCACGACTACCCAAATAGAATCATATCCTGACCTGGTCCTTGGCAATCCGGTAATGAAATCCAAACCAATCGTGTCCCACTTCCAATCAGGAATAGGTAGTGGTTGTAACAATCCTGCTAGTTTCTGATGTTCCACTTTCACTCTACTACATACATCACACAAAGCAATATGTTCGGCAATGTCCTTCTTGAGATTATTCCACCAAAATCTTTCCTTCATATCCATGTACATTTTGGTGTTACCCGGATGAATAGAATATGGTGAGTTGTGTGCTTCCTGTAAAATCAGTTTCCGAAGCTCCGGATCTTGTGGAACACAGATACGTTTTCCGTGCCATAAAGTACCCTGTTCGTCTTCATGGAATCCTTTGGCTTTTCCCTTGCCAATATTTTCCTTAATCTCTTCAATTTCCTTATCTATTTTCTGGGCTTCTTTGATCTTGTCCAACAAAGTAGGTTGAACATCCAAGGTCATGAGATGTCCTTCAGGCACAATCTCCAATCTGAGATCTCTAAATTGGGCACACAGATCATCTGGCAATTATCCCTTAGTAAGGCCATTCACAAAAACCTTACGGCTTAGAGCATTCGCTACAACATTTGCTTTACCGGGGTGGTATTGTAAACTTAAGTCGTAGTCCTTGATGAGTTCTAGCCATATTATTTGTCTCATGTTAATTTCCTTCTAGGTGAAGATATACTTCAAACTCTTGTGATCTGTGAAAACTTCACATCGCTTTCCCAAAAGATAATGTCTCCATGTTTTGAGTGCATGGACAACAGAGGCTAACTCTAAATCATGGGTAGGGTAGTTTACCTCATGAGTTTTGAGTTGTATCGAGGCATATGCCACAACTTTCCCTTCTTGCATATGTACTGCACCTAATCCATGATGAGATGCATCACAAAATACTTGGAAATCTTTCTCCAAATCTGGCAAACATAAGACTGGTGCTGTCACTAGTCTCTTCTTCAATTCTTGAAAGCTGAGTTCACAACCTTCTGACCAAGCAAATTTCTTGTCTTTCTTTAGCAATTTTTTCATAGGTTTTGCTACCTTGGAGAAATTCTCAATAAATCTTCTGTAGTATCCTGCCAAGCCAAGGAAACTACGAACCTCTTTTACTGACTTAGGAGATTCCCATTCAGTCACCGCTGAAACTTTAGCAGGATCAACTGCTACACCATCTCCTGACACAATATGTCCAAGAAATCCAACTTCATTTAACCAAAATCCACACTTGCTGAATTTGGCATACAGCTTATGCTCTCTAATCTTCTCAAGTATCAAACGTAAATGTCCTTCATGCTCTTCCTTGCTCTTGGAGTAGATCAGAATGTCATCGATGAAAACGACAACAAACTTATCAAGGAATTCCATGAACACCTTGTTCATCATATTCATGAAGTAAGCTGGTGCATTGGTCAAACCAAATGGCATCACAGTATACTCATACAATCCATACCTTGTGGTGAAAGCTGTCTTAGGTATGTCTTGTTCTCTTATCTTGAGTTGGAAATAACCTGACCGGAGATCAATCTTTGAAAACACACAAGCTCCTTCAAGCTGATCAAACAAGTCATTGATTCTAGGCAAAGGGTATTTGTTATTGATTGTTACCTCATTGAGTGAACGGTAATCTATGCATAACCTTTGACTTCTATCTTTCTTTTCTACAAACAAAACTGGTGCACCCCAAGATGAAGAACTTGGTTGGATAAAACCTTTCTGCAACTGTTCTCCTAGTTGCTTCTTGAGTTCTTTCAACTCATCAACAGACATCTTGTACGGTCTCTTTGCTATTGGTCCAGATCCTGGTAGCAAATCGATAAGAAATTCCACATCTCTATCTGGTGGCATTCCCGGAAATTCTTCCGGAAACACATCCGGATACTCACTCATAATAGGCACACTGTCTATGCTAACCCCCTTAAGAGAATTTAACTTACTCCCTTTTGATTCAAAGTTAGATTTGAATCTAATCCGTTTCTTTTCCGGGGTTGTGAGTGCAACAGTATGATTGGCACAATCTAGTACTCCTTCATACTTAGTCATCCAATCCATTCCCAAAATTACATCCAGTCCTTGGGAATCTAGGATTATCAGACTCACTGGAAACTTATGTTTTCCAAACTCTATCACTAGATCCCGGCATCCAAGACTTACTATCATGTCTCCACCAGGAGAACTTACTTTTATTGTACACCCAATGTTTTCAGTTGGAAACCCATTTCTATCAACAAATGCTTTTGATATGAATGAATGCGATGCTCTAGTATAAAAAAGAACAAGTGCTGGAATAGAATTGAGTTTGAACTTACCAGCAACAGCATCTGGCTCCTCATAGATTTCCTCCACATTGATGTGGTTCACTTGTCCCTATTGAAAAGGGTTGGGCTTGTTGGGTCCTTCAACTTTCTTTTCTGGGCATTCATTTGCATAATGCCCCATCTTCTTGCATTTGAAACATTCAACCTGACTAAGGTCTTTCTTAACAGGCTGGCTTCCACTGCCACTTCCACTTCCATTGTGGTGGCTCTTATGTCCACCCTTGTGGTTCTTGTACTTATCATTGTCATGACTACGATTGTGCTTGTTGTCATGATAACGGTTGTGGTTGTGGTTCTTGTTGAACTTCCCATGCTTGTGGGATCCAGAACTCCCACTATCATCATAATGGGAACGCTTGTGAGACGATCCCGAGCTATGCTTATCCGAGTGCTTTCTCTTCCTGCTTTCCACTTGTTTCATTTTGTTCTCCACAATAGCAGCCTTGTCACAAAGAGACTGGTATGTGGGAACATAGGCCACAGCTAACTGCAGGTTCAGTTCATCATTCAACCCTTCAAGGAACTTTTCCTTCCTCTTAGCATCAGTGTCAACCTCATCCGGTGCATAACACGCCAGATTGTTGAACTCTTCAATATATTCAGCCACGCTGCGGTGGCGCTGCTTCAGATTGTGAAACTCTTTCTTCTTCAGACTCATCACTCCGGATGAGATGTGAGCAGTACGGAAACCATCTTCAAAGATAGCCCATGTCACAACTGCAATGGGAGTGGTGATCTGGAAGTTATCCCACCAAGTAGCTGCTGGTCCTTCCAACAAGTGAGCTGCAAATCTGACTTTCTCTTCATCAGTACAGCCAACCATTACCAAGTCCTTGTTCACAGAGTGTAGCCAATCATTGGCCACCATAGGATCAGTAGTTCCTGAGAACTTTGCTGGCCTTAGTCTCAAGAACCTGGTAAGCATGTCAAAACCCGGTGGGTTGTTCTGATTGTTGTTGTTGTTGTTATTGTTGTTGTTGTTGTTGTTCTGGTTCTGGATGAACGTAGTCATCATTTGCATCAGCTGAGTCTGAGCTGTCATCATTTGCTGCATCTCAGGGGTGATGTTGTTGTTGTTGGGGTTGGGGTTGGCACGTCGGGGAGGCATCTGTGGTTTGTTCAATAGAGATAAGAATGAGATACCCATAGATGCTAACATGCACAATACATCACATAAAAATTCACCAAACATGCATCATAACAATAATAGTTCAACAACATAAACGACAAGTTTGCAAAGTAAACACACCAATAGCAAGCCACCCACATGTTGGATGGTCATTGCGACTCAATAATCAAAGACATGATAAATAAGGTAAATGAGTAGTCATCACTACTCCTCGGTATCAACCTCCTCCTCAACAAATGTAAGACCTGCATTCTCCATAGCGGTCTTGTATTCCTCGACATTGGTGGTCAAGGTCTCTACTTTGGCTTTGAGAGCCCTCTTCTGTGAACGAAGCCTCTCAATCACAGTCTGCTGATGCTCGATCTTGAAGTCCTTGGCCTCCAGTTCTGCAGTCATGTCTCGAATCCTCTTGTTCCTATCCTGAACTCGCTTCTCTTGACTCTTGAACTTTCTGTCCTGACTCTCGAACTTGGCCTCCATCTCCTTGACTATCTCATCTTGCTCCGTGAAAAGCTTGTCCTTCTCACGAAGCTGCACCTGGAGTTCGTCATTGCTAAGCATGACGTTGGTCCTATCAGTGTCCACGTGCCTAAGAAGAACCTCTAAGTCCTGGAGGTATAGACGAATCGGCTCTGCTGTCTCCCTCGAAGTATCCTCGAAGTCAATGGCCTCACCATCCTCATCACGTCTACCGAAGGCATGGAAGTGAGTACCTCTAACCTGTCGAGAGTGTCTCCCTAACAGACGTCCAATCAAGTCCTGCATGACTACCTCTAGGCCTCTCTCCTTGTCATCATGCATGATCTTGAAGATCATGGCCTCCGTGACTGGCTCAGCCTGGCGTCCTGGCTGATTAACCTTGAAGCCCCAAAGGTCTTTCCTCTCAAACTTGGTGAGGGGAAGTACCATGATGGTAGGAAGAGGAAGATTGAGCAAACTAGTGATCTCAATAATACGAGGGCTAAAACAAGTTCCCTGGAACTCTTCAGCAGTGCTGATGGTAACATTAGGCATCTATTTTATAAGATAGAAAAAGTTAGGATCAATACAAATAAAGTGAAATCACAAGACAAAGCATCACATGCATATCATTGTCAAACAACACTCAAGTCATGACATACATAATACAAGCAACCTAGTTTCAATATAGCTTAGTCAAAATTTTGGAAATATATAGATGAGTGTGGTGGTCCAACTAATAAGGTTCAATTCATCTTTCACTTTCTAATCTAAGGGCCAACAATGCATCCTTCTATCAAAAGCGATGTAAAAGAAGATTAGAAAAGTTTACTAGAAGAATAAGACAAGTGTGGAAGTTGTTGAAAATTTTTCCTTAGTGGTTTCCAATCCTAGGGTCATAATCCTACAGGCAACACAGTGCTCTGATACCATCTGTAAGATCCCTCCCTTTATAAAGGTAAGTATCCCTGTGATTGCAATGCTAGTCCCTGGATCAATGCTAGTATCCACAGTTTAAGATGAAGTAAACAGAAACAAAGGTCATTATTACATATCATTCCAGAGACAAACATAGTCTTATACAACTCCATGGACACAGGCCTAATACAAGAGTTCAATATATAATAAGATAAACAAGTCTTCATCTTCATGTTCCACAGGCAAGCATGTTGAGTGTAGACTCAAGACTCCTAATCCTCAACAGAATATCCTGCAACATCACAAGTTACAGCCACAGTGGGTCAATACATTGGAATAGTATTGGCAAGTGATACCTTAGTATAATATTGGTGGACTAGATACTATATGCATTTTGGCTAAGTGAAGTTTAGGCTTGCTTTGCTCAAAATAGGTTTTGCCTATCAGTTGAAAATACTAAGTTTTTCTTTGTCAAAACTTTTCCCAAGGAACCACCAATAGACATTGGGGTCCTTCGCCCTTGTTCAACCACAAGATTTTACTTAGAAATTGGGATGAGGAGATTCTTGATAGCTTCCATGTCTTGATGCTCAAGTGGTCCAATACCAGGGACATGGTTAAGTACTTAGATTCTTCCATCTATAGAGGTTGTGCACTTCCCCCACAAGACTTGATTTTCACCAAGACAGGACCTTTCAGAAGCCTTCCCTTAGACCAAATGGACGCGCTCCAACCTATCATTCCCACTACCACCAACTGTCCAAATGGCTAAGTTATTGCAATCTATATGATCCAGGCAGAGCCCATATTGCCAAGTGGCTGCACTAGAAGCTTCTTACCATTTGGCCTCTCAAATCCCTTTGTTCCTGGGTGGCTTTCCACAAGTGAGATACACAAGGTAAACCATAGAGATGGGCCTTGTGTAACCACTCAACATAAACCATTCCTTCCATTCCACCCAGGTGTTTCATTCACTTAGTTGTTTTATTAAGCAAAAACATAGTCGAAAGACTTAGAATTATTATTCATAGCATGAATATAACCACCCTTGGTTGCTACTAGCTAGGCTAAGCATGGCATAGATAAGCATCTTAACTTAGAAAATTTCTAGCAATTCTACAACTACTAGGATTTCCCAAGCATAGTATATAGATCAATAATATCCATGCAAGACTAGCAAAATATTTCTAATGCATATTTGAAAAACATAGGAATAAAATCATGAAGCACCACTTGCCTTGGTAGTTTGGAGAGTAGCTACAATCCTCACAATCACAATCACTACTTGCACCAAAATCTACACATAAAATGATAACACCAAATCACATACAAAATAAATACAAGCAAAAATATCTGGATGCATGCAATATGACATGTGATGATTTTCTACACCAAACAATACAAGTGCACAATACTGAATCATAAACAAGTTCAAAACTTGCTAAACAATCTTTATTTGAACATTAAATCAATTCCCAAATAATTGTTATACTCCAAATAGGCCTACACATGTTTCTGTAAAAATAACCATTTTAACAGAAACAAAACATTAAACACATTGCATATTTGTAAAGGACTTTCTCTCCTGATTCCATTGATATTATATTTGTCAAATTTGGACGTGGGAATCAAAAGTTATGATTAAAACAAAATCAAACATCTAATAGATTCAAATCATAAATTTAAAACGAGGAACATGCCATGCGGCGTTATCTTACTGGATGGTACCGCTTCACTCAGGATCATGCTTCCGCACCGTCAGATCAAGTTAGATCCAACGCGCCAGATCAAAAGAAAACGGTTTGCTCCTGTTCTAATCTACGCCCTAAGATATAGATCTAATGGTGGCCGACACTTTGACCAAGAAGTGGCGGCGCGAATGGTCGCTAGCGGCGGCGGCGCTTCTACCGGCGACGCACCGGTGATTCTAGAGGGGTCTAAGGGTCGAGCAGTGGCTTACCGAACTCATTGAATCACGACGAAGCTCAAGGTGTTGCTGGCGTGGGCGGGGGTGTGCTGCAGAGGCTGCTAGGGCTCGTCGGAGTTGGAGGCAGCGTCGGGTTTGCACGGACGGCGACGAAGGTGACGCTACTGGCCACCCTTGCACAAACCAAGGATATCAGTGAGTGCACAATGCTTAGGCGAATCTGACAGGGTCAAGTAGAAGGCGCGGGGCGGTCGGCTTTTACCTTAATCGCTCGCTGGAGTTGAAGACGGCGTCATATGCCCACGGTACTCGTCGAAGCTGACGCTCTGGATCACAAGCGGATGAACAAAGAGGATCAGGAGATGCGCAAGGATCAGAGGATCATTCCTGGGTGAACAAGGAGTAGGCGCGAGCATTAGGCTTACCGGAATACCTTGCCGGAGTGGATTCTGTCTGCGATGGTGTAAGGGCAAATACTGGCAGCACGGTGGCGCTTCTGGCTGGCTTTGTTGGGGTAAATGGCCGCGAGGGGGAGAGGTTTAAGTAGCCGGAGCTGGGCGTGGAGTTACTCGGCGAATCAACGGCATTTACTCGCACAATCAACGGCAGTGACGCGGGGGAGGTAACGGCAGAGGCTCAGTCGTGGGCGAGGTTTGGGACGAAGCTGAGGGGCAAGTGGGTCCGGGGCGTCAGTGAGAGGGGTGTGTTCGCGCGGGTGAGAAACAGAGGAGAGGAGGGAATCCCGGGTGGGCTGCTTCACTAGTTGGGCTGGAATGGTGGCTCCAGGCCCATCTGGGTTTTAAACTTCTTTTTCTTTTTTTTGGGTTGATTTTCAGGAATCAAAATCAAATAAAACCAAAACCATTTGAATTCAAATCTTTTCCAGGATTTTTGTAGAGTGCAACATTCATATTTCTGGCATAAAAACATGTGGTCTCTCTGTACATGCTTGGTTCTTTTGATCAAATAAGATAAACAGTGACATTGCACTTGGTTTGATCAAGTTTTGAATTTAGTTTCAAAATACATATTTGTTTTGTAAATTTTGGTTTATACTCTAGCAATCAAGCAAAACAAATCCAAGAGTAACAAGGTTTGATTCATGAACAACAATCTCTCAATGGAGAGTAGCATTTGATTTAATGCTGAACACATAAAATAATGAGCTCATATGCTCCTGTTTTTTAATTGATTTTTGAAATGGAACTCTACATGATCATGGATGCATGGATGATATGCATGAGTTTTGAAACATGATTTTAGGGATGTTACACGAATAGCGTGAAAACGTAGCTTGATGTGCTTTAGCTTCTTGTGTGACCTTGGTTCTTGCACATTGGCTATGGCACCCATGTTATCACAGTAGATAGACATTGGGTCCAGCGCACTTGGAACCACACCGAGCTCTGTAATGCACTCCTTCATCCATATCGCCTCTTGTGAAGCCTCTGAAGTAGCTATGTATTCCGATTCAGTTGAAGATCTCGCCACAACGCTTTGTTTTGCACTCCTCCAGCTAACTGCTGCACCATTCAAAATATATACGTATCTAGATTGAGATTTAGAATCATCCGGATCGGTGTTCCAACTAGCATCGGTGTAACCATTAACAACGAGTTGTTCATCACCTCTATAAGAAAGAACCATATCGTTAGTTATTCTCAAGTACTTAAGGATGTTTTTGACCGCTGTACAATGATCCACTCCTGGATCACTTTGATATCTGCTAGTCAAGCTAACAGCATATGCAATGTCGGGTCTAGTACATAGCATGGCATACATAAGAGATCCTATGGTTGAGGCATAGGGAGTCTTACTCATCCTTTCTCTATCTTCTGCCATTGCAGGACTTTGAATTTTACTCAAGGTCGTATTGGGCAACATGGGCAAGAACCCTTTCTTGCTATCTTCCATTCCAAACCTCTTCAGAACTTTGTCCAAATATGTACTCTGTGATAATAATATTAGGCGTCTCTATCTATCTCTATAAATCTTTATGCCTAATATATAAGCTGCTTCGCCAAGATCTTTCATTGAAAAACTATTATTCAAATAATACTTGACACTATTAAGAATGTCTACATCATTCCCAATCAACAATATGTCATCTACATATAGTATTAAGAATGCTACAGAGCTCCCACTCACTTTCTTGTAAATACAAGCTTCTCCATAAGTTTGTATAAAACCAAAGTTTTTGATTACCTTATCAAAACGTTGATTCCAACTTCGTGATGCTTGCTTTAATCCATAAATGGACCGTTGAAGTTTGCATACCTTGTTAGCATCTTTAGGATCGAAAAACCTTTGGGTTGCATCATATACAACTCTTCATCAATGTTTCCATTGAGGAACGATGTTTTGACATCCATCTGCCATATCTCATAATCATAATATGCAACGATTGCTAACAAAATCCTCACAAACTTTAGCTTCGCTACCGGTGAGAAAGTCTCATCATAGTCAACTCCTTGAATTTGTCGAAACCCTTTTGCGACAAATCAAGCTTTATAGACAGTAACATTACCATCAGCATATGTTTTCTTCTTGAAAATCCATTTGTTCTCGACAGCCTTCCGGCCATCCGGTAAGTCAACCAAAGTCCATACTTGGTTTTTGTACATGGATCCAATCTCGGATTTCATGGCTTCTTGCCATTTATTGGAATCTGGGCTCATCATCGCTTCCTCATATGTCGCGGGGTCATCGGTGTTGTCCAGCAACATGACACTCATAACGGGATCATACCAATCAGGAGTGGTATGAGTTCTTGTTGACCTGTGAGGTTCCGTAGTAACTTCAACTGAAGTTTCATGATCAACATCATTAGCTTCCTCTCTTATTGGTGTAGGCGCCACAGGAACTATTTCCGGTGCTGCACTACTCTCAAGTCCGAGAGAAGGTTCAACAACCTCGTCAAGAGAAACTCCTTCTCTAGAAAGGATCCATTCTTGGCAACAAAGATTTTGCCCTCAGATCTATGATAGAAGGTATACCCAATAGTTTCCCTCGGGTATCCTATGAAGACGCGTTTTTCCACTTTGGGTTCAAGCTTGTCGGGCTGTAAACTTCTTTACATAAGCTTCGCAACCCCAAACTTTAAAGAACGACAATTTAGTTTTCTTCCCAAACCATAATTCATATGGTGTCGTTTCAATGGATTTAGATGGTGCCCTATTTAAAGTGAATGCGGCTGTTTCTAATGCATAACCCCAAAACGATAGCGGTAAATCTGTAAGTGACATCATAGAACAAACCATATCTAAGAGAGTTCGATTACGATGTTTGGACACACCATTACGTTGTGGTGTTCCCGGCGGTGTCAATTGTGAAAGTATTCCGCATTTCTTCAAATGCTCGCCAAACTCGTAACTTAGATATTCACCTCCACGATCAGATCGTAGAAATTTAATATTCTTGTTATGTTGATTCTCTACCTCACTTTGAAATTCCTTAAACTTCTCAGAAGTTTTGGACTTATGTTTCATGAAATAGATATACCCATATCTACTCAAGTCATCCGTGAAGGTAAGAACATAACGATAACCACCGCGCGATGATACACTCATTGGGCCACACACACATCGGTATGTATGATTTCCAATAAGTCCGTAGCTTGCTCCATCATACCAGAAAATGGAGTCTTAGTCATTTTACCCATCAGACATTCTTCGCATCTTTCAAGTGATTCGAAATCAAGTGATTCAAGAAGTCCATCGGAATGGAGTTTCTTCATACGCTTCACTCCAATGTGACCAAGATGACACTTCCACATATAGATCGAGTTATCGCTCAATTTAAAAAGTTTAGCTTCAATGTTATTAATGTGTGTATTTCTACAATCGAGATTCAATAAGAATAGACCATCTATCAAAGGTGCATGTTCATAAAACATATTACTCATATAAATCTAACAACAATTATTCTCGGACTTAAACAAGTAACCGTCTCACAATAAACATGATCCGGATATAATGTTCATGCTCAACGAAGGCACCAAATAACAATTATTTAAGTATAAACTAATCCCGATGGTAGATGAAGGGCTAGTGTGCCGACCGCGATCACATCAACCTTTGATCCATTTCCAACGCGCATCGTCACCTCGTTCTTCGCTAGTTTCCTTCTATTCTGCAGCACCTGTTTCGAGTAACAAATATGAGCAACCGAACCAGTATCAAATACACAGGCACTACTACGAGTACTAGTGAGATACACATCAATAACATGTATATCGGATATACCTTTCTTCTTGATGTTGCCGTTCTTCAAATCCGCCAAGTACTTAGGGCAATTCCACTTCCAGTGACCTTCTCCCTTTCAGTAAAAGCACTCGGTATCAGCCTTAGGCCCAGCCTTGGTCTTCTTCGTCGGTGCGGTAAATTTCTTACCGCCCTTCTTGAAGTTTCCCTTTTTCTTAGACTTGCCTTGCTTCTTGAATTTGGTGGTCTTATTGACCAACAACACTTGGTGCTCTTTCTTGATCTCCACTTCCGTAGACTTTAACATGGAGAAGAGTTCAGGCAACGACTTGTCCATGTTTTGCATATTATAGTTCATCACAAAGTTCTTGTAACTTGGTGGTAGTGATTGGAGGACACGGTGAATCCCCAAAGCATTAGGAATCACTATACCCAAGCTTTGAAGCTTGCTTGCGTGCCCAGACATCTTAAGAACGTGCTCACTAACGGAGCTGCCCTCTTCCATCTTGCAGTTAAAGAACTTTTCAGAAGCCTCATAACTCTCAACTGTCGCGTGAGCCTCAAATATCATTTTGAGTTCACGGACAATATCATGTGGGTCATGGTTCTCAAACCTTTTCTGAAGCTCCGATTCCAAACCATACAAGATAGCACACTGGACTGTGGAGTACTGATTCTTCCGAGTGGGGAAAACATTCTTTACCTCATCGGTAGCATCAGCTGCAGGTTGGTCACCCAGCGGTGCATCCAGCACATAGGTCAAATTACCAGCATTGAGGACAATCCTCAAATTGCGGAACCAATCTGCGAAGTTGCTTCCATTGTTTTTCAACTTTTATTTCTCTAGGAACGCATTAAAATTGATGGTAGGGGCGCCATTGATCTACAACATATTTGCAATAGTTTAGACTAAGTTTATGACAAATTGAGTTCTAATTAATAGTTAAGTTAACCTAGGTGAACTCCCACCCAAAACAATATCCCTCACATTGTTTTAGTGATCACACGAACCAAATTTACCACATCAAAACCGATCATCACGAGAGTTGATGTAGCTTCAATGGCGAACAATCAACATATTCATCATATCTACTATATGACTCATGCTTTAACTTTCGGTGATCCGTGTTCCGAGACCATGTCTCTACATGCTAGGCTCGTCAAGATCAAACCTTAGATTCCGCATGAGCAAATCTGGCTTGCTCACGTTGTATACACTCGCAGAATCTAACACACCTGATCATCACGTGGTGCTTCGAAACAACAAGCTTTAGCAACAGTGCTTACTAAGGATGAACACATTATAGCTTGAAATTTTTTGTGCTAGAGGGATCATCTTATAATGCTACCGTCGCGAACTAAGCAATACAAGATGTATAAAAGGATTAACATCACATGCAATTCATAATTTGTGATATGGTACGGCCTTTCTTCTTGTGCTTCCGATCTCCATCTTCAAGCACTAACATGATCTCCATCATCACCGGCATGGCGTCAAGGTCAATGGCGCCGCTTCATGGTTGTCGTCCACCAGCATCAACTATTACAACTACTTTGAATAATATACATGCAGGTCTTAACGGAATTAAAAGACAACCATATGGCTCCTGCCGGTTGCCGACTTACAATAAGGAACATTGCATACATCATATATAATCACAATCATGGCCATATCACATCACAGCACACCCCTGCAAAACAAAGTTAGACGCCTCTAATTTTCTTTGCATGTTTTACGTGGTTTGGGGTTTTCAATAAGTGTCATTCTAACTTACGAACAAGAACCACAACATCGATACTAGTATTGTCAATCACCCGTTGTAAATTGAATCTTAGCTATGTTGGGAGAAACAGGCACCCGTAAAGCCACTTATGCAATACAAGTTACATGTCAAGCGTGGAGCAAGTCTCATGAACGATGTCATGTAAGCTTAGCCCGGGACGCTTCATCCCACCATCCCGCAAGATGCAAAGTACACAAGAAGCAATCGACAACAAAAAGCATCAATGCCCACAATGACCATTGTGTTCTACTCGTGCAACGGATCTACATATAGACACGGCTCTGATACCACTGTAGGGGTTCGTAGCATGGAAAACAAAAAATTTCTACCGCATGCACACAAACAAGCCAAGATCTATCTACTAGATTGTAGCAACGAGTTGATTAGATTACTCACCCTCGAAGATTCCAAAGTGGTTAACGAGAGCAGATTCTCGTGGATGATGTAGTCGTACACTTACCGATCTCAAGATCGCGTAGACGATCCTTCTGGCGCTGCGTTCCGGCAGCACTTATGCAGTCGGTCACACATTCGGTACTCGATGAAGACCTTCATCTCCCTTGTTCCAGCAGGCAGCAGAGGTTGTAGTTCTCCCCTCGCGATTCCGACAGCATGACGGCGTGGTATCGGAAGTAGAGGGAAGATCCTGCAGGGCTTCGCCTAAGCCGGTGCGAGTTATGGTGGATCTAGGGTTTTCCAGTGATCTAGGTTTAGAAGAACGGAGAGGAGGAGGAGGTGTCGGCGGTGAATATGGCGACGGCGAGGAACCGGCGGCGGTGCGAGGCGGTGGTGGCTCGGCGGTGCTGGGCGGCGACGGCGGCACACGGGGTGGGGAGGGCTGGCTTTTGTGGTCTTGGGGCATCCCTCCCCCTCTATTTATGAGAGGGGCAGCCTTGGGAGGGGAGAGTTTGAATCCAAACCCAAACCCAAGTTGGATAGAAAGAAGGACTCTTTCCTTCTTCCACTAGGAAACTATTGTTCCAGTTTGACTTTTCAAACCTCCCTTTTGACTTTCAATTTAGAGCTTTAATTCTCTCTCGCAAATTCCCAAACCAAGTGACCTAGGATATCATCCAATCATTCCACTAACCCATGATACATTCATGGACCATTCCCCTTCTGGTCCGGTGAACCTTCTAGACCCTTTTAGAACCTCTCCGATGAAAACATCAAAATCATTCCCGAACTCCAGAATCGGACTTTCCTTATATGAATCTTATTCTTCGGACCATTCTGGATCTCCTCTTGATATCACGGATCCCATCCGAGACTCTGGACAACATTCGGTATCCCTACATTCATTCCATATCTACTAAAAACATTGAATCCTTAAGTGTGTCTCCCTACGGTTCATGAATTATGCGGACATGACCGAGACACTTCTCTGATCAATAACCAATAGAGGAATCTGGAAATTCATATGGCTCCCACATATTCTATGATTACTTTGGGATCGAATGAACCACTTACATACGATACCAATTTCCCTTTGTCTCGCGATAGTTTACTTATCCGAGGTTTGATCGTCGGTATCTTTGCATACCTAGTTCAACCTTGTTACCGATAAGTACTCTTTTCTCGTTCTGGTGATATGTGATCCCTTGTGAGACAGTCACATGCTTGCAAGCTAATTGGATGACATTCCACCGAGAGGGCCCAGAGTATATCTATCTGTCATATGGATGGACAAATACCACTCTTGATCCATGTGCCTCAACACATACTTTCCGAACACTCAATGCCACCTTTATAGCCACCCAGTTACGGTGTGGTGTTTGATGTCATCAAAGCATCCTTCCGGTGATGGTGATTAGCATGATCTCATGGTCGAAGGAATTAGGTTACTATGTATCAGAAAGCTTATAGCAAACAAACTATTGAAATGACTTGATCTTTATGCTACGCTTATCTATAGGAGTATGTCCATCATACCATTCTCCTAATGATATGATCTTGTTGTTAATAACATCTCAATGTTCATGATCGAGAAACCACGATCATCCATTAACCAACAAGATAGTATTATAAAGAGGCTTTACAAGGGACTCTAATTTAGTTTACAAATCACACAAGTATTAATGTTTCCGGTTAATACTAATATAGCATGAATGTAAACATTTATCATAAACACAAAGATATAATAATAACCACTTTATTATTGCCTCTAGGGCATATATCTAACATGTGGGCCCCCCAGGCTCCTTCTCCGTCTCTTCTTCTGGCTCCGTGGATCTTCTGGTGAAATATAATTTTTAGCATATTTTCCAGGATTTTTCCTGATAGTTCATTTTCTGCACAAAAACAAGAACCAAGGTAATTCTGCTGAAAACAAAGTCAGTCCATGTTAGTTGTATCCAAATCACACAAGTTTAGAGGAGAAACGATAGCAAAGTGTTCGAGAAAGTAGATACGTTTTGGACGTATCAGTACCCCGTTAGTGGTTCTCTACGATACACATGTACTTACAATGACAAGAACTTACAGGTGACTGAAGTTGAGTAGCATGAGGAGCGTCCCTCGTACTCAAGGGACATGAGATTGCCAATTTATATTTCGTCAAGCATATACTCCATCTTTGTGCACTTTAACCTTAATCATCTCAAGATGCCTATGATAGGGGCAATGAGGGCTCAAAGCTAGTAAGTACCTATGGTGACCCAGCATACCACTACATGTTGTAGTATACTATAGTCGTGGACATAACACTCACGGAGTACCATTCCGCAAATATTACATCCTCAGAGTGGTACAACAAAAACAAAGCGGGTCCACATCATACATTGTCATGATTACAATCAGAAATTTACATGACGACTTTGAGATCCGCCTAGGTCCATAGAGGTATCCCGATTACTCAGGGCTAAATATAATAACTTAGAGAACACAATAAAGAAACAACTAAGGTTTATACGAGATTTAATATAGATAGAGGATAGAGATCTATGCTACTGGACTAGATCACTATATATGCTACATCTATACTTCAGATATGTCGGTCTCCATTCCATAGATGTTTTCGTAATTGTTCCGTTCGACGCATCTGGATACTTCTAGTTCTTCATAGCGAAATTCTTCTTAGTCTTCAATTGGATATAGTATTTCCTCTTTCTGACCGTTAATATCTTCAGAATCTAGCAAGGGTTAAGAAGATACGTTGAGTACGAGCGTACTTAGCAAGTTCACTAAAAAGGAGTGTTTTATGCACTATATCTACAGCCACAGACCATAGGTCGTAGGCAATGCAAGTTTTTTTGTAAACATTTCTTCAAAGGTTGCTTTTATTCTAAAAAGCTATGTCCCTTAGCCTTCACGGGTTGACAAGAACTTTCATGGAGTTCCTTTCCTACCACGTTCGCAGCTCCTTCCCGGAACAGGCAGTAACAAGTTAAAGTTCTTACACTCTGCAGAGGTGTGTCACTTTACCCATGAGAGATCTTAGCTTTGTTGCACATCGGAGCGCGCATTCCCGTTCACACTTCCTTGGTATGAGGCCCAGAATAAGATCCAAGCCAATCACTATCCTTCTCCACGACAACGCATACACCACAATTGTTGTATGCCCAAACTCAAGGTAGACTTTTCCCAGTATAAAACGGCTATACCTTAGTTGGATACACACAACAACCATTAACACTAGATATCTGTATTTTGTAAGCCCAGATCCACGGTAGACTTTTCCCTGTATAAACGGCTATACCCACGATCTGCAACTTACAAATGCCCAGAACAGTGTCCAATGCATGCGAAAGGGAGCCGATCCAGCTGACTTCTTCGTCCCATTCCAAATCTCATGGTTAATGCGTAATATACGGCGCAAGAATCACTGGCGACATTGGTTGTTAAGTCCTAGATAATATGTTCCTTTACCACTGGAACTTTCATAGTAGATTATTACCTCATGGTAAATAACCTATAATCATATTATTATAAAAATAGTGTTTTTGGACCTTTTCTAAATGCAGGTGATGACAACACTGGATTTGTAAAATACTTTACAGAAAATAATCAAAAGACATGAGCAAGTGTGAACTTGCCTTGATATAGCGAAGTATTGTAGTCGAATGTCTCGACTTGACCCTGGACCTCGGGTTCTACAAAAGTACCATAATTGCCCGGTAAGGACAATGTTTAAAGAAGCAATATATTTTTATGCATAAGTAATGCTATGCATTTTGTAAAACATTAAGTAATTCCTCAACATTACATGTGAATTGGATTTAGATGATTTGTTTAGGATGTGAATTATCTTTAAGTTTACTTTATAAAGAAGTGTAGTTGTAAGGGTTTTTGGATAACATATAAGATATGAAAGTAAGGTACAATTGTAATACAATTCTAAGATTGGGTGATACCATGTAATCATTACAAGGTTTATGTTTTAATCTTTTGTTATGGTTTAAAAGAAATGGTATAGTGTTTCTTTTGAAAGTGGCAAAAAGAATAACATTTGAAGAAAATATTATTTATGTTAAGTTAATCAACTCTAAAGATTAATAAGATTAAAGTTATGGTTTAGGATAAGGTTTAAATGATTTTGAGTCATTATATACCTATCTTATGATATGTCAGACCAAAGTTAATTATAAAGATATAATTGGGCTTGGGATATAATATTTATGGCATTAACAACAATTAGGGTTTTTCCTAAGTATAATGAAACTTAGTCTTAAAGACTTCAAAAATAGTATCCTAAATTATAATTATATGTTAGACTATTTTAGAGTTAAATGATTGTGTTTTGAACATGATTATTTCTTACTTAGGAAATAATGTTAAATAATTAATAAAACAACTATCCCATTTTAATAATTGAAGAAATATGATCTAAGAATTTTAAAATGTTTTAGGAGTAATATATTTAGTATTATCTTAGTAAGTATTCTTACTTAAAATCTTAAAATTGAATTTTATTTTATTTTAGGTATTATTTTGATTTTTTATAAAATTTCTCAATTATTGAATGTCTTTAAATATTTGTTTTAAGTTTTATTTGTAAAATTTTAAGTTAGTATTTTCTATTAGATAAGAGATTTCTTTGTGTGTATGAAAGTGATTTTTATTTATTTTTAGGAATTATTCTGAATTTATTAAATTTCATTTAGTTACTTAAGGGTATTAAAGTTTATCTCAATTTTATTAAACTTAAGTAAATATGATTATATTTTTCCTAGGTGGAGATTATTTTGATAAGCATTTAGATGTATTAAATATATTTTTAGGATTTTTTTACATTTTTCTAGAAATAAAATAGTGTACAGGGGTATTTTGGGTTATTTAATATTTAGCTTAACTTTAATTTTTTTTCTTTTACTACCCTGGCTTGGTTCTTGGGCTAGCCCAACCTAATTCTAAGCCCAGCCCATCTCCCATTTGGGCTACACCCCTGGACCTGGTCGACCAAATCGGTCAAACCGGCCCCCTTCTTCTCCTCACTGGCTTGTTCCTCATCCACACACCCTCTGGCGATGTGGTGCCGCCACCGTCGCCGCGCAACCATGGCCGGCTCCGGCCTCCTTGGCCGCCGCCATCGGTTGTCCTTGATGCTTTTACCTCTGCTACACCCATCCATCCAATTCGATTTTTGATATGAACCCTCTTCCGCTCGTCCCCGTTGCACTCCCGTGGCTAGGGTTTCAGCCTCGACTCTGACGTGCTCTGGTGACCCCTGGATGGTGATGATGGCAAAGTGATGGTGCGTTTCTGGTGATTTGGTGATGGTTGGTTGCTGGTGCCGCCTCTTCTACGCACAGACACCCACTGGTGCGGCTTGGTGCGGGTTGAGTACCACGGTGCCCTCATGCCGCCGCACCGTGGTCGCCATTGATGGCCAGTGCTGCTTCCTCTTCTCGGCTTAAGCGAGGACCCCAGGTGAGTTATCTTCTCTAACCCACTCTCTCTGAGTATGAACCCTAATTTGGGTTCCTCACTTTGGTTCATGATACTCTACAGTAGCTTTGCTACATATCTTGCTCACTGAATTTGGCTTGTAAATTTATCTGTTTGTATTAGATAGTGGATGGTACTGGTTTGTGACTATAGGATGATGAATTTATGCTTATATGAGGTTTGGATGGTTGTTGAGATGATCCAATATTAAGTAGTTTTAATCTAATTGGCTTGTGGAATTGTTTGGTTTTGGCTCCATGCTAGCTAACCTGTGTGGTTGCACTACTGGTGTGGCTTACACAATCCTAAGTTATGTACTGCTGGAATTGGTGCTATAACTTGTTGTGGAATTATCTAGGAATAGCAGTGATATTACTCCTATCCACCCTGTTAATGATATCTAATACAAACATATGGTTATCTAGGAATAGCAGTGATATTACTCCTATCCAATGGATCATATGGTTTTAAGTTGCATGCTTATCTCACCTACTGTGATCTGGTGTGAGCATCCATTAGAACCTTGTGATAATCATACTTGGCTTGGTCTGGTACTGCCTTGCATGACCAATTGGGTTTCTGAAACTTTATAATTGTTAAAGATGGTCGTGGAGTGATATGTGCTTGATTCTTAGGGATATTGCCTGATGATTTACTAGAATGATGATTGTGGCTTTGATATTGACTTGGAATCTGAGTAAGGATCTGATTTCATGTCCTTATTGTCAGTAAGAGATTGTATACCTTTGATTCCTAGATTCTTCTACTAGGAAAATGATAAATCTGTTTTAGCTGGAATTATTGAGTGGTTGGTTAATGTGATGATACTCCCTAATGGCTTTTGTGCATAAGACTGCCATTGTGGTGTCTCCATCTTGTAAGGTGCACAATGGTAGATCTTGTGTGCATGATTTGTTGTTAGTTTTGTGGCTTCTTCTTCCCTAGGCTGCTGATGTGGTGCCTCCAATCTTGGAGTGTGCAGAGTGGTAGCCCAGGTAGCATGATTTGCTGTTGGGAATCACTATAATTATGTAGTTGATGTTGATATGTAAAAAAATAGATATTTAGCTCATGATGCAGAAGGCTGAAGCTAAATTGGTTGGTTAAAATGATTAAGTGTACCACTGTGGTGCCTCCTCTAGGAGTGTGAACAGTGGTAGCATCTCAGATGTGGTTTGCTGGATTTTTTTACTTGGCCTGTGATGCAAAAGCTGAGGCCAAACCTCTGTGATGAATCTTGCCTGGCATCTCCATGCAATTTTGAGAGGATCTCACTATTCAATCCTCCTAGATATAGATCTAGTTGAAGGGTAGGTGGATATGGTTGCTAGGTGTTATTATTTCCCTTACTCCAAGATGTCATTGCAAAAATGAAATAAGAACTGATGCTACAAGATATAGATATACTTCCATCTACCTTGTTGTTTGTAGTGTGAACAGATGATGTGTACTGAGAGCTTATGAAATATTTGATTCTGCTACTATGGCTCCTGGTCACTCTCCTTTTAATATCCAGCTCCTCCTGGATCTGTTGTGGCCTTGATGAGCTTTTACTGATCCATCTTCTCCTTTTATTCTTCTCCTCCTTGATCTACTACTGGCCTCCTTCTAGATTAGATAACCATAGTGGTTGTGATTTATGGCGGTTTGTTGGTCACTGCAATCTCAAGCAGTGCTCTAATATATGTGTGGAAAATGGATAATATGGGGGTGTTCTTATGTATTCTTGAGAGAAAACTGATGCTTGTTCTGTGTATTGTGAACATACTCTGATGGTGTCTGAAATAGAGAAAGAAAGAAGCATGCAGGTTCTTTGCTACGGTCGTGCTGGCTCTGTTATATGCTTGGTCCTTTCTCTGTGGTGTGGACAACACATCATTTGCATGCATGACAGTGCCGCTTGCAGCTAGGCCCCACTGGGTGCAAGTTTCCACAAGTGGGGACTTCGTGCTGTGGATGTGCTTCAGCTGAGATGGCAGCATTATTCTGGTGTTGATACTTCCTTTTGCTACCAAGTGAAATTGGCCCCAAATGCCAGTGAAGCAATGCTAAGGCAAATGATGCACTAATAAGAACAGATTTACTCAATGGTGAAACTTTCCCCTATTAAAATATGCTCAATGATGAAAATAGCAATGCATTTCATTGCCATACTGAGAGCAAAACTAATCAACACTAACTCTGTTTCTTTTATATTCTATTTGGTTTACATTATGCTTTTACAGGAACAAGATCAAAAATTTAGAAGATGTGAAATGAAGATTAGTTTTAGGATTTTCTTATTATTTCATTTATAGTTTGTAATATTTATAATTGTTGTAACATCTTCCCTGGAATATATTTACTTGTACCTATTAGTTCTTATTATAATATTCTCATCTATTTGAGTAAATATAAGGACATTGTAATATTTTTTATTAATGTAATAAAGCATTCCTTTATTATAAAGGAACATTGTTGCATATATTATTGTAATAAAGAATTATTTTTCTTTATTTCATTCTGATAATTTATTTTCTTTTCTTTATTCTTTTATTTATAAAAGAATATTGTAATGTTGGTCTTAAATAATCTTTATACTTTTATTTATAATACTTATATGTGTATTATTTATAATTCAAATTTTCTCCCCTCATAATCCACTAAATCAATAAAGGTCATGTCAAAATTCATTGCACTCACTAAGATGGCTAATTTCTAATCCATCAAAGCAAGAGAGATTCCGATCGCTCTAGGGTTTTAGTTTGAGAAAAAATTTACCCGGATTTTCCGATGCATGCATGCAGATGCACAAAATCCTAAATCTACCCTTCGTTTAGTCCTAAATGTTGGGATGTTACAGACTTCCCCCCTTAAATTAAACTTCGTCCCGAAGTTTGTGGTTTCTTGTTCAAGAAGGTTTCCCATAGTCTCGTCCTGAGTTTTGTTCTTTCCTCCCAGTTTCTTTTCTTTCCAAAGTAATGTTTTTAATAAACTCAGCATTCTTTGAGTTTACTTTCCACCTTGATTCGGTTATTGTTAATGCCTAATGTTAATTTATACTTCCTCCCGAAACTTCATGAGATTACTTTTAATCCTGAACAACTTTAGTGACGAAGGACTACTGATACTAAACATACCTGTCGTAGCCTTGTCAACGTGGTTCCATCCAAAGTTTCCACCCCTTGATGGTGGTTTTACTCCTTGACTAACTAACTTATTTGGACATTCAGATCTCCTATGTCCGTCCAGACCACACCTATAGCACACCTTTCCGGTCTTCCAAGAATCTCTCCTTATATGACCTGATGCTCCACACTTATTGCATCTGATTTGTTTCTTTCGTTTTGATGCCTCATGTTTTGATATATCATTTGCGGATATGAATCTAGGCATAAAACTTAAGTTTGATGTTGATTCTAGAGATTTCATCTTCTTTGGTTCTCTTATAGCTCGTTTCTTGGCTAATTTTTTCCTCTCTTCTAATAGCATCTTGTAATCATCCTCGAAAGTAATTGCTACATCAACTAGCTCTTGGAAACGTCGTGTTGAAGCCCCTCGTATTTTCATCTTCACATAAGGGTTTAGTCCTTCCAAGAACCTTCTCTTGCGCTTCTCCTCCGTATTTACCTCATCAACTGCATAACGAGATAATTGGCTAAACTTGCTAATATATTTCATCACGGTTTCATCATTTTGCCTTAGGTCCTTGAATTCTCTCCGCTTAAATTCCATAATGCTATCAGGAACATGATACTCACGAAACTTCCGCTTGAATTCTTCCCAAGTGAATATCTCTTCTGGTGTGAGCATGGCTAATTGATTTTCCCACCAATTTGCAGTAGGTCCTGATAGAAGAAATGTTGCATATCGTAACTTCTCCTCATCATTGCATCCAACTATTTTAAGCTTTCTTTCTGTATCCATCAGCCAATCCTCCGCATCCATAGGTTCTGGTGCAAATATAAAAGGAACTGGTTTGGCATTTTGGAAATCAGAAAGACTTACTCTAATATCTTTATTCCCCTCTCCGGGTCCAATTCGTTTTAGTATCTCTTGCATGAACTTATTCTGGTACTCTTGCATCATTTGCATGTATTGCATGAAATTCTCCTCTGTCAACGGACGAGTTGATGGTCCACTTATGGGTACATCCTCATGACTTTCCCTCTGCTTAGCTTCTTGCTCTATACGCTGTCCTTCAGACCCAGCCTCTACTCCCGTATCCATACCCTCTCTAGTCCTGCTACATAAAGCGATTACTCATACTTACCTCATGCATATGTTTTTTGAGCTCAACTCTATGCATAGTGCTAGTCACACAAGGAAATCATGAACCAAATCCAAATAACAACCAAACCTATACCATATATTATACATGGTTTTTATAAGCTATTACAAACAATCCTCATAACTACGGTTTGCCTCTCACTTGGTACATTACTTGTATGTTTCAAGGACTTGCTTGATCGTATGAGAATGCTCTCATTTCTTAGGTCATGCCTCACAAACACTACAATACACATTACTAGATATGTTCATTATTTAAGCCCTCTACTTATGTGGATTGCCTCTTCTTAGTACTTTCTGGAATTCCATTCATGATGGCATGAAGTCCGACAACCACCTTCTGGAGTATATAAACATCCAGAGGGTGTGCACTTTTGATTAGAAGTACTTAGATTGAGGTTAGCCATTGAGAAATGACTAGAAAATGCGTGATCTTCCGTGGAATTCTCATGTCCACCTTCAAACGCACTTTCAAAGTAAGATGTATTCTCTCATTTTCCATGATTCAGCTATACATATAAATGTAATAACTATCAGTGCCTTCTTCCAGGTCAATAGGATTGGTACTACCCCCATATAGATCATAGGTTCCATGCTAATCTTGTTGGTTTCTACTCCTTTCTTAGAATCACAGGGTATAGGATTCTCCCTGGTTTCAGTCTAAGATTCTACGCCCCATCCATCGTAATTCCAAACTGGAATACTTGGATTGGTTGTTTCCTGAGTTTCTTGTTTTGTTTTATACTCGTCCATGGTCTACGGGTTTATGAAACCTATTCTGATAATTTGGCATAGGTTTTGGACTATGGTCCCTCAAATTCATTCTCTTCATACACCACTCTTGAAAAGACTATTCTAAGATGCCTAGCTTCTCTATCTGACTCCCCTTTTTGCATTCTATTGCTTTAGTAGGATCAACATAATCCTCAAGGTTGTATCCAACTCCTGGACTAGAACCTTAATGTGCGTTATGATAGGTACTGAATAATGTCCTATTATGATCTATGTGTTCGGAAGCTAAGGTAGATTTAGTCTGTACAAGTGCAGCATGATCCAACTTAAGTTCCGAATTTATGGAATCTTGAGGTATAGTAGCATGAGTACTACCTACCCATCCTCTTGGATTCCTGTTTTCGAAGCCTGGTTATTGCCTCTAGAACTGCAATTGGATTTGCCGCCTCCATACATCTCATCTTCCCAGGTAGCATTACTTCTCTTATCCCCAATTTTTTGGTAATATGAGCACTACACGATACTTGACTAACACTTTCCTGAAATGGAAACTATAAAACTTGACAAAAAGTTGAGATTTACAATTCCATATTCCATAAGAGTTATCTCAAAAGTTTTTTTCAATCACCAGCATGGTAATCTAAAGTCCTATACATCACTTGAATATTCCGGTTTGAGTACCGAGATACCACTCCCTACTGTAGATAAGAGGTTATAATTAGTCCTACTAGTTTATATCTTAGTATTATTACCAAAATTGCATCATAATAAAGAATTATTGCACTAGAAACATGACAATGTAATTCTCAAGTGAATTCTCATCATATTTCTAGAGAACTCTTTACCGTTGCTAGCATACTTCCTACAAGTTCTACCCATTTAATAGGTTTCCAACCTAAGGTCAAAGCTTTTGCTCTGATACCGGCTGTGGTGACCCCGCATACCACTGAATGTTGTAGTATACTATAGTCGTGGACATAACAATCACGGAGTACCATTCCGCAAATATTACATCCTCAGAGTGGTACAACAGAAACAAAGCAGGTCCACATCATACATTGTCATGATTCCAATCAGAAATTTACATGACGACTTTGAGATCCTCCTAGGTCCATAGAGGTATCCTGATGACTCAGGGCTAACTATAATAACTCGGAGAACAGAATAAAGAAACAACTAAGGTTTATACAAGATTTAATATAGATAGAGGATAGAGATCTATGCTACTGGACTAGATCACTATATATGCTACATCTATACTTCAGATACGTCGGTCTCCATTCTATAGATGTTTTTGTAATTGTTCCCTTCGACGCTTCTGTAAGATCCCTCCTTTGTAAAGGAAAAGGATCCCTGTGATTACAATGCTAGTCCCTGGATCATTGCTAGCATCCACAGTTTAAGATGAAGTACACAGATACAAAGGTCATTTATTACATCCATTCCAGAGATAAACATAGTCTTTACAACTCAAGGCCACAGGCCTAATACAAGAGTTTGATTAAGTAAATAAATGTAAGTCTTCATCTTCATGTGCCACAGGCAAACATGTTGAGTGTAGACTCATGACACCTAATCCTCATCAGAGTAACCTGCAACATCACAAGTTACAGCCACAGTGGGTCAATACTTTGGAATAGTATTGGCAAGTGATACCTTAGTATATTTAAGTGGACTAGATACTATATGCAAATTTGGCTAAGTGTAGTTTGGCTTGCTTTGCTCAAAATAGGATTTACCTATTAGTTGAAATCACTAAGTTTTTCTTTGTCAAAACTTTTCCCTAGGAACCTTCAATAGACATTGAGGTCCTTCACCCTTGTTCACCCACAAACTTTTACTTAGAAATTTGGATGAGGAGATTCTTGATAGCTTCCATGCCTTGATGCTCAAGTGGTCCATTGCCATGGACTTGGCTAAGTACTTAGATTTTTCCATCTGCAGAGGTTGTGCACTTTCCCCACCAGACTTGGTTTCACCAAGACAGGACCTTTCAGAAGCCTTCCCTTAGACCAAATGGACGCGTTCCAACCTATCATCCCACTACCACCAACTGTCCAAATGGCTAAGTTCTAGATACTTATGTGATCCAGGCAGAGCCCATATTGCCAAGTGGCTGCACTAGAAGCTTCTTAACACTTGGCCTCCAAAATCTCTTTGTTCCTGGGTGGCTTACCACAAGTGTGATACACAAGGTAAACCATAAAAATGGGCCTTGTGTAACCACTCAAAATAAACCAAACCTTCCCTTCCACCCAGGTGTTTCATTAACTTAGTTGTTTTATTAGGCAAAACACAAGTCCAAAGGACTTAGAAATATTTTCATCATAGCATGTATATTCCACCAACCCTTGTTTTGTACTAGCTAGGCTAAGCATGGCATAGAGTATAACTTAACTTAGGAATTTCCTAGAAATTCTAGAACTACATAGGATTTCCCAACATGGAAAGTAGGCAAAATAAAATCATGCTAGACTTAGAAAATATTTCTAATGCTTAGAATAAAATATAGGAATGATAATATTAAGGAAGCGCCACTTGCCTTGGTAGTTGGGAGAGTAGCACTCTTCACAATCACAATCACTAGCACCAAAGTCTACACAAAGAATGGTAGCAACAAATTACACACAACATATATAAACAAACAAAAATACATATGCATGCATGCAAAAATGCTAAGTGATGATTTTTAAAACTCAACCAAGCAAGTGTAAGGTACTGATTCACTAACCAAATAAAAACTTGCCAAACTAAGTTTTATTTGACACTAAAAACAATTTCTAAACATTTCATATACTCAAATAGTCCTAAACAAGTTTCTGCAAAATAACCCATTTTAACATATGGAAAACATTAAACACATTGGATATTCAGAAAGGGCTTGATCTCCTGATTCCAACGGTATAAAATTTGTCAAATTCTAACGTGTGGATCAAAAGTTATAGCTAAATCAAAATTGGATACAAATCTGTTTTCAAATTCTGTTTTTAAACAAACCCTAGCCACGCGTCTGTTTCCTATTGGCCCGTACCGGTTCGGGCGGATCGATCGACGCAGATCGTTGGATTTAAGTGAACACGTACGGCTCAGATCTATCATACCTCTTTGCTTAAGTGATTCTATCGCACGCGTTGGATCTAGATCTAACGACTATTGATCAAACGACCAAGTTCTGGCGACGCGCGGCGACGGCGAGCGGCGGAGCGCTCTGCCAGTGGCGGTGCCAGCATTCTAGGTCGCCCGGGGAGGGGAGGGTGTGCTCACCAGAATCGCAGTGACGAGGCGAAGCTCAACGTGGTGGTGGCTTGGCAAGGGGCGCGCAGTAGTGGCTGTGGGATCTCGTCGGAGTGGATGACAGGGTCGGGTTCCGGTGGACGGCGACGTTCTCCTTCGCCCTAATGAAAACGGAGGGCATCAGTGTGTGCGCATAGGTCAGGCGAACAAGTCAGCGTCAAGGAGAAGGCACGGGGCGGTCGGATTTTACCTTAATCACTCGCCGGAGTTGGGTGGTGGCTCGGTCGGTTGCGGGCACGAACGTGGACGGCGTCCTGGGTCACAAGCAGGCAAGCAAAGGGTATCAGAAGACGCACGAGACCATGCTGGACACATTCGTTTGAATCAGAGGTTCTGGGGCGGTCGGGACTCACCGGAATTTGCTGCCGGAGATCGTCGGGACAGCGGCGGCATCGAGCGAGTTGCGAGCAGCCTGGTGGCGTGGAGAGGAAATTGGGTGAGGGGAAATGGCCGCGAGAGGGAGGTGCTTAAATAGGCAGAGGCTCGACAAGAAACGACTGGAGAATCAAGGGGAATCAACGCGGCAGTGACTGCGGCGAGTAACGACAGCGTGAGCGGCGCGGGCGCGCGTGATTGACGACGACGACGACGGGGTCACGGGTCCACCTGCCAGCGAAATAATCAGAAGGGAGGTGGGTCCGAGCGTCAGTGACTGCGTGGGTGCGTCTGCGCGTGCGAGAGAGAGGGGGGACCCGGGTGGGCTAGTTGGGCTGCTTCTGTTGATGGGCCAGATTAGTAGCGTTGGCCCTTCTTCTTTTCTTTATTCCTTTTCTTTTTCTGATTCTATTTTTTGGAATGATTTTCAAATGAATTCAAACTCTTTTTGAATTCAAATCTTTTCTGGATTTTTGCAGTGTGCAACAGTCACAAAACTTGGCATAAAATCATGTGGTCACTTTGAGTTGGCTTCGTCATTTTTGGAAAAAATAACAGGGACATTGCATTTGGTTTGCAAATGTTTGAAAATGGTTTTTGAAACCATTTCCATTTTGTAAAATTTTGTTCAAATTCCACACTCAATCTAATCAACAAGGAAACAAACAAACTTGGTTTTAAAACACTTAAGTTCACAAATGGGGATGGTCATTTGATTTAAGTTTGCTCACATAAAATGATAGCACTATGTGCTTCTGTTTTCTTGAAATGGGTTTGAAATTGATCTCAATTCTATATGCATGCATGAATGATATGCAATCTTTGAAATCATGATTGTAGGGATGTTACAAATCTAACCCCCTTAAGGTGAATCTCGCCCTCGAGATTCGGATTGGTTAGCAAATAGGTGAGGGTGGTCTTTCCGAAGATCATCTTCTCTTTCCCACGTTGCTTCCTCCTCGGAATGATGATTCCGCTGCACTTTGCAGAACTTGATAGTCTTAGTCCTTGTGACTCTTTCTGCAGTCTCAATAATCTTGATAGGTTTCTCTTCATAAGTGAGATCACTTTCTAGTTGAACTTCTTCCAAAGGTATAGTATCCTTCAAAGAAGTTTCTTCCATTTCTGGGTGACATTTCTTAAGCTGACTCACATGAAACACATTATGGACAGCTGACAGGGATTCAAGCAATTCAATTTCATAGGCAACTTCTCCTTTGCGACTCAGAATCTTGAATGGTCCAACATATCTTGGTGCCAATTTTCCTTTGACTCCGAATCTCTTCACTCCATGAAGTGGTAACACTCTAATATAAGCTCTATCACCAACTTCGTAGGTGACTTCTCTATGCTTAGGATCTGCGTAGCTTTTCTGTCGGGACTGTGCTATCTTTAATCTGTCCTTAACCAACTTAACCTTCTCTTCGGCTTCTTTGATAAGTTCTAGTCCGAACAAACTCCTTTCTCCCACAGCATTCCATAACAATGGGGTGGTACACTTTCTTCCGTAGAGAAACTCAAATGGTGCCATCTCAATGCTGGCTTGATAGCTGTTGTTATAAGAAAATTCTGCGTAAGGCAGACTTTCATCCCAACTGGCTCCATAGTCTAGGGCACATGCCCTCAACATGTCTTCGAGAATCTGGTTGGTCCTTTCTGTTTTTCCATCGGTTTGAGGATGAAAAGCAGTAATGAATTCCAACCTTGTTCCCAATGACTCATGTAACTGTCTCCAAAAATGGGAAGTGAATTGAGTTCCCCTATCTGACACAATACTCTTGGGTACTCCATGTAGACATACAATTCTACCCATGTAGATTTTGGCTAACTTAGCACTTGTGTAGGTTGTCTTCACGGGTATGAAATGAGCCACTTTAGTTAGGCGATCCACTACAACCCAAATAGAGTCGTAACCAGACCTGGTTCTTGGTAATCCGGTAATGAAATCCATACCAATCTTGTCCCACTTCCAATCAGGAATAGGTAGTGGTTGAAGCAAACCGGCTGGTTTCTGATGCTCCGCTTTTACTCTACTACACACATCACACAAAGCAATGTGTTCGGCGATGTCCTTTTTGAGATAATTCCACCAAAATCTTTCTTTCATGTCCATGTACATTTTGGTGTTACCCGGATGAATAGAATACAGAGAGTTGTGTGCTTCTTGTAAAATCAGTTTCCGTAACTCCGGATCTTGTGGAACACAGATACGTTTCCCATGCCATAAAGTACCCTGTTCGTCTTCACGGAACCCTTTGGCTTTTCCTTTGCCAATCTTTTCCTTAATCTCTTCAATTTCTTTATCAACCTTCTGGGCTTCTTTGATCTTGTCCAACAGAGTGGGTTGAACATCCAAAGACATGAGATGTCCTTCAGGCACAATCTCTAATCTGAGTTTTCTAAATTGGGTACACAGATCATCGGGTAATTCTCCTTTGGTAAGGCCATTCACAAAAACCTTACGACTTAGAGCATCTGCTACAACATTTGCTTTACCAGGATGGTATTGCAAACTTAAGTCATAGTCTTTGATAAGTTCTAGCCATCTTCTTTGTCTCATATTAATTTCCTTCTGAGTGAAGATATACTTCAAACTTTTGTGATCTGTGAACACTTCACAACGCTTTCCTAAAAGATAGTGTCTCGATGTTTTGAGTGCATGGACAACAGAGGCTAACTCCAAATCATGAGTAGGATAGTTCACTTCATGAGTTTTGAGTTGTCTCGAGGCATAAGCCACAACTTTACCGTCTTGCATAAGCACTGCACCTAAACCTTGATGAGATGCATCACAATATACTTGGAAATCTTTTTCCAAATCTGGAAGACACAAGACTGGTGCTGTTACAAGTCTCTTCTTCAATTCCTGAAAGCTGAGTTCACAACCTTCAGACCAAGCAAACTTCTTGTCTTTCTTTAACAATTCAGTCATCGGCTTAGCTACCTTAGAGAAATTCTCAATGAACCTTCTGTAGTAACCTGCTAAGCCAAGGAAACTACGAACTTCTTTCACTGACTTGGGAGATTCCCATTTAGTCACAGCTGAAACTTTAGCAGGATCAACTGCTACACCATCCTTTGTCATAACATGACCAAGAAATCCAACTTCATTCAACCAGAATTCACACTTGCTGAATTTGGCATAAAGTTTATGCTCTCTTAACTTCTCAAGTATCAATCGCAAATGTCCTTCATGCTCTTCTTTGCTCTTGGAGTAGACTAAGATGTCATCGATGAAAACGACAACAAACTTGTCAAGGAATTCCATGAACACCTTGTTCATCATATTCATGAAATATGCTGGAGCGTTGGTCAAACCGAAAGGCATTACGGTATACTCAGACAATCCATACCTTGTTGTGAATGTTGTCTTAGGTATGTCTTGTTCCCTTATCTTGAGTTGAAAATAGCCTGACCGGAGATCAATCTTTGAGAACACACAGGCTCCTTCTAGCTGATCAAACAAGTCATTTATTCTAGGCAAAGGATATTTGTTCTTGATAGTTACCTCGTTGAGTGAACGGTAATCTATGCATAACCTTTGACTTCTATCTTTCTTCTCCACAAACAAAACTGGGGATCCCCAAGATGAAGAACTTGGTTGAATAAATCATTTCTGCAACTGTTCTCCAAGTTGTTTCTTTAGTTCTCTTAGTTCATCCACTGACATTTTATATGGTCTCTTTGCTATTGGTCCAGACCCTGGTACCAAATCTATAAGAAATTCCACATCTCTATCTGGTGGCATTCTCGGTAATTCTTCCGGAAACACATCCGGATACTCACTCACAATTGGCACACTGTCCATGCTAACCCCCTTAAGAGAATTAAGCATACTCCCTTTTGTTTCAAAATTGGTCTTGAATCTGATCCTTTTATTTTCCGGAGTTGTAAGTGAGACAGCATGGTTGGCACAATCTATCACTCCTTTGTACTTAGTCATCCAGTCCATCCCCAAAATGACATTCAATCCTTGGGAGTTTAGAATTATCAAGTTAACGGGAAACTTATACTTCCCAAATTCTATGACTAGATCATGACATCCTGAATTCACTATCATTTCTCGACCAGGAGAACTTACTTTTATAGGACACCCAATAGTTTCTACCGGCAGTTCATTTCTTTCAACAAATGCTCTTGATATGAATGAATGAGATGCACCAGTATCAAAGAGAACAAATGCTGGAACAGAATTGAGTTTGAACTTACCAGCAACAGCATCAAGCTCCTCATAGATTTCCTCCACATTGATGTGGTTCACTTGTCCCTTCTGAAAAGGGTTGGGCTTGTTGGGTCCTTCAACTTTATTTTCTGGGCATTCATTTGCATAATGCCCCATCTTCTTGCACTTGAAGCATTCAACCTGACTTATGTCTTTCTTGACAGGCTGGCTTCCACTTCCATTACCACTGTGGTGGCTCTTGTATCCACCCTTGTGGTTCTTGTACTTGTCATTTTCATGACTACGGTGATGTTTGTTGTCATGACGGTTGTGGTTGTGGTGCTTGTTGAATTTCCCATGTTTGTGGGATCCTGAGCTTCCACTGTCATCATAATGGGAACGTTTGTGAGACGATCCCGAGTTGTGCTTATCTGAGTGCTTTCTTTTTATACTCTCAACTTGCTTCATTTTGTTCTCCAAAATAGCAGCCTTGTCACAGAGAGACTGGTATGTGGGAACATAGGCCACTGATAGTTGCAAGTTCAGTTCGTCATTCAGGCCTTCAAGGAACTTTTCTTTCCTCTTAGCATTGGTGTCAACTTCATCCGGTGCATAATGCGCCAGATTGTTGAACTCCTCAATATATTCGGCCACGCTGCGGTGGCGCTGCCTCAAATTGTGGAACTCTTTCTTTTTCAGACTCATCACTCCAGATGAGATATGTGCAGTACGAAAGCCATCCTCAAAGATAGCCCATGTCACTTCATCTATGGGAGTGGTGATCTGGAAGTTATCCCACCAAGTGGCGGCTGGTCCTTCCAGCAGATGTGCTGCAAATCTGACCTTTTCAGCATCCGTACAGCCCACGGTTACCAAGTCCTTGTTCACAGAACGTAGTCAATCATTGGCCACAATGGTATCAGTCGTTCCTGAGAACTTAGCTGGCCTCAATCTCAAGAACCTGGTGATCATATCAAAACCCGGAGGGTTGTTGTTGTTATTGTTGTTGTTATTGTTGTTGTTGTTGTTTTGGTTCTGGATGAACGTCGTCATCATCTGCATCAGCTGAGTTTGGGCAGTCATCATTTGCTGCATTTCTGGAGTGATGTTGTTGTTGGGGTTGGGGTTTGCACGACGGGGAGGCATCTGTGGTTTGTTCAAATAGAGATAAGAATGAGATACCCATAGATGCTTTCATGCACATTACATCACATAAGCAATCACAAGCATGCAATACAAAGATAAAATTTCAACAACAAGATAACAAGTTCACAAAGTAAAACACACAAGTGGCAAGCCATCCACATGTCGGATGGTCCAATAACAAGTTCTCAAACAACAAGTACGATAATAGAAGATAAACGAGTAGTCAAGTCTACTCATCGGCATCAATCTCCTCCTCGACAAAGTTAAGACCTGCGTTCTCCATCGCGGTCTTGTTCTCCTCGATGCTAGTGGTCAAAGCCTCTATCTTGGCCTTGAGAGCCCTCTTCTAGGAACGAAGCCTCTCAATCACTGTCTGATGCTGCTCTAGCTCGAAGTCCTTGGACTGCAGTTCTTCAGTCATGTCTCGGATCTTCTTGTTCCTATCCTGGACACGCTTCTCCTGACTCTTGAACTTCCTGTCCTGGGTCTCGAACTTCGCCTCCATTTCCTTGACTATCTCATCCTGCTGCGCGAAGAGCTTGTCCTTCTCGCGAAGTTGCACCTGGAGCTCGTCATTGTTGAGCATGACATTGGTCATGTCCGTGTCCACGTGCCTAATGAGAGACTCTAAGTCCTGGAGGTACAAGCGTATCGGCTCTGCTGCGTCCCTCGAATCGTCCTCGAAGTCGATGGACTCTCCATCCTCATCACGTCTACCGAAGACGTGGAAGTGGGTACCTCTAACCTGTCAGGAGTGTCTCCCTAGCAGACGTCCTATCAGATCCTGCATAACTACCTCCATGCCTCTCTCCCTGTCATCGTGCATGAGCTTGAAGACAATGGCCTCCGTAGTAGGCTCTGTCTAGCGTCCGGGCTGGTTGACCTTGAAGCCCCAGAGATCCTTCCCCTCAAACTTGGTGAGGGGATGCACCATGATGGTGGGAAGAGGGAGATTGAGCAAAGTAGTAAGCTCAACGATACGAGGACCAAAACGGGTAACCTGGAACTCCTCAACAGTGCTGATGGTAATAGGCATCTATTTATAAGATAGAAAAGTTAGAACAACACAAATCAAGATAAAGCAAAAGACAAAACATCACATACATATCCTTGGGAAGCAAAACACACCAGTCATTCATACATGAAACCATTACAACAACCAAGGTTCAATCTTATTTCAAAGCAACATTTTGGAAAATAGGGTGATAAGTGGTGGTCCAACTACGAAGTACGCTTACAATCCTATCTCACTGGATCTGTTGGCTAACACAATGTTTCTAGAAGCAATCAGACTATCTTGCTCACATGATTCCATCACTAAGTCTATAATGTCTCCTCTTAAGGTTTGGTTGGTAGCTTCCAACTCTTGGGTATGTTCCTTCTCCTTCTTTAGTTCATTTTGGAGGTTGATCATTCTGCACTTGACTCTATCACCAAGTTCTTTGATGGTCCTCCAAGCTGCATCCCTTGATGATTCTAAGAATGTAGTGTGCACCACTGAATTGGTGAACATGCAGAATCCTTTTTCCTGATGGTTGTCTTCCTTGTTTTTATACAAGTTAAGTTGCACCCACCAGTATTCCACTCCTTCATCCATCACAGGAAATCCCTTGTACACAGCTGCACCTTGTATCTCTAGTGCAACCATGAGGTCCTTGAGAGCCTTGGGGAACTCTGTCTCACACTCCAAAGTCATTGTCATGAGTGGTCCTTTCCTCACGGCTTCGTTGATGGAGTTCATCTATAAATAGAGATGAGAAAGAAGATTAGAAAAGTTTACGAGAAGAATAGACAAGTGTAGAAGTAGTTGAAATTTTTTACTTAGTGGTTTCCAATCCTAGGGTCATAATCCTATAGGCAACACAGTGCTATGATACCATCTGTAAGATCCCTCCTTTGTAAAGGAAAAGGATCCCTGTGATTGCAATGCTAGTCCCTGGATCATTGCTAGCATCCACAGTTTAAGATGAAGTACACAGATACAAAGGTCATTTATTACATCCATTCCAGAGATAAACATAGTCTTTACAACTCAAGGCCACAGGCCTAATACAAGAGTTTGATTAAGTAAATAAATGTAAGTCTTCATCTTCATGTGCCACAGGCAAACATGTTGAGTGTAGACTCATGACACCTAATCCTCATCAGAGTAACCTGCAACATCACAAGTTACAGCCACAGTGGGTCAATACTTTGGAATAGTATTGGCAAGTGATACCTTAGTATATTTAAGTGGACTAGATACTATATGCAAATTTGGCTAAGTGTAGTTTGGCTTGCTTTGCTCAAAATAGGTTTTACCTATTAGTTGAAATCACTAAGTTTTTCTTTGTCAAAACTTTTCCCTAGGAACCTTCAATAGACATTGAGGTCCTTCACCCTTGTTCACCCACAAACTTTTACTTAGAAATTTGGATGAGGAGATTCTTGATAGCTTCCATGCCTTGATGCTCAAGTGGTCCATTGCCATGGACTTGGCTAAGTACTTAGATTTTTCCATCTGCAGAGGTTGTGCACTTTCCCGACCAGACTTGGTTTCACCAAGACAGGACCTTTCAGAAGCCTCCCTTAGACCAAATGGACGCGTTCCAACCTATCATCCCACTACCACCAACTGTCCAAATGGCTAAGTTCTAGCAACTTATGTGATCCAGGCAGAGCCCATATTGCCAAGTGGCTGCACTAGAAGCTTCTTAACACTTGGCCTCCAAAATCTCTTTGTTCCTGGGTGGCTTACCACAAGTGTGATACACAAGGTAAACCATAAAAATGGGCCTTGTGTAACCACTCAACATGAACCAAACCTTCCCTTCCACCCAGGTGTTTCATTAACTTAGTTGTTTTATTAGGAAAAACACAAGTCCAAAGGACTTAGAAATATTTTCATCATAGCATGTATATTCCACCAACCCTTGTTTGCTACTAGCTAGGCTAAGCATGGCATAGAGTATAACTTAACTTAGGAATTTCCTAGCAATTCTACAACTACATAGGATTTCCCAACATGGCAAGTAGGCAAAATAAAATCATGCAAGACTTAGCAAATATTTCTAATGCTTAGAATAAAATATAGGAATGATAATATTCATGAAGCGCCACTTGCCTTGGTAGTTGGGAGAGTAGCACTCTTCACAATCACAATCACTAGCACCAAAGTCTACACAAAGAATGGTAGCAACAAATTACACACAACATATATAAACAAACAAAAATACATATGCATGCATGCAAAAATGCTAAGTGATGATTTTTAAAACTCAACCAAGCAAGTGTAAGGTACTGATTCACTAACCAGATAAAAACTTGCCAAACAAAGTTTTATTTGACACTAAAAACAATTTCTAAACATTTCATATACTCAAATAGTCCTAAACAAGTTTCTGCAAAAGAACCCATTTTAACAGATGCAAAACATTAAACACATTGGATATTCAGAAAGGGCTTGATCTCCTGATTCCAACGGTATAAAATTTGTCAAATTCTAACGTGTGGATCAAAAGTTACAGCTAAATCAAAATTGGATACAAATCTGTTTTCAAATTCTGTTTTTAAACAAACCCTAGCCACGCGTCTGTTTCCTATTGGCCCGTACCGGTTCGAGCGGATCGATCGACGCAGATCGTTGGATTTAAGTGAACGTGTACGGCTCAGATCTATCGTACCGCTTCGCTTAAGTGATTCTATCGCACGCGTTGGATCTAGATCCAACGGCTATTGATCAAACGACCAAGTTCTGGCGGCGCGCGGCAACGGCGAGCGGCGGAGCGCTCTGCCAGTGGCGGTGCCGGCGTTCTAGGTCGCCCGGGGAGGGGAGGGTGTGCTCACCAGAATCGCAGTGACGAGGCGAAGCTCAACGTGGCGGTGGCTTGGCAAGGGGCGCACTGTAGTGGCTGTGGGATCTCGTCAGAGTGGATGACAGGGTCGGGTTCCGGTGGACGGCGACGTTGGCGACGTTCTGCTTCGCCCTAACGCAAACGGAGGGCATCAGTGTGTGCGCATAGGTCAGGCGAACAAGTCAGCATCAAGGTGAAGGCACGGGGCGGTCGGATTTTACCTTAATCACTCGCCGGAGTTGGGTGGCGGCTCGGTCGGTTGCGGGCACGAACGGGGATGGCGTCCTGGGTCACAAGCAGGCAAGCAAAGGGTATCAGAAGATGCACGAGACCATGCTGGACACATTCGTTTGAATCAGAGGTTCTGGGGCGGTCGGGACTCACCGGAATTTGCTGCCAGAGATCGTCGGGACAGCGGTGGCGTCGAGCAAGTTGCGAGCAGCCTGGTGGCATGGAGAGGAAATTGGGTGAGGGGAAATGGCCGCGAGAGGGAGGTGCTTAAATAGGCAGAGTCTCGACAATAAACGCCTGGCGAATCAAAGGGAATCAACGCGGCAGTGACTGCGGCGAGTAACGGCGGCATGAGCGGCGCGGGCGCGCGTGATTGACGACGACGACGACGGGGTCACGGGTCCACATGTCAGCGAAATAATCAGAAGGGAGGTGGGGTCCGAGCGTCAGTGACTGCGTGGGTGCGTCTGCGCGTGCGAGAGAGAGAGAGAGGGGACCCGGGTGGGCTAGTTGGGCTGCTTCTGTTGATGGGCCAGATTAGTAGCGCCGGCCCTTCTTCTTTTCTTTATTCCTTTTCTTTTTCTGATTTGATTTTCTGGAATGATTTTCAAATGAATTCAAACTCTTTTTGAATTCAAATCTTTTCTAGATTTTTGCAGTGTGCAACAGTCACAAAACTTGGCATAAAATCATGTGGTCACTTTGAGTTGGCTTGGTCATTTTTGGAAAAACAAAATAACAGGGACATTGCATTTGGTTTTCAAATGGTTGAAAATGGTTTTTGAAACCATTTCCATTTTGTAAAATTTTGTTCAAATTCCACACTCAATCTAATCAACAAGGAAACAAACAAACTTGGTTTTAAAACACTTAAGTTCACAAATGGGGATGGTCATTTGATTTAAGTTTGCTCACATAAAATGATAGCACTATGTGCTTCTGTTTTCTTGAAATGGGTTTGAAATTGATCTCAATTCTATATGCATGCATGAATGATATGCAATCTTTGAAATCATGAGTTTAGGGATGTTACAGCTTCCGGATACTTCTAGTTCTTCATAGCGAAATTCTTCTTTGTCTTCAATTGGATATAGTATTTCCTATTTCTGACCGTTAATATCTTCAGAATCTAGCAAGGATTAAGAATATACGTTGAGTACGAGCATACTCAGCAAGTTCACTAAAAAGGAGTGTTTTATGCACTATATCTACAGCCACAGACCATAGGTCGTAGGCAATGCAAGTTTTTTTGTAAACATTTCTTTAAAGGTTGCTTTTATTCCGAAAATCTATGTCTGTCAGCCTTCACGGGTTGACCAGAACTTTCATGGAGTTCCTTTCCCGCCGCGTTCGCAACTCCTTCCTGGAACAGGGAGTAACAAGTTACAGTTCTTACACTCTGCAGAGGTGCGTCACTTTACCCATGAGAGATCTTAGCTTTGTTGCACATCCGGGCGCGCATTCCCGTTCACACTTCCTTGGTATGAGGCCCAAACTAAGATCCAAGACAATCACTGTCCTTCTCCGCGACCCCGCATACACCACAATTGTTGTATGCCCAAACTCAAGGTAAACTTTTCCCCGTACAAAACGGCTATACCTTAGTTGGATACACACAATAACCATTAACACTAGATATCTGTCTTTTATAACCCCAGATCCACGGTAGACTTTTCCCCATATAAAACGGCTATACCCACGATCTGCAACTTACAAATGCCCAGAACAGTGTCCAATGCATGCAAAAGGGAGCCGATCCAGCTGACTTCTTCATCCCATTCCAAATCTCATGGATAATGCGTAATATACAGTGCAAGAATCACTGGCGACATTGGTTGTTAAGTCCTAGATAATATGTTCCTTTACCACCGGAACTTTCATAGTAGATTATTACCTCATGGTAAATAACCTATAATCATATTATTATAAAAATAGTGTTTTCGGACCTTTTCTAAATGTAGGTGATGATAACACGGGATTTGTAAAATAGTTTATAGAAAATAATCAAAGGACATGAGCAAGTGTGAACTTGCCTTGATATAGCGAAGTATTGTAGTCGAATGTCTCGACTTGACCCTGGACCTCGGTTCTACAAAAGTATCATAATTGCCCGGTAAGGACAATGTTTAAAGAAGCAATATATTTTTATGCATAAGTAATGCTATGCATTTTGTAAAACCTTAAGTAATTCCTCAACATTACATGTGAGTTGGATTTAGATGATTTGTTTAAGATGTGAATTATCTTTAAGTTTACTTTATAAAGAAGTGTAGTTGTAAGGGTTTTTGGATAACATATAAGATATGAAAGTTAGGTACAATTGTAATACAATTTTAAGATTGCGTGATACCATGTAATCATTACAAGGTTTATGTTTTAATTTTTTGTTTTGGTTTAAAAGAAATGGTATAGTGTTTCTTTTGAAAGTGGCAAAAAGAATAACATTTGAAGAAAATATTATTTATGTTAAGTTAATCAACTCTAAAGATTAATAAGATTAAAGTTATGGTTTAGGCTAAGGTTTAAATGATTTTGAGTCATTATATACCTAGCTTATGATATGTCAGACCAAAGTTAATTATAAAGATATAATTGGGCTTGGGATATAATATTTATGGCATTAACAACAATTAGGGTTTTTCCTAAGTATAATGAAACTTAATCTTAAAGACTTAAAAATAGTATCCTAAATTATAATTATATGTTAGACTATTTTAGAGTTAAAAGATTGTGTTTGGAACATGATTATTTCTTACTTAGGAAATAATGTTAAATAATTAATAAAACAACTATCCCATTTTAATAATTGAAGAAATATGATCTAAGAATTTTAAAATGTTTTAGGAGTAATATATTTAGTATTATCTTAGTAAGTATTCTTACTTAAAATCTTAAATTGAATTTTATTATATTTTAGGTATTATTTTGATTTTTTTTATAAAATTTCTCAATTATTGAATATCTTTAAATATTTGTTTTAAGTTTTATTTGTAAAATTTTAAGTTTATTTTTATTAGATAAGAGATTTCTTTGTATGTATGAAAGTGATTTTTATTTATTTTTAGGAATTATTCTGAATTTATTAAATTTCATTTAGTTACTTAAGGGTATTAAAGTTTATCTCAATTTTATTAAACTTAAGTAACTATGATTATATTTTTCCTAGGTGGAGTTTATTTTGATAAGCATTTAGATGTATTAAATATATTTTTAGGATGTTTCAACATTTTTCTGGAAATAAAATAGTGTACAGGGGTATTTTGGGTTATTTAATATTTAGCTTAACTTTAATTTTTTTCTTTTACTACCCTGGCTTGGTTCTTGGGCTAGCCCAACCTAATTCTAAGCCCAGCCCATCTCCCATTTGGGCTACATCCCTGGACCTGGTCGACCAAATCGGTCAAACTGACCCCCTTCTTCTCCTCGCTGGCTTGTTCCTCATCCACACCCCCTCTAGCGATGTGGTGCCTCCGCCATCGCCGCGCAACCATGGTCGGCTCCGGCCTCCTTGGCCGCCGCCATCGGTTGTCCTTGACGCTTTTCCCTCTGCTACACCATTCCATCAAATTCGATTTGTGATACGAACCCTCTTCCGCTCGTCCCCGCTGCACTCCTGTGGCTAGGGTTTCGGCCTCGACTCCGACGTGCTCTGGTGACCCCTAGATGGTGATGATGGCAAAGTGATGGTGCGGTTATGGTGATTTGGTGATGGTTGGTTGCTGGTGCCGCCTCTTCTACGCACAGACACCCACTGGTGCGGCTTGATGCGGGTTGAGTACCACGGTGCCCTCGTGCCGTCGCGTCGTGGTCGCCATTGATGGCAAGTGCTGCTTCCTCTTCTCGGCTTAAGCGAGGACCCCGAGTGAGTTATCTTCTCTAACCCACTCTCTCTGAGTATGAAACCTAATTTGGGTTCCTCACTTTGGTTCATGATATTCTACAGTAGCTTTGCTACATAGCTTGCTCACTGAATTTGGCTTGTAAATTTATCTGTTTGTATTAGATAGTGGATGGTACTGGTTTGTGACTATAGGATGATGAATTTATGCTTATATGAGGTATGGCTGGTTGTTGAGATGATCCAATATTAATTGGTTTTAATCTAATTGGCTTGTGGAATTGTTTGGTATTGGCTCCATGCTAGCTAACCTGTGTGGTTACACTACTGGTGTGGCTTACACACTCCTAAGTTATGTACTGCTGGAATTGGTGTTATAACTTGTTGTGGAATTATCTAGGAATAGCAGTGATATTACTCCTATCCACCCTGTTAATGATATGATCCAATGGATCATATGGTTTTGATTTGCATGCTTATCTCACCTACTGTGATCTGCTGTGAGCATCCATTAGAACCTTGTGATATTCATACTTGGCTTGATCTGGTACTGCCTTGCAGGACCAATTGGGTTTCTGAAACTTTATAATTGTTAAAGATGGTCGTGGAGTGATATGTGCTTGATTCTTAGGGATATTGCATGATGATTTACTAGAATGATGATTGTGGCTTTGATATTGACTTGGAATCTGAGTAAGGATCTGATTTCATGTCCTTATTGTCAGTAAGAGATTGTATACCTTTGATTCCTAGATTCTTCTACTAGGAAAATGATAAATCTATTTTAGCTGGAATTATTGAGTGGTTGGTTAACGTGATGATACTCCCTAATGGCTTTCATGCATAAGACTGCCACTATGGTGTCTCCATCTTGGAAGGTGCACAGTGGTAGATCTTGTGTGCATGATTTGTTGTTAGTTTTGTGGCTTCTGCTGCCCTGGGTTGCTGCTATGGTGCCTCCAATCTTGGAGTGTGCATAGTGGTAGCCCAGGTAGCATGATTTGCTGTTGGGAATCACTACAATGATGTAATTGATGTTGATATGTAAAACAAAATTGAGATTTAGCTCATGATGCAGAAGGCTGAAGCTAAATTGGTTGGTTAAAATGATTAAGTGTACCACTGTGGTGCCTCCCCTAGGAGTGTGCACAGTGGTAGCATCTCAGATGTGGTTTGCTGGATTTTTTTACTTGGCCTGTGATGCAAAAGTTGAGGCCAAACCTCTGTGATGAATCTTGCCTGGCATCTCCATGCAATTTTGAGAGGATCTCACTATTCAATCCTCCTAGATATAGATCTAGTTGAATGGTAGGTGGATATGGTTGCTAGGTGTTATTATTTCCCTTACTCCAAGATGTCATTGCAAAAATGAAATAAGAACTGATGCTACAAGATCTAGATATACTTCCATCTACCTTGTTGTTTGTAGTGTGAATAGATGATGTGTACTGAGAGCTTATGAAATATTTGATTCTGCTACTATGGCTCCTGGTCACTCTCCTTTTAATATCCAGCTCCTCCTGGATCTGTTGTGGCCTTGATGAGCTTTTACTGATCCATCTTCTCCTTTTATTCTTCTCCTTGATCTGCTACTGGCCTCCTTCTAGATTAGATAACCATAGTGGCTATGATTTATGGTGGTTTGTTGGTCACTGCAATCTCAAGCAGTGCTCTAATATATGTGTGGAAAATGAATAATATGGGGGTGTTCTTATGTATTCTTGAGAGAAAACTGTTGCTTGTTCTGTGTATTATGAACATACTCTGATGGTTTCTGGAATAGAGAAAGAAAGAAGCAAGCAGGTGGTTTGCTACGGTTGTGCTGGCTCTGTTATATGCTTGGTCCTTTCTCTGTAGTGTGGACAACACATCATTTGCATGCATGACAGTGCTGCTTGCAGCTAGGCCCCACTGGGTGCAAGTTTCCACAAGTGCGGACTTGGTGCTGTGGATGTGCTTCAGCTGAGATGGCAGCATTATCCTGGTGTTGATACTTCCTTTTGCTACCAAGTGAAATTTGCCCCAAATGCCAGTGAAGCAATGCTGAGGCAAATGATGCACTAATAAGAACAGATTTACTCAATGGTGAAACTTGCCCCTATTAAAATATGCTCAATGATGAAAATAGCAATGCATTTCATTGCCATACTGAGAGCAAAACTAATCAACACTAACTCTATTTCTTTTATATTCTATTTGGTTTACATTATGCTTTTACAGGAACAAGATCAAAAATTTAGAAGATGTGAAATGAAGATTAGTTTTAGGATTTTCTTATTATTTCATTTACAATTTGTAATATTCATAATTGTTGTAACATCTTCCTTGGAATATATTTACTTGTACCTATTAGTTCTTATTATAATATTCTCATCTATTTGAGTAAATATAAGGACATTGTAATATTTTTTTATTAATGTAATAAAGCATTCCTTTATTATAAAGGAACATTGTTGCATATATTATTGTAATAAAGAATTATTTTTCTTTATTTCATTCTGATAATTTATTTTCCTTTTCTTTATTCTTTTATTCATAAAAGAATATTGTAATGTTGGTCTTAAATAATCTTTATACTTTTATTTATAATACTTATATGTGTATTATTTATAATTCAAATTTTCTCCCCTCATAATCCACTAAATCAATAAAGGTCATGTCAAAATTCATTGCACTCACTAAGATGGCTAATTTCTAATCCATCAAAGCAAGAGAGATTCTGATCGCTCCAGGGTTTTAGTTTGCGAAAAAAATTACCCGGATTTTCAGATGCATGCATGCAGATGCACAAAATCATAAATCTACCCTTCGTTTAGTCCTAAATGCTGCGATGTTACAGTACCTTAATCTTTTGAAAGCTCTTTATGACTTGTAATCCCTGCTACCCTCTAAGAAGGGACCTTTCTCCTAGTTACTAGTTTGAGTCAGTAAACCTACTTCCTCTCTATCTCCAGCAAGCATTTGAGTTGTTGTGTTTCAAGCATTCATATAGTGATTTATTCAATCATGTTCTTTATCTTCCTTGTTTGCACAAAACTCTTATCTATTGAGTATTACTTTGAAAGCCTTCACCTGTGAAAAACCATAATCTTTTCGAAGCTCTTTATGACTTGAAATCCCTGCTTCCCTCTATGAAGGGACCTTTCTCCTATTTTCTAAATTGAGTCAGTAAACCTACTTCCTCTCTACCTCCAGCAAGCATTTGAGTTGTTGTGCTTCAAGCATTCATATGGTGATTTATTCAATCATGTTCTTTATCTTCCTTGTTTGCAGAAAACTTGCATCTATTGAGTATTACTTTGAAAGCTTCATTGAAAAACCTTTTTGAGCAAAGAGTGCTCCTGTTGTAAAACTTCTACAAAAAGCTTTTTGTGAAACTGTTTGCTAGCTGTTCTCTGACCAGGAACAAGAGTTTGCCAATTTCAATTATGATTTATCTTTATGCATCTCTATTGTGACTCCTTTACTTGTTGCAAGCTAAGTTATATACTGGTGAGTTGCTTTCTTCTATGAGTTGTGTGATGTTAAGTGTGATGCTTGTTGTCCATATTCTTTTACCGACACTTCACTCCATAAACATGTGGACATGTTTACTAAGCTTAGTTTTCGTTTGGGGACAAGCGAAAGTCTAAGCTTGGGGGAGTTGATACGTCCAATTTGCATCACCATTCTATATCATAATTTGCCTCTATTCATTGATATATGTCTTATTATGAGGTATTACTTATGTCTTTTCAACTGTTTCTGCATGTTGGATGATTCTTGGAGGATGGACTGCCGGAGTCAGGATTCTGATGGAAAAGGAGGTGTTTTGATGCAATTTCTCTAAGATCAGAAAAATACCAGAAAAATATGGGAAAATTATATTTTCACGGAATACGAAGGAAGCCATAAGGGGAGGCGTAGAAGGGCCACAGGGGGCCCACACCCCTAGGTGCGAGCCCCCTGGGTCGCGCCTACGGTAGGTGTGGCCCACCTACTCGGCTCCCGACTCCACCCTCTCGCCTATATCTTCCTTACGGAACCCTAACACAAGGGGGCGACCATAGATAGATTTCTGCTGCCTCTATGGGGCGGAAAACACCGAGAGAGAAAGATTTCTCAGGCAGACAGATTTCTGCCAGGGAAATTCCTTCCCGGAGAGGGGAGATCATCATCATCATCCACACCATCATCTCCACCAGCACCATCATCACCACTCCATCCCGATGTAACAATTATGTTGGATATTGCTTTAGTTCTTAGGGGAAACTTTCTCGGTGTTAATTACTATTGTAGTTGATGCTTGTGAGTGGAACCATTGGATTATTGTTTATGTTCAGATTGTTATTCATCACCATATCATCTTTGATCTTGATCCATATGATGTCTTGTGAGTAGTTCGTTTAGTTCTTGAGGACATGGGAAAAGTCATGTTGCTAGTAGTGGATTTGTGTTGAGTTATTATTCAATGGTTTAGTATTTACGTTGTGGTGCTATTCTTCTAGTGGTGTCATGTGAACGTCGACTACATGATAATTCACCATTTATGGGCCTAGGGGAATGCATTGTGTATTTGGATACTAATTGTGGGGTTACCGGAGTGATAGAAACCTGAACCCCCGTTAGGACACCTTTGCACAAGGGAGCGTAGGATCTCAGAGTTTAAGGCTGTGGTTAGGTTTATATCTTAATTACTTTCCTGTAGTTGCGGATGCTTGCAGGGGGTTTAATCACAAGTATGTATTAGTCCAAGTAAGGTCGGTACATTAGCACAGGTTCATCCACACAACACTTACAACTCCAAAGAAGAGTACTCAGCTATATGAAGCAAAAGCACTTGACAGAATTCCCATGTGTCCTCGAGAACATTTGGTCCTTATAAGTATTTCCACCGGCTTGTCCTTTGCTAAGAAAGGATTGGGCCACTTGTTGCGTTTGTTCTTTGTCTTTATTACTTGCACTTTGTTTTGTTGCTTTATCAGAAAACCCCTAAAAATTCGTTTGCTAAGTATTTACAGAGAGTTTCTGCTCCATACCACTAGTCAACACCTTCTGATCCTCATTGGGATCGTCACTCCTATTTATCGAAAGTACAGCGATACACCCCATATACTTGTGGGTCATCACATCCTCGCCTGCAACAACCTCACAGTGACAAAGAAAAACTTCTTATAATAAAATGTTTGCAAACATTATGTTTAGAGAAATCTTACAAGATGATCACATGGCTACAAATTAACTAACATATTTGGTGGTTGACTTGCAGCAGCCTCGCATATTTGGGCTTCCCTTTTTTGGTTCCATCCTCATTAACTTATCAATTTGTATGCCATCTCACTTGTACCTGCAAGAACACAATAATCTATCTTGGTTATTCTCAAGTATCAATGGCTGTTGACAAGGGGTAGCAGACTTAAATTCTTTCACAAGGCTGCAAATTAACTAACTTCATACATATTGTTCTACTGTCGTGCATGTTTGCTAATAAGCTATAATACTGAAATAAGAACTCTTAAATATTGAACAACTTAGTGAAAACATCTTCACACACCAACTAAGGGTAGCCATTTCTTCTTTCGGGTTCTCCCGCTCTATGCGGTCTTTCAGGTAGTGAAAACATCTTCTTCATGCACCAACTAAGGGTGGTGAATTACGGCAATGACAAGTCTCCATCGATCCAATAATCTATAATACTGAAATAAGAACTTACTATAAGTTAGTGAATCGTGGAAGAAAGTAAACTATTCTAGGCTGCTTATCCTTCATGTGGCGATGGCACAAATCGTACCAGATCTTAGCTAGTTCCAGGCTTCCAACATGAAGCACAACTTAATTAAGTGGCCAAAGAAAATGAGAACTCTAGGAGACCTACCTTTTATCCGGCAAGCACAAGGATGGTGTGCCGTTGTTGATACTTTGAGATCTGGCCTACCACCTTTGAAGCCTGAATACAACACATCACTTTGAGAGTTGGCCTGCCAAGGAAGACGAGATCTCCAGGACACCCCATTGTCTCCTTGTTCATTTCCTTCAAATCTCGAATTGACTGATTCAGTGTTGCCTGATCTAGTGAGATGCAGTGTAGGAACCATGACCAAGCAAGGTTTGTGCACGCGACTGACGAGGCCTATGCATCGGGTGTTGATGACCCACAAGTATAGGGGATCGCAACAGTCTTCGAGGGTAGTATTACCCAATTTATTGATTCGACACAAGGGGAGCCAAAGAATACTTGCAAGCCTTAACAACTAAGTTGTCAATTCAGCTGCACCTGGAAATAGTTCTTGCTCATAGAAGTTTATCAGTGGCAACAGATTGTAGTAGCAACAGCAAAGCAACAACAACAGCAAAACAAGAGCAATAGTAACAGTAGCAGCAACAGTAGGATATGAGTGCGGAGGCATAGGGATGGATGGAAGGGCGTTGCATGGACGAGTCTAAACATGTAACTTCAAGATCTAGGGCATTGCAAATATATAAGAATAAGCATCCAAGTACTAAACAATCATAGGCATGTGCTCCATATATAGTCATGTGTGCTCGCAATGAGAACTTGCACAACATCTATTGTCCTACCAGCCCATGGCAGTGGGGCCTCTAGGGAACTACTGGCAATTAAGGTGCTCCTTTTAATAGAGCACCGGAGCAAAGCATTAACACTCCATGAACACATGTGTCCTCACACCACAGCCATCCCCTCCGGTTGTCCCAATTTGTGTCACTTTAGGGCCTTTGGATCCGGACAATGATATGTGTACACAACTTGCAGATAAGATCACAAACAATACTATCAGAATGATTCAATAATAAGTTCAGATCTGAGATCATGGCACTCGGGCCCTAGTGACAAGCATTAAGCACAACAAGTTGCAACAAAGTCAAATAGCACTAATAGAGATACTAGGCACTATGCACTAACAATCTTTATTCGATTACATGATAGAACTCATCCAATCCCTGCCATCCCCATAGCCTACAACGGGGGATTACTCACTCATGGATGAGGGAAATATTGATGGTTGATGGAGAGTCGTTGGTGATGACGATGGCGATGATCCTCCCCAAGTTCCCCGTCCCGGCAGGGTGCTAGAACGGAGTTTCTGGATCCGAATCTTGGTTTCTGATGGTGGCGGTGGAACGGAACTTCTTCTGGAAAAACGACGAACCCCCTCGGTTTATAGGTCAAGGGGTAACTTATAGGCGAAGAGGGAGCCCGAGGGGTGCCTGGGGTGGCCGCACCCCCCTAGGCGCGGGCTGGGCCCACCCGCGTCTGGCAGGGGTGTGGGTCCCCAGGCCTACACTCCGTCTCGTCTTCTGGCTCCGTGGATCTTCTGGTGAAATAGGATTTTTGGCATATTTTCCGGGATTTTTCCTGATAGTTGATTTTCTGCACAAAAACTAGACACCAAGGTAATTCTGCTAAAAACAGCGTGAGTCCGTGTTAGTTGTATCCAAATCACACAAGTTTAGAGGAGAAACAATAGCAGAAGTGTTCGGGAAAGTAGATACGTTTTGTACATATCAACTCCCCCCAAACTTAGCTTATTGCTTGTCCTCAAGCAATTCAGTTGAAAACTGAGTGCGATAAAAGAACTTTCACGAACACATAATAAGAAGTAGATACTTAAACCATTCATAATAAGAAGTAAGCAACCAAGTCTACTCAATAGTCATTGCAAGATATGAAGAGAAACCAACTTAATAATAATAAGTAGCATGGAACATAAACATAAGCCACATTGCAATACTCATAATAAGGTATGATAGAGTGGTATATTGCTTGCCTTTGTTTGTAGAGCACAATATAAATGACAAGGCACCTCTGAAGTTCAAGTGAAGACTAGAAGTAAAAATGTCAGACATACAAGCATCAAAGTCATGACATAATTAATCAAGTTTTGAGACAAATACAAGAATGACAACTATGCTCTCAAGAAGGTGCTCATAGAATAAGTGGTGACTCAACAAGGAAGTGAAAAGGTTTTGAAAAGTTTGAAAGGCTTCCTAATGCTGAAAGGAAGGTACTCATTAGCTTTGAGATCCCCTATCATAGGCATCTTCCTATGGTTAAAGTGAAAGTCAGCTCCAATATAAGTTATATGCTTGACAGACCATAAACTGGAAATCCCATGTCCCTTCAGTACGAGGGCCGCTCCGCATGCTACTCAACTTTGGTTACCTTCAAGTTCTTGTCATTGTACATACATGCATATCATAGAGAACCTCCAACGGGGTACCCCTTTCACATGATACAGGAGTTATCACGTGATCAAAACTATAAGGCAAGCAACAATGAGCATCTAAGCGATCTTTTTATTTACTATGTGCATAGCTTTTTATTGAGGATGCTTCACAGAATGCTCATTATGGTGGTGTTGCAAGTTTCCACCATGATTAGCCATGGATTAGGATAGCGGCCCAGGTGTTTCTCTAACACATATATATATACTCCATGAACTCACAAGCTCCCCTTTTATTTCACACTGTCGACATCCGCAACAAAAGAGCCCAGCCTTTTGTGATAGTTGAAAATGTTCCCCGTGACAACACGGTTCCGCTAACTCCCAGCCTATAATTTGCAAGCATATAACTTTCATGGACAAGTCACAGTGGTTTAGGATTATTAAGTGCAAGGAATAAAGTGTGCCATCAAGTTCATGAGAGCTTTACTAACTAACTTTATCAAAACACACAAACATTTTATTTAGAAGAAAACAAGGCATATAGAATATGCATTGAAATAGAAAATGATGCTAATAGGTAGGTATGGTGGACACTGTTGGCATTATTAGTTTTGGGGAGTTGAAAGCACAAGTAGAGCTCATACTCAGTGCAAGTGAAGGCTAGCAATAGAGAGAGAGCGACAAACGAGAGAGCAATAACTATCATAATCATGCTTGCAACAAAACATGACTAATTATGGAATGAAAGTGATACAAGAACTCTGAGGAAAAATAAATCATCGATGCTTACTGACTATTGTTTAGTCATATGCATGCGTGAGCATGTGCCAAGTCGATTCACATGAAAATTCTAGAGGAGGATACCACAATATCTGCGATGACCCAGCATACCACTGCATGATGTAGTACACTATAGTCGTTGACATAACACCAATGAACCACCGTTCACTAGTATTACATCCCTCAGAGTGGTACAATAGAAACACAGCAGGTCCAATACATGGCTAAAAGGTTACAACTCACTCTATACACAAGATCCAGAGATCAGTCTAGGTTAAGATAGAGAAAGAACTTCTTACAAAGAAGAATCAGAAATGAACAACTCATAACTAATATACTAATAGTCTAGTAACTGAACTATTTGGGCTTGTATTGTGGCTATTGCAATACCCTACAGAAGTAGGTTCTATGGCTAGAGATTATATTCCTATCTAATCAAAAAGGTCGTCTTCACTTGAGTTGATGTATATGTTGACTTTCTTGACTTCATTGAAGAACTTGAGCTTTTGATGACGCTTCCTAGAGCATAGCTTGATGTAGATGTCGTCTTAATGGCATCAGAATCTAGCAAGGGTTAATAAGATACGTTGAGTACGAGCATACTCAGCAAGTCCACTAGAAAAGGAGTGTTTGTTGCACTATATCTACAGACACAGACCATAGGTCGTAGGCAATGCAGGTTTTTGTAAACATTTCTTTAAAAGTTGCTTTTATTCTTAAAAGCTATGTCCGTCAGCCTTCACGGGTTTACCAGAACTTTCATAGAGTTCCTTTCTCGCCGCGTTCGCAGCTCCTTCCCGGAACAGGGAGTAACAAGTTACAGTTCTTACACTCTACAGAGGTGCGTTACTTTACCCATGAGAGATCAACTCTTTGTTGCACAACCGGGCAGCTTATTCCCGTCCGCAATTCCATGATGTGGGGCCCAGAAGATGATCCAAACCAATCACTGCCCCCTTCTCGACCTTGCATGCCTCCTTGGTGTACACCATGCCCACATATTGAATTACGGCAATGGTTTGTATAGACCGTTAGATGCCAGAACTATCGTGGGACATTGAGGGTTCCCACCCATATGCTGCATATCCTCTACGAATTACCAATTAATATGCATGCTATGAGGATAACAGCCACGACCTGCACATCCGCCTACATGCGAGAGGAAGAAGATACAGTTGACTTCTCCGTCATATTCCAAATCTCATGGTTAACGCGTGATATACGGCACAAGAATCACTGGCGACATTGGTTGTTAAGTCCTAGATAATATGTTCCTTTACCACCGGAACTTTCATAGTAGGTTATTACCTCACGGTAAATAACCCATAATTACATTATTATGAAAATAGTGTTTTCGGGTTTTTTTCCAATGCAGGTGATGACAACACTGGATTTGTAAAATACTTTACAGAAAATAACCAAAGGACATGAGCAAGTGTGAACTTTCCTTTTGTGATTGCAAGATTATGCACTCATGGTCTTCAAGACATTATAAGATCCAATATCTTAAATGAGCATCATTAGTCCGGTAAGGACTAATGTTTAAAGAAGCAATATGCTCTTATGCATAAGTAATGTGATGTACTTTTCAAATGTGAATCCCTCGGATAATGTGGTTCTAGGGTTTGGATACTGGAAAGGGTTTCCTTGGAATGTGTTATACTTTTAGTTAATGTCAACACCCGGGTTTTTAATCCCAGATGCCTGTTATGCCATACATCGCAATCCCAGGATTACCATTTTTGCGAGACATAACAGAATTGGATACCATAGTACATCATCCATTACAAACCGTACATAAGTTCTTACACAAATAGGGATCTCATTATCCAGTTCTTAATACAACATCAAGCAGCGGAATACGTAATAATAATGGTAGCATAGGCGGAGCTCCATCTTCGGGGTCACAGGCAATGCTGATGATGGGAGATGATCCTAGTTGTCGTAACCTTCCTGGGGTCCATCCTCCAGGTACTCCTCTTCATAGTCTGGCCATGGGAATAGCCAGGGACAAAGCAATGAGTACTCTTTAAGTACTCACAAACTAATACTAACAAGTGAAAGGGGTTTTTGACAATAGGACACTAGGCTCTAGGTTTGTTTTGCAAAAGCCAGATTTATATCTACTAATTTTAGAAGCAACAAATGCTAGTTGAAGTTTTATAACCCTAAGTGGGAACTTGTATTTCATATCACAACCCTGTTGTGGTCAAGTCAACGTCTCAATTCATTTCACAAGTCATTTTGAAAAGTCTGACGCGGGAACAGTATGGCCACTCCAACTGTCCATAACCGCAGACGCGGCTATTCGAATAGTTTGACACTCCGCAGAGATTGTACACTTTCACCACAACATTCGATACATCCGTCAGGAACTAATCCTGAATTCACCATACTCAGTATGCGGATAATCAATCCTAACCTTTCAATTACACGCCCTAGTATAAGCACCTCTCCTATGAGTTTGGCCTCCCAACCATGACCAATTGTCATCTTGGGTACTGCATAGGTGGACAATCTTCACAAGGTAGCCTCAGCTCAGACCTTGGCCATGAGGGAACTAATACTAAGGTATATAAATTTCCAGTCAAGCCCTACCCAATCTTCAGGTATTATGGTTGTACGATAAAAGTGGAATGGTATCGCATCCAGACAACCATCAGTTTTATAAAAGGGCTAAGGCTCATGCCTCAATATTTTCATCACCAAAATCATCAGGTGTTCAGAAACACATGTCCAAAACATTTCAATAGAATGATCCATCATTCCAAGGTTTTCATAACCATTTTTCCACCAAGTATTCCCATCTAAATTTGATCAAGTTTTATGCTTAGCACTAGCATCTATAGGTGGGGGTAAGTGCTAATGAGGGGTGGTAAACTAGTGGAGTTTCAACTAAGTTCAATCTTAGGCCTTGGGATGATATCAAGATTATCTAGCTTAGGCCAAATTTTATGCTCTTTATGCAACCTTCACATATCCTTCTAGTATCTACCATTCACTTAGAGAAAATCTAAGTAAGATCTTTGATAAAGAAATAAAGTATAAAGCTTGTAGGTAAAACTAGGATTGGTTTATCAAGTAGCTATGATCACATATGCTTAAGGCATATAGTGGCATGGCAACAAGTAAGGGTTTGCTTGTATCAGTAGAATATCTTGCAAGGGTAGCTTGCACATTCACTTGTAGTATTAGGCTTGCAGTGGTCAACTTGATTAGTAAAGCTGGCATCAATATCAGTATAAGCTTGCTAAATTGCAAGCGTTAGCTTGCCTTGTGCAAAGCAGTGGTTGAAGTTCTCCTCGGCTTCTTCTTCGTAGAATCCTCCTTCCTCCTCGTATCCTTGGTCGGTACTAGCGTCTATAAATAAATACGAGGTACACAATCACCAAACAATACTTAACTACTTGCCATCATCACACACAAGGGTCCTATAGATGATCTAACATCATCTCTAACATTACAAGATTAAGGCTTTGTTTAATTCCTTTTATTTTTAGAAAAGTAATTTCTACTCATTGAAAAACTACTTAAGATTTAATATTCTCCAAACCAAACACGGGATCATGTTGACACATGTCCTCACCATATATTTTAGTTCATGGGAATGTGATTTAAAGTGGTGTCACAATTTAATAAGGTTTTACCCTTTTATTTAATTAAAGAAAGTGACTAGAAATGCCTATGTGGCATTCTTTTATTACTTGAACATTATTTCTACAAGTAAACCTATATATTTTTATATATTCTGAAAGGTATGGTTAAATGTGATTTTTGAGAGTTGGAATCAACTCAAAATCTATTATGGTTTAAATTTGAAAAATGTTTGAATGCAGAAAAGCTTTTGCCTTGTTATTTTTACCATGGATGATCTATAGATCCAAATGACTTGAATCCAACGGGCTTGGATTCATCATTTCAATAACTTTCTAACAAAATTAGTTTCATTCAATTTGGCTCACTGAATCAATCTGGGTTGATTTTTGAATCTAGGTGCAGAAGTGTGTTTGAAATAAAATGGAAAAGGTTTAATTCAAATAACTGGGCTGCGCGGGAAAAGTTAACGGGCCGGCCTGCTAAGCGTAGCGCTTCCACGGGCTGTTTAAGTGGTTGTCCCCACACGTCAGTGAGACAGGGGTGCGAAGCGGTATGGGGTGATGTGGGACGTTCGATCTGGTTCTAATCCAACGGTTGTAAGTCATCGTCGACGTTGGGCAACGCCGGTGAGACAGAAACCTAGCACGGCCAGTGGGGGTTGCTGGGGGCTCACCGGGGTGCAGGCGAGGGTCGGCGATGCGGGCGAAAGACGAAGTTGACGACGACGAACCTCTTGGTACCGGTGGTTCCTCCTGGGGTGGCTCCAATCGCTAGCTCCCTTCTTCTCTAGAGGCGACGGGCTCCGGTGAAATTCCGGCGAAGTGCTGCTCGCCTTGCTCCCGAAACGGTGTAGCACGATCAGTGATGAGAGGGGAGTGAGATGGTGTGCTCAATTCGGCTGGGGGTGGCCTCTATTTATAGTCGAGCGAGGGGACCGACGGGGCGCAAGGTGAGCTCGTCGTGGTCGACGGCACAGAGGGCTATCGGCGTGGGAGACGGTAGGGGGCGGTGTTGTGCTCCCTGGAGAAGCTCAACGACGTGGTGGCGAGGCGTGGGGCGGTGCGGATTGGTCGGAACGCGGCGGTGCTCTGCGCGTGCCCGACGGATGTTTTTATGGCGCACAGCGTGCATGGTCCGCGCGGCGGTGAACGAGCGTGTCTGCGGGGTTGCTGGGACGGTGGTGATCGCGTATGCTCGCGGCAAGGGCGGCGCGTGGTCTATGGGCGTCTGTCGAGCGTGGCACACGGGGCGCGCTATCGGCATGGTTGCTGGCGAGGTTGGCATGGTTTGTGCGTGTGGTCCAGGGGCTGGCAAGGTTCGAGCGCTGGACAGAGAGTGGCGATGGGGTGTTGGCTTGCTCCCAGACATGTTGGCTAGGCTTGTTTCTTCTCCTAGCTTGATGTCGACATGGGGGTGACAAGGGTGCACTCGGCCTGCTCACCATTGATGGCATTTCCAAGCTTATAGTGATGCTAGAGGTTTGCATCTGAGCTAGATGATCTACTAAATCCTAGTTGCAACCAGAGAAGAAACAAGTTAGGCAAGAATCACGTCTCACAATAGTGTTTGGATTTTGTTTGATTTGTGTCTGCCAAGTGTTTGATGAAATGGCCGCAAGAATTCAAGTTTTTAATTTTGAAAAGATTTTTGGTGGGTGTGCTAGGTTGGTGCTGGTGAGTCTGCAGATGCTTGGGTTTTGAAAGTTAAGCTTGTTTGAGTGGTTTTTGAAAAAGTGGGGTCTTCTCATATGATAAAGATTCAATTTTGAATTGCCATTTAAACTATGCATTTGAAAGTTTTTGGATGATCACAAAGTGGGCCTTGATACTTTGTTATGAGTACAATCAAGGGGTGCAAAGATCCAAAAAAGTTTCTGTTAGGTTCTGAAAGTTTGAGACAGGCAAAGTAGGCATGGGAGTTAAATTGGTCAAAATGACCATTCCTTTCTTTTGTTTGTTTTGATTCATTTGTCTTTGAGAAAAATTTGGGAATTGTTTAGATGATGTTTATTTCACCTAAGAAACATTTTGCAAGCAAAGAAACACACAAACAAGTTGGTTCAAAAGAATTTCAAATGAAATGCATACACATATGCATGCTAGAAAAGTTTTTGTTCACCCTAATTTTGATGATAGGAGTTTGATGATCCAAGGTTAGTGTTTTTGGGATGTTACAGTTAAGTTTCACACTTGTGCTTCTTGTTAAGGTTTGTGAGTGTGTGAAACAACATGTAATTATAATAACATAAAATGATGAGATACACACCAACGTGAAATTTTCCTCAAGATTACTTACATTATAATTGTTTATCTTTAAATTTTACTTTACAAGTAATGGTCGTAATAAGGAACTTAAGTGTTTACAATTCTAAGTATACAAGTAAAGTTTGAAACAATGTGGTTGTGATTAATTGTCATATGTTGATTATAATGAGAATTCCTTGAATTTAATTTGTTAAGACTTGGAGATATTATTATAAGGTTTGTTGATTGAAGTGGCAAAACGAATAACTTTTTAAGAAAAGATTCCTTTTCTAAGGTCTACACAATCTTTGTAATTAATCAAACATGGTTGAGGTTGTGTGTGTTTGCTTGAATAGCTTGGACTTGAGATGCTTTAACTTAATTATAACAGACCAAAGTTAACTATAAAACATATAGCAAAGTCTTTAGTATTATATTGAAAGTCTTGTGGACTAAAGTGAACTTTAAAAACATGAATGGTTTGAAAGTGTAATGCTTATGATATTTGTACCTTGTGTACCTCGTAATGTTTCCTTAAAGTTACTTAAGAATGGTTATTCTCCTATTTAAGTAGTGGTCTCTTAATTTTATAATGGAACAAGATTATTTATTTCCTTATAAAGGTGTGATTATAGTTTGTGTATAGTAAATAGTACTAGTGACTAATCATGAATTATCTTTGGATTCAGTGCATTATAAGGTTGTATTTGATTAAAATATCATTCTAGAAGATTTTATAGTTGTCAAAGATCTTGTTAGAAAATAAACTACACATATGGTTGAAAGATAATTCAATAAAATTGTATTTATAATGTTTTGAACCATTATAACTTCATATTATTAATATTTAAGACTAGTATTACTTATTAGACTTTAATTGGTGGATTTTAGAATTTTATCAATTTTTATTTACCCTTATATGAATTAACAACTAAGGAAATAGATTTAAATTCAAGTTATTAAAGTATTTAAATTTTTATTTACCTCAAAAGTGGAATATTATACTTTTAACATGTAGGTATTATTTTTGTGAACATTTTGGTATATTACATTTATTTTTGTGATTTATAAATAATAAGATATGATTTTCATAATATTTATTACATTATAAATACTTAATACATACTAAATATTTAATTAAGTGAAATAATAATGCATGATTATAGTTTTAATTTATAGTTTTTATTTTTCTAAGATTTTTGGTATTTTATTTATATTTTTAAGATTTACCAATATTAAAATATGAATTTTCAAAGTATTATTACTTATAAAGCCTTTATTAAATAATATTAAATTAAATAATTATAACAATAATATTTGATAATATTTTTAAGTTGTAGATTTTATTTTTCTGAAATTTTTCATATATTACACATATTTTTTGGAATTATAAAACAAAAATTATTGATTTAATAAGATTTAATGATTTTATTTCATTCCTGAAATATTTAAATTTGGGATTATAACTGACATGGTTATACCCCACGGGTACATGATCTCAGCATACCTGGTCCAGCCCCAGGAAGGCCCACGGCAATTATACGCCGGCCCATGAAGATTTTCGGGTGGTCAAGGCCCATGACACTTTCGGATCCTTGGAGAGCAAGACTAGAGTAGATAGGAAATTCAAAGGGGTAAAACCCTAGAACCTGTAACCGACTAGGTCTGTGTCCGGGACCTGCCTGAGTCTATATAAAGGCTAGGAGGGCCGACCTAGATCTCCTCCTCATACTTTCGCATACACACCTCCACGCCAGATTGCATCTGCGCACCCATGTAACCTTCGGTTCCGCCATAATCAAGAGCAGACAAGCAGGAGTAGGGTTTTCCCTCCGGGGGCCTGAACCTGGGTAAAACTTGTGTCCCCGTGTTGCTTGTTTGTTAACCGTTCTAGGATCTCCAGCATCCCCATCTTCTCCAAAACCCAAGTCCATAACAATGGGCATTGATGAGATCAAACCTCGTTAATTGGCGCCGTCTGTGGGAATCGGGGACGCTGATTGTGCGATCGTGACGGTCCCAACCCGATCGATCTTCAACTCTGCAGCGACGGAGAGTCACCTCCTCTTCGGCGCTTTCGACTTCATCGCCCACTTGCCGGCCACCATGAAGGACTTCGAGCCCGTAGGCGACGGACTCGAGATCCTGTTCGGGAGCTTCTGCTTCCAGGTGGGGCAAACTGGCACCCTCCGCCTCCCTGAGCGGGTGCCCCTACCATCAATCAGGCCCGCTTCATGGACCCCACACCCTGTGCTACACACAACATCATGAACAGATGATTCCTACGACAGCAGCAGTTGCAACTCCGATCCGTGCGATCCGCCATCGGATGAAGGGACCTACGGTTCCGGATCCGAAAGCTGCGGCAGCAGCAGACCAATCAACGAACGCTACCAATGCGTCGTAGTCATCCAGAGCAACGTGGACCAACAGGCGCCCAACCCGCCGCCCAACCCGAGAGATCGAAGCGGCGGGAACAGAAGAAGCCAGTCCCCCCCACCCGAAGGGGACAACAACGGCCATGTCATCCGCCTTAGCAAAGAAGGATGGGCCTAGGCCCGTAACGCCATGGCGGGCAACATAGTCCTGCCTGCAGACTCCTCCCGAGATCTGCTGATGGCCTACCATCTGCTCCTGATCGAGGAGCACAAGAAGCGGGTCAAGATGCAGGAGGTGCTTGACAAACGCAAGCAAGCAGCCTCAGAGTCCAGCGTGAGACGAGCCGCGCTCTCCGCCATGGGCATCGGCTCTAGCTCGAACGGCAACCAAGGCAATAAACGCCGCTCTCGGATGGAGAACATCCCAAGGAGCGCCGTGAGGTGACCCGAACCCTCCACACATCCTTCATGGAGATGGACGCCGACGGGAACGTCATCCCGAAAACACCGCAGGCTGCGATCATGGCAGCCACTGCGTACCTCGCGGCCCACCCACCTCCGGAAGGGGACCCGAAAAGAGCCATGCACAAGTCCGCACTTACCGGACTCGGACTCATCGGAGCCGCGCTCCACCAGGAAGCTCCCACGGAGCCGAAGAAGAAGGCTCCTGTCAGGTTCGACCGCAGCCCCACCCCTTCATCCGAAGAAGAGGAACATGACCTTCCTCGAAGGAAGAAGAGTTCGCGCCATCACCGTGACTACGACGCCAGAGACGCGCTCACACAGCGCAAAATCGACAAAGCACGAGCTAAGCGCGCATGCTCGTCCGAATCTGAGATGGACGAAGACGAAGGAGAACTCTGCGGAGCCCGGTGCTTCAGCAGATCCGTTCGACGGACACGAATGCCACGAAATTTCAAGATTCCTTCGGATACTCCGAAGTTCGACGGCACACAAGACCCAAAGGCATGGCTCGGCGACCACTTGTCATCCGTCAAACTGCACGGTGGAAACAAAGAGACTGCCATGCAATGCCTTCAGCTGCAGCTGACAGGCGTAGCCCGGATCTGGCTTAGCAGCCTATCTTCAGGGTCCATCCGAAGCTGGGATGAGCTAGCTTACCGCTTCATTCGAAACTTCAAGGGCACCAGCAAAAGGCCCGCCTCAATCGAGGAGTTGCGAGCCTGTACCCAACGAACGGGCGAATCCATTCGCTCGTACATACTACGCTGGTCCAACACCAAGTACTCCACAGCGCACATCTCCGAAGAGAGGGCCATCGACGCCTTCAGGGACGGCGTCAAGCGCCAAGACTTCAAGGAGGAACTCGGGCGCGTCAAGCCCAAAACACTCGACCACCTCATGGACATTGCCAACAGGTGGGCTAACAGCGAAGATTCCATCCACCGAGCACAATCGGAAGAAGAGGACGACTACGGCCGATGACGAGAGCACCGTAGCAAGAGAAGGTCGCGCGTCTACGACGATCGTGATGGACCCGACATGGTCGCGGCCGGCTACGCCGATCGCCACAACGATACCAACCAAAACAGCGGAGGATACTGCGGAGGAAACTTCCGCGATGGAAGGCGCCCAGCATAGTCGTGGCAGCACCGCGACCGCGACAACGGACCCTCAGCATACGAAAAACTTTAGGGTCCATGCACCATCCACTTCTGCATCGACAAGCGGGATGGCAAGAAGAAGGCAAGCCACATGCTCAAGGACTGCCGCGAGTTCCAGAAACTCAGCGAAAGCATGGTCCAGATGAGGCAGCAAGCTCCACTTCTGGGATTCGGGAACACACCCGCACCAGGTGAGATAGCGCATGGAGCTCCTCCACCGCCACCTGTAGGAGGCCCGAACCAACCAGTCGCACCAACACAGAACAAGACTGGGAACGGGTATCCCCCGCCGAAAGGAGCACTGATGATCCAGAAGGGGCGCCCCACGAATAGGGTGCAGAAGAAAATCACCCGTTAGATCAACCTGGCTGTGGCAACTCCACCCGCCATCCCTGAGTACCTCAGTGGATCAGAGTCCTGCATCACGTTCAGTCGTTCGGATCACCCTTGTCAGATCCCTCGCCCAGGTCATGTTGCCCTGGTGCTGGAGGCGCGGATCGGAGGTTTAGAGATGAGCCGCATCTTCATGGACGACGGCAGCGGCATCAACCTGATGTTCGCAAGTACCCTAGCGGCAATGCGGATCCCGCAGTGCAGCCTGGAACAGTCAGACACAATGTTCCACGGCATCGTCCCAGGAAAAGGCATATTCCCCCTGGGCAAAATATAGCTCGACGTCATCTTCGGCAAGCCGGACAACTTCCGACTCGAGCAAATTGAATTCGAAGTGGTGGACTGGCCATCACAATACCACGCCATCCTCGGGCGTGTAGCATTCGCAAGGTTCTTGGCTGTCCCACACTACGCATACCTGCTACTCAAGATGCCAGGACCAAAGGGCGTCATCACAATCCATGGGAGCTTCACCCGATCGGACCAATGCGACATGGATTTCAATAGAATCTCCCAATCATTCGGCATGCAGGAGGAGCTCGTAAGGCTCCGCGAGGTGACGGACAATGGGGCACCCCCGGTCGCACGACAAAACGCACCTGACATGTCCTTCGACTCCACCGTCAACACAAAGAAGGTGTAGGTCCATCCAACGGATGCCTCCAAGACGGCGCTGATCGCCAACGACCTCAGCCCCGCATAGGAAAGCGCGCTCGTCGAATTCCTCCGTGAGCGCTGGGAAATCTTTGCCTGGTGTCCTATGGACATGCCAGGAGTTCCCAGGGAATTCGCCGAGCACGCACTCAACGTATTTCCAGACACCAAGCCCGTCAAGCAGTCCATCCGGAGACAGTTCGAGCCTCAGGCCGAAGCCATCGAGAAGAAAATAAACAGGCTACTCGCCGCAGACTTCATCAGGGAGATCAAGGAAAGTGAGTGGCTCGCAAATACAGTGATGGTTCCCAAGAAAGACACGGATATCCTGCGGATGTGCGTGGACTTCATGTCGCTGAACAAGCACTTCCCAAAGGACCACTTCCCTCTTCCTCGAATCGACCAGATCATCGATTCGACCGCAGGATGTGAGAAACTCTCCTTCCTCGACGCCTACTCAGGCTACAAATAGATTCAACTCAAGGTCGAAGATCAAGAGAAAACGGTGTTTATTACACTGTTCGGAGTGTTCTGCTACAACACAATGCCCTTCGGGCTAAAGAACGCAGGTGCCACGTACCAGCGATGCATGCAGGCATGCCTCAAGGACCAGATCGGTCGCAACGTCCAAGTCTATGTCGACGACATAGTCATCAAAACCAGGGAGGCAAGAACGCTCATCGACGATCTCCGCGAGACGTTCAATAACCTTGATCATTACAGGATCAGGGTCAACCCCGAAAAGTGCGTCTTCGACGTCCCATTGGGCCAGCTACTTGGGTACTTCATCTCTCAGCGAGGGATCGAGGCAAACCCGAAGAAAATTAGGGCCATCATGGCAATGGAGAAGCCGAAAAACCTCAAGGGTGTCCAGCAGCTCGCAGGACGAATAGCGGCATTGAGCAGATTCATCAGCCGCATGGGCGAGAAGGCCCTGCCATTCTACCAGCTGCTACGCAAGGCAGATAAATTCGAGTGGACGCCCGAAGCCGACGATGCGTTCGAAAGCCTCAAACGGCTACTCTCCACCTCGCCCGTTTTGGTCACGCCAAAGGAGCGCGAGCCTATGCTGCTGTACATAGCAGCCACACACCAGGTGGTCAGCACCGTGCTAGTGGTCGAACGACCCGAACAAGGCAAAACCCATGGGGTCCAACGCCCAATCTACTACCTCAGCGAGGTACTGATGCCAACAAAACAGAGGTACCCTCACTACCAGAAACTCTCCTACGGCGTGTTCATGACGGCTCGACGGCTGAGCCATTACTTCCAGGAGCACCAGGTGATGGTCGTCAACGAAGCACCCCTGAACAGCATCCTGAATAACCCAGAGGCCACAGGACGCGTGGCCCTGTGGGGCATCGAGCTGTCACCCCTGGACATCGTCTACGAGAAGCGACTCGCAATCAAGTCTCAAGTCCTCCCGGACTTCCTTGTACATTGGATGGAGCTACAGCTGTCAGACACCCCAGACATGTCGCAGTCATGGACGATGCACTTCGACGGCTCCAAGCGTGAAGATGGAGTAGGAGCCGGGGTCATACTGACCTCCCCGCAGGGCGAACAGATGAAGTACGTCCTTCGGATGAAATTCCGAGCTTCCAACAACGAGGCCGAATACGAAGCCCTCATCCACGGCATGAGGATGGCAAAGATCTGCGGCGCAACGCGCCTGGTCATCTACGGTGACTCCAACCTCGTCGTCCAGCAGACGATGAACGAGTGCGACACACACGCCGAAAACATGATGGTGTACCGCGCACTCTACAATGCACTCGAAGGAGAATTCGACGGCTGCGAGCTTCGGCACGTTGGAAGAGAAAGCAATGAGGAAGCCGACAAACTCGCCAACATCGGCTCCACCTGCGCAAAGGTGCCACCGGATGTGTTCCTCGAACAAATCTGCGTGCCATCCATCAAGCAGAAATTCCCCAAGGGATCACCCGAAGAAGCAGAACACTCGGGGGCTACGCTGCCCGAAGGACACGAAGGACCCGCGAAACTGGACAAAGAGGTCGCTATGGTCAACCTGATGCAGGTCCTGGCAGTCGAAGAAACTTGGACGCAACCGTACCTCCAGTTCCTGGTAAACGGAGAACTGCCTGACAGCCCGACGGATGCCCGGCGCATATCTCGTCGGTCAAAAGCTTTCACCATCATCAATGGCAAGCTGTACAAGCGCAGTATTACGGGTGTACTACAAAGGTGCGTCACCATCGGTGACGGGAAAACCATCCTCCAAGACACCCACGAGGGCATCTGCGGCCATCACGCGGGCAGCCGCTCCCTTGTCGCCAAAGCTCTACGAGCTGGATTCTACTGGCCAACGGCCATGAGTGATGCAAAGGACATTGTCCGAAGATGCAACGGGTGCCAAAGGTTCGCCGACAAACCGCACGCACCCGAGTCAGAACTCAGACCCATACCTATAGCCTGGCCTTTTGCTCAATGGGGACTCGACATGATCGGCAAACTGCCAAAGTCCTTGAAAGGGGGGCACGTTTACCTCCTGGTCGCAGTCGATAAATTCACCAAGTGGGTCGAAGCCATGCCGGTTACCAACCAAAAGGGCAAGACCGCCGTCAAGTTCTTTGAATCCATTGTCTACAGGTTCGGCGTAACGCACAGCATCATCACCGATAATGGATCGAACTTCATCTCCAAAGAATTCCAAGACTTCTGCGAAGGCCTAGGAATCAACATCACATACGCCTCCGTGGCTCACCCGCAAACGAATGGGCAGGTCGAAAAGGCCAACGGCCTAATCGGCGCTGGCATCAAGAAGTTGTAGGGTTTCGTAGCATGGAAAACAAAAAATTTCTATCGCATACAAACAAACAAGCCAAGATCTATCTACTAGATTGTAGCAACGAGTCGATGGAATAACTTACCCTCGAAGATTCCAAAGTGTTTAACGAGAGCGGATTCTCGTGGGTGATGTAGTCGTACTCTTTCCGATCTCAAGATCGCGTAGACGATCCTTCCAGCGCTGCGTTCCGGCAGTGCTCCCGCAGTCGGTCACACGTTCGGTACTCGACGAAGACCTTCCTCTCCCTTGTTCCAGCAGGCAGCGGAGGTTGTAGCACTCTCCTCGCGATTCCGGCAGCACAACGGCGTGGTACCGGAAGTAGAGGGGAGATCTCGCAGGGCTTCTCCTTAAGCCGGAGCGAGTATGGTGGAGTATGAGAGATCTCCTCGGTGTTCTAGGGTTTAGACACACCAAGGAGGAGGTGCTAGAGCCGGCGGCTAGGGTTCCGGGGACCCCCAAGTCGGCGGCTAGGGCAAAACCCTAGGGGGCGGCGGCGGCTATGGTGGGCTGCAGCTTCTAGGGTTTGAGGTGAGGGACTTGTGTGTGCTAGGAGGGAGCCCTGCCCCTCCTTATATAGGTGGAGGGGCCGGCGGCCAAGGGGAGGGAGTGGAGTCCCTCCCCAACTCGGCTTGGGTGGTGCGCCGGCTTGGGGAGGAGGACTCCCTCCCCAACTCGGTTTCACCTCCTCCTCCTCTTTTCCACTTTCCAAATTTAGCCGTTTGACTTTTCAATTTAGCTATTTGACTTTTCAAACTAGGATTTGAATTAATCCTTGATTTGGAACAGCGATGACACTTAGTACATGATGCAATCATACCAACTTGATACAACACATCCATGTACCCTTCCCCTCCGGAGTGCCGGACATTCCGGAACATTCTAGAACATTCCCGATGAAAACACCGGAATCATTACCCAACTCCGAAACGGGACTTTCCTTATATGAATCTTATTCTCCGGACCATTCCGGATCTCCTCGTGATATCCCAGATCCCATCCGAGACTCCGAACAACATTCGGTCTCTTTCTCATCATTCCATAACTACTCAAACAACATCGAATCCTTAAGTGTGTCTCCCTACGGTTCGTGAATTATGCGGACATGACCGAGACACTTCTCCGATCAATAACCAATAGAGGAATCTGGAAATTCATATGGCTCCCACATATTTCTACGATTACTTTGCGATCGAATCAACCACTTACATACGATATCAATTTCCCTTTGTCTCACGATATGTTACTTATCCGAGGTTATGATCGTCGGTATCTCTGCATACCTAGTTCAACCTCGTTACCGACAAGTACTCTTTTCTCGTTCCCGTGATATGTGATCCCTTGTGATCCAGTCACATGCTTGCAAGCTAATTGGATGACATTTCACCGAGAGGGCCCAGAGTATATCTATCCGTCATATGGATGGACAAATCCCACTCTTGATCCATGTGTTTCAACCAATACTTTCCGAACACTCAATGTCACCTTTATAGCCACCCAGTTACGGTGTGGTGTTTGATGTCATCAAAGCATCCATCCAGTAAAGGTGATATGCATGATCTCATGGTCGAAGGAATTAGATAACTATGTATCAGAAAGCATATAGCAATTGAACTATTAAAATGACTTGATCTTTATGCTACGCTTATCTATAGGAGTATGTCCATCATATCATTCTCCTAACAATATGATCTTGTTGTTAATAACATCTCAATGTTCATGATAGGGAAACCACAATCATCTATTAACCAACAAGCTAGTATTATATAGAGGCTTTACTAGGGACTTCAAATTAAGTTTACAAATCACACAAGTATTAATGTTTCCTTGTTAATACTATTATAGCATGAATGTAAACATCTATCATAAACACAAAGATATAATAATAACCACATTTATTATTGCCTCTAGGGCATATCTCCAACAGTCTCCCACTTGCACTAGAGTCATCTAATCTAGATTACATGGTAATATACCGAACACCCATGGCAGTTTGGTGCTAGTCATGTTTTGCCCTCGGGAGAGGTTTAGTCAACGGATCCGCCACATTCAGATCTGTGTGTACTTTGCAAATCTTTATATCCCCATCTTGGATATGTTCGCGAATAGCGTGAAAATGTAGCTTGATGTGCTTCAGCTTCTTGTGTGACCTTGGTTCTTGCGCATTGGCTATGGCGCCCATGTTATCACAGTAGATAGACATTGGGTCCAGCGCACTAGGAACCACACCCAGCTCTGTAATGAACTCTTTCATCCATATCGCTTCTTGTGAAGCCTCCGAAGCAGCCATGTATTCCGATTCAGTTGAAGATCTCGTCACAACGCTTTGCTTTGCACTCCTCCAGCTAACTGCTGCACCATTCAAAATAAATACGTATCCAGATTGTGATTTAGAATCATCCGGATCGGTGTTCCAACTAGCATCGGTGTAACCATTAACAACGAGTTGTTCATCACCTCCATAAGAAAGAACCATATCCTTAGTTCTTCTCAAGTACTTAAGGATGTTTTTGACCGCTGTCTAATGATCCACTCCTGGATCACTTTGATATCTGCTAGTTAAACTAATAGCATATGCAATGTCGGGTCTAGTACATAGCATGGCATACATTAGAGATCCTATGGCTGAGGCATAGGGAGTCTTACTCATCCTTTCTCTATCTTCCGCCGATGTCGGACTTTGAGTTTTACTCAAGGTCGTATTGGGCAACATGGGCAAGAACCCTTTCTTGCTATCTTCCATTCCAAACCTCTTTAGAACTTTGTCCAAATATGTACTCTATGACAATGATATTTGGCGTTTCGATCTATCTCTATAAATCTTTATGCCTAATATGTAAGCTGCTTCGCCAAGATCCTTCATTGAAAAACTATTATTCAAATATTCCTTGACACTATTAAGAAGGTCTACATCATTCCCAATCAACAATATGTCATCCACATACAGTATTAAGAATGCTACAGAGCTCCCACTCACTTTCTTGTAAATACAAGCTTCTCCATAAGTTTGTATAAAACCAAAACTTTTGATCACCTTATCAAAACGTTGATTCCAACTTCGGGATGCTTGCTTCAATCCATAGATGGACCGTTGAAGTTTGCATACCTTGTTAGCATCTTTAGGGTCGACAAAACCTTTGAGTTGCATCATATACAACTCTTCATCAATGTCTCCATTGAGGAATGTTGTTTTGACATCCATCTGCCATATCTCATAATCGTAATATGCAGCGATTGCTAACATAATCCTCACAGACTTTAGCTTCGCTACCGGTGAGAAAGTCTCATCGTAGTCAACTCCTTGAATTTGTCGAAACCCTTTTGCGACAAGTCGAGCTTTATAGACAGTAACATTACCATCAGCATCTGTTTTCTTCTTGAAGATCCATTTGTTCTCGACAGCCTTCCGGCCATCCGGTAAGTCCACCAAGATCCATACTTGGTTTTCGTACATGGATCCAATCTCGGATTTCATGGCTTCTTGCCATTTATTGGAATCTGGGCTCATCATTGCTTCCTCATATGTCTCGGGGTCATCGGTGTTGTCCACCAACATGACACTCATAACGGGATCATACCAATCTGGAGTGGTACGAGTTCTCGTTGACCTGCGAGGCTCTGTAGCAACTTCAACCGAAGTTTCATGATCATCATCATTAGCTTCCTCTCTTATTGGTGCAGGCACCACAGGAACTTCTTCCGGTGCCGCGCTACTCGCAATTTCGAGAGAAGGTTCGACAACCTTGTCGAGTTCTACTTTCCTTCCAGTCACTTCTTTCGATAGAAATTCCTTCTCTAGAAAGGATCCATTCTTGGCAACGAAGATTTTGCCCTCGGATCTATGATAGAAGGTATACCCAATAGTTTCCTTCGGGTATCCTATGAAGATGCATTTTTCTGCTTTGGGTTCAAGCTTGTCCGGCTGTAACTTCTTTACATAGGCTTCGCATCCCCAAACTTTAAGGAACGACAATTTAGGTTTCTTCCCAAACCATAATTCATACGGTGTCGTTTCAACGGATTTAGACGGTGCCCTATTTAAAGTGAATGCGGCTGTTTCTAATGCATAACCCCAAAATGATAGCGGTAAATCTGTAAGTGACATCATAGAACGAACCATATCTAAGAGAGTTCGATTACGACGTTCGGACACACCATTACGCTGTGGTGTTCCCGACGGTGTCAACTGCGAAAGTATTCCGCATTTCTTCAAATGCTCGCCAAACTCGTAACTTAGATATTCACCTCCACGATCAGAACGTAGAAATTTAATCTTCTTGTTACGTTGATTCTCTACCTCACTTTGAAATTCCTTAAACTTCTCGAAAGTTTCGGACTTATGTTTCATGAAATAGATATACCCATATCTACTCAAGTCATCCGTGAAGGTAAGAACATAACGATAACCACCGCGCGATGCTACACTCATTGGACCACACACATCGGTATGTATGATTTATAATAAGTCCGTAGCTCGCTCCATCATACCAGAAAATGGAGTCTTAGTCATTTTACCCATCAGACATGCTTCGCATCTATCAAGTGATTCAAAATCAAGTGATTCAAGAAGTCCATCGGAATGGAGTTTCTTCATACGTTTCACTCCAATGTGACCAAGACGACAGTGCCACATATAGGTCGAGTTATAGCTCGATTTCAAACGTTTAGCCTCAATGTTATTAATGTGTGTATTTCCACTATCGAGATTCAATAAGAATAGACCATCTATCAAAGGTGCATGTGCATAAAACATATTACTCATATAAATCGAACAACCATTATTCTCGGATTTAAACAAGTAACCGTCTCACAATAAACAAGATCCTGATATAATGTTCATGCTCAACGCAGGCACCAAATAACAATTATTTAAGTATAAAACTAATCCCGATGGTAGATGAAGGGGTAGCGTGCCGACCGCGATCACATCAACCTTTGATCCGTTTCCCACGCGCATCGTCACCTCGTTCTTCGCTAGCTTCCGTTTATTCTGCAGCACCTATTTCGAGTTACAAATATGAGCAACCGAACCAGTATCAAATACCCAGGCACTACTACGAGTACTAGTGAGATACACATCAATAACATGTATATCAGATATACCTTTCTTCTTGATGTTGCCGTTCTTCAAATCCGCCAAGTACTTTGGGCAATTCTGCTTCCAGTGACCTTCTCCCTTGCAGTAAAAGCATTCAGTATCAGGCTTAGGTCCAGCCTTGGTCTTCTTCGTCGGCGTGGTAACTTTCTTACCACCCTTCTTGAAGTGTCCCTTCTGCTTAGACTTGCCTTTCTTGAATTTGGTGGTCTTATTGACCAACAACACTTGGTGCTCTTTCTTGATCTCCACTTCTGCAGATTTTAACATAGCAAACAGTTCTGGCAAATGCTTGTTCATGTTCTGCATGTTGTAGTTCATCACAAAGTTCTTGTAACTTGGTGGTAGTGATTGGAGGACACGGTAAATCCCCAAAGCATTAGGAATCACTATACCCAAGCTTTGAAGTTTGTTTGCATGCCCAGACATCATAAGCACATGCTCACTGACGGAGCTGCCCTCTTCCATCTTGCAGTTAAAGAACTTTTCAGAAGCCTCATAGCTTTCAATTGCCGCATGAGTCTCAAAAATCAATTTGAGATCCTCGACAATATCATATGGGTCTGAATTCTCAAACCTTTTCTGAAGCTCCGATTCTAAACCATACAAGATAGCACACTGAACTATGGAGTACTGATTCTTCCGAGCGAGGTAAACATTCTTTACTTCATCGGTAGCATCAGCTGCAGGTGGGTCACCCAGCGGTGCATCCAGCACATAGGTCAAATTACCAGCTGTGAGGACAATCCTCAAATTGCGGAACCAATCCGCAAAGTTGCTTCCATTGTTTTTCAACTTTTCTTTCTCTAGGAACGCATTAAAATTGATGGTAGGGGCTGCCATTGATCTACAACATATTTGCAATAGTTTAGACTAAGTTTATGACAAATTGAGTTCAAATTAATATTAAAATTAATCTAGGTGAACTCCCACTCAAAACAATATCCCTCACATTGTTTTAGTGATCACACGAACCAAATCCACCATATTAACACCGATCATCATGAGAGTTGATATAGTTTCAATGGCGAACAATCAACATGTTCATCATATCTACTATATGATTCATGCTTTACCTTTCGGTGATCCGTGTTCCGAGACCATGTCTGTACATGCTAGGCTCGTCAAGATAAAACCTTAGTTTCCGCATGAGCAAATCTGGCTTGGTCACGTTGTATACACTTGCAGAATCTAACACACCCGATCATCACGTGGTGCTTCGAAACAACAAGCTTTAGCAACGGTGCTAACTAAGGGTGAACACTTTATGACTTGAAATTCATGTGCATGAGGGATCATCTTATAATGCTACCGTCGTCTACTAAGCAATACAAGATGCATAAAGGATTAACATCACATGCAATTCATAATATGTGATATGATATGGCCTTTCTTCTTTGTGCTTCCGATCTCCATATTCAAGCACGAACATGATCTCCATCATCACCGGTATTGCATCAAGGTCAATGACGCTTCTCCATGGTTGTCGTCCACCAGCTTCAACTATTACAACTACTTTGAATAGACACGCGGGTCTTAACAGAAATTAAAGACAACCATATGGCTCCTGCCGGTTGCCAACTTACAATAAGGATCATTACATACATCAAATATAATCACAATCATGGACATATCACATCACTGCACACCCCTGCAAAACAAAGTTAAACGCCTCTACTTTCTTTGCATGTTTTACGTGGTTTGGGGCTTTCAATAAGTGTCGTTCTAACTTACGAACATGAACCACAACATTGATACTAGTATTGTCAATCACCCGTTGTAAATTGGATCTTAACTATGCTAGGAGAAACAGGCACCCGCAAAGCCACTTATGCAATACAAGTTGCATGTCAAGCGTGGAGCAAGTCTCATGAACGATGTCATGTAAGGTTAGCCCGGGCCGCTTCATCCCAACATACCGCAAGATGCAAAGTACACAAGAAGCAATCGACAATAAAAGCATCAACGCCCACAATAACCATTGTGTTCTACTCGTGCAACAGATCTACATATAGACACGGCTCTGATACCACTGTAGGGTTTCGTAGCATGGAAAACAAAAAATTTCTATCGCATACAAACAAACAAGCCAAGATCTATCTACTAGATTGTAGCAACGAGTCGATGGAATAACTTACCCTCGAAGATTCCAAAGTGTTTAACGAGAACGGATTCTCGTGGGTGATGTAGTCGTACTCTTTCCGATCTCAAGATCGCGTAGACGATCCTTCCGGCGCTGCGTTACGGCAGCGCTCCCGCAGTCGGTCACATGTTCGGTACTCGACGAAGACCTTCCTCTCCCTTGTTCCAGCAGGCAGCGGAGGTTGTAGCACTCTCCTCGCGATTCCGGCAGCACAACGGCGTGGTACCGGAAGTAGAGGGGAGATCTCGCAGGGCTTCGCCTTAAGCCGGAGCGAGTATGGTGGAGTATGAGAGATCTCCTCGGTGTTCTAGGGTTTAGACACACCAAGGAGGAGGTGCTAGAGCCGGCGGCTAGGGTTCCGGGGACCCCCAAGTCGGCGGCTAGGGCAAAACCCTAGGGGGCGGCGGCTATGGTGGGCTGCAGCTTCTAGGGTTTGAGGTGAGGGACTTGTGTGTGCTAGGAGGGAGCCCTGCCCCTCCTTATATAGGTGGAGGGGCCGGCGGCCAAGGGGAGGGAGTGGAGTCCCTCCCCAACTCGGCTTGGGTGGTGCGCCGGCTTGGGGAGGAGGACTCCCTCCCCAACTCGGTTTCACCTCCTCCTCCTCTTTTCCACTTTCCAAATTTAGCCGTTTGACTTTTCAATTTAGCTATTTGACTTTTCAAACTAGGATTTGAATTAATCCTTGATTTGGAACAACGATGACACTTAGTACATGATGCAATCATGCCAACTTGATACAACACATCCATGTACCCTTCCCCTCCGGAGTGCCGGACATTCCGGAACATTCTAGAACATTCCCGATGAAAACACCGGAATCATTCCCCAACTCCGAAACGGGACTTTCCTTATATGAATCTTATTCTCCGGACCATTCCCGATCTCCTCGTGATATTCCGGATCCCATCCGAGACTCCGAACAACATTCGGTCTCTTTCTCATCATTCCATAACTACTCAAACAACGTCGAATCCTTAAGTGTGTCTCCCTACGGTTCGTGAATTATGCGGACATGACCGAGACACTTCTCCGATCAATAACCAATAGAGGAATCTGGAAATTCATATGGCTCCCACATATTTCTACGATTACTTTACGATCGAATGAACCACTTACATACGATATCAATTTCCCTTTGTCTCACGATATGTTACTTATCCGAGGTTATGATCGTCGGTATCTCTGCATACCTAGTTCAACCTCGTTACCGACAAGTACTCTTTTCTCGTTCCCGTGATATGTGATCCCTTGTGATCCAGTCACATGCTTGCAAGCTAATTGGATGACATTTCACCGAGAGGGCCCAGAGTATATCTATCCGTCATATGGATGGACAAATCCCACTCTTGATCCATGTGTTTCAACCAATACTTTCCGAACACTCAATGTCACCTTTATAGCCACCCAGTTACGGTGTGGTGTTTGATGTCATCAAAGCATCCATCCAGTAAAGGTGATATGCATGATCTCATGGTCGAAGGAATTAGATAACTATGTATCAGAAAGCATATAGCAATTGAACTATTAAAATGACTTGATCTTTATGCTACGCTTATCTATAGGAGTATGTCCATCATATCATTCTCCTAACAATATGATCTTGTTGTTAATAACATCTCAATGTTCATGATAGGGAAACCACAATCATCTATTAACCAACAAGCTAGTATTATATAGAGGCTTTACTAGGGACTTCAAATTAAGTTTACAAATCACACAAGTATTAATGTTTCCTTGTTAATACTATTATAGCATGAATGTAAACATTTATCATAAACACAAAGATATAATAATAACCACATTTATTATTGCCTCTAGGGCATATCTCCAACAGAAGCGCCTCATGAGCCCACTCGAACAAAAGGCCGAGGCCTGGACGGAAGAGCTACCATCCGTCCTATGGAGTTTGCGCACTATTCCAAACAGCTCCACCGGCTACACGCTGTTCTTCATGGTGCATGGAGCCAAAGCCGTGCTACCAGCCGAAGTACGCCACCAGGCCCCCCGGGTCGTCGCTTACAGCGAAGCCGAATCCACGGCTGCACTCGAAGACGTCGTCGACACACTCGACGAGGCAAGAGACGTAGCAGCAGCTCGATCAGTGGTGTACTAGCAGAGTCTCCGCAACTACCACAGCCGCCGGCTGCGCCCAAGGTCCTTCGTCGAAGGAGACCTCGTCTTGCGACTCAAGCAAGAGCGACCGAAGAAATTCGAGTCACCATGGGAAGGGCCCTGCATCATCACCGAAGTCATCCCAGGTGGCGCCTATCGCCTCAAGCACGTGGAGTCTGGAGTCGCATACTCCAACCCATGGAACATCGCACACTTGCGATGATTCTACCCCTAGCTACCTACCACTTTACTTTTAATAAGGCTCTTCAGCCAAGGCTATTCAGCCGAACAATGTACTTCCTCCATTACGATATAAATAAAGCTAAGTGTCTCGCCCCAAAATTTCATTCGCTATTTGCAACTTTACTTCATGCTACAAACGCACTCGGGGGCTCCCCCCACCTCACAATTTCATCGACTGAGAATAACACATGTACACCTGAGTAGCTGACAACATCAGGCTAACAAAAAGGACACGTACTCAAATAAAAGCACTGCATGCTCAAACAACAACAAAACCTTTATAACAAAGGGCACAACACACCCAGTCGAAATATACAAATTTTACATCTATCTCTTTTACAGGTACTACCTATTCTGAAGAATAACTTGAGCGTGCTGCTCAAACAAACCTACGACCTGCTCGGCATACTGCCTCACAGCCGCATAATGCGGGCGCATATCCCACTCGCCACCATCCGGCCTAAGAGGTGGCCCAACCGCTACAACAGACAGATCTACATTAGGACGATGCAGCCTAACAAGGGACAACGCAGCCTTCACCCCTGCGACGAGCTGCTGCCTCACCAATTCATGAACACGAGTCACGCTCCGAAATCTAGACAGAAGACCGGACAGTGTTGTTGGCACAGCATCTAGAGGAAACATCACATGCAGAACTGATGAGAGCAAAGTTTGCACTTGACGAAGCACCCGTGATACTTGGTGAACGCGAACCTGCACCGTTGCCACAGCCATCGCATGGTCGCGATCCATCCAGAAGAACCCGCCAGCTTCCATGTCCTGTTGAGTCAAACAATTGACCAAAACACAACACGCTCTTTCTCCTCCCTTGGAGCAAGGTTAGCACCTGCGATACTCGCACAAAAGTAAGGTGCAAGGCCAGCATACGCATCCGAAGAAACGAGCAGCAGCTCGAAAAAACTTACAGTTAAGCTGCTCAGACAGTCAAAGCAATTCCGCAATCATGTACTCCTCTCTGGCCGAACCGCGATCCACCTTGGACTTCCAAACGTCGGCATGGCCACGCACCCCAAGCAACTCCTTCTCGAGACTACGCACACGGTCTCGAAGGAAAGCAAGTTGCGACGAATCATCCAAGGATGGCCGCAGCCGCGTGGCAGGCGAGGCGTCAACGGGATCAGCACCCGAAGGACCCTAGACCAGCAGAAAGGCAAAAGACATGAACACTCAGACAGAGGAGAACACATCTCAACAGAATTCATTAAGTGCATAAAAGGCCACTATGTGGCACAAGGATCTGATCATCAGCATAATTACAACAAAAGAAAACTAAAAGCTATCCTACAGCTACAACACCTAAGATGTGACACCCTGAGTAGCCTCGGAGCCAGACTGCCTGGCCTTGGCTTCCCCCTGCTGCCGTAGTGCGTACTCGGCCAGCAGATCAATCAGCTTTGGCCCATATCGCTTACAGCAAGCAGAATAGGTAGCGAAGGCTACCTCAGATCCATCCGCAGTCGTCGGCATCCGGGAGGTGATCTGGGGAAGGTCCAGCTCCGCTCCAGCCGCCAAAGCCATCGCCAGCCCGACAGATCCGTCGATGCCCTTCTGCTTGCGCTTGTACGCCGCAGGCGCTTCGGCTGACAGTGCCTCCTCCAGGGCGTCAACATCATCAAGGGCCGCACCCTTGGGGACAAGCTCCCTGTAGAAGCGGCCAAGGACCTCCTTGGCCTTGGCAAGTGAGCTGACGAAGGTGCTGCAGCGATCTTCGACCGCTGCAGTAGCATCATCTAGAGCACTCCCGTGCTCCAGAGCACCGCGGTCAAACTCAATGCCCGCGGCATCTGAGACAATAAAGGGAGGCAATGAGCAACAACTCCGCAAAAGAAAGACAAGAAAATGCAAGTGAAGATACTCACCCGAAACAGCCTTGGCAGTCGCCATGAGCTGGCCAGCCACCTCTCTCTCACGCGCAGTCGCAGCAGTGGCAAGATGTTCCTCGCGGTCCGTGGCCTCCCGCTGCAGGCGCTCCTTAGCCTCGTCCGCGGTAGACAGCTCCAGCTCGAGGCGCTCCTTCGCACCAAGGGCGACCTCGGCCTTCTTGTCCGCTTGACCAAGGCTCTTTTTGAGAGCATCGATCTCACTAAGGAAGGTATTATGCTCCTCTGCATCCAAAAAATACAGGTGTCAGATAATAGGACAAGAATACACGAAGAAGCAAACATCAAAGGCATAACAGTACCTTGAAGTTGTTTGAGGCTGGCCTCCAGCACCAGGTGCTCATGCACCAGTCGTTTGGCATCTTGCACAAAAGGCTGCAGGAAGAAGACCTACTAGTCAGAAAAAGGGCTCGGGGGCTACGCCCAACAGAAAAGAACAGAAGCAAAATACACACACGAAAACGCTCGGGGGCTCCCCCCGAGACTCGAAGGAAGAACAAAACAATAAAACTCTCTTACAGATGCTCGGGGGCTCCCCCCGTGGTAGGAGACAGAAATACTTACATGATCCGATGGCGACGTCGATGGTCCGCCAGCAAAATTCTAAGGCGCAACCACCTGAACCTCCTGCGGAGGACGGTTCAGCGCAGCACCCTCAGAAGTCGCCACCGTCTGAGGAGGAGGATACACAACTTTCGACTCCCCCATCATCTCTCGAGCACCATCATTGGAGGAATCATTGGAAGAGTGCCTGCACAAGGACAAATTAGCACAAGCACAAAGTAAGCAGTGCAGGAAAAGCAGTACAGAGGAAACTTACGAGTCCAGCAAGCTCAGGTTGAAGACAGGAGGGGTCCTTCGGACCCTGTTCTCCTCTTTCTTCTCTTCCTTATTCTCTTCCTTCTTTTCTTCCTTCTTCCGCTTCGCTGGCTAGTGCGGCGCTACAGCCCGCACGGGAAGAGCAGGAATAGGAGAGGAAGAGCCTCCATGCCCGTCACTATGACGCTCAAGACACGAAGGGTTCCTCGGAGTCGGAGGAGTCGAAGCATCCGAAGACTCGCTGGAGCTCCGTGATCGTTTGCGCGTGTGGTCCTCGCTCGACTCGTTGGCATCTTCAGCCAGAGATCGCGCCGATGGTAGCTCGGACATGGAATCCACCACATCATTATCTGGAGCATCTGTATATACTTCGGGTAATGGAGGAGCCATACCCGACACTTTGAAGCTCTGCACCGAAGAAGAACAATTTGTTAGCAAACAAACACAAAACAATGCAGTCGAAAAATGGCGCTACGCGCACAGATCTACACCTGCGGAATAGGAAGCGAAGAAGAAAACGGAGGAGTCAGCGACTTCCCCGGGATTTCCTCTCCAGCCTTGAACTTCAGCAGCGTGCGAAGGGCCCTGTCGAGATCTCCCTGGGAGAATTTCTCAGCCGAAACCCTCGTCGGATCACGCCGGCCAGCATAAAGGAACATTGGGTGCGCCCTAGCCTGGAGTGGCTGCACCGGACGCTCGAGAAAGGTGTGGATGATATCCACACCGTTCACTTCCTTCTCCGGAATCAACTGGAGATCCTCCACCCGACGATAGAGAGCCTCTATCTCCGCCACCTCGCCATCCAAGATCTTGTTTTTCCAAGACCTTTTCGGCTCAATCTTTTGGGAGGGGTCGAAAGGAACAAGACCAAAATCTTTCCCAGGTACTACGGAGTCGCGGATATAAAACCATCGCCTCCGCCAGTACTGGACAGATTCGGACATGGAAAAAGAAAAGAAAAGCAGATTGGGCTTGAGGGAAATGATGCAACCCCCAATGGGATAAACACCATCCGAACCAGATTGCCTCTTCACGGAATAAAGTTTCCGGAAGAGGCCAAAGTGCGGCTCAATACCGATCCAGCACTCGCAGAAAGTGATAAAACAAGCAATGTGAAGAAGAGAATTGGGGGAAACATGGTGCAATTGGACACCGTACAGAAAAAGCAGTCCACGAAGGAAGTCGTGGACTGGGAAGGAAATTCCGCGAATGACAAAGGCAAGGAACATAACCCGATACCCAACGGGGGGACGGGGGATTACCTCATTGCCTGGGAGTTTAACGGCCTCCCTATCCTGCGGGATCAGGCCCCGCTCGCGAAGCTTGCGGAGATCACTCTCCCGTGTCTCCGATCGCTGCCAGCCACCGTCGGTGACATGGGTAGCGGTGGCACTTTTCTTCCCTCCATCGGTGCTGGTACCAACCGTAGATGACGACTTCTTCGGCTTCCCCATTGCGGTACGGCGGCGCCGGCGGCGAGAGCACGGGATGGAAGAAGGAAATGTGAAGGAATATTCCAGCGCGCAGCAAGAGCTCTCAGAACACAAGGAAGCAGTGAAAGCAAGAACAGATGCGGTGAAAACAAACTAAAGATTTCCCCAAGGATTATAACGACGAGGACGACGCACGACAGTCGTCCATCAAGAAGACCTAACGCCAACGGCAGGATCTGGCCATACACGTGTCAGCATCAGAATGAACCGTCGCTAACACGCCGTCCACTACGTGTGGAAATCGAGGCGACGCCGTAATTATCTCCACGCCGCGCGTGACCGGTCAATTCAAGGTCAGACAGTGGGACCCATGTTCGTCCAGTCAAGTCATCTCCGGCGCAGCAGACGCTTGAGGTCATCGATCGTCAGCACTGACGTCATCAAAAACTACACTAGCAACAGCTACAATTTCTTCGGCTTCAAAGCTAAGAGTACTCACTCGAATCTACGATTCGACCAAATACTCGGGGGCTACTCCTATCAGGAGCGCTGGCCGCGCACCCGAAAGATGAATAGAAGCGAACTATTACTTCGAGTCCTCCGTTGAGTCTACAACTCCACTACGGACTCGGGGGCTACTCCCATAGGGAGGACGGATTTAATCATCCGAAAATTTTTGTGTCCTACGGACTTACAACTAAACAACGTCTGAATTAAAGTCTCCGTTCGAATCTACGACTCGAACAGACACTCGGGGGCTACTCCCATAGGGAGCGCTGGTCGCGCACCCTATGAATTCTTCGACCGCGATCCTTCGGATCAGCATACAAAAACTTTTCGGCAACTCTGCCCCAACTAAATGATAAGTGAGCAACGTTCTCCTTGACCACCCAAAACACCTCCGCGGTGATAATCATTCGGATGCTGTGTCTGCGACACAAAGATAAGACCTACAGATATCATCTAATGGCCTGGCAACACACACGACTGCGCTCTGCTAGTAAAAACCCATGCTAGCAGGTGCGATGAAAAATCCCGACGGACGTGTTGGGTACATCAATTAAATTCACTGGAATTCCACTCCTGTAAGTCCTTCGCGGCCTGAGTCGAATTACGCTAGCATATGTTCCGGGTTCGAGTTGAGGGACTCCAGCCTGAAGAAGATCGTGTTGTTTCGTCCTAAGACAGTTAACTGACCCTGATCCATCGGGTGAGTCAGGCACACGCATCAACAATCCCTGCACATGAACTATTGAAATACATAGTTGCACCCGAAAGATTGCAGAGTCCTCAGCCGAATCCACGATTCGACTGAACACTCGGTGGCTACTGACATGGTTATACCCCGAGGGTACATGATCTCAGCATACCTGGCCCAGCCCCAGGAAGGCCCACGACAATTATACGCTGGCCCATGAAGATTTTCGGGTGGTCAAGGCCCATGACGCTTTCGGATCCTTGGAGAGCAAGACTAGAGTAGATAGGAAATTCAAAGGGGTAAAACCCTAGAACCTGTAACCGACTAGGTCTATGCCCGGGACCTGCCTGAGTCTATATAAAGGCTAGGAGGGCCGACCTAGATCTCCTCCTCATACTTTCGCATACACACCTCCACGCCAGATTGCATCTGCGCACCCATGTAACCTTCGGTTCCGCCATAATCAAGAGCAGACAAGCAGGAGTAGGGTTTTCCTCCGGGGGCCTGAACCTGGGTAAACCTTGTGTCCCCGTGTTTCTTGTTTGTTAACCGTTCTAGGATCTCCAGCATCCCCATCTTCTCCAAAACCCAAGTCCATAACAATGGGCATTGATGAGATCAAACCTCGTCAATAACATTTTATTTATTTCTTAAACAGAAAATAACTTTTTGTACCGAGGCTAACCTTACCCAAGGTCACAGACTGGTGGGCTAGTGGCCACATCATCAGCCACGCATGCAAAGACTAAGTCAAACTGGCAGACTAGGCAGAGGGTGATGTGAGCATGACGTCATCGGAGCTTGATCCTCTAAGATCGATGGTGGATCATGCGATTTGTTGCACGCGTGGGGCTGCGGTTAGGCTTGTTGGAAAGAGTATGATGCGAGGAGTCTAGGAGTGGTAGCGCTGCTAGCAAATGTTCGTCGGAGGATGGTCAACAATGGTGGACAACGACGGCGGTGTCGGGTGCTCATGGTGTGAACGAACTAGAGAGAAATACAGAGAGTAAAAGGTACTGGAAGAACTAGTGGCTCACCATGGTTGCAGTGGTGGTGTCGGAGAGGACTGGTGCGGTCGGAGACGAGCTCTCCGACGAGGATTCTGATGAACTTCCGCAAAGAGGAACGGCAAAATTCGCCCTGTCTAGTGCTCTCCTTGATGCAAGATTCCACCCAGAGGATCTATGGAGCACGGGGCATCTCCATGGCTACTTGGAAGAGAGTGAGGAGGTGCGTCTCGACGGCGAGGCGAGCTAGGGTTTCGGCTCTGATGAAGAAATCGAGAGAGAGAGAGAGCTTCAAAGGGGGAAATGGGGATGAGGACGAACAGACGGCGTCGTGGCGTTCTTATCCTTTCCTCCAGGAGCGGTAGCACACATCGCAGCACGGCGGTCTATCGACGGCGGAGTTTCGACCAGTGAGCTGCTTCCAGTAGGCGAGGTAGATGACGATGCAACATTTGCGAAAAAACCGTGGAACGTTTCCTCTCTTGATCCGCAATCCCCACACTGGCCCACTCGTCAGTCACTGAGTGAGATGAGCCGGGCTGGTTACTGGGCCGAGGTGGCTACTGCGGGCTGCTCGTGAGCAGTGGATAAGGAGAAGGAAGTTGGGCCATGGGCCAGATTTGATCTCTTTCTGTTTTTTCCTGGTTCTTTCTTTTATCTATATTCTGTTTTGTTTACAGATTTGAATTTGCATCTTTAATTTGAACTTTTCTAACAAACTTTATTTGTTGAATACTTGCAGCAACAATTGATATTAATTGAGATTTATTTTCTAAACCTTTATGATAAATATTTTTATATTTCTTTTATTTTCTTTATATGAACCCCTTTTAATATTTTGTCAAAGCCTTTATTATTAATTTTCTTTCCATATTAAACCATGGATTTATTAAATGATATCTCCTTATTTGTTTATAAAGCTTAATTCTAGTTAGCTCATAGTTTGGATGGAAATTTTTATATATTGATACTATATCATTATTTGATGCATGATATACAAAGGAATTTATTTGATTAATATTACTCCCATCAATTTAGGAAGTAGCAATGTATATATTCTATTATAATTAACATAGAAGTTGGGGTTTGAATTGTAAGTGCTCACCCTAGAATTTAGGGTTCTTAATATACTTATGTTATTTTGTTGATAAAAGTTTATGACTAAGCATATTGTCTTTTTTTGTGATCTTTAATGAAATCACCCTTTAAAATAGAAAGTTATTAACTGTAATGTCTGATGGAAAAGAATTGATAAAGATAACTCCTAAGCACATCTAGTTATGATAATTGGAATTGACAGAGATGTGCTTAAGTGATTTGCTATAGGAAATATTCCTATAAAGCATTGTGGAAATAAAATGATTTGTCCAACACATAAGATCGATGTTAAGCTTGATCATAGATTTAGGGTTTAGTGTTTGATGGGGATATGCCTACCGGGGTATACCCAGCAGGACGTTTCCTACTGGCCCAAGCCGTCAGCGAGTGGGCCTGCAGGACGGCGACTGGATCGAGACTTGGCGTGGACTTAGGTGACTGGAAGCTGAAGGCCCAGAAGCGTAGCTAGGCCCAGTCGGACTAGGTCATAGAACCTCTAAATCCTTAACTAATTCGGTTGTAATCTGTAAACCCTAGCGAGGAGAGCCTATATAAACCTCCCTAGGGGATGCATAGGGGGTACGTTCCATCATACACCCAAGCGACTCGCCGCCTAGTCGTCGAGCTCGCCCCTTTGTACTCTCACCATAATACAATCTAGCAGGAGTAGGTCTTTAACCTCCGGGGGGCCGAACCTGGGTAAACCCTTGTGTGTCCGCCCTCATCTCGCACCGCAGATGGCTGGCCGCCCTTTCCCCATGTTCTACTACTCGTTGCCGATTGCAGCGTCTGTCGTGGTCATTCCCACGACAGTGGCCGCCCTTGCCCCATGTTCTCGTACTCGGAGGCAGCAACTCGTTGAGAGCCAGGTCCGCACGATTCACCGCCTCGCCTCCGAGTACGACTCAGCCCGCAGCAACATGGCCGAAACCACCGTGGCCGCGGACGACGCGGCCCTCAACGATGACGCCAATTCGGCTACCCCGGCGTCACTCGTCGGATCCATCGTCGTTGTATCGCCTGTGGGCTCCATCACCCAGGTCTCCAACATCGGAGACTTCGAGGACCCCTCCATCCTTGGGATCTTCGACTTTGACTCCGGGTCGGAGAACTCCGCCGACCTCCACGACGGAACTGGTCGCCACGCCGCGACCTACATGGCGACCGGCACCGACCCACCGGAAGACCCCTTCTCCACGCTGATCCCACCAAACGCGAAGGCAACGGAGGTCGAGGAACTCCGCCTGAAGCTGGCGGAGGAAGTCCGCAAGGAGCAAGACGAGCGCGAAAAATTTCGCCTCGAGCAGGTGACAGTGCAGGAGTTGTCGCGCTATCACCAACTTCGAATCAGGTCACGCCTGAACCCTACCATCCAGGGGCGTGCCCTGAACTTCGACGACGAGAACGACCCGGCTCGCGTGGTCGAGCGCGCGATCTGCGAGAACGCGCTGCCAGGAGGAAGCGCTCGACCCCCACCAGGGGCGACGGCCAACAGCGCACCACCACCGCCCAACCACGCGCCCCCAAGGGACCAACCAAGGATCATGGTCTCCTCACGAGAACGAGACGCGAACGGCCTCCCGCTGTTTTCCACCCCAATGGACAACGTCGTCGCGAGCCGAGCTGCGGTCGACAACATCCAAGTCACCGGCGAAGGCGCCCTGCAAATCCAGTACGCCATGGCTCTACTCGCCAAAGCAGTTGAGCAACAAAACGCGGGCGCCGACTCACAGGGTCGGATGTACTCGCGATCATCAAGCAGCAGGGCGGCCTCGATCGGCCTCCCCATGGCGGCAAATACCGTCAACTGCCCACCACCCGAGCACCTGCAGCTCCAACACCGACATGCGAACGCGGCACTCTCCACCAACGTCCCACGGCCGACGAACAACTTTGTCGCCGCCAACGGGCAGCCCATCGACGCACACACCCACATCATCAACAACCAGAGCTGGTGCGCACGCCAGCCTGAAGACCTGCGGCACACCCTCACCAACCGCCGAGACGGCGAACCAAGGGGATCGCTGAGCCGAGTCAGACCCCAGTGCTTCGGACCAATGATCCGAGGCGAAAGATACCCGGCGAACTTTAAAGCGCCGAAGGAAATAGAGAAGTACGACCCCTCGTATGACCCGTCTGTGTGGCTGGACACCTACCTCATGGCGATGGGGATTGCCGGCCACACCGATCTACTCGCCGCCCGCTACCTCCCCCTGATGATGGAGGGAGCGTGCAGGCAGTGGATTAACACCCTCCCCGCGGATAGCATCGATTCCTGGAAGGAAATGCACGACGCCTTCGTCAGGCACTTCGAGGGCCCATACACCCGGGCCACCACCATCGAGGACCTGGAGCGATGCATCCAGGATCCCGCGAGTCGACCCGCAATTGGGTCCAACGGTGGCAAGATCTATGGTATAACGTGGCCGGAATCCACCCGGACACCGCGATCCACTGCTTCAAGACCTCATGCCGCTACGAGCCCCTGGTCGCCAAGCTCAAGCGAGTGTACAGAACACTCGACAACATACCGGACCTCCTAGAGATCGCAAAGATGTACGCGGAGGAGGACCCAAACCAAGAAATCGACGACAAGTCGGGAGGACATCGCCGCATGAGCGGCCACGACAACGGGAGGCGAGCCGATTTACGCTACAGCAACACTCGCCTCACCAGCAAACGCCGCGGTGATGGGCGAGTCGACTTCGTCGCCAACGCCGGATATGCGCCACGCGATCCCAAGAGCTTCCGCCGCAACAGTGGCAACTACAAGGCAAAGCCGAGGTTCGATCCCACGACCCTTCTCAACCAACCCTGTGTGTTTCATAGCAGGGAAGGAAAGCCTGCCACGCACACGACCGCCGACTGCCACTCTCTCAAGGAGATCGAGAAGGCACGACGCGCGGGAAGACCCCGACAACAACCCACCAAACGGCGGAAAGTTCGGCAGCATCGCCGGCTTGCTCCACACCTTCACAGGCTTCATCACGAAGCGCTAGAAGAAGGTTACCGCCCGCGTCGTCGCCGTCAATGAGGTGTCCCAGATAGACATCCCCAGTTCCTTAACTGGTCGGAGCAACCAATCACCTGGAGTCGCGAGGACCACTCGCCGCGGATCGAGTATCCAGGCCGAATCGCCCTAGTGGTCAAGCCCAAGGTGGGAGACTACTGGCTCCCCAAAACACTAATGGACGGCGGCAGCTCCATCAACATCATGTACCTGGACACGTTCAGGCGACTGCGGCTCCCGCAGTCGATGATCGAGACGACCTACACCACCTTCCACGACATCGTCCCCGGTCGGAAGGCGTACCCGATCGGCAAGGTGACGCTGCTAGTCACCTTTGGCACACCAGCAAACTTTCGCACCGAGCGGATCGTCTTCGAGCTAGTGCCCTTCGACAGCCCCTACCACTACGTCCTGGGGCGCCAAGAGTTCGCCAAATTCATGGCAGCACCCCACTACGCGTACAACGCGATGAAGCTACCTGGGCCGTGCGGCATCATCATTGTCCATGGCAACCCCGACATGGCCGCAGAATGCAAGGCCAAAGGGGCCAAACTCGCTGACGCCGTCATCACGGCGGAGGCCAACCACGCCGAGGAGCTCGCCAAGTATGCGAGCGGGGTCAACAGCGACGACCCCACCATACTCAAGAAGCCCAATTCGGCGGGTGGCAAATCCATCGCCTTTGAGGCAACGACACACACCCGCACCGTCGAGTTGGCCCCAGGCGACTCCAGCCACACGATGACGATCGGGACGGCAATGAGCCCAGCATAGGAAGGCGCGCTCATCGAGTTCCTCCGTGAGAACAGGGACATCTTCGCATGGAAGCCATCTGACATGCTTGGTGTCCCGAGGGAACTCGCTGAGCACAAATTCAATGCCGACCCAAAGTGTGACCTGTCAAGCAGTCGCTACGGCCCTTCAATGAAGAGCGCCGCCGAGCTATCGCCGAGGAGGTGTAGCGTCTACTCACTGCAGGCTTCATCCGGCCAATCAAGTACTCCAAGTGGATGGAAAACCCGGTCCTGGTCGAGAAGAAAAACGGGACCTGGAGAATGTGTATCGATTACACAAATTTAAACAGCGCCTGCCCGATGGAGCAATTCGTCCTCCCATGGATCGACCAAATCATCGATTCCACCGCGGGCTCGGAGGCGCTATGCTTCATCGACGCCTACTCTGGGTACAACCAGATCAAAATGGCCGCCAAGGACGAAGAGAAGACGGTGTTCATCACGCCATTCAGAGCCTTCTGCTACACTGCCATGACCTTCGTCCTCAAAAATGTCGGAGCGACCTACCAGCGGTGGATGCAGGAGTGCCTTGCGAGGCAAATTGGCCGCAATATCCATGTCTACATTGACGACATGGTGGTAAAATCCACTCGCCAGGGCGATCTACTCGCCGACCTGGCGGAAACATTCGCCAACCTGCGCAGGTACAAGATAAAGCTAAACCCAGAAAAGTGCACCTTCGGTGTACCAACTGGACAGCTACTGGGATACATCATCTCCAAGCGCGGAATCGAGGCGAACCCCGCCAAGATCAACACGATCGCTCGACTCGGCAGACCCGAGTGCCTGCGCGACGTCCAGAAGCTGGCCGGGCGAGTCGCGGCTCTCAGTCGCTTCATCCCCCGGTTAGGAGAAAAGGCGATGCCCCTTTACCGCCTAATGCGCAAGAACCCCACCTTTCAGTAGGACAAGGAGGCAGACGACGCGCTCCACGCTCTCAAGGAGCTTCTACTCGCAGCACCGCTACTCACCACCCCCGTCGACAAGGAACCCATGCTGGTCTACGTTGCGGCTTCCGAACACGTCGTCAGCACCGTAATGGTCGTCGAACGGCCAGAGGAAGGGAAGGAGCGCCCGGTGCAGCAACCCGTATACTACATCAGCGAAGTCCTCACCGAGTCGCACCAGCGCTACCCGCAGTACCAGAAATTGGTATACGCGGTCTTCAGAGCACAGCGGCGACTGCCGCACTACTTACAGGAGCACCCAATAACGGTCGTCTCCTCAGCACCGTTGCAGGACATCATCCGCAACCGCGAGGCGACCGGGCGAGTCGCCAAGTGGGCCGTCGAGATCGGCGTCCACAACATCAAGTACCAGCCGCGCAAGGCGATCAAGTCGCAGGCTCTCGCAGACTTCCTCGCCGATTGGGAGGAGGCCCAACAGCCAGAGAAGCTGCAATACCTCCATTACTGGATCCTACACTTCGACGTCTCCAAGAATGCGGACGGCGCAGGAGTGGGGATCGTGCTGACATCTCCGAAGGGCGACAAGCTCCGCTACGTCCTCTACCTCGACTTCACCCCATGCACCAACAACATGGCCGAGTACGAGGCGTTACTCCACGGCATGGGAGCAGCCAAGGAGATGAACGTCAATCGCCTGCGCTGCTATGGAGACTCCGACCTCGTTGCCAGACAAGTCGACGGCACCAACGACGCCATCTCCCCCACCATGGCAGCATACCGCCAAGCAGTGGATCAGCTGGGTGGACACTTCGCAGGCTACTCCATCGAGTGGATCGATAGGCGGAAAAATGAGGAGGCCGACGCACTCTCTCGCATCGTCTCGGCTCGACTCGCACCACCCGCTGGCGTCTTCCTCTACACCATCTCCAAACCTTCCGTCTCTCCCCCAAGGGAGATCGACATCGGAATCCCGCTGCAACCAGAAGCAGCCCTGGTCGCACTAATCGCCGAGCCAAGCGACTGGACTGCGCCATACGTCGCTTACCTGTAGGGAAGCACCCTACCCGCGGACGAAACGGAGGCCCGGATGATAGCACACCGCTGCAAGTCCTTCATCATCATCAACGGCGAGCTCCACAAGAGCAGCGTGACCGGCGTGTTCCAATGCTGCGTTCAACCCACTGAAGGACGCAAAATCCTCCAAGACATCCATTCCGGTGACTGCGGCCACCACGCCGACGCCCGCTCTCTGGTCGCAAAGGCCATGCGGCACGGCTTCTACTGGCTCAACGCACATGTAGACATTGTCTACATTGTCCAGCGGTGCGTCGGATGCCAGAAATACGCCAACCAGACTCACGTGCCGAGCTCGGCGCTCAAGACAATCCCCATCACTTGGCCGTTCGCCGTGTGGGGCAAGGACATGGTAGGCCCCTTCAAGAAGGCACCCTCTGGCTTCACCCACCTCCTAGTCGTAGTCGACAAATTCACAAAATGGGTGGAGGCCAAGCCAGTCCGCAAGTGCGACGGGAAGACCGCCACCAAGTTCCTACGCGAGCTCATCTATCGCTACGGGTTCCCAAATAGCATCATCACGGACAACGGCACCAACTTCGCCAAAGGAGCCATGGCCGAGTTCTGCGAGGAGCACCACATCCGATTCAACCTCGCCTTAGTCGCCCACCCAGAGTCCAATGGCCAGGCGGAACGCGCCAATCGAGCATCCTCCATGGCCTAAAGCCACGGCTACAAGTCCCACTCGAGCGCACCGCCTGGTGCTGGGTCGAGGAACTCCCCTCTGTCATCTGGGGCATCCGAACCTCCGTCAACAGGTCGACAGGATTCACCCCCTTCTTCATGGTTTACGGTGCCGAGGCAGTCATGCCAACCGACCTCGAGCATGACTCACCAAGGGTGGTCAACTACACGGAGGCCGCAAATGATCTCGCACGCCAAGACGGAGTCGACCAGCTCGACGAAGCACGCGACCTAGCTCGCTCCCGCACCGCCATCTACCAGCAAGGGCTCCGCCACTACCATAGCCGGCTAGTGCGGACTCGCACTTTCCAGGAAGGCGACCTAGTACTGCGCCTAATCCAGGACAAGAAAGGCATGCACAAGCTCTCACCACCTTGGGAGGGACCATTCTCCATCGGGCGAGTCCTAGGCAACGACGCCTACTACCTCACCGACGTCCAAGGGGACGGAAAACTCGACGTCAAGCGGCCATGGAATGTAAACCTCTTACGGAAGTTCTACTCTTAGAACTCCAGACATGTACCCCCTACCCGCTATGAAATAAAACAGATTGGTTACCGCAAAATTGTGTCTACTCTCCATGTCTTGTGCCACTCGCACTCGTAATAACAGCGTTACGCTATCCGCAGAAGTCAACCTTTGGCAAAGCGACCGGCACGGCCAAGTAGTGCGGTACGAGGGCACTGGCAAACCTCAGGACTCGTAACGTCCACGAAAAATGCTAACCCGGAGCCCCATTGGAGTCGCCTAGCTCGAATGGCTCCCCGAGCCAAGACAACTGCACTCGCTCCCCACAGCGACCAAGTCCTCTGCATCCTTGGCGCAGCGACTCGAACGGCCAAGTACCACGCACGGGGACTGACACCCGGTCAAATACGAGTGGCTAGGGAAAAATGCCAAGTATGAGAGCTCCCAGGACTCGCCATGCGACTGATCTTCCGGATCAGGCAGGAGTGACGCGCTTAAAATGACGCGCTTAGTCCTTAGCTACCCTAGGCCTGCGATTAGAACGGCCAAGTACCATGCTCGGGGACTCGGCAACCCGACCCTGTTTGCGCCCGGGAAAACGGTCAAGTAAAGAGCACCCATGGGAGTCGCCATGCGACTGGCTTTTCGAGCCATGGCGAGTCGACCTTAACTCACTAAAAATTCACAAAACATATAACAACGAGGTAAACCCCATAAAAAGGGCGGACGCACTCGGGGACTCGCACAATCAACATCCAAAATTGCAAAACGAATGACAAAATAACACGAGCATTCCTTTATAGCAGCACAATTTGTTCCACATACAAGGAAAGTTACATAGTTATTCCATACTAACGCCAAGCGGCAAAACACTTTTACTCCGCAAGTTTTGATGAAGACGCGCCACCGTCCCTGCGGCTGCGGATGAAGGGCACATACGGGTTCAACGGGTACGTCGTCAGCTCACCCGCCATCGCCGCACGGAATGGTTGTTCGACCTTGAAGTCCCAATGCCTCGGTTCAGGATCATTGGGGGTGACAACCGTCTCCTGATAGGGAGGAGGTCGCCCATCGCCCAAACGCGATCGGAGTATACCGTGGCTCGGTCCGTCAGCTTCAACACCTCGGCAATCTCCACCAATCCTGTCGACGAGGGGTAACCGCTCGTGACATCGTCGAGGTCGAAGTCATCTGGGAAGTGGGCGAGTCTAAGGCTGAGCGTCATCGCCACCCCATGACGGAAGGCCGACCGCGTCATGAACTCCACGACCGACGGGGCCTTCTCTAGGTAGCGCCATACCTCGACAAGGTCGCTGGGGATCACTTCCGTGGGCGATATCTCCTGAAGATATGCACGAAGGAAAGTCGTTGACAACGCGGCTGATTCGACCAGGGTGGTCACACATTGCCGCGCGTCATACGACTACGCCTCTTTCGCGTTATCAGTGATCCGGCCTGCAGCACAAAAACAAGCAGTAAGCAAAACATCGACATCACAATATAGTTAGTGCAGTCGGAAGTTGGTTGAAGGAGAGTTTACCAATTAGCGGGCCGTAGAGGTCCGTGATGAAACTTCAAAGAGAATAAAAGTCATTCTGCAACCCAGCAATGAGTGCATCAGATACTTTCCGCTCTTCAGCGGCAGAAGTAACGGCAGCCTTGGCTCATCCTTCCGCTGAACTTGCTTCCGCCCTCGCCTCCTTGAGCTCACGCTCCAGGTCGGCGACTCGTTGTTCGGCCGCGCTCAAAGAGGATTGAGCCGCCGTCAAGTCACCCACCGAGACAAGGCCTTGGCGGGCCTCCTTCACCTTGGTCGCATCTGCTTGAAGCTCATTGTTCGTCTCCTGGACAGTAACGAGCTCCTTCTCCAAGCGACACTTCGCAGCAAGCCATTCGGCTGACTCGCGCTGCAGGCCCTGCACACAAACTACAAAGTCAACAACAAATAATTCCTTAGTGCCCACCCGCTGAAACTCAGCGACTAGGCACTCAGGGACTGGATAACATAAAAACATTAAGAATCCAACCACTGAAATTCAGTGGCCAGATCCTTGGGGACTGGACATACCTGGATAGCAGCGCCTAGCATGCCATTAAACTCCATCGCATCCACCGACGCGAGCACGACCGGAGTGTGGCCACGACGCTGTTCAACCTCCACCTTGGCGGCTCCAGGAAGCTGGCTTGACGGCACCGAGGCACTCGCTGCGGCAGCCTTCGCCACGAAGCGAGGGAAAGTCGCCGCAGTGGCCGCTGCGCCACTCGGGGTCGGCTTGGCCACATCGACTGAGTCCACAAGCACCATATGCTGCGACTCGACACCCTCCTTGGCCTTCGAAGCCGCTTCTGCTGCGGTCGGAGGTTCGCTCGGAGCAACCGCCGGATCATCGGAGACCGTGACGACATCGTCGCCTTTCGCCCTTTTGATGCCTTCGGCGGGAGCAACGACCTCATCGCCCTTCCTCTTCCGCGAGGAATCTGCTGGCACCTCTATGGCGACTGGCGGAACCTTGGCCACAGAAGGATGGCCTATCTTCTTAACGCCAGTCCTGTGAAACAGCTCTATCAATAAAACTTTCTGATTGAAACGCAAAGCAAGCAGACGAGTAAAGGGCAGAGGAGCACTCACTTGGCGACTGGAAGGAATCATAGTCCGGTGCGGATGCTGGCCGGTTTCTCCAGTTTGGGCCCCAGCTTCCGAGTGAGGCCCGTCTCGAACACATTGTGTGCCCAAGACACCGACGGCTTCTTTGAAGATGAAGCCGCGGCGGGAGCCTCCGTGGCAATTACTACGGGAACTCCCCTTGGTGGCGAGGCCCCTACGGCTGGGACGGCCCCCAAGCTAGCGACTGGGGCGAATGGCGGTGGTAATGATGCCAGCGGAACCACGTCCCTTGGCGGCGGTGCCATCTGCCGCGGCCGCGTGCGTCGTTGCATCCTCAGCCGAGCTGGTGGCATCGGAGCTGCTCGCAGATCAGGGCGGGGATATCGGCTTCGCCGGCTTCGACTTCTTGTTTGGTGGAGCTTTCTTCTTCTTCGACAGCGTGGCCTCGCGATGTGAGGTGTGCTCAGGGATCTCATCGTCGTCATCATTGTGGGGTTCGAGGCTCTTGCTGGCCTCAAGTTCACGCTGGTGCTGCCCGCGAGTCTTGCTAACCGTGGGGGCAGCAACTTCCATGGGGTCGTCGTCTTCATCATCATCGTTATCGCCCCCTTCGCTCTCGGCGTTGCCCTTGGTGGGCGATGACTCGCTCCCGTCCTGGGTGGACGAGCTCGAGTTCTCATCATCTGCGGGTGGAAGCCACCCTTCCACCACTTGAAACAACTGGAACAAGAACAAACGAGGTTAGCACGACTGCAAATGCATAAACTTCGACTGCGAGTGCAAACGGAATAACAGATTAGCGTTGGAGCTGGGCACCTCGCGGTGTAAGGGGCGACACCGGCCTTCGCGTCGAGGTACACTGCCTGGGTAATCTTCTTCAGGGCCAGTGTATAATCGTTGAGTCTCCACTCAACGAGGCAGGATTTCGTCGGGTCATCCTTACCCGTATACTCGTACATGTAGTGGTCTCGGCTGGCCAGGGGCACGAGCCGCCGCCCGAACCAGCAGTTGTAGAGGTTTATGGTCTGGAGGCCTTTCTTCTTTAGGCCGCGAATGGTTTGCAACATCTCGTCAACAACCATACGCTGCTCCAGCGGGAGTTTGATGACCTGGAGCCGACGCGACTCGGGCCGGTCGTCGGAGTACCTTGGGAGCGCCACTTCGTCGCCTGGAGTCGACTTGATGACGTAGAACCAGTACTTCTTCCACTCATTCGCCGCTTTGGCGGGCAGCATCAAATCGAAGAACGATGCCTTTGACTTCAGCTGGAACGTCAGGCCGCCCACGGCTAGCATAGGGCCGCCTGTTTCTTTGCGGCTGATTCTCCCGTGGAATAGGTCTTGCCACAGGGGGAAGTAAGGCCTACAGCCCAGATAGCACTCACAGAACGCCACGAAAATGGCGAGCTGCTCGATGCTGTGCGGACCCAGATCCGATGGCTGGATTCCGTAGTAGGCGCAGAAACGCCAGAAGAAGAGGGAGGTTGGGAACCCAAGCCCCCGCTCCAGGTGGCTAGTGAAACAGATGAACTCCCCCTCGCGCGGATCCGGAGTTACTTCTCCGGCCACAGGGATGCTCCATCTACCGACACGGAGAATCCCCGCCTCCTCAAAAGATGCTAGCAGTGCCTTCGTGCACTTGGATCTACCCCATGGCTCGGTGGAGGGGGCCATCGGCTGCAGGATCATGGGAGTCGGAACTCTCTCGTTCTGGTCGCTACGCGGAATGGGGAAACAGAAATGCGCGAGATCGGAGGAAGTGAAGGAAGCGTTTTCCCCATTCGCCCTTCACTCTCCTTATATAGCGGTTGTTACCCGCTATTTTCGGGAGCCGTTACTACGTGGTAATTATGCCAATATTACCGTTGGGTTACCCAACGGCTAGTTTGACCACAATTGACGGTCCAACTTCATCTACTCGACTCGTTGCTCCCAGCGACTCGACGATTCGCCGACCCGATCACTATAACAGTGGCAAATTATTCGCCGATCCGATCACTATAACAGTGACTAAGTACTCGCTGACCCTTTCGCCGAGCTGCGACACGATTGGTCGTTGTTATTGCGACTAAAATGACTAGTTCTTTCCTTTGTTCAGGAGTCCGCCACCGATTGGACTAGGCGTCCACATTGGACCCGCATACTCCGACTGCCAGCAAACACCTGCGACAAATCAACGACGGCCTTGGGGATATGCCTACCGAGGTATACCTAGCAGGACGTTTCCTACTGGCCCAAGCCGTCAGCGAGTGGGCCTGCAGGACGGCGACTGGATCGAGACTTGGCGTGGACTCAGACGACTGGAAGATGAAGGCCCAGAAGCATAGCTAGGCCCAGTCAGACTAGGTCATAGAATCTCCAAATCCTTAACTAATTCGGTTGTAATCTGTAAACCCTGGCGAGGTGAGCCTATATAAACCTCCCTAGGGGACGCATAGGGGTACGTTCCATCATAAACCCAAGCGACTCGCCGCCTAGTCGTCGAGCTCGCCCCTTTGTACTCTCACCATAATACAATCTAGCAGGAGTAGGTCTTTACCCTCCGGGGGGCCAAACCTGGGTAAACCCTTGTGTCCCCACCCTCATCTCGCACCGCAGATGGCTGGCCGCCCTTGTCCCATGTTCTACTACACGTTGCCGATTGCAGCGTCTGCCGTGGTCATTCCCACGACAGTGTTTACCAAGAATTCCTATCTTCCATAATTCATAATCCTGGACTTCTGATTAAGGCATTCCTTTCCTAGATATTCTACTCCTCCATATCCATAATCATGTGCTAACATGATGAGCTTTACTTCACAAAAACATTCTTATCCACCTTTTATTCTTCTAAACTCATTGATGAATCCAATGAGTTTGACACTAAAGCTTTTCATGATCTTCACCTATCCAGACTTGGTTATATCAACTACTCTTCTGCTGATAACCTCCAATCCAACAAGTAGCTACTTCTAATTCCATTCCTATTCTAGTTTAAACTTAGTCATACTATCTTATATCTACTTTACTTTAGTATCTTATATTAAAGTTCAATCATGTTTTACCCATCAATGTTACTTATCCTAGATATAAGCATTCAATCTTGGTAACTAAAGCATGATCATTATAATCCTTTGATCCTTTCTGGTTTAGGTTTCTAATGAGCTAGTCAAGGCTTCATCAATACAACATTACAGTTGTATTGGAATCATTTTCTTAATATCTCTATTAGGTTAAGAGATGTTATTCTTTGACTATACATACTTGATCCCATAAGATTACTCCTATTAACTATCTTCAATATTCATCCATGTAACCCTTACCTCGGATACTCTTCTATCATTTCAGGAGTGATTTAACTCCAGCAATAATCATATTGATTTAATTCTCTTCCAATACTCCCATCCTATAGATGATATTTGAATCTAGCATTACCATATACCTTTCCTTACCTCCTTCTTTAAAGGATTTTTAAGTGAATGCTATGATAAGAACAAGAGGTAATAGATCAAGATTTAGTTGTTACATTCCTATTACTTAAGTTATATTTATAACTTGGTATTCATGAGTTGTTGTGATAAATTATTATGATATGATTCCCTAAGGATCAGATATTAATCATTAAGCAATGCATTAGGATTGAATTTGATTATATTTGATCTACCCTTAGATCAAATCATGTTCTCCCAAATAAGGTTTTAGCAAAGGTCATTCTGAATCTTATCACAGTCAACTTGATGATCTACTTTAATTCCATCAAGTTGAGAGAGGATTCAATCACTTCGACAAGTTTTATTCAAAAGCGCGAAAATTATTCGGATTTTCTATGCATGAATGTAATGCACACATCTGGGTTCAGCTTATTTCTAAGCTCTAATGTTGGGATGTTACAATATCATACCAAAATATGAATAGAACAATGCAAGCAAACATTCATATGACATGCTACAAACTATTAGCAAGCTGGAGCTAATCACAGACAAGCAAGAACTACTAAGCATCCATCAGTAACATACACCTTACATGAACAGACTAAGCATGCTCACCATGATGAGTATATGTACAAAAATGAAAACAAATAGAGTTTGTTATCAGCCTCTTACCACACCTCGAGTTGTCTTAATCTTCATTATTGCCCTTCACTTGTGTGACTTGAATAATGAGATGAAACCAAAACTCCACAGAGGACGAATGAACCCTGCAAAGAACTCACAAACCCAAAGAAGAAGAACAAATATTTTTGGTATTTTTGATTTTTTAAAGCAAGCAAACAAAGCAAAAACAAAGCAAAACAGAAGCAAAGCAAAATATTTTTGGATTTTTCTTTAAGGAAAACCAAAGATAAAAAGCAAAGAAATAAACCAAGAGAAATAACGAAAATATTTTTGGTATTTTTGTGTTTTTTGAGAAAGCAGAAACAAAAACCAAAAAGGGAAACAATGGATATACAAAGAACCGACGAACATGATATATAGATGAGTGTGATGTTGGTATACCTCCCCCCAAGCTTAGGCTTTTGTCCTAAGTGGTGCTTAATAGCGCGGGTATTAACCCCAAGTTGGTGGGTCATCATAGGAATGATCATAGTCTGGAGCTTGTGAAGAAAAAGAAGAAGACGCGCCCCAATCAAATGAGGGCTGCTGGTATGAAGACTCTCCCAAGTTGGAGGGCTGAACTGAATCATCTTTGGCATCCTCTCCAACATTCTCCTCTTACTAGGAGAGCTCCGCCACATATGTGTCCAACTCCTCCTCCGTGAGCGACCATCCTTGCCTGTTATCAAAATTAAACAAAGCAGGTGCAGGCAAATAAACTATTTCCTCAGTCCTACCCCCTCTCCAACCTCGCTGGGCAAAAGATAGTTCATACGGTAAACTTCTCACATTAGCCCTTAAAGAAAAAAACATGCTGAATCATGGATTCAAGATCAAGCCTCTCTATGGAGAACTGATAATCTAAATGGTGAGGCTCTACACCATGGAAAGCTAGCAACCTAGCAATGAGACCTCCACAAATTCCACCTTCTCGCGGTTGGTGGTGAGACGATAAGCTATCAAAGCACCCAGGTTATAAGATTTATTCCTATTCAAAGCAGCTGCGATAAAAGCTAGATCAAAGGAAGATAACTTTCTAGCAAGAACACACTTGGTAATGAAGTAGGCAAAATATCTAATGGCTGGGAACTAAATATTCTGAATTTTACAACTTTCTGTTGAGAAGTCGAAACCTTGGAAAATCTCAGCATATAAATCCATAATTGACTTGGGCCTCTCCTTGATCTTCTCACAAGATCTCCACTGAGGTACTCTAATTGCTGCACAGAAATCAGCAAAAGGCAGGTCGACAGCTATATTATATATTTTATAATGGACCATGGGGTTAGATGAAGACCAAGTAAACCAGAAGTCCTGCACAATAGCCATGGTTAGCTTAACATATTGAAGTGGTTAACCTTCAACAAAGTGTTCCAACCCTACATTGGTAATCATAGTTTGGAAATCCTGGAAGATTCCCGCAGTTCTCATAAATTCATGGCATGGATATATGGAAGGGAATACTCCTTCCTCACGATAAACTTTCATTGGCTCAGGTACCATCAAGTCATATTGATTCAGTGGGTATGCACTCATCTTGTTTTCTAAAAATTTTGGACAAACATCAAACCAAGTGATTTCCAAGTTGATAAATGATGAGAAACTACTATAGGAACTTGCTAGAGGGCTACACATGCATCAAAATGAATTCTCTAAGCATATAACAAGCATGCAAGCTCACAAAACCTGTCACCTATAGCAGAAAAATACTCAAGATACAATCTACCAATCAATAATCTAATTGGACAAGCGGAGGAGGCACATACCAAGGAGCAATCCCTCCAAAAACTAGCAACAAAGATGGGCTGAGCAAGGAGATCAAAAATCGCGAGCAAGAACAGCAGGAACTCGAGCTTGAGAAAGTTTTCCGGTGTTTTTTAGGAGAGAGAAAGAAGATGGCTGGGAGGAGGCACCTTGGAGGGACCCAGGTGGGCCACACCCCACCTAGGCGCCACCTAAGGGGTACCCGCGCCCACTAGGGGTGTGGTGTCCTAGAGTAGCCCCCTGGGTCACTCCAGGTGTCCCTCTGCCCCTTTTTCGAGGAAAAAAATATTTTGAATTTTCTGGGATTTTTCGGGAAACTTTATTTTTGGCCAATTTTCAGGGTATGAAAATTGATTTTCTCGCAGAAACAGTTTTTTTAGAAGAAGCAAAAGCAAACCAAAAACCAAACTACAGAAGTTCTAAGACACTCTAACAAGCAAACAACTAGCAAAACCAAAACTAACAAGAGAAAAGGAAAAGACTAGGAAGGAGAAAAATAAAAGAAAGCAAGAATAACCACAATGAAAACATTATTTTGTTCATTAAAATCCTTTTGTTAACAAGGTTGATCAAGTCTTGTTACCAAAACAATCTTATATGAAACAAAACTTTGTATTCCACAAGGTGATTATGTTACCTCATACATGATAGCAATGGTCCTAATCATAATAGTTTCAAAATTTCCTTGTGGAATGGGACAATATATTTCTCCAACCTTGATGCTCTCAATATTTTCAATGGAATTCAGGCAATATCTCTTAGCAACCTTCTCGGGGAAATAGACAGTATGCTCTTTGTCATTAATATTGAATGTTACTTTTCCTGGATTACAATTGATGACAGCACCTGCAGTATTAAGAAAAGGTCTCCCAAGAATAATAGACATATTATCATCTTCAGGCATTTCAAGCACAAAAAAATCAGTCAAAACCAAGCAATTATGAGCTACTTGAATAGGAACGTCCTCACATATACCAACAGGAATAGTAGTTAACTTATCAACCTTTTGCAAAGATATATCAGTTGGTATCAACTTTTCTAGCTAGAGTCTCTTGTAGAGAGAAAATGGCATAACACTACCTCTAGCTCCCAAATCACATAAAGCAGTTCTAACATAATTATTCTTAATAGAGCAAGGAATGGTTGGTATACCTGGATCACCAAGTTTCTTTGGAACCTTACCATTGAAGGAATAATTAGCAAGCAGAGTAGAAATTTCCTCATTAGGAATCTTCCTTTTATTAGAGACAATATCCTTCATATACTTTGAATAAGGAGGCATCTTAATAGCATCGGTCAAAGGAATTTACAAAAATAAAGGTTTCATCCACTCACAAAACTTGTTGTAGTGTTCTTCCTCCTTTGACTTGTGTTTCTTACCTGGAAAAGGCATAGGTTTCTGCACCCAAGGTTCTCTCTCTTTACCATGTTTATTAGCAATAAAATCTTCCTTAGTGTACCTAGTGTTCTTAGTGTGCTTCTCCGGTTTTTCCTCAACTTTCTCCTTATCAAGAGTATCATTATTATCATTACCACTCTCAATTTAAGCATCATAGACAGATATACTATTAGGATCTACAGCAGGTTCAAGTGGTTCCTCAACTACCTTATGTTTATTTTTCTTTCTATTACGAGGACTACCACTACTTTCACCTTGTTGAGAATCCTGCTCAATTCTTTTTGGGTGTCCTTCAGGATATAAAGGATCTTGAGTAGCTATACCACTCCTTGTTCTAATTCCATAAGCATGTTTATCTCCTGAGGCATTAACTAGCATATTCTTTTGTACCTTAGCAAGTTGATCAAGTTGGGTTTGAACTATTTGAAAGTGTTTACAAAGCATTTTAATATCATTAAAAGTTCTTTCCACAATATCTTTCAACTCATTGATAGCTCTAGAGTTTTCCAATAAATGATTCTGAACTTGTTTATTAAAATTACCTTGTTTAACAATAAATGTGTCAAGTTCCTCTAAGCATTGATCAGAAGGCTTACCATAGGGAATATCACCTTCATCAAAGTGGCGAGAGTGTACCTCAATAGTAGATGATTGAGGAATTGGCTTACATAATTCTTCAATAGGAGGTAGATTCTTCACATCTTCAGCTCTAATACCTTTCTCCTTAAGACATATCTTAGCTTCCTTCATCACTTCATCATTTAATGCAATTACTCCCCTCTTCTTTGGTGCTGGTGTTGGAACTGGTTTAGGCACAACTGGTTCAGGAGTAATAGGCTCGTGTGTATTTAGCTCAGTTGAAGTCCAATCATCATAATTCTTGCTTATCTTAGCCATTAATTCTTCAGCATATGTAGGAGTTCTTTTCCTGAAAACACAATCAGCAAATCTATCTAGGTATGTCCTAGAATCATCAGTTAGTCCATTATAATAAATATCAAGAAGATCATTCTTAGGCAATGGACATCCAAGATGTGCATGAATCAAGGCACAGAACCTTGTCCATGACTCAGGCAATTTATCTTCTTCTCCCTGTTTAAAATCAAAAAGTATCTGCAAAGCAGCCTGTCTAGCATTGGGAGGAAAATATTTCTGGAAGAAAGAAGCAATCAAGCAATCAGGGCTATCAATGGAACTAGGAGGTAATCTATTAAACCAATCCCTAGCTTCTCCTTTTAGTGAAAAAGGGAAGATCTTAGTAACAGTGAGCTAACAGGTGGGCTAACAAGTGAGATAACAGGTGTATCAGTGTCTTCACTAGGAGTTTCAGTATTTCCTAGACTAGCCATAGTAGCATCTAGGAAAGGACCTAATGAACCACTCGCATCAAGCACAGTAGAAGTAACATCATGAGCATCAAAAGCAGTTTCAAATTCAGTAGTAGTAGCAGTGTGTGTAGCATGAGTATGTGGTGGTGGTGTGACAATATTACTTATAACAGACGGTGAATCAAGAGCAATAGAGGTGTTTAGGATTGTACCTCTTCTTGTAGTGGATGGTAAAATAGGAAACTTTCCATCACGATACTTACCCATGATGAAAGGAGTAGCAGTGAACAATAATAGATCCAAGTGAACTTATAAATAAATCTATGCTCCCCAGCAACGGCGCCAGAAAATAGTCTTGATGACCCACAAGTCTAGGGGATCGCAACAGTCTTCGAGGGTAGTATTACCCAATTTATTGATTCGACACAAGGGGAGCCAAAGAATACTTGCAAGCCTTAACAACTGAGTTGTCAATTCAGCTGCACATGGAAATAGTTCTTGCTCACAGAAGTTTATCAGTAGCAACAATTTTTAGTAGCAACAACAAAGCAACAGCAGCAGCAAAACAAGAGCAATAGTAACAGTAGCAGCAACAGTAGGATATGAGTGCGGTAGGCATAGGGATGGATGGACGGGAGTTTTATGGACGAGTCTAAACATGTAACTTCAAGATCTAGGGCATTGTAGATAAATAAGGACAAGCATCCAAGTACTAAACAATCATAGGCATGTGCTCCATATATAGTCATGTGTGCTCACAATGAGAACTTCCACAACATCTTTTGTCCTGCCATCCCGTGGCAGCGGGACCTCCAGGGAACTACTGGAAATTAAGGTGCTCCTTTTAATAGAGCATCGGAGCAAAGCATTAACACTCCATGAACACATGTGATCCTCACACCACAGCCATCCCCTCCGGTTGTCCCAATTTTTGTCACTTTGGGGCCTTTGGATCTGGACAATGATATGTGTACACAACTTGCAGATAAGATCACAAACAATACTATCATAATGATTCAATAATAAGTTCAGATCTGAGATCATGGCACTCAGGCCCTAGTGACAAGAATTAAGCACAACAAGTTGCAACAAATTCAAATAACACTAATAGAGATACTAGGCACTATGCCCTAACAATCTTTATTCGATTACATGATAGAACTCATCCAATCCCTACCATATCCATAGCCTACAGTGGGGGATTACTCACTCATGGATGAGGGAAACATTGATGGTTGATAGAGAGGCATTGGTGATGACGATGGAGATGATCCTCCCCAAATTCCTCGTCCCGGCAGGGTGCCAGAACGAAGTTTCTGGATCTAAATCTTGGTTTCTGATGGTGGCGGCGGAGCGGAACTCCTTCTGGTGAAATAGGATTTTTGGCATATTTTCCGGGATTTTTCCTGATAGTTGATTTTCTGCACAAAAACTAGACACCAAGCTAATTCTGCTAAAAACAGCGTCAGTCCCTGTTAGTTGTATCCAAATCACACAAGTTTAGAGGAGAAATAATAGCAAAAGTGTTTCGGAAAGTAGATACGTTTTGGACGTAGCAGGTGTCCATGCCCCCCGATAGTGCGGTGGGAGACAGGGATGGCCGAGGCGGAGGCAGTGACGGCGGATCCACGCGGTGGTGGTGGTGTTAGTGTAGGGGTTCGCAGCATAGAAAACAAAAAAATCCTACGATGGGAACAACTATTTACCAAGATCTATCTACTAGATACAAACAACGGGCGGATATACATCCGTAGAGAACATACCCTTGAAGACCGACAAAGCTTAACGAGTCCAAACTCGTGGTTGATGTACATGATCTCTTGCCGATCTCAAGATCGAGAGGAAGTCCTAGCACCGCAAAACAGCAGCGCATCCGTGCTCGCACACACGTATAAGACACCGAGCAACCTCCGCCTCCTCGCTCCAGCGATGCAGCGGAAGCACAACTCTTTCTTGCCAAATAGCCACCGCGAACATGTATCTCGCTAGTCCGAGACCATGGGGGATAAATACTAGAGGGGGAGAGAGATCCTTCACGAGGAGGTGTATTTTGAGAGGATGAGAGGGGGCCTTTTATAGGGGAGAGGGGGGCACCCAAGGCGCATGGCGCCCAGCCATGGGGTTGCCACCACCTCTTCCTCATTCATGTGGGTGGACACTCCACTCACTCAAATGCCTTTCAATTTCCTCCACTCAAAAACCCACTCAAATTCCCATTAAATTTCCACCAAATTTAATGCAAACTCTCATTAAATAAAACTTCTTTTGTTTATTCAGAATTTTGTCAATTACTTTAATGACAAACATTCTCATATAACCTCTTGCTAGTATTTCATTTCACATGCAAAAACACTTTCTGCAATTTCACCTGAAAACCCGTTTCGGTATCTAGTGAAATAAATTCATGCGCTTGTTATTCTTTCCGGCATGAAACTTTTGATCTAAATGGATGTCGGTGTCTCTTAAGTGTGCCACCCTATGGTTCACGAATAATGCGTACATGATCGAGACCCTTCTCCGATCAATAATCCGAAGCGGGCTCTGGAGACCCATACTGACTCCCACACATTCAACGATGAATTTCTTGTGATCGTCGGAACCTTTTATGCTAGTATCTTAATCCTTTTGTTTCGCGATATATTACATGTCCGAGATTTGATCATCGGTATCTCCATACCTAGTTTGATCTTGTTACTGACATGCACTCTTTTCTCATTCCCGTGATATAACATTCTAGTGATCAAATCACTTGCTTGCAAGCTAATCAATGTGATATCATCGAGAGGGCCCAGAGCATATATATATCCGTCATCGGGATGAAAAAATTCCATTCTCGATCCATGGGCCTCAACATAACACTTTAGTAGTTCTGGACCCATCTTTATAATCACCCAGTTACGGTGTAACATTTGATGTTATCAAGAAACTCTTCCGTGTTAGTAATTGACATGATATCATGGTCTAAGGATTAGGATCACTTCGTAAGTTGTTATAGCAATATAAACTCAATGAATTTGATCGTAATGCTATACTTCGGATGAATGTTCATCACACCATTACACTAATGTTGTGACCTCGTTATGAACAACATCCAATGTCCATGATCAGGAAACTTTGATCATCTTGTTAATCAACGAGCTAGTTTATAAAAGAGGCATAACTAGGAACTTCCTTTTTGTTTATTAAACTCACATGTATTAAAGTTTCTGTATTAATACAATTATAGCATGCAAAATAAACATTTATCATAAATAAGGAATACGATAATAACCACTTTATTATTTCCTCTCAGGCATATTCCCTTCAGTCTCCCACTTGAACTAGAGACAATAATCTAGTTTGAAAACTTTGCGTATTGAACAATTATGGCTTTCTGGTGTTCCATATACGCAACTGCAAGTTGTTAACATAATCCACGGATCTAACACTTTCAGGTCCGTGTGTATTTGCATGTCTTTGCATCTTCATGCATCACTCATTCTCCAATGAGATGGCATTGTATAAATTTGGTCTTTCGGTGAGACCTTTAGTTCCTTGGGGTTAAATCATGTCGATACTATTGCCATACAATATATCTTTAGTGTTATCCTGTTGCGAACCACACCTTAGTTTGGTAACAAACTACTTGACACAAATACCCTCCTTTGCTGCTACTATAGCAGTCATATACTTAGCCTTTTTTGTTGTAGTATTCGTCACAATGTCTTAACTTTGGAACTCTTCCAAATCCATCATGGAAACTTTCTTTCCATTTCATTGTGCCACCCATAGTTTAATTTGAGATAAATTTAATTTGTATCTTGTGACAAAACTAGTATCAATGTAACGCTTTACAATGAACTATTTGTAATTGTTTGTCACCTCTACACAAATATATTCTTAGTTCTTCCAAAAGATCATAAGAATATCCTCACTATCGTCCAATGATCATTTTATGATTCCTTCAGTATATGCTCATAACACTTAGAGCATAGGACATATCTGGATGTGTACATATCATGGTATGATTGATCAAAACATCCTTGTGATTTCACTCATCAAGTGTCAAAGCACTTGAATCTTGTTTCACTTATCAAGTGTCGATACACTTGAATCTTGATTCAATTCCTTTCATGCGACAAGAACCATTTCTTGTCGTTTCTATATTGAACACCTTCAATATCTCATATATGTATGTTTGGCACAACCATATTAGCCTCACAGTCTATCCACTATATACATTCATGCTAAATATTCGGGTTTTGCCTAAGTCTTTCATCGAAATGAAATTCTTAACCTTTGTCAATAAAAGATACATCATTTCCAATCAACAAGATGTCCTCCACATAATGTATTAGAAATATGTCTCAGCGCTCCCACTTAATTTCTTGCAAATGCAAGCATCTTCATCATCTTCAGATGAAAACTCATTTTTCATCACGGTGAAGATTCTAACTCCGCGATGCTTACTTCAACCATTGAAGTTTGCATGCCCTTTTAGCATCCTTTGAATTAACAAAACCCTTTGGATCGTGTCATGCACACGTCCTAGGTAACCATTCTTTTAGAATAATTGTGTTTTGTTTATTCATCTACCATATACCAAATTATATATAGTGGTTGCTACTTTAATCCGTCCAGACTAAATATTGCTATGAAAGATCAAATCTTGTCATAGTCAACTCCCTGAACATTTGTCGTAAAATACTTTACGATATGTCAACTATTTCATAGATGTGAAACATCCATGTCTGTTTCTTTATAGATCCAAATACGACCGATAGGTTTTTACACCTTTCCGGAGGGTCTTCCAAGTTCAAAACTTGATTTATCGTGTATGGAACTATCACGGATTTTATGGCTTCAAGACATTTGACGGAGTTAGGGCCCATCATCGCTTCTTTGCATGTAGTCGGTTTATCATTGTCAAACTGATTTACTCTCAAATCTCAGCATTTGATTGTTTATCCGACCTACTTGGTTCAATAGGAACTTAGATCTCCGTGACCACAACCTTTGAGGCACGTGAGCCATGAGCATTCTGGCTGCCTCCGGAACTTTTTCCGGCGCTATGCAACTCAGCACATATAGCTAAGGTTCATTAACCTTATTAAAGTTCTATTGTCCTCCCACTTAACCTTGTATGAAAAAACTTCTTTTTCAAGAAACTTTACGTTTCAAGCGACAAACCCTTTTGTCCTTGGTGTTATGGAGGAATACCCAATGGTTATTCGAAATAACCTACAAAGACATGCTCATCCGACTTTGGTTGTAAACATCTTACTTATGCTTAGCATACCAAAATTTAAGAAAGGATAAACTTGGGTTTTACCCCAAACCATAACTCATATGGTGTCATTTCAACGAATCAAGATGGAGCTCTTTTCAGTGTAAAAGCGGTAGTCTCCAAAGTTTTAATCTTTTAAAACATAATGGCAGTTTTATAAATAACACCTTTGATCCAACCATGTCAAACAAGGTTTCATTACAAATCTCAAACACTACATACTCCTATGGTGTTTCGGGAGATGTAAATCTAGGTGTTTTGCTAAACTTGCAACTCAAATAAATCCCTTTACGATAAAATCATAATTCATTTATTTTCTTGTTACACTTGTAACACAAATAAATCCCTTATGATAAAATCATAAACTATTTATTTTCTTGTTACAATGATTTTCACTTCATCTTGAAAGTCTTTGAACGTTTTCAAATATTTCATACTTCTTTCTCGTTAAGTGAATATTCACTCAAATTTCCGGAGAAAGCATATGAAGTTGAAGTCCATCGCTTACGACTACACATAATGGACTACATACATCGATATGTATAAATTCCAATAATTTAGTCGATCGTTCTTCTTTGGCCTTTGAACGAAGTTTTAATTATCCCGAGGAAAGTCTCACAAGCATGACTTGATCAAATCAAAGACTCCAAAAATCCATGAATATGAAGATTCTTCATGTTTTCTTTCCAATATAATTTAAATGGAGATGTCACTTTGTAAGTGATCTTTCAATCATTTGTCTTGCGACATTTTAGCATTAGGTTTTATGGATGTGATTTCTCTAACTAGATTTGTAAATCATCCATCTTATATGGAATACGGTAATTATTTGAACAACCTTTGTTATCATAATACCTGATTTAAATAACAATTATTAAAACAAATTTTGAAGTCAAACTTTGATGTCAACGAGAAATACAAACAACGGTTTGTTTGTTTTCAATGAACATCATCACATATTTTCTTGCTAGTTACTTAGGCCATTGTGGTTTATGAATTGCATCGTTCCGTATGAAATTTCATACCAACCAATTCGGTATCCAATACCCAATAATCACATTGTTTAACAAGCAAAGAATACAACCATAACATGTATATCATCTAGATACCTAAATTGGATATTTCCAATCTTTTCTTTTCTGCCAAATATATTTTATAGATTCTCTTTCAGCATTTACTTTTTCCTTTTAAAAGAATCTACCAACATCAAAAGTGGCACCATATACATGACACATAGTCCAAAGCGTGTATATTCAAATAATAATACCTTTGGACTTGCACTTTGAAGTAGATCACCATCATCAAAATGATTGGCATTCTTTCAAAATCCATTCTTTAGTAATCTTTTAGTGTAGTAAACACTTTACATACATCTTCTATTCATCCTTATCATGAAGACTTTCATGATCAAGCTAATGTAGCTTATAAAGACGAACCGTGAGTATAATGTTACTTTCCAAAACCCTTTTGGATGATTAGGATGTCTAGCATCTCCAACCTTTGTAAATTCTCATCCAATATGAGAACATACATTATACTCTATCATATTACAACCAAAACATTGTTTCAGATATCGTTATATCTGTCACACATGATGGTTTCTGAAACAATTCTTTCAGCTCCTAAATAAACTTGATATTAAAACAATAAAGAATCATGGAGGCAAACATGATACTTAAGATACTAACACTGGAATTATTACTCTCGATTTAATACCAATTATTAAATTTCACGGAGTCAACAGAGTTTGCTGAAAGTTTGCAATAGGACTTTAAACTTTAGATTGACACTCAACACAATACGATACCAGCTCGTAAAGTAAATATCCATAATTTTATAGTTCTATTACTTCAATTACAACTAAGCATAAGGTGGTGAACGAATGCCAATGACTACAACAAATTATGCAAATTCACTTTGATTTAATTTATGATAAATTGAGTTCTACTAATCCAAATTAGAAATGAACTCCCACTCAAAAACGACATCCCTCGTGCCTTTTTGGTGATTACATGAACCAAATCCACTACACCAAGTCCGATCATCACGTGAGTCGGTGTAGCTTCAAAGGCCAGCATCCATATGGTCATCATATCAAAACATATGACTCATGCTTAACCTTTCGGTCCGTGTTCCGAGGCCATGTCTGTACATGCTATGCTCGCCAAGTAAGAACCTTAGTATTCGCGTGTGTAACTGTCTTACACCCGAGATATGCTCGTGGATTCAAGTACACCCGATCATCACATGATGTCTTGAAGCGACGAAACATTGTCGGTGCATACTTAAGGAAGAACACATTTTTATCTTGATATCCAAATGAGGGTTCATCTTATTATGCTAATAAAACGCCAAACAAGCAATATAAGATGCAACAAACATCTCATGTTAAAAAGTGAAATGATATGGTTCTTGTACTTGATCTCCATCATGTGCATCATGGTATGATCACTATCATACCTCTATGTGTAAGGCCAAGGTCTATGGAACTTACATGTTATGTGTGTTGTAAGAGTATCGACTTATACTTCTACTTACAACATCACCATATCATGACACTAGCCCAACAACAATCTAAACTAGACGCCTCTAATTTATTCATTGCAAGTTTTACGTGGCATAAGGCTTTCGAAGATAGAACCGTTCTTACCTACGAACATGAACCACAACGAGGATACCCAAATTTTTGACAACTCGTTGCAAATTAGATATTGACTATAGTAGGAGAGACAGACACCCGCTAGCCACTTATGCAAAACTAGTTGCATGTCAAGCATGGAACAGGTCTCATGTGCGAGGACATGTAAAGTTTGTCCGGGCCACTTCATCCCACTATGCCACTAATATCCAAAGTACAACTAAGAAGCAATAAAATGATCATCATCGCCCACATACTCATATGTGTACTAGCCGTGCAAAGCATCTACGCATAGATCCGGCTCTGATACCACTATAGGGGTTCGCAGCATAGAAAACAAAAAAATTCCTATGATGGGAACAACTATGTATCAAGATCTATCTACTAGATGCAAACAACGGGAGGATATACATCCGTAGATAACATACCCTTGAAGACCGATAAATCTTAACGAGTCCAAACTCTTAGTTGATGTAGACGATCTCTTGCCGATTTCAAGATCGAGAGGAAGTCCTAGCGTCGCAAAACAGCAGCGCATCCGTGCTCGCACACACGTACAAGACACCAAGCAACCTCCGCCTCCTCGCTCCAGCGATGCAGCAGAAGCACAACTCTTTCTTGCTGAATAGCCACCGGGAACATGTATCTCGCTAGTCCGAGACCATGGGGGATAAATACTAGAGGGGAGAGAGATCCTTCACGAGGAGGTGTACTTTGAGAGGATTAGAGGGGGGGCCTTTTATAGGGGAGAGGGGGCACCCAAGGGGCATGGCGCCCAGCCATAGGGCTTCCCCCACCTCTTCCTCATTCATGTGGGCGAACACTCCACTCACTCAAATGCCTTTCAATTTCCTCCACTCAAAAACCCACTCAAATTCCCATTAAATTTCCACCAAATTTAATGCAAACTCTCATTAAATAAAAATTCTTTTATTTATTCAGAATTTTGTAAATTACTTTAATGACAAATATTCTCATATAACCCCTTGCTAGTATTTCATTTCACATGCAAAAACACTTTCTGCAATTTCACCCGAAAACCCGTTTCGGTAACTAGTGAAAAAAATTCCTGCGTTTGTTATTCTTTCCGGCATGAAACTTTTGCTCCAAATGTATGTCGGTGTCTCTTAAGTGTGCCACCCTACGGTTCGCGAAAAATGCGGACATGATCGAGACCCTTCTCCGATCAATAATCAGAAGCGAGATCTGGAGACCCATACCGACTCCCACACATTCAACGATGACTTTCTTGTGATCGTCGGAACCTTTTATTCTAGTATATTAATCCTTTTGTTTCGCGATATATTACATGTTCAAGATTCGATCATCGGTATCTCCATACCTAGTTTGATCTCGTTACTGACATGCATTCTTTTCTCGTTCCCGTGATATAACATTCTAGTGATCAAATCACTTGCTTGCAAGCTAATCAATGTGATATCACCGAGAGGGCCCAGAGCATATGTATCCGTATCGGGATGAACAAATTCCATTCTCGATCCATGGGCCTCAACATAACACTTTAGTAGTTCTGAACCCATCTTTATAATCACCCAGTTACGGTGTGACGTTTGATGTTATCAAGAAACTCTTCCGGTGTTAGTGATTGACATGATCTCATGGTCTAAGGATTAGGATCACTTCGTAAGTTGTTATAACAATATAAACTCAATGAATTTGATCGGAATGCTATACTTCGGATGAATGTTCATCACACCACTACACTAATGTTGTGACCTCGTTATTAACAACATCCAATGTCCATGATCAGGAAACTTTGATCATCTTGTTAATCAACGAGCTAGTTTATAAGAGAGGCATAACTAGGAACTTCCTTTTTGTTTATTAAACACACATGTATTAACGTTTCCATATTAATACAATTATAGCATGCAAAATAAACATTTATCATAAATAAGGAATACGATAATAACCACTTTATTATTGCCTGGAGAAGCTCTAAGGGGTGCCAGATGCGTCACAGGCGTCATCGATGTGTCGCAGGAGGAGAGGCGTATGGATCGGGAGGAGAGAGTGGAGGGTGGGGTGCGGGAGGGAGGGAGGGGTAGACACCGGTTGGGTTCTGGGGGTGATGGAGGAGGGGGATGTGAGCGCGATGGTGGCGGCGCGAGTGGTGAGGTTGTTGGAACTTGGGGGAGGCGACGATGGGGAAGGGAGGAGGCGATGTTGGAGGGCGGCTTAGATCACTGTAGAGCTTTGTTGGGAAACCCCAAGAGAAAGGTATGATGAGTACAGTAGGAAGTTTTCCCCTCAGAAAGAAACCAAGATTATCGAACCAGTAGGAGGAAGGAAACGAATCAAAGGTGTTGCTAGCAACTTGGAAACCTGCACAACACAAACTCAAGACTTTGCCCCAACGAACAGTGAGGTTGTCAATCTCACCGGTTTGCTGAAAACAAAGGATTAACCGTATGGTGTGGAAAGTAATGGTGTTTTGCAGAAAGTAAACAGTAACGGTGGAAGATGTATCAATGGTAAATATTGGACCGGGGTCCATAGTTCACTAGAGGTGTTCTCCTTAAGATAAACAACATAACATGCTGGGTAAACAAATTACAGCGGGACAATTGACAAGACAGAGCAAGGCATAACAATGCAATACTAGACATTCATGATCCTATGAGATTTGATTGGGCATTACAACAATATACATAGACCGCCATCCAACTACATCTATGACTAGTAATCCACCTTCAGGTTATCATCCGAACCCCCTCCAGCATTAAGTTGCAACCAACAGATAACTGCTTTAAGAAAGGTGTGTAAAGTAAACAATACACTTGTTTCATGAACAAGAGATCGTTGTTTTATCCCTAGTAGCAACAGCACATATACAACCTTAGAGATTTCTGTCACTTCCCCAGATTCAGTAGAGGCATGAACCCACTGTCGAGCATAAACTCCCTCTTGGAGTCACTAGCATCTACTTGGCCAGGATAGGTACTAGAAACGGAGAGCATGCAAGATCTCAAACAACACAGACATGATAGAATCGAAAAAATAGAATCATTAATCAATCTAACATAGTAATCTCAATATCCATCGGATCCCCGCAAACACAACATGCATGATTACAAATAGATGATCTTGGTCATTAACGGAGCTCATAAGATCTAAACATGGTAGCACAAAGAAGGAGAAACAACCATCTAGCTACTACATGGACCCGTAGTCCAAGGTGGAACTACTCACGCATCATACCGGAGGCTGGCATGGTGATGAAGAAGGCCTCGGGGATGATCTCTCCCCTCCGGCAGGGTGCCAGGAAGAGCTTCAGATCCCCCGGATCTAGATACAATGGTGGCGGCGGCTACGGACTGTTTCGTGGAAGATTGATCGGATACTTAGGGTTTAGGTATCAGTGGATTCTTATAGGCGAAGAGGGAGGCCGAGGGGGTGCCCGAGGCAGCTGCACCCCCCAGGCGCAACTAGGGGGTTGATGTCTACGCACTTCTATTCTTGTAGACAGTTGTTGGGCCTCCAAGTGTAGAGGTTTGTAGAACAGCAGCAAGTTTCCCTTAAGTGGATCACCCAAGGTTTATCGAACTCAGGAAGGAAGTGGTCAAAGGTATTCCCTCTCAAGCAACCCTGCAATCAAGATACAAGAAGTCTCTTGTGTCCCCAACACACCCAATACACTTGTCAGGTGTATAGGTGCACTAGTTCGGCGAAGAGATAGTGAAATACAAGTGGTAACTGTGCCAGAAAATAGCTTATGACTTGTTGTTGATGTGGGGTAACGTGTGTGAGTGAGGTAAAACCAAAGCAAGCAAACATGCAACAGATCTAGATGCAAACGGTGTTTCAATGTTTAGAAACAAGGCCTAGGGATCATACTTTCACTAGTGAACACTCTCATATAAATATCCTCTCTTCATGATACTACTCTTAACTACTCTCCGGTTGGACACTCTAATCATCGGTAGGGCTATAAGAGCACTCCTCAAAGTCCGCCTTCCCCAATCTAGATAACCCCACACTGTCACCTTGAGCGCTAGATGGTTCCAACAAACACCACAATTTCATAGAGACATCCAACTCCAAATATAACTCATAACAAATATTCAATCTAGCCAAAGTGCCACACACGGTATGCACGTTGTCACTTTCACACACGTGGGCAAAAGCATAGATCTATTAAAGCACAAAGAGTATTTATGTAGACTCAAACCTAAGTGCCACCATGGCGTGCACGCTGTCACTTTCACACACATGGGGAGAGCAGAGACCTATTAAAGCATTTGAGTAGCAAGGTAGATCTACTTGATTACAAATCTCATGATCACAATATGACCATGCATAGAGAGAGAGATGAATACATAGCTACCGGTAGAGCCCTTAGCCTCGAGTAAGAACTACTCCCTCCTCATCATGGGAATCAACAATGGTGATGAAGATGGCGATGAAGATCGATGGAGATGGCTCCGGGGGGCACTTTCCTGTCCCGACAGGGTGCCGGAACAGAGACTTTCTGTCCCCCGAATCTTCCTTGCGGTGGCGGCGGCGCTACGGAGGTTTTTCTGGAAGTATGATGGATTATTTAGGGTTTTCTCTCTGGGGGCTTCTTATAGGCGAAGGAGGCAAGGTCGATGGAGGGCCAGGGAAGCCACACCCTGCCCAGGCGCGGGCCCACCCCTAGCCGCGCCTAGGGTGAGTTTAGCCGCCCTGGTTTGCTTCTCCGTATTGTATTTTGGATTCGTTTTCCCCACGATAAAATATTGACTTTGGCTTTTGTCCCGTCCAATTCCGAGAATATTGATTTGCTTCCTTTCTGGAACCAAAAATAGAAGAAAACAGAAAACTGGCACTGTGGCAACTTGTTAATAGGTTAGTTTCAGAAAAGATATAAAAATACCTCAAAGTGTAGACAAAGCAAAGCAAAGTAGATACTAAACAATCATGGAGCATCAAAAATTATAGATACGTTTCCGACGTATCAGGGGTGTGGACCCCTCGGGGCCCTCCTCCGTTTTGTCTTCTTGATCCGTGTTTCTCATGGTAAAATATTGACTTTGGCTTTTATCCCGTCCAATTCCGAGAATATTCATTTTCTAACTTTCTAGAACCAAAAACAGAAGAAAACAAGCAACTGACACTATGACATCTTGTTAATAGGTTAGTCCTAGAAAACATATAAAAATACCTCAAAGAGAGGACAAAGCAAACCAAAATAGATACTAAACAAGCATGGAACATCAAAAATTATAGATACGTTTACGAGACATATCAAGGTGTCACAATGTTGAATGCAGGTTGTACGAGGCATCTTTCTCCTCTGGACCGAGGGTTGAAAATTCAAAAGGAGAGCATGTGGTAGGAGTATGACGGAAGAAGGAGCGACGCAGGCGGTGACGTACTACTAACCGGCAGAAAAGGGAACGCGCTCGTCTTTTTTAATATATATATATACTAGGAAACATGTCCATGCGTTGCAACGGGATAATTTTTTTATGTTGCTCATAAATCCAATCTGATTAAAGAATGACATCTTAGTGACATTTGTTGATTGACATAGCAATATATATATAATAATAATAATATAGCAGATATTTTCCTTTTTTTATCTTTTTGGCCATAGATAGTCGAAATTATTTAGAGAGAAAACTGCCCGGTTTCGGCTGCAGCTAATTATGTGTATTTTGTATGCTGAATATTAGGGAACAATAAATTATAGATTCCATGTTAATCTAAGAAAGGGAATAAGGTGCGTTTAATTGTTATAATAATGATTTCACTATTTCAACTCTGTTCGCGATCATTGAGTAAATGGTTCAATCTGGGTAAAACAGGTTTAAGTATAGGTAGTAATATGTATAAAAAGTTAAGCTATAACTACATCATTCAAAAAAGTAAATGTTTCAAACATGTTTCTTTTTTTTGAAAATTATGAAACTTGATGTTGTGTTACCGGTTGTTCTTATGTGTTGGTTTCAATTGTTTCAAACATGTATTATTGGTTTAAATTGTTTTAGACATGTTTTAGTGGTTTCAAATATTTGAAACATGTTTTACTAGTTTCAAATGAATGAAGTTGTGGTTTCGATTATTTGAAATATTTTGTTATTTTTTCAATAAAATGAAACTTGGTTCTGTGATTCCAGTTAATATTGTGTGGTGGTTCAAATTGTTTAAAATAAAGTGGTTTCAAATGTTTCTATAGTTTCTTATTTGTTTCAATTCTATCAAGTGGTGGTTTCAATTGTTTAAAACATGGTGTCATGGTTTCAATTAAATGAAACTTGGACTTGTCGTTCTGGTTGTTGTGGTGGTTTGAAGAGTTCAAAACCTGGTTTTGCTGTTTCAATAAAATGAAACTTGGTCTTCTGTCATGTGGTGATTTCAATTGTTTTAGACTAATAATAGTGGTTTCAAATATTTGAAACTTGTTTTACTAGTTTCGAATGATGGAAGTGGTGGTTTCAATTGTTTCAAACATGTCTTTCTTGTTTCAACAAAATGAAACTTGGTCTTGTGTTTTTGGTTATTGTAATATGTCGGTTTCAATTGTTTTAAACATGTATTTGTGGTTTTAAATGTTTCAGACATGGTTTAGTGGTTCCAATTGTTTGAAGAGGTGGTTTGAATTGATTGAAGTGGTGGTTTGAATAGTTCGAAACATGGTTTTGTTGTTTTAATAAAATGAAACTTGGTCTGTTGTGATGTGGTTGTTTTAGATAGGTAATAGTGGTTTCAAATGTTTTTTGTAAAATGGAACTTGGTCTTGTGTGATGTGTTGGTTTCAATTGTTTTGAACAACTATAACTGGTTTAATAAATTTGAAACATGTTTGAATGTTTCCAAATGATTGAAGTGGTGGTTTCAATTATTTCAAAAAGAGTTTTCTTGTCTCAAAAAATTCAAACTTATTCTTGTGTTTGCAAATATTCCAATGTGTTGGTTTCAATTGTTTCAAATAGGTATTTGTGGTTTCAAATATTTGAAACAGGTTTTACTGGTTTCGAATGATTGAAAAGGTGATTTCAATTGTTTCAAAACATGGCTTTCTTGTCTCAACGAAATGAAACTTGGTCTTGTGTTTCGGGTTATTGTAATGTGTTGGTTTCGATTATTTCAAACAGGTATTCGTGGTTTAAAATGTTTAAGACATATCTTACTGGTTTCAATTGTTTGAAGTGGTGGTTTCAATTGTTTGAAGTGGTGGTTTCAATTGATTGAAGTGGTGGTTTGAATAGTTCGAAACATGGTTTTGTTGTTTCAATAAAATGGAACTTGGTCTTGTGTGATGTGGTGGTTTCAATTGTTTTGGACAAGTAATAGTGGTTTCAAATATTTGAAACGTGTTTTACTAGTTTCGAATGATTGAAGTGGTGGTTTCAATTGTTTCAGACATGTCTATCTTGTTTCAACAATATGAAACTTGGTCTCTTGTTTCTGGTTATTGTAATGTGTTGATTTCAATTGTTTCAAACATGTATTTGTGGTTTCAAATATTTCATACATGTTGTAGTGGTTTCAATTGTCTAAAGAGGTGGCTTCAATTGATTGAAGTGGTGGTTTGAATAGTTTGAAACATGGTTCTGTTGTTTCAATAAAACAAAACTAGGTATTCTGTGATGTGGTGGTTACAATTGTTTTACACAGGTAATAGTGGTTTCAAATGTTTTAGTAAAATGAAACTTGGTATTGTGTGAGGTGTTAGTTTCAATTGTTTTATACAAGTATTACCGATTTCAAAAATTTGAAACATGTTTGACTCTTTCAAAATGATTGAAGTAGTGGTTTCAATCGTTTCAAAAAGATTTTTCTTGTCTATACAAATTCAAACTTATTCTTGTGTTTGCGGATATTCCAATATGTTGGTTTGAATTGTTTCAAACATGTATTTGTGGTTTCAAATATTTGAAACATGTTTTACTAGTTTCGAATGATTGAAGCAATGATTTCAATTGTTTCAAACCTGGCTTTCTTGTTTCAACAAAATGAAACTTGGTCTTTTGTTTCCGGTTATTCTAATGTGTTGGTTCCAATTGTTTTAAACAGATATTTGTGGTTTCAAATGTTTTAAACATGTTTTAGTTGTTTCAATTGTTTGAAGTGGTGGTTTCAAATTATTGAAGTGGTGGTTTGAATAGTTCAAAACATGGTTTTGTTGTTTCAATCAAATGAAACTTGGTCTTGTCTCATGTGGTGATTTCATTTGTTTTAGACTAATAATGGTGGTTTCAAATATTTGAAACGTGTTTTACCGGTTTCAAATATTTGAAACGTGTTTTACCGGTTTCAAATGATTGAAGTGGTGGTTTCAATTGTTTCAAACACGTCTTGTTTCAACAAAATGAAACTTGGTCTTGTGTTTCTGGCTATTGTAATATGTGTTGGTTTCAATTGTTTGAAACAGGTATTTGTGGTTTCAAATATTTCATACATGGTTTAGTGGTTCCAATTGTTTGAAGAGGTGGTTTCAATCGATTGAAGTGGTGGTTTGAATAATTCAAAACACGGTTTTATTGTTTCAATAAAATGAAACTTGGTCTTTTGTGATGTGGTTGTTTCAATTTGATGCTTGATGGGCAAGCTGAACTACATCTGCCATTGATGGAGAAGACTGTACAAGAGATGCTACTCCATCCACGGTGGGGAGAGAGCAATTTACTGGAGGGAGGGCACTGATTGATGTTGAGGTCTCAGCCACTAGAACTTTATTGCATGTGACAGATGGACAAGCCTGTTCTTCGCGGGTATCCGATACAAATTTGGGTGAAGTTTCTGGGCCAACTTCTGTTTCATCACGTTGTTGAACCTGTTCTTAAACCTCACTAACTGGATTAGAACGTGGAGATTCTGCGAAAGCTGGAGCATTGGATTCTGGATAGTTCTCATGTATAACATCTGGGTCAGGGGATGCGGCAGACAAATTATGATTGGAAACAGTTTGGGATGGAATAGTTGATTCACATTGCGGCCTAGGGATATTGGTATTGACTGCCGAGTATTATTGCCATCTATTTGTGTCACAGATGGAGGAGATTGAACATGAGCATGGTTGTCCAGCAGGGAGGACATATCAGCCATTTTCTTCTTATCAAGCTCTACTAGCTTTGATTGGAGACGGTTTTGGTAGTACTTTATCATACTCCGTCTCTCGACATTGTATTGATTCTCGAGAGATTGAAGATTCATTAAGAGAAACCGCAACACAAATATGCGTAATCATTAGAACTTGGGAGAAAACATAATGTCTGCAAGGTTGCTAATGTGAGTATTTAATTGATAACTACAATGGAGAAGTTTGGTACGTTCTGATTTTCTGAAACAGAAGGATTAGGTGGCACAATTGTAGCTGGCTGCGCGCAATAATGTTGCGATGAAACATGATGTAAGGGGCTCTAGGGAAGGGAAGGGCTGATCCATTGTCAGAACTATTTTCCTCATGGACATTGGCGATCCCCTACAGGATGTAAAAACACTAATGATATAGGTTGAAGATTTCGTAATATTGCTATAAAAATAGAAAAGGCGGAATTATATACTCCCTCCGATCCATATTAATTGACTTGGATTTGTCAAAATTTAGATAAATCTAGACACTATTTAGTATATAGATTCATCCAAAATTTGATAAATCCAAGTCAATTAATATGGTTCGAAGGGAGTAGTAAAGTTGAGTTAAAAGAATTCTGTACCAATAGCTTCCCACATCCAGGATTCGTTCTTTTGGATATGGGCATGGCGTCCAGTTTTTCTGGTTGATTCAGTATTTCAGTGGTGATGAAACAAATTGCAGGCGAATCTTCATGAACTTTTATTGATGATGAATTGGCGATGTACAAGTACATTAACTGGAGCACATGAATGGTGTTGATGTTATAAGACGAGTTGTGCATCCATATATACATATCCTAAACCGACAAGTTTCTTCTTTTTGTGAGAATTTTGGGCAGCCCTAAGGATTTATGTGGAGCTGACACGTGTTGCATTGTTTAGTTTGTACAACTTTGTGTATGTTTTTGGATGTCATGTACTGTTTTGCTGTGTGCATGCACATGACGGTGATGTGTTCCGTGGATCCCATATGTGATCGTCTTGTATATTCTTTTGTTTTTTTTTCTTGGTGCATCTAGATATGGCTGCCCCTGCTCCGCTTCCGTGTTGCCGTTGAAGCATGCGTTTTGTTTTCTTTCCATCATTACTATTTTAACTATATGTATATTAGGTATGGCACGTAGCATGTTTCTTCAGGTTTCTAGAGAGAACGTCAACCGCCTCGCGTCCTCTTTTATTCCTCTCTCTCGTCGCCGCCCGAATGGAGCTGGCATGGGTGCGGGGTGGCCAGGGACGGCGCAGGGGGATGATGCGCAGAGGAGACCGGCGCGGGCGCAGCCCGAAGGACGCGCCGGCATGGAGAGGCGCAGCCTCGCGGCGGCGCGCACGCGGCCGGGCGGAGGAAGCGCTGGCGGTGCCCGGGGGTATGGAGGAAGCGCGCCGAGGAGAGGAGGCATAGCGCGGCTGGAAGAGGAGAAGGCCAGAGCGGCACGCGCGGGCGGCCGAGCCCGCCAGCGAGGAGACGCGGGCGCGGCCAGGGGAGCTCGAGCAGACGACGCGTGACGCGGATGCGGAGGCCGGGCGGCGCGCGGCCGAGCGCAGAGGGCTCGGGCGGAGGCGCCGGCGACGACGAGATGCGGCCGCGCCGGCGGTTGAAGAGGAGGTCGGCGCGCCTCAGCGTGGTTGAGGGCTCGGTGACTTGCTCCCATCCCGGCCGCCCGCAAAGAGCCTCATGGCCCAGATCGGGTTCGTTCGCCCGCTCACCTCCAGCGCCATACACCACCCCACGCCCGAGCATCCTTCTCTATCCCCTCACAATCCTGATGGTGGCAACGAGACGCGGCTGGGAGCGGGGAGAAGAGATGGTGGAGGCGGCACGGTGCGGCGGCGTTCCGGGTGCGGGAGGGGTGGGAGTGGAGATCGCCACCGCCGTGGAGGTGATCAACGACCTGGGATTCAACACACACCTTCCTCGGCGTCACTGGCCTCGTCGTCCCTGCCTTTCGCGTCGTCAGGGCTAGCCCGGTGAGTCACCCCCACTCCAATCCTTCTGCCTTGCCTCCTTCCACCTTGGTTTACCTCGATCTGGTGGTGCTCGCAGATCCTCGGCTTCTTCCGCGCCGGCGTCGTCCACACGGTTCTAAATTTTACGTTGTAATCCATCTACAAAGATGATTCAATCAGCGTCTCTGACCCTTCCTCTCCAGCCTTTGAACCTCCCCGCCCCAAGCACATTGCAATCCATGTTGGCTGATGCAGTTGAGGAGGTGCTTTCAATCTCTTCAACTTTCATGTCCGGACCACAATGCAATCAGTGATGGACGATGCAAGTGGAGAAGGATGTGCATCAACAGCAGTTTCAATCAAATCGGGCAGCCGCCATTGTTGTGGAGGCTGTAGAGTGGATGAACTACGGCAGATTGATGGGGGCGCGCTTTACCTGCCTTAGATTGTTGGAGTTCGTTGCCTGCCAATTCTATGCTTAAATTGCAGGCCAGTACCCATCTTCCTTAGTCTCTGCTCTATGTTGCATCTTGTTCGATTCATCATAGATCCACAATAGATTGAATTAGTCTAGGTATGATTGGCATTGTAGATGTTCACCTGTGCACACTTCTCATGAACGTTTTCTAAAAGGATTATTAGGATCCGAATATCTATAAAGAAAAAATAAATATGAGGCAAAGTAGGCTACTCTACAATGTCTCAAAAAATCAAAATTGGCCAGAACATAGTATTTTATTCGTTTCAAGGGAATTTTTTTAAGATCGTCATCGAAGTTCATGCAATCTTGAAGATGCTAGATGTTGAAGGCTAGCACAGAAGGAATACGAATTGATCCACCCTCAAAAAGGAGGATTTTTAATGTTGTTCTAAAGATTACTATCATTACATAGGTTAGTATATTATTCATTTAGCTTACGATAGTTAAGTGGTGTTCTTTAATTCTTCTTCACATGGCTGTAGGCTGGCAAAACAGAGAATCAGAGACCATCTATTCTGGGATTGTAAATTTGCAACAGCAGGCTAGACATTCACTTAGAGTGCATGGACAAACTGAATCCATTGAGAATTTCATTGAATCCACTGGGCAGGAGCTCCAACAGCCCATTACTAGGTGTAAGCTTCATGAACTTATTTTATTGGTTATGGATTGTGTCCCTCACTCTGATTTTTTTCTCATAGCAGCATGTAGTCGAATTGAGACATGGCATTGTATGTTCAGCCAGATATGAGGGAGATGAATTTCTGCAGGTTGTTACATGTCAGGTGTTTGACAAATTAACTCTAGGCCTCCAGGTGCCATTGTATGGTTTTAAGTTGAACTTCTCTTGACCTGCGTGGGTAAGCTAATGAATTCCAGGCATATACAGTATACTATTATGCTTATTGGTGTATAGTTTCTATTAACCGAAGCTATTTGTTAATCAAGACAGAAGGTGCACGTGCTCTAACAGATGACCGAAACCAGTACAGGTAAATTCCATTATACACGTGCCAAGACCGATATTGGTACTGTTGCATTGTTATACTGTGTTTTTCTTTCTTGCAAACAAGGTATATGCATCAGACTTTATAATCTGAAGACCATGTGGTAATGTTCTCCCTCGCTTGTAGGCCTCCCAAAATTAGACACACGTCTTGGAAAACAATTCCTCTTCATCTTTCGAATTAGAACAGAATTGTAAGCTTCCTGAGATGTGCTTATTAGAACTTTGTTTTCAGACTGACTAAGTTCCTTACATGTACTTTCTCTATACTAAGATTTTTGTTGTCATCTCTCCTCGGGAATTATGGGGTGAGATCGTATAGGTCAAAGAATCTTTGATCAAATCCTGATATGTTGTGTGTTCTAGGATTATGGATTTCTTATAATTTGTTGACCTAAAAATACAATATTCTTTCACCGAAAAATACAAATTTGCACTAAATCGGCGAAACTTATTATCGATCGGAGGGAGTATATGTTTTGGTCCATAGTTTTCTGAAACAACTTTGGTAGCTGAAACTTTTTGTCTTCTCTACTTGGATTCTTTTGTTTGGAATGCCTACAAGTCAATTTTTCATATGCGAAGCATATGTCCTATATTTACGGGATGGATTCTACGTCTATTTTTCTCCCGTATAGTATGGACATGTGGAGGCACGCTTAGCAATTCGTCCAGTTGGGGTGCATAGAGAAGATAATTGATTATTCAACACTGTTTCACCATCCATCCAATTGATGGAATAATGATATCACTAGAAGATGTTGGAGATTATAATTTAAGTATCCATCTTTTGCTCTTATCAAGGGTATCTCCTACAAAAGTTGGAATATTTTTTAGTTGCACAATATGTTTTGATTACATAGTAGTGTACATCATCAGTTCAAAACCATTCTCTTGATATTTATTTGAATTAGAAAAAAAAGTCCATTCGACAAAACCATACCAAGATGTTTCCCCATTCCTCAGCCTCTACTAGGAGAGTGTATATGAAAAATACATGCATGTAACTCTCACTGTTGAGGAACATATGCGCACATTCTTACTGCAGTTTTCACTATCCTAAGATTTGCTTGATGGAGCGCCGCTTCACGGAGTTTGGAAAGAAGGGAGTAGACCCTACTATTGTTAGAATTCTTAATTCAAGAGTTGTAGGGAGGGACTTATAAGAAAGTGAATTAATTTTAGTAGAAAACTATTCTAAGATTTGAGCTGGTGACTGGTAATTTTTACTATTTTAGATCTGTTCCCACATAGGCTCTGGTCAGAAGAAATATTCTCTATAATGAAAACTAAAACCATCTTTTTGTGCCTTCTATCTCTACATGTATGCACCTTTTACCCCAAAGACAAACACATTTAGTTTGACTATTACTATGACTATTACTATGTACCAATAATTGATAACAATGGTATATTTATGCTCTCTAATGGCATAGTGTTTGACTTCGGTTTTGTCACCAGCAGTACTGTCCGGATGCAGGTATGTTGGTGTTCAACAACACTTCTATTACTAGATGGTACATCAGCCCACCAGTCCATGAAATGGCAGAAATTCGAGAAAAGGCAATGTGTGTGTGTAAAAAACCATACACCCTAGCAAGTATTCACCTTTGTTGACTTATAAACAAGTGTTGTTGTTTCCGTTGCTATTAGGTTGATTTGAACATGTATTGCATAGAGGCTGATTCGGTGAGGTTCGGTGGTACGTATGTTCTATTTCTCCACAAAAGCCTACAAGTTCAGATTAGGTCATTGTAGTGGATGCTTATCACCTGCTTCTTTATTATTATGTGCTTATGCGACAAGTTTAGCTTCTGCTTACTTACCGTAATTATTGATTACATGTTTCAACTTAGCATTCGTAGCCATCGACTATTTTATTTGCATAAATTATTTGTTGTGTAATGTTGTGGGGTTTTGTCATCTCCTTATAGCGTGTTTCACTGAGAGAAGCCAGTAGATAATTGTTTTAAATAAAATGGTGTTTGACTCCTGGATAATGGAGGATGACCTTTGGGCTTCAGGTGGTCTTACTCAATGTTTCCAAATTCTGGCTTGACTCATATTTCTAAACAATGTACCCTACTTCATATTAGATTTGGTACACATTTACAGTGTTTTGAAACTTGAAATTGAATTTCCATTGGTATTTAGCTTTGAACGGCAATTGCTTATGAACCTGAAACTAGACCTACCTCTCATTCATGCATGTAAATGCCATTTTCCCCTATTCTGCCTACAATAGTGCTTGCCATGTACTGTTAGGTCCCTTTTCCATGTACGATGTAACTCAATTGTGCGTCTGCTAAGTGTTCTTTCTTGGACTACTTTCAGGAATGATATACAAGGAGTAAACTGAACAATTACAGCAACCTTCAACATGGACTCTGGACACACCAGAAGACTTAGTTCGTCAAAGCTTGGAAGCCACCTCTTGAAGGTTTTATAAAGGTCAACAACGATGCTTTCTTTATTTTTTGAATCTGGGGTTGCTAGCGCTGGACAGGCTTGTAGCCACCCGGAATCACCTGGGAAATATCACCTCCTCTACATCATGTCCGATGAGATAACTATACCGGGCTAAATAAGCAGAAGTTGAGGCTATGCTGCAAGACATGTGTCTAACTTTGGCTGCAGAGTATTGTGATGGGATATAACTGTCAGACAGCCGTCAATTCCAGATTGTATAATCTATCTGCCTCATGCATGATTTTTTCCCAGATTAAATGCCCATTGGTTCGTCGCCTTGGCGAGAATCCTGGTCAGGCAGAGTTCCGAGCAAGGTGTGCTCAAGATTTTGGTCAAGGCAGAGGGTGTGTTCAAGATTTGTAATTGATTGTAATACTCAGCATCTGATTCACCCTAGAAAAAGAATATGCAAGTTATCGAGATCGGATTCTCTTTTGTTCTTTATGTTTCAGTTTTGGTATAGAAGTGTTTTTTTTGTATTAGTTATACAGGTGATTCTCTGTTAAGAAACTAGCATGTCGTACATAACAAGAGATTATGCAAGCAGAGATGGCCATCCTAACCTTGAAGTCTGAATCAGCTCTTAGGCATTGGTCTGCAATGCAATACATCTCATGACAACACAACACAATGCCTCTGACGACGGCACAATAGCACGGGCGCGGCGTGCCGCCGCGCCGATCCCCGCTAGTAACACTTAAGAATGAAAGAAATAGTAAGTAGGGAATTCTTTATAGGCTTAAGCCTGGTGATGTACCTGCCTGGTGAGAGCCCTCCCACCGAAACTGGTTTGGGCCGTTGGATCTCAGCTAGAACGGATGCAAAACGTCCGATTTCGGTTCATGGGGTGACTTTTTCTTACCCTGCCTTTTTCCACTACCATGGTCATGTTAGACCCGACTTGGCATTGGCCCGTGGTAAATCTCTTTTCCTTCTTTCCTTCCCGTCCCTAGCCTCCAACATTGATCCTCTGCCCACCATTTGTGCCGCCGTCGCCCTGCGATCCGCCGATACATCAGCCCCTCTTCCAGCCACCGGTAACGACGCGGAAGAGCTCCACTCACTCCACCCATGGCCCCAGCCCCTTGTGGAGAACATGCCCTTCTCCCCAGATCCGCCCTAGCCTCCTTTCCCCTGTCATCACGCCTCCCCCTCCTAACCCATGTGAGGCCAGCCGGAGACACACCACGCACACGACACAGGTTGACGCCTCCCTCAGCGCCGCAACGGGAAGGAGGCTTATGCTCAACCTCCCAACATGGTCGTTGCTGCCGCCGGCCAGATGGCCCTATCTCTCCCCTTGCCGCTATCGGCATATCGACCTGCGGCAAAAGGGCAATGCCTGAAGAACAACGAGCACATCAGGAGGAGCGCCTAGGGGAGGCCAAGAAGAAGAGGATGCTGCAGGAGGAGGATGTTGCGAACTACGTGCTACTACGAGTATGAACACGGATTTCCATAGAGAGGCGTGTTTCACATGTTCTATGTGCATAAGAATTTGCTTGTTGAATCTAATATTTGAGTGATGTGTAGTAGTAATATTATCAATTTTGCAATACGTACTCACTACTATCATTTTGGGTTTCAATTTGGAATCATGAGACCAAGAGATCCATAGTAATATTTGATCTATGATATGTCATCCATGTCCATATACTCAGTGAGGCAAACCTAATAACTGAACCTTAATTGAAAAATACAATAATATGCATTTGGCTATTGTTTACGGCAAGTCTGAAGCAATATTGGAGACTATAGAAAAGTGAGATGAAAAATAAAGAACAGAAGAGAAGTTTTGTTACAACTTGCATTCCAGGTCTTGTGGTAGCAGTTTGAATGGCTAACGACAAATTACACAAACTAAATCCATGGATCCTGAGATTGCAACTCCTTGATTTACTACGCGATTCAAAAGAACTCAGATGCATGATAGGCCTCAAAATTTCATTACATCCATGGGATTCTATGGATTATTATGAACCTGTATATGGATAGGAGACAACTTACCATTGTACAAAAATAAATTTGATTAACAATATATTATGTTCGTTAATCATTTAGCTTTACTCTTACTACTATATCTTCTAAAACATATGCTCATCTGGTGCTATCAGCAAGTTCTACTTATATAGATGAATTCATGGAAGTTGTTCATGCACGGTGGCTTGAAGCAATTGTGCAGATAGGTGTGTTGTGGTCATACTGAGCGGCAAATATTTCGGCTTGGGGGCATAGGAGTGTCAATGCCGGCGGTCCCTCTTCCTCACATGTATAGGTTGTGGCGGCGGTGCTTGCATGGTTCTGCGTGCTGTAGTGCGAGCAGGTGTGGTGCTTCCTGTGGTCTGCCTCACGGTGTCCGTAGTAGAAGCCGCAAACAAGGAGACCATGAGGGAACACGTTCGTCAGCAGTGCGCTCATCACGGTGATCCTCCTGTAGATCAACCGTTATTCTCTTCCCTGTGTCCGTGTACAAGAACATATGTTTTCTGGAAAGAATGTGTAAGGACTACAACAAGGTACTTAATTAAGAACCCATGTCAATCCTCGGTTGTTATTTGTCTACCTTGATTAATATTTTCCTTTTTGAAATAGTGTTTCTAGGTTTAGTTTTTCTTTAGTTATTGTTGAACAAGGTTGTTCTCAGAAATTTACTACTGGTTTGTTTAGTTTGACAATTAGTTGAAATTTATCCTTCTTTTGTTGATGGCTAACCGATGTTCATCAATGAGAAGGAGAGGCCGGAGATGTTGCAGGGGCTACTTTCCAGAACAAGATGCCAATACCCTATATCCCAATGGGTTTGTTGTTGTGCTCTGGAGAATTTATAAAAGATAAACTGATGGGCAGTCTTATCTGTGATCTGTATCATGGAAGAAAGTAAGTGGATCTCATATTGAAAAGGGAGGCAGAATTTTCTAGGGACATATGTTTGTGCTATTTCTAGATAGTTGTTTTAAAGACTCCTGCAGTTATGGGCTACGGAAGTTTCTGCAAGTGGACCAATATAAATTTTCATCGCATGCCATTGCATCAGGAGTAATGGGCACTGACTTATGAGGTAAACATAGTATTTTGTTTGACTATGATTATCGGATAACACCGTTCATGTATCTTCTATCATTGCTTTTTCTATGCTTGAAATACAAGCTGAACGACTTTTTTGCGCTGGTTAGTCTAAAAATTGTAAGTAGTTGTTGATGGACTGACCTAAATGTCTGAAGAACACATTTAAATTTCTTATAGCTGACATGAATAATTTTCTAATCATATTGTTAGTATATGTTTCTGGGTGAGGAGAATGCCATAAGAGCCAATTAGTAAACAATTTAAGAAATGACATTGGTGAATAATAAGAGATTTGTAGTGAGGATGTCTCCTTAAAAATCAGAAATATCGGCGCTTTATACTTTGCAGCTGTCCTCGGTTCATACTTGGATAAACTGAGTTATTTTCTGTACATTGTACGATAAAATATGAATTAATTTTACTATTCACATACTTGTAGTTGCACATAGTGAGTGTCTCAGTCTTATCGAATATATACCTTTGCTTAGAAGCTACGTTTGCAAGAAATTTGTTCTAGATAATACCTTTTCCTGGTCTGAAGCACTACTAGCATAAGGCTATGTCTGCATACACAGTTTTTTTTGTAAAGCCTGCAAATTTTGCTATGCATTTGATGTCCCAACGTGTTCTTACCTTTTGTGTGAGTTGTTTTATTGTTCTCTCCTCTCAGCACTGATTACAGACTGCAAACTTTCACACTCCAATTATCAGGTTTTAATTTCATTTTAACTTGTATTTTCAATTTATTGCTGAAATGGTATGCCATGAAATTATTTTACATCTAAAAATTTGTTCTGTTTTGGCTGTGGGCAGCATAAACATGTATGTATCAAGTTTGGACCTAATTCAAATTTATTACTGTGATCTTAATCATGAGCTCCGAGCTTTCCGGGGGTATTTATCGTGCCTTCCTCCATTATCCATTGAGGTGGTATCTACCGAAGATATATTACTTATTTGTAAAAAGAAAGACATTTAAGAGAATTAAAGAATTTACATCTACCGATGACATCATGGTTCACATCATTTATACTTTTAGTAAGCATTTTACTTGCTTCCTTGTTCTCATCGTCATTATTTTTCCCACTTTTAAGGAAATAACTGCTTTAAACAAGCATATTTTTGATTGTTTCATGTGTTTTCATGTAGACTCCCAGTTGTTAACACTCCACACAAGACCTGAGTGACCAGCTGGATTCAAGGGGGGGAGTGCATTAGAAGATTATGCTAGGAGGTGATAACCCTATTTAATTTCTTGAGCTGAGAATGATGTTGCGAAGGCATAATTTGTTAGGATAGTTTCTTTGTGCAACCTTCAAGAATAATGATCCTACAAATACCATTTTATATTGTATAAACTTCTATAGCTACCTACTGTCTGCCATTTGACCTGGTAGTAAGACATTCTCTCTATGGATTAAGAAAAGTTTAATCATTTTTGTGATAGCATAGCAGTAGCAAGGTGCATGTTGTTAGCTGTGGATCTTCTTTATTTCTTGATTGATGTTGCATACGCTGTTCAAAACAACATGAGTTGGTGAGACAAAAACTGCATGTATGTGTGCGCAAACGGCAGTAAAACAACTACGACAGTCAGTCCTTGCCAAAACGAGGTGCAGGCGACGCGGCGAAGCGGCGAAGCGCACCTATTTGCCTAGTATGAAGAAACTTACAGGAAGAATCCCAACACATCCATGTATATTGACGTTTGTGACAGTGGATTTGATGAAATCTTCAATTTTTTTGATAAGGTAATCTACAACAAACTCTGGCCAGTTCATCCCTTTGATATGTTCTGAGTTATTGAAGATGTCCATGTAGCATCTATTAAGGATATGGCCGCTGGTGGGTGCTAAATAGACACAAATAGAAAGCATGATGAACTCTCTACAAAAGTCCTCTTTGTCATGCATTTTGACTAGCTCATCCGCTGCTTTATCCAGCTTTAATTCCCTACCAGCTTCCTCAGATCTAAAACCTTTTTTGCCCCTAAATGGTTTGGATTTGTACAATCCACGTTGGGGGACTAGGACAGGACTATTTCCATTAGAGAATCCTAGGATTGAACTGATAAAATCCTTAATTGGATATGAAATGCCATTGAGTACTAAAGATTTAGAAGGACAGTCAACTTGCTGTATCAACCACATAGTGAGACCTTTTGGCAGTCTACACTAAACCATATCATTGACCGGGCCAAAACCCATATCTGATATCCACTGCTTCTGCTAGGGATCAAGCTTTTTGATGATATCTGGTATCAAATGAGGGGCACATCCATAAGCAATGTTCTCGAAATAGGGAAGCAAATTAAATAAGTTATGGAGGGAATTGAATTAAGTTTTTCCAGATGGAAGGTGGCAAGCAAGGATTCCATATGTGCTTTCAATGGCAACAAATAAAACATCTAGATAAAAAACAAGGATGCATGCATGCAATTAGTACAAAATAAACACAGAATGATAGGACATACCCTCCTAATATTGTCAAGAGTTGTTTTGGGATTCTTGGGATAGCACTCCAATACGACATTACTGTACTTCCGTTTACCAGATGCAATAGTAGACGAAGACTCAACACCTGTGGAGCGGGCTGCAGCTACATTCATCCGGGGAGAAGTGTGGCGATGCATATCGAATTCTTCCGTTTTTTCTTCCTACTAGAAATAAGTTGTGGAAATATGAATCAACAACTGCAGAAATTAACACTACATTGTAATTGCAAACTCTGAAAAATGAATATGTTAGTAGGTAGTATGAAACATGAGTGTGCATATGGAATAAGAAAATAATGCTCAACACTGAAAATGTGAAAAGGGATTTAGTGTGTTGTTTGTATATTGGTAAATATTACATGAACAAGAAGTGAGGGACATAAAGGTTCTACATTTCCACAAGAAGCTGGTTCGAGGTAGTATTGGGGTTTTAAGATTCATTACAACGAACTAGAGCATGTAAATGTGGGTGTAGTTGCTATAACTAGAAAAGTCATAGAAGTATGGAAATGTCTAAATAAAAATAATTGGAATACGCATACTACGGTCTACATATTATAAAATAAAAAATGTAATCTGATAGGTTAAAGTTGAAAAGTGAAGCAGATAATGGAATGATGAGTGTAGAATTAGATCTTGGCCACGGATAAATATTTTGTGGATAGATTAATGCAGATCTGAAAGCAACGAGTGATAGAAGATAAACACTAGTCCAAATGAGAAGGAATAAAAATACTAAATACCGCGAGGGAGACGAGGTATTGGCGGGATAACATACCTCGGCAGTGGAGAAGATGGTCCGAGCCGCCAGGATGCGGTGAAACCCTACAACAGATAGGGAGAAAGTGCCTCAAAGCATAGACACCAGTAGCAGATCGGCTGAACGCACGCCAGATTTGGGCCAGACAAGAAGTGGACGGGCAGCGCGAGCAGCGGGACGGAGGCGGCGCCCGAAAGCACGACGGGAGGACGACGCGAGGATAGGGGAATGGCTCCGTGCGCGGCAGCTAGTCCGAACAACTCACGCGGCGGGATGAGCGTGGCGGCAGAGGCCAGTCAGGGTCCGCGAGCGGGGGGACGAGCGTGTTGGCGGCGGCCGACGGCGGCCGGGAAGGGGAAAATGGAGGGAGCGGGGCCGGGAGCTGGGGAGGACGCAATGGGGAGCGGGGCCGGGACGGGGCGTGCGGGTTGTATGATGCGGTGTCCACGTAGGCAAGGAATACGATGAGGATGTGAGGGAATAAGGGGGAGTGGGACATAATCACCAATCTAAAAGCACTCCTACGGTGGATAGTACGGCTTCGTATGAAGTTAACTTCTAAAACGATTTCTCGATTGGAAAGTGGGCCGGCCGACATTCGAGTTTCTTCCGTTAAATGTTGGTACACAGCGCTCGGGCGCTACCGAGCATTTTCCACCAATAAACGAAGCAAATTGACACGTATTAAGCTTAGCTGGGCTACCGTCTGCAGCGATTGGGAAACGGTCACGCGCCGTCTTCATTGCCTTGGGAAAAAGCTACTCACGCAAAATGTGCGTTGTAGACGCAAGTCGCGTGACACAACGGAAAAAGCTACTCACGCAAAATGTGCAGTGAATTGAAGCTCCCATGGAAACGCTATAAAAACCTGAGCCTCACACCAGACACCACCGTCCTAAAAGAAATAGCGATTGACCACCATGGCTGCGATTTGGGCGCTGTGATTTGCCCACCTCCTTCTACTGCTACCACTCCTGCAGGCCTCCGTCGAGTTTGAACTCCAAGGCAACATCTACCCTGATGGGTACGCAGCTCTTGCTCCACCTTCTACTCCTCTCACTTTTTGTGCTCGAGACCTCTAATCTGTGAAAAGTATAGGATGTAATTTTGTGGACCCTTATTCATGACTTACATTAACTCCTTTGACTGCATTTCATGCAAGCTTCAGCATTTCTTGAATTCATAGGTGCAAATTGCAGTCTTTTCCTCTAACTCCGCTGATCTTATTACCCTCTGTCATTTCTTCGAGATTTAAATTTATGTTGGGCATGCTAAGTTTTGTGCATCAACTTCCACTAGTACAGCATTTGACACGCTTTTGGTGCCTGTGTATACGTACGTGCAGGCACATCTACGTTTCCGTGAGCGTTGGGGAACCGGCGAAAACATATTTCCTAATGATCGACACCGGCAGCTCCGTCACTTGGCTGGAGTGTAATTATCTCGCTCGCGAGATCCCCTACAGGGTACTCTTTCTAAGCACCACATTTCATTTTTAGAATCTCAAGTTACCTGATGTGTCACAAGTCCTTCCTCGTTTTAAAATAGTAGATGTTAAGAATTCATCCAGTCACATCTATTTTTAAACTAAGGGAGTAGGTAGCTTTTTCTATATCTAGACTTAGCTGTAGATTCAGTGTTTGGTCGATCCTGACGTGAAATCAACTTGTTACAGGGGCCAAACAGCATGTACATTCCAGGACCGAACAACATGGTGCCACGTGGAGACGAGCGCTGTGCCGCGCTGCACAGGGACCTTGGCCGCATGTTCGAATTCAGCCCCGATCCAGACGAATGCGGGTACAATATACGTTACGTGGAAGAGTCATCCACGGGCGTCCTCGTGGCCGACAGTTTGTCACTCCCCACGAACAACCGGGACAGCGCAAACCTCGCGTTCGGGTAGGCCCACTGAATTATTGCACTTCTGCCATCATGATTTCAATTACTAGTCGTAAACTGGTTGCTGCGTGCCCTCGTGCAGCTGTGCGTACGACAAGGAAGGTGGGCCAGATGGTCCACTCATAGTGGACGGTGTCCTCGGGCTCTCTAGGGGAACCGGCGACTTTGTCTCGCAGCTAAAGGGACAACAGATTATCACCGACAATGTATTTGGCCATTGCATCGGCATCGGTGGAGGAGGCTTCCTTTTCTTTGGGGGCGACAGCGCTAGGGTGCCCGCTTCCGGCGTAACCTGGCTTCCACTTAGTCTCGGGTAATTTAGGATTATTACACCTAATAATATCCGATTTCACATAGTTTATCACAATATTCTCATTTTTCCCTTTTTTCTTCCAGGTCTTATTACTCACCTGGCGCAGCAAAACTGAACCTCAATGTAGTACAGGAATACTCGGTGAGCGAAGACCCAATGAAGACAATCTTTGACAGTGGCAGCACATACTCTTACGTGCCTTCGGACACGTACACTCGCCTTGTTAGTGTGGTATGTTTCACGTCACAGCTAGCGCGCATGCCAACTCCAATACGGAGTACATTTGAACATAATCTTTTTTTTTGTGTCGCCTTGCAGGTGGGAGTCAGTATCCAGGGTTCTTCACTTACAGACGTGCATGACTCCGAACTACCGAAATCTAAATGCTGGCAACACAACGAGCCAATTTCATCTGTCGAAGACGTCAAGAATACATTCCGCCCACTTGATCTTATCTTTGGCCATGGCGACAGCCAGGTCCAGGTCACCCTGGAGATCCCTTCGGAAAATTATATTATTGTCACGGTAAACGTCCACACTCTACCAAAAATGGATCGACTGAAACCATTTGCTAATACATCTAAACTTTTTTATCGCAGAAAAACGGGAATGTGTGCTTGGGCATTCTCGATGGAGGAGATAATAAAGAGATGCTAATTGGAGGTAGGAATTATAGTCAAACATTTACTCTTGGGTGTCGTGCCTTTGTTTCTATTTTTTATTTTTTTCTAATGATTCCCCCATCTTCGGTTTCTGTTCTGCAGCTAACGTGATGCAGAACCACGTCATGATATATGATAACGAGAGAGCACGGATCGGGTGGGTCCGTGCGTCCTGCGACGATGGTCATGGACCTCTCATCGGGTCTCGTCTCTGAGTGCGCTCGATCCCCTCCTCCAAGGTGCACTCGATCGGGTGTCGATGATTGGCTCGCCCTCCATCCAGCAGCAGCTCCTGCTAGCGCGCGCTAGGATGACCCTTCCCTTTTATCTTCATTCTCCGCGTAGTTGTCTGTTCTGTTCCTCTCAGTGTCATGGTCGGTCGGTGCCACTCGGGCGCGTCGTCATTAGGTTGTTCGCCGTGGGTTTTCTTTCCCGTTTTACTTCTATCTCCTCGTGTACCCCCGTTCTCTCTTCGGTGCTGTCATCGTGTGTAATGGATAGTGTCTCCTTTACAAATATACTAGATGTGTAAGCAGCCGTGCTGCCTCCGTAAACTATGGTAGGCAAATACTCCGTAGAATCTCCATCTGGATTGTCTGATTCATCGAATATATTTGCATTACACGCTCCTCCGTAAACTATGGTAGGCAAATAGTCCGTAGAATCTAAGCTGCAAATAGGAAAGAACAGATATATATTTAACATGGCAATCAATTGGTTCAGACAAAACTGGAGATTAACCCGGCTATTGTACAAAATGTAACGTCCGAAAAATATATTCTTTATTAGTTTGTACTCTCTCCAATTTTAATTACTCAGATTCAAATTTGTCTAGACAAATCAGCGTCTTTCTAAGTCTGGGTTAGTCAAAATCTGCTAGTATATGCTTGATTGGAGTTGCTAACTGGTGGTGGTTTCGACAAAGATGTCACGCTGGTTTCTTAATTCGGACCTTTGTATGGAGCTAGTGACTAGACGGAGCGGCACTAGACTAACCTGAATAATTGCATGAGATATGCGTGCTGGTCTCCGGGAAAGGCCAAAGAGGAGCTTTTTGCTGTGACGGTAATTGACTAATGGAATCTATCCATGCAGCAACCAGACTTAGCAGAGAACACACGGCTCCAATCAAATCTCAGTTGGTGCTGCGTTCTGGAATGGTAGCCGATCAAGAACGACATAATCCAGCTAGTTGTGCACGCCATTCTTCCGGAAAAAGTTTCGACAAATTACTGACTTAAGTTTTATCGTACAATATAATATACAGTACTTTCTCCGTTCAGAAATAACTGACTAAGTTTGTCTAAATTTAAATGTTTCTAGACGCATTTCAGTATATACATATAGATACATTCAAATTTAGAATAGTACATTCAAATTTAGACGAAGGATTTTTTTTCTAGACGAAGGTAGTACATTCAAATTTAGACGAAGGATTTTTTTAAAGAAATAGCAGTTGCAATATTCAACTTATAAGAGGAGATGATGGAAGTATCAAATCCTATTAAATGCTACTTGTAACACCCAGTGTCCCAGTGCTACTGTAATCACGTACTAATGCTATGAACTAAGTACTCAAATTCAGCAAACTATAAAGTCCCTGTGCACTACCCATGGTAGAAGAAAAAGGGACCCAATAGCTTAAACATCTTTTCAATCAAATCACAAAAATTAATCTGATGCTAAAGCTTTGTAGGTCTGGTGCATATGGTAATTATGTCCCTGATTCATCATACAAATTTGGTTTCTGAAAGATACTGTTCAAAGATTGACATCTAATTCAATCTGTAAGGGAAAATTGCTCCATAAGTAAAGAATATCTATAAGAAAATGACTTCGCAAAGATAGAAAAAGCGACATTAGTATAGCTAAACTTTGCTACCGTGCTCCAAATATATTCACCTTATATGCTTTGAGCTTCTTGGTCTTTCCCTATGCAGTAATTTTTGGAAGGCTCATAACAATTCGAACATCATATTTCAATGTCTTGATGAAGTGGGGAACATCAGATGTACCTACAAAACCACTGGTCCCATACATAAAACAACTTAGCTCACAAGTCACTATCTAGTATACTATGAACAAACTTTCAGGCCACATGGTGAAAAGGCGACAAACTGGAATGTCCTACATAAGGGTTCGTAGACTATAATTTAACTGTAAAGGTTCCTCCTAGAGCCCTATTAAGATGAACTTATCTTCAGATTCTTATCTGTAGAAGTTCCTCCTAGAGTCCTACTGCAACAAACTAAACTAATCTTTCCAAACATATTATAATACTGCAAATTTTAATAAATTAATTTAGATAGACACCTTTTCAGCATTCTTGGAGCATAAAACACTTGGAGCATGCCAATATCTTACGGTATAATGTATATTAGGCATAAAAAGCATTATGAATTATATAAATCAATTAATGCAAAATGAAGAATATTTTAAGAAAAGTTTTGCAGAGATCATAAAGAACAGAGGGTGTGCGGTAACTTTGCATGCAATGGTCTTCCTGCATGATAGACATTTCTGAATTACATACCTCTCATCATGCCAGAATGAATTTGTGTCCAACTCTGGCAGCACTAGTGTAGCATTCATGATCCGTGCTACAACATCAGCATTACATATCTACAAAATCAAAGCAGCAGTGATCTTAAGTCTCTCAGCTATGTTGCCATGAATACATAAAAACTTGCATGATGAACTAAGGTACTACGGAGCCAAAGTTCCTTATGTTAGTCATACTGCATGCAAGGCTCATCTGCGCATTGGGTTCATGCGGTTAGGACTTGGCCGTGGGTGCGGGCGAGGGGCTCAGATCTTCTAGTGTTCAGCTTGTACAGATCATAATGCCACACGAAATTATTCAGCGTGTACAGATCATCATGTATAAATAAATCAACATAAGCTGTGATCTATTCTCAGCATGTACGCACAGGTCGCAAATATTTTCTAGTAATCGCCATGTACAATGTATCAACATAGGCAGTACCAGCATTTACAGCTGAAAAATATTTCCTAGTGATCATCGTGCATACAAACAGAAATGAACAGAAAAGCAAAAGTACAGGGAAAGCATACGGGAAATGCTGCTAAATCTCCCTTCCACGATCCAGCACGTAGATGAAAAATGCTGCTAAATCTCCCTTCTACGTACATGCAGATGGTTTGATAAAGATAAAAAACTCCACTAATTACCAGTTATTAAAATCTCACCGTTCCGCGTCCATGAGATAGTGCCAGCCCCAAGCCCCCCACTCCCTGGCCATGATACCTGCAGATGTCATGCCGGTATCTCACTCCCTGGCCAGCCCCAAGCCCCCCAACAATCAAAGCATCATCACACATCGCACGATCCAGCACGCAGCAGCTAGCTAGCAAGCACGCAGAGGTAGCACAACAGCACGCATGACAGCAGCAAGCACCAAGCAGGGCGGAAACAGTTACCTCCTACTGGCGACGGTCGGCGACGGGGAGTGGAGAATTCAAGCGGGGGTGAGTGAAATCCGAGGAACGGAGGCGCGATTCCGGCCAGCGGCAGCACGATTCCGGCCAGTGGCAGCACAATTCCGACCGGCGGCAAGGTGATTCCGGTCAGCGTGCTCGATCCAGTTTCCTGGCGGCCGAGCGTGCGACTCCAGGAGGCGGCGGCGGTTGCGTGCTCGATCCAGTTTCCTGGCCAGAATGGACACAGAAGAGAGAGCGCTGGGTGGGGGTTAGGGTTTCTATCGCGATTCCACCGGACTGGCCTCCTCCTCCCGTGTCCCGCCCATGTCGCCGCCTGTCTCCGTCGTATCGGGTAACGGCGGCGCTAGGAGTAGTCAGCGGCAGCCGGGGCAGCTAGCAGCAGCGGCGGCGGCGGGGCAGAGGCGCGCGCGAGAGGGGAAAGCGGAAGAACAAGAGCGAGAGGGGGTGCGCGTGTGTGTTGTGTGCGTCGAGTGCGGGGTGAGCGACGGAGTGAGGGACAGAGGGAGTCGGGTACTCGGGTCGGGCTCGAGGAGCGACCTGGTCCGACCGGACAAGGAGGGCCGGTCCACTAGGGACTATGGGCCAGGCCCATCATGACTTTCACATTTTTTTGTGAAGTTTTTTTTCTTTTTCTTTCTAAAATCCCTTTTAAATCTCAAATAAAAACAACCCATAATTTATAATAAACCCGAAAAATAAAATAAAAATAATAAACACAAACATAAATAATGAAACGGGACGCTAAACGAAACTAAAGAATAATGTGCCCAATAGATAGAATCCCGCTATTGTGCTTCATGGGAAAGGTTAACGAAACAGAATGAAAAGATGCGGTGGATGCCTGTCAAAATTATTTGAAAACAAATATTTAACAAATTGTAAAGATTTTGTTTGGAATTCAGCACGAACCATGTCCAAATATTCTATGGACATGGTAAAATGAAATTCAGCACGAGGTAATGTAAGGGAAGAGAAGAGATGCTGATAATAACATCTTTCAGGCTGTTAGATTCATTGAGATCAGGAATAAGCACTTCATACTGGTCGCTGTGCGAGCAGATATGGATAGCTACTAGTAATCTGAGGAAAACAAAAACTAAAATAACAAGATTTGTCAGAAACATGACTTATGATACTGAAGGAAAGATAAGTTCAAGGGTGTTTTCTCACTATCATTCATAGAATTGTAGGTGCTGAAGAACTCAAGAAGTTTCTCTTTACTGTAGCTAAAAAAGGCAGATATTATGTCAGTAAGATGGAATGCATTTGGCCATGATGCTTTGATGGAATTGGAAAGGAACAAGCTAATCAAAAACCTGTCAGTATGACCCCGGCTCCTGCTCCAGCTTCACGCTTGGAGCCGTCGAGGTACATTGTCCATGACTGCGACATGCCTGGGGTATCTGGCAGCTGCAGTTCCATCCAATGCACGAGAAAGTCCGGGAGGACTTGAGATTTGATTGCGAGTCGCTTCTCGTAGACGATGTCCAGAGGTGACAGCTCAATGCCCCATAGGGCCACGCGTCCTGTGGCTTCTGGGTTATTCAGGATGCTGTTCAGGGGTGTCTCGTTGACGACCATCACCTGGTGCTCCTGAAAGTAGTGGCTCAACCGTCGAGCCGTCATGAACACGCCGTAGGCAAGTTTCTGGTAGTGGGGGTACCTCTGCTTTGTTGGCGTCAGTACCTCGCTGAGGTAGTAGATTGGGCGTTGGACCCCGTGGGTCTTGCCTTCTTCGGGTCGTTCGACCACTAGCACGGTGCTGACCACCTGGTGTGTGGCTGCTATGTATAGCAGCAGAGGCTTCCGCTCCATTGGCGTGACCAGGACGGGTGAGGTGGAGAGTAACCGTTTGAGGCTTTCGAACGCATCGTCAGCTTCGGGCGTCCACTCGAATTTATCTGCCTTGCGTAGCAGCTGGTAGAATGGCAGGGCCTTCTCGCCCATGCGGATGATGAATCTTCTCAACGCCGCTATTCGTCCTGCGAGCTGCTGGACACCCTTAAGGTTTTTCGGCTTCTTCATCTCACTACTAGGAAAATGGCTATAGGTAATCAGCACATCCATGGCTCACATGGTTGAAGTGCCCCACGACTAAAACAGGCGTGGCTCACCTATGGGCAATGCCCTACTAGTAACTAGAACAACCGTGGCGTACATGACCATAGTGCGCCACAGATATATATGGGTCAGGGCTCTGTTGGCCGCACGCCAAACATCCGTAGCGCACATAGGGTAGGTGTGCTACGGTTGTTAGTGTCAACCGTGGCGCACATGGAGAGGGTGCGCTACGCCTAAGCGCATGTCCCTCTCTGTTGTGAAACGGCCAGACCATGTGCGGCACGGATGTATAAACTTAGTAGTAGGGCACTCTGCCCTAGTGCCCTACGGCTAAGTGGCATGCACCAACTCCAACACCCCCCCCCCCCCCCCCCGTGGATCGCCTTTTTAGGCTTTGCAAAAAATAAAAGAAAATGAAAAACACTTCAAAAAATTAAATCCTTTCATATTTAGGTAGGTAATGTGGTATAGCTTCTAGTAAAATTAACAAAAATGAGTTTCAACTTTATTTGCAAAAAAAGTCATGCCACGGTAAAAAGGCCGTAACTTTTGCATACGATATCGAAAAAAATCATATAATATACCAAAATGACGAGAACGAGATTTCGCATCTCCTCGCAACCACCTCCGGTCGTTTAGCGATTTTTTAGATTTTCAAAATTCGAAAAGAGTAAAAAGTTACGGTCAAAAGACCGTTTTTTCCTGCAAAAAAAATAGAGGGCGACTTACCCGTAGCACACCACCACCTAGTGCGCCACGGGTAAGCTTGGGCGGGATTCAAATTTGAATCCCCACCCCGCCCTCCTCCCTTTTCCTTTCCCCTTTTCCCTCTTCCTCTCCCTTTCCCTTCTCCTTCTTCCTTCTTCCTTCTCCCTTCTTCCTTCTTCCTTCTCCTCCTTCCCCTTCTCCTCTCCCTGCAATGACGGCGCGACCTCGGCCTCCTTCTCCTCCTCCTCGCAGTGACAACGGGCGACGGCGGTGCAACGGTGGCCTCCTTCTCCTCCTCCTCGCAGTGACAACGGGCGATGGCGGCATCCTTCTCCTCACCGACCTCCCTTCCTCCCTCTCTTCCTCCATTTCTTCCTACCTCCCTCCCTCTCTTCCTCCATCTCTTCCTTCCTCCCTCTCTTCCTCCATCTCTTCCTACCTCCCTCTCTTCCTCCATCTCTTCCTTCCTCCCTCTCTTCCTACCTTCCTTTCTCCAACCACACCCTTTCTACCACCTCGACGTCGGCGACCCCTCCCGCACCTCCCTGCCACGGCCATGCTCCGGCGAGGTGACACGACTGCGGCGGCGATGCACGGACATGGACCCGATTGCTTTTGCAATTCAAAACGAGGGTGTTTTTTGCATTTTTTTTTGTTTTTTGAAAAAAACATCTGTGGCGCACCCTGTACCCCTACCCGTGGCGCACCTGGTAGTGCGCCACGCCTATCTCGATATAACCGTGGCGTACCATGCAGTGCGCCACGGCTACGAGATAGCCGTAGCGCGAGGCCCGTGGCGCACTGCTAGTGCGCCAAGGAAGGCCTTTTCAGGTGCGCCACGAATAGGCGTTTTTCTAGTAGTGTCTCCATGATGGATCTGATTTTCTTCGGGTTCGCCTCGATCCCTCGCTGAGAGATGAAGTACCCAAGCAGCTGACCCGATGGGACGCCGAAGGCGCACTTTTCAGGGTTGAGTTTGATCCTGTAGCGATCGAGGTTGTCAAACGTCTCGCGGAGATCATCGATAAGTGTCCTTGCCTCCCTGGTTTTTATGACTATGTCGTCAACATAGACTTGAACATTGCGACCGATCTGGTCCTTGAGGCAGGCATGCATGCATCGCTGGTACGTGGCACCTGCGTTCTTTAGCCCGAAGGGCATTGTGTTGTAGCAGAACACTCCGAACGGTGTGATAAACGCCGTTTTCTCCTGATCTTCAACTTTGAGTCGAATTTGGTTGTAGCCTGAGTAGGCGTCGAGGAAGGAGAGTTTCTCACAACCTGCAGTCGAATCGATGATCTGATCGATCCGAGGAAGAGGGAAGTGGTACTTTGGGCAATGCTTGTTTAGCAACATGAAATCCACGCACCTCCGCAGGATGTCCGTGTCCTTCTTTAGGACCATCACTGTATTTGCGAGCCACTCGCTTTCTTTGATTTCCCTGATGAAGTCTGCAGCGAGTAGTCTGTTGATTTCTTTGCCGATAGCTTCGGTCCGTGGCTCGGATAGTCTCCGGATGGACTGCTTGACGGGCTTGGTGTCTGGAAAGACGTTGAGTGCGTGCTCGACGAATTCCCTGGGAACTCCTGGCATGTACGCAGGACACCAGGCGAAGATTTCCCAGCGCTCACGGAGGAATTCGACGAGCGCGCCTTCCTATGCGGGGCTGAGGTCGTTGGCGATCAGTGCCGTCTTGGAGGCATCCGTCGGATGGACCTGCACCTTCTTTGTGTTGACGGTGGAGTCAAAAGACATGTCAGGTGCGTTTTGTCGTGCGACTGGGGGTGCCCCATTGTCCGTCACCTCGCGGAGCCTTAGGAGCTCCTCCTGCATGCTGAATGATTGGGAGATTCTGTTGAAATCTCTGTCGCATTGGTCCGATCGGGTGAAGCTCCCGTGGATTGTGATGACGCTCTTCGGTCCTGGCATCTTGAGTAGCAGGTATGCATAGTGTGGGACAGCCAGGAACCTTGTGAATGCTACACGTCCGAGGATGGCGTGGTACTGTGATGGCCAGTCCACCACTTCGAATTCGAGCCGTTCTAGTCGGAAGTTGTCCGGCTTGCCGAAGATGACGTCGAGCCATATTTTGCCCAGGGGGAATATGCCCTTCCCTGGAACGATGTCGTGGAACGTTGTGTCTGATTGTTCCAGGCTGCACTGCGGGATCCGCATTGCTGCTACAGTGCTTGCGAACATCAGGTTGATGCCGCTGCCGCCGTCCATGAAGACGCGACTCATCTCGAAACCTCCGATCTGCGCCTCCAGCACCAGGGCAGCATGACCTGGGCGAGGGATCTGGCAAGGGTGATCCGAACGACTGAACGTGATGCATGACTCCGATCCGCTGAGGCACTCAAGGATGGCGGGTGGAGTTTCCATGGCCAGGTTGATCTGTCGGGTGATTTTCTTCTGCACCCTATTCATGGGGCGTCCCTTCTGGATCATCAGTGCTCCTTTCGGCTGGGGATACCCGTTCCTAGCATTGTTCTGTGCTGGTGCGACTAGTTGGTTCGGGCCTCCAATAGGTGGCGGTGGAGGAGCTCCATGCGCTATTTCACCTGGCGCGGGTGCGTTTCCGAACGCATGGATTGGGGCTTGCTGCCTCATCTGCACCATGCTTTCGCTGAGTTTCTGGAACTCGCGGCAGTCCTTGAGCATGTGGCTCGCCTTATTTTTGCCATCCTGCTTATCGATGTACAAGTGGATGGTGCATGGACCCGAAAGCTTTTCGTATGCTGAGGGTCCGTTATCGCGGTCGCGGCGTTGCCACGACTGTGTTGGGCGTCCCCCGTCGCGAAAGTTTCCTCCGCGGTATCCTCCGTTGTTGCGGTTGGCGTCGTTGCGGCGATCGGCATAGCCAGCCGTGACCATGTCGGGTCCGTCGCGATCGTCATAGACGCGCGATCTTCTCTTGCTACGGCGCTCTTGCCATCGACCGTAGTCTTCTTCTTCTTCTGATTGTGCTCGGTGAATGGAATCTTCGCCGTCAGCCCACCTGTTGGCGATGTCCATGAGGTGGTCTAGTGTTTTGGGCTTGACGCGCCCAAGTTCCTCCTTGAAGTCTTGGCGCTTGACGCCGTCCCTGAAGGCATCGATGGCCCTCTCTTCGAAGATGTGGGCTGTGGAGTTCTTTGTGTTGGACCAGCGTAGTATGTACGAGCGAATGGATTCGCCCGTTCGTTGAGTGCAGGCTCGCAACTCTTCGATTGAGGCGGGCCTCTTGCTGGTGTCCTTGAAGTTTCGGATGAAGCTGTAAGCTAGCTCATCCCAACTTCGGATGGAACCTGAAGATAGGCTGCTGAGCCAGATCCGGGCTGCTCCTGTCAGCTGCAGCTGAAGGCATTGCATGGCGGTTTCCTTGTTTCCGTCGTGCAATTTGACGGACGATAGGTGGTCGCTGAGCCACGCCTTTGGGTCTTGTGTGCCGTCGAACTTTGGAGTATCCGAAGGAAGCTTGAAATTGCGCGACATCTTTGTTCACCGAACAGATTTGCTGAAGCATCGGGCTCCGCAGAGTTCTCCTTCGTCTTCGTCCATCTCGGATTCAGACGAGCATGCACGCTTGGCTCGCGCTTTGTCGATTTTGCGCTGTGTGAGCGTGTCTCTGGCGTCGTAGTCGCGGTTGCGGTGGCGCGAACTCTTCTTCCTTCGAGGAAGGTCATGTTCCTCTTCTTCAGATGAAGGGGTGGGACTGCGGTCGAACCTGACTGGAGCTTTCTTCTTCGGCTCCGTGGGAGCTTCCTGGTGGAGCGTAGCTCCGACGAGTCCGAGTCTGGTAAGCGCAGACTTGTGTATGGCCCTCTTCGGATCCCCTTCCGGAGGTGGGTGGGCCGCGAGGTACGCAGTGGCTGCCATGATCGCAGCCTGTGGCGTTTTCGGGATGACGTTGCCATCGGCGTCCATCTCCATGAAGGATGTGTGGAGGGTTCGGGTCACCTCACGGCGCTCCTGGGGATCCATGTTCTCCATCCGAGAGCGGTGCGTTGCCTTGGTTGGCGTTTGAGCTGGAGTCGATGCCCATGGCAGAGAGCGCGGCTCGTCGCGCGCTGGACTCTGAGGCTGCTTGCTTGCGTTTGTCAAGCACCTCCTGCATCTTGACCTGCTTCTTGTGCTCCTCGATTAGGAGCAGGTGGTAGGCCATCAACAGATCCCGGGAGGAGTCTACAGGCAGGACTATATTGCCTGCCACGACGTTGCGGGCTTGGGCCCATCCCTCTTTGCTAAGGCGGATGACATGGCCGTTGTTTTCCCCTTCGGGTGGGGGGGGGGACTGGCTTCTTCTATTCCCACCGTTTCGTTCTGGCGGGTTGGGTGGCGGGTTGGGTGTTTGCTGATCCACGTCGCTCTGGATGACTATGACGCATTGGTAGCGCTCGTAGATTGGTCCGCTGCTGCCACAGCTTTCAGATCCGGAACCATAGGTCCCTGCATCCGATGGCGGATCGCACAGATCGGAGTTGCAGTTGTTGCTGTCGTAGGAATCATCTGTTGATGATGTTGTGCGTAGCACGGGGTGTGGGGTCCATGAAGCGGGCCTGATTGATGGTAGGGGCACCCGCTCAGGGAGGCGGAGGGTGCCAGTTTGCCCCACCTGGAAGCAGAAGCTCCCGAACAGGATTTCGAGTCCGTCGCCTACGGGCTCGAAGTCCTTCATGGTGGCCGGTGAGTGGGCGGTGAAGTCGAAAGCGCCGAAGAGGAGGTGACTCTCCGTCGCCGCAGAGTTGTAGATCGATCGGGTTGGGACCGTCACGACCGCACAATCAGCGTCCCCAGTTCCCCACAGACGGCGCCAATTGACGAGGTTTGATCTCATCAATGCCCATTGTTATGGACTTGGGTTTTGGAGAAGATGGGGATGCTGGAGATCGTGGAACGGTTAGCAAACAAGCAACACGGGGACACAAGGTTTACCCAGGTTCAGGCCCCCGGAGGGAAAACCCTACTCCTACTTGTCTGCTCTTGATTACGGTGGAACCGAAGGTTACAGGGGTGCGCAGATGCAATCTGGCGTGGAGGTGTGTATGCGAAAGTATGAGAGAGAGAGATCTAGGTCGTGCCCTCCTAGCCTTTATATAGACTCAGGCAGGTCCCGGGCTTAAACCTAGTCGGTTACAAGTTCTAGGGTTTTACCCCTTTAAATTTCCTATCTACACTAGTCTTGCTCTCCAAGGATCCGAAGGCGTCATGAGCCTTGGCCACCCGAAAATCGTCATGGGCCGGCGTACATCTGCCGTGGGCCTTCCTTGGGCTGGACCAGATATGCTAAGATCACGTACCCGTAGGGTATAACCATGTCAGACGCGGTCTCTACTTCGATTTGTGCTGGCCGTGTTCCGTAGTGCCCCGCGCAAGACGAGGTACACTTCCAGGCCTGAGCGAGGCTGTCGCCGGACGGCCTTGGCGGCCGTTTCTGTTGTCCCGTCTATGCTCGCTGCGCCTCCTCATGTCTATGGTAAAACGGCTGGTGCTATGATCGAGCCGGCGCTGATTCTGCACCCGTTGTTCTGGACGCTACTATTTCTAGATTTGTTTTGTCCGATGCGGGTTCTCGTGAGCGCTCGGAGTCGGTCGATTTGGTTGGGCAATCAGACGATTTTGCGGAATTGTCTGATGATAATGATTATGTTCCTTCTCTTTGTTCCTTCACTGTATCTTTTATGTGCGCATGATGTTAAATTAGCACTTCTAATCGCTATTATTTGTTTTTTCTTGATTCAGTTTCAGCTTCCTAACTTGGGTGCTGGTTGTGCAGGAATGTCGCATGGGGTGGGTGGTTGTTCCGTTACTGATATTTTCGCTGGGTTATCTGTGGTGCAGCCCTGGAATATTGCCGATTGGTTCCACTCGTGCTGTGGTTGATCTCAATCGAGTAGGTTTTACTTAAATGCACTGTGCTATACCAAATGGTTTGTAGGTTTTCTTTTCCTGTCTCTACGATTCGTGATTTCTTATTGTCGATGTCCTGATCATGTACTTTTCCTTTTGGTTTGCAGTAGTCGCTGCTCCTTGCGTGCTGCAAGTTGTCGGATGCATAGGTTAATGCGTCAGCATCTAGCATTTGTTTTCAGGGTTCATCGATGTCTCGAAGTATAAGCGCGTCTTTGCTTTGGCTGTTTCCTGGTTATATTGTCTCGTTTGATTGGCTGTTTATTTTTCTATAATTTATTTTGTGTTGTTTTCTTCTACCTAATTGCCCTGACAGATGGTACTATGGTGGGCCTCATCATGTCTGCAAGAATTATGGTGCGTCTACCTAGATGATAATCCAGTTTCTAAGTATCATCAACTTTATATTTATGGCATGACAAATTAGTTGGATCACAGGATGGATATATTTGGTGCAGGCGACGAGGCTGCTGACATGAATGGCCCGGTGATGCTGAATTGGATGGTGCATCGCTGCTCCCCGCTGACGGCGGCTTAGGGAAGTGCCTGATCCTTTCATAGTAGAATGCTTGAGCAGTGTGTTTAGTAGTTGTAAATCCTCTTGAGCAAGATTCGGTATGGATTATATGATGCCAGATCTAAATATATATTAGTACCACCAGGTAGCTAATTTTTGCTTTTCTGCATGAATAATATTGTTCAAATGATGCGATTTAACATTACCACTACAAAACTCTTGCAAGAATTGACAATCTCAAAACATGGGAGTCATGATGAAGGAAACACCTATTTTAGTGCTAAAACTCTTGCAAGCCTGGTGTATTTTTAGTTGGTAAAAAACACACCAGCATTAACAATCTCTATATGGTAAGGAGAGGAAAAAATAAAAAAGAACCAATATTTATTTAAGTATAGCAGACAAGGGTGGTAACTAACATGACAGAGAGTCCGTGAAGTTTCGTGCTAATGCAGTTATATTATTTCTGGAAACAACAAGGTTAGATCACACATGTTTTAGCACTTATCAAGACTCGAACGAGATAAATATTTCGTTTGAACTGAAAAATACCATGGTCTTTATGTTTATCAGGGGTACTTACTACTTGCTAGATGAGTGAGTGAGTGCATGTTTATGTTCCATTGACCACGTTTCAATTTTGGAGGGCATGGAATTGATGTTTTTTCTTTTCGTGATACATAAATATGTGTACTTGTGAGTGAGTGATACAGAATACATGAGGGAGGGCATATGCTACAAAATTTGTATGCCTACGAGCATTGTTCATTTTGCAAGCTGTTCTTAATCTAAGCATGTACATTTGGAAACTGTCCTCTTTTCAGTTCGAATATTTTGATGATGCTTTGTTTTATTCAACACTTCCTTTAGTGATGAATTCTGAAGATGATTTTTTTTCCAATTCACACTAACACTTCAACATCGTTTTCGAGTTTCTTCTAATTAAGTACTGAATGTACTGATCAGCTCCGCATTAAGTTCTGAGATTGAGCGAACCTGTTGATTTAGAAGGTCAGCTTTCCCTCTTTCATTGTTTTTTTCTATCTTCTTATGCTACATATTTTTTCAATCCAAACAAATACTGAAGATTTGTTTCAATCCTAGGGAAAACACAATGGAAGGGTGTGTGCCAGTGATCACGTGCCAGTGATCCACATAGATCAGTTCAAGGCTAGCTTAGAGAGGGTTCAGTGTGCACTTTGAAGCTTTCAGGATTGAAGACCATCCACATAGGACAGACTGACAAGGCTCAGGAAGTGCAAAACCTCAACCAGTCGAAGCAACTCCTTTGATTCAAAGGATTTCCTTAGGATTTCTGTAGGATTCGGTCCCTGGGGATTTTTTCCTTCCGAACATGTTTGATTTATGGGATTGAAACCCATAGGAACAAATCCTATAGGAACTTGGCAGTGTGTTTTCAAGGGAAAGATAGCATGAGCTCCAACCTCATGGAAAATTTCCCGTGAAAATTCCTTTGACCGTAGGAATCAACTGGGCAGGGCATTCCATTCCTTTATATTTCCTAATCCTTTAGGCCTTATTTGATTCAAAGGATATGAATATCACAGGAATAGCATAGGAATAGGAATAGGAAAGGATGTCAGGTGCAAAACTAGCCTCGTTCCTTGTGCATAGGAACTGAAGCATGAGGTTCAAGTTCATTTTCTTTTCCTGTACGTTTTACGTTGAAATTGAGATCTGAAGGAAAAAATCCTTTGGTTTTCCCTTCCATCATTCCTATGAATCAAAGTAGTGAACAGTACTATCTCTGGAAAATTTCCTAACCCTCTACTTTTCCTTTGTATTTCCTGCAAATCAAAGGAGGCCTTAGTTTTCCTTCCCTATGAATCAAAGGAGGTCTAAAGAGTTAAGGGAAGACCTTTTGGTGAACCCTCACATGCTATTTTAAAGAACCACCGAGAACAACCCTCACAACAGGCTGACCTTTGATCAAAATTAATACCCAAATTCTTGCGGGCGCTGGATGGACAGATTCGGCGCACCCACGCATCCGGTTCCCCATGAGAAGGAAGCCCAACCACTCACCGCTCACCCACCCCACCCGGCGCGCCGCACTGCCATCACCGCGTGTCGCCACTGCTTCGGCAGGTCAACCAAGCACTGCCCCAAATCTCTACTTCAGGGGACCACCCAACGCGCTGCCCCCGACTCCCCTCACCGGCAGAACACCCAGCGAGCTACCCCAGGTCCTTACGCCGGCGGAACACTCGTCATCCTCAACCCCAGATCCCTTCCCCCGCCGGCCATCTCCTGCGTGCTGCCAAGGATTTTGAACCGTAACCCTTTTCACCATCGACATAGAGGAGTCTTCCCGGCGCACCCCACTATCGGTGCTCCTCCCGGACACCCGGCCATGGAAGAAGCCTCTCCCGCTCATACTGCGGGTACCCCCGGCCGACCGACCTCCATTCTTTTTAGAAGTAGAAGCTAGAGACAAACGAGAGAGACAAGCAAAATGATTCAACTGTATTGTTCCATTGATGATTCACAGCTTATATACAAGGGGAAGAGACACCAACAATGGTCACGCCCGTTCGAAGAGGTGTGAGGAAGAGTTGTGTCGGTTGACAAACCAACCGACATAGAGAACTAAAAGAGGGAGGATTATCCCTTTAAATTAAATCCTAACACTCCCCCTAATTCTTTCTTGTCTTTGTGATCGATCATCTTTGGAATTATCTCCTCCAAAAACCCTATGGGGAAAATGTGAGGAGAGTAGTGTATGATATGTTGCTAAAACTCCTTTAAACCCAGTGGGAAAATAAGGAAAAAATGGTGCAACATATAATGGTTAGATATGCTGTTAAAACTCCTTCAAACCTAGTGGGAAAATAAGGAGAAAATGATACAACATATAATGATTATTGCCTCCATGTTAACTCCATATGAGAAAAACCTTATAAAAGGGAAAAACCCATAGAGTTTAGAGGACAATATATATGTCGTGTATACTTTCCTAAAAACCCCAGTGGGAAAAAAGAAAGTATGACATACGGTCTTGTATTGATATTACCTCATTAAAAACCTTGATGAGAACCTAGATAGTAAACTTATAAAGGGAAAAAGAGTGTAATATGATGCTTTGAATAAGAGTAGTCCAGAGTGATACTCCCCCTGATTCTTGCAAATCCTAAATCCGTCGAATACCAATTCCATGAAAACATTTCTGGAATGTTATTGTCGCATGATATGACTTACAAGACGTTTATTTCCTAAATCTTCTGGAGTTCATGGAGATAAAACAATTTAGAGGCAATATGCTTAGTGATATTGCTCTCGGTGTATCCTATTTGCATCTATGCAACACAAGCAATATTATCTGTGTAGATAATGGTCGATGATTTAAGAGAACCATGTAAGATCCCTCCTTCGTAAAGGAAAAGGATCCCTGTGATTGCAATGCTAGTCCCTGGATCATTGCTAGCATCCATAGTTTAAGATGAAGTACACAGATACAAAAGTCATTTATTACATCCATTCCAGAGATAAACATAGTCTTTACAACTCAAGGCCACAGGCCTAATACAAGAGTTTAAATGAGTAAATAAATATAAGCCTTCATCTTCATGTGCCACAGGCAAACATGTTGAGTGTAGACTCATGACACCTAATCCTCATCAGAGTAACCTGCAACATCACAAGTTACAGCCACAGTGGGTCAATACTTTGGAATAGTATTGGCAAGTGATACCTTAGTATATTTAAGTGGACTAGATACTATATGCAAATTTGGCTAAGTGTAGTTTGGCTTGCTTTGCTCAAAATAGGTTTTACCTATAAGTTGAAATCACTAAGTTTTTCTTTGTCAAAACTTTTCCCAAGGAACCACCAATAGACATTGAGGTCCTTCACCCTTGTTCACCCACAAATTTTTACTTAGAAATTGGGATGAGGAGATTCTTGATAGCTTCCATGCCTTGATGCTCAAGTTGTCCATTGCCATGGACTTGGCTAAGTACTTAGATTTTTCCATCTGCAGAGGTTGTGCACCTTCCCCACCAGACTTGGTTTCACCAAGACAGGACCTTTCAGAAGCCTTCCCTTAGACCAAATGGACGCGCTCCAACCTATCATTCCCACTACCACCAACTGTCCAAATGGCTAAGTTCAAGCAACTTATGTGATCCAGGCAGAGCCCATATTGCCAAGTGGTTGCACTAGAAGCTTCTTAACACTTGGCCTCTAAAATCTCTTTGTTCCTGGGTGGCTTACCACAAGTGAGATACACAAGGTAAACCATAGCCATGGTCCTTGTGTAACCACTCAACCAAAATCCACCAATCAAGTCCCTTTCCACCCAGGTGATTCATTGACTTAGTTGTTTTATTAAGCAAAACCAAGTCCAAAGACTTAGAAATATTTTCATCATAGCATGTATATTTCACCAACCCTTGTTTGCTATTAGCTAGGCTAAGCATGGCATAGAGTATAACTTAACTTAGAAATTTCCTAACAATTCTACAACTACTTAGGATTTCCCAACATGGCATATAAGCAAAAATATAGCATGCAAGACTTAGCAAAATATTTCTAATGCTTAGTATAAAACTTAGGAATGATAATATTCATGAAGTACCACTTGCCTTGATAGTTGGGAGAGTAGCACTCTTCACAATCACAATGACTAGCACCAAAGTCTACACAAAGAATGGTAGCAACAAATTACACACAACATATACAAACAAACAAACAAAAATATATGCATGCATGCAAAATGTTAAGTGATGATTTTTTTTAAAACTCAACCAAGAAAGTGCAAGGTACTGATTCACTAACAAGACAGAAACTTGCCAAACAACTAATAATTATACCCTAAAGCATTTCTTAAACATTTCAAACATTCAAATTAGACTTAAACAAGTTTCTGCAAATAAAGCCTTTTAAACAAAAGCTAAACACTAAACACATTGCATAATCAGAGAGAGCTTGCTCTCCTGATTCCAACGGTATAAAATTTGTCAAATTCTAACGTGTGGATCAAAAGTTATAAACAAAACAAATTTGAACTAAAATCTGATTCAAATTCTGTTTTTAAATCAAGCCCTAGCCACGCGTCTGTTTCCTATTGGCCCGTACCGGTTCGGGCGGATCGATGTCTGCGAGCCGTAGGATTTAAGTGGGATCTAGTGGCTCAGATGCGCTCATACCTGTTCGTTTAAGTTCTAATCTAAACCGCAAGATCTACATCTAACAGCCACAATCTAGTCGACCACAGACGGGCGGCGCTGGCGCGGCGGCGAGCGGCGGAGCGCTCTGTCAGTGGTGGTGCCGATGTTCTAGGTCACCCGGGGAGGGGAGAAGGTGCTCACCGGAACCGCCGTGTCGAGGTAAAGATCAACGTGTCTCTGGTTGGCGAAGGGGCGCTCGGAGTCGTCAGGGATTCCTCGCCGGAGTTCGCGAACGCGTCGGGTACGGCTGATGGTCGACGTTGGCGAGGTTCTGCGTCGCGCTAAGGCAAGAGGAGGACACCGTTAGACGCGCAAGACGCTGGGGATCTTAGGCGTATCAAACAGAGGGCAAGGGGCGACTGGTACTTACGGGGAGAGGTTGCCGGAGTTGGAGACGGCGTCGGATTCTCTCGGTGCTCGTCGAAGTCGAAGATCTGGATCACAAACAGACGGGCAAAGGGGATCAGGGGGTGTGCAAGGAATTTGCGAAGCTGTTCGTATGAACCAGAGAGGAAGGGGCGCACGAGGTTTACCAGAATTGGTCGCCGGAGTAGGTTCTGTCTGCGGCGGCGCAAGGATGAATGCGGGCGGCCTGGGGGCGCTTTGAGCTCGGAGTTTTGGGGGGAAATGGAGAGGGGGCAGAGGGGGTTTAAGTAGGCTAGACGGGGGCGAGGATCGCGCTCGGAATCAAGGGCAATTAAGCGAGGAATCAACGCGGCAGTGAAGGGCGGAGGAAACGGCCGGTGACGTGGTCGGGCGCGATTTAGGGGAGACGAGGATGAGCTGGCTAGGTCCACCAGTCAGCGAATCAAACATAGAGGGGGTGGGGTCGTGTGGTCAGTGACCCGTTGGGTTCGTCCGCAAGTGAGAGAGAGAGAGGGAACCCGGGTGGGCTAGCTGGGCTGGTTTCGTTGTTGGGCCAGAATATAAGCGCAGGCCCTTTTTCTTTTCTTTATTCCTTTTCTTTTTCTAATTGGATTTTCTGGAATGATTTTCAAATGAATTCAAACTCTATTCAAATTCAAATCTTTTCTGGATTTTTGCAGTGTGCAATAGTCACAAATCTAGGCATAAAACCAAATGATCACTTTGAATTGGCTTGGTCATTTGGAAAAATAAAAATAACAGTGACATAGCACTTGTTTTATATTTGTTTTGAAATTGGTTTCAAATTTGTATTTGCTTTTAAACCTTGGCAATCTAGCAAAACATCTTGAGAGCAATAAGACAACAAAGTTTGGTTTCATGATTAACAATCTCTCCCTAGAGAGTAGCATTTGTTTCAAATGATGATCACATAAAATAATGAGCTCATATGCTCCTGTTTTTGAATGGTTTTGTTTAAAATGAACTCTATATGATCATGGATGCATGGATGATATGCATGAGTTTGAAACATGATTTTTAGGGATGTTACAAATCTAACCCCCTTAAGGTGAATCTCGCCCTCGAGATTCGGATTGGCTAGCAAATAGGTGAGGGTGGTCTTTCCGAAGATCATCTTCTCTTTCCCATGTTGCTTCCTCTTCGGAATGATGATTCCACTACACTTTACAAAACTTGATAGTCTTAGTCCGTGTGATTCTTTCTGCAGTCTCAAGAATTTTGATAGGTTTCTCTTCATAAGTGAGATCACTTTCTAGTTGAACCTCCTCCAAAGGTATAGTATCCTTCAAAGAAGTTTCTTCCATTTCTGGATGACATTTCTTAAGTTGACTCACATGAAACACATTATGGATGGCTGAAAGATATTTTGGCAGTTCTATTTCATAGGCAACTTCTCCTGTACGACTCAAAATCTTGAATGGTCCAACATATCTTGGTGCCAATTTTCCTTTGACTTCGAACCTCTTTACTCCACGAAGTGGTGACACTCTAAGATAAGCTCTATCACCAATTTCGTAGGTGATTTCTCTATGCTTAGGATCTGCGTAGCTTTTTTGTCGGGATTGTGCTATCTTCAATCTGTCCTTAACCAACTTGACCTTCTCTTCGGCTTCTTTGATAAGTTCTGGTCCAAACAAACTTCTTTCTCCCACACCATTCCATAACAATGGGGTGGTACACTTTCTTCCGTAGAGAAATTCAAATGGTGCCATCTCAATGCTGGCTTGATAGCTGTTGTTATAAGAAAATTCTGCGTAAGGCAGACTTTCATCCCAACTGGATCCATAGTCTAAGGCACCTGCCCTCAACATGTCTTCGAGAATTTGGTTGGTCCTTTCCGTTTGTCCATCAGTTTGAGGATGAAAAGCAGTACTGAATTCCAACCTCGTTCCCAATGACTCATGTAACTGTCTCCAAAAATGGGAAGTGAATTGAGTTCCCCTATCAGACACAATACTCTTGGGCACTCCATGTAGGCATACAATTCTACTCATGTAGATTCTGGCTAACTTAGCACTTGTATAGGTTGTCTTCACAGGTATGAAATGAGCCACTTTAGTTAGGCGATCCACTACTACCCAAATAGAATCGTATCCTGACCGGGTCCTTGGTAATCCGGTAATGAAATCCATACCAATCTCGTCCCACTTCCAATCAGGAATAGGTAGTGGTTGAAGCAAACCTGCTGGTTTCTGATGTTCTGCCTTCACTCTACTACACACATCACACAAAGCAATATGTTCGGCGATGTCCTTCTTGAGGTTATTCCACCAAAATCTTTCCTTCATGTCCATGTACATTTTGGTGTTACCCGGATGAATGTAATACGGAGAGTTGTGTGCTTCTTGCAAAATCAGTTTCCGTAGCTCTAGGTCTTGTGGAACACAGATACGTTTCCCATGCCATAAAGTACCTTGTTCGTCTTCATGGAACCCTTTGGATTTTCCTTTGCCAATCTTTTCCTTTATCTCTTCAATTTCTTTATCAATCTTTTGAGCTTCTTTGATCTTGTCCAACAAAGTGGGTTGAACATCCAAAGACATGAGATGTCCTTCAGGCACAATCTCCAATCTGAGTTTTCTAAATTGGGTACACAGATCATCAGGAAATTCTCCTTTGGTAAGGCCATTCACAAAAACCTTACGACTTAGAGCATCTGCTACGACATTTGCTTTACCAGGGTGGTATTGCAAACTTAAGTCATAGTCCTTGATAAGTTCTAGCCATCTTCTTTGTCTCATATTAATTTCCTTCTAGGTGAAGATATACTTCAAACTTTTGTGATCTGTGAACACTTCACAACGCTTTCCCAAAAGATAGTGTCTCCATGTTTTGAGTGCATGGACAACAGAGGCTAACTCTAAATCATGGGTAGGATAGTTCACTTCATGAGTTTTGAGTTGTCTCGAGGCATAAGCTACAACTTTACCGTCTTGCATAAGTACTGCACCCAAACCCTGATGAGATGCATCACAATATACTTGGAAATCTTTTTCCAAATCTAGCAGACACAAGACTGGTGCTGTCACAAGTCTCTTCTTCAATTCCTGAAAGCTGAGTTCACAACCTTCAGACCATGCAAACTTCTTGTCTTTCTTTAACAATTCAGTCATAGGCTTAGCTACCTTGGAGAAGTTTTCAATGAACCTTCTGTAATAACCTGCTAAGCCAAGGAAACTACGAACTTCTTTCACGGACTTGGGAGATTCCCATTCAGTCACAGCTGAAACCTTAGCAGGATCAACTGCTACACCATCCTTTGTCATAACATGACCAAGAAATCCAACTTCATTCAACTAGAATTCACACTTGTTGAATTTGGCATAAAGTTTATGCTCCCTTAACCTCAAGTATCAAACGCAAATGTCCTTCATGCTCTTCTTTGCTCTTGGAGTAGACTAAGATGTCATCGATGAAAATGACAACAAACTTGTCGAGGAATTCCATGAACACCTTGTTCATCATATTCATGAAGTATGCTGGAGCGTTGGTCAAACCGAAAGGCATTACGGTATACTCATACAATCCATACCTTGTAGTGAACGCTGTTTTAGGTATGTCTTGTTTTCTTATCTTGAGTTGAAAATAGCCTGACCGGAGATCAATCTTTGAGAACACACATGCCCCTTCTAGCTGATCAAACAAGTCATTGATTCTAGGCAAAGGGTATTTGTTCTTGATAGTCACCTCATTGAGTGAACGGTAATCTATGCATAACCTTTGAATTCTATCTTTCTTCTCCACGAACAAAACTGGGGCTCCCCAAGATGAAGAACTTGGTTGAATAAATCCTTTCTGTAACTGTTCTCCAAGTTGTTTCTTGAGTTCTTTCAGTTCATCCACTGACATTTTATATGGTCTCTTTGCTATTGGTCCAGATCCTGGTACCAAATCTATAAGAAACTCCACATCTCTATCTGATGGCATTCCTGGCAGTTCTTGCGGAAACACATCCGGATACTCACTCACAATTGGTAAGCTGTCCATGCTAACCCCCTTAAGAGAATTTAGCTTACTTCCTTTAGATTCAAAGTTGGACTTGAATTTAATCCGCTTCTTTTCCGGGGTTGTGAGTGCAACAGTACGATTAGCACAATCTAATACTCCTTCATACTTGGTCATCCAATCCATTCCCAAAATTACATCTAGTCCTTGGGAATCTAGGATTATCAGACTCACTAGAAATTTATGCTTTCCAAACTCTATTTCTAGATCCCGGCATCCAAGACTCACTATCATATCTCCACCCGGAGAACTAACTTTTATTGGACACCCAATGTTTTCAGTTGGAAACCCATTTCTATCAACAAATGCTTTTGATATGAATGAATGCGATGCCCCAGTATCAAAAAGAACAAATGCTGGAATAGAATTGAGTCTGAACTTACCAGAAACAGCATCAGGCTCCTCATAGACCTACTCCACACTGATGTGGTTCACCTGTCCCTTCTGAAAAGGGTTGGGCTTGTTGGGTCCTTCCACTTTCTTTTCTGGGCAGTCATTTGCATAATGCCCCATCTTCTTACATTTGAAGCATTCAACCTGACTGATGTCTCTCTTAACAGGCTGACTTCCACTTCCATTTCCACTGTGGTGGCTCTTATGTCCACTCTTGTGGTTCTTGTACTTGTCGTTGTCATGACTGCGATGATGTTTGTTGTCATGATGGTTGTGGTTGTGGTGCTTGTTGAATTTCCCATGCTTGTGGGATCCTGAGCTTCCGCTATCATCATAATGGGAACGTTTGTGAGACGATCCCGAGCTGTGCTTGTCGGAGTGCTTTCTGTTTCTACTCTCAACTTGCTTCATTTTGTTCTCCAAAATAGCAGCCTTGTCACAGAGCGACTGATAAGTGGGAACATATGCTACAACCAACTGCAGGTTCAGCTCATCATTCAAGCCTTCAAGAATTTTTTCCTTTCTCTTGGCATCGGTGTCAACTTCATCCGGTGCATAACGTGCCAGATTGTTGAACTCTTCAATATATTCAGCCACACTGCGGTGGCGCTGCTTCAGATTATGGAACTCTTTCTTTTTCAGACTCATCACTCCAGATGAGATATGTGCAGTACGAAAGCCATCCTCAAAGATAGCCCATGTCACTTCATCTATGGGAGTGGTGATCTGGAAGTTATCCCACCAAGTGGCGGCTGGTCCTTCCAGCAGATGTGCTGCAAATCTGACCTTTTCAGCATCCGTACAGCCCACGGTTACCAAGTCCTTGTTCACTGAGCGTAGCCAATCATTGGCCACCATGGCATCAGTTGTTCCTGAGAACTTTGCTGGCCTCAATCTCAAGAACCTGGTAAGCATATCAAAGCCCAGTGGGTTGTTGTTGTTGTTATTGTTGTTATTGTTGTTGTTGTTTTGGTTCTGGATGAACGCCGTCATCATCTGCATCAGCTGAGTTTGGGCAGTCATCATTTGTTGCATTTCTGGAGTGATGTTGTTGTTGTTGGGGTTGGGGTTTGCACGACGGGGAGGCATCTGTGGTTTGTTCAAATAGAGATAAGAATGAGATACCCATAGATGCTTTCATGCACATTACATCACATAAGAAAACACAAGCATGCAACACAAAGATAAAAGTTCAACAACAAGATAACAAGTTCACAAAGTAAAACACACAAGTGGCAAGCCATCCACATGTCGGATGGTCCAATAACAAGTTCTCAAACAACAAGTACGATAATGAATAATAAATGAGTAGTCAAATCTACTCCTCGGCATCAATCTCCTCCTCAACTAAGGTAAGACCTGCGTTCTCCATCGCGGTCTTGTATTCCTCGACACTAGTGGTCAAGGTCTCTATCTTGGCCTTGAGAGCCCTCTTCTAGGAACGAAGCCTCTCAATCACCGTCTGCTGCTGCTCTAGCTCGAAGTCCTTGGACTGCAGTTCTTCAGTCATGTCCCGGATCTTCTTGTTCCTATCCTGGACGCGCTTCTCCTGACTCTTGAACTTCCTGTCCTGGGTCTCGAACTTTGCCTCCATTTCCTTGACTATCTCGTCTTGCTGCGCGAAGAGCTTGTCCTTCTCGCAAAGCTGCACCCGGAGCTCGTCATTGTTGAGCATGACATTGGTCCTGTCCGTGTCCACGTGCCTAATGAGAGACTCTAAGTCCTGGAGGTACAGAGGAATCGGCTCTGCTGCATCCCTCGAATCGTCCTCGAAGTCGATGGACTCTCCATCCTCATCACGTCTACCGAAGACGTGGAAGTGGGTACCTCTAATCTGTCGGGAGTGTCGCCCTAGCAGACGTCCTATCAGGTCCTGCATAACTACCTCAAGGCCTCTCTCCCTGTCATCGTGCATGAGCTTGAAGATGATGGCCTCCGTGGTAGGCTCTGTCTGGCATCCGGGCTGGTTGACCTTGAAGCCCTAGAGGTCCTTCCTCTCAAACTTGGTGAGGGGATGCACCATGATGGTGGGAAGAGGGAGATTGAGCAAAGTAGTAAGCTCCACGATACGAGGAACAAAGCGGGTAACCTGGAACTCCTTAATAGTGCTGATGGTAATAGGCATCTATTTATAAGATAGAAAAGTTAGAACAACACAAATCAAGATCAAGTAAAAGACAAAACATCACATACATATCCTTGGGAAGCAAAACACACAAGTCATTCATACATGAAGCCATTACAATAATCAAGGTTCAATCTTATTTTAAATAATTATTTGGAAAATAAGGTGATAGGTGGTGGTCCAACTAACGGAGTACGTTTACATTCCTATCTCACTGGATCTATTGGCTAACACAATGTTTCTAGAAGCAATCAGCCTATCTTGCTCACATGACTCCATCACTAAGTCTATAATGTCTCCTCTTAAGGTTTGGTTGGTGGCTTCCAACTCTTGGGTATGCTCCTTCTCCTTCTTGAGATCTTTTTGGAGGTTGAGCATTCCGCACTTGAATCTATCACTAAGTTCTTTGATGGTCTTCCAAGCTGCATCCCTTGCTGATTCAAAGAATGTAGGGTGCACCACTGAATTGGTGAACATCTAGAATCCTTTTTCCTGATGGTTGTCTTCCTTTTTTTATACAAGTGAAGTTGCACCCACCAGTATTCCACTCCTTCATCCATCACAGGGAATCCTTTGTACACAGCTGCACCTTGTATCTCTAATGCAACCATGAGGTCCTTGAGAGCCTTGGGGAATTCTATCTCACACTCCAAAGTCATTGTCATGAGTGGTCCTTTCCTTACGGCTTCGTTGATGGAGTTCATCTATAAATAGAGATGAGAAAGAAGATTAGAAAAGTTTATGAGAAGAATAGACAAGTGTAGAAGTTGTTGAAATTTTTTTCCTTAGTGGTTTCCAATCCTAGGGTCATAATCCTACAGGCAACACAGTGCTCTGATACCATCTGTAAGATCCCTCGTTCGTAAAGGAAAAGGATCCCTGTGATTGCAATGCTAGTCCCTGGATCATTGCTAGCATCCACAGTTTAAGATGAAGTACACAGATACAAAGGTCATTTATTACATCCATTCCAAAGATAAACATAGTCTTTACAACTCAAGGCCACAGGCCTAATACAAGAGTTGAAATGAGTAAATAAATATAAGCCTTCATCTTCATGTGCCACAGGCAAACATGTTGAGTGTAGACTCATGACACCTAATCCTCATCAGAGTAACCTGCAACATCACAAGTTACAGCCACAGTGGGTCAATACTTTGGAATAGTATTGGCAAGTGATACCTTAGTATATTTAAGTGGACTAGATACTATATGCAAATTTGGCTAAGTGTAGTTTGGCTTGCTTTGCTCAAAATAGGTTTTACCTATAAGTTGAAATCACTAAGTTTTTCTTTGTCAAAACTTTTCCCAAGGAACCACCAATAGACATTGAGGTCCTTCACCCTTGTTCACCCACAAATTTTTACTTAGAAATTGGGATGAGGAGATTCTTGATAGCTTCCATGCCTTGATGCTCAAGTTGTCCATTACCATGGACTTGGCTAAGTACTTAGATTTTTCCATCTGCAGAGGTTGTGCACCTTCCCCACCAGACTTGGTTTCACCAAGACAGGACCTTTCAGAAGCCTTCCCTTAGACCAAATGGACGCGCTCCAACCTATCATTCCCACTACCACCAACTGTCCAAATGGCTAAGTTCAAGCAACTTATGTGATCCAGGCAGAGCCCATATTGCCAAGTGGTTGCACTAGAAGCTTCTTAACACTTGGCCTCTAAAATCTCTTTGTTCCTGGGTGGCTTACCACAAGTGAGATACACAAGGTAAACCATAGCCATGGTCCTTGTGTAACCACTCAACCAAAATCCACCAATCAAGTCCCTTTCCACCCAGGTGATTCATTGACTTAGTTGTTTTATTAAGCAAAACCAAGTCCAAAGACTTAGAAATATTTTCATCATAGCATGTATATTTCACCAACCCTTGTTTGCTATTAGCTAGGCTAAGCATGGCATAGAGTATAACTTAACTTAGAAATTTCCTAACAATTCTACAACTACTTAGGATTTCCCAACATGGCATATAAGCAAAAATATAGCATGCAAGACTTAGCAAAATATTTCTAATGCTTAGTATAAAACTTAGGAATGATAATATTCATGAAGTACCACTTGCCTTGATAGTTGGGAGAGTAGCACTCTTCACAATCACAATGACTAGCACCAAAGTCTACACAAAGAATGGTAGCAACAAATTACACACAACATATACAAACAAACAAACAAAAAATATATGCATGCATGCAAAATGCTAAGTGATGATTTTTTTTAAAACTCAACCAAGAAAGTGCAAGGTACTGATTCACTAACAAGACAGAAACTTGCCAAACAACTAATAATTATACCCTAAAGCATTTCTTAAACATTTCAAACATTCAAATTAGACTTAAACAAGTTTCTGCAAATAAAGCCTTTTAAACAAAAGCTAAACACTAAACACATTGCATAATCAGAGAGAGCTTGCTCTCCTGATTCCAACGGTATAAAATTTGTCAAATTCTAACGTGTGGATCAAAAGTTATAAACAAAACAAATTTGAACTAAAATCTGATTCAAATTCTGTTTTTAAATCAAGCCCTAGCCACGCGTCTGTTTCCTATTGGCCCGTACCGGTTCGGGCGGATCGATGTCTGCGAGCCGTAGGATTTAAGTGGGATCTAGTGGCTCAGATGCGCTCATACCTGTTCGTTTAAGTTCTAATCTAAACCGCAAGATCTACATCTAACAGCCACAATCTAGTCGACCACAGACGGGCGGCGCTGGCGCGGCGGCGAGCGGCGGAGCGCTCTGTCAGTGGTGGTGCCGACGTTCTAGGTCGCCCGGGGAGGGGAGAAGGTGCTCACCGGAACCGCCGTGTCGAGGTAAAGATCAACGTGTCTCTGGTTGGCGAAGGGGCGCTCGGAGTCGTCAGGGATTCCTCGCCGGAGTTCGCGAACGCGTCGGGTACGGCTGATGGTCGACGTTGGCGAGGTTCTGCGTCGCGCTAAGGCAAGAGGAGGACACCGTTAGACGCGCAAGACGCTGGGGATCTTAGGCGTATCAAACAGAGGGCAAGGGGCGACTGGTACTTACGGGGAGAGGTTGCCGGAGTTGGAGACGGCGTCGGATTCTCTCGGTGCTCGTCGAAGTCGAAGCTCTGGATCACAAACAGACGGGCAAAGGGGATTAGGGGGTGTGCAAGGAATTTGCGAAGCTATTCGTATGAACCAGAGAGGAAGGGGCGCACGAGGTTTACCAGAATTGGTCGCCGGAGTAGGTTCTGTCTGCGGCGGCGCAAGGATGAATGCGGGCGGCCTGGGGGCGCTTTGAGCTCGGAGTTTGGGGGGAAATGGAGAGGGGGCAGAGGGGGTTTAAGTAGGCTAGACGGGGGCGAGGATCGCGCTCGGAATCAAGGGCAATTAAGCGAGGAATCAACGCGGCAGTGAAGGGCGGAGGAAACGGCCGGCGACGTGGTCGGGCGCGATTTAGGGGAGACGAGGATGAGCTGGCTAGGTCCACCAGTCAGCGAATCAAACATAGAGGGGGTGGGGTCGTGTGGTCAGTGACCCGTTGGGTTCGTCCGCAAGTGAGAGAGAGAGAGGGAACCAGGGTGGGCTAGCTGGGCTGGTTTCGTTGTTGGGCCAGAATATAAGCGCAGGCCCTTTTTCTTTTCTTTATTCCTTTTCTTTTTCTAATTGGATTTTCTGGAATGATTTTCAAATGAATTCAAACTCTATTCAAATTCAAATCTTTTCTGGATTTTTGCAGTGTGCAATAGTCACAAATCTAGGCATAAAACCAAATGATCACTTTAAATTGGCTTGGTCATTTGGAAAAATAAAAATAACAGTGACATAGCACTTGTTTTATATTTGTTTTGAAATTGGTTTCAAATTTGTATTTGCTTTGGAATTTGGTTTTAAACCTTGGCAATCTAGCAAAACATCTTGAGAGCAATAAGACAACAAAGTTTGGTTTCATGATTAACAATCTCTCCCTAGAGAGTAGCATTTGTTTCAAATGATGATCACATAAAATAATAAGCTCATATGCTCCTGTTTTTGAATGGTTTTGTTTGAAATAAACTCTATATGATCATGGATGCATGGATGATATGCATGAGTTTGAAACATAATTTTTAGGGATGTTACAAACCAATACCACATGACTCATGTATGTGGTTTATCATTCTGTAAAGCTATATATGTCATTATTTCGGAATGATTGGTAGGTGTAGGCACCGAAGTCTATATCGAAGACATAAATTGAGTGACACTTCTACCATGTAGGTACACATTATGGGGATCATTTAAGTAGCCAACATCAGTATATTCTGATGATATTGGAGTTCAGATTTCTCTGAAATTACAAGAACATGTCAAATAATGTGTGGTGCCTTGGAGATATCGAAATATATTCTTGATTCCTAACCAATTGTGTTGGTGGGTCCAATGGCACTAGGATATGGAATTTCAAATCCCAACATCCCTTGTACATCATCCCGTGTTTTGAATGAATCTTTCTCTATGTCTAGAGATCGAATAACCGATATGGGAGATGGATATGACTTGTGCATTTTAGGTTTCTCCAATATTTATAATATAGGCAACTTGGTGTACCATAAAACTTGAGTGAGGTAGCTCGACTTGTAGTATCAAGCATTGTTTGGGTTTAACCAAATCCTTCATCTCAAATTCCGTCTTTTATATGATCACGTGCTTCGTCATTGCAGGAGTAATCCTTGTGTATGACAAACACGCATGGGTAATAATCATTGTAGGAGTAATCCTTGTGTATAAGGAACTCACTATATCGGTTGTACCAGAATATACCGACAACAATAAGCCATGTAATGACTTATTGATTTTACATAATGCATGTTGCATTTACATTTCGATTCGGATTGAGATTCCATCGGGAACCATATATGTCCAAATCTAGTGATCCACATGAAATGTAGTCACTACATCTATCAATTGCATAGATAGATGATTTTGCACTGCCAATGATATAATTATCGGAAAATTTTGAGGATTCCAATCATGTCTGGAGAGTAGGTCTCGGATCTCTGCGAAAACCTGACCTTATGCTACAAGCCTTGCTTTCTCACCACCTTGTTGTTCTCATTCCGTTTTTGGAAGAGAACATATGGAATCCCATGTATAGGGAATTCATTTGGAAGAGCGAGGCTAATTCTTCTTGGATTGCATACTTTGTTTGTTTCAGTCCGAGCGAGTGGTTTACACTCTTCTATGGCCATGGTCTTTGGATCTGAATCATTTGAAGGATGTTTGCAATCATACAAGAGAATGTTTGTCAACAATTGTAGTCTTGGTTATATGTTTCTCCAAAATTAATATTGTTGGAGGAAATCTCATGCACCCATGATGACTCTTCGTGATTTCCCAATATGCGTGAGTCCGGGTGTTCCAATGTCCTAGCCAGTGTGTGCAAGCTAAAGCTAGGGTTATGGAGGTTTTCCTTCCACTGGGTGTATACTACCCATATGGTGTTTGTTAAGGCTAGGTTAACGTGCATTTACTGACTTAGAGGATTTATCCTCAATTTCTTTTGTTGCTTGCGGGAAGCCCGATCCTGGTTAGAGGCCGTACTACTCCCCTCTTCAGAAATGGGGAGTTGAGTGGTTTTTATTGGTACCTCCACTCTTTCAGGCGCATTTATAGCCGGGTTATAGGATTTTATAACACCTTTAGATCAGTAAATGGTTTTGGCATGTTATTTGCAATATGCTGCAAATGTGTGAATGTTGAACATATAGTTCAAAATCTTGTATACGTGGATATATGGTGGAATGTGTAGTCCCAATTGATTTCCTGACATTCTATGTGGTACTTGAATTCTCCCCCTAATGCCCTGGAAATAATCCATCCTTGGATATAGCAATCAACATACTGGGCAATGAATGGATCCCGCAAGAAGGGTTTCAGGTACTTTGTGATCGACAAAGATCTGTACCCCACATTGATGTCTAGTCCTTGGGCCCTTTTAATGTATGTTGCGGTGGTGAGGTCGGTACGCGTGAAACGCTTCCGAACTTACGCAGATGGGAAATGCTCGGAGGATTTCCATGTATCAATTGTAGAGGGGAAGTACTGCTATATACAGTTAGTTAGTCAGCAGCGTGTAAAACTGCATGACTCCAACATAAAGTTGGTAGTGCATTTCATCGACAAAAGTCATGCAATGAGTTTGATCCTCTTATTCAGGGATTCAACCAAACCATTATGAGTGTGGATGTATTAGATAGAGTGCTGAACTTCAATCCGCATGGCCATGCAATATTCATTGAAGGCACATGAGAAGAATTTTGCAACATTTTCCTTGTGAAATTGTCAAATTCTACTTTCTCGATAATGGGCCTGTAACTTGATTACTTTCCTCATTATCATGGTAAATGCATGGTTCCATGTGGACAGAAAACACATGTATGAGCATCGTATAGATGCATAATTGAGAACCATGAAGAACACCTTAAAAGATCTACACAATGGTTGGGGAATAACCAATGTCTCCCTGGATGTGTTCAAGGAACTGAAGCGGTCCAACTTGTATTTTGAGGTGCGAATGCCTCAAAATTAGCTTCCCTGTGTTGCACAATGTGCACACAAAGTCTGATGACCGAGGGAATTTGACTCATGCAACTTGTGACCAATGGAATTGCTTTATATGCAACATGTGCTACGGGTGGGATGTACATGTAGTATGTTCCAAACAATAGAGAGGGTATTTTTTCAAATACTTGTTCCTCATCCATCGGACTGCCCCCGTAGAAATCTATATATCAAGTTGAAGGATTTTCGCTATGGAAATATTTTCTCAAATATATAAATTATATACAATCTTATTTATATCAGAGTGCTGATACAATATACTGTGATAATAATAGTTATATTCTATTACAACATCACCAATGGACATGATTAAGTTGATCACTAAAGAGATAGTGAGACTAGTCAAAGTCTCCAAACATGTCATTTGAGACATACTCAACAATCATGTTCTCCGTGCTCATAGGGTCCTCAGGCTGCTAGAGAGTCATGGTGTTGCTAGGTCCAAGAGGAGCATCTTGCAAACAACCAACTCAATTGGTGCCATCTAAATGAAGGTTGAAGTTGTCTTCAAGCCTTTCCCTTGAGGTGCTTTGCGTCCTTGGGATTGCTGGTAGAGAATTACCGGATGCTTTGGGGTCTTGCACTTATTAGTAGGGTGCGTGTAGCATCCACACTTATCACAAAGCTTAGTTTTATCAAACTTGGATTTGTGGTGCCTTTCCCATGGTCCGAGTTTCGAGGCTCCGGTTGCGCTTACGCTTACCCTTGAAGTTTGATTGGTTGCCGTTGAAGGCACCACCAAACTTTCTTTCATTCGCGACATTCATATGAACTTCCGACAAAGGTTGAGAACCAACCGGGCGCTGAGAGCCATTCTGAGCAAGAAGCTCATCATGCTTTTTAGCCGGAAGTAGGATATGAATAAGGTCTGGATAGACCTGGTAGTCACAAGCGCAGTATTGCTGCTGGAGGTGCCTTTCAGATGGGAGCATAGTGGATAGATTTTTTTCTATCTTTTCTGCATCTGTAGGTTCCTTCTCGCGAAAGCGCAGCTTAGAACTTATCTTATGAACCTCATGATTGTAATCCCCGATGGACTTGAAGTCCTAGAATCGAAGATGAGTCCAATCATGAAGTGCTTCAGGCAGGACAACTGCCTTCTGCTTTTCATACCTCGTTTTGAGGGCCTGAAACAAAGTAAATGGGGATTCCTCCACCAAATACTCGGACTTAAGATTCGGGTGGATATGGTGCCTTATAATGTACAAGACATCATATTTCTGATCTTTTCTCAGCGGTGCGACTCCAACCGGAAGGGGGTCCTCTAGGTTCTGGATGGCATGCACTATCCCACGGGACGCAAGGGCGATCTTGATGTCCATGGCCCATGTAGGGTAGTTGTGGCTATTAATCTCGAGTGCATCAAACTCTCTTCGAGGCATCGGTTACCTACATGGTAAACCAGAGAATATTAATTTACGTTTGGTAAATTAAAATTCATCATGGTCATGTTGTAATGAACTATGCAAAATTAATGATAACTTCAAGAAGTGGGCTCGAAATAATCACTGTAAAGTTCAAATTGTTAAGTTTGACACACCATAGATACTCCCCGAAAAGAAATTTTGGGGTCCATCTCTCAACATGAGAGAGTATAATCTGATAAAATTACTAGATACTCATGTTTCTAATACCTTATGTCATGAATTAATAAAATGTATGAAAGAACACTTGTTAAGCAATCATAATGTCTATATGAAAAAATGTGGGCTTAAGCATTAGTGGTGATAATCCGTAAAAAAATAGATCAACACACTACCTTATGGTCCCAAAACATCAATTTGAAGAAATCACTTAAATTTTTTTTTGCATACCAATTCGTGCTCGTATCGAGTCAAAAAGACTCAATTAAGACAATGAATTGATCTATTTGCAAGAAATTGAAAATCTCAATTGCAAACGTTGAACGTAATAAATCTCAACATGTGCACACATGGAAATATATTACATCACATATTTCTAAAAAAAATATAGTACTCGACAGATAAACAGTAAAAAAAAATTATACTGAAATTTAACAGTCTAGAACTACTGTTAAACATATTAGATTATAAAAACCATAAAAACAGAGGTCTTCGTATTTATTTGTTAGCGTATGGGCCAGGCCAAGAGGATAAGGTGTGGGTGGAGCCATCGGTGGTCGTTGACCCAAATCACGCATCCTCACCCACGACCTCCACAACATCCATGGCGGCCGGCCGCAGGTCCCTCCTCTCGAGTGCCGCGGCGGAGTTCACCAGCGACGAGCAGCGCTCTCTTTGCCCTCTTTCTCGTTGGAGGATCCTCCAGGGAGCCAGGTCCCTGGGGCGACGCCGTTGGAGGCGCCATTTTCGAGCCCGAGAGCGGCCAGTCTCCATGTACCAGCTGCGCGGCGTCCACGGCTGCACAACGGCGGGCTGGGAAGCGGCAGACTTAGGGCCACGAGGTGGCGGCAAGCGCAGCACGACGGCTTCGACATCGACGACCGTGGCGCTGGCGTGCGGCGCAACGACTGCTCGGTGGCGAGCTCTGTTGCGGGAGGCCGAGAGCCACGATGCGGAGACGCGCTTTCTGTGTGCGGTGAAGGCGGAAGGATGGCGAGCCAGGGACGGCAGGCGCGGCGGCGCTTCGTTGTTGACGGCCGTGGCGCGTGGGAAGCTGCTCATGCCGGAGTTGGAGCCGGAGGCTCCGATTGGCGCGGATATGTAGTCGAGCGCGTCGACGGCGACCTCGACGACCGCGGGGTCGGAGAAGGCAAGGGTGCAACCTCATCTTCGTCGTCAGTTCTTCTCGTCGGTAGAGTCTACGTGCTCATAACGTGTTAGAAGTAGAAGCTAGAGACAAACGAGAGAGACAAGCAAAATGATTCAACTATATTGTTCCATTGATGATTCACAGCTTATATACAAGGGGAAGGGACACCAACAAGGGTCACGCCCGTTCGAAGAGTTGTGAGAAAGAGTTGTGTCGGTTGACAGACCAACCGACATATAGAACTAAAAGAGGGAGGATTATCCCTTTAAATTAAATCCTAACACTTCTTTCTGGTGCCTAGACTGGTGCTGCTCTGGCTTCAGGCGACCATGATCCCATCCCGGCACGGCGGCAGTTACAGGAAAGAGTCAAGTAAATCTTTTCGATTGTCTTCGCATGGAGACCCACATGATTTCACAAAGTAGGCTGACAGTGTCGTGGTATTGCCGACGAGTACACCATGGAGGGGTCCTCACAGTGCGTGTTTAGAGACGTGGGGGAAGGAGGATGGTTGACGGGTACGAGGTAACACAACTTACCCAGGTTCAGATCCCACAACGGTAGCGGAATCCTATTCCTGCTATAAATCACTATAATGGCAATACACCGAGTCACAGAGATAGGTTCGCTGAGCAAGGTATATGTTAATCGCTACTCGATTGTCTGAAGTTGTCTGCCCTAAAGGCTCCCATAGGCCCGACTTATATAATTGCCAGGTCCTAGGGTTACAGGGAAAAGTCCTAGCCGGACAGGTTACAGAGTCCTACACTGACTACGACTAGTCTAACTTGTCTTGTACTCCAAGGCTCCGGGTACGCTGGTGACTCCACCGTAGCCTTCCTTTATCCGGCATGGGCCTCCCTTCTGGATCCATCTAACTGGGCCGCCCAGCAGGCCATAGGCCATGCTACCAACTATGGGCCACCCGGGTTATCCGGATAAGTGACATGCTATGAGGATACCCATATAGCATATCCCAACAGTAGCCCCCGGAGAACTCCGAGATCTTGCGCCGTCTTGCCTTTTCAGATGCTCCATCTAGTTGGATGTCGGCAAATCGTCAAGCAATATCTTATAGTCCTCCCAAAGAACCATGCAAAGCTTTCTCCGTCTTCAACTCGTAAGTCGGAGAAATGTTGAATCTTCCATCGTACACTTCCGTAGTCGGATTAGATCCGTCCATGTCGGAATCTTCGATGTGATGGCTCATCTACCCATGTCAGCTAGGACGACGTAGGCTTAGGTTAGCGACGCCTCGTAACTCACACATGCAGAGAACACAATCATGTCGATTTTCCTGCGCAAGCGATACGAACCGTTGGCGGCGACGGTTGGAGACGTGGCGAAATTTCCGCGGACGTTCGCGAACACGTCATCTACGCGTCAACCGTCTAATCAAGCTGCACGAATCTTGACGCCGAGGATGATAAATAGTAACCATGGGGAAATTTCCACTTTTTACCTCATTCTCCTTGCATCATCTTCTTCCTCCAGTCGCGTGTCTCCTCGAGCTCTCCGCGAGAACTCTCGAAAAAACCCTAGCTCCAATCTGCACCAGTCGCACCCAATACTCACTCCATGGCTAGAAGCAGCACTTATCCATCAATGGCGGCGTCGTGCGAAGCCGCGGCGAAGCTGGCGCGCTCCGTCGTCGTGCCTCCAGAGAGCCTAGTCATTCCCGCATCGGCGGTTATCGAGACCACCGACGACGACCTTAATCTGGCGGAGCTGGAGCCGTTGGAGGAGGAACTAGACTCGCACAAGGGCGACTGGTGCGGCTCGGACATCACCGACTGTGACATCCAAGAGATGATCGCCGAGGGCTACCTCCCCGCGACGGAGGGGCTTGCCTGGCGGGCGGCGCCGGTCGGCAAGGTGACACCTTCTCCCCAAGCCGGAGAAAAGGTATACCTAAAAGCTCAACTGGTACGCAGCGTCTCCCTGCCCATCTCCAACTTCTTCCTCTCCGTCTTAAACCACTATAGGGTCCAGCCTCAGAACCTTTCCCCCAATAGCATCTTAGTGCTTAGCAACCACGCGACACTTTGTGAGGGATACATAGGGATAAGGCCTAGGTTAGACCTTTTTGTGTACTTCTTCACCATCAAACGTGAAGCCGGACATAGCAATGAAGAGCTTAGGCACTATGGCACTATAAGCTTCAAGATTCGACCTGGCCGGCGGTTCCCCCACATCGTCGGCCACGAGTCCTGTAAGAATTGGCAACGAACGTACTTTTACGGCCCAGACATACCTCTGGCTGGCCGACAAGTTACGTATCCGGACTTCATTGACGGAGCCGCCGTTGAAGCCTCGTCATGGAGATCCCAAGCCTCCCTTCCCTCCGACCTCGACGCTTCTCGGGCCATAAGGCGGATCGAGTGGTTCGTAGAGACGGGTCTAACCGGCTTGGACCTAGCCATGTGCTGGTTCATCAGGCGAATCCAACCTCTGTAGCACCGCGCGAAGCTCATGCACGAGTATACCAACGTCATAAGGGATAGTCTCTGCATCTCCGTGGACAACTTATCGAGCGACTCCGTCAAGCTCCGCCTTAAGGACATCGTCAAGGTGAAGGACAAGAAGCGTGGCTTCACCATCACCTACGACATGTTCCTAGACGGCAAGTGCCCAAAGGTAGGTATTTATTTTCCATGCATGACATGTACTCCAGTTCTTCCATCTTGCAAATACGATCTTATCGAACACGGTGATTTCTCATTTAACAGCTTAGCTATCTAGAGGAAGGCAACCTGGCTGCCCAAATCTACGATCCAAAGATGAAGGAAGTCACGGTCGTGTCCGACGACGACGTTCTGTTGGCGCGGAAGCGGAAGAGCTCCACCTCTGACGCTACCGATGGAGGAAAGAAAAAGACGGAGGGTGGAGCCTCCAAGAAGACTACCACCGCCCTGGAGGCGGAAAAGAGAAAAGTTACTGGGATCCCCTTTGCCAAAGCACCCCCACTTGTGTAAGCTTCTCATTCTCTGACATTGTCTATATATCTGTCTTTCTTCTGTACTTATGCATTTTGCACGTTTTAGGAAGAAAGCCACGACCAGCCTCAAGAAGACCTCTAAAACATCAGGGGCTTCTCGAAATATCAAGGACATGATGCATCGCGATGCCTCCCTCGCCATCGCCCCTGCCACTCCTGCCGTCAAGCCCTCGTCTTCTCCGACAAGATCACAAGCTAAGGAGGCATCATGCCCTTCTGCCATGGAAGTGGATTCTAGCGCCTCCACTGAACTCGCTGTTGTCGGCAAGCAGGCAACACAAGAGAGCACCGCTCAACAAATGGCTGAAGCTCCGGCTAAGGATGCCATTGGTGGCGGCAAGGCGGTGGTGGAAGCTGGTAGTTCTGCAGTTGGCGGCGCCCCCGCACCCAAGAAAACCATAGTCTATCCGGTACTTACACCGGGTAGCACTACTTTGGTTCCTGGTGCGGCGCTGACATCTCCGACGTGCGGTCTAGAGGAGCTCCGTCGGCAAGCAGAAATCTTGCAAGGAAATAGCAAATCCTCTGCCAAGCTGCTGGCCGAGAGTGCTACGAACCTCAAGATTATCACACTTGTAAGTTTTCTTTGCCTTTTGCATTTCATATGAGTATCCCACTGTAGCCCCCGAGGATGTAGACGGAAAACCATAGGTTTTGCATCTATATGCTCTAAGAGTGACTAAGTTAGAAAACCTCTCACTATAGCCCCCAAGCATTTAGGTGGAATGAACTATTCCAACTAGATTCTTTAAGAGTAGAATATGCAGTGTTTTATAAATTTCAATACTGTAGCCCCGAAGCTTCTAGTTGAAACTGAATTAGTTCCGACTAGTTGCTTAAAGAAAAGCTAAGCAGATATCAGAGTAAAAAACTTTATACTGTAGCCCCCAAGCTTCTAATCGAGAACTGAATTAGTTCTGACTAGATGCTTAAATAAAGCTAAGCATATTGTTAAGTCAAGAAATCTCGCTGTAGCCCCCGAGCGTCTAGATGGAAAATTTCCGACTAGATGCTCCAAGCAGACTAAACAATATTTTAACTTTGTTCTTTTTTCCATAGAACGAGAATGCTCGGAGGGGTATGTCCAATGACAAGTACCAGAATATGCGTGCGGATCTAGAAGCTGAAAAGGGTAAAACTGCCTTCTTGAAGGAACAGATCACCAAGAGCAAGCGTCTGTTTTCTAATGCGCATTACGACTTGGTTTTGTGCCTATATTCTCCGAGTACTCACTGTGTACTTTTCTTTATCCGACATGCAGAAACCATTGCCAAGGCCAAGAATATTGTCGAGCAATCCAAGCACATTCAAGAGCTGGATAGAGAGAACAAAATTCTTAAGCAAGAGAGGAAGGACATACTAAAAATGCATGAGGAGTTGATGAAAGCCTTGCAAGACTCCGCCACCGAGGAAATCAACCGCTTGAAGGAGGAAATCGCGATCTTAAAAGATCAGAAGCGAGCTGCCGATGAGCAGAATCACCGCCATAGCAAGGCGTACAAGCTCCTTCAACAAGAGAAACAATCCTTGGCGGACACCCTCTGGCAAGCTGAGGCCAGCATCTTCAGTAAGTTTTCTCCGTCTTGGAATTCTGTAGTCTGGATACTTTGATTTATTGAACTCATGCGCTCCTTGTCGGAATTTTCAGCTCCAATGGGTTTAACCCGATCACCTCCTCCGGCCAAGGAATGCATGGTTCTTGCCGGCAACTTCATCAACACCGCCATCACCCAAGCCAAGGAGATTGCCAAGCCCCTCCAGATACACATCAAGGCATCAGACTCCGTGGCGAAGTACTCGGAGATTCTGCGCCAAGCCCCCGAGCGTATCACGAGCTGGAAAGCTTCGTGTGCATGGGCTGGTGCCAGGATGGCGCTGTCAATGGTGAAGGCACACTACGAAGGTGCCGACATCGACATGGTGACCTCTGGAATCCCCAACGTCGATGATGATGGCAAAGAGATTAATCACGAAGCCATCCTGTCATCACTCGCGGGCTATGACACCAGAGTTGCCAAGTTGGTGGACATCGACGTCTTCATGCCCATGAACACCATCGACAACGGCAACCAAGATTCTTCTGAGTCCCACCACAACGCTGACTTCGAGAGTGGCTCTCCGGCTGGTGACGATGCTGCCTCCAAGTCACCTGCGCCAAAGGAGTGAAAAAGAACTTTGTAATATTTGTTTCACCTTTGGTGTATATGCGGAAAAAACTTTGTTTATGTAACTTAAGGCGGAAAACAATGGTTGTTATTTCCTGCTACTCAAGAACTAACTTCCAGCATGTATGTATTTTTAAGCAAGTGCTGGCTTATCCATTACTTTGGTTCTTATGCTTGACTTTTCGTGAGTCGGAAGACTCGTTGTCGGAACCATGCGCTTAGGTGATGATGCCCAATGGCACCGTCAATAACCTGAGCACAAAATCACCGACAATAAGTGCCGAAAGTCACTACTCCAGAATTCATATAAGAACGACAAAGAACGTGTAGACCAGAAAACTTAAGCTAACGCCCGTAGGCGGAATTTTTACAAGTGCAAACGCAAAACTTGTCCATAAAGGTTTTACATGATCCAAAAATGAACACTAAAGGAGGTAAAAGACTCAGAAATATGAGTGAACCAGAGAGCTTTATTTCATTGATCATATAAGAGGTACACAATTAGATAAAAAATGCTAAGTGTAAAAAGGACGTAGATGTGCTATGTTCTATGGCCGATCAAGCTCCGGGTAGTCATCATCCGGGTCACGTCGCTTACGCTTATGATCCTCATTGGGTTTATCCTTCAGTTCATGATTATCAACAAGGTAGTAAGACCCATTGAGTAGCGGCTTGCTTATGATGAACGGTCCTTCCCATGGCGGGGATAATTTGTGTGACTTCTTCTGCTTAAGTCGGAGCACCAAATCCCCCTATTTAAACGAGCGATGCCAAACGCGGCGACTATGGTAGCTGCATAGCTTCTGCTGGTAGATGGCGGATCTTTGGCATGCCAAAACGCGCTCCTCCTCGAGAAGGTCCACATCTAGGCGTCTGGATTCTTCAGCGTCATCTTCGTCGTAGGCGGAAACTCTTGGTGCATCGTGAAGGATGTCGGAAGGCAGGATGGCTTCTGCTCCATATACCATGAAATAAGGGGTGTATCCGGTTGATCTGTTGGGTGTAGTTCGTAAACTCCACAGCACAAAAGGCAATTCCTCCGCCCAGGATCTAGTTGCTCTATGTAGCGGTGCCTTAAGACGTGGCTTGATTCCCTGCAGAATTAATCCATTGGATCGCTCAACCTGACCATTGGATTGTGGGTGCGCCACAGATGCAAGGTCAAGTCGGATGCCTTTCTCCCAGCAATAAGCCTCCACTTCTCCGAGTGACAAGTTGCTGCCGTTGTCGGTGATAATGCTGTGTGGAAGACCAAATCTCACCACTAGATCCCGGACAAACCTGAGGGCAGTTGCCCCATCAAGCTTTCTAATAGGTTTAGCTTCTATCCATTTAGTGAATTTGTCAACTGCTACAAGCAGATGCGTAAACCCACAAGGTGCCGTCTGTAACGGTCCCACCATGTCCAGCCCCCAGACTGCAAATGGCCAAGTTATTGGTATTGTTCGCAGTTCTTCAGCAGGAGCATGTGGTTGTCGGGCATAATACTGGCATCCCATGCATGTCTCAACCAGCTTGTCGGCGTCCGCCTTCGCGGTCAGCCAGTAGAATCCTTGCCGGAAGGCTTTCGCGACCAACGATCGAGGAGCGGCATGATGCCCGAACTCTCCGAGATGGATTTCTCGTAGGATTTTCATACCTTCTAGCTGGGAAACACACCTTAGGTATACACCAGTAGTGCTCCTTTTGTAGAGTTGCCCATTAATTATGGTATAACCCTTTGCTCGTCGTACTATCTGTCGTCTTTCGACTTTTTCGTCGGGCAAAGTTCCGTGTTCGATATATTCCATGAACGGTTTTGTCCAAGCCGGAGGGACTTTAATCACCATGTTGACGAAATAGTCAGCTCTATCCGGGTTGTCGATGTCGGCTCCCTTCACAGATGGTGTGCGTAGATGCTCTAGGAAAACTCCTGGCGGAATTTGCTTGCGCCCTGATCCAAGTTTAGACAGTAGATCAGCCGCCTCATTTTGCTCCCTAGGTACGTACTTGACTTCGTAGCCCAAGAAGCTCTTGGCTATCTCGTCCACTTCATCTCGATATGCCGCCATCATAGGGTTCCGCGCATTCCAGGTGCCAGCCACCTGCTGGGCAACCAAGTCGGAATCTCCACAGCAAACTATGCGCTTGATGCCAATATCCTTGGCTACACGTAGTCCGTGAATGAGTGCTTCATACTCCTCCATGTTGTTTGTAGCCTCGAAGTGGATCTGCATAATGTAGTGTAGCTTCTATCCTGTTGGTGACTGCAGCAAAACACCATCCCCCGAGCCATTGAGCAGCTTTGATCCGTCAAATTGCATTACCCATTACTCTGGTTCCGGCAACGGAGTAGCATCTGGCATCTCCGTCCAATCTGCAAAAAAATCCGCCAAGGCTTGTGACTTGATAGCGTCGCGTCTTTTGTAGGTGATCTCGAAGGCGGCAAGTTCGATGCCCCACTTCGCGACCCTTCCCGTAGCGTCACTATTGTTGATAATGTCGAACAGTGGAGTCTTTCTCACCACTGTGATTGGGTGCTCCTGAAAGTAATGCCTCAGCTTCCGAGAAGCAAGGAATACTCCATAAGCTATCTTCTGGTAATGTGGGTAACGCTGCTTGGACTCTGTCAAGACCTCGCTTACATAGTAAACTGGTCGTTGAACTCCGTGCTCATAGCCTGGTTCCTTCCGCTCTACCACGACGACGATGCTGATTACCCGGTTGGTTGCCGCCATGTAAATTAATAGGGGATCTCCAGGTTCGGGTGCTGCAAGGATGGGCGCTGAGGAAAGAATCTCCTTGAGCTGCTTCAATGCTGCATCTTCTTCGTCCGTCCACGTGAATTTGTTCGCCTTCTTCAGCAATTTGTACAGCGGCAGGGCCTTCTCTCCAAGTCGGCTGACGAACCGACTAACTGCTACAACACAACCTGTTAGTCGTTGAATGTCCTTTAGGCATGTCAGACGGTTTATGTTTAAGATGGCCTTGATTTTCTCCGGGTTAACCTCGATTCCGCGTTGGGAAATGATGAAGCCCAACAATTTGCCGGCTGGAACCCCGAAGACGCACTTCTTAGGGTTAAGCATCATGTTGTATTTTCGGAGATTATCAAAGGTTTCTTTTAAGTCGGAGATTAAATCATTTGAATTTTTATACATCACCGCGATATCATCCACATAAGCGTGAACGTTCCAACCAATTTGGTCGTGGAGGCAACGTTGCATTGTCCGCTGGTACGTGGCACCTGCGTTTTTCAACCCAAAGGGCATCGTGACATAGCAAAACATGCCGTATGGGGTAGTGAACGAAGTGGCCAATTGGTCCGACTTCCTCATCTTGATCTGGTGGTATCCTGAGTATGCATCGAGAAAACACAACAGTTCCGAGCCAGCCGTCGAGTCAATGACTTGGTCAATGCGAGGCAAAGAAAACGGATCTTTGGGACATGCTTTGTTCAAGCCGGTGTAATCAACGCACATTCTTAATTCATTGGTTCCCTTTTTGGGGACAAGTACAGGATTGGCCACCCACTGGGTGTGAAGGACTTCTCGGATAAATCTAGCCTTAAGTAACCTAGCTATCTCTTTGCCAATGGCGCGTCTCTTCTCATCTCCAAAACATCGTAGAGGTTGTTTCACTGGTTTACATTTTGGATCAATGTTTAAGCTCTGCTCGGCAAGTTCCCTAGGTACACCTTTCATGTCGGCAGGTTGCTAGGCAAAGATGTCCTTATTCTCACAGAGGAACTCGACGAGCGCGCTTTCCTATTTGGGATCCAGGTTCGTCCCAATGGCGGTGACCTTAGAGGCATCGCCTACCACAAGTTCCACCGACTTGGTCTCGATGGTGGCCTTGAACGCAGGAGCGGAGTCGGAGATCTGCTTCTTCGACGCGGGCATCTCTGAGTCATTGATCTTGATCTGGATCTCTTTGAATTCTTCGCTGTAAAGGACAGCTTCTGCAATGGCTGCTTCATTGATCTTGCAGTCCCTTGCCTTGGTAAAGCTTCCGGATACGGTGATGACACCATTTTGTCCGGGTATCTTGAGTTTGTTATAGACGAAGCATGGCTTGGCCATGAACGTGTGGAATATGCCGCGGCCGAATATGACGTGGTACACACTCTTGAAGGGGACTATCTCAAAGGTCATGCGCTCTTGGCGGTAGTTGTTAACATCGCCAAAGGCAACCTGAAGTGTAATGCACCCAAGGGACCGAGCCTCCCAACCAGGAACTACGCCATGGAAGATGGTGTTGGTCAGCCTTAGGTTTCCTCCATCAAGTTCATCTTCTGCAGTGTATCCAGGTACATAATGTTGATGCTGCTTCCACTATCCACCATACAGTTGGTGAACTCCACGCCGTAAATCAAGGGGTTGATGACCATGGCGTACTGGTTCTCCGTAGGTATAAGGTCTGGGTGGTCCGTCCTGTCCCAAGTGATTAGAACTTCCGACCAGCGCAGGTACTGGGGAACTAGGGGGAGAGTGGCCATCAGGATCCTCAGAGAGGTATTCTGTTGTCGGACGGTGGGGGTGCCAAGGAAAGTGTGGTAGACTGGAGCCTTCTTTGCGAAGGGGTTCTTGCCCTTGTCGTCGCTCTTGGCGACGTGCTTGGGGTCAACGTCTTCGTCCATGTCACTCAAATCCTTGGACTCCTCCTCCTTCTTCTTCCCCTTGCCCTTTCCTCGCGGTCTATTTTTTGACTTTGCTTGTAGCCAGACTCCGGGTCTTCCTTGAGGTTGTTGACAAACTTGCAGTGTTGATTGGTATGGGTGGCCTTGCCGTTTGCGTCGAGGTGTACGAGGTACGGCATATCGCGGTACTCCTCATAGGTTTAGGGAACGCGGAGTGGCACCGAGGTTGTTTCACGGCCTCGCTGCTGCCCATGGCCAGCTCCCCTTCCTCGGCCATGTTGTCCGCCATCACCTCGTCCTGCAAAAGTCATAGCGACCATGTCGGTAGATTGCTTTTCTTCTGGAGCGGTTTTCCGCTTTGTACTGCTGTTCCTCCGAGCTTGGGTTGGAATGGCTATTGCCGGTAAGGAGCCACGAGCATCGTCGTCGGCAGCTGCGAACTCACTAGCCAACTGAATCATCTGGTTCAAGTCAAGCTGGTGATTGTCCTGCAAGCTCTTCATCTTATGTCGGAGAAATGTGCCTCTTTCCAACCTGTCGATGAAGGCGGCCATGGAGATCTGAGCGTGCACTCCTGCATAGAAATTCTTCATATCCAGCCAGCGGGAGAGGTAGGCGTGAGATGTCTCGTCTTTCTCTTGCACGCACCGCTGTAGATCGCCCACAGTGCAGGGACGCTTGTATGTACCCTCAAAGTTCTTGGTGAACGCTTCTTGCATGTCCAACCAGTTGTAGATAAATTTCTTCGGCAAGTCGTCGATCCATTGACGGGCAGTGCCTGCCAACATTAATGGGAGGTACTTTACGGTGATGTTGGGGTTGCCTCCGGTAATCTCCACCGTGTTGCCATTGTCCTGCAACTGAAGGGAATATGCCCTGAGAGGCAATAATAAAGTATTTATTATGTGTATTCCAAGTATATGATAGATGTTTATTTTGCATGCTATAATTGTATTAATACGGAAACGTTAATACATGTGTGTTTAATGAACAAACAGAAAGTTCCTAGTTATGCCTCTCTCATAAACTAGTTTGTTGATTAACAAGATGATCACAGTTTCCTGATCATAGACATTGGATGTTGTTAATAACGAGATCACAACATTAGTGTAATGGTGTGATGAACATTCATCCGAAGTATAGCATTACGATCAAAGTCATTGAGTTTATATTGCTATAACAACTTACGAAGTGATCCTAATCCTTAGACCATGAGATCATGTCAATCACTAACACCGGAAGAGTTTCTTGATATCATCAAACGTCACACCGTAACTGGGTGATTATAAAGATGGATTCAGAACTAACAAAGTGTTATGTTGAGGCCCATGGATCGAGAGTGGAATTTGTTCATCCCGATGACGGATAGATATACTCTGGGCCCTCTCGGTGATATCACATTGGTTAGCTTGCAAGCAAGTGATTTGATCACTAGAATGTTATATCACGGGAACGAGAAAAGAGTGCATGTCAGTAACGAGATCAAACTAGGTATGGAGATACCGATGATCGAATCTCGGACATGTAACATATCGTGAAACAAAGGGATTAAGATACAAGCGTAAAAGGTTCCGACGATCACAGGAAAAGGCATCGTTGAATGTGTGGGAGTCAGTATGGATCTCCAGGTCCCGCTACTGATTATTGATCGGAGAAGGGTCTCGATCATGTCCGCATTATTCGTGAACCATAGGGTGACACAATTAAGGGACACTGGCATCCAGTTGGAGCAAATGTTTCATGCCGAAAGAATAAACAAGCGCAGGAATTTATTTCACTAGATACCGAAACAGGTTTTCGGGTGAAATTGCATAAAGAGGTTATGCATGTGAAATGGAATTCTAGCAAGGGGTTATTTGTGAATGTTTTTCATTAAAGTAATTGACAAAATTCTGAATAAAATAAAAGAGTTTGATTTAATGAGAGTTTGCATTAAATTTGGTGGAAATTTAATGGGAATTTGAGTGGATTTTTGAGTGGAGAAAATTGAAGGGCCATTTTGTGAGTGGAGTGTCCACCCACATGAATGAGGGAGAGGTGGGGGCACCCTCCATGGCCGGCGGCCATGCCCCCTTGGGCTGCCCCCCTCCCCTATATAAGGACCCCTCCTCTCACTTCTCACTCACACCTCCTCGTGAAGGATCTCTCTCCCCCTCTAGAATTTATCCCCCATGGTCTCGGACTAGCGAGATACATGTTCCCGGTGGCTATTCGGCAAGAAAGGGTTGTGCTTCCGCTGCATCGCTGGAGCGAGGAGGCGGAGGTTGCTCGGTGTCTTGTACGTGTGTGCGAGCACGGATGCGCTGCTGCTTTGCGGCGCTAGGACTTCCTCTCGATCTTGAGATTGGCAAGAGATCGTCTACATCAACCACGAGTTGAACTCATTCAGCTTTGTTGGTCGTCAAGGGTATGTTCTCTACGGATATACATCCGCCCGTCGTTTGTATCTAGTAGATAGATCTTGGTACATAGTTGTTCCCATCGTAGGAATTTTTTTGTTTTCTATGCTGCGAACCCTACAGTGGTATCATAGCCTGATCTATGCGTAGATGCTTTACACGGGTAGTACACATATTTGTATGTGGGCGATGATGATCATGTTGTTGCTCCTTGGTTGTAATTTTGGATATTGGTGGCATAGTGGGATGAAGCGGCCCGGACAAACTTTACATGTCCTCGCACATGAGACCTGTTCCACGCTTGACATGCAACTAGTTTTGCATAAGTGGCTAGCGGGTGTCTGTCTCTCCTACTATAGTCAATATCTATTTTGCAACGAGTTGTCAACAATTTGGTTATCCTTGTTGTGGTTCATGTTCTTAGGTAAGAACGGTTCTATCTCGAAAGCCCTAAGCCACGTAAAACTTGCAATGGATAAATTAGAGGCGTCTAGTTTAGATTGTTGCTGGGCTAGTGTTATGATATGGTGATGTTGTAAGTAGAAGTATGAGATGATACTCTTACAACATACATAACGTGTAATCTCCATAGACCTTGGACTTACACATATAGGTATGATAGTGATCATACCACGATGCACATGATAGAGATCATATGCGGGAACCATATCATTCCACTAATAAACATGTGATGTTTGATAGCATCTTATATTGCTTGTTTAGCGCTTTGTTAGCATAATAAGATGATCCCTCATTTAAATATCAAGATAAGAATGTGTTCTTCCTTTAGTATGCACTGATTATGTTTTCGTCGCTCCAAGACATCACGTGATGATCGGGTGTTCTTGGATCCACGACCATATTTCGGGTGTAAAACAGTTACACACACGAATACTAAGGTTCTAACTTGGCGAGCCTAGCATGTACAGACATGGCCTCGGAACACGGACCGAAAGGTTAAGCATGAGTCATATAGTAGATATGATGCCCATTTGATGCTCGCCTTTGAAGCTACACCGAATCACGTGATGATCGGACTTGGTGTAGTGGATTTGGTTCATGTAATCACCAAAAAGGCACGAGGGATGTCGTTTTTGAGTGGGAGTTCATTTGTAATATGGATTAGTTGAACTCAATCTATCATAAACTTAGTCTAAACTTTACAAATTCTGTTGTAGATGGCACCACCTGCTTTTAATTTCAATGTGTTCATGGAGAAAGAGAAACTTGCAACGAACGGTAGCAACTTTACCGAATGGGCCATGAATTTGAGGATACTCCTCTCTGCTGCACAAAAGCAATATGTGCTAGAAGCGCCGCTAGGCCCCCCACCCTTTGAGGATGCCCCTGACGAGGAGAAAGAATGTCTATCAGAATCGTCAGGAGGACCACAACTTTGTTCATTGCGGCATATTGTATGGGATAGAGCCGGAACTTCGAAAGCGTTTCGAAAACGGCAATGCATTTGATACAATGGGTGAGTTGAAAATGATTTTCGACACACATGCTGCTGTAGAGAGCTACAACGCTTTAGAAAAGTTCTTTAGCTGCATGATGGAAGAGCACAGCTCCGTTAGTGAGCATGTACTCAAGATGTCGGGTTACGCCGATAAGCTTGTGTCCTTGGGAATAACGATTCCCATTGACTTAGGCATCCATCGTGTTCTGCAGTCTCTGCCACCTAGCTGTAAGAGCTTTGTGATGAACTATAATATGCAAGGCATGAAGAAGTCTCTCCCCGAGCTTCTGTCAATTCTCAAAACTGCAGAAGTGGAGATCAAAAAGGAACATCAAGTGTTGATGATCAATAGGAACACTGGTTTCAAGAAAGACAAGAAGGGAAAACGGAAGAGAAGTAAGGGCGGCAAGCTGGTTGCCGTGTCTGCAAAGAAACCCCGAGTTGGACCTAAGTCTGATACCGAGTGCTACTATTGTAAGGGGACTGACCACTAGAAGCGCAACTGCCCCAAGTATTTGCCAGATAAGAAGGCCGGCAAGGCAAACAAAGGTATATATGATATACATGTTATTGATGTGTACTTGACTAGTGCTCGCAGTAGCACCTGGGTATTTGATACCGGTTTAGTTGCTAATATTTGTAACTCGAATCAGGGGCTGCGGAACAAGCGACCGCTAGCAAGGGGTGAGGTAAAGATGCGTGTCGGAAATGGATCAAGCGTTGATGTGATCGCCGTCGGAACACTACCTCTCCATTTACCGCCGGGATTAGTTATAAATTTAAATAATTGTTATCTGGTGCCTACACTGAGCATGAACATTGTATCTGGATCGTGTTTGATGCGAAGTGGTTATTCATTTAAATCCAAGAACAAGGGTTGTTCCATTTATATGAATGAAATCTTTTATGGTCATGCACCGATGATGAATGGTTTATTTCTATTAGATCTCGATGATAATGTTACAGATATTCATAATGTTGATGCTAAAAGGATTAAACTTAATGATGATATATCCGCATATATGTGGCACTGCCGTCTAGGTCATATTGGCATTAAACGCATGAAGAAACTCCATTCAGATGGACTTTTGGAATCACTTGATTTTGAATCATTTGATACATGTGAGCCATGCCTTATGGGCAAGATGACTAGAACGCCGTTTTACGGTTCAATGGAACGGGCGACAGATTTATTGGAAATCGTACATTCTGATGTATGTGGTCCAATGAGTGTGTCGGCGTGAGGTGGATATAGCTATTTTGTTACTTTCACGGATGATTTGACTAGATACGGTTATATCTACTTGATGAAACACAAGTCTGAAACCATTGAAAAGTTCAAGGAATTTCAGAATGAAGTGGAAAATCATCGTAATAGAAAGATCAAATTTCTACGGTCCGACCGTGGAGGTGAGTATCTAAGTTACGAGTTTAGCACTCACATGAAAGAGTGTGGAATTGTTTCACAACTCACACCTTCCGGAACACCACAGAGAAATGGTGTGTCAGAACGACGTAATCGTACTTTATTAGATATGGTTCGATCTATGATGTCTCTGACGGACTTGCCGTTGTCATTTTGGGGTTATGCACTAGAAACTGCTGCATTCACTTTAAATCGGGCACCATCTAAATCCGTTGAAAAGACACCGTATGAATTGTGGTTTGGAAACAAACCTAAGCTGTCATTTCTTAAAGTTTGGGGATGCGATGTTTATGTGAAGAAACTTCAACCGGATAAACTCGAACCCAAAGCAGAAAGATGCGTCTTCATAGGATACCCTAAGGAAACTATTGGGTATTCCTTCTATGACAGATCCGAGGGCAAGGTTTTTGTTGCCAAGAATGGATCCTTTCTAGAGAAAGAGTTTCTCGCGAAAGGTGTGAGTAGTCAGAAGGTAGAACTCGAAGAGGTTATTGAACCTTCTCTTCAAAGTATGACGAGTAGCACAGCGTCGAAAGTTGTTCTGGAGTTGGCTTCACCTGTTGAAGAGGGAACTAATGATAATGATCATGAAACTCCAAAAGAGAATACTACCAAACCTCGCAGGTCTAGCAGGATGCGTGCAACTCCTGAGCTGTACGGAAATCCTGTCATGAATTTCATGGTTGATGAAAATGATGACCCTGCGACGTATGAAGAAGCGATGATGAGCCCGGATTCCAACAAATGGTTAGAAGCCATGAAATCCGAGATGGAATCCATGTATGAAAATCAAGTTTGGAACTTGGTGGAATTACCTCACGACCGAAAGGCCGTGGAGAACAAATGGATTTTCAAAAGGAAAACTGATGCTGATGGTAATGTGACTGTCTATAAAGCTCGACTTGTCGCAAAGGGGGTTCGACAAATTCAAGGAATTGACTACGATGAGACATTCTCTCCCGTAGCGATGCTAAAGTCAGTTAGGATTATGTTAGCAATTCCTGCATATTTCGATTATGAGATATGGCAGATGGATGTCAAAACCGCGTTTCTCAATGGTAATATTGAAGAAGAGTTGTATATGATATAGCCAAAGGGTTTTGTCGATCCTAAGGATGCTAACAAGGTGTGCAAGCTTCAGCGATCCATCTATGGATTGAAGCAAGCATCACGAAGTTGGAATCTCCGCTTTGATGAGGTGATCAAAGAGTTTGGATTTGTCCAAACTTATGGAGAAGCTTGTATTTACAAGAAAGTGAGTGGGAGCAATGTGGAATTTCTGATATTATATGTGGATGACATATTATTGATTGGAAATGATATATATCTTTTAAACAGTGTTAAAAGTTATCTAAACCGCAAATTTTCAATGAAGGACCTAGGTGAAGCGTCATACATATTAGGCATAAAGATCTATAGAGATAGATCTAGGCGCCTAATAAGGCTATCACAAAGTACATACCTTGATAAGATTTTAAAGAAGTTTAAAATGGAAGATAGTAAGAAGGGGTTCTTACCTATGACACAAGGCACGACATTGAGTAAGACTCAAAGTCCGGCTATGATGGAAGAAAGAGAGAAAATGGACAAAGTCCCCTATGCTTCAGCCATAGGCTCTATAATGTACGCCATGCTATGTACAAGACCGGATGTGGCACATGCTATTAGTTTGACTAGTAGGTACCAATCGGATCCAGGTTCGGAACACTGGATAGCGGTCAAGAATATCCTTAAGTACTTGCGAAGAACTAAGGATATGTTTCTTGTATATGGAGGTGAAGAAGAGCTCGTCGCTAAGTGTTATGTCGATGCTAGCTTTGACACCGATCCGGATGACTCTAAGTCTCAATCCGGATACATATTTCTCATGAATGGCGGAGCGGTTAGTTGGAGGATCTCCAAACAACCTGTGGTGGCGGGATCAACAACGGAGGCCGAATATGTTGCTGCTTCAGAAGCGGCTCAGGAAGCGGTTTGGATGAAGGAGTTCATATCCGAACTAGGTGTGGTTGCAAACGCGTTGGACCCAATGGTGATCTATTGTGACAACAATGGTGCCATTGCCAATGCCAAAGAGCCAAGGTCTCACAAGCATTCCAAGCATATTAAGCGCTAGTTTCACTCCATCCGCGAGCATGTCAAGGATGGAGATATAAAGATTTGTAAAGTACATACGGATCTCAATGTAGCAGATCCGTTGACTAAAACTCTCCCTAGAGCAAAACATGATCTACACTAGAACTCCATGGGTGTTAGATTTATCACTATGTAACTAGATTATTGTCTCTAGTGCAAGTGGGAGACTGAAGGGAATATGCCCTGAGAGGCAATAATGAAGTGTTTATTATGTGTATTCCAAGTATATGATAGATGTTTATTTTGCATGCTATAATTGTATTAATATGGAAACTTTAATACATGTGTGTTTAATAAACAAACAGAAAGTTCCTAGTTATGCCTCTCTCATAAACTAGTTCGTTGATTAACAAGATGATCACAGTTTCCTGATCATAGACATTGGATGTTGTTAATAACAAGATCACAACATTAGTGTAATGGTGTGATGAACATTCATCCGAAGTATAGAATTACGATCAAAGTCATTGAGTTAAATTGCTATAACAACTTACGAAGTGATCCTAATCCTTAGACCATGAGATCATGTCAATCACTAACACCGGAAGAGTTTATTGATATCATCAAACATCACACCGTAACTGGGTGATTATAAAGATGGATTTAGAACTAACAAAGTGTTATGTTGAGGCCCATGGATCGAGAGTGGAATTTGTTCATCCAGATGACGGATAGATATACTCTGGGCCCTCTCGGTGATATCACATTGGTTAGCTTGCAAGCAAGTGATTTGATCACTAGAATGTTAAATCACGGGAACGAGAAAAGAGTGCATGTCAGTAACGAGATCAAACTAGGTATGGAGATACCGATGATCGAATCTCGGACATGTAACATATCGTGAAACAAAGGGATTAAGATACAAGCGTAAAAGGTTCCAACGATCACAGGAAAAGTCATCGTTGAATGTGTGGGAGTCAGTATGGATCTCCAGGTCCCGCTACTGATTATTGATCGGAGAAGGGTCTCGATCATGTCTGCATTATTCGCGAACCGTAGGGTGACACACTTAAGGGACACTGGCATCCAGTTGGAGCAAATGTTTCATGCCGAAAGAATAAACAAGCGCAGGAATTTATTTCACTAGATACCGAAACAGGTTTTCGGGTGAAATTGCATAAAGAGGTTATGCATGTGAAATGGAATTATAGAAAGGGGTTATTTGTGAATGTTTGTCATTAAAGTAATTGACAAAATTCTGAATAAAATAAAATAGTTTAATTTAATGAGAGTTTGCATTAAATTTGGTGGAAATTTAATGGGAATTTGAGTGGCAAAAATTGAAGGGCCATTTTGTGAGTGGAGTGTGCACCCACATGAATGAAGGAGAGGTGGGGGCACCCTCCATGGCCGGCGGCCATGCCCCCTTGGGCTGCCCCCCTCCCCTATATAAGGAGCCCCTCCTCTCACTTCTCACTCACACCTCCTCGTGAAGGATCTCTCTCCCCCTCTAGAATTTATCCCCCATGGTCTCGGACTAGCGAGATACATGTTCCCGGTGGCTATTCGGCAAGAAAGGGTTGTGCTTCCGCTGCATCGCTGGAGCGAGGAGGCGGAGGTTGCTCGGTGTCTTGTACGTGTGTGCGAGCATGGATGCGCTGCTGCTTTGCGGCGCTAGGACTTCCTCTCGATCTTGAGATCGGCAAGAGATCATCTACATCAACCACGAGTTGAACTCGGTAAGCTTTGTCGGTCTTCAAGGGTATGTTCTCTACGGATATACATCCGCCCATTGTTTGTATCTAGTAGATAGATCTTGGTACATAGTTGTTCCCATCGTAGGAATTTTTTTGTTTTCTATGCTGCGAACCCTAGAGCAACCATGTGGCCGGCTTGGCGGTGCTGTCATAGAGCTTGATGGTCTTGTCAATCTAGAAACCGTTGGGGTAAGTTGCGGACCGTATTGCAGGTACAAAGCAACGTGGTCCCAGGTATGGTCCTTCCCGGGCCTCGTGGATCTTATCAATCCGCGATCGTGCATTGTACGGCTCCGGGTTCTTCTTCTTCTTGTCAACAGGGGATGGGCTGCGTGAACGACGCGGGCCTCCTCCGCCATGGTGGCTGCTTGGCGGTGATGGAGGCGGAGGTGGCCCGCGTCGTTCACGCAGCCCATCCCCTGTTGACAAGAAGAAGAAGAACCCGGAGCCATACAATGCACGATCGCGGATTGATAAGATCCACGAGGCCCAGGAAGGACCATAGGCGGAGGTGGCGGTGGGTTAGCCTTCTTGCTGTTACCCTCCTGCGATGCCTCATGCCTGTCACGGTTGCTTGTCGGACACGGAGGGTCATGGTGTGACCTGCTCTTGTGTCCTTGGTTGCGCTCTCCGTCATGACGGGTCTGCTCCGCGTTGTCGCGGATGACGATGCCACACTGCTTTGGTGGGTGCATATCCGTATGATGGTGAGCCTTGTAATCTTCGCGATGTCGGGGGGACCAGGGCGGTGGTGATGGGTGACGAGGTCGGGCCTTTTCTCCGTGGTCGGAGGATATGGGGATAGCATCCTTCCTGTTGCGCGCATCCCTCTGTCTTCTTTCTGATGAACCCGTCTGGGACCCGACATCAAGAGGAGATCTGTCCCTTGGCGGCTTGTACTGACTAGATTGGCAGAGCGCTGGGTCAGACTCAAGCCTCTGAGAGGTGGCCTTTTCCTGCTGCTTCACCGCCTTGGCCACTAGGTCATAGACCTGTTCCACTGCCTCAGGCGATCTATCCTGCTCCAGAAGGGTCTTGGCGATGGCGAGGTTAAGGAGTGGGGTGGGCATCACCTGCTTGCCTTCACTGTCAATGTATGGCTTGTCTTGTGCCGGCTTTGAGGGAGCCCATCCTAGGTTACGCCGTACGCCAGGATCATTGATGACGGGAGCCAGAGCTTTCTTAGCCTTCTACTGCTGCAGCAAAGTCTTGTACTCGACCTCCATTGCTCTAGCTTTCTCTATGGACTTCTGCGTGTTGACTAGATCTCGATCTAGTTTAGCGCCTTGCTCCGCGATGGCCTACGCTTCCTCTAGTAGCTGCTGGCACTTCTCGTCAAGCTGGGTCACGTTCCGGATATGAGCAACGGTTAGTGGCTCGACGAGGAGATTGCCGTACATCACTCTATCAGCTGGAGTAACTTGGGCTGCTGCAGACGTAGATGCTGGAGGCAGCAAGTTTGCGGTGTTGTTGTTGCTCGAGCCGGTGCCGAGTTCCTGCGGCTGCTGCGCTGGGTTAGGCGGAGGAGGCATGACTTTTGCGCGATCATCGTCAGCAACAATAAGTGGCCCCTTCTCCTTTTCTAGTGCTGTAGGCGGAGCTCGTCCGGGTTGATCTTCATCCATCGCCGTCCCAATGGTGACGAACACCCCTCGGGACACGACGACATTGTTCGCTTGCTCGTCGCGCAAGTACTCCTCCTCCATCTCCTACATAGCGGAGTCTAGCTCTTCTGGACTAAAATCTATCTCCTCCAAATCTGCACTGAAATCAGCGTAGAGCGCGTCAATGACAGAGTCGAAAGGTGCCAGGACTTCCTCGATTACGGGCGGTGGAGGTGCAATGGCTTCGACGATGACTGGAGGTGGCGGTGCTGCTACGACGATGGCGGCGGGAGGCGGCGGTGGTGGTTGTTGAATCGGAGGTTCTACGTCCCTGAGTGCAAGTGCCATCTGGGCTGTTGCGTCAGCTTCCGCATAGTTGTTGACGGTGCTCACCATCTCTTCGAGGGTAAGACGTCCTGTTGCCTGCTGCCGTCTTAAAGAATGTCGGAGAAGCGTGCCACGGTCCAGTCCTTCCACGAAGTGATACAAAGCGTTATCATCGGGGTAGTGGGCCAGATCGGCTCGTATACGGAGCCATCTGGCCAGGTATTCACGGGGGTTTTCGCCTTCTCTCTGAACGCAGCGCGCCAGATCGAAGATGGTAACCACGCCGACGAACTTGGATCTCTGCTGTCCAGACGCACAGGCGAAGCTGGCGGATTTGCAGTGATCTTCCACCTTTATATCCTGCACAGGGGTGGTTTGGGTGGGCCTTGGATTTTTCTGACCCTTTGCCGGCAAACTCCAAAGGGAGATCGACATTGATCCTTCCGCGAACATACCCTGCCCGTAGGCGGTCCGTGCGGGCCTTCATGTTTTCCGATCTTTGCCGACAAACTCCGAAGAGAGATCCGACATTGATCCTTCCACGAACATATCCTGCCCGTAGGCGGTCCATGCGGGCCTTGATGCTCCTTCGACTCCCAGGGAACTAGTGCCTGACTCGGTTTCGCCGATGAAGAGGTGGATGTCTGCGATAGGAACGATTGAACATCATGTAGGGTTCGTCTTCGCCGGGATCCAGAACTCGTCAGGAGGGACGATCGGAACGTTGCCGCAGAAGAGAACACGGCCGATGGCTACGGTTTCACCGATTCCCGCAAAGATCTTGGTCCTCGCCCGCTGAAGAGCCTGAAGTGCCTCTTGCCCCATGGTGGGCGCCAACTGTCGTGGTATTGCCGACGAGTACGCCATGGAGGGGTCCTCACAGTGCGTGTTTAGAGACGTGGGGTAAGGCGGACGGTTGACGGGTACGAGGTAACACAGCTTACCCAGGTTCAGATCCCACAACGGTGGCAGAATCCTACTCCTGCTATAAATCACTATATGGGAAATACGCCGAGTTATAGAGATAGGTTCACTGTGCGAGGTTGTCTGAAGTTATCTATGATCGTGCCCTAAAGGCTCCCATAGGACCGACTTATATAGTCGCCAGGTCCTAGGGTTATAGGGAAAAGTCCTAGCCGGACAGGTTACAGAGTCCTACACCGTCTATTACTAGTCTTGTGTATCTTGCACTCCAAGGCTCCGGGTACGCTGGCGACTCCACCGTAGACTTCCTTTATCCGGCATGGGCCTCCCTTCTGGATCCATCTAACTGGGCCGCCCAACAGGCCATAGGCCATGCTACCAACTATGGGCCACCCGGGTTATCCGGATAAGTGACATGCTATGAGGATACCCATATAGCATATCCCCAATAGTCACCGTAGATGAGCAGATGGTCTCTTGCATGTCAACTAGAGACCTAGTTATTTACATATCACACATGTATTAATGTTTCATATTAATATAGTTATAGCACGATAAGAAACATATTATGTGTATACAAGAGATACATCAAATAAAAACACTTTATTATTTGCCTCTAGGGTATATCTCCTTTAGTCTTCCACTTGCACTAGAGTAAAAATTAATCTAGATTTAGAATAGGCAATGACTTAACACCAATAGTATCCCGGTGTTGCTCAAGATTGGCTTGTGGAGGTCCTTTGGTAAACGGATCTGCAGCATTTAGATCCATATGCACTTTGAAAATCTGGACTTCGCCATTCTCAACATATTGTCTAATGGTGTGGAATCTCATCTGGATGTCCTTGACTATGGAGCGAGTTCTTGGTTCTGATGCGTTTGCAATGGCACCTGTGTTATCGCAGAAGATTTTTACGGGGTCATCCTGACATGGATATACCCTACGGGTACTCGACATTGGCATACCCAGTTCATCCTAATGAAGGCCCACGTCAAAGACTTGCTGTTCAAGGAAATTTCGGATGGCCCAAGCCCGGTAGAAGTTCGACTCCTAGGAGGACATGGCTTAGAGATAGCTAGAAACTTGAAGGGTGAAACCCTAAACCTGTAACCGACTCGACCTAACCCTGGGACCTGACCTATCTATATAAAGGCCAGGAGGGCACGGCGAGGAGGATCTCCCCAACTCATACACACACCTCATGCCAGGTTGCATCTGCGCACCCCTTGTAACTTTCGGTTCCGCCGTAATCAAGAACAAATAAGCAGGAGTAGGGTTTTCCCTCCGGGGGCCTGAACCTAGGTAAACTTCGTGTCCCCTTGCTGCGTGTTTGTTAATCGTCTCGTGATCTCCAGCATCCCCATCTTCTCCAAAACCCAAGTCCATAACAATGGGTATTGACGATTCGAACCCTCATCAATTGGCGTCGTCTGTGGAAACTGGGGGTGCTGATCGTGTGGTCATGACGGTTCCATCTGGAGCGATCTTAAATTCCTCTGCCACGGAGAATCACCTCATCTTCGGTGCTTTCGACTTCACCGCCCACTCTCCGGCCACCCGCAAAGATTCCGAGTCCGTATGCGAAGGATTCAAGATGCTGTTCAGGAGCTTTTGCTTCCAGGTGGGGCAAACCAGCACCCTTCGCCTTCTGGAGCGGGTGTCACCTCGCTCAATTAGGCCCGCCTCATGGGTGCCACCAATCGACGTCTTGTGCACAACATCACTAGCAAGCGATTCAGATGATAGCTTGAACTACAATTCCGATCTGTGTGATCCTCCTACTGATGAAGGGACCTACGGTTCCAGATCTGAAAGCCGCGGGAGCAATAACCCTGCCCACCGCTACTTATGCGCATTCATCCATGATTCTAACATCGACGAAGGCGGTGACCCGCCAAATCCCCCTCCCAACCTATAGGCTCCTAACGCCTCAAACGTGGCAAACGCGCCACCCCCGCCCAATCCCAACGGGAATAGGGCACCCGGAAACACCAGAGGCATAAACCGTGTCCGCCAAGAGATCAACCTCAATGACGACGACTGGGAGAGCGTGCGTGATGCTGTGCAAGGCACTCACCCCCTACCAATCGATGCCCTCGTGATATGTTGATGGGACACCATTGGCTCCTCATCAAAGAGCATAATCGACAGATCAAGCGACAGGGTAAGTTCGAGCGACGCAGGAAACCAGATGACAAGTCAAGCATGAGGCGAGCTGCGCTCTTCGCCGGTGGCTCTAACTCAAAGGGCTATGACGGCTGCAAATATCGTCCCCGCCTGGAATGCATGGATCCTGCCACACGACAGGAGGCCACAAAGGCACTCGACATGTCCTTCATGACCATGGACTCGCAGGGCAACATCATGCCTAATACGCTGTTGGCCGCGGTCATGGTAGCCACCACCTACCTAGCATCCAACCCGCCTCCAGCGGGAGACCCGAGGAATGCAATCCATAAATCTGCGCTGGCAGGTCTTGGACTCTGATATCCCACAAGTATAGGGGATTGTGTGTAGCCTTTTCGATAAGTAAGAGCGTTGAACCCAACGAGGAGCTAAAGGTAGGATAAATATTCTCTCAAGTTCTATCAACCACCGATACAACTCTATGGACACTAAACGTTTGCATTATCTAGGAAATAAAACTAGAGCAACAAAACGAGTACTAGAGAAAGCTTTGCAAGATAATAAATAACAAGAAAGTAAAGCTAGTTGCTGCAGCAATAAAATACACTAAACTAACAGAACCATGAGTGTGGAATAGTGGTGGTAATTGTGGTGGCTTTGTCCAAGTTTAATTGGCGAATAAATTGGGTCCATTATCTTCGATATAGTTTTCTATGTGGGAGAGGCTAAATATACATGCGCTTCACTACTTGGAATTACATATACTATATGATTGGATTGTTAGCAAACATCCGTAACTACTAACAATACATTAAGGTTTCCCCAACCATAGCCTTAAGTTAATGGTCATCTTACTCCCATACATCAACGTTCCGGTTCGCGTCGTTAGGTTTTTGTCACTCCGGCAGAATTTCTCCCTTCCTCTTACACATACTACAAACCCTATGATGTTTAATCCATGCGCGCACAAATATAATAGACACCAAAGGACTGTAACATATCAACATACAACTATAATGAACCAAAGACGTTCAACCATTCAATCTAAGAACAAAGAAACTACACAAACATGACATAGATCATAAGATTATAACTTATAGCATCAAACACCATGTTTACATAGGACGGTATAGAGGTGTGTGGGAGGATGAACCACTGCATACTAGGAAGATTACGTGATGGAGATGGCAGTGAAGACGGTGAAGAGTGCGGAGGTGGCGGCATCGACGGTGGGGCGGGGGACTCCTTCCCCGCCGCCGGTACCATGGGGCAGCACCGCCCCTTAGCTCCTTCCTTCATGGCTTCTTGGGAGCCCTTCCCCATGGAGATGGGATCCATGGGGAGGCAAAACATGGCTTTGGTGGCTGCAAATTCATGGGTGGAGGTGTCTCCCACGAATTAGGTTTCCTCCCTTTATATAGCTTCTCGGATTCCCGTCACCCCATCTTGGGCTATAGTAAATAGGGCCTAGCATGCCCATCCAGACTCGAAATCAGCTAAATTTTATGTACAGAATGATTGTTGCGACGTTTCCTACAACTTTGTAGTTGAAGAGTTTTCTGTTTGACGTAGTCTTCGACCCAAAACATGACCATCTTCAAAAAGAGTTCTGAGACAGATTTCTGGAAAACCCCAATTTGACTCCAACAAGGGTACCACTTGTATTCTTGATAATTCCTACACATCAAAGTGTAAAACAAGAACATTGTGCACTTTTTCAACTATTAATAGGTTAGTCCAAATAAGTCATGAACTTTATATAAAAATAAGTGTGAAAAGCATAATAATAGCATAAAACCATAAAAAAATATAGCTTAGTTCCTGCTCGTCCTCGAGTAGGTAAACGATAAAAACAATATAATTTTTGAGGTGACATGCACCATAATAATCTTGATCAAACCATTTGCAAAGCATGGATAGCTGGGATTAAAGTACTCTAAACATGAGCATGAAAGATGTAGTTCTAACAATAAGACATAATAACCAAGTTGCAACATGAAAAGGTTACAAACAAAGATCATGAATAACAATGCATTGAAAAACGTTTGTTTGTTTCACATAAAAAACATAATAAGCGTGGTACTCAGCTTGTCCCTCATGGTATAGCAAATCATAAATGCATAGGACACCTTAAAAGTTCATAAGGGTGACTAGATACACATAGTTCAAGAACAAACAATATCAACCTTATGAAACACTCAACAAGTTTTGGGACAATGCACATAGAACTAAGAATGGCAACTATGCTCTCTTAATTGGTGCCTAAGGATAGAAGGTGGATACTCAATATAATAGTGGAAGAAAGGCCCTTCAAAGGGAAGCAGGGATTTCAAGTTTCATAAAGAGCTTCCAAAAATTATGGTACTTGTTAGCTTTCAGCTCTCATTGCCCCTATCATAAGCATCTTGAAGTGATTAAGGTTAAAGTGAACAAACTATGGAGTATATGCTTGACAAAGTATAAATTGGCAATCTCATCTCCCTTGAGTACGAGGGCAGCTCCTCATGCTACTCAACTTTAGTCACCTGTAAGTTTTTGTCATAGTAAGTACATGTGTATCATAGAGAACCGCCAACGGGGTACCCCTTGCACATGATACAAGAGCTATCCCATATCAAAATGACAAGGCAATAGACAATGAGCATCTCAACAATCTATTTTTTACCATGGGAAAATGGTGCCTTTTTCTCTCTTTCCTCTTTTCTCATATCTTTTTTCTCCTTTTTCTCAATCTCTATCTTTTTTATAAGAAGAATGCTTCATAGATTGCTCACTATGGTGATGCTGCAAGTTTCCATCATGATTAGGCATGGCTTAGGCTAGCGGCGCAGGCATTTATCTAACACACATACATAACTCCATGGACTTACAAGCTCCCCTTTTATTTCACACCGACAACATCCATAAACAAAAGAGCATGATCTCAACTGGGTAGATATTTACATGTGTTGAAAGCGTTCCCCGTGACAGCACGGTTCTGCTAATCCCAACTTATAAGTGCAAGCATATACAACATAGATGACACAATGGTTCAAGTTTATTAGGGGCAAGAAATATAAAGTGTGCCATCAATTTTGTGAGAGATTTAATCACAAATTTTCACATAACAAAATGACTTTTTAATTGGAAGGTAGATAAAACAAGAATATACTTGGAATGGTGTAACACACCATGCATAGGTATTTATAGTGGACACTTTGGAATAACTTGGTTTCTTGGGAGTTGGATGCATGAGTAGAGCTTACTCAATACAAGTGGAGGCTATCAAAAGACTAGGAGCGACCAACTAAGAGAGCAATAATGGCATAATCATGCAGAGCGAAAAACATTACTAATCAAAGCATAAAGTGGTACCACAAGTCAAAAACTAAATGATCATAGAGGCTATGGTGACTGGTTCATAGTCATAACATGGTGTGAGAATGTGCCAAGTCAACCCAAACAAAGCATCAAAGGAGAATACCATAATATTATGCTTTTGTATGCTAAAACAATGCATGATTCTTTGAAGTCACGTTAAGCAATCCCAATTGTTTGGAACAAGTCATGCTATAGCAATAACCACTAAGCATAGGGTCAAAACAACACCGAACATGACATGATAAGGTCTAGACCACAGTCAAAACAAACTCCTTTTGTACCACTTATAAACATGAAGCTTTATACTCCTTCTCCAATGGTACGTGGAAACGTATCTATAATTTTTGATGTTCCATGCTTGTTTAGTATCTACTTTGCTTTGCTTTGTCTACACTTTGAGGTATTTTTATATGTTTTCTGGTACTAACCTATTAACAAGATGCCATAGTGCCAGTTGCCTGTTTTCTTCTATTTTTGGTTCTAGAAATAGAAAATCAATATTCTCAGAATTGTACGGGACAAAAGCCAAAGTCAATATTTTACCGTGGGGAACATGAAGCCAGAATACAAGATGGAGGGGAGCCACCTGGGGGCCACACCCCTAGCCGCACGGCTAACCCTAGCCCGCGCCTGGGGGGGTGCGGCCACCCTGGCTGCCCCTGCCTCGCCTCTTCGCCTATAAAGACCCCCCGATGCATAAACCCAAAGACGCGATCAATATTCCACGAAACAGTCTGTAGCCACTGCCACCATTGTCCCTAGATCGGGGGCGATCTAAAGCTCTTCCCGGCACCCTGCCGGAGGGGATATCATCCTAGAGGCCTTCTTCTTCATTATGCTAGCCTTCGGTATGAAGTGTGAGTAGTTCCACCTTGGACTACGGGTCCATGTAGTATCTAGATGGTTGTATCTCCTCCTTTGTGCTACCATGTTTAGATCTTGTGATCTCCGTTCATGATCAAGATCATCTATTTGTAATCATGCATGTTATGTTTGCGGGGATCCGATGGATATTGAGATTACTATGTTAGATTGATTAATGGTTTTGTCTTATTGATTCTATCATGTATGTGTTGTTTGTGATCTTGCATGCTCTCTGTTTCTAGTAGATATCTTGGCCAAGTAGATGCTAGTGACTCCAAGAGGGGGTATTTATGCTCGATAGTGGGTTCATGCCTCTATTTAATCTAAGGGAAGTGACAGAAATCTCTAAGGTTGTAGATGTGCTGTTGCTACTAGGGATTAAACAACAGTCTCTTATTCATGGAACAAGTGGATTGTTTACCTTACACACTTTTCTTAAAACAATTATCCGTTGCTTGCAACTTAATACTGGAGGTGGTTCGGATGATAACCTGAAGGTGGATTACTAGTCATAGATGTAGTTGGATGGCGGTCTATGTATCTTTTTGTATTGCCCAATCGAATCTCATAGGATCATGAATGTCTAGTATTGCATTGTTATGCCTTGCTCAGTCCTGTCAATTGCCCTGCTGTAATTTGTTTACCCAGCATGTCATGTTTGTTTATCTTAAGGAGAACACCTCTAGTGAACTATGGACCCCGGTTCAATCTTTGCCATTGATACATATTCCACTGTTACTATTTACTTTTTGCAAACCACTATTACCTTCCACACCATACAGTTTATTCTTTGTTTTCAGCAAACCGGTGAGATTGACAACCTCACTGTTTGTTGGGGCAAAGTCTTGAGTTTGTGTTGCGCAGGTTTCCGAGTTGCTAGCAACACCTTTGAGTCATTTCCTTCCTCCTACTGTTTCGATAACCTTGGTTTCTTACTGAGGGAAAACTTGCTGCTGTGCTCATCATACCGTCCTCTTGGGGTCTCCCAACAAAGCTTCCACGCACCATCAAGACTTTTCTGGCACCGTTGCCGGGGAGGCTAAGAACGTCATCACAAGGGGAGTCCTTCACAACCTTTCTCTTTACTTTGTTATTATTTTGCTTTGTTTCTTTTGCTTGGTTTTGTTTGCCTCTTTTTATCAAAAAATCCAAAAAAAATAGTTTAGTTTGGTATGCTCTCTCTTATCAAAAACACAAAAAAATTAGTTCCTGCTCTAGTTGCTGCTGCTATTGGCTTGCTCCACTTTTGCCAAAATGAACTCTGTTGAGAACACCAAGTTGTGTGACTTCACTAGCACAAACAACAATGATTTCCTAAGTACTCCTATTGCTCCACCTGCTCCTGATGCTACCTTTTATGAAATTAAGCCTGCTTTGTTAAATTTTCTGGTGCTAGTTCTTATGATGCTACTTCCCACCTCAATAACTTTGTTGAACTTTGTGAGATGCAAAAATATAAGAATGTAGATGGAGATATTATTAAGCTCAATTTGTTTCCTTTCTCCTTGAGAGGAAAAGCTAAAGAATGGTTGCTATCCTTTCCTAGAAATAGTATTGATTCTTGGATTAAGTGCAAAGATGCTTTTATTGGAAAATACTTTCCTCCTGCTAAGATTATATCTATGAGAAGTGAAATTATGACATTTAAACAACTTGATAATGAACATGTTTCTCAAGCTCGGGAAAGAATGAAATCTTTGGTTAAGAATTGTCCCACTCATGGACTTACTGCTTGGATGATTATCCAGAATTTTTATATAGTTTTGAACTTCTCCTCAAGAAACCTGTTGGATTCAGCTGCTGGAGGTACCATTATGACCATTACCTTGGGTGCTGCAACAAAGCTCCTTGATAATATGATGGTTAATTATTCTGATTGGCACACTGAGAGCTCCACATGGTAAGAAGGTAAATTTTGTTGAAGAAACCTCCTCTTTGAGTGATAAGATTGATGTTATCATGGCTATGCTTGTTAATGGGAAATCTCATATAGATCCTAATAATGTTCCCTTAGCCTCTTTGCTTGCTCAACAAGAGCAAGTTGATGTGAACTTCATTAGGAATAATAATTTTTGCAACAATACTTATGGTAATAATTATAGGCCTTATCCTCCTAATAATGGCAATACTTATCATGTTAGGTCTGGAATGCCTAGTGAAGATAGGATTCTAGAAGTTGAAAGATCCACTAAATTTTTTTATGCAAATGCAATATGAGCAAAACAAGATATTCACTAAAACTATGGAAGAACAATCTGCTATCTTGAAAAATATTAGTCATCAACTTGAGAATTTGAATAGAGAAATTCCTAGATTATAGTCAAAAAATTTGAGCGCTGAGAAAAATATTTTCTCTTTGTCTAAAGCACAGTCCTCTTTGATTAATAAAATGGCTGCTAAACCTGAAACCTTGGAAAGTACCATTGCTGCTACTCATGTGTCACATCCCAAATTTTAGATTTGGTACTGTATAACATTCATGGCATTGCATCATGATCATCCATACAAAATTTCAGTTTGGAAGGATTTTGGCAAAACAAACCGCTTGCATTTGCATTTTGACACCTACACATGAACCCTTGGTTTTACCATGATGCTGTGAAAAACTTTATATTTTTAGTGTATGGGTGGCTCAGGTGCGTAGAGGGTTCCGCCACGAACCCGTAGCACTTTGATTCACTCAATTCGGAGCTCGGTAGCAAAAGTTATGCAAATCTGAATTTTGCCTCAAAATATGGACATATTCTGTCAAAATTCAGTTAAGGAAATCATCTGAGAAAAAGAAAAGGAAAGGGAAAAAAAGAAGAAGCAGCGCGCCAGCCAGCCTGCTGGGCCGCCAGCCCAGCCAGGCCGGCCCAGCCGCGCAACAGCAGTAGCGCAGCGCGCGCGCAGCAGTTATTATCCGCCGCCTACCAGCCCACGCCCGCGCCCCAGCCGCTGACAGGCGGGGCCCACCTGTCGGCGCCGCCCCGCCGTGTCCGACCCGGACTCCGCCACCGCCGCGTGTCGCGCCCGGTCCGCTCACTAACCGCCTCGCCCTCCCCCGATTTTCGTCTCCCTTATAGCCCTCGCCCTCCTCTACGAAAACCCCCGAACGTCGCCCCCTCTCGTGCCGCCTCAGACGAGAAATTTCTCGCCGGAGTTAACCATCGCCACCACCGTCTGCTCGCGGTAAGCGCTCGCCGCCGCCACGCCTCGCCCCTTCCTCGCCTCGCGAGCTCGCCGCCGCCCCCACTAACTCGCCTCCTTCCCCTCTACCGCAGGACCGTGCCCGCCCGACGCCGCCCGTGCTCGCGACGCCGCCGCCGAGCTTCGGCCGCCCGCCGCCGTCGCCCCCGCACATGCCGGCTACCGCCTCCACGCCAACGAGCCCGACCGCCACGCCCCCGACGTCGTCCCGCTGTCCACCGCCGCCGCATGACCACGCCGCCGTCGCTGCTCAGGTGAGCACCCCGCCGCCAGCCTCCCCCTGCCGTCCGATCTGGAACGGACGGTCCAGATGGGCCGTTGACCGGTCACGCTGACCACTGACTGGTCAGGGTGCCACGTCAGCACAGTCAACCCAGTCAAACGCTGACTGTGTATTTCTAAATTGATTTTAATTGGCAGAAATTAACTAAAACTGGTAAAATTCATATCTCTAGATCTACTGGGCCAAAAATTGAAAATAAAATATGTGTAGAATCAGTGTCTCATGTAGAATCTTGCTGTACCATTGTTTTACACTTTTACAGCAAGGTTTTGTCCAGAATAAGTAAATGAGTTAATGCCATTTTTAGAGTAATAAATTCATAGAATAAGTTCTGTAACTCCAAAAATTGCAAATAAGATGTCCCTGGAATCAGTAGAACAAGGAGAATCTCAGAGTGAATTAAAAAGTTAGGCTTACGGTAATAATTTTTGCATAATCTAATTAAAGGCTTACTGTAGTATTTTAATTACTCAGGGAGTTATATACATCCTTTTCGAGAAATTCCAATTGGTACTGTTTCTATTTAGAGTTGCCTACGCAGAGGAGATTTTCTAAGATTTTACAAATAGTATGTTAACAGTGGCTAATTATTTAGTTTCTAGCTCTATTATTTGAGTATTATAAATTGCATGCCTTGTTTTCTTTGCATTCAAAATAATTTCCATGCATGCATACAGTAGTTATACTGAATAAGATTATGTGATGTTACTGTAGCATTATACCACTTGTCATCCATGCATCTTGCATTATCTTTGTTTGAATATGATTGTGGATGGTTTGTTTATGATTGCAACTGTATCGTGTAGATTGTGACGAGTGCAACGCTTGCTCGTGTGTGGATTGTTCTTTCGACCGCTACAGCCAAGGCAAGTAGATGCTACCTTGTTCATGATGTTGTTATACTATTTTTAATGCATTGTCGTGTATTTTGTAGATGCATGTGTAGGATATTACTATCGCTATGCTATGACCTATTATGTGGTAGGGCTTTCCCTGTAGATGAACCATCGTTGGTAGATGTTCTTAGCCATGCTATGATGAACGAGGGCTAGCTTACATCACTGAAAGTTGTTTCTAAATGTGTTGGTTTGTGAGAACTAAAACAACTTAATCAATGAATCTCCTGGGTGTGATGGGATTGAAAATTTTGGTGGTATCATTGCGGAAAGGCACCCAGGTACCTAGAGAAAATGACTGGCTTCTTTATTTTGTAGCTTACGTGTATAACCATGTGCCAATAATGGAATGTGCGGTTGGTTGGACTCAGTAGGTTGTGGTAACTCGAACCCACGTATCTAGAGATGTAGAATTTTGGTAGGTTGGACCGGTGCGTGTCGGGTTTGGGGAGCTACTTCCTGAACGGTCTCTTCTTGGACTTCTTCCTATCATCACCCAAAATGAGAGTGATGGTACGAGCTGGGCTGGACAAGTCACATGGGTAAAGTGTACTAACCCCTACAGGGTGTATAATCTAATCGATTAGCCGTGTCCCCGGTTATGGACATCTGAGTTGCTTGATATTGAATTCAGGACATGTTTCTCGCTCATTCTAATTTCATAATTGCCTTAATGTTGATGGGTTAACTTAATTGGGATCTTTTCAAAGAAAATCAAAAACTGTTTATGAAAGTAGGACAAAGGTATTTGCAAATGCAAGCTAGCCACAGCTCCACTTGCCAAATATGCATGTAGATGTTAGCACTATTGTCTCCTTTAATAGCTCTACTTGCCATACATTCCATGTATTGACCCTTCGGGGCTGCTACGTTTCATGTTGCAGGATATTCCGATTCTGAGTAATCGATTTAGGCCACGGTACTCCACTCGGCACTTGTTCATTTGTGGGCAATTTGAAGAATGGAGGATTTACTATATTTATGTTGCTACTTGAATAACATTGAGCTAGCCTTGAGCTAAGCTTTTATTATAATAATGATACTCTAGATCTTCGTTATTTATGATACATAGATATTTTTCTATGTTATTCATCTTATTCTATTGTGAGCCAATGAACCAATCCAGGGGTTGGCATGTCACATAGAAGCTACAGTCTTTTCAGAACCATGGTGTTACAAGATGGTATCAGAGCCCGTGTGTCGACTGTAGGATCGTGACCTAGGTTTGTATTAGGAAGCCATATAATTATTAAAGCTTATATTAACTCTGTCTTTCATCTTATGCCTTTCACTCTCGTAAATTCTTACCATATGCTATTCTCACGCTTTCCTCTTTTAATTGATAGATGGGAGAAGTCAGGACTGAGTATGCAACCATGGAGTCACCAAGGCCCTTTGCAAGACAGTTAGCACAGGTCTCGCAGTCATTGGGATTGCCATTGCCCATGTTCAAGGGAAGAAGGCTGTACACCTATGCATATGGTGAGGATGCATGGGAGATCACCACTTTCATCTTCGGGGATGCCACCTTGCCAAACCCTGTGCATCTGATCTACACCAAGACATACTGCAACTGGGGACTTGGAATAAACTTGGCACTACATGAAGCCCTATCATGCCAGTGCCATCTTGTCCGACACCTATTGCCAGTAGACTCACCCTACCGTGACTATGGGAGGCGTGATGAGGATGGGAACGTTGTGGTTACCCCGGGCGACAGGAACAACATGCTGCCCCGTCGGCGGCACATAGAGGATATGGAAAGAGAGAATGGAGCTCTAGCTGAGAAAGTGATGATGGTAAAAGAGATAGTAGATTTTGCTAGCAATGGTATGGTGGTCCAAGGATTGGAGATAGAGACCTTGCATGAAGCTGTGGATGTTCTGAATAATGCCCTGGTAGGCAGGGATGCAACCATAGCTCAGCTTAATGGAACCATGCAGGAAAATAACCAGACCATACAACAGTTGCAAGGGACCGTCCAGGAAAGGGATCAAACTATTGAAGATATGGCAGCCCAGATTGCCGCTCTCCAAGCACAGCTGAATCCACCCTCTGATGATGACAATGGAGATGATGGAAACAATGATGATGATGATGGCAGTGGGAACGATGATGATGATGAGGACGAGGATGATGATGATGGAGACGATGATGGTGGAGGAGATGAAGCTGTTGCAGCTGCAGTAGAGAATGAAGAAGAGGAGGATCCAAAAGAGGTGGAGTTTGAGATTTCAAGTGATGACACAGGAGAGGTGTATACTCCGCCGCCATGGTCGGTTCGTGGACAGAAGCGCCAACGCATGAGTGCGAGGACCTACCGCAACCTCTTCAAGAAGTAGATAGAAGTCCACCAATTAGTCTTCGTTAGGTAAAATCGTTAGGATTAGTCTCGATCGATGTAAAACTTAATTACTGTTATTTTAAGAGTGTTTAGTTGCTCCTATGTGTACTCCAATATACCGGGATTATTTGTGCGAATTTTATGGAAGAGTTATGGCAAGTTTGGTTAATATCTGAGTTATTCCTGTTGCAGTTTTCTGCCGACACAGCAGTACTGCACGAATTTTCATATTTTACTGGTATCTGGGAAAAATCTGAAAAATAGGGTTGGTTCGAAACGCTCTGTACTGTATGAAAAAATCAGCAAAAATTCCTGACGAGTTTAAGTCAGGTAGAAAAATTCGTGAACACTGCTGGACTGTTCTGGTAGATTCCTGTTTTTAATGCTTTGTTGATCTATTGTGTAGATAACTATTGCCAACTCTTCTAAAAACTATTTCAGTAGATATGTACTGCTAGGATAACCCCTGGGATGTTGCTGCATCATTTGTTTGCTGATGTGTTTCTTGCTTGAGATTGTCTGTGAATGTTTTGTTGTTGTTTGGTCATAATGCATGGGTAGAATCCTGTTTTCGTAATCGATTCCTTCTAAGCTTACCTATGCTGAACCACAGATGCCTCCCCACCGTCAACCCACTGAGTTGGAGCAGCTCATGGCAGCTCAGGCACAGTTGACCCAAGTTATGACCCAGTTCATGGAAGCTCAGAACAACAACAACAATGGGAATAACCAGCCTCATGGAGATGCACTTACCAGGTTTCTGAGGCTAAGGCCAGCGAAGTTCTCTACTGCAACGAAACCAATGGTTGCTCTCGACTGGTTGCATTCAGTCAACAAGGATCTGGTAACTGTTGGATGCACAGATGCTGAGAAGGTGAGATTTGCCGCTCACCTACTGGAGGGACCAGACGCTTCGTGGTGGGACACTTTTCAGATCACCCACCCACTGGACACTATGACTTGGGAAATGTTTGAGGAAGGTTTCAAGACCAACCACGTGTCTTCAGGAGTTCTGAGCCTGAAGAGGAAGGAATTTCGCAACTTGCGCCAAACCAACTGCACCGTGGCTGAGTATATTGAGGAGTTCAACAACCTGTCTCGTTATGCACCTGAGGATGTTGACACTGATGCCAAAAGGAGGGAGAGGTTCCTGGATGGCCTCAGTGATGAGCTTTCAGTGCAGATGCTGGTGGTTTATTGCCCCACTTTCCAGGATCTTATGGACAAGGCCAGAATTTTGGAAGGGAAGCACAAGCAGGTGGAAATCCGCAAGAGGAAGAGCAACAATCACCACTCTGGTTCTCACCACAAGTCTCGCACTTCTTATGATGGATACTCCAAGCATGGAGGGAGTGACCATGGGCACCATGGGAGCCATGACCGCCACAACCATGGAGGCGATGGACATCGCCATGATAGCCACAAGAGCAACCGCTACAGCCACAAGGGAGGACACACTCACCATTCTGGAGGACACAGTGGACAGGACCACAACCGTGATCGCAGCTTCGTGAAGAAAGATCTGAGTGAAGTGACATGCTTCAAGTGTGGTCAGAAGGGACATTATGCAGACAACTGTCCGGAGAAGAAAGGACTGAAGCCAAACAACAACCAGAAGGCCACAGTGAACCACATGAATGTGGAGGAGATCCCAGATGAGCCTGATCTTGTGATTGGTAAGTTTCCAATCAACACTCACCCTGCACTTATACTTTTCGATACTGGTGCATCGCATTCATTCATATCAAGGGCATTTGTGGAGAAGTATAAGTTACCTACGGAGTCTCTGAAAGGGTCTATTAGAGTAAGTTCACCTGGAGGGGATATGATAGCTAGCGCGGGATGCCGCGACTTAACCGTGAGTATTGGAGCACACAATTTCATTGCACATCTGGTAGTTTTGGAATCACAAGGTTTAGATGTAATTCTGGGTATGGATTGGATGTCTATGCATGGGGGACACATAGATTGTGCATAGCGAGCGGTTTCACTCAAAACCCTGAATGGTAAGAGGATTAGGTTCAAGTCGGCTGTGTGACCAGGAAGGTGTAAGCTAAATTCTCTTAAGGGGGTTAGCATGGACACAGTGCCTGTGATTAAGGAATACCCCGACGTGTTTCCGGAAGAGCTGCCAGGGATGCCACCTGACAGGGATGTGGAGTTTCTCATTGACCTGATGCCGGGGATAGGACCTATAGCAAAGAGACTGTACAAGATGGATGTGGATGAACTGAAGGAATTGAAGAAACAACTAAAGGAGCAGTTGGACAAGGGATTCATTCAGCCTAGTTCGTCGTCATGGGGTGCACCTGTTCTGTTTGTGGAGAAGAAAGACAGCAGCAAGAGGTTAGTGGTGGATTATCGCTCGCTGAATGAAGTGACCATCAAGAACAAATACCCCCTGCTGAACATAAATGATTTGTTTGATCAACTGAAAGGAGCAAAGGTATTTAGCAAAATTGATCTGCGATCGGGTTATTTCCAATTGAAGATCCGGGAGGAGTACATACCAAAAACTGCTTTCACCACTAGGTATGGTTTATATGAGTATACAATTATGTCTTTTGGACTAACGAATGCTCCGGCATATTTCATGACCATGATGAACAAGGTATTCATGGAGTACTTGGACAAGTTCGTGGTTGTGTTCATTGATGACATACTGATATATTCCAAGGATGATGCTGAACATGAGAAATATCTGCGACTGATTATGGAGAAGTTGAGGGAGCACAAGATGTATGCCAAATTCAGTAAGTGTGAGTTCTGGCTAAACACTGTTGGATTTCTTGGGCACGTGGTGTCAAGAGAAGGAGTCGCTGTTGATCCAAACAAGGTGACTGCAGTAACTGAGTGGGAAGCACCCAAGAATGTGGGTGATATTCGTAGCTTTTTGGGACTTGCTGGATATTACAGGAGGTTCATTGAAAATTTCTCCAAGATTGCTAAGCCGATGACAAAACTTCTGAAGAAGGAGATAAAGTTTGAATGGACGGATGCGTGTGAAGCCAGCTTTCAGGAACTGAAGCGTCGACTAGTGACCGCACCTGTTCTGTGTTTACCAGATCTTCAGAAGGATTTCCAAGTGTACTGTGATGCTTCTCGACAGGGACTTGGGAGTGTGCTGATGCAAGATGGGAGAGTGGTGTCATATGCCTCGCGGCAACTTAAACACCATGAGAGGAATTATCCCACGTATGACTTGGAATTAGTATCAGTTGTTCATGCGCTCAAAGTATGGAGGCACTACCAAATGGGAAAACACTGTGATGTGTACACCGACCACAAGAGCCTGAAATACATATTTACACAAAAGGAACTGAACATGAGGCAAAGGAGTGGTTGGAGCTTATCAAGGATTATGATATGAATCTGCAGTACCACCCAGGGAAGGCAAATGTAGTAGCAGATGCTCTGAGCCGGAAGGTTTATGCCAATGGATTGACTGTTGGGGAATTGCCCGAGGACTTGTGCAAGCAATTCAAGGACCTTAGGCTGGAGGTAGTGTCAGAAGGGTATTTAGCAGCAATGGAAGTCCAACCAACGCTACATGACATGATCAGGAAGGCTCAGGTAGGAGACAAGGAAATAGAGGAGATAAAGGAAAAGATGAAGGAAAATCGAGAAAAGGATATTCGCGAGGATGAGCATGGTACCTTGTGGTATGGAGATCGTTTGTGTGTGCCCAGCGACCCGGAGATAAGGAAGTTGATTCTGCAGGAAGCTCATAACTCGCCATACTCCATACATCCGGGCAATACAAAGATGTATATGGATTTGAAGGGTAGATTTTGGTGGAATAACATGAAGGGAGACATCGCCAAGCATATTGCTCTATGTGATGTATGTAGCCGAGTGAAGGCGGAACACCAGAAGCCAGCAGGACTACTACAACCATTGCCTGTGCCGGAATGGAAGTGGGATAGAGTGGGAATGGATTTTATCACAGGATTACCCAGGACCAGGTCGGGATATGACTCCATTTGGGTAGTGGTCGACCATTTGACCAAGGTAGCCCACTTTATACCGGTGAAAATGACTTACACAAGTGCAAAGTTGGCCAAGATTTATATGGACAAAATTGTGTGCCTACATGGAGTTCCCAAGAGCTCAGCTGCACGAGTCACTGGGGACCAGGTTGGAGTTTAGCACAGCATTCCACCCCCAGACTGATGGACAGACCGAGAGGGTAAATCAGATTTTGGAAGATATGCTGAGAGCTTGCGCCTTGGCTCATGGTTCTAGTTGGGATGAGAATTTTCCGTATGCCGAGTTTTCCTACAACAACAGCTATCAGACCAGCATCAAGACGTCACCGTTCGATGTGCTGTACGGGAAACGGTGCCGGACACCATTACTATGGGATGGAGTAGGAAAACGTCAGCTGTTTGGGCCTGATTTGATCAAGGACACTGAGGAGAAAGTCGCCTTGATTAGGGACGGGTTGAAGGTAGCACAATCAAGGCAGAAGAGCTACACTGACGCTAAGCGCAAGGAAGTGGTGTATGAGATAGGTGATAGAGCATATCTCAGAGTGTCGCCACTGCGTGGAGTCAAGAGATTTGGAATCAAGGGTAAGCTAGCACCTCGTTTTATTGGACCATATCGGGTCTTAGCACGCAAAGGAGAAGTTGCTTATCAGTTGGAGTTGCCAGGGGCTCTGTCCGCTGTCCACAATGTGTTCCACGTGTCCCAGCTGAAGAAGTGCCATCCGGAGATGGTGGATACACCATTGAGAGACACTGTTCCACTAGAGGAGGTTCAGCTTGAGAATGACTTGACCTATGAGGAGAAGCCGGTCAAGATTCTAGAAACAGCGGAGAGGATTACCCGTACCAAGACAATCAGTTTTTGCAAGGTGCAACGGAGCCACCACACCGAAGAGGAAGCCACTTGGGAGCGTGAGGATGACATCCGAGAGGACCACCCCCACCTATTTGCTAGCCGTGCCGAATCTCGGGGACAAGATTCATCTTAAGGGGGTTAGTCTTGTCACATCCCAAATTTTAGATTTGGTACTGCATAACATTCATGGCATTGCATCATGATCATCCATGCAAAATTTCAGTTTGAAAGGATTTTGGCAAAACAAACCGCTTGCATTTGCATTTTGACACCTACACATGAACCCTTGGTTTTACCATGCTGCTGTGAAAACATTATATTTTGAGTGTATGGGTGGCTCAGGTGCGTAGAGGGTTTCTCCACGAACCCGTAGCACTTTGATTCACTCAATTCGGAGCTCCGTAGCAAAAGTTATGCAAATATGAATTTTGCCTCAAAATCTGGACAGATTCTGTCAAAATTCAGTTAAGGAAATCATCTGAGAAAAAGAAAAGGAAAGGGAAAAAAAGAAGAAGAAGCAGAGCGCCAGCCAGCCTGCTGGGCCGCCAGCCCAGCCACGCAGCAGCAGCAGTAGCGCAGCACGCGCGCAGCAGCTATTATATGCCGCCTGCCAGCCCACGCCCGCGCCCCAGCCGCTAACAGGCGGGGCCCACCTGTCGGCGCCGCCCCGCCGTGTCCGACGCGGACTCCGCCGCCGCCGCGTGTCTTGCCCGGTCCGCTTGCTAACCGCCTCGCCCTCCCCCGATTTTCGGCTCCCTTATAGCCCTCGCCCTCCTCTACGAAAACCCTCGAACGTCGCCCCCTCTCGCCGCCGCCGTGCCTCGCCCCTTCCTCGCCCCGCGAGCTCGCCGCCGCCCCCACTGACTCACCTCCTTCCCCTCTACCGCAGGACCGTGCCCGCCCAACGCCGCCCGTGCTCGCGACGCCGCCACCGAGCTTCGGCCGCTCGCCGCCGTCGCCCCCGCACGCGCCGGCCACCGCCTCCACGCCGACGAGCCCGACCGCCATGCCCCCGACGCCGTCCCGCCGTCCACCGCCGCCGGAGACCCCCCCGCCGCCGCACGCCAGTCAAATGCTGACTGTGTATTTCTAAATTGATTTAATTGGCAGAAATTAGCTAAAACTTGTAAAATTCATATCTTTAGATCTACTGGGCAAAAAATTGAAAATAAAATATGTGTAGAATCTTTCTACACCATTGTTTTACACTTTTACAGCAAGGTTTTGTCCAGAATAATTAAATGAGTTAATGCCCTTTTTAGAGTAATAAATTCATAGAATAAGTTCTGTAACTCCAAAAATTGCAAATAAGATGTCCCTGGAATCAGTAGAACAAGGGGAATCTCAGAGTGAATTAAAAAGTTAGACTTACAGTAATAATTTTTGCATAATCTAATTAAAGGCTTACTGTAGTATTTTAATTACTTAGGGAGTTATATACATCCTTTTCGAGAAATTCTAATTGGTACTGTTTCTATTTAGAGTTGCCTACACAGAGGAGATTTTCCAAGATTTTACAAACAGTATGTTAACAGTGGCTAATTATTTAGTTTCTAGCTCTATTATTTGAGCATTATAAATTGCATGCCTTGTTTTCTTTGCATTCAAAATAATTTCCATGCATGCATATAGTAGTTATACTGAATAAGATTATGTGATGTTGCTGTAGCGTTATACCACTTGTCATCCATGCATCTTGCATCATCTTTGTTTGCATATGATTGTGGATGGTTTGTTTATGATTGCAACTGTATCGTGTAGATTGTGACGAGTGCAACGCTTGCTCGTGTGTGGATTGTTCTTCCGACCGCTACAGCCAAGGCAAGTAGATGCTACCTTGTTCATGATGTTGTTCTACTATTTTCAATGTATTGTCGTGTATTTTGTAGATGCATGTGTAGGATATTACTATCGCTACGCTATGACCTATTATGTGGTAGGGCTTTACCTGTAGATGAACCATCGTTGGTAGATGTGCTTAGCCATGCTATGATGAACGAGGGCTAGCTTACGTCACTGAAAGTTGTTTCTAAATGTGTTGGTTTGTGAGAACTAAAACAACTTAATCAATGAATCTCCTGGGTGTGATGGGATTGAAAATTTTGGTGGTATCATTGCGGAAAGGCACCCAGGTACCTAGAGAAAATGATTGGCTTCTTTATTTTGTAGCTTACGTGTACAACCATGTGCCAATAATGGAATGTGCGGTTGGTTGGACTCAGTAGGTTGTGGTAACTCGAACCCACATATCTAGAGATGTAGAATTTTGGTAGGTTGGACCGGTGCGTGTCGGGTTTGGGGAGCTACTTCCTGAACGGTCTCTTCTTGGACTTCTTCCTATCATCACCCAAAATGAGAGTGATGGTACGAGCTGGGCTGGCCAAGTCACATGGGTAAAGTGTACTAACCCCTACAGGGTGTATAATCTAATCGATTAGCCGTGTCCCCGGTTATGGACATCTGAGTTGCTTGATATTGAATTCAAGACATGTTTCTCGCTCATTCTAATTTCATAATTGCCTTAATGTTGATGGGTTAACTTAATTGGGATCTTTTCAAAGAAAATCAAAAACTGTTTATGAAAGTAGGACAAAGGTATTTGCAAATGCAAGCTAGCCACAGCTCCACTTGCCAAATATGCATGTAGATGTTAGGACTATTGTCTCCTCTAATAGCTCTACTTGCCATACATTCCATGTATTGACCCTTCGGGGCTGCTACGTTTCATGTTGCAGGATATTCCGATTCTGAGTAATCGATTTAGGCCACGGTACTCCACTCGGCACTTGTTCATTTGTGGGCAATTTAAAGAATGGAGGATTTACTATATTTATGTTGCTACTTGAATAACATTGAGCTAGCCTTGAGCTAAGCTTTTATTATAATAATGATACTCTAGATCTTCGTTATTTATGATACATAGATATTTTTCTATGTTATTCATCTTATTCTATTGCGAGCCAATGAACCAATCCAGGGGTTGGCATGTCACATAGAAGCTACGGTCTTTTCAGAACTGTGGTGTTACATCATGCCATACAAGTTACTATTGATGGAAATGTTAGACTATTAGCCCAACTTCATGGTAAGTGGGAAAGAGAAGCTGAAATTGCTAGAAACAATAGTGTGTGCACTATCACCACCACCAATATGGATGCCACTAAACCACAAGAAGTCCCTATTTCTCCTACCACAATGCCTAAACCCAATGAGCCTTCTACTAGTGATGCTAAGTTTGATTTTGATCTTGATGGTTGCAATATTTCTGAAGTGATTATGTTCCTACAAAAGCTTGCTAGAAGTCCTGATGCTAGTGATATGAATGTGGCTTTCACTGAACACATTACAGATGCTCTTATTAAAATTAAGGAAGAGAAGTTGAAACACAAAGCCTCTATTCCCAGGAAAGTAGAAGATAGTTGGGAACCCATTATTAATATGAAAGTGAATGATTTTGATCTCAAAGCTTCATGTGACCTTGGTTCTAGTGTCTCTATTATGCCTAGTAAGATTTATGAAATACTTGATTTGCCACCTTTGGAAGATTGTTATTTGGATGTCCCACTTAATGATAATGCTAAAAAGAAACTCATGGGGAGTGTTAATGATGTTCTTATTATGGTTAATAATGCTTATGTCCCTGTTGATTTCTATGTTTTGAATGTTGAATACAATGCTTCTTGTCCTATTACTTTGGGAAGACCTTTTCTTAGAACTGTTGGTGCCATTATTGATATGAAAGAAGGCACCATTAAATATCAATTTCCATTCAAGAAAGGTATTGAACACTTCCCTATGAGGAGAGAGAAGTTGCTTTTTTCTCCTCATTTGAAAGCAAGGTTTGATGTTAATGCTTCTTCATTTGAAAATACTTGATTCTTGCTTCTTGTGCCTAACTTAAAGGCGTTAAAGAAAAGTACTTATTGGGAGATAACCCAAAAGTTTTCTTGAGTCTTGGAAGTTATTACTCCAGTAATGATCTCTTCCTATCCTTTTTATTTGCTTTTTGTGCCAAGAATGAACTCTAATGAGAGGGAAGTAAGATTTGGGGAGTTGCTGTCCCGAAACAGATTTTTGTGCTCCACCGTAAATATTTGTGTAAAATATCTGTAAGTCGGATTGAGCTCATATTTTATGAATAAATCACCCAGTATGTTAGATAACTTATGTTAGTTCAACACTTTTTGATTTGAGCAACACACCGTCTTCGAAAAAATCGGTTTCTACCTGCTGGTCTGTTTTGACAGATTTCTGCCATTATTTGCATTTGCTTCTTATTGATTCCTTTTTGGGTTCTTTTTGGGAAATTGAGCTTTTTGAGGGAATTGATACAGTAGCTTGTGTTTTTAGTGAAAGTTTTTCTTTTCTAAACCTAAACCCAAAGGTTTATTATCTTTTGAATACACTAATGTTGCTAATGAAGATTGTGTGAAGTTTTGTATGAAGGAAAATTTTTAGGTGTAGAGAAAGAATGATGTAATGAGATGAAGAATGGACAAAATCTCAAGCTTGGGGATGCCACCCCATGTCACCCCAAGAAATATTCAAGAGGTACAAGAGTCAAAGATTGGGGTTGCCCAAGGCATCCCCTTCTTCATCAACAAAAAGCTCAGGTCTTTCTAGATACTTCGTTTTTATTGTTTCATGCACAGTTGTGTTGTTCTTGGAGCGTCTTAGTTTTCATTTGGTTTGCTTAGTTTGCTTGAATAAAGTACTTTGTGTCGTGGTATTGCCGACAAGTACGCCATGGAGGGGTCCTCACAGTGCGTGTTTAGAGACGTGGGGTAAGGCGGACGGTTGATGGGTACGAGGTAACACAGCTTACCCAGGTTCAGATTCCACAACGGTGGCGGAATCCTACTCCTTCTATAAATCACTATAATGGCAATACGCCAGGTTATCTATGCGAGGTTATCTGAGATTGTCTGAAGTTGTCTTGCCCTAAAGGCTCCCATAGGCCCGACTTATATAGTCGCCAGGTCCTAGGGTTACAGGGAAAAGTCCTAGCCGGACAGGTCACAGAGTTCTACACCGTCTATTACTAGTCTTGTGTATCTTGCACTCCAAGGCTCCGGGTACGCCGGTGACTCCACCGTAGCCTTCCTTTATCCGGCGTGGGCCTCCCTTCTATATCCACCTAACTGGGCCGCCCAGCAGGCCACATGCCATGCTACCGACTATGGGCCACCCGGGTTAGTCGGATAAGAGACATGCTATGAGGATACCCATATAGCATATCCCCAACAGTAGCCCCCGGAGAAATCCGAGATCTTGCGCCGTCTTGCCTCTTCTCGTGGAATGCTCCGTCTAGATGAATGTCGGCAAATCGTCAAGCAATATCTTGTAGTCCACCCAAAGAACCCAGCAAGGTTTTCTTCATCTTCTATGAGTAAGTCGGAGAAGCGCTGAATCTTCCATCATACGCTCCCGTTGTCGAATTAAATCCGTCTATGCCGGAATCTTTCGACGGGACAGCTCATCTACCATGTCAGTTAAGGAGACGTAGGCTATAGGTCAGCGACGCCTCGTAACTCACACATGCAGAGAACGTAATCATAGCCGATTTTCCAGCGTGAGCAATACGAACCGTTGGCGGCGACGGTTGGAGACGTGGCGAAATTACCGCGCACGTTCACGAACACGTCGTCTACGCGGCAACCGTCCGATTAGCTGCACGAATCTTGACGCAGAGTAGGATAAATAGTAACTGTGGGACACTTCTACTTTTTTCACCTCATTCTCTCGCGTCATCGTCTTCTTCCTCCAGCCGCGCGCCTCCTCGAGCTCTCTGCGAAAACCTCGAAGAAACCCTAACTTTTCTTTCTGCACTAGTCGCACCCTCCCAATCCTCCATGGCTAGCAGCAGCTCATCCCCATCAATGGCGGCGTCGAGCGAAGCCGCGGCGAAGCCGGCGAGCTCCGTCGTCGTGCCACCAGAGGGGTTGGTCATCCCCACGTCGACGGTGATTGAAACCACTGGCGGCAACCAAAAACTGGCGGCGCTGGAGCCTCTGGAAGAGGAGCCAGACTCGCATAAGGGCGACTGGCGCGGCTCGGACATCACCGACCGCGACATCCGGGAGATGGTCGCCGAAGGCTATCTCCCCGCGACGAAGGGGCTCGCCTAGCGGGCGGCGCCGGCTGTCGAGGTGACACCTTCTCCCCAAGCCGGAGAAAAGGTGTACCTCAAGGCCCAGCTGGTACGCGGCGTTTCTCTGCCCATCTCCCACTTTTTCTTGTCCGTCTTGAATCACTTCAAGATCCAACCCCACAACCTCTCCCCCAACAGCATCCTAGTGCTCAGCAACTTCGCGGCACTTTGTGAGGGTTACCTAGGGATTAGGCCTAGGTTAGATTTGTTTGTGTACTTCTTCACCGTCAAACGTGAAGCCGGACACAACAAGGAGGAGCTTAGAAACTGCGGCACCATAAGCTTCAAGATCCGACCTGCTTGGCGGTTCCCCGACATTGTCGGCCACGAGTCGTGTAAGAACTAGCAGCAGACGTACTTCTACGGCCCCGACATCCCTTTGTCGGGCCGAGAAGCAACGTACCCGGACTTCATGGATGGAGCCGTCGCTGAAGTCTCCACATGGCGATCCCATGCCTCCCTTCCATCCGACATCAACGCCTCTCTCGCAATAAGGCAGATAGAGTGGTTTGTAGAGACGGGTCTAACCGGCTTGGACCTAGCCATGTGCTGGTTCATCAGGCGGATCCAACCTCTGCAGCACCGTACGAAGCTCATGCACGAGTACACCGGTGACCAAAGGGATACCCTCCGGATCTCTGAGGACAACTTCTCGAGCGACTCTGTCAAGTTCCGCCTCAAGGACATCGTCAAGGTGAAGGACAAGAAGCGCGGCTTCACCCTCACCTACGACATGTTCGTAGACAGAAAGTGCCCAAAGGTAGATATTTATTTTCCGTGTATGACATTGCTCTAGTTTCTCCGTCTTGCCATTGCCATCTTATCTAACACAGTGATTTCTTACTTAACAACTTAGCAATCTAGATGAGGACAACCTGGCTGTCCAAATCTATGATCCAAAGATGAAGGAAGTCACGGTCGTGTCCGACGATGATGTCCCGTTGGCACGAAAGCGGAAGAGCTCCACCTCTGACGCTGCCGACGGAGGCAAGAACAAGAAGACGGAGGGTGGAGCCTCCAAAAAGAGTACTGCCGTCCTGGAGGCGGAAAAGAGAAAAGCCACCAGGTTGTTTGCCAAAGCGCCTCCCCTAGTGTAAGCTTCTCATTCTCCGACATTGTCTCATTTATCTGTCTTATTCCTGTACTTATGAATTTTGCACGTTTCAGGAAGAAAGCCACAACCAGCCTCAAGAAGTCCTCCAAGACTCTTGGGGCTTCTAGAAATATAAAAGATATGCTGCATCGCGACTCTTCCCCCGCCATCGCCCCTGCCACTCCTGCCGTCAAGCTCTCCTCTGCTCTGACAAGCTCTCAAGTCCAGGAGGCACCAGGCCCTTCCGCCATGGAAGTGGATTCTGGCGCTTCTACCGAGCTCGCAGTTGTCGGCGAGCAGGCGACGCAGGAGAGCGCTGCCCTTCAAATGGCTGAAGCTCCGGCTAAGGATGCCATTGGTAGCAGCAAGGCGGTGGTGGGAGCAGGTACCTCTGCTGAAGGCGGCACCTCTACTCCCCAGAAACCCCTCGATTACCCGAAGATCATTTAGCCGGCGCTCATGCCGAGTAACACGACTATGGTTCCTGGAGGAGTGCCGTCATCCCCGACGTGTGGTCTTGAGGAGCTACTCTGACAAGCATATATCTTGCGAGGAAATAGCATCGCCTTCGGCAAGCTGCTAGATGAGAATGCTACAAGCCTCAGGATCATCGCACTTGTAAGTTTTACTTTACCTTTTGCATTTCATATGAGTATCCCACTGTAGCCCCCGAGGATGTAGACGGAAAACCATAGGTTTTGCGTCTATATGCTCTAAGAGTGACTAAGTTAGAAAAAACTCTCATTGTAGCCCCCAAGCATTTAGATGGAATGAATTATTCTGACTAGATGCTTTAAGAGTAGCATACACATTGTTCATAATTTTCAATGCTGTAGCCCCCAAGCCTCTAGTTATAACTGAATTAGTTCCGACTAGATGCTTAAAGAAAAGCTAAGCATTTTCCGAGTTAAAACTTTATACTGTAGCCCCCAAGCTTCTAGCTGAGAACTGAACTAGCTCCAACTAGATGCTTAAAGAAAAGCTAAGTATATTGCTAAGTTAAAAATCTTGCGCTGTAGCCCCCGAGCGCCTAGATAGAAAATCTCCGACTAGGGGCTCCAAGTAGACTAAACAACAACTTGATTTTATACTTGTTTCCATAGAACGAGAATGCTCGGAGAGGCATGGCCAACGATAAGTACCAGAAGATGCGCGCGGACCTTGAAGCTGAAAAGGGTAAAACCTCCATCTTGAAGGAACAGATCATCAAAAACAAGAGTCTGTTTTGTTTTTGCGCACTTCCGTCTTACTTTTGTGCCTTCCTCTTTCAAGTACTCACGGTGTACTCTGTTTTCTCCGACTTGCAGAACATGTAGCCAAGGCCAAGGATATTGTCGAGCAGTCCAATCACATTCAGCAGCTGGACAGCGAGAACAAGATCCTTAAGAAGGAGAGGGAAGAAATGCTGAAGATGCATGAAGATTCCATGAAAGCCCTGCAGGACTCCGCCTCTGCTGAGATCAACCGCTTGAAGGAGGAGCTTGCGATCCTAAAGGATCAAAAGCAAGCTGCCGATGAGCAAAACCTTCACCATAGCGAGGCGTTTAAGATCCTCCAACAAGAGAAAGAATCCTTGGCGGTCGTCGTCTGGCAGGCTAAGGCCAGTATCTTCAGTAAGTGTCTTCCGCCTTGTAGTTCTATAGTCTGGACACTTAGAATTTTTGAACTCATGCAGTCGTTGTCGGAATTTTCAGCGCCCCTGGGTTTAACCCGCTCGCCTCCTTCGGACAAGGAATGCATGATTCTTGCTAGAAACTTCATCAACACCGCCATCACCCAAGCCAAGGAGATCGCCCAATCCCTCCAAATTTATATCAAGGCCTCGGACTCCATGGTGAAGTACTCGGAGATTTTGCGCCGAGCCCCCGAGCGCACTGCAAGCTGGAAAGCTTCATGTGCACGGGCTGGCGCAAGGATGGCGCTGTCTATGGTGAAGGCACATTATGAAGGTGCCGACATCGACACGGTGACATCTGGTATCCCCGACGTAGACGATGACGGCAAAGAGATCGATCATGAAGCCATCCTGTCATCACTCGCGGGCTATGACACCAGGGTTGCCGAGTTGGTGGATGTCGATGTCTTCGTGCCCAGGAACTTCCTTGACAACGCCAACCCCGAATCCTCCGAGTCTTTGCACAGTGGTGACGCTGAGGGTGAATCTCCGGCTAGTGACGATGCTGCTTCCAAGTCTTCTACGCCAAAGGAGTGAAAAACAACTTTGTAATATTTGTTTCATCTTTGGTGTACGCGCGGAAAAACTTGATGATGTAGTTTAAGGCGGAAAACAATGATTGTTATTTCCTGCTACTTAAGAACTAGTTTCCAGCATGTATATATTTTTTAAGCAAGTGCTGGCTTATCCATTACTTTGGTTCTTATGCTTGACTTTTTGTGAGTTGGAAGACTCGTTGTCGGAACCATGCGCTTAGGTGATGATGCCCAATGGCACCGTTAATAACCTGAGCACAAAATCGCCGACAATAAGTGCCAAAAGTCACTACTCCAGAATCCACATAAAAACAACAAAGAATGTGTAGACCAGAAAACTTAAGCTAGCGCCCGTAGGCGGAATTTTCACAAGTGCAATCGCAAAGCTTGTGCATAAAGTTTTATATGATCCAAAAATGAACACTAAAGGAGGTAAAAGACTCAGCAAAATGAGTGAACCAAAGAGCTTTACTTCATTGATCATATAAAAGGTACACGATTAGATAAAATATGCTAAGTGTAGAAAGGACGTAGCTGTGCTATGTTCCATGGCCGATCAAACTCCGGGTAGTCATCATCCGGGTCACGTCGCTTACGCTTATGATCCTCGTTGGGTCTATCCTTGAGCTCACGATTGTCGACAAGGTAGTAAGACCCATTGAGAAGCGCCTTGCTTATGATGAACAGTCCTTCCCATGGCGGGTATAATTTGTGTGACTTCTTCTGCTTAAGTCGGAGCACCAAATTCTCCTATTTAAACGAGCGATGCCGAACACGGCGACTATGGTATCTGCGTAGCTTCTGCTGGTAGATGGCGGATCTTTGGCATGCCAAAACGCGCTCCTCCTCGAGAAGGTCCACATCTAGGCGTCTGGATTCTTCAGCGTCATCTTCGTCGTAGGCGGCAACCCGCAGTGCATCGTGGAGGATGTCATAAGGTAGGATGGCTTCTGCTCCATATACCATGAAATAGGGGGTATAGCCGGTGGATCTGTTAGGAGTAGTTCATAAACTCCACAGCACAGATGGCAATTCTTCCGCCCAGGCTCCAGCTTCTCTATGCAGCGGTGCCTCAAGACGTGGCTTGATTCCCTGCTGAATTAATCCATTGGCCCGCTCAACTTGACCATTGGATTGTGGGTGTGCCACAGAAGCAAGGTCAAGTCGGATGCCTTTGTCCCAGCAATAGGCCTCCACTTCTCCGAGCGACAAGTTGCTGCCGTTGTCGGTGATGATGCTATGTGGGAGACCAAATCTCACTACTAGATCCCGGACAAACCTGAGGGCAGTTGCCCCATCGAGCTTTCTAATGGGTTTAGCTTCTATCCACTTGGTGAATTTGTCAACTGCTACAAGCAGATGCGTAAAACCACACGGTGCCATTTGTAACGGCCCCTCCATGTCCAGCCCCCAGACTGCAAACGGCCAAGTTATTGGTATTGTTCGCAATTCTTCAGCAGGAACATGTGGTTGTCGGGCATAATACTGGCATCCTGTGCATGTTTCAACCAGCTTGTCGGCGTCCGCCTTCGCGGTCAGCCAGTAGAATCCTTGCCGGAAGGCTTTCGCGACCAACGATCGAGGAGCAGCGTGATGCCCGCAATCTCCGAGATGGATTTCGCCTAGGATTTCCATACCTTCTAGCTGGGAAACGCACTTTAGGTATACACCAGTAGTGCTCCTTTTGTAGAGTTGCCCACTGATTATGGTATAACTTTTTGCTCGCCGTACTATCTGCCGTCTTTCGACCTTGTCGTCGGGCAAAGTTCCGTGTTCGAGATACTCCATGAACGGTTTTGTCCAAGCCGGAGGGACCTTTGTCACCATGTTGACGAAAGAGTCAGCTCTATCGGGGTTGTCGATGTCGGCGCCCTTCACAGATGGTGTGCGTAGATGCTCTAGGAAAACTCCTGGCGGAATTCGCTTGCGCCCTGATCCAAGCTTAGATAGCAGATCAGCCGCCTCATTTTGCTCCCTAGGCACATACTTGACTTCGTAGCCTAAGAAGCACTTGGCTATCTCGTCCACTTCGTCTTGATATGCCGCCATCATAGGGTTCCGCGCATTCTAGGTGCCAGCCACCTGCTGGGCAACCAAGTCAGAATCTCCACAGCAAACTATGTGCTTGATGCCAATATCCTTGGCTACACATAGTCCGTGAATGAGTGCTTCATAGCCCGCCATGTTGTTTGTAGCCTCAAAGTGGATCTGCAGAACATAGTGTAGCTTGTCTCCTTTCGGTGACTGTAGCAATACACCAGCCTCGGAGCCGTTGAGCAACTTTGACCCGTCAAAGTGCATCACCCAGTACTCTGGTTCTGGCAACGGAGTGACATCTGGCATCTCCGTCCAATCTGCAATAAAATCCGCCAAGGCTTGTGATTTGATAGCGTCGCGCCTCTTGTAGGTGATCTCGAAGGCGGCAAGTTCAATGCCCCACTTCGCGACCCTTCCTGTAGCGTCGCTATTGTTGATAATGTCGGACAATGGAGTCTTGCTCACCACTGTGATTGGGTGCTCCTGAAAGTAATGCCTCAGCTTCCGAGAAGCAAGGAATACTCCATAAGCTATCTTTTGGTAGTGCGGATAACGCTGCTTGGACTCCGTCAAGACCTCTCTTACATAGTAAACTGGTCGCTGAACTCCGTGCTCATAGCCTGGTTCCTGCCGCTCTACCACGACGACGATGCTGATAACCCGGTTGGTTGCCGCCATGTAAATTAACACGGGCTCGCCAGACTCGGGTGCTGCAAGGATGGGCGATGAGGAAAGAATTTCCTTGAGCTGCTTCAATGCTGCATCTGCCTCGTCCGTCCATGTGAATTTGTCCGCCTTCTTCAGCAACTTATACAGCAGCAGAGCCTTCTCTCCAAGTCGGCTGACGAACCGACTAACTACTGCAACACAACCTATTAGTCGTTGGATGTCCTTTAGGCATGTCAGACGGTTTATGTTTAATATGGCCTTGATTTTCTCCGGGTTGACCTCGATTCCACGCTGGGAAACGATGAAGCCCAACAGTTTGCCAGCTGGAACCCCGAAGACGCACTTCTTAGGGTTGAGCATCATGTTGTATTTCTGGAGATTATCAAAGGTTTCCTTTAAGTCGGAGATTAAGTCATTTGACTTTTTAGACATCACCGCTATATCGTCCACATAGGCGTGAACGTTTCGACCAATTTGGTCGTGAAGGCAACGTTGCATTGTCCGCTGGTAGGTAGCACCTACGTTTTTCAGCCCAAAGGGCATCGTGACATAGCAAAACGTGCCGTAAGGGGTAGTGAACGAAGTGGCCAATTGGTCCGACTTCCTCATTTTGATTTGGTGGTATCCTGAGTATGCATCGAGAAAACACAAAAGTTCCAAGCCAGCCGTCGAGTCAATGACTTGGTCAATGCGAGGCAAAGCAAACGGATCTTTGGGGCTTGCTTTGTTCAAGCCGGTGTAATCAACGCACACTCTTAATTCAGTAGTTCCCTTTTGGGGACAAGTACAGGATTGGCCACCCATCGGGTGTGAAGGACTTCTCGAATAAAACCAGCCTTAAGTAACCTAGCTATCTCTTTGCCAATGGCACGTCTCTTCTCATCTCTGAAGCGTCGTAGAGGTTATTTCACTGGTTTACATTTTGGATCTATGTTTAAGCTGTGCTCGGCAAGTTCCCGAGGTACACCTTTCATGTCGGCGGGTTGCCAGGCAAAGATGTCCCTATTCTCACGGAGGAACTCGACGAGCGCGCTTTCCTATTTGGGATCCAGGTTTGTCCCAATGGCGACGGTCTTGGAGGCATCGCCTACCACAAGTTCCACCGGCTTGGTCTCGATAGCGGCCTTGAACGCAGGTGCGAAGTCGGAGATCTTCTTCTTCGACGTGGGCATCTCTGAGTCATTGACCCTGCTCTAGATCTCCTTGAATTCTTCGCTGTAGAGAACAGCTTCTGCAATGGCCGCTTCATTGATCTCGCAGTCCCTTGCCTCGGTAAAGCTTCCGGATACGGTGATGACACCGTTCGGTCCGGGTATCTTGAGTTTGTTGTAGACGAAGCATGGCTTATCCATGAACGTGTGGAATATATCGCGGCCGAATATGACGTGGTACATGCTCTTGAAGGGGACCACCTCAAAGGTCATGCGCTCTTGGCGGTAACTATTAACATCGCCAAAGGCTACGTGAAGTGTGATGCACCCAAGGGACCGAGCCTCCCGACCAGGTACTACGACATGGAACACGGTGTTGGTCCGCCTTAGGTTTGCCTCCGTCAAGTTCATTTTCTGTAGTGTATCCAGGTACATGATGTTGATGTTGCTTCCACTATCCACCATGCACTTGGTGAACTCCACGCCGTCAATCAATGGGTTGATGACCATGGCGTACTGGTTCTCTGTGGGCACAAGTTCTGGGTGGTCTGTCTTGTCCCAAGTGATTGGAACTTCCGACCAGCGCAGGTATTGGGGAGCTGGGGGGAGAATAGCCATCAGGATCCTTAAAAAGGTATTCTGTTGTCGGACGGTGGGGGTGTCAAGGAAAGTGTGGTAGACTAGGGCCTTCTTTGCGAAGGGGTTCTTTCCCTTGTCGTCGCCCTTGGCGGCGTGCTTGGGGTCAACGTCCTCATCCATGTCACTTGATCCCTGGACTCCTCCTCCTTCTTCTTCCCCTTGCCCTTGCCTTGCGGTCTGTTTTTCCGACTTTGCTTATAGATGGACTCCGGGTCTTCCTTGAGGTCATTGACGAAATTGTAGTGTCGATTGGTATGGGTGGACTTGCTGTTGGCGTCGAGGTGTGCGAGGCACGTCATATCGCGGTACTCTTCATAGGTTTGGGGAACGCGAAGCGGCGCTGAGTTAGTTTCGCTTCCTCGCTACTGCCCACGGCCTGCTCCCTTCCTCGGCCACGTTGCCCGCCTTCGCCTCGTCCTGCAAAAGTCATGGCGACCATGTCGGTAGATTGCTTTTCTTCTAGAGCGGTTTTCCGCTTTGTACTACTGTTCCTCCGAGCCTGAGTTAGAACGGCCGTTGCCGGCAAAGAGCCACGAGCATCGTCATCGGCAACTGCAAACTCACTAGCTAACTGAATCATCTAATTCAAGTCAAGCTGATGATTGTCCTGCAAGCGCTTCAGCTTATGTCGGAGCAACGTGCCCCTTTCCAACCCATCGATGAAGGCGGCCATGGCGGTCTGGGCGTGTACTCCTGCGCAGGAATTCTTCATATCCAGCCAGCGGGAGAGGTAGGCGTGGGATGTCTCGTCTTTCTCTTGCACGCACCGCTGTAGATTGCCCACGGTGTAGGGATGCTTGTATGTACCTTCAAAGTTCTTGGTGAATGCTTCTTGCATGTCCAGCCAGTTGTAGATAGATTTTTCCGGCAAGTCGTCGATCCATTGACGGGCCGTACCCGCCAACATTAACGGGAGGTACTTGACGGCGACGTTGGGGTTGCCTCCGACAATCTCCACCGCGTTGCCGTAGTCCTGCAACCATGTGGCAGGCTTGGAGGTGCCGTCATAGGGCTTGATGGTCTTGTCAATCCGGAAACCTTTGGGGTAAGTTGCGGACCGTATTGCAGGTCCGAAACAATGTGGTCCTAGGTATGATCCTTCCCGGGCCTCGTGAATCTTATCGATCCGCGAACGTGCATCGTATGGCTCCGGGTTCTTCTTCTTTTTGTCCACAGGGGATGGGCTGCGCGAACGACGCGGGCCCCCCTCCGCCATGGTGACTGCTTTGCGGCGACGGAGGCGGAGGTGGCGGTGGGTTAGCCTTCTTGCTATTACCCTCCTGCGATGCTTCACGCCTGTCACGATTGCTTGTCGGACGCGGAGGGTCATGGCGCGACCTGCTCCTATGTCCTTCATTGTGCTTTCCGTCATGACGGGTCTGCTCCGCGTTGTCGCGGATGACAATGCCATACTGTTTTGGTGGGGGCATATCCGTGCGATGGTAAGCCTTGTAGTCTTCCTGACGTCGGGGGGAACGGGGCGGTGGCGATGGCCGACGAGGTTGAGCTCTTTCCTCGTGGTCGGAGGATATGGGGATAGCATCCTTCCTGTTGCGCGCATCCCTCCGCCTTCGTTCTGAGGAACCCGTCCGCGATCCGACATCTTGAGGAGATCTGTCCCTTGGTGGCTTGCACTGGCTAGATTGGCAGAGCGCTGGGTTAAACTCAAGCCTCTGAGAGGTGGCCTTTTCCTGCTGCTTTACCGCCTTGGCCACTAGGTCATAGACCTGTTCTACTGCCTCGGGCGATCTATCCTGCTCCAAAAGGGTCTTGGCGACGGCGAGGTTAAGGAGTGGGGGTGGGCATCACCTGCTTGCCTTCACTGTCAATGTATGGCTTGGCTTGTGCCGGCTTGGAGGGAGCCCATCCTAGGTTGCGCCGTACACCAGGATCGTTGATGACGCGAGCCGGAGCTTTCTTAGCCTTCTGCTGCTGGAGCAGAGTCTTGTACTCGGCCTCCATTGCTCTAGCTGTTTCTATGGACTTTTGCGCGTTGACTAGATCTCGATCTAGTTTAGGGCCTTGCTCCGCGATGGCCTGCGCTTCCTCTAGCAGTTGCTGGCGCTTCTCGTCAAGCTGAGTCACGTTCCGGATATGATCAACAGTTAGTGGCTCAACGAGGAGGTTGCCGTACATCACTCTATCAGCTGGAGTAACATGGGCTGCTGCCGACGTAGATGCTGGAGGAGGCAAGTTTGCGGTGTTGTTGTTGTTGTTGCTCGGACCGGTGCCGAGTTCCTGCGGCTACTGCACTGGATTAGGCGGGGGAGGCATGACTCTTGCACGATCATCGTCAGAAGCAATAAGTGGCCCCTTCCCCTTATCCAGCTCCGTAGGCGGAGCTTGCCCGGGTTGGTCTTCATCCATCGCTGTCCCAATGGTGACGAACACCCCTCGAGACATGACGGTGTTATTAGCTTGTTCGTCGCGTGAGTACTCCTCCTCCATCTCCTGCATAGCGGAGTCTAGCTCTTCTGGACTGAGATCTATGTCCTCTGAATCGGCACTGAAGTCGGCATAGAGCGCGTCAATGATAGAGTCGGAGGGTGCCAGGGCTTCCTTGATGACGGGCGGTGGAGGTGCAACGGCCTCGACGATGAATGGGGGTGGTGGTGCTACTGCGACGACTGCGGCTGGAAGCATTGGTGGTGGCTGAATCGGAGGGGCTCCGTCAATGAGCGCAAGCGCTGTCTGAGATGCCACTTCGGCCTCCGCGTAGTTGTTGATGGTGTTCACCATGCCTTCGAAGGTAAGGCGCCCTGACGCCTATTGCCGTCTTAAAGAATGTCGGAGAAACGTGCCATGGTCCAGTCCTTACACAAAGTGATATATGGCATCATCATTGGGGTAGTGCGCCAGATCGGCTCGTATACGGAGCCACCTGGCCAGGTAGTCGCGGGGGTTTTCGCCCTCTCTCTAAACGCAGCGCGCCAGATCGAAGACGGTAACCACGCCGACGAACTTGGATCTCTGCTGTCCAGACGCAGGGCGAAGCCGGCGGATTTGCAGTGATCTTCCACCTTTATATCCTGCACGGGGGCGGGTTGGGTGGGTCTTGAATTTTTCCGATCTTTGCTGGCAAACTCCGAGGAGAGATCCGACATCGATCCTTCCGCGAACGTATCCAGCCCGTAGGCGGTCCGTGCGGGTCTTGATGCTTTCTGATCTTTGTAGATAGACTCCGAAGAGAGATCCGACATAGATCCTTTCGCGAACGTATCCAACCCGTAGGTGGTCCGTACGGGTCTTGATGCTCCTCCGACTCCCAGGGAACTAGTGCCCGAGTCGGTTTCGCCGATGAAGAGGTGGATGTCTCCGATAGGAATGATCGAACACCGCGTAGGGTTCGTCTTCGCCGGGATCCAGAACTCGTCGGGTGGGACGATCGGAACGTTGCCGGAGAAGAGAACGCGAACGATGGCTACGGTTTCGCCGATTCCCGCGAAGATCTTGGTCCTCGCCCGCTAGAGAGCCTGAAGCGCCTCTTGCCCCACGGTGGGCACCAACTATCGTGGTATTGCCGACGAGTACGCCATGGAGGGGTCCTCACGGTGCGTGTTTAGAGACGTGGGGTAAGGCGGACGGTTGACGGGTACGAGGTAACATAGCTTACCCAGGTTCAGATCCCACAACGGTGGCGGAATCCTACTCCTGCCATAAATCACTATAATGGCAATACGCCGAGTTACAGAGATAGGTTCGCTGTGCGAGGTTATCTGAGATTGTCTGAAGTTGTCTTGCCCTAAAGGCTCCCATAGGCCCGACTTATATAGTCGCCAGGTCCTAGGGTTACAGGGAAAAGTCCTAGCCGGACAGGTCACAGAGTTCTACACCGTCTATTACTAGTCTTGTGTATCTTGCACTCCAAGGCTCCGGGTACGCCGGTGACTCCACCGTAGCCTTCCTTTATCCGGCATGGGCCTCCCCTCTATATCCACCTAACTGGGCCGCCCAGCAGGCCACAGGCCATGCTACCGACTATGGGCCACCCGGGTTAGTCGGATAAGAGACATTCTATGAGGATACCCATATAGCATATCCCCAACACTTTGGACCCCCACTCTCGCTGTGTTTTTTAAATAAGTTGATTTGTGTTGGAGAGGAGTAGAAAGTTCTTTCTTAAATAGTACAAGAGGAACTTGCTTTGACTATGACTTAGACTTTAGCATGTCATGCTAGGTGTTGTTTTGACCTTATGCTTAGTGATTATTGTTGTAGCATGACTTGTTCCAAACAATTGGGATTGCTTAATGTGCCTTGAAGGAATCATGCGTTGTTTTAGCATACAAAAGCATAGTATTGTGGTATTCTCCTTTGATGCTTTGTTTGGGTTGACTTGGCACATGCTCACACCATGTTATGACTATGAACAAGTCACCATAGCCTCTATTATCATTTAGTCCTTGACTTGTAGTACCACTTTATGCTTTGATTAGTAATGTTTTGTTGCTCTGCATGATTATGGCCATTATTACGCTCTTAGTTGGTCGCTCCCAATCTTTTGCTAGCCTCCACTTGTATGAGTAAGTTCTACTCATGCATCCAACTCCCAAAAAACCAAGTTATTCCAAAGTGTCCACTATAAATTCCTATGCATGGTGTGTTACGCCATTCCAAGTATATATTCTTGTTTTCATCTATCTTGCAATTAAAAAGTATGTTGTTATATGAAAACTTAGTGATTAAAGCTCTCACGAACTTGATGGCACACTTGAATTTTCTTTCCCCTAATAAACTTGAACCATTGTGTCATCTATGTTCTATATGCTTGCACTTATACGTTGGAATTAGAAGAACCGTGCTGTCACGGGGAACACTTTCAACATTGCACTTGTACTTTGTACACAATTGATATCATGCTCTTTTGTCTATGGATGTTGTTGGTGTGAAATCAAAGGGGAGCTTGTAAGTCCATGGAGTTATGTATTTGTGTTAGAGAAACGCCTGGGCCGCTAGCCTAAGCCATGCCTAATCATGGTGGAAACTTGCAGCATCACCATAATGACATCTATGAAACTTTCTTCTTATAAAAATAGACATATTGAAAAGAGGAAAGAGAGAAAAAATAACCATTTTCCCATGGTAAATAAGAAGATTGCTGAGATGCTCGTTGTCTGCTTGCCTTGTCATTTTGATTATGGGATAGCTCCTGTATCATGTGCAAGGGGTACCCCGTTGGCGGTTCTCTATGATACACATGTACTTACTATGAAAAAAACTTACAGGTGACTAAAGTTGAGTAGCATGAGGAGCGGCCCTCGTATTCAAAGGACATGAGATTGCCAACTTACGCTTTGTCAAGCATATACTCCTTAGTTTGTTCACTTTAACCTTAATAACTTCAAGATGCTTATGATAGGGGCAATGATAGCTGAAAGATAACAAGTACCATAATTTTTGGAAGCTCTTTTTGAAACTTTAAGTCCCTGATTCCCTTATGAAGGGCCTTTGTTCCACTATTATATTGAGTCTCCACCTTCTATCCTTAGGCACCAGTTAAGAGAGCATAGTTGCCATTCTTAATTCTATGTGCATTGTCCCAAAAATTATTGATTGATGCATAATTTTGATATTACTTGTTCTTGTGCTATTTGTATCTAGTCACTCTTATGAAATTTAAAGGTATCCTATGCATCTATTTGCTACTCCATGAGGGACAAGCTGAATACCACTATGCTATGTTTTATGTATGTGAAACAAACAAACGTTTTTCAATGCATGTTATTCATGATCTTTGTTTGTAACATTTCATGTTGCATGCATAGTTACTTTGTCTTACTGTTAAAAATCCATCTTTCATGATCATGTTTAGAGTTATTTGATCCCAGCTTTCAATTCTTGCAAATGGTTTGATGTTGATTTTTATGGTGCATGTCACCTCAAAAATTATTCTTTTTTATCACTTACCTACTTGAGGACGAGCAGGAGTTAAGCTTGGGGATGCTTGATATGTCGGAAACGACTCTATAATTTTTGATGTTCTATCCTTGTTTAGTATCTACTTTGCTTTGCTTTGTCTACACTTTGAGGTATTTTATATGTTTTCTGGTACTAACCTATTAACAAGATGCCATAGTTCCAGTTGTGTGTTTTCTTCTTATTTTGGTTCCAGAAAGGAAAAAAATCAATATTCTTGGAATTGGACGGGACAAAAGCCAAATTCAATATTTTGCGGTGGGGAACACGGAGCCAGAATACGAGACAAAGGGGAGACACCAGGGGGCCACAACCCCTGGACGCGAGGATAACCCTAGCCCGCGCCTGGGGGGTGGGGCCGCCCTGGCTGCCCCCTGTCTCGCCTCTTCGCCTATAAAGACCCCCGGATGCAGAAACCCAAAGAACTAATCAATATTCCACGAAACAGTCCGTAGCCCCCGCCACCATCATCCCTAGATCGACGGGGTGGGGGGGGTGGGGGGGTGATCTAAAGCTCTTCCCGACACCCTGCTGGAGGGGAGATCATCCCGGAGGCCTTCTTCTTCATCATGCCAGCCTCTGGTATGAAGTGTGAGTAGTTCCACCTTGGACTACGGGTCCATGTAGTAGCTAGATGGTTGTATCTCCTCCTTTGTGCTACCATGTTTAGATCTTGTGAGCTTCGTTCATGATCAAGACCATCTATTTGTAATCATGCATGTTGTGTTTGCGGGGATCCGATGGATATTGAGATTACTATGTCGGATTGATTAATGGTTTTGTCTTATTGATTCTATCATGTCTGTGTTGTTTGTGATCTTGCATGCTCTCTGTTTCTAGTAGCTATCTTGGCCAAGTAGATTCTAGTAACTCCAAGAGGGGGTATTTATGCTCGATAGTGGGTTCATGCCTCTATTTAATCTAAGGGAAGTGACATAAATCTCTAAGGTTGTAGATGTGCTGTTGCCACTAGGGAGAAAACAACGGTCTCTTGTTCATGGAACAGGTGGATTTTTTACCTTACACACTTTTCTTAAAGAAGTTATCCGTTGCTTGCAACTTAATACTAGAGGGGGTTTGGATGATAACTTGAAGATGGATTACTAGTCATAGATGCAGTTGGATGGCGGTCTATGTATCTTGTTGTATTGCCCAATCAAATCTCATAGGATCATGAATGTCTAGTATTGCATTGTTATGCCTGGCTCACTCCTATCAATTGCCCTGCTGTAATTTGTTTACCCAGCATGACATGTTTGTTTATCTTAAGGAGAACACCTCTAGTGAACTATGGACCCCGGTCCAATCTTTACCATTGATACATCTTCCACTGTTACTGTTTACTTTCTGCAAACCACTATTACCTTCCATACCATACAGTTAATTCATTGTTTTCAGCAAACCAGTGAGATTGACAACCTCACTGTTCGTTGGGGCAAAGTCTTGAGTTTGTGTTGTGCAGGTTTCCTAGTTGCTAGCAACACCTTAGAGTTGTTTCCTTCCTCCTACTGGTTCGATAACCTTGGTTTCTTACTGAGGGAAAACTTGCTACTGTGCTTATTATACCTTCCTCTTGGGGGTCTCCCAACGAAGCTTCCACGCACCATCATCCAACACCAATCAACTTATTCGAAACAACACAACGAAAATGGGGGTACAACCACTTTATTCAAGTAAACTAAGCAAACAAAAACCAAAAACGAAAACTAAGACTCTCCAAGAACAACACAACAGTGCATGAAACAATAAAAACAAAGTGTCTAGAAAGACCTGAGACTTTTATTGATGAAGAAGGGGATGCATTGGGTATCCCCAAGCTTTTACGCTTGTACCTCTTGAATATTTCTTGGGGTAACACAGGGTGGCATCCCCAATCTTGAGATTTTGTCCATTCTTCATTTCATTACATCATTCTTTCCTTACACCTGAAAATTTTCCTTCAGACAAAACTTCACACAATCTTCATTAGCAACATTAGTGCATTCAAAAGATAATAGACCTTTGGGTTTAGTTTCAAAACAGCAAAACTTTCACTAAAGACACAAGCTACTGTAAAAATTCCCTCAAAAAGATCAATTTCCCAAAAAGAATCCAAAAAGGAATCAATAAGAAGCAAATGCAAATAATCGCAGAAATCTGTCTAAACAGATCAGCAGGTAGAAACCGATTTTTTGAAGACCTTCTATTTCTCAAATAAAAAATTGTTTAACTAACGAAAGTTAGCTAACAACCTGGGGGATTTATTCAAAAAATTACAGCTTAATCCGACTTATAAATATTTTTCAAGAATTTTTACAGTAGAGCGCAAAAATCTGTTTCAGGATAACAACTTCCTAAATCTTACTTCCCTCTCATTAGAGGTTATTTTTGGCACAAAAATAAAAAAAGGATAAGGAGAGGTTATTATAGATGTAATAACTTCCAATACTCAAGAAAACTATTGGGTTATCTCTTAAGAAGTAATTTTCTTTAACGCCTTAAAGTTAGGCACAAGAAGCATTAAGAGCAACTTTTGTTTTAATAGGAGAGGTAAAATGTATTCTATACCTTTCTTAAATGGGAATTGATATTTAATGGTTCCTTCATTCAGTAGAAAAGCTTCCATGGGAAGATTTGTTTTGGTTTCATAGGCATGAACACAAGTGTTCAAGGTCGACCCCCACTTAACCATTACTCATCTTTCCAATAACTTTCCTTTTTGAAACATTTTTAGGTAACAAGTACAACTAATTTTTTTTGTAATTCGCAATCCCTATCCATACCAAGATAGAGACCAACTGATGAGTGCAGCAGCACTTTGTTGGGAGACCCCAAGCGGAAGGTATGATGCAGTTCAGCGGGCAAGTTTTCCCTAGTATGAAACCAAGGTTATGGAACCTGTAGGAGGAAGGAAACACCCCAAAGGTGCTGCAAGCATCGTGGAGACCTTCACAACACAAACTCAAGACTTTGCCCCAAATAACAATGAGGTTGTCAATCTTACCGGTTGCTGTAACAAAGGATTAAACGTATGGTATGGAAGATAATGGTTTCCAACAAGTAAACAAGTAATAGTGAAAGATGTATCAATGGTAAAGATTGGACCGGGGTCCATAGTTCACTAGAGGTGCTATCCTTAGATAAACAACATGGCATGAAGGGTAAACAAATTATAGCAGGGCAATTGACAGGAACTGAGCAAGGAATAACAATGCAATACCAGACAAAAAGATCCTATGAGATTCGATTGGGCAATACAACAATATACATAGAACGCCATCCAACTGCATCTATGACTAGTAGTCCACCTTTCAGTTATCATCCGAACCCCCTCTAGTATTAAGTTGCAAGCAACAGACAACTGCTTTAAGCAAAGTGTGTAAAGTAAACAATCCACTTGTTCCATGAACAAGAGACCGTTGTTTTCTCCCTAGTAGAAACAACACATCTACAACCGAAGAGATTTATGTCACTTCCCTTGGAAACTAGAGGCATGAACCCACCATCGAGCATAAATACCCCCTCTTAGAGTTACTAACAACTACTTGGCCAAGATAGCTACTAACAATGGAGAGCATGCAAGATCACAAACAATACAGACATGATAGTATCACATAGACAAAACCATTAATCAATCGGACATAGTAATCTCAATATCCATCGGATCCCCGCAAACACAACATGCATGATTACAAATAGATTAGATCTTGATCATGAACGGAGCTCACAAGATCTATACATGAAAGCACAAGGAGGAGATACAACCATCTAGCTACTACATGTACCCATAGTCCAAGGTGGAACTACTCACGCTTCATACCGGAGAGAAGGCCTCTAGGATGATCTCCCCTCTGGTAGGGTGCCAGGAAGAACTTCAGATCCCCCTGATCTAGGGATGACGGTGGCAGTGGCTATAGAAGGTTTCGTTGAGTTTTTATCAGGTCGCTAGGGTTTCTGCATCGGGGGCTTATTATAGGCGAAGAGGCGAGGCTGGGAGGCGGCCAGGGGCCCCACACCCTACCCAGGCACGGTGTGGGCCCACCCGTGCCTAGGGGGTCTGGCCACCCTGGTTCGCCTCCCTGCCTCGTCTTATGGCTTCGTGTCCCCCACGATAAAATATTGACTTTGTCTTTTGTCCCATCCAATTCCGAGAATATTGATTTTCTGCCTTTCTGGAAACAAAAACAGAAGAAAACAAGCAACTGGCACTATGGCAACTTGTTAATAGGTTAGTTCCAGAAAATAAATAAAAACACCTCAAATTGTAGACAAAGTAAAGCAAAGTAGATATAAAACAAGCATGGAGCATCAAAAATTATAGATACGTTTCCAACGTATCACCAACTTAAAACTGAAAAAAAAACTACTTAGAGATAAAGCAAATAAGTGCACACAATAATATTCACCCACACTCTATTGCTCCCTGGCAGCGGCGCCAGAAAAGGTCTTGATATCCCACAAGTATAGGAGATCGTGTGTAGCCTTTTTGATAAGAGTGTCGAACCCAACGAGGAGCTAAAGGTAGGATAAATATTCTCTCAAGTTCTATAAACCACTGATACAACTCTACACACACTAAACATTTGCATTATCTAGGAAATAAAACTAGAGAAACTAAACGAGTACTAGAGAAAGCTTTGCAAGATAATAAATAACAAGAAAGTAAAGCTAGTTGCTGCAGCAATAAAATACACTAAACTAAAAGAACCATGAGTGTGGAATAGTGGTGGCTTTGTCCAAGTTTAATTGGCGAATAAATCGGGTTCATTATCTTCGATGCAGTTTTATATGTAGGAGAGGCTAAATATACATGCGCTTCACTACTTGGAATTACATGTACTATATGATTGGATTGTTAGCAAACATCCATTACTATTAACAATGCATTAAGGTTTCCCCAACAATATCCTTAAGTTAATGGTCCTCTTACTCCCATACGTGCAACGTTCCGGTTCGCGCCCTTAGGTTTCTGTCACTCCGGCAAAACTTCTCCCTTCCTCTTACACATACTACAAACCCTATGATGTTTAACCAATGCACGCACAAATATAATGGACACCAAATGACTATACCATATCAACATACAACTCTAATGAACCAAAGACATTCAACCATTCAATATAAGAACAAAGAAACTACACAAACATGACATAGATCATAGGATTATAACTTATAGCATCAAACACCATGTTTACATAGGACGGTACAGAGGTTTGTGGGAGGATGAAACACTGCATACTATGAGGATTAGGTGATGGAGATGGCGGTGAAGATGGTGAAGAGGGCAGCGGCGGCACCGACGACGGCGTGGGGGACTCCTTCTCCGCCGCCGGTATCGTGGGGGAGCACCGCCCCTTAGCCCCCTTCCTTCATGGCTTCTTGGGAGCCTCTCCCCCATGGATATAGGATCCATGGGGAGAAAAAACATGGCTTTGGTGGCTGCAAATTTGTGGGTGGAGGTGTTCCCACGAATTAGGTTTCCTCCCTTTATATGCTTCTCGGATTCCCATCACCCATCTTGGGATGCAGTAAATCGGGCCTAGCGGGCCTGTCCGGTGTCAGAATCAGCTAAAGATTATGTACATAACGATTGTCGCGAAATTTCCTACAACTTTGTAGTTGAAGAGTTTTCTATTTGTTGCCGTCTTTGACCTGAAACGTTACCATCTTCAAAAAGAGTTTTGAGATAGATTTCTGGAAAATCCCAATTTTACTCCAACAAGGGTTCCACTTGTATTCTTGATAATTCCTACACATCAAAGTGTAAAACAAGAACATTTTGCACTTTTGCAACTATTAGTAGGTTAGTCCAAATAACTCACGAACTTTATAGAAAAAAGTGTTAAAAGCATAATAATAGCATAAAACCATCAAAAATTATAGATACGTTATGGACGTATCAAAGTCGTCGGAGCTGCGCTCCACGACGAAGCACCCACAGAGCCAAAGAAAAAGGCAACAGTGTAATTCACTCGAAGCTGCACACCCTCATACGAAGAGGAAGAGCACGACCTATCGCAGCGCCGCCGTAGCCCATGGCGCAGGAGCAGCAACTACGACGCTCGTAGGGAGCTCGCACAGTGCAAGATCGATAAGTCACGTTCAAAGTGCGCGTGCTCCACCGAGTTCGAAGACAAGGACGGGGAGCTATGCGGTGCCAGATGGTTCAGCAAATCCGTGCGATAGTCGAGGATGCCTAAGGGCTTAAAGCTCCCTTCGGACAACCCGAAATTCCATGGCATGCAAGAGCTGAAGATCTGGCTGGATGACCACCTATCATCCGTCAAACTCCATGGCGGGAGAAAAAACACAGCCATGCAGTGCCTTCACCTATAGCTAACGGGCGCAGCCAGAGCCTGGCTCAATAGCCTCCCCTTCGGATCCATCCGCAGCTGGGAAGAGCTAACATACAGCTTCATCCGCAACTTCAAAAGCACCAGCAAGAGACCAGCTTCAATGAAAGAGATCCTTGCTTGCTGCCAGCGATCCAACGAGTCTATTCGCTCGTAGATATTGTGCTGGTCCACTATCAAAAACTCCGCCGTGAATATCTCGGAGGAAAGGGCAATCGACACCTTCAACAATGGCGTAAGGCGCCGTGAATTCAAAGAGGAGCTAGGGCGTGTTAAGCCCAAGACCATCGATCACCTGATGGACATGGCCAATCGCTGGGCCGATGGCGAAGATGCCGTCAACTGAGCATGGTCGGATGACGAGGATGACTATGTACACAGGTGTGATCACCACAAAAAAATACGACCACGCGCATACGACGACCACGAGGAAGTCGACATGGTTGTGGCTGGCTACGCCAATCGCCGCGACGATGGAAATCGCAACAGCGGGTACCGCGGTGGCAGACCCACCTAAACATGGTAGCGTCGCAATCGAGATGACAAACCATACGCACTAGAAAAGCTGTCAGGTCCCTGCACCATTCACTTTCTACATCGACAAGCAGGATGATAAGAGGAAGTCCAGCCACATGCTCAAGGATTGCAGGGAGTTCTAAAAACTCCACGAGGGCTTCGCTCAGATGCATCACCAAGCGGTGAACCCTGGATTCACCCCTTATCCGGGAACCATCGCACATGGAGCTCCACCACCACCACCTAGAGGACCTGCATAGCCTGCGGCTGCGCCAGATCGGAATAACAGGGTAGACGCATACCCTCCATCGTTGGGGGCTATGATGATACAGAAGGGACACCCAACTAACATGGTGTAGAAGAAGATCACCCGACAGGTTAATCTGACCGTCACCGCTCCACCAGCCATACCTGAGTACCTCAGCGACTCGGAGTCATGCATCACATTCGACCGCTAGGATCACCCGCACCAGATACCCCACCCAGGTAATTATGGCTTGGTGCTTGAGGCCCAGACCGGAGGATTTGAGATGAGCCGCATCTTCATGGATGACGGCAACAACAACAACCTGATATTTGCTAGCGCACTCACAGCTATGCGGATCTCACTATGCAGCCTAGAGGCGTCGGACACAATGTTCCACGTCATCGTCCTAGGAAAAGTCATTGTCACATCCCAAAATTTTCCAAATTTTGAAATGTGAAAAATAAATAAAGAAAATAAATAATTGTTGAAATTTAGGGTGAAAAGAAACTTTTTGACTCCAAATGGAAACATCAAGACCTATTTTGAACAAATAGAATCCTAGAGGGATTTAAAAGATAAACAAATAATAAATAAAGTTATAAAAGTTGGAATCACCATTTTTGGATCTTAAACTAAAAGATATGGTTTTTTTATAAAGCGAAGGAGGAAATAATAAATAAGGACTATTTTCAAGAGCCAAATTAAAACTTGGCCAAGCAAATAAAATAAAATATTTTTGTTTAATAAAAGAGTAAAGGTTTATCTAAAAAAATCTTAAGGATTTATTAATATCCATTTTTATTTAAGTAAAGACATTTCCGATTTCAAATGAACATTAAAGTATTTTAAATTATAATTCAAAGTGAATTATTTTTATATAAAACCTACTGAAAAGGTTTGGAAAAATTTAGAATTCAAATAGTGTTTTAAAACATATTTAAATCTTATTTTGAAATAAAGACTAATATCTATTTTTTTAATAAATAATAAACCCTAAAATTAATTATTCTAAATTTGACTTTAGAATATGTTAATAAACAGTATTAGAATATACACAAAGTTTGGCAAAGGTTTGAATTCAAATAGTGTTTGAATTGTTTGAATAAAAATCAAATCAGATAAATAGAAAAGGAAAAAAGAAAAGATTCTGAATAAAAAAAATGGAAACGAACCCAGCCCAGGAATCTGGCCCAGTCTAGCCCAGCAAACACAGCCCACTCCTTCCCTCTCGCGAATCATTTTCCACTCAGTAGCCTACGCGCGAAGTCACTGGACGCTCGGCCCCACTCTCTCTCTCTCTCTCTCTCTCTCTCTCTCTCTCTCTCTCTCTCTCTCTCTCTCTCTCTCTCTCTCTCTCTCTCTCTCTCTCTCTCTCTCTCTCGCAGACAGCCAGGCCCCACGCTGTTAGTCTTCTGTCCCATCCGCATCGACCGTTTCCCATCGCTCGTCGCCGTTTACAACCGCAGTTAAAACCCGATGAATTCGCGTAAATGAGCGATCAATTCTCGCCAGTAATAACGTGTACATAAACGCCTAATCCCCCTCTTCCATTCCCCCAAGCATCGCCTCCTCTCGGCCACCAGGCTGTCCCAATTGACCGCTGCAAACCATCTGCTCCGACGAGCCGCTCCTGCGAAATCCGTCGTTGTCCGACCACCCCTTGCCTCCCAGTGCACACGATCCTGCTCCCCATCTTCTAGTGCTTCTCCGTGTACCACTCACTCGCTCGCGTTTGCTCCAAATCGTCAGCAAGAACCACTTTTGAACACCGCCGTCGTCTGCCACTCCTCCGACAAACTCCCCAGGTAGTTTCCGTCCGCCCCTATTCCTCTCGTTGATGCTCCTGAGATCTCTGCACTCGCCCGCGTCTAACAACACCTTCCTCTTGCCTTCTGGTGAACTGTAGCTCCGCCCCCGTCGATGAACAGAGGCACCTGGCGCCGCCGCGAACTCCGGTGAGCAAACACCGCTACCCCGGAGCGCCCCTCGACAAACTGACCCCACCTTGAGCTTCGCCGCACTCCTGCGAGTCTAGTGAGCATCCTCTCCCTCTCCCACATGACCTAGTTCCTCGGCAACCTCCCCGTCCGAGCGTGCGCCGCCAGTCCATGGTGGAGCTGCTGTGGTCCGTTGGATCTGGATCGAAGGAATAGGATTAGATTTTAATCGAAGGGGTATGCATCGATCTGTGCCGTGCGATTTAAATGAGATCCTGCGGCCAGTATAGCTCAATCCAGCCGAAGCGGTATCGTCTAGTAAGAAAGCGCCACGTGTTTAGAGTTTGTTTAAAATAGAAATTTTGATCTATTACATATGTTAACTTGCAAAATTCATAACTTTTAATCTACACATCCAAATTTTGCAAATTTTATATCATTGGAATCAGCAGAACAAGTACTTTGCAACCATGCACTTTGTTTAATGTTTTGATTTTGGAAACTTAGTTGTTTTTGCAGAAACTTGTGTAGGCATAATTTGAATATAAAAATTATTCTAGAAATATTTTTATGGTAAAATCTTTGGCAAATGGATTTTTTTGAACCTAGTGACCATAGAAACCAATTTATGGATTTAAAAATGTATTTTGTGAAGCCAAAGAATAAATCTTTGAATAAGAGCATTTGTAGTCAAATAAAAATATTGTTTATGTGTTAAAAATACTTTTTGAAAAAAATCTTTGGAAAATGATTTGAGTTAAAACTCTCTGACCCTAAACACCAAGTTTTGAGATTTAAAAATATATTTGATGAACCCTATAAAATATTTACTTTGCAAAAAGGCATTTCCAACAACATAAAATATCACTTTGGTATAATATTTGGTTTATGGGGTGAAACCTTTTGCAAATGGTTTTAATATTAAACACTTGACCTTAAAACACTAACATGTTGTGCTTAAAAATATTTTACAAACTCTAGGGATTACCATTTTGATTTAAATCATTTCTAGCAAAACAAAATGATTTAAATGGCCATTTTCACCAACTTGAAGTTAAATGGTTTTACCACTTTTGTAAATGACCAATATGAGCTTTAAAATGTTTAGATACTAATAAAAACCACTTTTACAAATAGAACCATCTTTTGCATGCTTGCATGCATCGCCATGTTTTTGTTATTTTATGTGATGAATTGTTTGAATACTAGTTGAATATATGTTTGCTTGATTGAATTGTAGTGAAGTTAGAAGAGTGTGATATTTGCAAGATCAAGAAGTGAACCAATATTCTCTACTAAAAAGGAAAGTGACACTATCATCCATGTCCTACTATTTTCATTACACTTAGTGGATTTTTGTAACATGCATGATAGGACTACTATATTTCTATCCTATGCTATATCCTATTAGGATATCCTTATACCTTCCTTAGTGAAAACAATGTAGTTGTAGTATGCTTAGCCCTGCTATATATTTGGGACGGGATACATGATATGATTATATGAAGTGTTGGAAAGATATATGTTTTATATAATAAAACAAGTACTCAATGAACCACCTGGTGGAAAGAGGATACTCAAGTTTTGGACAAGGTGGCAACAAAGGCAACCATGTTTATATGGCTATCTTTTTGTATGTGCACTAGAAGAAAACCACCCAGGGACTTAGAGATTGAACATGTTTCTCGTATAGTGTCTTCCGTATACAGCCACATGCTAAATGGGCTCTGGCTTAGTCAACTACATAGTGGAATACCCATGCATTGGCATCTTCAGGTTAACTAGAATTGTGTATGGAAATATATCCCTACATTGGTGCCCAGTAGACAAGATAGCATTTTGTATTGGGAGGACTCCTATGGAAAGACTTTGTCACATTCTCGATCTGCCGGTACTCCATTTTGGTGAGTACTTATCCAGCAGCCACTGGTGGTGTCAAGACGAGATTGTGTAATGTGGGTAAAGTGTACAACTTCTGAAGAAGATCAAATTCTAAGTACTTAGTCGTGTCCCCGGTTATGGACAACTCTGAGCAACTAAGGCCTGAAGCTATGGAAGATCTCGACATTCCAATTTCTCAAAGTAAAACTTGATGGTCCCAACAAGGGATTAGAAGCACTTGGAGTTTTCCAAGGAGTTCAGAAAGATTTGTCAAAAGATCAAAACTATTTTGAAAAGATAGGATAAAACTATATTGCTTTATGCAAAGGAGCCTAAACCCTACTTAACCAAATATGCATATAATGATAGGATCCACTTATTTCTACATAGTAGTGAAACTTGCCAATACAATTCAAATGTATTGACCCTTGTGGCTGCAACTTATTATGTTGCATGTTTGTTTGATGTTAGTGAAGTGTGTTGAATAGGATTACAAGTCTACAACCAACATGATTGCCTGTGGCACTTTGAAGATGAAGGACTCCATGCTATAGTTATTTCTGCTGCATTGTAATGAGATAGCCAAATGAGCTATGTAAGATGTAATGAATTATTTTATTCCTGGTTATAAAGTTGTATTATGACCTTTGTTTCTTGATATTACATCTTAACTATGGATGCTAGCTATTGATCCAGGGACTAGCATTGTAAACATAGGGATCTCTACCTTATTAAAGGTTGGGACCTCTACAGGCATATACCCCCTAGGGAAAATATGGCTCGACGTCATCTTCGGCAATCCTGACAACTTCAGGTGTGAAAGTCTCGAGTTCAAGGTGGTGGATTGGCCGTCACAATACGACGCCATCCTTGGGCCCGTGGCATTCACAAGATTCTTGGTGGTGCCCCATTATGCGTACCTTGTACTGAATATGCCAGGACCCAATGGTGTCATCACCATGCCAGGAAGCTTCACCAGGTCGGACATCTACGACAGGGAGTTCAACAGAATCTCCCAGTCGTTCGGCATGTAGGAGGAGCTCGCAAGATTAAAAGAGGCCACAGACAATGATCTGCCCCTAGTCACCAGGCAAAACGCACCTGACATGTCATTCAACTCCACGATAAATACCAAGAAGGTGCAGGTCCATTCGACGGAACCCTCCAAGACGGCGCTGATCGCCACCGATCTAAGTCTCGCATAGGAAAGCGCGCTCGTCGAATTCCGTGAGCTCTGGGAAATTTTCACCTCGTGTCTTGGGGACATGCCAAGAGTTCCCAGGGAATTTGCCGAGCATGCACTCAATGTGTTTCCGGATGCAAGAACGATCAAGCAGTCGATGCATCGACTGTCCGAGCAAAGAGCTAAAGCTATTGGTACCGAAGTCAACAGACTCCTTGATGCCAACTTCAAAAGGGATATAAAGGAAAGCACCTGGGTAGCTAACCCCATGTTGGTCCACAAGAAGGACACATACATCCTGCGGATGTGTGTGGACTTCACGTCGCTTAACAAGAACTTTCCTAAGGACCACTTGTAGGGGTTTGTAGCATGGAAAAAAAAATTCTACCACATGAACACACAAAAGCCAAGATCTATCTACTATATTGTAGCAACGAGTCGATAGAGTACTCACCCTCGAAGATTCCAAAGCTGTTAACGAGAGCAGATTCTCGTGGATGATGTAGTCGTTCACTTGCCAATCTCAAGATCATATAGACGATCCTTTCGGCACTGCGTTCCGGCAGTGCTTCCGCAGTCGGTCACACGTTCGGTACTCAATGAAGACCTTCCTCTACCTTGTTCCAGCAGGCAGCGGAGGTTGTAGTTCTCTCCTCGCGATTCTGACAGCACGATGGCGTGGTGTTGGAAGTAGAGGGAAGATCCCGTAGGGCCTCGCCTAAGACGGAGCGGGTTATGGTGGAGTATTAGGGTTTCCCCGGCAATCTAGGGTTTAGAATCCGGAGAGGAGGAGGTGGTCGGTGACGGCTAGGGCAGCGACGACTTGGTGTGGCGGCGACGGTGTGGGGAGGGGCAGGTCTTTTTGTGTTCTTGGGGGGCACCCCGTTCCCTCTATTTATGAGAGGGAGGGAAGCTTGGGAGAGGGGAGTTTGAATCCTTCCCCAACTGCTTCTCCTACTCGGCTTGTGGTGGAGGGAGAGAAGGATTCTTTCCTTCCTCCACCAGGATACATTGTCCTAGTTTGACTTTTCAAACTTGCCTTTTGGCTTTCAATTTGGAGTTTAATTTCTTTCTTTCAAACTCCCAACCAAGTGACCTAGGACATGACACAATCATTCCACTTAGTCATGACACATTCATGCACCCTTCCCCTTCCGGTCCGGTGAACCTTCTAGACCCTTCTAGATCATTCTAGTGAAAACACCGGAATCATTTCCGATTTCTGGAATTGGACTTTCCTTATATGAATCTTATTCTCCGGAGCATTCCGGATCTCCTCGTGATATCTTGGATCCCATCTGAGACTTCGAACAACATTCGGTCTCCCTACTTACATTCCATATCTACTAAACAACATCGAATCCTTAAGTGTGTCTCCCTACGGTTCGTGAATTACGCGCACATGACCGAGACACTTCCCCGATCAATAACCAGTAGAGGAATCTGTAAATTCATATGGATCCCACATCTTTCTACGATTACTTCATGATCGAATGCACCATTTACATACGATACCAATTTCCCTTTGTCTCGCGATATTTTACTTATCCGAGGTTTGATCGTCGGTATCTCTGCATACCTAGTTCAACCTCTTTACTGATAAGTACTCTTTTCTCATTCCCGTGATATGTGATCCCTTGTAAGCCAGTCACATGCTTGCAAGCTAATTGGATGACATTCCACCGAGAGGGCCCAAAATATATCTATCCTTCATAGGGATGGACAAATCCCACTGTTGATCCATGTTCTTCAACACATACTTTCCGAACACTCAATGCCACCTTTATAGCCACCCAGTTATGGTGTGGTGTTTGATGTCATCAAAGCATTCTTCCGGTGATGGTGATTAGCAAGATCTGATGGTCGAAGGAATTAGGTTAATATGTATCAGAAAGCTTATAGCAAACGAACTATTGAAATGACTTGATCTTTATGCTACGCTTATCTATAGGAGTATGTCCATCATAACATTCTCCTAATGATATGATCTTGTTGTTAACAACATCTCTATGTTCATGATCCAGAAACCATGATCATCTATTAAACAACAAGCTAGTATTATAAAGAGGATTTACTAGGGACTCTAATTAAGTTTAAAAATCACACAAGTATTAATGTTTTCGGTTAATACTATTATAGCATGAATGTAAGCATTTATCATAAAGACAAAGATATAATAATAAACACTTTTATTATTACCTCTAGGGCATATCTCCAACAGTCTTCCACTTGCACTAGAGTCAACTAATCTAGATTACATGGTAATATACCGAACACCCATGGCGGTTTGGTGCTGGTCATGTTTTGCCATCGGGAGAGGTTTAGTCAACGGATCCGCCACATTCAGATCTGTGTGTACTTTGCAAATCTTTATGTCACCATCTTGGACATGCTCTCGAATAGCGTGAAAACGCAGCTTGATATGCTTCAGCTTCTTGTGTGACCTTGGTTCTTGCGCATTGGCTATGGCGCCCATGTTACCACAGTAGATAGACATTGGGTCCAACGCACTAGGAACCACGCCGAGCTCTATAATGAACTCCTTCATCCATATCGCATCTTGTGAAGGCTCCGAAGCAGCTATGTATTTCGATTCAGTTGAATATCTCGCCACAACGCTTTGCTTTGCACTCCTCCAGCTTACTTCTGCACCATTCAAAGTAAATACGTATCCAGATTGAGATTTAGAATCATCCGGATCGGTGTTCCAACTAACATCGTGTTGGAATTATGCCCTAGAGGCAATAATAAAGATGTTATTATTATAATTCTTGTTCATGATAAAGTTTATATTCCATGCTAGAATTGTATTAAGCGGAAACTTTAATACTTGTGTGGTTTGTGAACAACACCGTGTCCCTAGTACGCCTCTATGGACTATCTCATTGATCAATGATAGTTAAGGTTTCCTAACCATAGACATGAGTTGTCAATTGATAATGAGATCATATCATTGGAGAATGATGTGGTGGATAGACCCAAACTAAGCGAAGCAATTAGATCGTGTCCTTGTGTTCATCTTTGCGAAGCTTTTCCTATGTCAAATATTGTATTCCTTAGACCATGAGATAATACAACTCCCTGGTATCCGAAGAAGCTTTGAGGTCATCAAACGTCATCCTATGAGAGGGTGATCATAAAGGTGTCTCTCAGGTGATCGGAAAGTATCTGTTGGGTTGTATGTATCGAGATGGGATTTGTCCCTCCTAAGTCGGAGAGATATACTTCGGGCCCACTCGGTAATCGATATCAACACCGCTTGCAAGCATGTGGTTAAGGAGTTAATCACAAAGTGATATTGGATTACGGAACGAGTAAAGTACTTGCTGTGAACGAGATTGAACTAGGTATGACGATACCGACGATCGAATCTCGGGCAAGTAAAATATCGCGAGACGAAGGGAATATATATATGGGATTGATTGAATCCTGGCACCGTGGTTCATCTGATATGATCATCGATGAATGTGTGGGAGTCAATATGGGTGCCCAGACCCCGCTGTTGATTATTGATAGAAGATCATGTTTGCATATTCTCGAACCCGCAGGGTGACACACTAGGATAGATTGGATAATTGGTTTATGAGTTTTTGTTCGGAGTCTCGGATGGGATCCGGGACATCACGAGAGGTTCCGGAATGGTCCGGAGAATAAGATTCATATAAGGCAGTGCAGTTTTTGGAGTTCGGAATTGTTCCGGATTAATCGGTATTGTACCGGAAGCTTCTAGAACCTTCCGGAAGGGGGCCAACGTGGTCCCACCTTCCGGGAGGGGGCATGGGCCTATGAGGGAGTGTCCTGGCCGCATTGGTCCAGGGGCACAAGGCCCCATAGGGCCCAGCCGATTCTAGATAGATTTAACTCGTTTAAATCTAGGGATAGAATTTCTAGATAAGGGGAGAGTTTAAATCGTTTAAACTAGAGATAGGCTTGGAGGAGGGGCTTGGGCTGGCCGCCGCCACCCCCTCTATATATAGAGGGCTGGTGCGCCCCCTCCCCCTACACACATCTCCCTCCAAGCCCTAGTAGCCCTGCTGCCTTCCTCTCTCCCTCCCGACTGTTTGTAGGCGAAGCCCTGCGGCAGAAATTCTCCACCATATACACCACGCCGTCATGCTGTAGATCCAATCCATCTCTCCACCATACTTGCTGGTCCGAGGAAGGAGGAGACGTCGAGGTGCTGCACGTGTGCATCTCACGGAGGCACCGCCACTTGTGGTGCTAGATCGGATCGGATCGCGAGGAGGAGAAGCGAGTACGACTACATCACCCACGTTCCGACGAACGTTCCGCTGTGCGAATCTTCAAGGGTATGAAGATCTAATCCAATCTCTCTCGTTGTTTGCATCTCCTAGATTATATCTTGGCTTTCCTTCTGTTCGCTTCCGTAGAAAATTTTGATTTACTATGCTGCGAAACCCTTCACATCGGTGTAACCATTAACAACGAGCTGTTCATCATCTCCATAAGAAAGAACCATATCCTTTGTTATTCTCAAGTACTTAAGGATGTTTTTGACCACTATCCAATGATCCTCTCATGGATCACTTTGATATCTTCTAGTTAAACTAACAACATATGCAATGTCGGGTCTAGTACATAGTATGGCATACATGATAGATCCTAAGGCTGAGGCATAGGGAGTCTTACTCATTCTTTCTCTATCTTCTGTCATAGCAGGACTTTGAGTTTTACTCAAGGTTGTATTGGGCAACATGGGCAAGAACCCTTTCTTGCTATCTTCCATTCCAAACCTCTTTAGAACTTTTTCCAAATATTTACTCTTTGACAATGATATTAGGCGTCTCGATCTATCTCTATAAATATTTATGCATAATATGTAAGCTGCTTCGCCAAGATCTTTCATCGAAAAACTATTATTCAAATAATCCTTGACACTATTAAGAAGGTCTACATCATTCCCAATCAACAATATGTCGTCCACATATAGTACTAGGAATGCTATAGAGCTCCCACTCACTTTCGTGTAAATACAAGCTTCTCCATAAGTTTGTATAAAACCAAAACTTTTGATTACCTTATCAAAATGTTGATTCCAACTTCGGGATGCTTGCTTCAATCCATAAATGGATCGTTGAAGTTTGCATACCTTGTTAGCATCTTTAGGATCGACAAAACCTTTGGGTTGTACCATATACAACTCTTCATCAATGTCTCCATTGAGGAACGCCGTTTTGACATCCATCTGCCATATCTCATAATCATAATATGCAGCGATTGCTAACATAATCCTCACAGACTTTAGCTTCGCTGCCAGTGAGAAAGTCTCATCGTAGTCAACTCCTTGAATTTGTCGAAACCCTTTTGCGACAAATCGAGCTTTATAGACAGTAACATTACCATCAACATCTATTTTCTTCTTGAAAATCCATTTGTTCTCGAGAGCCTTCTTGCAAGTCCACCAAAGTCCATACTTGGTTTTTGTACATGGATCCAATCTCGGATTTCATGGCTTCTTGCCATTTATTGGAATCTGGGCTCATCATCGCTTCCTCATATGTCGTAGGGTCATTGGTGTTGTCCACCAACATGACACTCATAACAGGATCATACCAATCGGGAGTGGTACGAGTTCTCATTGATTGGGAATGATGTAGACCTTCTTAATAGTGTCAAGGATTATTTGAATAATAGTTTTTCAATGAAAGATCTTGGCGAAGCAGCTTACATATTAGGCATAAAGATTTATAGAGATAGATCGAGGCGCCTAATATCATTGTCACAAAGTACATATTTGGACAAAGTTCTAAAGAGGTTTGGAATGGAAGATAGCAAAAAAGGGTTCTTGCCCATGTTTCCCAATACGACCTTGAGTAAAATTCAAAGTCCTACAATGGCAGAAGATAGAGAAAGGATGAGTAAGACTCTCTATGCCTTAGCCATAGGATCTCTCATGTATGCCATGCTATGTACTAGACCGGAAATTGCATATGCTGTTAGTTAGACTAGCAGATATCAAAGTGATCCAGGAGTGGATCATTGGACAACGGTCAAAAACATCCTTAAGTACTTGAGAAGAACTAAGTATATGGTTCTTTCTTATGGAGGTGATGAACAACTTGTTGTTAATGGTTACACCGATGCTAGTTGGAACACTGATCCAGATGATTCTAAATCTCAATCTGGATACGTATTTACTTTGAATGGTGCAGCAGTTAGCTACAGGAGTGCAAAGCAAAGCGTTGTGGCGAGATCTTCAACTAAATCGGAATACATAGCTGCTTCGGAGGCTTCACAAGAGGCGATATGGATGAAGGAGTTCATTACAGAGCTTGGTGTGGTTCCAAGTGCGCTGGACCCAATGTCTATCTACTGTGATAACATGGGCTCCATAGCCAATGCACAAGAACCAAGGTCACAGAAGAAGCTGAAGCACATCAAGCTAAGTTTTCACGCTATTCGAGAGCATGTCCAAGATGGTGAAATAAAGATTTGCAAAGTACACACAGATTTGAATGTGGCGGATCCGTTGACTAAACCTCTCCCGAGGGCAAAACATGACCAGGACCAAACCGCCATGGGTATTCGGTATATTAGCATGTAATCTAGATTAGTTGACTCTAGTGCAAGTGGGAGACTGTTGGAGATATGCCCTAGAGGCAATAATAAAAGTGGTTATTATTATATCTTTGTGTTTATGATAAATGTTTACATTCATGCTATAACAGTATTAACCAGAAACATTAATACTTGTGTGATTTGTGAACTAAATTAGAGTCCCTAGTAAAGCCTCTATATAATACTAGCTTGTTGGTTAATAGATGATCATGGTTTCACGATCATGAGCATTGATATGTTGTTGACAACAAGATCATATCATTAGGAGAATGGTATGATGGACATACTCCTATAGATAAGCGTAGAATTAAGATCAAGTCATTTCAATAGTTCATTTGCTACAAGCTTTATGATACATAGTAACCTAATTCCTTCGAACATGAGATCATGATAATCACCATCACCGGAAGGATCTTTGATGACATCAAACACCACACCGTAACTGGATGGCTATAAAGGTGGCATTGAGTGTTCGGAAAGTATGTGTTGAGGCATATGGATCAAGAGTGGGATTTGTCCATCCATATGACAGATAGATATACTCTGGTCCCTCTTGGTGGAATGCCATCCAATTGGCTTGCAAGCATGTGATTGGCTCACAAGGGATCACATATCATGGGAACGAGAAAAGAGTACTTATCGGTAACGAGGTTGAACTAGGTATGCAGAGATACCGACGATCAAAACCTCGGATAAGTAAACTATCGCGAGACAAAGGGAAATTGGTATCGTATGTAAGTGGTTCATTCGATCACAAAGTAATCGTAGAAATATGTGGGAGCCATATGAATTTCCAGATTCCTCTATTGGTTATTGATCGGATAAGTGTCTCGGTCATGTCCGCATAATTCACGAACCGTAGGGAGACACACTTAAGGATTCAATATTGTTTAGTAGACATGGAATGTTAGTAGGGATACCGAATGTTGTTTGGAGTCTCGGATGGGATCCGGGATATCACGAGGAGATCCGGAATGGTCCGGTGAATACGATTCATATAAGGAAAGTCCGATTCCGGAGTTCGGGAATGATTTCGATGTTTTTGATTGGAGAGGTTCTAGAAGGGTCTAGAAGGTTCACTGGTCCGGAAGGGGAATGGACCATGAATGTGTCATGGATAAGTGGAATGATTGGATCATATCCTAGGTCACTTGGTTTGGGCATTTGCAAGAGAGAATTAAAGCTCTAAATTGAAAGTCAAACGGCAAGTTTGAAAAGTCAAACTGGAACAATGGTTTCCTAGTGGAAGAAGGAAAGAGTCCTTCTCTCAATCCAACTTGGGTTTGGGTTTGGATTCAAACCACCCCTCCCAAGGCTGCCCCTCTCTCATAAATAGAGGGGGAGGGCTACCCCAAAATGCTAAGCCCTAGCCCTCCCCACACCCGTGCTCCGCCAAGCCGCCGCCGCACGCCGCCGCCTTGACGCCGCCGCGCCGCCACCCGCCTCGCGCCGTCGCCGCCTCATCGCCGCCACCCTAGCCGCCACCGACACCTCCTCCTCCCAGTCTTCTAAACCCTAGATCACAGGGAAACCCTAGATCCACCATAACTCGCACCGGCTTAGGCGAAGCCCTATGATATCTGCCCTCTACTTCTGTCACCACGCCGTCGTGCTGCCGAAATCGTGAGGGGAGAACTACAACCTCCGCTTCCTGCTGGAACAAGGGAGAGGAAGGTCTTCATCGAGTACCGAACGTGTGACCGACTGTGGAAGCGCTGCCGGAACGCAGCGCCGGAAGGATCGTCTACGCGATCTTGAGATCGGCAAGTGTATGACTACATCACCCACGATAATCTGGTCTCGTTAATCGCTTTGGAATCTTCGAGGGTGAGTGCTTCTATCGACTCGTTGCTACAATCTAGTAGATAGATCTTGGCTTGTTTGTGTACATTTGGTAGAATTTTTTTGTTTTCCATGCTATGAACCCCTACATTGATATTGTCACATCCCAAGATTTTCCAAATCTTGTAATGTGAAAAATAAATAAACAAAATAAAATATTGTTGAATTTTAGGGTGAAAAGAAACTTTTGTTTCTAAATGGAAACTTAAAATCCCATCTGGAACAAACTTTGGTTAATGTTTGAATCCAACTGCAATCAAATCAAGTTAAATGCATTCTTCATAAATGCATCTGGAAATTTAAACACTTGAGAAATAAACCAAAACCCTAAAACCCTAATGGAATAAAATCATTTCCAAGATATCTCTAAGACCATGGTTTTGGATCCATATAAAATTTGTCAACAAACATTTCAAAATGATCAAGAATGACAAATAGAAATATTATAAAACCAAAAAAAAATTGGTTTCACTTACTTTAGAACCATGAATAAAATCCTATGAATTTAATAAGGTAAGGAAAAGTAATTTCCAAAACTAATAAATCCCTTATCTAAATCCATACCAAATGGTGAGCAAATAATCCTAAAGGAATTAAAAAGGTAAACAAATAATAAATACAATTGTAATAGTTGGAATCACTATTTTTGGATCTTTAAATAAAAAGATATAGTTTTTATAAAGCAAGGGTAGAAATATAAATAAAGATTATTTTATAGAGCCAAATTAAATCTTGTCCAAGCTTTTGAAATAAAATATTTCCATTGATAAAAAGAGTAAAGGTTTATTTAAATAAAATAATAAGGATTTATTAATATCCATTTTTATTAAAGTAAAGGCTTTTCCATTTTAAATAACCACTAAAAACTTGTTAATTTAGTTTAAATAAGATTTTCCAAGTGTTTTAGTTTTCAAATGAAACCTACTGAAAAGATTTTGATATTATTTAGATTTCAAAAAGAGTTTTAAAATAAATTAAAACCTATTTGAATTAAAGACTATGGTCCATTTATTTAATTAATGCCTAAGGTCTATTTATTTAATTATTAAAGGATCCTAAAAAGAATAAAAATTATTTTGTTTTGGACTTTGGATTATGTTGTTAAACAGAATTAAAATCAATACAAAGTTTGGTGGTGATTTGAATTCAAATGGAGATTGAAAAGTATTATTAAACCTTATTTAATTAAAACTAGAGCCTATTTTAAATAATTAAAAGACACTAAAAGGGATAAATATATTATTCAAAATTTGACTTCAGAATGTGATATTAATCAGTGTTTGATTATTCACAAAATTTGGCATAGGTTTGAATTCAAATGAGTGTTTGAATTGTTTAATCAAAATCAAAACAGAATAAAAGATTTGGAAAAAGGAAAAGAAACAGGAATAAAAAATGGACAAGGTCAACCTAGCCCAGTCGGCCCAACTGGCCCATCAGCAGCCCACCTCTCCCTCTCCCGCAGTGAACCGTTTTTCACTCACAAACTCACCTGCTTAGCGAATGACAGATGGAACCCACCCCCACACTCTCTCTCTCGCTGCCAAGCGACCCCACTGCCACCTCACCGTCGTCCTTACCCGCCGCTGACCGCACCCCCTCTCTGGCCATTACTGCCGTTGAATGCCCGGCGTGAATTCGCTTTACTGGCCAAGTAACCCAAGTCGGTGACCACTCCCTCTTAACCGCCTCTCCCTCCTCTCTGTTTCCCCCTCAGTCCCCCACCCTAGCGCGTCCCCAGGCTGTCTCTATTTCTTTCTGCACCGCCGCCGTCTCTGACGAGCTTCGCAGCCAATTCCGGCAAACCACAGCCGCCCCTCTCCTCACAGAGCACGCTAGCTTGCTCTCCAGTCTCGTGCGCATCTTCCCATAGCCCCAGCTCACTTCCGCGCGCTCTGGAAGCTCGGCTTCGTTAACATCAGAGCGCCACCGTCTTCGGTCGTTTCTCCGGCGACTCCCCCTGGTAAGCCCAGACCGTTACGAGCCCTCTCAGTGATGCTCCCATACCCCCCATGCTCGCCCGCGTCTAACTGTGCACTTACTTTGCCTCGGCACAATCTGCAGCTCTGTCCCCGATGACGAACATAACCGCCTGACGCCGCCACTGACTCCGTCGAGCAATCACCGCTGTTCCTGAGCGCCCCTCGCCAAGCCAACGTCACCTCGAGCTTCACCTCGACCACGCGAACGCTGTAAGCCACTCCCCCCTCTCGCTCGCTTCCTGCATCGTCGACAAGCTCGCCGCCCGAGCATGCGCCGCCACCAGCCGCCGCCAGCGCCGCCCATCTCTGGCAAGCATGCTGAGCGCCGTCCGATCTCGATCTAGTGGCTAGGAAAGAAACTAACTCGAAGGGGTAAGTAGTGCCTCTGAGCCGTGCGATCTCACTTAAATCCTATGGCTTGTATTGCTCGATCCAAACGAAACGGTATCACTGAATAAGAAGCAGCCACGTGGCCCTGACTGTTTGAATAAAAACAGAATTGTTCTATTTGATGTGCCAATTTGAAAAATTCATAACTTTCAAACCACACGTCCAAATTTTGCAAATTTTATATCAATGGAATCATAAATACAAGTACTTTCGGACCATGCACTTTGTTTAGTAAAAAGCTTCTGTTAAATTGATTGTTTTTGCAGAAACTTGTGTATGCATGTTTAGAATATAAAAATTGTTCTAAAATGATTTTTGAGATAAAACCTTTGGAAAATGGTTTGTTTTGAACCTACTGACCATAGGAATCAATTTGTGGTTTCAAAAATATATTTGGTGAAGCAAAAGAATAAACTTTTGATTTAAACAATTTCTAGTCAAATAAAAGTAACGTTTATTTATTAAAAATGCTTTTGGGAGAAAATCTTTGGGAAATGTTTTGGAATAAACTCTCTAACCCTAAACACCAAGTTTTATGAATTGAAAATGTATTTGGTGAACTCCATAAAGATTATTACTTTGCTAAAAGCATTTTCAACCACATAAAATAATGATTTGGTTTAAAATTGATTTATAAGTAAAATCTTTTGCAAATGGTTTGCCACTTTATAAAATGACCAATAAGTGTTTTAGAATGTTTATAACCTATTATAAAACACTTTTGTAAATAAAACAAAGTTTGGCATGCTTGTATGCATTGTTTTGTTACTATTATTTTATGTGATGTTGCTTGAATGGTAGATTGAAATTGTGCCCTTGCTTGATTGAATTGTAGTGATTTGAAGAGTGTGATTGTTGCAAGATCAAGGAGTGAACTTATATTCTCTACCAAAAGGCAAGTGATGCTTCATACTTTGTCCCATTATTTTCACTATGCATTAGTGATATTTCTAAGTAGGACTTGCATGGAATTTTTGCTAAGTATAAACTATGCCATGGGAAATCCTAGCAGATGAAACCTTAGTAGAAATTTCCTAAGTTAAGATTCCTACTACTATCATGCTTAGCTTAGCTAATAGAAAACAAGGGTGGAATATATTCATACCATGGAATATTTCCAAGTCAAGGACTTGTGTTTTGTTTAATAAAACAACTAAGTGAATGAATCCCCTGGGTGGAATGGAAGGAATGGTTTGTGTTGAGTGGTTCACAAGGCCCATTTCTATGGTTTACCTTGTGTATCTCACTTGTGGATGGCCACCCAGGATCAAAGAGATTTGAGATGTCAAATGTCGAGAAGCTTCAAGTGCAGCCACTTGGCATTATGGGCTCTGCCTGGATCATATAGGTTGAAATAACTTAGCCAAATGGACAGTTGGTGGTAGGGGTATGATAGGTTGGAACGCATCCATTATGGTCTAAGGGAAGGCTTCTGAAAGATCTTGTCTTGGTGAAACCAAGTCTTGTGGGGAAAGTGCACCACCTCTGCAGAGTGTAAAATCTAAGTACTTAGCCATGTCCCTGGTAAAGGACAATTTGGGCATCAAGACATGGAAGCTATCAAGAATCTCCTCATCCCAATTTCTAAGTAAAATCTTGTGGTTGAACAAGGGTTGAAGGATCACCAATTTCTATTGGGAGATGCCTTGGGAAAGATTTTGTCAAGCAAAAACTTAGTGTTTTCAAATGATAAGGAAAATCTATTTTGAGAAAAGCAAGCCTAAGCTCCACTTAGCCAAATGCATATAGATGATAGACTCCACTATACTACCATAGTATCACTTTCCAATACAATTCAAATGTATTGACCCTTGTGGCTGTAACTTATTATGTTGCAGGTTTGTTTGATGTTAGAGAAGTTTATTGATTTAGGATTACAAGTCTACAACCAACATGTATGCCTGTGGCACTTTGAAGATGAAGACCCCATGCTATTGTTATATTCTGCTGCATTGTAATGTGATAGCCAAATGAGCTATGTAAGATGTAATAAATTATTTTATTCTTGGTTATAAAGTTGTATTATGACCTTTGTTTCTTGATATTACATCTTAACTGTGGATGCTAGCTATTGATCCAGGGACTAGCATTGCAATCACATGGATCCTTTTTCCTTTGCAAAGGAGGGATCTTATAGATATCATCTATATGATGGGAGAGTTTGAAGAGAATTAAACCAATATGATAATTGATGGAGTTAACTCACTCCTGAATGGATAGAAGAGTTATTTGAAATAAAGATATATGTGGTAACAAAGAGGATTATAAGGATGAATATTGAAGATAGTTACTAGGAGTAATCCTATTGGATCAAATAGGTATAGTCAATGAGTAATATATCATAGTCAGGTAGAGATACTAAGAAATAATTATAATATAACTATAATGTTGTATTGATGAAAGCCTTGATTAGCCAATTGGAAACCTAAGCCATAAATGATCAAAGGATTATAATGATCATGCTCAAGTCACTAAGAGTGAATGATTATATCTTGTATGAGTGACATTGGTGGATAGAACATGATTAAACCCTAGTATAGATATGTTATCCTAGATGAGTCATGACAATTCACAATGTTATAATGTGAAGTTGGAAAAGGAGATACTACAGCCAAGTAGAGATAAGATGTTATGAATAAGATTATGATAGAGAAGAATTGAGTTATTGAAGTAGTAATATTCCTCTTAGAGAATACTAAACACTTGAAGGAAGTAGGATTTTTTTATATATATATATCTACTGGAGTAATATTAGTGATGGATGATAAAGGAAGTGTATGAATGGAGTTAAAAGTAACTACTTGTTGGATGGAAGGTTACCATTAGTAGTTTGATATAACCTAGTATATATATGAGAAGATTATGAAAAGCTTCAGTAACAAGCTTCTAAAATTTATAAGTGAGATTAGAAAGTAATTTGTGAAGTATGAGAGTAATCATTCAAGTGGAATTAGTTTCATAAGAAGCATTCTAGAGATGAGAGTTATCTCTATGAGGAGATCATACTGAGCTTTAGTGTCAAGCTCATTGGATTTACAAATTGATTTAGAGGGAGAAGTTATTAGCAAAAGTATAAGTAGTAAAGCTCATCATGTTAACACCTGGTGATGGACATGAAGGAGTAGTATATCTAGGAAAGGAATTCCTCAAGTAAGAAACTGTAAGTATAAATTATGGAAGATAGGAATTCTTGGTAAACAATAAACCTTAAATCTATAATTAAGCTTAATATTTATCTCATCTATTTTATCAATCATCTTATTTCCACAATGGCTTATAGGAATATTTTCCTATAGAAAATCACTTAAGCTCATCTTTGTCATTTCAAACTATCATAATCACATGTGCTTAGGAACTATATTTATCAATTCATTCTCATAAGTCATTCTAGAGAATAACCTTACTATGTTAAAAAGGTGATATCTGTTGGCGCTTTGTCAACGTGGGAGCACTTCGTCGGGAAACCCCAAGAGAAAGGTGTGCTGAGCACAGCAGCAAGTCTTCCCTCAGTAAGAAACCAAGATTATCGAACCAGTAGGAGGAAGTAAACATCTCAAAGGTGTTGCAAGCAACGTGGAAACCTGCACAACACAAACTCAAGACTTTACCCCAACGAACAGTGAGGTTGTCAATATCACCGGTTGCTATAACAAAGGATTAACTGTATGGTGTGGAAGGTGATGATGGTTTGCAGCAAGTAAACAGTAACAGTGGAAGATGTATCAATGGTAAAGATTGGAGTGGGGTCCATAGTTCACTAGAGGTGTTCTCCTTAGATAAATAAACATGGCATGCTGGGTAAACAAATTACAGTAGGGCAATTGACAGGACTGAGCAAGGCATAACAATGCAATACTGGACAAAAAGATCCTATGAGATTCGATTGGGCAATACAACAATATACATAGACCTCCATCCAACTGCATCTATGACTAGAAGTCCACCTTTGGGTTATCATCCAAACCCCCTCCAGTATTAAGTTGCAAGCAACAGACAACTGCTTTATGCAAAGTGTGTAAGGTAAACAATCCACTTGTTCCATGAACAAGAGACCGTTGTTTTCTCCCTAGTGGCAACAACACATCTACAACTGTAGAGATTTTTTTCACTTCCCTTGATTAAGTAGAGGCATGAACTCACTATCGAGCATAAATACCCCTCTTGGAGTCACTAGCAACTACTAACAACGGAGATCATGCAAGATCACAAACAACATAGACATGATAGAATCAATAAGACAAAACCATTAATCAATATGACATAGTAATCTCAATATCCATCGGATCCCTGCAAACACAACATGCATGATTACAAATAGATGAGATCTTATCATGAACGGAGCTCACAAGATCTAGACATGAAAGCACAAGGAGGAGATACAACCATCTAGCTACTACATGGACCCGTAGTCCAAGGTGGAACTACTCATGCTTCATAATGGAGGATGGCATGATGAAGAAGAAGGCCTCTGGGATGATCTCCTCTTCGGCAGGGTGCCGGGAAGAGCTTCAGATCCCCCGATCTAGGGACGATGGTGGCGGCGGCTACAGACGGTTTCGTGGAATATTGATCGGGTGCTTAGGGTTTAGGCATCAGGGACTTCTTATAGGCGAAGAGGCCAGGAATGGGGCCACCAGGGCAGATGCATCCCCCCAGGCGCGGGGTGGGCCCACCCGCACGGCCAGGGGGTGTGGCCCCCTAGTGAGTCTCCTCCGTATCGTATTCCGGCTTCGTGTTCCCCACGACAAAATATTGACTTTAGCTTTTGTCCCGTCCAATTCCAAGAATATTGATTTTATGCCTTTCTGGAACCAAAAATAGAAGAAAACAGGCAACTGGCACTATGGCAACTTGTTAATAGGTTAGTTCCAGAAAATGTATAAAAACAACTCAAAGTGTAGACAAAGCAAAGCAAAGTAGATACTAAACAAGCATGGAACAACAAAAATTATCGATACGTTTCCGACGTATCAAGTATCCCCAAGCTTAACGCATGCTTGTCCTCGAGCAGGTAAGTGATAAAAATAATAATTTTTGAGGTGACATGCACCATCAAAAACAAGATCAAACCATTTGTAAGCATTGAAAGATGGGATCAAAGAACTCTGAACATGAGCATGAAAGATGGAGTTCTAATAATAAGACAAAGTAACTATGCATGTAACATGAAAGGCTACAAACAAAGATCATGAATAACATGCATTGAAAAACATTTGTTTGTTTCACATACAGAAAACATGGCATAGTGGCATTCAACTTGTCCCTCATGGAGTAGCAAATAGATGCATAGGACACCTTCAAAGTTCATAAGAGTGACTAGATACAAATATCACAAGAACAAGCAATATCAACAATATGCATCAATCAATAAGTTTTGGGAGACTACACATAGAACTACGAATGGCAACTATGCTCTCTTAACTGGTGCCTAAAGGTAGAAGGTGGAGACTCAATATAATAGTGGAAGAAAGGGCCTTCATAAAGGGAAGCAGGGATTTCAAGTTTCAAAAAGAGCTTCCAAAAATTATGGTACTTGTTAGCATTTAGACCACATTGCCTCTATCATAAGAATCTTGAAGTGATTAAGGTTAAAGTGAACAAACTACGGAGTATATGCTTGACAAAGTATAAGTTGGCAATCTCATGTCCCTTGAATATGAGGGCCGCACCTCATGCTACTCAACTTTAGTCACCTGTAAGTTCTTATCATAGTAAGTACATGTGTATCATAGAGAACCGCCAACGGGGTACCCCTTGCACATGGTACATGAGATTTTCCATAACCAAAATGACAAGACAAGCAGACAATGAGCATCTCAGCAATCTTCTTATTTTCTATTTGCATAGGTTTTTATTGAAGATGCTTCACAAATTGCTCATTATGGTGATGCTGCAAGTTTCCACCATGATTAGGCATGGCTTAGGCTAGCGGCCCAGGCGTTTATCTAACACAAAATACATAACTCTATGGACTTACAAGCTCCCTTTTTATTTCACACCAGTGACATCCATAGACAAAAGAACATGATATCAATTGTGTACAAAGTACAAGTGCAATGTTGAAAACGTTACCCATGAAAACATGGTTCTGCTAATTCCAACGTATAAGTGCAAGAATATACAACATAGATGACACAAATGTTCAAGTTTATTTGGGGTAAGGAATATAAAGTGTGCCATCAAGTTCGTGAGAGATTTAATCACTAAGTTTTCACATAACAAAATACTTTTTTAATTGGAAGATAGCTGAAAACAAGAATATACTTGGAATGGTGTAACACACCATGCATAGGAGTTTATTGTGGACACTTTGTAATAACTTGGTTTCTTGGGAGTTGGAAGCATGAATAGAGCTTACTCATACAAGTGGAGGCTAGCAAAAGACTGGGAGCAACCAACTAAGAGAGCAATAATGGCCATAGTCATGCAGAGCGCGCGACAAAAAATTACTAATCAAAGCATATAGTGGTACTACAAGTCAAGGAATAAATGATAATAGAGGCTATGGTGAATTGTTCATAGTCATAAAATGGTGTGAGCATGTGACAAGTCAACCCAAACAAAGCATCAAAGGAGAATACCACAATACTATGCTTTTGCATGCTAAAACAACGCATGATTCCTTCAAGGCACACTAAGCAATCCCAATTCTTTGGAACAAGTCATGCAACATCAATAATCACTAAGAATAAGGTCAAAACAACACCTAGCATGACATGCTAAAGTCTAAGTCACAGTCAATGCAAGCTCCTCTTGCACTCTCAAGCAAGAACTTTCTACTCCTTTCCAACACCAATCAACTTATTTGAAACAACACAACGAGAATGGGGGTCCAAACTACTTTATTCAAGCAAACTAAATAAACTAAGCAAATCAAACGAAAATTAAGACGCTCCAAGAACAACACAACAATGCATGAAACAATAAAAAAGAAGTGTCTGGAAAGACCTGAGCTTTTTATTGATGAAGAAGGGGATGCCTTGGGCATCCCTAAGCTTTGATGCTTGTACCTCTTGGATATTTATTGGGGTAACACCAGGGTGGCATCCCCAAGCTTGATCCTGTAGGGTTCGCAGCATAGAAAACAAAAATTTTTCTATGATGGGAACATCTAAGTACCAAGATCTATCTACTAGATACAAGCAACGGGTGGATATACATCCATAGAATACATACCCTCGAAGACCAAATAGCGTTAACAAGGTTGTACTCGTGGATGATGTAGACGAACGCTTGCCGATCTCAAGATCATGATGAAGTCCATCTGGTCCAGCTGGTCCAGCACAATCAAGTCCAACACCTCAAAGCAGTGGTGCATCCGTGATCGCACACACGTACGGGTACCCCGATAACCTCCGCGCCCTCGCTCCAGCGAAGAAGCGGAAGCAACAAATCCTTCCAGAAAAAGCCACCGGGAACATGTATCTCGCTGATCCGAGACCATGGGTAAATTCTAAAGGGGGGAGAGAGATCCTTCGCGAGGAGCTGTACTTTGAGAGGATGAGAGGGGGGCCTTTTAAAGGGGAGAGGGGGGCACCCAAGGGGCATGGAGCCCAGCCATGGGGGCTGCCCCCACCTCTCCCACATTCATGTGGGTGGAGCTCCCACTCAAAATGAAAAGCCTCCACTCCCATAAAAGAGCCTCCACTCAAAAATCCACTCACATGCATTAAATTTCCACCAAATTTAATGCAAGCTCTCATTTAAATAAAACTCTTTTATTTATTTATTCAGAATTTTGTTAATTACTTTAATTAACAAACATTCACATAAAACCCCTTGCTAGTATTCCATTTCACATGCAGAACCAGTTTCAGCAATTTCAACCGAAACAGTTCCGGTGTCTAGTGAAATAAATTCCTGCGCTTTCCTTTTCTTTTTTTGACATATCATTTGCTCCGAATGGTGTCGGTATCCCTTAAGTGTGTCACCCTACGGTTCGCGAATAATGCGGACATGATCGAGACCCTTCTCTGATCAATAATCAGTAGCGGGACCTGGAGATCCATACTGACTCCCACATATTCAACGATGACTTCTGTGATCGTGTGAACCTTTTACGCTAGTATATTAATCCCTTTGTTTCACGATATATTACATGTCCGAGATTCGATCATCGGTCTCTCCATACCTATTTTGATCTTGTTACCGACATGCACTCTTTTCTTGTTCCCGTGATATAACATTCTAGTGATCAAATCACTTGCTTGCAAGCTAATCAATGTGATATCACCGAGAGGGCCTAGAGTATATCTATCCGTCATCGGGATGAAAAAATTCCACTCTTGATCCATGAACCTCAACATAACACTTTAGTAGTTCTGAAGCCATCTTTATAATCACCCAGTTACGGTGTGATGTTTGATGTCATCGAGAAACTCTTCCGGTGTTAGTGATTGACATGATCTCATGGTCTAAGGATTAGGATCACTTCGTAAGTTGTTATAGCAATATAATCTCAATGACTTTGATCGTAATGCTATACTTCAGATGAATGTTCATAACATCATTATACTAATGTTGTGACCTCGTTATTAACAACATCCAATGTCCATGATAAGGAAACTTTGATCATCATGTTAATCAACGAGCTAGTTTATAAGAGAGGCATAACTAGGAACTTCCTTTTTGTTTATTAAACACACATGTATTAACGTTTCCGTATTAATACAATTATAGCATGTAAAATAAACATTTATCATAAATAAGGAATACGATAATAACCACTTTATTATTGCCTCTCGGGCATATTCCCTTCAGTATCCCACTTGCACTAGAGACAATAATCTAGTTTGAAAACTTTGCGTATTAAACACCTATGGCTTTATGGTGTTCCATATACGCAATTGCAGGTGGTTAACATAATCTACGGATCTGACGCTTCAGGTCCGTGTGTATTTGCATGTCTTTGCGTCTTCATGCATCACTCATTCTCCAGTGAGATGGCATTGTATAAATTTGGTCTTTCGGTGAGACCTTTAGTTCCTTGGGGTTAAATCATGTCGATACTATTGTCATACAATATATCTTTAGTGTTAGCCCGTTGCGAACCACACCTTAGTTTGATAACAAACTTCTTGACACAAATTCCCTCCTTTGCTGCTACTATAGTAGTCATATACTTAGCCTTTTTGTTGTAGTATTCGTCACAATGTCTTAACTATGGATTCCATCCAAATCCTTCATGGAATCTTCTTTCTATTACATTGTGCCACCCATAGTTTAAATTGAGATAAACTTAATTTGTATCTTGTGACAAAACTAGTATCAATGTAACGCTTTACAATGAACTAATTGTAATTGTTTGTCACCTCTACATAAATATATTCTTAGTTCTTCCAAAAGATCATAAGAATTTCCTTACTATTTCCCAATGATCATTTTATGATTCATTCTGGTATATGCTCATAACACATAGAGCATAAGACATATTTCAAATCATTCTTGTGATTTTACTCATCAAGTGTCAAAGCACTTGAATCTTGTTTCACTTATCAAGTGTCGATACACTAGAATCTTGATTCAATTCCTTTCCATGCGACAAGAATCTTTTCTTGTCATTTATATATTGAACTCCTTCAATATCTCATATATGTACGTTTGGCATAACCATATTAGCGTCACAGTCTATCCGCTATAGACATTCATGCTAAATATTCTGGTTTTGCCTAAGTCTTTCATCAAAATGAAATTCTTAACCTTTGTCAATAAAAGATACATCATTTCCAATCAACAAGATGTCCTCCACATAATGTATTAGAAATATGTCTTAGCGCCCCCACTTAATTTCTTGCAAATGCAAGCATCTTCATCGTCTCCTGATGAAAACTCTTTTTCATCACGGTGAAGATTCCAACTCCGTGATGCTTACTTCAACCATTGAGTTTGCATGCCCTTTTTAGCATCCTTTGAATTAACAAAACCCTTTGGACCATGTCATGTCCACGTCCTAGGTAACCATTCTATTAGAAGAACTTTGTTTTGTTTACTCATCTACCATATAACAAATTATATGTAGTGGTTGCTACTTTAATCCGTCCAGACTAAATATCGCTATGAAAGATCAAATCTTGTCATAGTCAACTCCTTGAACATTGTCGTAAAATACTTTATGACATGTCGACTATTTCATAGATGTGAAACATCCATGTCTGTTTCTTTATAGATCCAAATACGACCGATAGGTTTTTACACCTTTCCGGAGGGTCTTCCGAGTTCAAAACTTGATTTCTCGTGTATGGAACTATCACGGATTTTATGGCTTCAAGCCATTTGATGGGGTCAGGGCCCATCATCGCTTCTTTGCATGCAGTCGGTTCATCATTGTCAAACAATAATGATTTACTCTCAAATCTCAATCATTTGATTATTTATCCGACCGAATTGGTTCAATAAGAACTTAGACCTTAGTGACCACAACCTTTGAGGCACGTGAGCCATGAGCATTCGGGCTGCCTCCGGAACATTTTCCGGCGCTGCGCCACTCAGCACATATAGCTAAGGTTCGTTAACCTTATCAATGTTCTATTGTCCTCCCACTTAACATTTATGAAAAATTCCTTCTTCAAGAAACTTCACGTTTCTAGCGACAAACCCTTTTGTCCTTGGTGTTATGGAGGAATAAACAATTGTTATTCGAAATAACCTACAAAGACATGCTTATCCGACTTTGGTTGTAAACATCTTACTTATGTTTAGCATACCAGAATTTAAGAAATGACAACTTGGGTTTTACCCCAAACCATAACTTCCATGGTGTCATTTCAACGGATCAAGATGGAGATCTTTTCAGTGTAAAAGCGGTAGTCTCTAAATCTTTAATCTTTTAAAACATAATGGCAGTTTTATAAATAACACCTTTGATCCAACCATGTCAAACAAGGTTTCATTACAAATCTCAAACACTCCATATTCCTATGGTGTTTCGGGATATGTAAATCTAGGTGTTTTGCTAAACTTGCAACTCAAATAAATCCCTTGATGATAAAATCATAATTCATTTATTTTCTTGTTACACTTGTAACTCAAACAAATCCCTTATGATAAAATCATAAACCATTTATTTTCTTGTTACAATAATTTTCCACTTCATCTTGAAAGTCTTTGAAACGTTTTTCAAATATTTCATACTTCTTTCTCATTAAGTGAATATTCACTCAAATTTCTGGAGAAAGCATATGAAGTTGAAACCCATCGCTTACGACTACACATAATGGACTACATACATCGATATGTATAAATTCCAATAATTTAGTCGTTCGTTCTTCTTTGGCCTTTGAACGAAGTTTTAATTATCACGTGGAAAGTCTCACAAGCGTCACTTGATCAAATCAAAGACTCCAAAAATCCATGAATATGGAGATTCTTCATGTTTTCTTTCCAATATAATTTAAACAGCGATGTCACTTCATAAGTGATCTTTCAATCATTTTTCTTGCGACATTTTAGCATTAGGTTTTATGGATGTGATTTCTCCAATTAGATTTGAAAATCATCCATCTTATATGGAATATGGTAATTATTTGAACAACCTTTTTTCTTATAATACCTGATTCAAATAACAATTATTAAAACAAATCTTGAAGTCAAGCTTTTGATGTCAACGAGAAATACAAACAACCACAATGGCCTAAGTAACTAGCAAGAGAATATGTGATGATGTCAACGAGAAATACAAACAACGGTTTGTTTGTTTTCGATGAACATCATCACATATTCTCTTGCTAGTTACTTAGGCCATTGTGGTTCATGAATTGCGTCGTTCTGCATGAAATTTCATACCAACCAATTCGGTATCCAATACGCAAGAACCACATTGCTTAACAAGAAAATAATACAACCATAACATGTATATCATCCATATACCTAAATTGGATATTTCCAATCTTTTCTCTTCTACCAAATATATTTTATAGATTCTCTTTCAGCATTTCCTTTTCCTTTTAAAAGAATCTATCAACATCAAAAGTGGCACCATATACATGACACATAGTCCAAAGCGTGTATATTCAAATAATAATACCTTTGGACTTGCACTTTGAAGTAGATCACCATCATCAAAATGATCGGTATTCTTTCAAAATCCATTCTTTAGTAATCTTATAGTGTAGTAAACACTTTACATACATCTTCTATTCATCGTTATCATGATGACTTTCATGATCAAGCTACTGTAGCTTATAAAGGCGAATCATGAGTATAACATTACTTTCCAAAACCTTTTTGGATGATTAGAATGTCTAGCATATCCAACCTTCGTACATTCTCATCCAATATGAGAACATATATTATACTCTATCATATTGCAACCAAAACATTGTTTCCGATATCGTTATATCTGCCACACATGATGGTTTCTGAAACAATTCTTTCAGCTCTTAGATAAACTTGATATTAAAACAATCAAGAATCATGGAGGCAAACATGATACTTAAGATACTAACACTAGAATTGTTACTCTCGATTTAATACCAACTACTAAATTTCACGGAGTAAATAGAGTTTGCTGAAAGTTTGAAATAGGACTTTAAACTTTAGATTGACACTCAACACAATATGATACCAGTTCGTAAAGTATATATCCAGAATTCTAAAGTTCTATTATCTCAATTACAACTATGCATAAGGTGGTGAACGAATGCCAATGACTACAACAAATTATGCAAATTCACTTTGATTTAATTTATGATAAATTGAGTTCTACTAATCCAAATTAGAAATGAACTCCCACTCAAAAACGACATCCCTCGTGTCTTTGGTGATTACATGAACCAAATTCACTACACCAAGTCCGATCATCACGTGAGTCGGTGTAGCTTCAAAGGCGAGCATCCATATGGTCATCATATCAAAACATATCACTCATGATTAACCTTTCGGTCCGTGTTCCGAGGCCATGTCTGTACATGCTAGGCTCCCCAAGTAAGAACCTTAGTATTCACGTGTGTAACTGTCTTACACCCGAGATATGCTCGTGGATTCAAGTACACCCGGTCATCACGTGATGTCTTGAAGTGACAAAACATTGTCGGTGCATACTTAAGGAAGAACACATCTTGATCTTGATATATAAATGAGGGATCATCTTATTATGCTAATAAAACTCCAAAAAAGCAATATAAGATGCAATCAAACATCACATGTTAATAAGTGAAATGATATGGTTCCCGCATATGATCTCCATCATGTGCATCGTGGTATGATCTCTATCATACCTTTATGTGTAAGGCCAAGGTCTATGGAACTTACACTCTATGTGTGTTGTAAGAGTATCATCTCATACTTCTACTTACAACATAACCATAGCATAACACTAGCCCTGCAACAATCTAAACTAGACGCCTATAATTTATCCATTGCAAGTTTTACGTGGCTTAGGGATTTCGAAGATAGAACCGTTCTTACCTACAAACATGAACCACAACAAGGATAACCAAATTGTTGACAACTCGTTGCAAAATAGATATTGACTATAGTAGGAGAGACAGACACCCGCTAGCCACTTATGCAAAACTAGTTGCAAGTCAAGCGTGGAACAGGTCTCATGTGCGAGGACATGTAAAGTTTGTCCGGGCCGCTTCATCCCACTATGCCACCAATATCCAAAGTACAATTAAGAAGCAATAAAATGATCATCATCGTCCACATACTCATATGTGTACTACCCGTGCAAAGCATCTACGCATAAACCTGACTCTGATACCACTGTAGGGTTCGCAACATAGAAAACAAAATTTTTCTACGATGGGAACATCTAAGTACCAAGATCTATCTACTAGATACAAGCAACGGGTGGATATACATCCATAGAATACATACCCTCGAAGACCGAATAGCGTTAACGAGGTTATACTCGTGGATGATGTAGACGAACGCTTGCCGATCTCAAGATCGTGATGAAGTCCATCTGGTCCAGCCGGTCCAGCACAATCAAGTCCAGCACCTCAAAGCAGTGGTGCATCCGTGATCGCACACACGTACGGGTACCCCGACAACCTCTGCGCCCTCGCTCCAGCGAAGCAGCAGAAGCAACAAATCCTTCCAGAAAAAGCCACCGGGAACATGTATCTCGCTGATCCGAGACCATGGGTAAATTCTAAAGGGGTGAGAGAGATCCTTTGCGAGGAGCTGTACTTTGAGAGGATGAGTGGGGGGCCTTTTATAGGGGAGAGGGGGGGCACCCAAGGGGCATGGAGCCCAGCCATGGGGGCTGCCCCCACCTCTCCCACATTCATGTGGGTGGAGCTCCCACTCAAAATGAAAAGCCTCCACTCCCATAAAAGAGCCTCCATTCAAAAATCCACTCACATGCATTAAATTTCCACCAAATTTAATGCAAGCTCTCATTTAAATAAAACTCTTTTATTTATTTATTCAGAATTTTTTAATTACTTAAATTAACAAACATTCACATAAACCCCTTGCTAGTATTCCATTTCACATGCAGAACCAGTTTCAACAATTTCAACCGAAACAGTTCCGGTGTCTAGTGAAATAAATTCCTGCGCTTTCCTTTTCTTTTTTTGACATATCATTTGCTCCGAATGGTGTCGGTATCCCTTAAGTGTGTCACCCTACGGTTCACGAATAATGCGGACATGATCGAGACCCTTCTCTGATCAATAATCAGTAGCGGGACCTGGAGATCCATACTGACTCCCACACATTCAACGATGACTTATGTGATCGTGTGAACCTTTTATGCTAGTATATTAATCCATTTGTTTCACGATATATTACATGTCCGAGATTCGATCATCGGTCTCTCCATACCTAGTTTGATTTCGTTACCGACATGCACTCTTTTCTTGTTCCCGTGATATAACATTCTAGTGATCAAATCACTTGCTTGTAAGCTAATCAATGTGATATCACCGAGAGGGCCCAGAGTATATCTATCCGTCATCGGGATGAACAAATTCCACTCTTGATCCATGAACCTCAACATAACACTTTAGTAGTTCTGAAGCCATCTTTATAATCACCCAATTACGGTGTGATGTTTGATGTCATCGAGAAACTCTTCCGGTGTTAGTGATTGACATGATCTCATGGTCTAAGGATTAGGATCACTTCGTAAGTTGTTATAGCAATATAAACTCAATGACTTTGATCGTAATGCTATACTTCGGATGAATGTTCATCACATCATCACACTAATGTTGTGACCTCGTTATTAACAACATCCAATGTCCATGATCAGAAAACTTTGATCATCATGTTAATCAACGAGCTAGTTTATAAGAGAGGCATAACTAGGAACTTCCTTTTTGTTTATTAAACACACATGTATTAACGTTTCCGTATTAATACAATTATAGCATGTAAAATAAACATTTATCATAAATAAGGAATACGATAATAACCACTTTATTATTGCCTCTCGGGCATATTCTTTTTAGATCTTTTTTCCATTCTTCATCCCATTACATCATTCTCTCTCTACACCTAAAATTTTCTTCATACAAAACTTCACGCAATCTTCATTAGCAACATTAGTGTATTCAAAAGATAATAGACCCTTGGGTTTAGCTTTAGAACAGAAAAACTTTCACTAAAAACACAAGATACTATAGAAACTCCTTAAAAATCTCAATTTCCCAAAAAGAACCCAAAAAGGAATCAATAAGAAGCAAATGCAAATAATGGCAGAAATCTGTCAAAACACACCAACAGGTAGAAACAGATTTTTTCGAAGACCTTCTATTGGTAAAATCAAAAAGTGTTGAACTAACAAAAGTTAGCTAACATACTAGGGGATGTATTCATAAATTTTCAGCTCAATCCGACTTACAGAGACTCCTCACGAATTGTTATGGTGGATGAGAGAAATCTGTTTCAGAACAGCAACTCCCCAAATTTTACTTCCCTCTCATTAGAGGTTATTCTTGGCACAAAAAGCAAAAAAAAGGATAAGGAGAGGTCATTATTGAAGTAATAACTTGCAAGACTCAAGAAAATTTTTGGGTTATCTCCCAACAAGTACTTTTCTTTAATGCCTTTAAGTTAGGCACAAGAAGTAAGAAATCAAGTATTTTCAAATGAAGAAGCATTAACATCAAACCTTGCTTTCAAAAGAGGAGCAAAAAGCAACTTATATATCCTCATAGGGAAGTGTTCAATACCTTTCTTGAATGGAAATTGATATTTAATGGTGCCTTCTTTCATATTAATGATGGCACCAACAGTTCTAAGAAAAGGTCTTCCCAAAGTAATAGGACAACAAGCATTGTAATCAACATCCAAAACATAGAAATCAACAGGGACATAAGGTTTGTTAACCATAATGAGAACATCATTAATACTCCCCATGATTTTCTTATTAGCATTATCATTAAGTGGGACATCCAAATAACAATCTTCTAAAGGTGGCAAATCAAGCATTTCATAAATCTTCCTAGGCATAATAGAGACACTAGAACCAAGATCACATGAAGCTTTGAGATCAAAGTCATTCACTTGCATATTAATAATGGGTTCCCAACTATCTTCTACTTTCCTAGGAATAAAAGCTTTGTGTTTTAACTTCTCTTCCTTAATATTAACAAGAGCATCTATAATGTGCTTGGTGAAAGCAACATGCATATCACTAGCATCAGGACTTCTAGCATGTTTTTGCAGGAACAAAATCACTTCAAAAATATTGCAACCATCAAGATCAAAATCAAACTTAGCATCACTAGTAGTAGACTCATTAGGTTTAGGAATTGTAGGTGGAGGAATAGGGACTTCTTGTGGTTTAGTGGTATCCATTTGGTGATGGTGCACACACTATTGTTTCTATCAATTTCAGCTTCCCTTTCCCACTTAATATGAAGTTGGGCTAACAGTCTAACATTTTCATCAATAGTAACTTGTATGGCATGGGTAGCAGCAAAGGTACTTTCCATGGTTTCAGGTTTAGCAGCCATTTTATTAATCAAGGAGGACTGTGCTTCAAACAAAAAGGAAATATTTTTTTGAACACTCAAAATTTTTGACTGTAAACTAGGAAGTTCTCTATTCAGATTCTCAAGATGATGACTAATATTTTTCAAGATAACAGATTGTTCTTCCATAGTTTTAGTGAATATCTTGTTTTGCTCATATTGCATCTGCATAAAGTTTTTAGTGGATCTTTCAACTTCTAGAATCCTATCTTCACTAGTAACTCCAGATCAACCATGATAAGTATTTCCATTATTAGGAGGATAAGGCCTATAATTACCATAAGTATTGTTGCCAAAATTGTTGTTTCCAATGAAGTTCACATCAACTTTCTCTTCTTGAGCAACCAAAGAGGCTAAGGGAACATTGTTTGGATCTAAAGGAGCTTTCCCATTAACAAGCATAGCCGTAATAACATCAATCTTATCACTCAAAGATGAGGTTTCTTCAACAAAATTTACCTTCTTACCATGTGGAGCTCTCTTAGTGTGCCATTCAGAATAATTAACCATCATATTATCAAGGAGTTTTGTTGTAGCACCCAAGGTGGCGGTCATAAAGGTACCTCCAGCAGCTGAATCTAATAGGTTTCTTGAGGAGAAGTTCAAACCTGCATAAAAAGTCTGGATAATCATCCAAGCAGTAAGTCCATGAGTGGGAGAATTCTTAACCAAAGATTTCATTCTTTCCCAAGCTTGAGCAACATGTTCATTATCAAGTTGTTTAAATTTCATAATATCACTTATCATAGATATAATATTAGCAGGAGGGTAGTACTTTCCAATAAAAGCATATTTGCACTTAATCCAAGAATCAATACTATTTCTAGGCAAGGATAGCAAAAATTATTTAGCTTTTCCTCTCAAGGATAAAGTAAACAGCTTGAGCTTAATAATATCTCCATCTACATCCTTATACTTTTGCATCTCACAAAGTTCAACAAAGCTATTGAGATGGGCAGCAGCATCATCAGAACTAGCACCAAAAAATGCTCTCTCATCACAAGATTCAACAAAGCAGGCTTAATTTCATAAATGGTAGCATCAGGAGCAGGTGGAGCAATAGGAGTGCTAAGGAAATCATTGTTGTTTGTGCTAGTGAAGTCACACAACTTGGTTTTCTCAGCAGAGTTCATTTTGGCAAAAGTGGAGCAAGCCAAAAACAGCAGCAACAACTAGAGCAAGAACTAATTTTTTGTGTGTTTTTGATAAGAGAAAGCAAACCAAACTAAACTAATTTTTTTTGGAGTTTTTGATAAAAAGAAGCAAACAAAACCAAGCAAAAGAAACTAAGCAAACTAAAAACAAAGTAAGGAGAAAGGTTGAGGAGGACTCCCTTTGTGAAGACGTCCTTAGCCTCCCCGGCAACGGCGCCAGAAAACTTGTTGGCGCTTTGTCAATGTGGGAGTGCTTCGTTGGGAAACCCCAAGAGAAAGGTGTGATGAGCACAACAGCAAGTCTTCCCTCAGTAATAAACCGAGGTTATCGAACCAGTAGGAGGACGAAAACGTCTCAAAGGTGTTGCAAGCCACGTGGAAACCTGCACAACACAAACTCAAGACTTTCCCCAACGAATAGGGAGGTTGTCAATCTCACCGGTTGCTGTAACAAAGGATTAACTGTATGGTGTGGAAGGTGATCATGGTTTGCAGCAAGTAACCAGTAACAGTGGAAGATGTATCAACGGTAAAGATTGGACCGGGGTCCATAGTTCACTAGAGGTGTTCTCCTTAGATAAATAAACATGCCATGCTGGGTAAACAAATTACAGCAGGGCAATTGACAGGACTGAGCAAGGCATACCAATGCAATACTAGACAAAAAGATCCTATGAGATTCGATTGGGCAATACAACAATATACATAGACCGCCATCCAACTGCATCTATGACTAGAAGTCCACCTTTGGGTTATCATCCGAACCCCCTCTAGTATTAAGTTGCAAGCAACAGACAACTGCTTTAAGAAAAGTGTGTAAGGTAAACAATCCACTTGTTCCATGAACAAGAGACCATTGTTTTCTCCCTAGTGGCAACAACACATCTACAACCGTACAGATTTCTGTCACTTCCCTTGATTAAGTAGAGGCATGAACCCACTATCGAGCATAAATACCCACTCTTGGAGTCACTAGCAACTACTTGGCCAAGATAGCTACTAACAATGGAGAGAATGCAAGATCACAAATAACACATACATGATAGAATCAATAAGACAAAACCATTAATCAATCTGACATAGTAATCTCAATATCCATCGGATCCCCACAAATACAACATGCATGATTACAAATAGATGAGATCTTGATCATGAACCAAGCTCACAAGATCTAGACATGAAAGCACAAGTAGGAAATAGAACCATCTAACTACTACATGGACCCGTAGTCCAAGGTGGAACTACTCACGCTTCATACCGGAGGCTGGCATGATGAAGAAGAAGGCCTCCGGGATGATCTCCCCTCCGGCAAGGTACCAGGAAGAGCTTCAGATACCCACCCAATCTAGGGACGATGGTGGCGGCGGCTACAGACGGTTTCGTGGAATATTGATCGGGTGCTTAGGGTTTAGGCATCGAGGGCTTATTATAGGCGAAGAGGCGAGACAGGGGAGACACCAGGGCGGCTGCACCCCCCTAGACGTGGGTTGGGCCCACCCACGCGGCCAGGGGGTGTGGACCCCTGGTGAGTCTCCTCCGTCTCGTATTTAGGCTTTGTGTTCCCCACGGCAAAATATTGACTTTCGCTTTTGCCCCGTCCAATTCCGAGAATATTGATTTTCTACCTTTCTAGAACCAAAAACAGGAGAAAACATGCAGCTGTCATTGTGGCATCTTGTTAATAGGTTAGTACCAGAAAACATATAAAACACCTCAAAGTGTGGACAAAGCAAAGTAAAGTAGATACTAAACAAGCATGGAACATCAAAAATTATAGATACATTTCCGACGTATCAATATCATTCATGATCACAAATATGAGGGAAATATGTCTTCACCCATAATGTTCATTCACATTTATAGAATAATATTATAAACCCTGAAATGAACCATTCCTACCAAGAGTATGTCTTGATAAAAATTATAGAAATATATGTTAACCATGAAGAATCCATATAAATACCTTAATTGTTTTCTCTAGAATATTAGTTAATTGTTTTCTATTACTAAAATGCCCATTCTTATGTGCTTGACTCCAAAATAAATTCAAATCCTAAACAGAAATTTTAAAACAGATTTAATAATAAATTCATGGTATGTTATGAAAATAAATATTCATAACAAAAGTTCCAACAAAATATTAAAAGTAAAAGGACCTAAATAAAGAAAATAAATAAACTATAACATGTTTATAATAAAACCCGCTCCAATGATTTTATAGACATCTTAAAAACCACATATATCCATAGATAATAATAAAGCTAGACTTCATAACACATAAATAGATTAAAAAAATCATGGCTTGGAATTCATTTTCGAGAATTTCAAGTACCAAGTATGTAGAATATTTAGATCATGTAAACAAAATAGTACAAGTAAATTCAAAACTCATGTGAAAATATAAATCTGTAAAAGTGAAACAGAAAATATAAGAAAAAGGAAAAAACAGAAGAAGCCTAGCTTTGGCAGCGGCCCATTATCGCTACTCTCTATCTATCGCTCACGTGCAACCACAAAAGCACCTCGCTCACTCGGCCATGGTTCATCTGCGGCCCAATTCCAGCCCATACCCATTCAGAACATTTTGTTCATCGTCGTCTTCGTCGACAACGCGCCACTACTAGGAAAACGGCTATAGGTAATCCACACATCCATGGCGCACATGCTAGTGGTTCCCCATGGATAAAACAGGCATGACACACTGTCCATAGGTGCCCTACGGCTAACTGCTGTAAGCGTGGCGTACATGGGGTGGTGCGCCACGGCTATGTGTGGGCCAGGGCACATGTGGCCACAAACTACATACCCGTAGCACACTAGATCAACGTGCGCTACTGGTGTGAAACTTAGCCGTATGGCACTCCGCCCTAGTGCGCTACGAGGATGTATGTTGCAGAAGCTGGGTCAACTTAGCCGTAGGGCACTCTTCCCTAGTGCCCTACGGCTAAGTGGCCTGCACCAACTCCACCCCCCACCCCGTGGATCGCCTTTTTAGGATTTGCAAAAAATAAAATAAAATGATAAACACTTAAATAAATAAAATCCTTTCATGCTTAGGTAGGTAATGTGGTCTAGTTCCTAGGAAAATTAACAAACAATAATTTCGACTTTTTCTGGAAAAAAAAGTCATGCCACGGTAAAATGGCCGTAACTTTTGCATACGATGTCGAAAAAAATCGTATAATATACCAAAATGACGAGAACGAGATTTCGCATCCGCTCGCAATGACCTTTGGTCGTTTAGCGATTATTTAGATTTTCAAAATTCGAAAATAATAAAAAGTTAAGGTCAAAAGACCGTTTTTCCTGCAGAAAAAAAATTGAGGGCAACTTACCCGTAGCGCACCACCACCTAGTGCGCTATGAGTAAGTTGGGCGGGATTCAAAATTTTAATCCCCACCCCGCCCAGCTACCCCTCTTCCCTCCCCCTTGTCTCTCCTTTTCTTTTCCTCCCTTCTACTTTTCCTTTTCCTTTTCCTCCCTTCTCCTTTCCTTCTTCTCCTCCTTCTCCTTCTTTTCCTTCTCCTTCTCCTTCTCTTTCTCCTTCTCTTTCTCCTTCTCTTTCTCCTCCTCTTCCTCCTCCTCCTCCTTCTCCTTCTCCTCTCCTTCTTCTCCTCCTCCTACTTGTAGTGAAGATGGTGATGGCGGCCTCCTCCTCGCAACAGCGACAGCGACGTCGGGATCCTTCTTCTCCTCCCCCTCCTTGCAGTGACAACGACGATGGAGACGGCGGGCTCTCTCCTCCTCCTCCTTATCCTCCTTGCAGTGACAACGACGATGGCGACGGCGGGCTCTCTCCTCCTCCTCCTCCACCTCCTCCTCTTTGTAGTTCCGACGGAGATGGCATGCTCTCTCCTCCTCCTCCTTACAGTCGCCTCTCCGACAAGGCGATAGCGGTGACATTGACGAGCGACGACACTAACGGTGACAACACCGACGAGATCCAGATCTCCCACTTTTTTTTGAATTTTTAAATTTGTATCCGTGGCACACAGCACCTAGTGCACCACGACTAGCTTTTTCATATGCGTGGCGCACAGCACCTAGTGCGCCACGGTTATCTTTTCAGAAGCGTGGCGCACCATCTAGTGTTCCATGGCTAAAAGTTAGCCGCAGCGTATGCTTTGTGGCGCACCCCTAGTGCGCCACGGATGGCCAAAATAGGTGCGCCACAAATTAGCCTTTTCCTAGTAGTGCGCAGCAGCTCACTGGATGCCGGCAATGCCGTCTGCCGCTGTCGGTGCGCCAAGATCCGTGCCGCCACCCTCCTACTCATACATAAAAACTCTCAGCCCTCATCGAGAAGAACCCTAGCATGCCACTTTCTTCTCTTTCTTCCTCTTTAGCTCCGGCCAGCAAACCCTAGATGCAGGTGTCTAAGCTTCTTGCCATCTCCGACCTCCCGCTCGATCCGTGGAGGTGACCATCAGACGCGCCATGATCTTCTCCGTCGTTTGCCCCTACTCATGGAAGCCGAGGAGCCGACTGTCGAGCCAATCGACATCTCATTTTCACTTCCAGTCACCGCCGTTCATCGTCAATTGCTGCCACCACAGACCTCCTCCGACCTCGCCGTCGCCACCAATAGCACCAGGGTGAGTCCACCGTTCTCATAGACCGTCTCCCTTGCTCTCTCTTGCTCTGATTGCTTCCCGCCGCTCTAGCTTGCAAGCTCCTCCGTCGGCCACCGTCGTACATAGTGTTAGGCGCCAAAAAACCTGCCGTGCAGCCACTATTCGACTCCCCGCATCCCGCTGAGTCAAAATCCCATGCTCTCGCGGTCCCACACGCTCTCCAACATCGAACCCGAACACCATCTGGGAGCAATCTCCATTGATGACGTCACCATGACGTCATGGTGATGTCATATATATAAATTTTCTTTTATTTAATTTTAGCAATATTTCTATAATAGATAAATCCCTAATATGTGGGTCCACTTTGTAAGTGTTATGTGTATATTCAGTAATATATTTTGTTTAAATAGAAGTAAATTATATTTCCCAAATATAATTTTTATATAATATTCCAAAATGAATTAAAATAGGAAAAATCGTAAGTAATTCATTTTAAATTAGAAAAATCTAAATTTTATATCAATATGTTTAAAAAATAAAATGTACAATTTAAATTTATTATCATACATTATTATGTTAAGTATTTAATAAATAATATTTAATAAAGATTTTATAAGTAATAATAATATGATAAATCATAGTTTAATAATGGTAAATAATAAAAATATAAATAATATATCAAAATTCTTAGAAAAATAAGAACTATATTTTAAAACTATAATCATATATTATTATTTCACCTAATTACATATTTATTATTTATTAAGTAATTATAAAGTAATAAATCTTATAAAAATCATATCTTATAATTTAAAATTCATAAAAATACATATAATATATCAAAAAGATCACAAAAATAACATCTACATGTTAAAAATATAACATTCCACTTTTGAAGTAAGTAAAAGTTTAATACTCTAATAATTTGAATTTAAATCTAACTCCTTAATTGATAATTCATATAAGGGTAAATAAAATTTGCTAATATTTCTAAAATTATCCATCTAAGGCTTAATAATAGTATTTAACCTAAATATTGATAGTATGAAATTCATATAATCTAATAATATCTTAACTGCAATTTTTGAAGAATTATCATTCATCTATAAGTAGCAAATAATATTGTTTATTTATTCATAAACCATAACCAATTAACCACACCTTTTAAAGGAGATAAATGTTTCTATTCCATTATAATATTAAGAAACCACTACTCAAATAGAAGTAATACCACTCTTATAGTAACATTAAGGAAACATTACGAAGTAAACAAAGTACAAATATCATAAGCATTACATCTTAAATCCATCTATGTCCTTAAAGTTAACTTTAGTCTACAAGATTATAAACATTACGATAAAGACTTTATTATGTATTTTATAGTTTACTTTGGTCTATTTGAATTAAGACCTAATGCATCTCAAGACCAAACTAACCAAGTAAACACCAAGAGACATCGACCATATTCTATTAAGCATCAAGATTGTTTAAACCTTAGAAAAGAAACCTTTTCTTCGAAAGTTATCCTTTTTGCCACTTCAAACAACAAATATTATAATAATATCTCTAACTCTTAATAACTAAACCCAAGGAATTTTATCATAGACACCATATGACAATTAACCATAATCACATTACTTCATACGCTACTTGTATATTTTAGATTGTTAATACTTAAAGTTTAAATGCTTTTGTTTAGTTAAGTAAACTTTTCTTCAAAAGTTATTCTTTTAAGATACATTAAAAGTAATTCTCAAGCATCCAAAAATAAATCTACTTAAGTCACCACCTTCATATAAGGAGTCATTAAATACCATCCACATTTGCGTGCTTTATTATTATATACTACTTATTATGTTTACATGTTGTTTCACACACACTCACAAGCCTTAACAAGATGCACGAGTATGAAACTTAATCTAAAAAGGACAACACATTCCAAAGAAACCATTTCTAGCATCCAAACCCTAGATCAATGCTTATTCCGGGAATTCGAGTTTAACAAACTGCATTACATTACTTATGCATAATAGCATCTTTCTTCTTTAAACATTATTCCTTACCAGACCAATGATGTTGTTTTTAGATATTGGATCTTCTATATTGTCTCGAAGATTATGAGTGCATAATCTTGCAATCACAAAAACAAAGTTCACACTTGCTCATCTCCTTTGATTATTTTCTGTAAGTATTTTGCAAATCAAGTGTTGTCATCACCTAGATTTTAAAAAGTTCAGAAAACACTATTTTCATAATAATATGATTATAGGTTAATTACCATAAGGGAATAACCTACTATGAAAGTTCCGGTAGTAAATGAACATATTACCTAGGACTTCACAACCAATGTCGCCAGTGATTCTTTTACCGTGTATTACGCGTTGACCATGATATTTCAAATGGGATGGAGAAGTCAACTTTATATTTTTCCTCTCGCATGGAGCCGGATGTATGGGTCATGGCTGTTATCCTTGTAGCATGCATTTATTCGTAATTCATAGAGGATATGTAGCATATGGGTGGGAACCCTCAATGTCCCACGATAGTTCTAGCTTTTGAACGGTCTATACTACCAATTGCCTTAATTCAATAGGTGGGATGGCGTACACCAAGGAGACATGCAGGGTCACGGAGAAGGCAGTGATTGGCTTGGATCTTAGTCTGGGCCTCATACCAAGGAAGTGTGAATGGGTTTGCGGCCCGGATGTGCAACAAAGCTAAGATCTCTCATGGGTAAAGTAACACACATCTGCAGAGTGTAAGAGCTGTAACTTGTTACTCCCTGTTCCGGGAAGGATCTACGAACGCGGCAGGAATGGAACTCCACAAAATTTTGGGTAAACCTGTGAAGGCTGACAGACATAGATTTTCAGAATAAAAGCAACCTTGGAAGAAATGTTTACGAAAACCTGCATTGCCTATGACCTATGGTCTGTGGCTGTAGATATAGTGCATCAAATACTCCTTTTCTAGTGAAATTGCTAAGTATGCTCGTACTCAACATATCATCTTAACCCTTGCTAGATTCCAAAGCCAATACAAACGACGTCTACATCAGCTTATGCTCCAGCAATCATTATCAAAAGCTCAAGCTCTTCAATGAAGTCAAGAAAGACAATATATACATCAACTAAAGTGAAGATGAAGTTGATGATTAGATAGGAATATAATCTCTAGCCATAGAACCTACTTCTGTAGAGTATTGCAATAGCAGCAATACAAGCCAAATAGTTAGATGCTAATCTTATTAGCATAATAGTTATGAGTTGAACATTTCTGGTTCTTCTTTATAAGAAGTTTCTTTCTCTCTCTATAACCTAGAGTGTTCTCTAGATCTTGTGTAAAGAGTCGAGTTGTAACCTATAGTCATGTCTTGGACCTGCCGTGTTTCTATTGTACCACTCTGAGGGATGTAATACTAGCGAACAGTGTTTCATTGGTGTTATGTCAACGACTATAGTGTACTACATCATGCAATGGTATGCTGGGTCACCATAGCTGGTATTAGAGCATATGCTTTGACCTTAGAATTAAAACCCTTTTAGGAAGATCTATAGGTTGGATAGTGACTGTAGGAAGCCATCTTATCTAAACCAAATATTCTTATAGTTTGTGATAAGTATCCACTTGAGGATAACTTTGTCACGAGATTTATAAATCATCTTTCTTAGAGTAGTTATTCATTTTCTCTCAGTGAAGTGCTATTTAGTGTCTTACGAAGGAGATGTAACCCACCAAGATACTTTAGGAAAGCCAATTGGCCACAGTAGACTAGGATTAAGTTCAAGACATCATTGTAAGTAGTTCAAATGGTGTAGTGTAATCATAGAATTCAAGTAAGACAGGAGAATCTTATTGTTAATTAATAACAATAGGCAATATAATGAAGACCATTAGAGCATGTATAGTTGTAATGGGTAGTAATCATGTGGGATTCAGTTGAGAATTCTATGTGATGAAGTGGAATTTTGTTAAGAATTCAATATATTAAGGTAAGACATAGAGTCATCATAGTGATATTAGCTCCTAAATCATGATGTGTAGGTAAAACATAACAACATCATGGTGAGATTAGCTCCGAAACCATGATGTAGGTGTAACTATGATAAGTAATTAATAATTTATCTTCAAGTAAAGTAAGAAAATAACACGAAAGAACTATGATAGAAGTCATAGGTGCTAGAAAATTCTAACAATCTTTGGTTTAAGTTAGTAATAGAATCTGGTTAGTCATTGATACGTCGCAAACGTATCTATAATTTTTGATGTTCCATGCTTGTTTAATATCTACTTATCTTTGCTTTGTCTACACTTTGAGGTGTTTTTATATCTTTTCTAGAACTAACCTATTAACAAGTTGCCACAGTGCCAGTTACATGTTTTCTTCTGTTTTTGGTTCTAGAAAGGCAGAAAATCAATATTCTCGGAATTGGACGGGACAAAAGCCAAAGTCAATATTTTACCGTGGGCGACACGAAGCCAGAAGATGAGACAGAGGGGCGCCACAGGGCGGCCAGACCCCCATAGGCGCTGGTGGCCCCCCTGGCTCGCCCCTTCGCCTATAAGAATCCCCCGATGCAGAAACCCTAGGCACCAGATCAAAAATCCATGAAACCTTCTGTAGCCGCCGCCACCATCGTCCCTAGATCGAGGGGATCTGAAGTTCTTCCTGGCACCCTACCGGAGGGGAGATCATCCGAGAGGCCTTCTTCTTCATCATGCCAGCCTTCGGTATGAAGCGTGAGTAGTTCCACCTTGGACTACGGGTCCATGTAGTAGCTAGATGGTTGTATCTCCTCCTTGTGATTTCATGTATACATCTTGTGAGATACGTTCATGATCAAGATCTAATCTATTTGTAATCATGCATGTTGTGTTTGCGGGGATCCGATGGATATTGAGATTACTATGTCAAATTGATTAATGGTTTTGTCTATTTGATTCTATCATGTCTGTGTTGTTTGTGATCTTCCATGCTCTCCATTGTTAGCAGCTATCTTGGCCAAGTAGTTGCTAGTGAATCCAAGAGGGGGTATTTATGCTCGATAGTGGGTTCATGCCTCTAGTTTCCAAGGGAAGTGACAGAAATCTCTTCGGTTGTAGATGTGCTATTGCCACTAGGAATAAAACAACAGTCTCTTGTTCATGGAACAAGTGGATTGTTTACCTTACACACTTTTCTTAAAGAAGTTGTCTGTTGCTTGCAACTTAATACTAGAGGGGGTTCGGATGATAACCCGAAGGTGGACTTCTAGTCATAGATGCAGTTGGATGGCGGTCTATGTATATTGTTGTATTACCCAATCGAATCTCATAGGATTTTTTGTCTAGTATTGCATTGTTATGCCTTGCTCAGTTCCATCAATTGCCCTATTGTAATTTGTTTACCCTTGATGCCATGTTTGTTTGTCTAAGGAGAGCACCTCTAGTGAATTATTGACCCCGGTCCAATCTTTACCATTGATACATCTTCCACTATTACCTGATTACTTGTTGTTAATCCTTTGTTACAGCAAACCAGTGAGCTTGACAACCTCACTGATTCGTTGTGACAAAGTCTTGAGTTTGTGTTGTGCAGGTTTCCACGTTGCTTGCAACACCTTTGAGATGTTTCCTTCCTCCTACTGGTTCGATAACCTCGGTTTCTTACTGAGGGAAAACTTGCTGTTGTGCTCATCACACCTTGCTCTTGGGGTTTCCAACGAAGCGTCCCACGATAGTGCTAGGCGTCATCAAGCTTTTTCTGGAGCCATTGCCGAGGAGGCCAAGGACGTCCTCACAAGGGGAGTCCTCCTCAACCTTCCTCTTTACTTTGTTTTTTGTTTGCTTAGTTTATTTTGCTCGGTTTTGTTTGCCTCTTTTTATTAAAAACTCCAAAAAAATTGGTCTAGTTTGGTTTGATTTCTCTTATAAAAACACACAAAAATTAGTTCCTGCTCTAGCTGCTGACTTTTTATGCAGGTTTGAAATTCTCTTCAAGAAACCAGTTGGATTCAATTGCTGGAGGTACCTTTATGGGCATCACATTGGGTGCTGCAACAAAACTCCTTGATAATATGATGGTTAATTTCTCTGAATGGCACACTGAGAGATCTCCACATGGTAAGAAGGTAAATTTTGTTGAAGAAACCTCCTCTTTGAGTGATAAGATTGATGTTATTATGGTAATGCTTGTTAATGGGAAAGCTCCTTTAGATCCAAACAATGTTCCCTTAGCCTCTTTGGTTGCTCAAGAAGAGCAAGTTGATGTGAACTTCATTAGAAACAACAATTTCAACAACAATGCCTATAGGAATAATTTTGGTAGCAACAACAATTATAGGCCTTTATAGCCACTAAAAACTTTATGCAGATGCAATATGAGCAAAACAAGATATTAATTAAAACTATGGAAGAACAATCTGTTATCTTGAAAAATATTAGTCATCATCTTGAGAATCTGAATAGAGAACTTCCTAGTTTACAGTCAAAAATTTTGAGTGTTCAAAAAAATATTTCCTTTTTGTTTGAAGCACAGTCCTCCTTGATTAATAAAATGGCTGCTAAACCTGAAACCATGGAAAGTACCTTTGCTGCTACTCATGCCATACAAGTTACTATTGATGAAAATGTTAGACTGTTAGCTCAACTTCATGGGAAAGGGAAGCTGAAATTCATAAAAATAATAGTGTGTGCACCATCACTAGAATGCATACCACTAAGCCACAAGAAGTACCTATTCCTCCTCCTACAATGCCTAAGCCTAATGAGTCTACTACTAGTGATGCTAAGTTTGATTTTGATATAGATGGTTGCAATATTTCTAAAGTGGTTCTATTTTTGCAAAAGATTTCTAGAAGTCCTGATACTAGTGTTATGCATGTTGCTTTCACCAAACACATTACAAATGCTCTTGTTAAGATTAACGAAGAGAAGTTAAAACACAAAGCTTCTATTCCTAGGAAAGTAGAAGATAGTTGGGAACTCATTATTAATATGCAAGTGAATGACTTTGATCTCAAATCTTCATGTGATCTTGATTCTAGTGTCTCTATTATGCCTAGGAAGATTTATGAAATGCTTGATTTGCCACCTTTGGAAGATTGTTATTTGGATGTCCCACTTGATGATAATGCTAAGAAGAAACTCATGGGGAGTATTAATTATGTTCTCATTATGGTTAACAATGCTTATGTCCCAGTTGATTTCTAAGTTTTGGATGTTGAATACAATGCGTTTTGTCCTATTACTTTGGGAAGACCTTTTCTTAGAACTGTTGGTGCCATCATTGATATGAAAGAAGGCACCATTAAATATAAATTTCTATTCAAGAAAGGTATTGAACACTTCCTAATGAGGAGAGAGAAGTTGCTTTTTCCTCCTCCTTCTAAAGCAAGGTTTGATGTTAATGCTTCCTCATTTGAAAATACTTGATTTCTAGCTTCTTGTGCCTAACTTAAAGGATTTAAAGTAAAGTACTTGTTGGGAGATAACCTGAGAGTTTCCTTGAGTCTTAAAAGTTATTACTTCAGTAATGACCTCTCATTATCCTTTTTGTTTTATTTTTTTTGCCAAGAATGACCTCTAATGAGAGGGAAGTAAGATTTAGGGAGTTGCTGTCCCGAAACAGATTTCTGTCCTCCACCATAAAAATTCGTGAGGAGTCTATTTAAGTCGGATTGAATTGAAAATTTACTAATAAATCCCCAGTATGTTAGATAACTTTAGTTAGTTCAACACTTTTTGATTTGAGCAACATAAGATTTTCTAAAAAATAGGTTTCTACCTGCTGGTATGTTTTGACAGATTTCTGCCATTATTTGCATTTGCTTCTTATTGATTCCTTTTTGAGTTCTCTTTTGGGGAATTGAGATTTTTTAAGGAGTTGCTACCATATCTTGTGTTTTTATTAAAAAGTTTTGCTGTTCCAAAGCTAAGCCCAAAGGTCTATTATCTTTTTAATACACTAATGTTGCTAATGAAGATTGTGTGAAGTTTTGTATGAAGGAAAAATTTTAGGTGTAGAGAGAGAAGGATGTAATGAGATGAAGAATGGACAAAAGCTCAAGCTTGGGGATTCCACCCCGGTGTCACCCCAAGAAATATCCAAGAGGTGCATGCGTCAAAGCTTGGGGATGCCCAAGGCATCCCCTTCTTCATCAATAAAAAGCTCAGGTCTGTCTAGACACTTCGTTTTTATTGTTTCATACACTGTTGTGTTGTTCTTGGAGCGGCTTCGTTTTTGTTTGGTTTGCTTAGTTTGTTTAGTTTGCTTGAATAAAGTAGTTTGGACCCCCGTTCTCGCTGTGTTGTTTCAAATAAGTCAATTGGTGTTGGAAAGGAGTAGGAAGTTCCTGCTTGAAAGTGCAAGAGGAGCTTGCATTGACTGTGACTTAGACTTTAGCATGGCATGCTAGGTGTTGTTTTGACCTTATGCTTAGTGATTATTGCTGTAGCATGTATTGTTCCAAACAATTGGGATTTCTTAGTGTGCCTTGAAAGAGTTATGCGTTGTTTTAGCATACAAAAGTATAGTATTGTGGTATTCTCCTTTGATGCTTTGTTTGGGTTGACTTGGCACATGATCACACCATGTTATGACTATGAACAAGTCACCATAGCCTCTATGATCATTTAGTCCTTGACTTGTAGTACCACTCTATGATTTGATTAGTAATGTTTTGTTGCTCTCCATGATTATGGCCATTATTGCTTTCTTAATTGGTTGCTACCAGTCTTTTGCTAGCCTCCACTTGTATCAGTAAGATCTACTCATGCTTACAACTCCCAAGAAACCAAGTTATTACAAAGTGTCCACTATAAACTCCTATGCATGGTGTGTTACACCATTCCAAGTATATTCTTGTTTTCAGCTATCTTCCATTTAAAAATTATTTTGTTATGTGAAAACTTAGTGATTAAAGCCCTCATGAACTTGATGGCACACTTTATATTCTTTGACCCAAATAAACTTGAACCATTGTGTCATCTATGTTGTATATGATTGGACTTATACGTTGGAATTAGCAGAACCATGCTGTCATGGGGAACGTTTTCAACATTGCACTTGTACTTTGTACACAGTTGATATCATGCTCTTTTGTCTATGGATGTCACCGGTGTGAAATAAATAGGGAGCTTGTAAGTCCATGGAGTTATGTATTTTGTGTTATAGAAACGCCTAGGCCGCTAGCCTAAGCCATGCCTAATCATGGTGGAAACTTGCAGCATCACCATAATGAGCTATCTGTGAAGCATCCTCAATAAAAAGCTATGCACATAGTAAATAAAAAGATCGCTGAGATGCTCATTGTCTGCTTGCCTTATCACTTTGGTTATGGGATAGCTCCTGTACCATGTGCAAGGGGTACCCCGTTGGCGGTTCTCTATGATACGCATGTACTTACTATGACAAGAACTTACAGGTAACTGAAGTTGAGTAGCATGAGGTGTGGCCCTCGTATTCAAGGGACTTGAGATTTCCAACTTATACTTTGTCAAGCATATACTCCATATCTTGTTCACTTTAACCTTAATCACTTCAAGATTCTTATGATAGGGGCAATAAGGGCTGAAAGCTAACAAGTACCATAATTTTTGGAAGCTCTTTTTGAAACTTGAAATCCATGTTTCCCTTTATGAATGGCCTTTCTTCCACCATTATATTGAGTCTCCAATTTCTTCCTTTAGACACCATTAAGAGAGCATAGTTGCCATTCTGTGTGCAGTGTCCCCAAACTTATTGATTGATGCATATTGTGATATTACTTGTTCTTGTGCTATTTGTATCTAGTCACTCTTATGAACTTTGAAGGTGTCCTATGCATCTTTTGCTACTCTATGAGGGACAAGCTGAATGCCACTATGCCATGTTTTCTGTATGTGAAACAAACAAACGTTTTTCAATGCATGTTATTGATGATCTTTGTTTGTAGCCCTTCATGTTGCATGCATAGTTACTTTGTCTTATTGTTAGAACTCCATCTTTCATGCATATTTATTTGATCCCAACTTTCAATGCTTGCAAATGGTTTGATCTTGGTTTTGATGGTTCATGTCACCTCAAAAATTATTCTTTTTATCACTTACCTGCTCGAGGACGAGCAGGAGTTAAGCTTGGGATGCTTGATACGTCGAAAACGTATCTATAATTTTTGATGTTCCATGCTTATTTAGTATCTACTTTGCTTTGCTTTGTATAAACTTTGAGGTGTTTTTATATCTTTTCTGGAACTAACCTATTAACAAGTTGCCATAGTGCCAGTTGCCTGTTTTCTTCTGTTTTTGGTTCCAGAAAGGCAGAAAATCAATATTCTCGAAATTAGACGGGAAAAAAGCCAAAGTCAATATTTTATCGTGGGCGACACGAAGCCAGAAGATGAGATGGAGGGGTGCCACAGGGCGGCCAGACCCCCCTAGGCACGGGTGGGCCCACCCCATGCCTAGGGAGGGTGTGGTTCCCCTGGTGGCCCCCTGGCTCGCCCCTTCGCCTATAAGAATGTCGTGGTATTGCTGATGAGTATTCCATGGAGGGGTCCTCACAGTGCGTGTTTAGAGACGTGGGGTAAGGCAGACGGTTAACAGGTATGAGGTAACACAGCTTACCCAGGTTCAGATCCCACGACGGTGGCGGAATCCTACTCCTGCTATAAATCACTATAAGGGCAATACACCGAGTTATAGAGATAGGTTCGCTGTGCGAGGTGACTAGAGAGTCTAAGTTATCGTGCCCTAAAAGGCTCCCATAGGCCCAACTTATTTAGTCGCCAGGTCCTAGGGTTACAGGGAAAAGTCCTAGCCGGACAGGTTACAGAGTCCTACACCGTCTATCACTAGTCTTGTGTATCTTGTATTCCAAGGCTCCGGGTACGCTGGTGACTCCACCATAGCCTTCCTTTATCCGGCATGGGCCTCCCTTCTGGATCCACCTAACTCGGCCGCCCAGCAGGCCATAGGCCATGCTACCGACTATGGGCCACCCGGGTTAGTCGGATAAGAGACATGCTATTAGGATACCCATATAGCATATCCTCAACAGTAGCCCCCGGAGAACTCTAAGATCTTGCGCCGTCTTGCCTCTTCACGTGGAATGCTCCGTCTAGATGGATGTCGGCAAATCGTCAAGCAATATCTTGTAGTCCTCCCAAAGAACCCTGCAAGGTTTTCTCCGTCTTTGATTTGTAAGCCGGAGAAATGCTGAATCTTCCATCGTACTCTTCCGGAGTCGGATTAAATCCGTCCATGCCGGAATCTTCGATGCGACGGCTCATCTACCCATGTCAGTTATGACGACGTAGGCTTAGGTCAGCGACGCCTCGTAACTCATACATGAAGAGAACACAATCATATCCGATTTTCCCGCGCGAGCGATATGAACCGTTGGCAGCGGCGGTTGGAGACGTGGCGAAATTACCGCGCACGTTCACGAACACGTCGTCTATGCGGCAACCGTCCGATTAGCTGCACGAATCTTGACACAGAGTATGATAAATAGTAACCGTGGGACACTTGCCACATTTACCTCATTCTCTTGTGTCATCATCTTCTTCCTCCAGTCGCACGCCTCCTCGATCTCTTCGCAAGAAATCTCGAAAACCGTAGCTTCCATCTGTGTCAGTCGCACCCTTCCAACACCCCATGGCCATCAGCAGCTCCTCCCCATTGATGGCGGCGTCGAGCGAAGCCACGGCGAAGCCGAAGAGCTTCGTTGTCATGCCTCCAGAGGGCTTGGTCATCCCCGCATCAGCGGTGATCGAGTCCACCTGCGGCGACCACAATCTAGCGGCGCTGGAACCACTGGAGGAAGAGCCAGACTCGCACAAGGGCGATTAGCGCAGTTCAGACATCACCGACCGCGACATCCAAGAGATGGTCGCCGAAGGCTACCTCCCCGTGACAGAGGGGCTCGCCTAGCGGGCGGCGCCGGCCGGCGAGGTGACACCTTCTCCCCAAGTCGGAGAAAAGGTGTACCTCAAGGCTCAGCTGGTATGCGGCGTTTCCTTGCCCATCTCCCACTTCTTTCTCTTCGTCTTGAACCACTACAAGGTCCAACCCCACAACCTCTCCCCCAATAGCATCTTAGTGCTTAGCAACTTCACGGCACTTTGTGAGGGTTACCTAGGGATAAGGCCTAGGTTAGAATTGTTCGTGTACTTCTTCACCGTCAAACATGAAGCCGGACATAGTAGGGAGGAGCTTAGGAACTATGGCACCATAAGCTTCAAGATTCGACCTGGCCGGCGGTTCCCCGACATTGTCGGCCATGAGTCCTGCAAGAACTGGCTGCAGACCTACTTCTACGGCCCCGACATTCCTTTGGCGGGCCGAGAAGTAACGTACCCGGACTTCGTGGATGGAGCCGCCACTGAAGTTTCTACATGGAGATCCCATGCCTCCCTTCCCTCCGACCTCGACGCTTCTCGCGCAATAAGGCGGATCGAATGGTTCGTAGAGACAGGTTTGACCGGCTTGGACCTAGCCATGTGCTGGTTCATCAGGCGAATCCAACCTCTGCAGCACCACGTGAAGTTCATGCACGAGTACACCAGTGATCGAAGGGATACCCTCCGGATCTCCGTGGATAACTTCTCGAGCGACTCCGTCAAGCTCCGCCTGAAGGACATCGTCAAGGTGAAGGATAAGAAGCGTGGCTTCACCATCACCTACGACATGTTCGTACACGGCAAGTGCCCAAAGGTAGGTATTTATTTTCCGTGTACGACATTGCTCCAGTTTTTCTGTCTTGCCAATATCATCTTATCTAAAACGGTGATTTCTCACTTAACAGCTTAGCGATCTAGATGAGGGCAACCTGGCTGCCCAAATCTATGATCCAAAGATGAAGGAAGTCACGGTCGTGTCCGACGACGATGTCCCAGTGGCGCGAAAGCGGAAGGGCTCCACCTCTAACGCTGCCGACGGAGGCAAGAAGAAGAATACGGAGGGTGGAGCCTCCAAGAAGACTAACGCCGCCCTGGAGGCGGAAAAGAGAAAAGCCACCGAGATTTTGGCCAAAGCGCCCCCTAGTGTAAGCCTCTCATTCTCCGACATTGTCTATTTATCTGTCTTGTTCCTATACTTATGTACTTTGCATGTTTCAGGAAGCAAGCCACGACCAGCCTCAAGAAGTCCTCCAAAACTTTGGGGGCTTCTAGAAATATCAAGGACATCCTGCATCGCGACTCCTCCCCCGCCATCGCCCCTGCTACTCCTTCCGTCAAGCCCTCCTCCGCTCTGACAAGCTCTCAAGCCTAGGAGGCACCAGGCCCTTCCGCCATGGAAGTGGATTCTGGCGCCTCTACCGAACTCGCTGTTGTCGGCGAGCAGGCAACGCAGGAGAGCGCTGCTCTACAAATGGCTGAAGCTCCGGCTAAGGATGCCATCGGTAGCGGCAAGGCGGTGGTGGGAGATGGTACCTCTGCCGAAGGCGGTGCCCCTACTCCCCAGAAACCTTTTGAGTTTCCGAAGATAGTTTACCCGGCTCTTACGCCGAGTAACACAACTCTGGTTCCTGGAGGAGTACCGTCATATCCGACGTGCGGTCTTGAGGAGCTACTCCGAGAAGCGGATATCTTGCAAGGAAATAGCATTTCCTTCGGCAAGCTGCTAGCCGAGAGCGCTACAAACCTCAAGATTATTGCACCTGTAAGTTTTTACTTTGCCTTTTGCATTTCATATGAGTATCCCACTGTAGCCCCCGAGGATGTAGACGGAAAACCATAGGTTTTGCATCTATATGCTCTAAGAGTGACTAAGTTAGAAAAAACTCCCACTGTAGCCCCCAAGCATTTAGATGGAACACACTATTCCGACTAGATGCTTTAAAAGTAGCATACGCAGTGTTCATAATTTTCAATACTGTAGCCCCCAAGCCTCTAGTTGTAACTGAATTAGTTCCGACTAGATGCTTAAAGAAAAGCTAAGCAGATTCCGAGTTAAAAACTTTATACTATAGCCCCCAAGCTTCTAGTCGAGAACTAAATTAGCTCCGACTAGATGCTTAAAGAAAAGCTAAGCATAATGCTAAGTTAAAAACACTCGATGTAGCCCCCGAGCGTCTAGGTGGAAAATCTCCGACTAGATTCTCCAAGTAGACCAAACAACGGTTTAACTTTATACTTGTTTCCACAGAACGAGAATGCTCGGAGGGGCATGCCCAATGACAAGTACCAGAAGATGCGCGCAGATCTTGAAGCCGAAAAGGGTAAAACTGCCATCTTGAAGGAACAGATCATCAAAAACAAGAGTTTGTTTTCTTTTTGTGCATTTTTGTCTTATTTTTGTGCCCATAATCTCCGAGTACTCACTGTGTACTTTGTTTTCTCTGACTTGCATAACATGTCACCAAGGCCAAGGATATTGTCGAGCAGTCCAAGCACATCTAGCAGCTAGACAGCGGGAAGAAAATCCTTAAGAAGGAGAGGGAAGATATGCTGAAGATGCATGAGGATTCCATGAAAGCCCTGCAGGATTCCGCCACCGCGGAAATCAATCGCTTGAAGGAGGAGCTTGCGATCTTAAAGGATTAGAAGCAAGCTGCTGATGAGCAAAACCATCGCCATAGCGAGGCGTTTAAGCTCCTCCAACAAGAGAAGGAATACCTGGCGGACACCCTCTAGCAGGCCAAGGCCAGCATCTTCAGTAAGTTTCCTCCGCCTTGTATTTCTGTAGTCTGGATACATAGAGTCTATTGAACTCATGCACTCTTTGTCGGAATTTGCAGCTCCTATGGGTTTAACCCGCTCGCCTCCTTCGGACAAGGAATGCATGGTTCTTGCCGGAAATTTCATCAACACCGCCATCACCCAAGCCAAGGATATTGCCAAGCCCCTCTAGATATACATCAAGGCCTCAGACTCCATGACGAAGTCCTCGGAGATTCTGCGCCAAGCCCCCGAGCGTGTCACGAGTTGGAAAGCTTCCTATGCACGGGCTGGCGCAAGGATGGCGCTGTCAATGGTGAAGGCACACTATGACGATGCCAACATCGACACGGTGACCTCTAGCATCCTGACGTGGATGATCACGTCAAGGAGATTGATCACGAAGCCATCCTGTCATCACTCACGGGTTATGACACCAGAGTTGCCGAGTTGGTAGACGCTGACGTCTTCATGCCCAGGAACACCATCGACAACGTCAACCAAGATTCCTCCGAGTCTCATCATAGCGCCGACGTTGAGGGTGATTCTCCGGCTGGTGACGATGCTGCCTCCAAGTCTCCTGCACCCAAAGAATGAAAAACACTTTGTAATCTTTGTTTCGCCTTTGGTGTGTGCACTGAAAACTTGGTGATGTAACTTAAGGCGGAAAACAATGGTTGTTATGTCCTGCTACTTAAGAACTAATTCCCAGCATGTATATATTTTTTAAGCAAGTGCTGGCTTATCCATTACTCTGGTTCTTATGCTTGACTTTTCGTGAGTCGGAAGACTCGTTGTCGGAACCATGCGCTTAGGTGATGATGCCCAATGGCACCATCAATAACCCAAGCACAAAATCGCCGACAATAAGTTCCAAAAGTCACTACTCCAGAATCCACATAAAAACGATAAAGAACGTGTAGACCAGAAAACTTAAGCTAACGCCCGTAGGCGGAGTTTTCACAAGTGCAAACATAAAGCTTGTGCATAACGGTTTTACATGATCCAAAAATGAACACTAAAGGAGGTAAAAGACTCAGCAATATGAGTGAACCAAAGAGCTTTATTTCATTGATCATATAAGAGGTACACAATTAGATAAAAAATGCTAAGTGTAGAAAGGACGTAGCTGTGCTATGTTCCATGGCCGATCAAGCTCTGGGTAGTCATCATCCGGGTCACCTCGCTTACGCTTATGATCCTTGTTGGGTCTATCCTTAAGTTCACGATTGTCAACAAGGTATTAAGACCCATTGAGCAGTGCCTTGCTTATGATGAACGGTCCTTCCCATGGCGGGGATAATTTGTGCGACTTCTTCTGCTTAATTCGGAGCACCAAATCCCCCTCTTTAAACGAGCGATGCCGAACGCGGCGACTATGGTAGCTGCGTAGCTTCTACTGGTAGATGGCGGATCTTTGGCATGCCAAAATGCGCTCCTCCTCGATAAGGTCCACATCTAGGCGTCTGGATTCTTCAACGTCATCTTCATCGTAGGCGGCAACTCTTGGTGCATCGTGGAGGATGTCGGAAGGTAAGATGGCTTCTGCTCCGTATACCATGAAGTAAGGGGTGTAGCCGGTGGATCTGTTGGGTGTAGTTCGTAAACTCCACAGCACAGATGGCAATTCCTCTGCCTAGGCTCCAGCTGCTCTATGTAGCGGTGCCTCAAGACGTGGCTTGATTCCCTGCAGAATTAATCCATTGGCTCGTTCAACCTGACCATTGGATTGTGCGTGTGCCACAGATGCAAGGTGAAGTTGGATGCCTTTGTCCCAGCAATAGGCCTCCTCTTCTCCGAGTGACAAGTTTCTTCCATTGTCGGTGATGATGCAATGTGGGAGACCAAATCTCACCACTAGACCCCGGACAAACCTGAGGGCAGTTGCCCCATCAAGCTTTCTAATGGGTTTAGCTTCTATCCATTTGGTGAATTTGTCAACTGCTACAAGCAGATGCGTAAATCCACATGGTGCTGTCTGTAACGGTCCCACCATGTCTAGCCCCCAGACTGCAAATGGCCAAGTTATTGGTATTGTTCGCAATTCTTCAGCAGGAACATGTGGTTGTCAGGCATAATACTGGCATCCCGTGCATGTCTCAACCAGTAGAATCCTTGTCGGAAGGCTTTCGCTACCAATGATCGGGGAGTGGCGTGATGCCCACAATCTCCGAGATGGATCTCGCGCAGGATTTCCATACCTTCTAGCTGGGAAACACCCTTGAAGTATACACCAGTAGTGCTCCTTTTATAGAGTTTCCCATTGATTATGGTATAACCCTTTGCTCGTCGTACTATTTGCCGTCTTTCGACTTTGTCGTCGGGCAAAGTTCCGTGTTCGAGATACTCCATGAACGGTTTTGTCCAAGCCGGAGGGATCTTTGTCACCATGTTGACGAAAGAGTCAGCTCTATCCGGGTTGTCGATGTCGGCGCCCTTCACGGATGGTGTGCATAGATGCTCTAGGAAAACTCCTGGTGGAATTCGCTTGCGCCCTGATCCAAGCTTAGATAGCAGATCAGACGCCTCGTTTTGCTCCCTAGGAACATACTTGACTTCGTAGCCCAAGAAACTCTTGGCTATCTCGTCCACTTCGGCTCGATATGGCACCATCATAGGGTTCCGCGCATTCCAGGTGCCAGCCACCTGCTGGGCAACCAAGTCGGAATCTTCACAGCAAACTATGCGCTTGATGCCAATATCTTTGGCTACACGTAGTCCGTGAATGAGTGCTTCATACTCTGCCATGTTGTTTGTAGCCTCGAAGTGGATTTGCAGAACATAGTGTAGCTTGTTTACTTTTGGTGACTGTAGCAATACACCAGCCCCCGAGCCGTTGAGCAACTTTGATCTGTCAAAGCGCATCACCCAGTATTCTGGTTCTGGCAACGGAGTAGCATCCGACATCTCCGTCCAATCTGCAATAAAATCTGCCAAGGCTTGTGACTTGATAGCGTCGCGCCTCTTGTAGGTGATCTCGAAGGCTGCAAGTTCAATGCCCTACTTCGCAACCCTTCCTGTAGCATCATTTTTATTGATAATGTCGGACAGTGGAGTCTTGCTCACCACTGTGATTGGGTGCTCCTGAAAGTAATGCCTCAGCTTCCGAGAAGCGAGGAATACTCCATAAGCTATCTTTTGGTAGTGCGGGTAACGCTGCTTGGACTCTGTCAAGACCTCGCTTACGTAGTAAACTGGTCGTTGAACTCTGTGCTCATAGCCTGGTTCCTTCCGCTCTACCACGACGACGATGCTGATAACCCGGTTGGTTGCCGCCATGTAAATTAATAGGGGCTCACCAGGCATGGGTGCTGCAAGGATGGGCGCTGAGGAAAGAATCTCCTTGAGCTACTTCAATGCTGCATCTGCTTCGTCTGTCCACGTGAATTTGTCCGCCTTCTTCAGCAACTTGTATAGCGGCAAAGCCTTCTCTCCAAGTCGGCTGACGAACCGACTAACTGCTGCAACACAACCTATTAGTCGTTGAATGTCCTTTAGGCATGTCGGACGGTTTTTGTTTAAGATGGCCTTGTTCTCCGGGTTGACTTCGATTCCGCGTTGCAAAACGATGAAACCCAATAATTTGTCGGCTGGAACCCCGAAGATGCACTTCTTGGGGTTGAGCATCATGTTGTATTTCCAGAGATTATCAAAGGTTTCTTTTAAGTCGGAGATTAAGTCGTTTGACTTTTTGGACATCACCACAATATCGTCCACATAGGCGTGAACGTTCCGACTAATTTGGTCATGGAGGCAACGTTGCATTGTCCGCTGGTAACTAGCACCTGCGTTTTTCAGCCCAAAGGGCATCGTAACATAGCAAAACGTGTCTTATGGGGTAGTGAACGAAGTGGCCAATTGGTCCAACTTCCTCATCTTGATCTGGTGGTATCCTGAGTATGCATCGAGAAAACACAAAAGTTCCAAGCCAGCCGTCGAGTCAATGACTTGGTCAATGCGAGGCAAAGCAAACGGATCTTTGGGACATGCTTTGTTCAAGCCGGTGTAATCAACGCACATTCTTAATTCATTGGTTCCCTTTTGGGGGACAAGTACAGGATTGGCCACCCATCAGGTGTGAAGGACTTCTCGGATAAACCCAGCCTTAAGTAACCTAGCTATCTCTTTGCCAATGGCGCGTATCTTCTCATCTCCGAAGCATCGTAAAGGTTGTTTCACTGGTTTACATTTTGGATCTATGTTTAAGCTGTTCTCGGCAAGTTCCCTAGGTACACCTTTCATGTCGGCAGGTTGCCAGGCAAAGATGTCTCTATTCTCACGGAGGAACTCGACGAGCGTGCTTTCCTATTTGGGATCCAGGTTCGTCCCAATGGCGACGGTCTTAGAGGCATCGCCTACCACAAGTTCCACCAGCTTGGTTTCGATGGTGGCCTTGAACGCAGGAGCAGAACCGGAGATCTGCTTCTTCGACGCGGGCATCTCTGAGTCATTGACCTTTCTCTGGATCTCTTTGAATTCTTCGCTGTAGAGGACAGCTTCTGCAACGGCTGCTTCATTGATCTCGCAGTCCCTTGCCTTGGTAAAGCTTCCGGATACGGTGATGACACCGTTTGGTCCGGGTATCTTGAGCTTGTTGTAGATGAAGCATGGCTTGGCCATGAACGTGTGGAATATGTCGCGGCCGAATATGACGTGGTACACGCTCTTGAAGGGGACGACCTCAAAGGCCATGCGCTCTTGGCGGTAATTATTAACATCGCCAAAGGCTACCTGAAGTGTAATGCACCCAAGGGACCGAGCCTCCCGACCAGGAACTACGCTGTGGAAAACGGTGTTGGTGCGCCTTAGGTTTGCCTCCGTCAATTTCATCTTCTGCAGTGTATCCAGGTACATGATGTTGATGCTGCTTCAACTATCCACCATGCACTTGGTGAACTCCACGCCGTCAATCAATGGGTTTATGACCATGGCGTACTGGTTCTCCGTGGGAACAAGGTCTGGGTGGTCCGTCCTATCCCAAGTTATTGGAACCTCCGACCAGCACAGGTACTGGGGAACTGGGGGGAGAGTGGCCATCAGGATCCTTAGAGAGGTCTTCTATTGTCAAACGGAGGGGGTGCCAAGGAAAGTGTGATAGACTGGGGCCTTCTTTGCGAAGGGGTTCTTGCCCTTGTCGTCGCTCTTGGCGGCGTGCTTGGGGTCAACGTCCTCGTCCATGTCACTTGAATCCTTGGACTCCTCCTCCTTCTTCTTCCCCTTGCCCTTGCCCTTGCCTTGCGGTCTATTCTTCCGACTTCGCTTGTAGCCGGACTCCGGGTCTTCCTTGAGGTCGTTGACGAACTTGCAGTGTCGATTGGTATGGGTGGCCTTGCCGTTGGCATCGAGGTGTACGACGCATGGCATATCGCGGTACTCCTCGTAGGTTTAGGGAACGCGGAGCGGCGCCGAGTTGGTTTCACTTCCTCATTGCTGCCCGCGGCCCGCTTCCCTTCCTCGGCCACGTTGTTCGCCTTCTCCTCGTCCTGCAAAAAGTCATAGCGACCATGTCGGTAGATTGCTTTTCTTCTAGAGCGGTTTTCCGCTTTTTACTGTTGTTCCTCCGAGCTTGGGTTGGAACGATCGTTGCCGGCAAAGAGCCACGAGAATCGTCGTCAGCAGCTACGAACTCACTAGCTAACTGAATCATCTGATTCAAGTCCAGCTGATGATTGTCCTTCAAGCACTTCATTTTATGTCGGAGCAACGTTCCCCTTTCCAACACATCGATGAAGGCGGCCATGGCGGTCTGAGCGTGCACTCCTGCGCAGGAATTCTTCATATCCAGCTAGCGGGAGAGGTAGGCGCGAGATGTCTCGTATTTTTCTTGCACGCACTGCTGTAGATCGCCCACAGTGCAGGGACGCTTGTATGTACCCTCAAAGTTCTTGGTGAATGCTTCTTGCATGTCCAGCCAGTTGTAGATAGATCTCTCCGGCAAGTCATCGATCCATTGATGGGCCATGCCCGCCAACATTAACGGGAGGTACTTGACGGCGACGTTGGGGTTGCCTCGGGCAATCTCCACCGCATTGCCGTAGTCCTGCAACCATGTGGCTGGCTTGGCGATGCCTTCATAGGGCTTGATGGTCTTGTCAATCCGGGAACCTTTGGAGTAAGTTGCGGACCGTATTGCAGGTCCAAAGCAACGTGGTCCCAGGTATGGTCCTTCCCGGGCCTCGTGGATCTTATCGATCCGCCAACGTGCATCATACGGCTCTGGGTTCTTCTTTTTGTTGTCAACAGGGGATGGGCTGCGTGAACGACGCGGGCCTCTTCCACCGTGGTGACTACTTGGCGGCGACGGAGGTGGAGGTGGTGGTGGTTTAGCCTTCTTGCTGTTACCCTCCTGCGACACCTCACGCCTGTCACGGTTGCTTGTCGGACGTGGAGGGTCGTTGTGTATCCTTCTCTTGTGTCCTTGGTGGCACTTTTCATCATGACGAGTCTGTGCCGCGTTGTCGCGGATGACGATGCCGCACTGCTTTGGTGGGGGCATGTCCGTACGATGGTGAGCCTTGTAGTCTTCCTGACGTCGGGGGGATTGGGGCGGTGGCGAGGTCGGGCTTTTTCTCCGTGGTCGGAGGATATGGGGATAGCGTCCTTCCTGTTGCGCGCATCCCTCCATCTTCATTCTGATGAACCCGTCCGTGACCCGACATCCTGAGGAGATCTATCCCTTGGCGGTTTGTACTGGCTAGATCGGCAGAGCGCTGGGTCAGGCTCAAGCCTCTGAGAGGTGGCCTTTTCGTGCTGCTTTACCGCCTTGGCCACTAGGTCATAAACCTGTTCTACTGCCTCACGCGATCTATCCTGCTCCAGAAGGGTCTTGGCGACGGCGAGGTTAAGGAGTGGGGTGGGCATCACCTGCTTGCCTTCACTGTCAATGTATGGCTTGGCATGTGCCGGCTTCGAGGGAGCCCATCATAGGTTGCGCCGTACGCCATGATAGTTGATGACGCGAGCCAGAGCTTTCTTAGCCTTCTGCTACTATAGCAGAGTCTTGTACTCGGCCTCCATTGCACTAGCTTTCTCTATGGACTTCTGCGCGTTGACCAGATCTCGATCTAGTTTAGCGCCTTGCTCCGCGATGGCTTGCGCCTCCTCCAGCAGCTGCTGGCGCTTTTCGTGAAGCTGAGTCACGTTCCGGATATGAGCAACGGTTAGTGGCTCGACAAGGAGGTTGCCGTACATCACTCTATCAGCTAGAGTGACATGGGCTGGTGCCAACGTGGATGCTGGGGGCGGCAAGTTTACGATGTTGTTGTTGCTCGGTCCGGTGCCGAGTTCCTGCAGCTGCTGCACTGGGTTAGGCGGAGGAGGCATGACCTTTGCGCGATCATCGTCAGCAGCAATAAGTGGCCCCTTCCCCTTTTCCAGCGCCGTAGGCGGAGCTCGTCCGGGTTGATCTTCATCCATCGCTATCCCAATGGTGACGAACACCCCTCGGGACACGATGGTGTTGTTAGCTTGCTTGTCGCGCGAGTACTCCTCCTCCATCTCCTGCATAGCGGAGTCTAGCTCTTCTAGACTGAAGTCTATCTCCTCTGAATCTGCACCGAAATCAGCATAAAGCGTGTCAATGACAGAGTCGGAGGGTGCCAGGACTTCCTCGATGACGGGCGATGGAGGTGCAATGGCCCCGACGATGACTGGAGGTGGTGGTGCTGCTACGACGATGGCGGCCGGAGGCGGTGGTGGCGGTGGCTGAATCGGAGGGGCTCCGTCAATGAGCGCAAGCGCTTTCTGAGCTGCCACTTTGGCCCCCGCGTAGTTGTTGGCGGTGTTCACCATGCCTTCAAAAGTAAGGCGTCCCGACGCCTGCTGCCGTCCTAGAGAATGTCGGAGAAGCGTGCCATGGTCCAGTCGTTCCACGAAGTGATAGATAGCATCATCATTGGGGTGGTCCAGATCGGCTCGTATACGGAGCCACCTGGCGAGGTAGTCACGGAAATATGTGGTGATGACATGTGTCAACATGATCCCATGTTTTAGTTGGAGAATATTAAATCTTAAGTAGTTTTTCAATGAGTAGAAATTACTTTTCTAAAATGAAATAAATAAAACTATTGCCTTAATCCTTGTGATGATTGTGATGATGCTAGATCATCTAGTGTAAATCCTTGTGTGCTAAATAGAAGTAGTTAAGTATTGTTTGCTGATTGTGTACTTCGTATTTATTTATAGACGCTAGTACCGACCAAGGATACGACGAGGAAGGAGACTACTACGAGGAAGAAGCAGAGGAGAACTTCAACCACTATACTGCTCAAGGCAAGCTACCAACTAAGCAAGCTATCTAATGCAAGCTTCACAAAACAAGTTAACTTAGCAAGCTAACACTTGCAACTATGAAAGCTAGATAACCTATGCAATGCATTAGGCATGCCTTGGTTATACCACTTTATTATACCAAATCCCAGTTTTACTTGCAAGCTTGATTATTTTATTTCTTTATCAAAGCTCTCTAGCTATGTCTACTTAGTGACTTGTGAAGTTTTGGAAAGATATTCAAGGTAGCATAAAGAGCATAAAACTTGGCCTAAGTTAGGTAGAACTTGATGTCATCCTGAGGCATGAGATTATACTTAGATAAGTCACACTTGATTATCTCCCCTCATTAGTGATTACCCCCAATTTAGTGGCTAGTGCTAAGCATAAAACTTGATCACTTTAGGTGGGAATACTTGGTCAAAATGGTTTTGAAAGCCTTAGAATGATTAGTCATTCCAATGAAAGGTTTTTGACATGTGTTGCTGAACACCCGATGATTTTGATGATGAAAATGTTGAGGCATGAGCCTTAGCCCTTTTTAAAACTGATGGTTGTGTTCGGATGCGATAGCATTCCAATTTTACCGTACAACCACAATACCCTAATTTGGGTAGGGCTTGACTGCAAGTTTATATATCTTAGTATGGGTTCCCTTGCGGCCGAGGTTTGAGCTGAGGCTACCTCGTGATGATTGACCACCTATGCAGTTCCCAAGATGACAGATGGTCATGGTTGGGAGGCCAAACTCATAGGGGAGGTGCCTATACTAGGGTGTGTAATTGAAAGGTTAGGGTTGATTATTCGCATACTGATTATGGTGAATTCAAAATTGTTCCTAAAGTATGTATCGAATATTGTGGTGAAAGTGTACCACCTCTGTAGAGTGTCAAACTATTCGAATAGCCGCGTCCGCGGTTATAGGCAGTTGGAGTGGCCATACTGTTCCGTCGTCAGATGTTTTCAAAATGACTTGTGAAATGAATCATGACTTCGACTTGATAACAACAAGGTTGTGAAAGTGAAAACTAATTTCCCACTTAGGTGTATAAAACCTTAAACTAGCTTTCTTTGCTTCTAAACTCAGTTAGAGATAAACTTGGCTTTTTGCAAAACAACCTAGAGCTTAGTATTCCTACTTGAACCACTTTACTTGTTAGCGATAGTTTGCGAGTACTTAAAGAGTACTCATGGCTTTGTCCCTGGCTATTCCTATGGCCAGACTATGAGGAGGACTACCAGGATGATGGGCAACAGGAAGTCTACGACAACTAGGATCATCTCCCATCGTCAGTATTTCCTGTGACCATGAAGATGGAGCCTCGCCCATCCTACCGTTATTATATTATTCCGCTGCTTTCATTGTACTAAGACTGAATCATGAGATCCTTTATTTGTAAGACCTTCATTATGGTTTGTAATGGATGATGAACTATGGTACCAATCTGTTATGTCTCGCAAAAATGGTAATCCTGGGATTGCAATGTATGGCATAATAGCCATCTGGGATTAAAAATCCGGGTGTTGACATTACTGATCCAGGGTGATCAGCTAATCTATTAAGTCTGGCAGTTGGAATACCCCACTACAAGAAAAATGTCAGCTTATGACCTTTTGGTAGTGACCGTGGACAAAATCATCATATATTTATGAAAATTATGCATCACATGGTCATGGACTATTTGGGAGGGTTCAAGCCTAGAAAACTTATTAAGATTTTGTAAAAAAACGTCATAATTTTATAAGGCAAAATCGTCATAGTGCTAGGAAGGACAAGATACAAGAGGGGGGCAATATCGGCCATTGGATGTAAACAGGATGGACGGCTGAGGTGGTGTTCGGTGGGAACTTGAAGTGGATCGATGACCTGGCACACCATACGCGCGTATACCCAGCAAAAGTTGGGCCCAACAGGCGGGATAAGAACCCAAACCACCAACCCCACCCCTGTATAAAAAAGACCACAGTCCTGGCCTCCCAGTGCCAAACTCCCTCCTCCATGGTTCCTCTCACCCCCTCTCCGCCGCCGGCCAAGATCCCGGACAGTTCCGGCAACCCCTGCCTCGGCGACAACATCCCTTTTGAATCCCCTACTCCTTGCCTTTCTTTTCCACCGCATGGAACCACCACACATTACGTCAAACCGAAACCCTAGCTCAAGCCTAAAGAGGAGTAGGAAGTCGGCATTTGACCTTTCCGTCCAAGGCGGAGGCTCCATGACGTCGGGTGGTGGTGAATTGTCACGATGACCAACTGGCCCATCTCCGCCATCCAAGACGCTGGCCGCACCAACGACTTTGAGAATGCGGATATCCTACCTATGGACGCCAAGGCCGAGCCCGTCTACCCCAGATCCACGGCCCATGGTCACTCCCGCTTCCTTGGCGAGCAAAGCGCCGCCTCCAGCCGAAAAGCACGGCGTCGAGTTCATCTTGGACGCAGGTGGGCGTCCGGGTCTGTTCTTCTTCAGCGTTGTCGTCGCCTTGTTTTCCTAGCAGGTATGAATCACTCAGTCTTTGTTTCCTGTTGAGTATAGTGTGCTGATGCTTAATTTTGTGTTCTCCTTAGGATATGAGTACTGAAGTTACTATGGTTGATTCGATGCATAACAATAGCTTCAAACCATTGTGCTGATACCACTTCTGAAATGACTCTCCCTTTTGCACGAGTAGTACTCATAATATTTGTTGAATGGTGTGTTTACTCATAATATCCAGGGTACAGGATCTTGTTGTCTTCCTTTCTAGACCTACCGATTTATATATCGTTATTGATTAGTCTAATCTTGTTTAGAACTTTTCTTCTGAACTAAGATTAATGTTGGAAGCTTGGAACTACTAGTTACTCCAAAACTCACAAACAGTTTACTTAGGATAATTTATGTTGTGTCATAAAGTCCTACATTTATCTTGGCCATGCTCATTGCTTATAGATGAATAAGTCTGTGACGGTGCATTTTTTTAGGGGGAGAAGTTACTAGGGGATCTTGGGGGTTTGTTTTCCAAGAAGTGGAAGCCGAAGAAGAATGGCAATATTAAGGGTTCTCTGCTTACCCAAAGTAATTTCTAGTGTAAACCTGAAATTATTGTGTCGTGCTTGAAGTACGTTTTTCATCAATATTCTTTATTATACTTCAACGTGATGCCTTCTTCTTACAATCCCCTATATGCTTGATATTAAGAAATGATGGGGTGCTTAATTTATAGTATAATGAAAGTAAATTTCGCGAGTACAATTGTGTTAACTCTGTGCTATTTAAACACCAAGTTTCCTATTTTTGAATCGGAAGAGTATACTATGCTCTCAATTTTTAGGAATTTCTATTTACATGCCACATAGCTAGGGCTCTTTCATTCCTATTGTCACATGGTTTCCTATTGCGAAATATATATTTATTTTGCACTTATGTAGTACTAGAGACAGATTGCCAATCATGTCCATGTTAAACTTGCATATGATCTGTGGTTCTTAATGCAGATTGTTCTGTTGCGATGATAATCAGATGCTTTTTAAAGATTTTATCTATGTTAATAATGATTTATTCCACGTCTATGGCTATGCCCTGTTAACTTGAAACTGTTCTGAATCTTGATTAATTTATTTAGGATTTTAAAGTGAAGATGTCACTCTATAGATACATGATACAGTAAATACAGACATACTGCCATGATGTATGAAGAAAGCTCGTGGATTACGAAACATGTGACAGAACTTGAAGTTCAGTTTTCTGTAGAGTAGTATAAAAATTTATGCATGTACAATTTTGTGCAACTCTCCATGAAAATGTTGCATCTAGTACTTATGAGTGCCAATCAATAGAAATGCATAAAATCCAATGAAGTACGTGTGTATCCATGTATAATTATCTTACCCTCTTATGTTCGTCGACGGAGGAGTAAACGCCTCGCCGCGCCAACTTGGCTAGTCATATATAAAATGTATTGTGCTTGCCCACGGTAATGATAGACAGATTATAGAAAAGATGTGTTAAATAAATATTTTGGTTTGATATTTCATGCAAACAAGACTATGACTACCCTAAGATGTGATGCGGCTTGGCATACATCAAACTATAGTTGTGTTTATATTGATGATAGTTCCTTATACTAGCATGCGTGTTTTGGCATATAGGGAATTGCATCGACAAATGGGGTATGTGAATGAGAAGAGGCAGGAAACTTGGAGTGTCCGACGAAAAAAGATCCTCTGGCTAGGTCTTCAGATCTTCCTGACCTCACCCCCTGCTGCTCCTCTTCATGGGCTCCATGGCGTATGTAAGTTCCATTGTTCATCCCTTTTCTACTCCACTTGTTTTATGATACATGGATGTAGTATCTACTGTTTATTTGCAATCTGTGTCATTCATAGACCATGTTTGAGCACTCACAGAGAGTTGGTCACTGCAGATTCCCCGACGTCCAATTAGTATACATGTTATGTGACCATGCTAGTTGATCTTTACTAGCAGTGCATATGCTAGAACATTAGTTGTTCTTTGGCTTGTACATGTCAGGATTATGTTATCATTATTCATGTGCATTAAGAAACTCGTTATGCCTTTGTCTCAGCCACATATTGCACACATTTAACAATATAGTTTTGCAGCAAACCTTTTCTGTCCATGTCTTGAATTATGATTTATGCTAAGTATGAAAAGGATAGCTAATGTTTTTCTGAAACTTCCTTGGACTATGCTTGTTTACAGATGAGTTAACATGTAATAACCTAGTTGGTTTTATTTGTATTACTAATTTTCCTTGAGTTGAAACCATATTGGCATAACATTATATCGATTTTCATACCCTCAAATCAGGATATGCTTCTCAGAAAATGTCTGTAGCATAAGATAATGAAGCCACCCTTTATCATTACTGTCGCATCCCCCACCCTCACCGTCTCCATCGCCATGGTTTGGTTAAGGTAAGTATTCGGTCTGTCCCACTCCCTTATAGTTCTTGTTAATTCACCCAATTGAGTTGCTAGCTCGAAGTTATAGTTTGATAATCAATTGATGAAGATTGGTAGCTCCTGTTTTCGATATGATCTGATCTGACTTGAGCTGGGTACATGACCATGCATGTTTGTGTGTTTGATATAGTATTCCCTTCTATTTCTAATAGAAGGCAAGAGATTATTATGACATGGATTAAGTTCATCATCTATAAATTAACTGTGAAGTATTCATCTGTTTGTGTTAGTGAACATTGTGTTTCTTCTCGATGCGAAACTTAAATCCAGGCACATTTAGATCTTAAGAGCTAACATTGTAGTGACACAATGTTGGATGTTTGTTGTATTTATTGGATGCAAGTATGTGGCATCAGTTATGCCTAGTGCGAGAATAAAGTGATGCTCTGTATTTATTAGAGTATGGAGCTAGAATTTTTTTTGATTCCACATGTTACATATGCTTATCAACTCCATTGAGAATGATGTAGGTATAACATATTTATATTCTCCCACCCCTTCGTCTTAGAAAATGCATTTGATGCTCAACCTATTAGCCTAACTTATATCCAGAAAACCATTGACTAGTTTGTAGGAAGCACTCTGTCTTCTTTTGTTCTGCTTTTGCAGTAAACATCACACTTTATAGTCTTAATAGTTATTATTCAGTGTACAAAATAATAGGTAATCACAACCTATGCTTCATTGATGTCTCCTACAAGCTTGACACGTGAAATGCTCTGTGCTTGTAGTTTTCCCATCTTGCACGGGTGCAGACAAAGAGGAAACCTGGTGCTCTGGGTGATCTGAAATACCTGCTAGTTTCTGATGTCACCAAATCAATCTCAAAGTCTTTTGGTATATTGATTGCTGATTAGGTATACTACTTTTTTTATCACTTGTTGGTTACATATGACCTAGTCATTCTGCTGGATATTTCACTTTTATTCTGCATTTCCTTATGTATTATTAAATTTAATGAGAGTTCTCAATATTATTGTACCAGGGAATTGCTCTGAGAGGATTATTCATCATTGAAAAGGAGGGTGTGACTCAGCACTCTACTATTAACAACCTTATTTACAAGGAGTACAGCACTATATTAAACTGTTTTGTTTAATAACTTGCAGGTGTTGGATTTCATTTTCCAGCAACTATTGTTCTATCACATTTTTATAAGAGCTCTTGGATGAAGTCTGCCGGAAGAAGCTAGAACATGCACCCAACTTTTAGCCACAGCGACAAGATCCCCGCCGGCCACAGCGGGGCTTTTCTGAGGACCTTGAAGCCCAATGATGGTTAGGGTGCTTGTCTGACCTATGGTGGTTCCCTTCTGGTGCTGTCGCGACCGCCGAGACTGGTGGTGCGTATGGTTGTGTTGTGCAGGAACCTGCTGAGGAGCTTTTTTGTATTTTTTTGTGTTTCGAGGTGGTTTCTGTAAACATCCTGTACTAGTTGTGCTTCTGGTGTATTCGGGTTGCATGCGTGTCCTGTATGATTACGAATGAATGTGATACTCGTGTTCTGTATCTGTTTTGATTAAATTATTAATTATTTAATTCCTTTCAAAATATTGAAAAATTAAATACTGGGATCAAAGTGGAAATGAAAAATGATATGTGGTACCATAGACACAAACAACCTAAAGTTGTTTGTAAAAATGCCAAGGCCCAAAAAGAAAGTAAAAAATGTTGGTCTTGGCCCATGTAGATGACTAGAATGGATAGGAGAAAAAAATAAACAAGCTGGAATTGTTGGGCCGAGCCCATGTAGAATCCAGAAATAAACAAGCTGGAATTAACACTACAAAGATTTAATTTCATCATAATTTTTCCACGTAGGATCTGACTTGGCTAGACTAGATGGCTCGTGACGATATTGGATCGTCATAGACGGTTATGACGATTTTACCAAAAACGTCGTTATAGTTCATTTGCGATGCCCAGCTTAAGACGATCTCAAAATCGTCATAAATGGACTACTATGAAAATTCTATGACGAAAATGGAGGGTCATATATAGCCAGATTCCTTGTAGTGCCCCTGCATAAGAATATACCATCTAGGACTTAACAACCAATTTCGCCAGTAATTCTCGCGCCGTATATTACATGTTAACCATGAGATCTAGATGGCTCTTGGGAAGTTAGCTGGATCGGCTCCCTCTCGCATGCATCGGACACTGTTCTAGGCATTTGTAAGTTGCAGATCATGGGTATAGCTGTTTTATACGGGGAAAGGTCTACCGTGGATCTAGGCTTACAAAATACAGATTTCTAGTGTTAATGGTTGGTTTGTGTATCTAACTAAGGTATATCCATTTTATACGAGGAAAGGTCTACCTTGAGTTTGGACATACAACAATTGCACTGTATGTGGGGTCGTAGAGAAGGACAGTTATTGGCTTGGATCATCTACTGGGCCCCACACCATAGGAAGTGTGGACGGGAAAGATTCGCCTGGTTGTGCAACAAGGATTTGATCTCTCATGGGAAAAGCAATGCACCTCTATAGACTGTAAGAACTGCAACTTGTTACTCCCTATTTTGGGAAGGAGCTGCGAACGCTGCAGGAAAGGAAATCCATGAAAGTTCTGGTAAACCTCTGAAGGCTGATGGACATAGCTTTTCGGAATAAAAGCAACCTTTGAAGAAATTTTTATGAAAACCTGCATTGCCTACGACCTATGGTTTGTGGCTATAAATATAGTGCATCAAACACTCCTTTTTAGAGAACTTGTTGAGTACGCTCGTACTCAACGTATCTTCTTAACCCTTGCTAGATTCTGAAAACATTAACGGTCAGGAAGAAGATATCCAATTGAAGACCAAGATTCCTCTATGAAGAACCAAAAGTATCTGGAAGCGTCAAAGGGAACAATTACGAAAACATCTATGGAATGGATACCGACGTATCTGAATTGTAGATGTATCATATATAGTGATCTAGTCTAGTAGCATAGATCTCTATCCTCTATCTATATTAAATCTTGTATAAACCTTAAAATTTAGTTTGCTTCTTTATCTTGTTCTCATAGTTTATCCCTGAGTCATCGGGATACCTCTATGGACCTAGGAGGATCTCAAAGTCATCATGTAATTTCTGGTTGTAATAATGATAATGTATGTTGTGGACCCGCTTTGTTTCTGTTGTACCACTCTGAGGATGTAATATTTGCAGAATGGTACTCCATGAGTGTTATGTCCATGACTATAGTATACTACAACATGCAGTGGTATGCTGGGTCACCACAGCTGGTATCAGAGCAAAAGCTTTGACCTTAGGTTGGAAACCTATTAAATGGGTAGAACCTGTAGGAAGTATGTTAGCAGCGGTAAGGAGTTCTCTAGAAATATGATGAGTATTCACTTGAGAATTACATTGTCATGTTTCTAGTGCGATAATTCTTTATCATGATGCAATTTGGGTAATAATAAGTTATAACCTAGTAGGACCAATTATAATCTCATATCTACAGTGAGGAATTACATCTCGGTACTCAAATCGAAATTTTCAAGTCATATATAGGACTATGTAGAGGATTAGATAGAATTTTTGAGACAACTTCTATGGAATTTGGAATTGCAAATCTCGACTTTTCGTCAAGATTTATAGTTTCCATCACGGAAAAGTGTTAGTCAAGTACCGTGTAGTGCTTATCTTACCAAAAAGTTGGGGATAAGTGAAGAAATGCCATTAGGGTAGATGAGATGTATGGCCGCGGCGTACTAAATTGCAGTTCTAAAAGCAATAATAAGGCTTGGAGAACAAGAATCTAAGGAAATTGGTAGGTAGTATTCTTACTCCTATACCGCAAGATTCTATAAATTCAGAACGTAAGTTGGATCATGCTGCATTTGTGCAGACTGAATCTACTTGAGCTACCGAATACATAGGTCATAATAGGACATTACTCAATACCTACCATGACACACATTAGGTTCTAGTCCAGGAGTGCGATACAACCTTGAGGATTGTGTTGATCCTACTAAAGCAATATAATGCAAAAAGGAGTCAAATAGAGAATCTAGGCATCTTAGAACAGTCTTCTCAAAAGAGGTGTATGAAGAGAATGAGTTTAAGGGACCATAATTTGAAACCTATACCTATTATTAGAATGGGTCTTAGAAACATGTAGACCATGGAAAAGTATAAAAAAATAGGAAACTTAGTAAACATCCAACCCAAGTATTCCAGTTTGGAATTACAATGGATGGGGAGTAGAATCTTACACTGGAACCAGGGACAATCCTATACCCTATGATCCTAGTAAAGGAGTAGAAACCAGTTAGATTAACATGGAACCTATGGTCCATATGGGGGTAGTACCAATCCTATGGACCTGGAAGAAGTCACTGACGATTATTTCGTCTATATGTATGACTGAATAAAGGAAAAAGTAGAGAATACATCTTACTTTGAAAATGTGTTTGAAGGTGTACATGAGAATTCCACCGGAGATCACGCATTTTCTAGTCATTTCTCAATGGCTAACCTCAATCTAAGTACTTCTAATCAATAGTAAGCACCCTCTAGATGTTTTTATCACTATTCAAAAAATAGGCCGAATCAGTGATTACTAGGCCGATTAATCGCTACTAGGGACCTGACCGTGTCGATTACCACTAATCGTTTAGCCCGATTAATAGGTCTGACACCCCGATTACTAGGTATGTTCCCGATTAGCCACTACACTTGGTCAAAAAAGTTGCAAAATTATCAACACATATCGCCCATCCATCCGCTAGCCCACCCTAATGAACTAGGTTTTGCGAAGCTCCCGCTCGATCCCTGCCTCCAGGAGCTTGATTTTCGTCATCACCAACTAGTTTCTTGTCATTGTTGACCAATTCCTCGTAATTACTGACCATACCTCAGATACAAGAGCTCGAGCATCTCATCCGGGAGCTTAAGGCTGTCTTTAATAGGGTAGATGGTTGAGGTGCAAGAGGATTTATACGTGTTTTAGGTGCCAATTTTTGTAGGCTACACCGATTAATAGCCGACCGATTAAATCATTTAATCGTCTGAATTCTGATTAGTCGCTACTCCCAAGCCAACCGAGCAGTTAACGATTACCGATTTTCTTACCGTTGGTTTTTATACTCCAGAAGGTAGTCGTCAGACTTCATATCATCATGGACGGAATTCTAGGAAGCACTAGAAAGAGAGAGAGAAAAGTAAGAAGAGACAATCCATAGAAGTAAGGAGCTTAAATAATGTACATACCTAGTAATGTGCATCGTAGTGTTTGAGAGGCATGCCCTAAGAAATGAGAGCATGCTCATATGAGCAAGCAAGTCCTTGTAACATACAAGTAACGTACTAAGTAAGAGGCAAACCTTAGTTGGGAGGATTGTTTGTAATACCTTATTAAAAACCATGTATAATACATGGTATAGGTTTGGTTGTTATTTGGATTTGGTTCTTGATTTTCTTGCGTGACTAGCACTGTGCATAGAGTTGAGCTTAGAAAACATATGCATGATGTAAGTATGAGTATTCGCTTTATGTAACAGGACTAGAGAGGGTATGGATACGGGAGTAGAAGCTGGGTTTGAAGGACAATGTTTGGAGCAAAAAGCTCATTAGAGGGAAAGTAATGTGGATGTAATTGCAACTGAACCATCAACTCGTCCGTTGACAGAGGATAATTTCTTGCAATACATGCAAATGATGCAAGAGTACCAGAACAAGTTCATGCAGGAGCTACTCAAACGAATTGGACCCGGAGAGGAAAACAAAGATATCATAGTAAGACTTTCTGATTTCCAAAATGCCAAACCAATTCCTTTTACATCTGCATTAGAACCTATGGATACAGAGGATTGGCTGATGGATACAGAAAGGAAGCTTAAAACAGTAGGATGCAATGATGAGGAGAAGTTACATTATGCAACATTTCTTCTATCCGGATTTGCCACAAATTGGTGGGAGAATCAATTAGCTATGCACACACCAGAAGAGATATTCACTTAGGAAGAATTAAAGTAGAAGTTTCATGAGTATCATATTCCAGAGAGAATTATGGAGTTTAAGAGGAGAGAATTCATGGAATTACGGAAAAATGATGAAACTGTGATGAAATATATTAGCAAGTTTAGTCAATTATCTCGTTATGCAGTTGATGAGGTAAATACGGAGAAGTGCATGTTGGGGATATGCTATATGGGTATCCTCATAGCATGTCTCTTATCCGGATAACTCGGGTGGCCCACAGTTGGTAGCATGTCCTATGGCCTACTGGGCATCCCAGTTAGATGGATCCAGAAGGGAGGCCCATGCCGGATAAAGGAAGGCTATGGTTGGAGTCACCGACGTACCCGGAGCCATGGAGTGCAAGATACACAAGACTAGTAATAGACGGTGTAGGACTCTGTAACCTGTCCAGCTAGGACTTTTCCCTATAACCATAGGACCTGGCGACTATATAATTCGAGCCTATGGGAGCCTTTAGGGCACAACTTCAGACGATAACTTACAACCTCACACAGGGAACCAACCCCTATAACTCGACGTATTGCCCTTATAGTGATTTATAGCAGGAGTAGGATTCCGCCACCGCCGTGGGATATGAACCTTGGTAAGCTGTGTTACCTCGTACCCGTCAACCGCCTGCTTTCCCCCACGTCTCTAAAAACGCACTGTGAGGACCCCTCCATGGCATACTCGTCGGCAATACCACGACAGTTGGCGCCCACCATGGAGCAAGAGGCGCTTCTGGCTCTTCAGCGGGCGAGGACCAAGATCTTCACAGGAATCGGCGAAACCGTAGCCATCGGTCGGGTTCTCTTCTCTGGCAACATTCCGATCGTCCCCCCTGACGAGTTCTGGATCCCGGCGAAGACGAACCCTACACGGTGTTCAATCGTTCCTATCGGAGACATCCACCTCTTCATTGGCGAAATCGACTCGGGCACTAGTTCCCTGGGAGTCGGAAGAGTATCAAGGCCCGCACGGACCGCCTATGGGCAGGACACGTTCATGGAAGGATCGATGTCGGATCTCTCTTTGGAGTTTGCCGGCAAAGATCGGAAAAATTCAAGGCCCACCCAAACCGCCCCTATGCAGGATATAAAGGTGGAAGATAGCTGCAAATCCGCCGGCTTCGCCCGTGCGTCTGGACAACAGAGATCCAAGTTCATCGGCTTGGTTACAATCTTCGATATGGCGCGTTGCATTCAAAGAGAGGGCGAAAACCCCCGCGATTACCTCGCCAGGTGGCTCCATATATGAGCCGATCTGGCCTACTACCCCGATGATAATGCTATATATCACTTCGTGGAAGGACTGGACCACGACACGCTTCTCCGGCATTCTCTAAGACGGTAGCAGGCGGCAGGACGCCTTACCCTCGAAGGCATGGTGAGCACCGTCAACAACTACGCGGAGGCTGACACGGTAGCTCAGACAGCGCTTGCGCTCATTGACGGAGATCCTCCGATTCAGCCACTGCCACCACCGCCTCCGGACGCCATCGTTGCAGCTGCCCTGCCACCTCCAGTCATCGTCGCTGCTGTTGCACCTCCACCGCCCGTCATCGAGGAAGTCCTAGCACCCTCCGACTCTGTTATTGACGCACTTTATGCTAACTTCAGTGCAGATTCAGAGGAGATAGATTTCAGTCCAGAAGAACTAGACTCTGCCATGCAGGAGATGGAGGAGGAATATACGCGCGACGAGCAAGCCAACAATGCCGTCATGTCTCGAGGGGTGTTCGTCACCATTGGTATGATGATGGATGAAGATCAACCTAGACGAGATCCGCCTACCGCACTGGAAAAGGGGAAGGGGCCACTTATTGCTGCTGACAATGATCGTGCAAAGGTCATGCCTCCTCCGCCTAACCCAGTACAGTAGCCGCAGGAACTCGGCACCGACCCGAGCAACAACAACACCGCAAACCTGCTGCCTCCGACATCTACATCTGCAGCAGCCCAAGTTACTCCAGCTTATAGAGTGATGTACGGCAATCGCCTCGTCGATCCACTGACCGTTGCTCATATACGGAACGTGACTCAGCTTGACGAGAAGCGCCAGCAGCTGCTGGAGGAAGTGCAGGCCATCGCGGAGCAAGGCGCTAAGCTAGATCGAGATCTGGTCAACGCGCAGAAGTCCATAGAGAAAGCTAGAGCAATGGACGACGAGTACAAGACTTTGCTGCAGCAGCAGAAGGCCAAGAAAGCTCCGGCTCGCGTCATCAACGATCCTGGTGTACGGTGAAACCTAGGATGGGCTCTCTCGAAGCCGGCACAGGCTAAGCCATACATTGATAGTGAAGGCAAGAAGGTGATGCCCACCCCACTCCTTAACCTCGCCGTCGCCAAGACCCTTATGGAGAAGGATAGATCGCCCGAGGCAGTGGAACAGGTCTATGACCTAGTGTCCAAGGCGGTGAAGCAGCAGGAAAAGGCCACCTCTTAGAGTATTGAGTCCGGCCCAGCGCTTTGCCAGTCTATCTAGTATAAGCCGCCAAGGGACAGATCTCCTCTTGATGTCGGGTCCCCGATGGGTTCATCAGAACAAAGACGGAGGGATGCGCGCAATAGGAAGGATGACATCCCCATATCCTCCGACCATGGAGAAAAGGCCTGACCTCGTCGCCCATCGCCATCGCCCCGTTCCCACCGACATCACGAAGATCACAAGGCTCACCATCATATGGATATGCCCCCACCAAAGCAGTGCGACATCATCATCCGCGACAACGCGGAGTAGACCCGTCATGACGGGGAACGCAACCAAGGACACAGGAGCAGGTCACGCCATGACCCTCCACGTCCGACAAGCAACCATGACAGGCATGAGGCATCATAAGAGGGTACCAGCAAGAAGGCTAACCCACCGCCACCTCCTCCTCCGTCACCACCAAGCAGTCACCATGGCGGAGGAGGTCCGCGTCGTTCACGCAGCCCATCCCCTGTTGACAAGAAGAAGAACCCGGAGCCATACGATGCACGCTCACGGATCGATAAGATCCACAAGGCCCGAGAAGGACCGTACCTGGGACCACGTTGCTTTGGACCTGCAATATGGTCCGCAACTTATCCCAAAGGTTTCCGGATTGACAAGACCATCAAGCCCTATGACGGCACCGCCAAGCCAGCCACATGGTTGCAGGACTATGGCAACACGGTGGAGATTGCCGGAGGCAACCCCAATGTCGCCGTCAAGTACCTCCCGTTAATATTGTCGGGCACGGCCCGTCAATGGATCAACGACTTGCCGGAGAAATTCATCTACAATTGGCTGGACATGCAAGAAGCGTTCACCAAGAACTTTGAGGGTACATACAAGCATCCCTACACTATGGGCGATCTACAGCGGTGCGTGCAAGAGAAAGACGAGACATCTCGCGCCTACCTCTCCCACTGGCTGGACATGAAGAATTCCTGCGCAGGAGTGCACGCTCAGACCGCCATGGCCGCCTTCATCGATGGGTTGGAAAGGGGCACGTTGCTCCGACATAAGTTGAAGCGCTTGCACGACAATCACCAGCTTGACTTGAATCAGATGATCCAGTTGTCCAGTGAGTTCGCAGCTGCCGACGATGATGCTTGCAGCTCTTTGCCAGCAACGGCCGTTCCAACCCAAGCTTGGAGGAACAGCAGTACAAAGCAGAAAACCGCTCCAGAAGAAAAGCAATCTACCGACAAGATTGCTATGACTTTTGCAGGACGAGGTGATGGCGGACAACATGGCCGAGGACGGGGAGCTCGTCGTGGGCAGCAACGAGGAAGTGAAACTACCTCCGCACCGCTCTGTGTTCCCCAAACCTACGAGGAGTCCCGCGATATGCCGTGCCTCGTACACCTCGACGTCAACGGCAAGGCCACCCATACCAATCGACACTGCAAGTTTGTCAACGACCTCAAGGAAGACCCGGAGTCCGGCTACAAGCGAAGTCAGAAGAACAGACCGTGAGGCAAGGGCAATGGGAAGAAGAAGGAGGAGGAGTCCAAGGACTCAAGTGACATGGACAAGGACGTTAACCCCAAGCACACCGCCAAGAGCGACGACAAGGGCAAGAACCCCTTCGCGAAGAAGGCGCCAGTCTACCATACTTTCCTTGGCACCCCCACCGTCCGACAACAGAAGACCTCCCTGAGGATCCTGATGGCTTCTCTCCCCCCAGTTCCCCAGTACCTGCGCTGGTCGGAGGTTCCAATTACTTGGGATAGGACGGACCACCCAGACCTTATCCCTACGGAGATCCAATACACCATGGTTATCAACCCCTTAATTGACGGCGTGGAGTTCACCGAGTGTATGGTGGATAGTGGAAGAAGCATCAACATCATGTACCTGGATACACTGCAGAAGATGAACTTGACGGAGGCAAACCTAAGGCGGACCAACACCATCTTCCACGGCGTAGTTCCTGGTCGGGAGGCTCGGTCCCTTGGGTGCATTACACTTCAGGTTGCCTTCGGCGATGTTAATAATTACTGCCAAGAGCGCATGACCTTTGAGGTGGTTCCCTTCAAGAGCGTGTACCACGTCATATTCAGCCGCGACATATTCCACACGTTCATGCAAGCCATGCTTCGTCTACAAAAAACTCAAGTTACCCGGACCAAACGGAGTCATCACCGTAGCCGGAAGCTTTACCAAGGCAAGGGATTGCGAGATTAATGAAGCAGCCGTTGCGGAAGCTGTCCGCTACCGCAAAGAATTCAAAGAGATCCAGAGCAAGGTCGATGACTCAGAGATGCCCGCGTCGAAGAAGCAGATCTCCGACTCCGCTCCTGCGTTCAAGGCCGCCATCGAGACCAAGCCGGTGGAACTTGTGGTAGGCGATGCCTCCAAAGTCACCGCCATTGGGACGAACCTGGATCCCAAATAGGAAAGCGCGCTCGTCGAGTTCCTCCATGAGAATAGGGACATCTTTGCCTGGCAACCTGCCAACATGAAAGGTGTACCTAGGGAACTCGCCGAGCACAGCTTAAACATTGATCCAAAATGCAAAGAAGTGAAACAACCTCTACGACGCTTTGGAGATGAGAAGAGACGCGCCATTGGCAAAGAGATAGCTATGTTACTTAAGGCTAGATTTATTCGAGAAATCCTTCACACCCAATGGGTGGCCAATCCTGTACTTGTCCCCAAAAAGGGAACCAATGAATTAAGAATGTGCCTTGATTACACCGGCTTGAACAAAGCATGTCCCAATGATCCGTTTGCTTTGCCTCGCATTGACCAAGTCATTGAATCGGCGGCTGGCTCGGAACTTTTGTGTTTTATTGATGCATACTCAGGATACCATCAGATCAAGATGAGGAAGTCGGACCAATTGGCAACTTCATTCACTACCCCATACGGCACGTTTTGCAATGTTACGATGCCCTTTAGGATGAAAAATGCAGGTGCTACGTACCAGCGGACAATGCAACGTTGCCTTCACGACCAAATTGGTCGGAACGTTCATGCCTATGTGGACGATATCGCGGTGATGTCTAAGAAGTCAAATGACTTAATCTCCGACTTAAAATAAACCTTTGATAATCTCCGGAAATGCAACATGATGCTTAACCCTAAGAAGTGCGACTTCGGGGTACAAGCCGGCAAATTGTTGGGTTTCATCGTTTCCAAGCGTGGAATCGAGGTCAACCCGGAGAAAATCAAGGCCATCTTAAACATAAACCGTCTGACATTCCTAAAGGACATTCAACGACTAACAGGTTGTGTTGCAGCAGTTAGTCGGTCCGTCAGCCGACTTGGAGAGAAGGCTCTCCCACTATACAAGTTGCTGAAGAAGGCGGACAAATTCACATGGACGGACGAAGCAGATGCAGCATTGAAACAGCTCAAGGAGATTCTTTCCACAACGCCTATCCTTGCAGCACCCGAGCCTCGAGAACCCCTGTTAATCTACATGGTGCAACCAACCGGGTAATCAGCATCGTCGTCGTGGTAGAGCGGAAGGAAACAGGCTATGAGCACGTAGTTCAACGACCAGTTTACTATGTGAGCGAGGTCTTGACAGAGTCCAAGCAGCGTTACCCACACTACCAGAAGATAGCTTATGGAGTATTCCTTGCTTCGCGGAAGATGAGGCATTACTTTCAGGAGCACCCAATCACAGTGGTGAGCAAGACCCCAGTGTCCGACATAATCAACAACATCGACGCTACGGGAAGGGTCGCGAAGTGGGGCATTGAACTTGCCGCCTTCGAGATCACCTACAAGAGACGCGACGCTATCAAGTCACAAGCCTTGGCGGATTTTGTTGTAGATTGGACGGAGATGCCAGATGTTACTCCGTTGCCGGAACCAGAGTACTGGGTGGTGCACTTTGACGGATCAAAGGTGCTCAACGGCTCGGGGGCTGGTGTATTGCTACAGTCACCAACAGGAGACAAGCTACACTACGTTCTGCAGATCCACTTCGAGGCTACAAACAACATGGCGGAGTATGAAGCACTCATTCACGGACTACGTGTAGCCAAGGATATTGGCATCAAGCGCATAGTTTGTTGTTGAGATTCTGACTTGGTTGCCCAGCAGGTGGCTGGCACCTGGAATGCGCGGAACCCTATGATGGCGGCATATCGAGACGAAGTGGACGAGATAGCTAAAAGCTTCTTGGGCTACGAAGTCAAGTATGTACCTAGGGAGCAAAATGAGGCGGCTGATCTGCTGTCTAAGCTTGGATCAGGGTGCAAGCAAATTCTGCCAGGAGTTTTCCTAGAGCATCTGCGCACACCATCCGTGAAGGGAGCCGACATCGACAACCCGGATTGAGCTGACTCTTTCGTCAACATGGTGACCAAGGTCCCTCCGGCTTGGACAAAACCGTTCATGGAATATATCGAACACGGAACTTTGCCCGATGACAAAGTCGAAAGACGACAAATAGTACGACGAGCAAAGGGTTATACCATAATCAATGGGCAACTCTACAAAAGGAGCACTACTGGTGTATACCTAAAGTGTGTTTCCCAGCTAGAAGGTATGGAAATCCTACGTGAAATCCATCTCGGAGATTGCGGGCATCACGTCGCTCCTCGATTGTTGGTCGCGAAAGCTTTCCGGCAAGGATTCTACTAGCTGACCGTGAAGGCGGACGCTAACAAGCTGGTTGAGACATGCATGGGATGCCAGTATTATGCCCGACAACCACATGTTCCTGTTGAAGAATTGCGAACAATACCAATAACTTGGCCGTTTTGCAGTCTGGGGGATAGACATGGTGGGACCGTTACAAACGGCACCATGTGGGTTTACACATCTGCTAGTAGCAGCTGATAAATTCACTAAATGGATAGAAGCTAAAACCATTAGAAAGCTTGATGGGGCAACTGCCCTCAGGTTTGTCCGGGATCTAGTGGTGAGATTTGGTCTCCCACATAGCATTATCACCTACAACGGCAGCAATTTGTCACTCGGAGAAGTGGAGGCTTATTGTTGGGAGAAAGGCATCCGACTTGACCTTGCATCTATGGCACACCCACAATCCAATGGTCAGGTTGAGCGAGCCAATGGATTAATTCTACAGGGAATCAAGCCACGTCTTGAGGCACCTCTACATAGAGCAGCTGGAGCCTGGGCGGAAGAATTGCCATCTGTGCTGTGGAGTTCACGAACTACACCCAACAGATCCACCGGCTACACCCCTTACTTCATGGTATATGGAGTAGAAGCCATCCTGCCTTCCGACATACTTCACGATGCACCAAGAGTTGCCTCCTACGATGAAGATGACGCTGAAGAATCCAGACACCTAGATGTGGACCTTCTCGAGGAGGAGCGTGTTTTAGCATGCCAAAGATCCGCCATCTACCAGCAGAATCTACGCAGCTCCCATAGTCGCCGCGTTCGGCATCGCTCGTTTAAAGAGGGGGATTTGGTGCTCCGACTTAAGCAGAAGAAGTCACACAAATTATCCCCGCCATGGGAAGGACCGTTCATCATAAGCAAGGCACTGCTCAATGGTTCTTACTACCTCGTTGATAATCATGAACTGAAGGATAGACCCAACGAGGATCATAAGCGTAAGCGACGTGACCCGGATGATGACTACCCGGAGATTGATCGGCCATGGAACATAGCATAACTACGTCCTTTTTACACTTAGCATTTTTTATATAATTGTGTACCTCTTATATGATCAATGAAATAAAGCTCTCTGGTTCACTCATATTTCTGAGTATTTTACCTCCTTTAGTGTTAATTTTTGGATCATGTAAAACCTTTATGCACAGTTTTTGCGATTGCGCTTGTGAAAATTCCGCCTACGTGCGTTAGCTTAAGTTTTCTGGTCTACACGTTCTTTGTCGTTTTTATGTGGATTCTGGAGTAATGACTTTCGGCACTTATTGTCGGTGATTTTGTGCTTAGCTTATTGACGGTGCCATTGGGCATCATCACCTGAGTGCATGGTTCCGACAACGAGTCTTCCGACTCACGAGAGGTCAAGCATAAGAACCAAAGTAATGGATAAGCCAGCACTTGCTTAAAAAATATATACACACTGGAAACTGATTCTTAAGTAGCAGGACATGCAACATTGTTTTCCGCCTTAAGTTACATCAATAAGTTCTTTTCCGCATATGCACCAAAGGTGAGACAAATATTACAAGGTTGTTCTTCATTCCTTTGGCGCAGGTGACTTAGAAGCAGCGTCATCACCAGCAGGAGAGACACCCTCGAAGTCGGCGGTGTGAAGAGACTTGGAGGATCTTTGGTTGCCGCCATTAATGGTGTTCATTGGCATGAAGACGTTGATATCGACCAAGTCGGCAACTCTGGTGTCATAACCCGCGAGCGACAACAAGATGGATTCATGGTTAATCTCTTTGCCATCGTCGTCTACGTCAGGAATTCCAGAGGTCACCGTGCCGATGTCAGCATCTTTGTAGTGTGCCTTCACCATTGACAGCGCCATCCTTGCGCCAGCCCGTGCACATGAAGATTTCCAGCTCGTGATATGCTCGGGGGCTCGGCGCAGAATCTCCGAGTACTTCGCCATGGAGTCTGATACCTTGATATTTATCTGGAGGGGCTTGGCGATCTCCTTAGCTTGCGTGATGACGCTGTTGATGAAGTTGCCGGCAAGAACCATGCATTCCTTGGCTGGAGGAGGCAATCGGGTTAAACCCATAGGAGCTGAAAATTCCGACAAGGAGCGCATGAGTTCAACAATTCAGAGTACCTAGACTACAGAAATCCAAGACGGAGAAAACTTACTGAAGATGCTGGCCTCAGCTTGCCAAAGGGTGTCCGCCAAGGATTCTTTCTCTTGTTGGAGGAGCTTATACGCCTCACTATGGCGTTGATTTTGCTCATTGGCAGCTTGCTTCTGATCTCTTAGGATAGAGATCTCCTCCTTCAAGCGATTGATTTCCTCAGTGGCGGAGTCCTGCAGGGCCTTCATTGACTCCTCATGCATTTTCAGCATGTCCTTCCTCTCCTTCTTAAGAATTTTGTTCTCGCTATCCAGCTCTTGAATGTGCTTGGATTGCTCGACAATATTCTTGGCCTTGGCGATGGTTTCTGCAAGTAGGAGAAAGCAAAGTACACAGTGAGTACTCGGAGAATATGGGCACAAAACCAAGTAGGAATGCGAAAAAGAAAACAAACGCTTTGTAACATCCCAAAAATATTAAACTTGGATCATCAAACTCTAATCATCAAAATTAGGGTTAACAAAAACTTTTCCAACTAAAAATATGAAAGCATTCATATGTGTGTGTATTAAAATTTGGATTCTTTTGAATTTCCATGATTCTGTCGTGACCATACCTGAGCTCGCTATCGTCGACTTTGTCATTTGCCCGCCTCGCCGTCGTCGCTGGAGCCCCGGTATGCCCCCTATGCACCCCCACCGAGCCTCTAGGGTTCGAGCTCGCCGATGACATGTTCATCGTCGACGACGACCCTCAGCCGTTGATCTCACTTCTAATCCAACGAACCAAATCGCCCTGTACCGCTTCGCGTGTTATGAGCCACTGACCAGTAGACCCCCCTGTCAGCTGAGCCCCGCGCTACAAAGTGACACTGGGCCGGCCCATTAACCTTTCCCGTGTAGCCCAGCTGTTTGAATTTAGCTTTTCCATTTTAATTCAAACATAGTTCTATACCTATATTCAAAAATCAACCCAGATCGATTTAGTGAACCAAATTGCATGAAACCAAATTTGTAAGAAAGGTACTGAAATGCTTAATCCAAGCCAGTTTGATTCAAGTCATTTGGATATGTAGATCAACCTTGGTAAAAATAAGAATTCAGAAGCTTTTCTGCATTCAAACATTTTTCAAATTTCAACCATAATAGATTTTGAGTTGATTCCAACTCTCAAAAATCACATTTGATCATACCTTTCAGAATATATAAAAACATATGGGTTTACTTACAGAAATAATGTTCAAGTAATAAAAGAATGCCACATAGGCATTTCTAGTTACTTTATTTAATTGAAATAAAAGGTTAAACCTTATTAAATTGTGACACCACTTTAAATCACATTCCCATGTACTAAAATATGTGGTTATGACATGTGTCAACATGATCCCATGTTTGAGTTGGAGAATATTAAATCTTAAGTAGTTTTCAATGAGTAGAAATTACTTTTCTAAAAATAAATAAATAAGACAAATGCTTTATTCTTGTAATGTTAGTGATGATGCTAGATCATCTATAGAAAACCTTTGTGTGATGATTGAAAATAGTTAAGTACTTTTTGGTGATTGTGTACCTCGTACTTATTTATAGACGCTAGTACCGACCAAGGATACGAGGAGGAAGGAGGATACTATGAAGAAGAAGCCGAGGAGAACTTCAACCACTGCTCTGCACAAGGCAAGCCTAATACTACTAGTTGATTGAGCAAGCTAACACTAGCAAGATACCCTACTTTAGCAAGCTTATACTTGCAATTATGCAAGCAAATACTTGCTTGTTACCATGCCAACTATATGCCTTAAGCATATGTGATCCTACCCACTTGATAACCCAATCCTAGTTTTACTTGCAAGCTTTATACTTTATTTCTTTATCAAAGCTTTCTCTTAGAGTTTAATTAAGTGACTTGTAGATACTAGAAAGATAATGGAAGGTTGCATAAAGAGCATTAAATTTGGCCTAAGCTAGATAATCTTGATGTCATCCTAAGGCATGCGATTGAATTTAGTTAAACTCCACTTGTTTACCCTCCCCCTCATTAGTACTTACCCCACTTATAGATGTTAGTGCTAAGCATAAAACTTTATCAACTTTAGATGGGAATACTTGGTGCAAATGGTTATGAAAACCTTAGAATGATGAGTCATTCTACTGAGATGTTTTGACATGTGTTTCCGAACACTAGATGATTTTGATGATGAAAATGTTGAGGCATGAGCCTTAGCCCTTTATAAAACTGATGGTTGTCTGGATGCGATACCATTCCAATTTGACCGTACAACCACAATACCCGAAAATTGGGTAGGGCTTGACTGGAAATTTATATACCTTAGTATGGGTTCCCTCACGGCCAAGGTCTGAGATGAGGCTACCTTGTGAAGATTGTCCACCTATGCAGTACCCAAGATGACAGTTGGTCATGGTTGGGAGGCCAAACTCACAGGAGAGGTGCCTATACTAGGGCGTGTAATGGAAAGGTTAGGATTGATTATCCGCATACTGAGTATGGTGAATTCAGGATTTATTCCTGACGGATGTATCGAATATTGTGGTGAAAGTGTACAATCTCTGCAGAGTGTCAAACTATTCGAATAGCCGCGTCCGCGGTTATGGACAATTGGAGTGGCCATAATGTTCCCCGGTCAAATGTTTTCAAAATGACTTATGAAATGAATTGAGACTTTGACTTGACCACAACAGAGTTGTGATATGAAATTCAAATTCCCACTTAGGTGTTATAAAACTTCAACTAGTTTTCTTGCTTCTGAACTTCGTAGAGGTAAATCTGGCTTTTTGCAAAACAACCCTAGAGCTTAGTGTCCTACTACAAAACCCCCCTTCACTTGTTAGTATTAGCTTGCGAGTACTTAAAGAGTACTCATGGCTTTATCCCTGGCTATTCCCGTGGCCAGACTATGAAGAGAAGTACCAGGAGGATGGACCCCAGGAAGGTTACGACAACTAGGATCATCTCCCATTGTTAGCATTGCCTGTGACCCCAGGAGATGGAGCTTCGCCTATGCTACTTTTATTATTATGTTATTCCACTGCTTAAATTGTATTAAGAACTGGATAATGAGATCCTTATTTGTGTAAGATCTTATGTATGGTTTGTAATGGATGATGTACTGTGATATCCAAATCTGTTATGTCTCGCAAAAATGGTAATCCTGGGATTCCAATGTTGTAAGGTTCCCAACCTTTAATAAGGTAGAGATCCCTGTGTTTGCAATGCTAGTCCCTGGATCAATAGCTAGCATCCATAGTTAAGATGTAATATCAAGAAACAAAGGTCATAATACAACTTTATAACCAGGAATAACATAATTTTTTTACATCTTACATAGCTCATTTGGCTATTACATTACATTGCAGCAGGATATCTATAAGCATGGGGTCCTTCATCTTCAAAGTGCCACAGGCAGACATGTTGGTTGTATACTTGTAATCCTAATCATTAAACTTCACTAATGTCAAACAAACCTGCAACATAACAAGTTACAGCCACAAGCGTTAATACATTTGAATTGTATTGGCAAGTGATACTATGGTAGTATACTGGAGTCTATCATCTATATGCATTTGGCAAAGTGGAGTTGAGGCTTGCATTGCTCAAAAATAGATTTTCTTATCAGTTGAAAACAATAAGTTTTGTTTGGCAAAAATCACCCATGGCATCTACCAATCAAAGATTGATGATCCTTTAACCCTTGTTCACCCACAAGATTTTAACTTAGAAATTGGGATGAGGAGATTCTTGATAGCTTCCATGTCTTGATGCTCAAATTGTCCTTTTCGAGGGACATGGCTAAGTACTTAGATTTTACACTCTGCAGAGGTGGTGCACTTTCCCCACAAGACTTGGTTTCACCAAGACAAGATCTTTCAGAAGCCTTCCCTTAGACCAGAATGGACGCGTTCCAACCTATCATCCCCTACCACCAACTGTCCATTTGGCTAAGTTATTGCAACCTATATGATCCAGGCAGAGCCCATATTGCCAAGTGGCTGCACTTGAAGCTTCTCAACATTTGACATCTCAAATCTCTTTGTTCCTGGGTGGCAATCCACAAGTGTGATACACAAGGTAAACCATAGCCATGGGCCCTGTGTAACCACTCAACCAAAAACCACCAAGCAAGTCCCTTTCCACCCAGGTGATTCATTAACTTAGTTGTTTTATTAAACAAAAACACAAGTCCTCAGACTTAGAAATTTTCCATAGCATGAATATATATTCCACCCTTGTTTTCTATTAGCCAAGCTAAGCGTGATAGTAATAGGAATCTTAACTTAGGAAATTCTAATAAGGTTCCATCTACTAGGATTTCCCATAGCATGGTTTATACTTAGCAATAATTCTATGCAAGTCCTACTTTAGAAATATCACTAATGCATAGTGAAATTAATGGGACAAAAGTATGTAGCATCACTTGCCTTTTTGGTAGAGAGTATAAGTTAACTCCTTGATCTTTTCAATGTTCACTCACTTCAAATCACCATAATTCAATCAAGCAAACAACATTTCAATTTACCATTCAAGCAATTCATCACATAAAATCATATAAACAAGATAATGCATGCAAGCATGCCAAGGATTGTTTTATTAGGAAAAGTGGTTTCTAAAGGTTCACAAACATTTGAAAACACCTAATGGTCATTCTATAAAGTGGCAAAGTCATTTGCAAAAGGTTTGCCTTTATAAACCATTTTTAAAACAAGGTATCATTTTATGTGGTATAGAAATGTTTTTAATAAGGCATTAATCTATAGGATTTTCAAAATATGTTTTCAAACCATAAAACCTTGTGTTTAGGGTCAGGGTGTTTAAAAATAAACATTTCCCAAAGGTTTTTTTCCAAAACCATTTTTAATAAATAAGCCATATTTTTATTTAACTAGAAATGTTTTAAATCAAAGATTCATTCTTTTGTTTCACCAAATACATTTTTGAAACTACAAAGTGATTCCCATGGTCAGTAGGTTCAAAATACACCATTTTCCAAAGATTTTATCCTCAAAATCATTTTGGAATAATTTTTATAACCTAAACAAGCATACATAAGTTTCTGCAAAATCAAACATTTTACCTGAATCTTTTTACTAAACAAAGTGCATGGTTGGCTAGGGCTTGTTTTTATGAATCCATTGATATAAAGTTTGCAAAATTTGGACGTGTATATTAAAAGTTATGAATTTTTCAAAATGGAACATCTAATAGAAAGTTTCTGGTTTTTATATTAAATAGAGGCCACGTGTCGTGTTTTAATTCACCGGTACCGTTTCGGTTGGATCGCACGATGGCAGCCGTTGGATCTAAGTTACATCGCACGGCGCTGAGAGGCTACTTACCCCTTCGTCTAGTTTCTATCCTAGCCGCCAGATCTAAATCCTACGGTTCCTAGCAACTAGTCAAAGACGGGCGGCGCTGGCGCGGCGGCGAGCGGCGGAGGCGCTCTGACTATGGCGGTATGGCGAATTTAGGAAGCGATAGGTGGTCTGGGAGGTCTCACCGGGTTCGTAGGGTCACGGTGATGCTCGAGGTGGGGTCGGTTTGTTGAGGGGCGCTCGAGGGTAGGGAAGATTGCTCGTCGGAGACGATGTCGGCGTCGGGCTTGCTCAGGTATAGATGTTGTCAACGCTACAGGGCACAAAATGACACGCCAGAGGATACGTTAGATGCGGAAGAGTGTGGCGAATACACGCGTGTGAGCTAGAGGGGTTAGGGCGGTCAGATTTTACCAGGGGGCTTCGCCGGAGAGGAAGCAGACGGTAGCGACGGTGGTCGTCGTTGTTGCCGAGCCTGCAGGGCACTCGCAGGTGAGTTTGATGCACTGGCAGATGCGCCTGAGGGTGTAGAACAAACCCGTGTGTAGTGGGAGGTGAGAGGTGGCGAGACGTGGCCGGAATTTCTCTGGGACGCTCGTCGGAGCAGTGGCGGAGCAGGAAGAAATCGGGGCAGCCTAGGGGCAGAGAGGGAGAGGTGAGTGAAAGGAAATGGCGAGGAGTAAGGGAGCGTGGTCTCTGGGAGAATTAAGCATGTCATCAACGCGAATTTAATCGAAATCAATCGCGGCAGAGCGACGTTGAGGGAGGAGGAAACGGTAGGAGCGGGGTTGAAGATGATGCAAAGTGATGTGGGGTCCCGGTGTCAGTGAGTGAGAGAGATAGGGAGAGGGGTCCACTCGTCTGTGTCTGCGCGGGTGAGTTTCTCGGTGGAAAACGATTCGCGTGTGGGGAAAGTAGCTGGGCTGGAACTGGGCTTGTTGGGCTGGCCAGTTGGGTCGAGTCCGTTTGCATTTTTTTTGTTTTGTTTGTCTTTCCTTTTTCCTTTTCTTTTATTCTGTTTTGGTTTGAAATAGAAGAGATGTAGAATCAAAACCAAAATGGTTGAGGAAAGAGTTTACAAGATTGTTTGTAAATAATTTTTGGAACAAATTCAACTCCTATATTTCTAAGGGGTTTTGTCCATTCCTAGGGTTACAATCCTACAGGCAACACAATGCTCTGATACCATCTGTAAGGTTCCCAACCTTTAATAAGGTAGAGATCCCTATGTTTGCAATGCTACTACCTGGATCAATAGCTAGCATCCACAGTTAAGATGTAATATCAAGAAACAAAGGTCATAATACAACTTTATAACCAGGAATAACATAATTTTTTTTACATCTTACATAGCTCATTTGGCTATTACATTACATTGCAGCAGAATATCTATAAGCATGGGGTCCTTCATCTTCAAAGTGCCACAGGCAGACATGTTGGTTGTAGACTTGTAATCCTAATCATTAAACTTCACTAATGTCAAGCAAACCTGCAACATAACAAGTTACAGCCACAAGGGTAAATACATTTGAATTGTATTGGCAAGTGATACTATGGTAGTATAGTGGAGTCTATCATCTATATGCATTTGGCAAAATGGAGTTGAGGCTTGCATTGCTCAAAAATAGATTTTCTTATCAGTTGGAAACACTAAGTTTTGTTTGGCAAAAATCACCCATGGCATCTACCAATCAAAGATTGATGATCCTTTAACCCTTGTTCACCCACAAGATTTTAACTTAGAAATTGGGATGAGGAGATTCTTGATAGCTTCCATGTCTTGATGCTCAAATTGTCCTTTTCCAGGGACATGGCTAAGTACTTAGATTTTACACTCTGCAGAGGTGGTGCACTTTCCCCACATGACTTGGTTTCACCAAGACAAGATCTTTTAGAAGCCTCCCCTTAGACCAGAATGGACGCATTCCAACCTATCATCCCCTACCACCAACTGTCCATTTGGCTAAGTTATTGCAACCTATATGATCCAGGCAGAGCCCATATTGCCAAGTGGCTGCACTTGAAGCTTCTCAACATTTGACATCTCAAATCTCTTTGTTCCTGGGTGGCAATCCACAAGTGTGATACACAAGGTAAACCATAGCCATGGGCCCTGTGTAACCACTCAACCAAAAACCACCAAGCAAGTCCCTTTCCACCCAGGTGATTCATTAACTTAGTTGTTTTATTAAACAAAAACACAAGTCCTCAGACTTAGAAATTTTCCATAGCATGAATATATATTCCACCCTTGTTTTCTATTAGCCAAGCTAAGCGTGATAGTAATAGGAATCTTAACTTAGGAAATTCTAATAAGGTTCCATCTACTAGGATTTCCCATAGCATGGTTTATACTTAGCAATAATTCTATGCAAGTCCTACTTTAGAAATATCACTAATGCATAGTGAAATTAATGGGACAAAAGTATGTAGCATCACTTGCCTTTTTGGTAGAGAGTATAAGTTAACTCCTTGATCTTTTCAATGTTCACTCACTTCAAATCACCATAATTCAATCAAGCAAACAACATTTCAATTTACCATTCAAGCAATTCATCACATAAAATCATATAAACAAGATAATGCATGCAAGCATGCCAAGGATTGTTTTATTAGGAAAAGTGGTTTCTAAAGGTTCACAAACATTTGAAAACACCTAATGGTCATTCTATAAAGTGGCAAAGTCATTTGCAAAAGGTTTGCCTTTATAAACCATTTTTAAAACAAGGTATCATTTTATGTGGTATAGAAATGTTTTTAATAAGGCATTAATCTATAGGATTTTCAAAATATGTTTTCAAACCATAAAACCTTGTGTTTAGGGTCAGGGTGTTTAAAAATAAACATTTCCCAAAGGTTTTTTTCCAAAACCATTTTTAATAAATAAGCCATATTTTTATTTAACTAGAAATGTTTTAAATCAAAGATTCATTCTTTTGTTTCACCAAATACATTTTTGAAACTACAAAGTGATTCCCATGGTCAGTAGGTTCAAAATACACCATTTTCCAAAGATTTTATCCTCAAAATCATTTTGGAATAATTTTTATAACCTAAACAAGCATACATAAGTTTCTGCAAAATCAAACATTTTACCTGAATCTTTTTACTAAACAAAGTGCATGGTTGGCTAGGGCTTGTTTTTATGAATCCATTGATATAAAGTTTGCAAAATTTGGACGTGTATATTAAAAGTTATGAATTTTTCAAAATGGAACATCTAATAGAAAGTTTCTGGTTTTTATATTAAATAGAGGCCACGTGTCGTGTTTTAATTCACCGGTACCGTTTCGGTTGGATCGCACGATGGCAGCCGTTGGATCTAAGTTACATCGCACGGCGCTGAGAGGCTACTTACCCCTTCGTCTAGTTTCTATCCTAGCCGCCAGATCTAAATCCTACGGTTCCTAGCAACTAGTCAAAGACGGGCGGCGCTGGCGCGGCGGCGAGCGGCGGAGGCGCTCTGACTATGGCGGTATGGCGAATTTAGGAAGCGATAGGTGGTCTGGGAGGTCTCACCGGGTTCGTAGGGTCACGGTGATGCTCGAGGTGGGGTCGGTTTGTTGAGGGGCGCTCGAGGGTAGGGAAGATTGCTCGTCGGAGACGATGTCGGCGTCGGGCTTGCTCAGGTATAGATGTTGTCAACGCTACAGGGCACAAAATGACACGCCAGAGGATACGTTAGATGCGGAAGAGTGTGGCGAATACACGCGTGTGAGCTAGAGGGGTTAGGGCGGTCAGATTTTACCAGGGGGCTTCGCCGGAGAGGAAGCAGACGGTAGCGACGGTGGTCGTCGTTGTTGCCGAGCCTGCAGGGCACTCGCAGGTGAGTTTGATGCACTGGCAGATGCGCCTGAGGGTGTAGAACAAACCCGTGTGTAGTGGGAGGTGAGAGGTGGCGAGACGTGGCCGGAATTTCTCTGGGACGCTCGTCGGAGCAGTGGCGGAGCAGGAAGAAATCGGGGCAGCCTAGGGGCAGAGAGGGAGAGGTGAGTGAAAGGAAATGGCGAGGAGTAAGGGAGCGTGGTCTCTGGGAGAATTAAGCATGTCATCAACGCGAATTTAATCGAAATCAATCGCGGCAGAGCGACGTTGAGGGAGGAGGAAACGGTAGGAGCGGGGTTGAAGATGATGCAAAGTGATGTGGGGTCCCGGTGTCAGTGAGTGAGAGAGATAGGGAGAGGGGTCCACTCGTCTGTGTCTGCGCGGGTGAGTTTCTCGGTGGAAAACGATTCGCGTGTGGGGAAAGTAGCTGGGCTGGAACTGGGCTTGTTGGGCTGGCCAGTTGGGTCGAGTCCGTTTGCATTTTTTTTGTTTTGTTTGTCTTTCCTTTTTCCTTTTCTTTTATTCTGTTTTGGTTTGAAATAGAAGAGATGTAGAATCAAAACCAAAATGGTTGAGGAAAGAGTTTACAAGATTGTTTGTAAATAATTTTTGGAACAAATTCAACTCCTATATTTCTAAGGGGTTTTGTCCATTCCTAGGGTTACAATCCTACAGGCAACACAATGCTCTGATACCATCTGTAAGGTTCCCAACCTTTAATAAGGTAGAGATCCCTATGTTTGCAATGCTACTACCTGGATCAATAGCTAGCATCCACAGTTAAGATGTAATATCAAGAAACAAAGGTCATAATACAACTTTATAACCAGGAATAACATAATTTTTTTGACATCTTACATAGCTCATTTGGCTATTACATTACATTGCAGCAGAATATCTATAAGCATGGGGTCCTTCATCTTCAAAGTGCCACAGGCAGACATGTTGGTTGTAGACTTGTAATCCTAATCATTAAACTTCACTAATGTCAAGCAAACCTGCAACATAACAAGTTACAGCCACAAGGGTAAATACATTTGAATTGTATTGGCAAGTGATACTATGGTAGTATAGTGGAGTCTATCATCTATATGCATTTGGCAAAATGGAGTTGAGGCTTGCATTGCTCAAAAATAGATTTTCTTATCAGTTGGAAACACTAAGTTTTGTTTGGCAAAAATCACCCATGGCATCTACCAATCAAAGATTGATGATCCTTTAACCCTTGTTCACCCACAAGATTTTAACTTAGAAATTGGGATGAGGAGATTCTTGATAGCTTCCATGTCTTGATGCTCAAATTGTCCTTTTCCAGGGACATGGCTAAGTACTTAGATTTTACACTCTGCAGAGGTGGTGCACTTTCCCCACATGACTTGGTTTCACCAAGACAAGATCTTTTAGAAGCCTCCCCTTAGACCAGAATGGACGCATTCCAACCTATCATCCCCTACCACCAACTGTCCATTTGGCTAAGTTATTGCAACCTATATGATCCAGGCAGAGCCCATATTGCCAAGTGGCTGCACTTGAAGCTTCTCAACATTTGACATCTCAAATCTCTTTGTTCCTGGGTGGCAATCCACAAGTGTGATACACAAGGTAAACCATAGCCATGGGCCCTATGTAACCACTCAACCAAAAACCACCAAGCAAGTCCCTTTCCACCCAGGTGATTCATTAACTTAGTTGTTTTATTAAACAAAAACACAAGTCCTCAGACTTATAAATTTTTCCATAGCATGAATATATATTCCACCCTTGTTTTCTATTAGCTAAGCTAAGTGTGATAGTAATAGGAATCTTAACTTAGGAAATTCTAATAAGGTTCCATCTACTAGGATTTCCCATAGCATGGTTTATACTTAGAAAAAATTCTATGCAAGTCCTACTTTAGAAATATCACTAATGCATAGTGAAATTAATGGGACAAAAGTATGTAGCATCACTTGCCTTTTTGGTAGAGAGTATAAGTTCACTCCTTGATCTTTGCAATGTTCACTCACTTCAAATCACTATAATTCAATCAAGCAAACAACATTTCAATTTACCATTCAAGCAATTCATCACATAAAATCCTATAAACAAGATAATGCATGCAAGCATGCCAAGGATTGTTTTATTTGGAAAAGTGGTTTCTAAAGGTTCAAAAACATTTGAAAACACCTAATGGTCATTCTATAAAGTGGCAAAGTCATTTGCAAAAGGTTTCCCTTTATAAACCATTTTTAAAACAAGGTATCATTTTATGTGGTATAGAAATGTTTTTAATAAGTCATTAATATATAGGATTCACAAAATATGTTTTCAAACCATAAAACCTTGTGTTTAGGGTCAGGGTGTTTAAAACTAAACATTTCCCAAAGGTTTTCTTCCAAAATCATTTTTAATAAATAAGCCATATTTTTATTTGACTAGAAATGTTTTAAATCAAAGATCCATTCTTTTGTTTCACCAAATACATTTTTGAAACTAAAAAGTGATTCCTATGGTCAGTAGGTTCAAAATACACCATTTGCCAAAGATTTTATCCTCAAAATCATTTTGGAATAATTTTTATAACCTAAACAAGAATACATAAGTTTCTGCAAAATCAAACATTTTACCAGAATCTTTTTACTAAACAAAGTGCATGGTTGGCTAGGGCTTGTTTTTCTGAATCCATTGATATAAAGTTTGCAAAATTTGGACATGTAGATTAAAAGTTATGAATTTTTCAAAATGGAACATCTAATAGAAAGTTTCTGGTTTTTATATTAAACAGAGGCCACGTGTCGTGTTTTAATTCGCTGGTACCGTTTCGGTTGGATCGCGCGATGGCAGTCATTGGATCTAAGTTACATCGCACGGCGCTGAGAGGCTACTTACCCCTTCGTCTAGTTTCTATCCTAGCCGCCAGATCTAAATCCTATGGTTCCTAGAAACTAGTCAAAGACGGGCGGCGCTGGCGCGGCGGCGAGCGGCGGAGGCGCTCTGACTACGGCGGTATGGCGAATTGAGGAAGCGATAGGTGGTCTGGGAGGTCTCACCGGGTTCGCAGGGTCACGGTGATGCTCGAGGTGGGGTCGGTTCGTTGAGGGGCGCTCGGGGGTAGGGAAGATTGCTCGTCGGAGACGATGTCGGCATCGGGCTTGCTCAGGTATAGATGTTGTCAACGCTACAGGGCACAAAATGACACGCCAGAGGATACGTTAGATGCATAAGAGTGTGGCAAATACACGCGTGTGAGCTAGAGGGGTTAGGGCGGTCAGATTTTACCAGGGGGCTTCGCCAGAGAGGAAGCAGACGGTGGCGACGGTGGTCGTCGTCGTTGCCAAGCCTGCAGGGCACTCGCGGGCGATTTGATGCACTGGCAGATGCGCCTGAGGGTGTAGAACAAACCCGTGTGTAGTGGGAGGTGAGAGGTGGTGGGACATGGCCGGAATTTCTCTGGGACGCTCGTCGGAGCAGTGGGGGAGCAGGAAGAAATCGGGGCAGCCGAGGGGCAGAGAGGGAGAGGTGAGTGAGGGGAAATGGCGAGGAGAGGGGGGCGTTTAAGGGAGCGTGGTCTCTGGGAGAGTTAAGCCTGTCATCAACGCGAATTTAATCGAAATCAATCGCGGCAGAGCAACGTTGAGGGAGGAGGAAACGGTAGGCGCGGGGTTGAAGACGATGCACAGTGATGTGGGGTCCTGGTGTCAGTGAGTGAGAGAGATAGGGAGAGGGGTCCACTCGTCTGTGTCTGCGCGGGTGAGTTTCTCGGTGGAAAACGGTTCGCGTGTGGGGAAAGTAGCTGGGATGGAACTGGGCTTGTTGGGCTGGCCAGTTGGGTCGAGTCCGTTTGCATTTTTTTTGTTCTGTTTGTCTTTCCTTTTTCCTTTTCTTTTATTCTGTTTTGGTTTTGATTAATTAATTCAAACACTCATTTGAATTCAAAACCTTGCCAAATTTTGTGTAGCTTTAAATATTGATTAGTAAAACATTCTGAAGTCAATTTTTGAATAAAAACTTATTCATTTTTGGGGTCTTTTATTTATTCAAAATAGGCTCTAGTTTTTAATTAGATAGGATTTAATAATAATTTTAAATCCCCATTTGAATTCAAATCATCACCAAACATTGGGTGAAGTTTAATTCTGTTTGTCAACATATTTCAAAGTCCAAAATAAAATAATTTATTCTTTTTAGGATCCATTAATAATTAAATAAATGAACCTTAGTCATTAATTCAAATAGGATTTTATTTATTTAGAAATTCTATTTGAAATCCAAAATAATACCAAAATCAATTCAGTAGGTTTTATTTGAATAAATAAAACATTTGGGAAAACTTATTTAAAATAAAATAACAAGTTTTTAATGTTTATTTAATAAAAGCAAAAGCCTTTACTTAAATAAAATGGATATTACTAATCCTTATTATTTTATTTAAATAAACCTTTACTCCTTTTTATCAAATAGAAATATTTTATTTCAAAAGCTTGGCCAAGGTTTAATTTGGCTCTAAAATAATCCTTATTTATAATTCTATCTTTGCTTTTGAAAACTATATATTTTTATTAAAAGATCCAAAAATTGTGATTCCAATTTGTAAAATCTTATTTGAGATTTATTTATCCTTTTAAATATCTTTAGGATTATTTGTTCACCATTTGGTATGGGTTTCTAGATAGGTTCTTCACTAGCTTTCGGAATTCAATTCCTTATCTTATTAAATTCATAAGATTTTATTTATGGTTCCAAATTGAGTGAAACCAATTTCTATGGTCTTATATTATTTCTATTTGTCTTTCTTCATCATTTGTAAATGTTTGATGGCAAATTTTATATGGATTAAATCCATAGGCTTGGAGATAACTTTGGAAATGATTTTTATTCCATTAGGGTTTTAGGATTTGGATTTATCTTCCAAGTGTTTAAATTTCCAGATACATTCATTAAGGAATGCATTTCCCTTGATTTGGGTTTTGTTGAATTCAAACTTTAACCAAAGTTTGTTCAAGATGGGATTTTAATTTCCATTAGAAACAAAAGTTTCTTTTCACCCTGATTTTCAACAAAAAAAATTATTTTGTTTATTTATTTTCACATTACAAGATTTGGAAAATCTTGGGATGTGACAGATGTATGGCATAACATGCATCTGGGATTAAAAATCCGGGTGTTGACAAGTTGGTATCAGAGCCATCATGACCATAGGAGACCCTAGTTAGACTGGACGTTTGAATCAAAAACTTAGTTTCAAAACCAAAGGAAGCAAATATTTACAAAAACTTATTCCCATTCTTATCACTTTGATTCTTTCGTGAAAATTCATGTTCCTCAAAAACTCTTACAAAATACATAAAATTTGACACACTTGATCACTCTACTAACTTACTCATCCTATATTCTTATAGATGGACGTGAAGTACAGCAAGTTTTATCAGTTGGGGAATGGAGGAGACCTCATATTTGAGAGGGATTTGGACCAGCTTTCGGAACTTCTGGAGCGTCCACACCCCAAGTTCTTCGGAGCTCAGCTCAATGATCAGGAAGGAGAAGATCGGCAGTGGCTAGTTGTTTTAAGTCTCCGAGGAAAAATTGAACCTCCCACTGTCGAGGGAATCTAGTTCACCTTAAGAGAGAACAACTAGCTCGATGGACTTGCCAGAGCATGCAAGAAGCTCTTGCCCGTGTATGTGGGCAGAGTATCAATCAGATCAAGGGTACCCGCTTTGAGTTTTTTCCAAGGCGTGATGCTATGGGACAGCCACTGGAAGCCCCATACCACCACGAGCTGAAGACTCAGTTGGACCACCTTAGCTTCATGATGTATGATCGTCAACAAGAATTGGACAATGCCCGTGACTACTCCAACCACAAGTCCGCCATCATCAGGATGAAGGATCAGACCATCGCCATGCTAGAGAAGGACCGCATGTCTCACTGTCGTCAGCTTGACAAGAAGGAGCGCATCATTGCTCGACTTCACCACCATATCTCGGATTTGGAGGAGACCATCCACGAGAGAGACATGCAGCTGGAGGAAAGGGAGAATGCCGGAGAAGACCTTCGTGGAGACCCCTACTCCTATCTCAGCGATGATGATTTTCTGGAAGATCAGGTCATGGACTTCTTCACGGATGAGGAGGATTTTGCCTTCATCGATGACGATGAGGATGACGAGGATGACGATTACACCGACTCCAAGGAGTAGTAGCACTTGAGAACTAGCATTAGTGAGTTGTATTCGGTCCCACTGTATCGTAGTTTCCATAATGGTTCTTAAAACCATCTGTTTACCTTTGTTGTGGTGTGTGTTGTATCGTGTGCTATGAATGAATGAATGAAAAGAAAGTTGCTAGAAAATCTGAGCCAATCTTTAAAAACTTTTTAAAATCCTTGAACCTTAGAAATTTCCCTCTTTTATCATGATCTATCTCAATCTTCAGATGCCTCACGGAGGAAGTGGTTCATCCCCGGACCTGATGTTGCAGATCCTGCAAATTTTGGTTTCTGACCGTGAAGCTGACAGAGCCGAACGTCAAGCCAACTTAGCCACCCTTCAGCACATAGCTCAGATGGCCAACAATAATCAAGGCCATGGAAATCAGGACAATCATGGATCTAAGCTCAAAAATTTCCGGAACACAAACCCACCTGTTTTCACTAAGTCAGAAGAGCCCTTAGACGCCGATGATTGGCTGCAAACCATGGAGAACAACCTGGAAGTAGCCGGAGTGAAAGCCAATGAGAAAGTTCTATTCGCCACCCACTATCTAGCCGGAGATGCAAGAGCATGGTGGAACAACGTTCGTGCAATGACCGGAGGACAGATGATGACCTGGGAGGAGTTCAAGGTCAAGTTCAGCAGAACCCATGTGCCACCAGGTTTGATCAAGAGGATGAGAGATGAGTTCAGAGAACTGAAGCAAGGAAGGATGACCATAGTAGAATACCGTGACAAATTCTTGTCATTAGCTAGGTATGCCTCGGATGAGATCGACATTGAAGCCAAGAAGAAAGAAAGATTCTTGAATCGTCTGCACGATGAGATGCAGACGGTGTTAGTCAATATCCCATTTGCTGATATTGAATCCCTAGTCGACTTTGTCATCCAGATGGAAGGAAAGATCAACCAAGCCAACGAGAACCACAAGCGCCGCATGATGCATCAGCCAGGAACCCATCATACCCCAAAGTATCGCCCCAACCCATCTCTAGGATTTGCCCCGAGAACAAACAGACCCCCCGATGAACCGTCCGACCTATCCCAACCATGGAAACCCAAGGCCCGGAGGAAATCACAACAACCCCGGCAAATCAAGCCATTTCAACCATGCCCCACCCAAGTTCAACAACAACAATGCTACCGCCAACACCAACACTACCCCTAGGACTGGAAGCAATGTTGTGCCTGTTGCAGCAAAGGACAAGTCGCAAGTGACTTGTTATGACTGTGGAAATAAGGGTCACTACTCCAATGAGTGCCCCAAGAAGAATGCCACAGCCCCCAATGCAAATGCCCCAGCTCAGCAGCAGCGTCGTGTTCAACCTGGAAGAAGGTTTGCCCCAGGGAATTCGCTCAACCGCAACGGCTGTCTTTTTCTCATGCATGCTGAAGAAGCTCAGGAAGCGCAAGACGTCGTGATGGGTATGTTTTTTGTTAATTCAGTACTTGCTAGAGTGTTGTTTGATTCTGGTGTATCGCACTCATTTGTCACCAAAGAATATGCATGCACTAGTAAGATTCAACCAACCAAACTGAAGCATGTTATGATTGTTCAAATTCCCGGTTCAACCACCAAAGCTAGGCGAATTTGCAAAGCCGTCCCTATCCGAATCCATGGCATAGATTTTTATGCTAATCTGATAGTACTCGGAACTAAAGGTTTGGAAGTCGTACTAGGAATGGATTGGATGTCCAAACACAAAGGATTAATTGACTGTGCCAAGAAAGCCATAACCATGACCAGTACCGCCGGAGTATTACTCGAGCATATATCTGAAACCTTACCTCGTCAATTCAAGTGCAACAAGAGTATAGCCCAACCTATCATTGACCATGTCCGGATAGTCTGTGAATACCCTGATGTATTTCCAGATGTTTTGCCCGGCATGCCCCTAGATCGGGATATCGAGTTTATCATTGAACTAATCCCCGGAAGAGGACCCATAGCCCAGAGACCATATAGTATGAACCCGTCTGAACTAGCGGAACTAAAGAAGCAACTGGATGCCATGTTGGAAATTGGATTGATTCAACCAAGTGTGTCACCTTGGAGATCACCTGCCTTGTTTGTGGACAAGAAGGATGGAGGTAACCGTTTGTGTACGGATTATCGGAAGTTGAATGATGTCACTATCAAGAACAAATACCCATTGCCCAAGATAGAAGATTTGTTTGATCAGTTGACCAGTGCCAAGGTGTTTTCTAAGATTGATCTTAGAACTGGCTATCATCAACTCAAGGTTCGCGCAGAGGATATTCCCAAGACTGCCTTTACCACCAGATATGGATTATACGAGTATACCTTCATGTCTTTTGGATTAACCAATGCCCCCGCTTATTTCATGAATCTCATGAATAAGATTTTTATGGACTTCTTGGATAAGTTTGTCGTTGTTTTCATCGATGACATTCTAATTTATTCCAAATCAGAAGAAGAACATGAGATACACCTAGGGACCATTCTTGGAACACTTAGAGAGCATCAGCTGTATGCCAAGTTTAGCAAATGTGAATTCTGGTTACAGGAGGTAGGATTCCTCGGTCACATTGTATCAGCTGGAGGAATTAACGTTGACCCTGCAAAGGTGAAAGATGTCGAAGATTGGCAAGCCCCAACCACTCCAACCCAAGTACGTGCATTTCTCAGATTGGCGGGATACTACCGCAAGTTCGTAGAAGATTTCCGAATGGAATTAGTGAGTGAAGGATTTTTGGATAGCATAGAACTTCAACCCACTTTGATCAGCCAGATCAAGGAGGCGCAGAAAGGAAATGCTAGTATCGACGAAATCAAGCGTCGTATCGGTACAGGCAAAGTACCCGGATTCACCGAAGACGAAGAAGGAGTTATGTGGTACGAAGGACGCCTTTGTGTTCCAGCAGATTCAGAGTTGAAAGAAGTTATTCTGAAGGAAGCTCATGATACTCTTTATTCTATCCATCCCGGAGGAACGAAGATGTATCAAGATTTGAAAGAACAATTTTGGTGGCATAAGATGAAGAGAAAAATCGGAAGCTATATCGCCAAGTGTGATATATGTCAGCGAGTCAAGGCGGGACATCAAAGACCCGCTGGATTGTTGCAACCATTGTAGATTCCGGAATGGAAATGGGATTCCGTTGGAATGGACTTTATCACCGGATTGCCTACTTCTAGTAGGGGAAATGACTCTATCTAGGTCATAGTGGACAGATTGTCCAAAGTCGCCCATTTCTTACCCGTCAAGACGACCTATAAGAGTTTGAAGCTAGCGGAGTTATACATCTCTATAATCGTCAGTTTGCATGGAGTCCCCAAGAACATCGTATCGGATCGAGGAACTCAGTTTACCTCGAGATTCTGGAAGAAATTCCAAGAAGGTTTAGGCACCCGACTAGATTTCATCACAACTTATCACCCTTAGACCGACGGACAAACGGAGCGACTAAATCAAATACTTGAAGATATGTTGAGAGCATGCGTGTTAGAATATGGATCTAAATGGGAAGACTATCTGCCTTTCACGGAATTTTCCTACAACAACAGTTATCAAGCTAGTTTGCAAATGGCCCCATTTGAGTTCATGTACGGAAGGAAGTGTCGCACCCCTTTGAACTGGTCGGAAGTAGGAGAGAGTCAGATCTTTGGACCCGACATCATACGAGAAGTAGAAGAGAAGGTTCACAAGATTCGTGAGCACCTCAAGACGGCCCAGTCCAGACAGAAGAGTTACGCTGATAAGAGACGTCGAGACCTCGCCTTCAACATAGGAGATTTTGTGTATCTGAAAGTGTCTACATTGAAGGGAATGCAGCGTTTCCAACTAATAGGAACGTTAGCCCCCAGATATATCGGCCCCTTCAATATTCTGAACCGTCGCGGAGAAGTGTCGTATCAATTGGAACTACCCAAAGAGATGTCAGCCATGCACAATGTGTTCCATATCTCATTACTTCGCAAGTGCCTCGAAGTTCTGGAGAAGACGGAAGTGTTCAAGAATATTGATCACCGGGCTATAGAGATCAACGATGACCTGACCTATCCCGACATACCCATCCGCATTTTGGAAGAAGCTTTCAGAACCACCCGAACCAGAAGCATCAAGTTTCTCAAGATTTAGTAGAGCAACCACATAGAAGAGGAAGCTACCTAGGAGCGCGAAGATCACATCAGGACAGTGTTTCCCGATCTCTTCAAATCCTAGGTAATCTTTTTCGTCCTTTTTAAAATCTCGGGACAAGATTTTTTTTAAGGGGGGAAGGTTTGTACCATCCCAAAAATATTAAACTTGGATCATCAAACTCTAATCATCAAAATTAGGGTTAACAAAAACTTTTCCAACTAAAAATATGAAAGCATTCATATGTGTGTATTAAAATTTGGATTCTTTTGAATTGCCATGATTTTGTGTTTCTTTGCTTGTAAAATGATTCTTAGGTGAAATAAACATCATCTAAACAATCCCCAAACTTTTCCCAAAGACAAACAACTCAAAATGAATAAATTAAGTGAATGGTCACTTTGGCCAAATTAACTCCCATGCCTACTTTGGCTATCTCTAACTTTCAAAACTCAACAGAAACATGTATGGATCTTTGCACCCCTTGTTAGTACTCATAATAAGGTACCAAGGCCCACTTTGTGATCATCCAGAAACATTAAAATGCTAAGTTTAAATGACATTTTAAAATTGAATCTATCTGTCACATCCCAAGATTTTGCAAATCTTGTAATGTGAAAAATAAATGAATAAAATAAAATTTTGTTGAAAATCAGGGTGAGAAGAAACTTTTGTTTCTAAAAGGAAACCTAAAATCCCATCTTGAACAAACTTTGGTTAAAGTTTGAATCCAACTAAAATTCAAATCAAGTGAAATGCATTCTTCATAAAGGCATCTGGAAATATAAACACTTGAAGAATAAATTTAAAACCCTAATGGAATAAAAATCATTTCCAAGTTATATCCAAGCCTATGGATTTGATCCATATAGAATCTTGACAACAAACATTCACAAAGGATCAATAAAAGCAAATAGAAATAATATAAGGCCATAAAAATTGGGTTCACTCAATTTGGAGCCATAAATAAAATCCTATTTAAAAAGATGAGGAAAAGTAATTTCCAAAGCTAATAAAGCACTTATCCAAAATCCATACAAAATGGTGAGAAAATAATCCTAAAGGGATTTAAAAGAATAAAGAAATATCAAATAAGATTCTACAAATTGGAATCACCAAGTTTGGATCTATAAATAAAAAGATATGGATTTTATAAGGTGAAGAAAGAAATATTAAATAAGGATTATTTAAAGACCAAATTAAATCTTGCCTAATCCATTAAGCAAATGGAATGAATAGAATCCAAATCCAAATGAAATAAAAGGATAAAGAGTTTCCAAAATAAAACAAAATGGCATTAACCATTCTATCCCTATTTTAAGAAAGACAAATCTCTAATAAGAATAATCATTTAAATCATGAGAAAATGATATTTGGAATTTACCCAAGTGGAATAAAAGTTGTTTAATCAACTTAAATAAAATAAATCTTCCAAACAAAATTTAGGGAATTAAAACTATATTTAATTCCATTGGAATTCAAACAAACACCCAATTCAAATGATTAATAAATCATATTAAAATTATTCCAAATAATCCAAAGTGAACTATTTTGACATCCTCATAATTGAATTAGAACCTACTGAAAAGAATTGGAAGAATTTAGAAAATTTAAATGGTGTTTGAAATAATATTAAATCTCTTTTGCATTAAAATTAGAGCCTATTTTGAATAATTAAAAGACCTTAAAAAGAATAAATAAAATATTCTAAAATGAGTTCAGAATGTTTCATTAATCAATATTTAGAGCTACACAAAATTTGAAAATATTTTGAATTCAAATAAGTGTTTGAATTAATTAAACAAAATCAAAACCTATTTGAATTAATAACTAAGGACTATTTTATTTAATTATAAATGACCCTAAAAATAAAATTATTTTATTATTTGGGATTTGGTTTTGTGCTGTTAAACAGAACCAAAAACTCAGTACAAAGTTTGTTGAATGTTTGAATTGATTTGAATGTTTGATTGATTGTTTGAAATTCAAAACAGAAAAATCAAACAGAAAACGAGAAAAGAATCAGAACAAAAAAAATGCAAAGGACCTGACCCAACTAAGCCAGCCCATTAAGCCCAACTATCCAGCCCACTGCCTCTCCCGAAAGAAAACGTTTCACACTAAGTTTCTAACCCATTAAGCCGATGACTGGTGGACCTCCCTCTCAATTCTTTTCCCACTGACGATTGGACCCCACTCTCCTGTTCATCCTCCTCACCCGCGACGACCTGATCTTCTTCCCCTCGCCGTTTCTGCGCTGGTTTCTCGCTAACAAATCACCTTCAATGTCGCGTGATCTAACGCCCCCAACCACGCCTACTTAAGCGCCTGTGCCTTCCCCTCCTTTTCCCTCAGACGCCACGCCTTGAACGCCACCAGGCTGCCGCAAATCGAAGCCGCACCACCCTCTGTCCGACGACACTCCGGTGCAAATTCTGGCAACCCAGTGCCGCCCCTTGCCTCATCAACCATGCACACACACTCCCCAGCCTCCGGCGCATCTTCCTACACCCTCCGTTCAACCGCGGGCGCCCTGTAACCTCGGTTTCGTCGACGCCGAGCATGCGCCGCCGTCTGCCTCCGCTCCGACGAGCAGTTCTGGTAAGCATCTGTCCACCCCGAGCTCTCTCGTTCACGCACACGGCTTCGCCTTGATCTTGCGCTCCTAACCACATCGTTGTTTTGCCTCAACACGATCTGTAGCCTCGGCTTCGTCAACCTCAGTTCGCCACCGCCATCTGCCGTTTCTCCGACGATCTTTCCCTGGTAAGCTAGACTACCCCGATCCCTCTCAATCACACATCCACCATCGCCGTGTCAATGCGCATCTAACCATGTGTCTCGTTTGTCTCCTAGTGATCCATAGCACCGTCCTCGACCACGACCCCATGCAACCGTCGCCAGACCCAACTCCGGCGAGGAATTAACCGCAACCTCGCGCGCCCCTCGTCGAACCAACAACGCCTTGAGCTTCCCCAGGCTTCTGCGATCACGGTGAGCACCCTCCCCCTCTTCCTCGCTTCCTATATCACCGGCGCCGCCGCGAAGCAGAGTCGCCGCCGCCAGTCGCCGCCGCCGGCGCCGCTGAGTTTTGGTCAGAATAGTTAGGACCGTTAGATCTGGATCTTACAATTAGGATAGAAAGTAATCGAAGGGGTAAGTAGCCTCTGCGCGCCGCACGATCTGTTTAATATCCAACGGCTGTCATCGCACGATCCACCCGAACCGGTACCAGCGAATAGGAAAACGACGCGTGGCCAGGTTTTCGATTTAAAAACAGATTGAAAACAGATTTGAATTGCAAATTGAAACTCTTGTAACTTTTGATCCACATGTCCAAAAATTGCAAACTTTATATCAATGGAATCAGTGGAACAAGCCCTAGCCAACCATGGAATTTGTTTAGCAAATAGTATCTGTTAGCTTGTTGGTTTTTGCAGAAACTTTTGAATGCTTGTTTAGATTGTAAAAATTGTTTAAAAATGTTTATAGGGTTAAAATCTTTGCAAATTGTTTTGTGGTGAACCTACTGACCTTAGGAACCAATTTGTGGATTTAGAAATGTATTTTGAAAAGATTAGGATGGATTAGTTGAATTAACCCATTTCTAGCCAAATAAAAAATGTGGATTTTGTTATGAAAATAACTTTGGAGTAAAAATTTTTGGGAAAAATGATTTGGACCAAACCTACTGACGCAAAACACCAAGTTTTGTGAATTAGCAACTTATTTGGTGAACCCTATAGATTAATGCCTTAGTAAAAATATTTCTACACCACATAAAATGATACTTTGTTTTGAGAATGGTTTTGTAGTGAAACCCTTAGCAAATGACTTTGCCACTTTACAAAATGACCAATAGGTGTCCTCAAAGTGTTATGACCCATTAGGGACCATACCTTCAAACAAAACAAATCTTGGCATGCTTGCATGCATTACTTTGACTTTGTTATTTTGTGTGTTGTTTTGCTTGATTGGTAAATTGAGTTTGTGCCTTGCTTGATTGAATTGTAGTGACTTGAAGAGTGTGATTGTTGCAAGGAAAAGGAGTGAACTTATACCCTCTACCAAAAAGGCAAGTGGTGCTTCATGAATATTTCCATCCCTATATTTTGTATAAGCATTAGAAATTTTGCTAAGTCTTGCATGTTGATACTTCTGCCAAATGCTATGTGGGAAATCCTAAGTAGTTGTAGTATTGTAGAATTGCTAGGAAAATTCCTGAGTTAAGTTACTATGCCATGCTTAGCCTAGCTAGTAGCAAACAAGGTGGGTTAAGTATATATACATGCTATGGTGAAATTATTTCTAAGTCTTTTGACTTATGTTTTTCATAATAAAACTACTAAGTAAATGAAACTCCTAGGTGGAATGGGACTTGCATGGTGGTTTTTGGTTGAGTGGTTCACAAGGCCCATGTTTATGGTTTACCTTAGTGTATCTCACTTGTGGAATGCCACCCAGGAAACAAAGGGATTTGGAGGCCAAGTGTTGAGAAGCTTATAGTGCAGCCACTTGGCAATATGGGCTCTGTCTTGATCATATAGGTTGCTAGAACTTAGTCTTTTGGACAGTTGGTGGTAGTGGATGATAGGTTGGAACGCGTCCATTTGGCTAAGGGAAGGCTTCTGAAAGGTCCTGTCTTGGGAAACCAAGTCTGGTGGGGAAAGTGCACAACCTCTGCAGATGGAAAAATCTAAGTACTTAGCCAAGTCCATGGCAATGGACAACTGGAGCATCAAGACATGGAAGCTATCAAGAATCTCATCATTCCAATTTCTAAAGATAAAATCTTGTGGGTAAATAAGGGTTAAGGATCACCAATGTTTATTGGGAGATACCTTGGGAAAGATTTTGTCAATGCAAAAACTTTTGATTTCAAATGATAAGGAAAATCTATTTTGAGCAAAGCAAGCTTAAGCTCCACTTAGCCAAATGCATATAGATGATAGACTCCACTATTCTACCATAGAATCACTTGCCAATACAATTCAAATGTATTGACCCTTGTGGCTGTAACTTATTATGTTGCAGGTTTGATTGATATTAGTGAAGATTGATTGATTAGGATTACAAAGTCTACAACCAACATGTTTGCCTGTGGCACCTTGAAGATGAAGGACTCCATGCTTATAGTTATTCCGCTGCAATGTAATGTAATAGCCAAATGAGCTATGTAAGATGTAATAAAATTATATTATTCCTGGTTATAAAGTTATATTATGACCTTTGTTTCTGGATATTACATCTTAACTGTGGATGCTAGCTATTGATCCAGAGACTAGCATTGTAAACACAGGGGACTCTACCTTATTAAAGGTTGGGACCCTTACACAATCTCATATGGGAAGATCCCACTATTTCAAAAACCACTCAAACCAACTCAATTTTCAAAACCCAAGCACCCACAGAGTCTCCAGCACATGCCTAGCACACCCACCAAAAATCTTTTCAAAATTCAAAACTCAAGTTCTTGTGGCCATTTCATCAATCAGGTTGCAAATTCAAATCAGCAAAATCACAAACACTATTTTGAGCAGTGTTTTGGCCAACCTTGTTCCCTCTCTGGTTGCAACTAGCCTTAGTAGATCATCTAGCACCTTTAACTAACCTCTATCACCACTGTGAGCTTGCCAATGCCATCAATGGTTTAGCCCATGCCTCACCGCCCCCTCTCGACCAGCCCTAGCTCGAAGACAGAGACCAGAACAGCCAGGAACGCCGCGCCCACGCCGCTGTCGACCATGCCGATGCGCACCACAGAGCACGCGCCGTTCCCACGCAACCCGACCACCTTGAGTCCTCTCTGCCCGCCAGCATGCACCCCACCGTCCCAGGAGACCACCAGACATGATCGTTTCCTCGCCAGTACCCCGTAGCCACCGCTCGCCGCGGAGTTCGCCGCCTCTGCCTCGCAGAGCACCGCACGTTCCCGACCAATTTCCACCGCCCCTACATGCGCATTTAAGCTCTAGAGCATCGCCAGGAGACCGCCCGTCGATCGCCAACCATAGTCATGCCTCTAGCCGCCCGTAGCCATGTCGCCACCGTCATCTGCCCATCCCTCTCGGTCTCGCCGTCGATCCTATAAAAGGAGGCCAACCCCGCTGGATTTCTTCACACCATCTCACTCCCCTCACCTCACTGATCATTCCACCCCTTAGCTGGAGCACGAGGAGCAGCGCATTGCCGGAATTGCGCCGAAGCAGGCCGCCTCCCGGAGCCGTTGATTTCGCCCACTCCCGGAGCTGCCGCGACCATCCCTGAGCTCGCCGTCGTCGACTTTGTCGTTTGCCCGCCTCGCCGTCGTCGCTGGAGCCCCGGTATGCCCCCTATGCACCCCCACCGAGCCGCTAGGGTTCGAGCTCGCCGGTGACATGTTCATCGTCGACAACGACCCTCAGCCATTGATCTCAATTCTAATCCAACGAACCAAATCGCCCCGTACCACTTCGCGTGTTATGATCCACTGACCAATAGACCCCCCTGTCAGCTGAGCCCCACGCTACGGAGTGACACAGGGCTGGCCCACTAACCTTTCCCGCGCAGCCCAGCCGTTTGAATTTAGCTTTTCCATTTTAATTCAAACATAGTTCTGTACCTATATTCAAAAATCAACCCAGCTCGATTTAGTGAACCAAATTGCATGAAACCAATTTTGTTAGAAAGGTACTGAAATGTTTAGTCCAAGCCCGTTCGATTCAAGTTATTTGGATCTATAGATCAACTTTGATAAAAAATAACAAGTCAGAAGCTTTTCTGCATTCAAACATTTTTCAAATTTCAACCATAATAGATTTTCAGTTGATTCCAACTCTCAAAAATCACATTTGATCGTACCTTTCAGAATATATAAAAACATATGGGTTTACTTACAGAAATAATGTTCAAGTCATTCCCATGTATTGAAATATGTACCTTTCAGAATATATTAAACCACATAGGCATTTCTAGTCACTTTATTTAATTGAAATAAAAGGTTAAACCTTATTAAATTGTGACACCACTTTAAATCACATTCCCATGTATTGAAATATGTGGTGATGACATGTTTCAACATGATCCCATGTTTGAGTTGGAGAATATTAAATCTTTAGTTTTTCAATGAGTAGAAATTACTTTTCTAAAAATAAATAAATAAGACAAATGCTTTATTCTTGTAATGTTAGTGATGATGCTAGATCATCTATTAAACACCTTTGTGTGATGACTGAAAATATTTAAGTATTGTTTGGTGATTGTGTACCTTGTACTTATTTATAGATGCTAGTACCGACCAAGGATACGAGGAGGAAGGAGGATACTACGAAGAAGAAGCCGAGGAGAACTTCAACCACTGCTCTGCACAAGGCAAGCCTAATACTACTAGTTTATTGAAAAAGCTAACACTTGCAAGATACCCTACTTTAGCAAGCTTATACTTGCAATTATGCAAGCAAATACTTGCTTGTTACCATGCCAACTATATGGCTTAAGCATATGTGATCCTACCCACTTGATAACCCAATCCTAGTTTTACTTGCAAGCTTTATACTTTATTTCTTTATCAAAGCTTTCTCTTAGAGTTTACTTAAGTGACTTGTAGATACTAGAAAGATAATGGAAGGTTGCATAAAGAGCATTAAATTTGGCCTAAGCTAGATAATCTTAATGTCATCCTAAGGCCTGAGATTGAATTTAGTTAAACTCCATTTGTTTACCCTCCCCCTCATTAGTACTTACCCCACTTATAGATGCTAGTGCTAAGCATAAAACTTGATCAACTTTAGATGGGAATACTTGGTGCAAATGGTTATGAAAACCTTAGAATGATGAGTCATTCTACTGAGATGTTTTGACATGTGTTTCCGAACACCAGATGATTTTGATGATGAAAATGTTGAGGCATGAGCCTTAGCCCTTTATAAAACTGATGGTTGTCTAGATGCGATACCATTCCAATTTTACCGTACAACCACAATACCCGAAAATTGGGTAGGGCTTGACTGGAAATTTATATACCTTAGTATGGGTTCCCTCACGGCCAAGGTCTGAGCTGAGGCTACCTTGTGAAGATTGTCCACCTATGCAGTATCCAAGATTAAAGTTGGTCATGGTTGGGAGGCCAAAATCACAGGAGAGGTGCCTATACTAGGGCGTGTAATGGAAAGGTTAGGATTGATTATCCGCATACTGAGTATGGTGAATTCAGGATTTGTTCCTGACGGATGTATCGAATGTTGTGGTAAAAGTGTACAATCTCTACAGAGTGTCAAACTATTCGAATAGCCGCGTCCACGGTTATGGACAGTTGGAGTGGCCATACTGTTCCCCCGTCAGATGTTTTCAAAATGACTTGTGAAATGAATTGAGACTTTGACTTGACCACAACAGAGTTGTGATATGAAATTCAAATTCCCACTTAGGTGTTATAAAACTTCAACTAGTTTTCTTGCTTCTGAACTTTGTAGAGGTAAATCTGGCTTTTTGCAAAACAACCCTAGAGCTTAGTGTCCTACTACAAAAACCCCCTTCACTTGTTAGTATTAGCTTGTAAGTACTTAAAGAGTACTCATGGCTTTGTCCCTGGCTATTCCCGTGGCCACACTATGAAGAGGAGTACCAGTAGGATGGACCCCAGGAAGGATACGACAACTAGGATCATCTCCCATCGTCAGCATTGCCTGTGACCCCGAAGATGGAGCTTCGCCTACGCTAATTTTATTATTACGTTATTCTGCTGCTTGAATTGTATTAAGAACTGGATCATGAGATCCTTATTTATGTAAGACCTTATGTATGGTTTGTAATGGATGATGTATTGTGATATCCAAATCTATTATGTCTCGCAAAAATGGTAATCCTGGAATTGCGATGTATGGCATAACAGGCATTTGGGATTAAAAATCCGGGTGTTGACACGCTTGCTCTTGGTGATCTGTTCCTTCAAGAAGGCAGTTTTACCCTTTTCAGCTTCCAGGTCTGCGTGCATCTTCTGGTACTTGTCATTGGCCATGCCCCTCCGAGCACTCTCGTTCTGTGGAAAAAAGGTGAAAGTTAAATCGTTGTGTGGTTTTCTTGGAGCATCTAGCCGGAAATTTTATACCTAGACGCTTGGGGGCTACGGCGATTTTTTTGGACTTAGCATTATGCTTAGCTTTTCTTCAAGCATCTAGTCGGAACTAATTCAGTTTTTGATTAGAAGCTTGGGGGCTATAGTATAAAGTTTTTTAACTCGGATATATGCTTAGCTTTTCTTTAAGCATCTAGTCGGAACTAATTCAGTTACAACTAGAGGCTTGGGGGCTACAGTATTGAAATTTATATACACTGCGTATGCTACTCTTAAAGCATCTAGTCGGATTATTCATTCCACCTACATGCTTGGGGGCTACAGTGAGAGGTTTTCTAACTTAGTCACTCTTAGAGCATATAGATGCAAAGACCTATGGTTTTCTGTCTACATCCTCGGGGGCTACAGTGGGATACTCATATGAAATGCAAAAGGCAAAAAAACTTACAAGTCCATTGATCTTGAGGTTTGTAGCACTCTCGGCCAGCAGCTTGCCAAAGGATTCGCTGTTTCCTTGCAAGATTTCTGCTTGTCGGCGGAGCTCCTCTAGACCGCACGTCGGAGATGTCGGTACCGCACCAGGGACTAGAGCAGTGATACCCGGTGTAAGTACCAGATATACTATCTTTGGATAGGCTATGGTTTTCTTGGGTGCGGGGGCGCCGCCAACGACAGAAGTACCTACTTCCACCACCGCCTTACCGCCACCAATGGCATCCTTAGCCGGAGTTTCAGCCATTTGGTGGGCGACACTCTCTTGTGTCGCCTGCTCACCAACGATAGCAACCTCAGTAGAGGCACCTGAGTCCACTTCCATGGCGGGAGGGCCAGATGCCTCCTTATCTTGTGAGCTTGTCGGGGCAGACGAGGTCTTGACGGAGGGAGTTGCAGGGGCGATGGTGGGAGATGCGTCGCGATGCAGCATGCCCTTGATTGTTCTAGAAGCCCCCAATTTGGAGGTCTTCTTCAGGCCGGTCGTGGATTTCTTCCTGAAACGTGCAAAAATGCATAAGTATAGGAGCAAGACAGATAAATAGACAATGTCGGAAAGAAAGAAGCTTACAGAAGTGGGGGTGCTTTGGCAAAAGGGGATCCCGGTAACTTTTCTCTTTTCCGCCTCCAAGGCGGTGTTAGTCTTCTTGGAGGCTCCACCCTCCGTCTTCTTCTTCTTGCCTCCATCGGCAGCGTTAGAGGTGGAGCTCTTCCGCTTTCGTGCCAATGGAGCATCGTCGTGGGACCCGACGGTGACTTCCTTCATATTTGGATCATAGATTTGAGGAGCCATGCTATCCTCATCTATGTCGCTAAGCTGTAAGGTGAAGAACCACCGCGTTAGATGAGATGAGATTTGCAAGACAGAAGAACTGGAGTATATGTCATATACGGAAAATAAATAACTACCTTGACGTCTACGAACATGTCATAGGTGATGGTGAAACCACGCTTCTTGTCCTTTACCTTGACGATGTCCTTAAGGCAGAGCTTGACGGAGTCGCTCGATAAGTTGTCCACGGAGATGCAGAGGCTATCCCTTCTATCGCTGGTATACTCGTGCATGAGCTTCGCGTGGTGCTGCAGAGGTTGGATTCGCTTGATGAACCAGCACATGGCTAGGTCCAAGATGGTCAAACCCGTCTCTACGAACCATTCTATCTGCCTCATGGCATGGGAAGCATCGAGGTCGGAGGGAAGGGAGGCCTGGGATCTCCATGACGAGGGTTCAGCGGCGGCTCCGTCAACGAAGTCCGGGTATGTTACTTGTCAGATGGCTAGAGGGATATCTGGGCCGTAGAAGTAAGTACGCTGCCAGTTTTTGCAGGACTCGTGACCGATGATGTCGGGGAACCGCTGGCCAGGACGGATCTTGAAGCTTATGGTGCCGCAATTTCTGAGTTCTTCCTTACTAGCTCCGGCTTCACGCTTGACGGTGAAGAAGTACACCAAGAGATCTAGCCTAGGCTTTATCCCTAAGTAACCCTCGCAGAGCGCCGCGTATTTGCTAAGCGCTAAGATACTGTTGGGAGAAAGGTTTTGGGGATGAACTCTGTAGTGGTTTAAGACGGAGAGGAAGAAATTGGAGATGCGCAGGGAGATGCCACGTACCAGTTGGGCTTTGAGGTACACCTTTTATCCGGCTTGGGGAGAGGGTGTCACCTTGCCAGCCAGCACTGCCCGCCAGGCGAGCCCCTCCATCGTAGGGAGGTAGCCCTCGGCGATCAGCTCCTAGATATCATGGTCGGTGATGTCTGAGCCGCGCTAGTCGCCCTTCTGTGAATCAAGTTCCTCCTCCAGCGGCTCCAGCGCCGCTATATTATGGTCGCCGCTGGTGGACTCAATCACCGTCGATGCGGGGATGACCAAGCCCTCTGGGGGCACGACAATAGATCTCGCCGGCTTTGCCGCGGCTTCGCTCGACTCTGCCATAGAAGGAGAGGTGCTGCTGCTGGCCATGGAGAGAGGTTGGAGGTGACTAGTGCGGATTGAGGCTAGGATTTTTCGCGATTTTTGCGCGGAGAGCTCGAGGAGGCACGCGCTAGAGGAAGAAGACGATGCGAGGAGAGAATGAGGTAAAAGGTAGAAATTCCACCACGGTTACTATTTATCATCTCCAGCATCAAGATTCGGGCAGCTTGATCGGACGGTTGCCGCGTAGACAACGTTTTTGCGAACGTGCGCGGAAATTTCGCCACGTCTCCAACCGTCACCGCCAACGGTTCGTATCGCTCACGCAGGAAAATCGGACACGATTGCGTTCTCTGCATGTGTGAGTTACTAGGCGTCGCTGACCTACGACTATGTCGTCCTAGCTGACATAGGCAGATGAGTCGTCACATCAGAAGATTCCGGCATGGACGGATCCAGTCCGGCTATGGAAGAGTACGATGGAAGATTCAGCATTTCTTCGACTTACATGTTGAAGACGGAGAAAACCTTGCAGGGTTCTTTGGGAGGACTACAAGATGTTGCTTGACGATTTTCCGACATCCATCTAGATGGAGCATTCCAAACGAAGAGGCAAGATGGCGCAAGATCTCGGAGTTCTCTGGGGGCTACTGTTGGGGATATGCTATATGGGTATCCTCATAGCATGTCTCCTATCCGGATAACTCGGGTGGCCCACAGTTGGTAGCATGGCCTATGGCCTGCTGGGCGTCCCAGTTAGATGGATCCAGAAGGGAGGCCCATGCCGGATAAAGGAAGGCTACGGTTGGAGTCACCGACGTACCCGGAGCCTTGGAGTGCAAGATACACAAGAGTAGTAATAGACGGTGTAGGACTCTGTAACCTGTCCGGCTAGGACTTTTCCCTATAACCTTAGGACCTGGCGACTATATAAGTCGGGCCTATGGGAGCCTTTAGGGCACAACTTCAGAAAATAACTAACGACCTCGCACAGGGAACAAATCCCTGTAACTCGGCGTATTGCCCTTATAGTGATTTATAGCAGGAGTAGGATTCCGCCACCGTCGTGGGATCTGAACCTGGGTAAGCTGTGTTATCTCATACCCGTCAACCGTCCGCCTTCCCCCACGTCTCTAAACACGCACTGTGAGGACCCCTCCATGGCGTACTTGTCGGCAATACCACGAGAGCGCAAGAAAAGGTTCTTGGAAGGACTAAACCCTTATATGAAGATGAAAATATGAGGGGCTGCAACACGACGTTTCCAAGAGCTGGTTGATGTAGCAATTACTTTCGAGGATGATTACCAGATTCTATTGGAAGAGAGGAAGAAATTTGCCAAGAAAAGAGCTAAAAGGGAACTGAAGAAGTTTTAGTTTACTAACTCAACATCAAACTTAAGATTTATACCTAGATTCATATCCAAAAGTGGTACATCAAAGCATGAGACATCAAAAAGAAAGAAACAAATCATATGCAGTAAGTGTGGAGCATCAGGTCATATAAGGAGGGATTGTTGCAAGACCGGAAAGGTGTGCTGTAGGTGTGGTCTAGACGGACATAAGAGATGTGAATGTCCCAACAAGTTGGTTACTCGAGGAGTAAAACCACCATCAAAGGGTGGAAACTTCGGATGGAACCACATCGACGAGGCTACGAAGGTATGTTTAGTATCAGTAGTTCTTCGTAAATAATGTTGTTCAAGGTCAAAAGTAATCTCATGAAGCTTCGGGAGGAAGTATAAATTAGCATTAGGCATTAACAATAACCGAATCAAGGTTGAAAGTAAACTCAAGGAGTGCCAAGTTTATTAAAAACATCACTTTGGAAAGACAACAAACTGGGAGGAAAGAAGAAAACTCAGGACGAGACTATCGAAAACCTTCATGAACAAGAAACCACAAACTTTGGGACAAATTTTATTTTAAGGGGGGAAGTCTGTAACATCCCAGCATTTAGGACTAAACGAAGGGTAGATTTAGGATTTTATGCATCTGCATGCATGCATCTAAAAATCTGGGTAAATTTTTGCCAAAGTAAAAGACTAGAGTGATCAGAATTTTCACTCCGATGAATTAGGTTTAGTGTCATCCGAGGTGAGTGGGATGAATTTTGACATGACCTCTATTGTTTTATTGAATTATGAGGGGAGAAATTTGATTTATAGATAATTATTTACAATAATACAAATACTAGTATTGTAAACAAAAGTATAAAGATTATTTAAGACCAACATTACAGTATTCTTTTACAATAAAAGAATAAAGGAAAGATTATAATAAAACAATAAAATGGATAAGAAAATAGAAAGTGAATTAAAACAATCAAACAAATAGAAGAATTCTTTATGAAAAGAATATATATATTACATTATTCTTTTACAATAAAGGAATAATAAGATATGGTTACAATAATAATATAAACTAATGTATTACAATGGCTTTATATTATTTCTTGATAGAAAAGGAAATTACAAAATTGGATAAAAAGGAAAACACCTAAAACTAAATTCCTATCTAGTATTGATATCCCGTACTCCTTGGTATCTGCAAGTTAGGACAAAAATAAACAAAGACAGAATTAAGGAATTAGGGATTAGTATTAGTACTCTCAGTAGTAACAGTGAGATGCACTGTTTTGTGACATCATTGAGCATATTGAAATGGGGACAAGTTTCAACAAAGGAGTATCTCATCTTATGAGTATATTACTTGCCTCAGTACAACCTCACTGGAAGAGGGGCAAGTTTCACCAATTTAGTAAAAGGTAAAAGTCAAATAGTAAAACCATCAGAAAATATCTAGTATTTACTTTATCTGATCCACAACAAAATATCCTCTTAGTAAGACAGTGAATCTGGGATGGCAGCACACAACCTTGCAGCTTACACACTGCATGCAGCATATGTGCTGTCAAAATAGCAAGCCAAGTATAAAGAGAAAATGAAGGAACAGCCGCAGGACATCCACCAGACCAAGTCCCACACTTTAGTTCTTATCTCCAGTTATATAGCCACAAAGAGCACTGCTTGTTCTTGCAGATCACATATAAAACACCACTAGATCACTACAGTAGGATCTGGGTAACCAACCCCACAAGAGGAAGGAGTTGTCCCTGAGCACAAGCAAGGAGGAGGAATATCAGGACTAATCTAGGAACAGAACAGTAGCTGGATTAAGGTGGAGAAGGCCATGAGGAAAAGAAAGTGGCAAGACAAAGAAGACCAATTGGATAACTAGGTGTAGTGGACCAAGATCTACCACCAAATCATTTGTCTACACTGCAAGTAGCAGGTTGATTACTAGAACCATACTAATATTTATTCTTGTCAAATTAAAACAAGCATCAGATGAGAGTGAGAGGGAGAGCTCTCAGTATAGTGTAGAAGTGGTACACTAGTTAATCCCAGAGCTATTAAAAGCCAACAAAGTATCTGTTCTTATCTTAGAAAGATTTGGCCTTAGCATGTTGCATCCTTTGCTTGAACAAAATCTTAAATAAACCAATCATGATACTTAGCCACTGTTGTGCACACTCCAGGTATGGAGACACCACAGCAGCAGCAAGGGTAGCAGACACCAATAATAATAATAGAATCTGTTCTTATTCTTAAAACTAGAGCCTCAGCCTTTTTGATCATAGGCAAGGGTTGGACTAAATCTTGGTCAACTAAATTTGTAGCAGAACATGTAGTTGATCCAGACAACTGTGCATCCTCTCAAGAGGTACCACAGCAGCTAGATCATTTACAAAAGCCACAAATATTGCATACAAGACATAGCCAACAAATCAAAACATTAACTTTATAAAATCTTAAACAAGCTAAATAATTTTCCTAAGCCAATCTAGATAGGAATCATTTGGATATAGTTATTATCATGTGAACCAGCTCACAACATACAACAAGTTTGTGGCAAAGTATACCTGCATAAAAATCATATCTCTTAGATATAGCACCAAGGATTAGGAGTACAATTTCATTGTCACCTTGGACAGACAACTAAGCCTAATAGCATCTAACATGTTCCTAACTACAAAACTAGGAATCAAGCACATATGTTCTATCTGGTAGAAATGACAAGAAGCAAAAGTGTTTCCAAACCAATCATTATTCTCATACACCACTGTTTGCAAGAGACTACAATTATCCTTGATAATTATACACTTATTTGCATTTAACCAAGCCATTAATATACTAGCAGAAGCTAAGTATCTTTTGTTCATTTCTTCGGATAAAATCAAAACACTGACTAAATAATCAACTTGGACTGAACCAAAATAGGGCATACATGAGCAGGTCCAACCCACAAAAACAATAAAGCCAATGGTGCCTCGTAATATACAAAACCTACATTGCAACATCTCAATTATCAACTAACATTTGGTCAGAAGATCATCACCACGGCCCCAATTCCAAAATTACTTAAACCTAAATCATATACCTAGAGCACAAGTAATTATAAGGAAAAGTCTCTACTTATTGTAGACCAAGTTACATACATCTTGCTGATTATATAAAGATCTAGAACACCACATAAGATCCATAGAAATCATTCCTAACAATCTAACATGCTTAAACTTTTCTTGTAGCAATAGATCTATATATATATCAAGAGTAATATCATACTTTTGTACTATGCAACATAATTGCATATGCAAATCAGAACTAAGTCAAGATTACTAGCAGATAATCACAATCACAATCACAAACACAGGCAATTAGATGAATAGGAAACCACTATAAAACCATCAGTACCAAACCAATATAGCACATCACCTTAATGCCCATCTAACCAACATCACAATCTAGTATATGTCTAGCAAACCACCACTTAAACCTAACACAAATCTTAGACAGTTCATCGGCTTGAGGGCCGGTCACATAGAGATTACCTGAATTTGAGTAAAGGAAGAAATAACAGGAGCATAGCAGTCAAAATAGGAAGAAGACTCGGCTCCGGGGTTGCACAATTACAGCACCGTCCCACCAGCGTCAGAGAAATCATCTATCCATTCGGCAATTCCATTGTCCACTATCACCTCAATCAATTCCTGGGGCTGCAAATTGTGACTCTGGGATTGCAGGAACCCTGCCGAACCACTAGTGTCAAAGAGATGAGTATCCAATAGAACAGCAGGGAAAAATCATGGGATGATAGAGGAGGCATAGAAGCCAGAGTGGAGCATCCATGGCGCGGGGGCGCTACCGCGTCGGAGCACCCGACCTGAAAAGCTAGGGTTAGCCATAGTCGGGGGAACTCGTGAGGAGCAGGGAGGAGTGGTGGCAGTAGGGTTCTGGTGGAGGGGGCCCAGACGGGCAAACGACGATAGCTGGCGCAGGAGGCGGTGGCCAGGGCAGCAAATGGTAGGTGGCAGCGCCATGAGTCGCTGGGAAGAGAAGCGTGGGCGTGCGTCGTGTGTAGGGGTGTGTGTTCATATGAGAGAAGGGTGTGAGTTGGGGTCGGGGTGGGGTTTGACCCCAGGCCCAATTGGGCCGGGTTGGATTAGATTGGCCTACGGGCCAAATTTATTTGTTTAGGAAATGCTAAAGAAATAAAAATAAATAAGAATTAAAAAAGGAAATTACCAAAATACCCTATAAACATTTTTAAGCTCTAGAATTTTTTTAAAAAATCCTAAAAATATGTTTAATACATCAAAATGTTTATTAAAATAATATCTACTTAAGAAAAATATAATACTACCTAATTGAGTGAAATAAAATACAACTAAATATTAACACTCTTAAATATCTAAATGAAATTTAGTAAATTTAGAAAAAATCCTAAAAATAAATAAAAATCATTTTTATACATAAAAAGAAATCTCTTACCTCATAAAAATACTAACTTAAAATTTTATAAAAAAAACTTAGAACAAATATTTAAAGACATTGGATAATTGAGAAACTTTATAAAAAATAAAGATAATACTTAAATATAAAGAAAATTCAATTTTAAGACTTAAGTAAGAATATTTACTTGGAAAATACTAAATATATTATTCCAAAAATACTTTAAAGTCCTTGGATCATATAACTTTAATTATCTAAATTATTAAAATAAGATAGTTATTTTGTTAATTATTAAAAATTCTTTCCTAAGTAAGAGATGATATTATTCAAAACATAATCTTTTAACTCTAAATAGACTACACCCATAATTATAATTCGGGATACAATCTAAGTGTAAACAATTAACTTATATTAGAAGTAAGTGGTCACAATTTATATATAATCATATTTAGCAAACTTGGTATTCACTAAATAATTATAAAACAAATTCACCTATTTTTATTTATATAGTAAAATCTTATAAATATTACACATGCTAGATTTAAATCTTTAAAACAAAGTTTCATAACTCTAAGATTTCATCTTTGATTATGCTTATGAAAAACCCTAATAGTTGATAATGCTACAAGTGTTTTGTTTCAAGTCCAATTATATTTTTTATAGTTTACTTTAGTCTAATACACCCTAAGCTAGGTGTATAATGACTCAAGATCATTTGAAATTTATTACAAAACCATATCTTCAAACCTATTAATCTTCAGAGTTGATTAACTTAACATAAATAATATTTTTTTTAAAATTTTATTCTTTTTGCCACTTCAAAAGAAACCCAATACAATCTTCTTATATTTATATTTACTAATTGGAGGCACCATACGAGACACCACGTTAATCCTAAAGGTTAAAAAGATTACATCCATCCAAATAATATATGTTGTATTTTTCACCGTCGGATTAACTGAAACGAACTAAGTCGTCCGCTCCTTGATCTCTCCCTGTTAACCCGTTTCATCGAAGAGCAAGGGAAAAATATCCAGTCACTGATTTATATATTCTAGATTTTGCGATGGAGGCCTGCCTCTGATTTACTCATCCATTGCATTGCATGGTGCGCCTCCGCTGTCTTATGGCCACTCCGCCGCATTATATGGATTTTGTGGCTCCGCGTGTCCAATGTACGGTAGCAACAACAACTGAAGGTTGCTCCGTCGCGTCACAAGTTCCACTAATCTCATGAAATCAAGGTGATGTTCTCTTTCCCATCTGATGCATGTCCTGATTCAATCTTGAAAGAGGTGATACCACACATTTATTAATTGATTATTTAATTGGAGTGTACTTGCATTGGTCGTCTGTACAATTTTATTTAGGTGCCTTCTAGGATTTAGTTAGATTGTTGTTAAAAGCATTATTGTGGAACTGTGAGGCAACAACACAAGCGCCTCCAATCTTCTGTCTTTCTTATCCATGGCACTCTCCCTCTCATCCATGACCTTGCAAGTAGAAAACAGGCTATCCGTTCGTGTCTCCTAACAGCAATAGTCCCGGTTGCGCCACGAATCGGGACTAATGCTGGCACGCGTTCCGATTCGAGCGGGCACGGTGGCCGGAGGCATGCGTCCCGGTTGGTAAGGGGTCATGCGTCCCGGTTTATAACACAAACCGGGACTAAAGGTTGGGCCTCAGTCACGTGGCGTGGCATACACCTTTAGTCCCGGTTTGTGTATGCTCCCGCCCTTTATAAATACGACGCCCCAGCAATCTGCCTCCCCTCTGTTTTTTCTTGGTGGAAGGTGTGAAAGGTGTGCTAGTTTTTTTTTCCTATGCATGAATTCAAGGTGTTTGATGAAATGTTTGAGTCAATGATCCCATTCAATTTCTCACAGAATAAATATAGAAGGTGTTCGAGACGCACTTTGTCAACACCCAGATTTTTAATCCTAGATGCCTGTTATGTCATACATCGCAATCCCAGGATTACCATTTTTGCGAGACATAACAGAAATGGATACCATAGTACATCATCCATTACAACCGTACATAAGTTTTTACAAAAATAGGGATCTCATGATCCAGTTCTTAATACATCAAGCAGCGGAATACGTAATAGTAACGGTAGCGTAGGCGAAGCTCCATCTTCGGGGTCACAGGCAATGCTGACGATAGAATATGATCCTAGTTGTCGTAACCTTCCTAGGGTCCATCTTTCAGGTACTCCTCTTCATAGTCTGGCCATGGGAATAGCCAGGGACAAAGCCATGAGTACACTTTAAGTACTCGCAAACTAGTACTAGCAGGTAAATGGGTTTTTGGATAATAGGACATTAGGCTCTAGGGTTGTTTTGCAAAAGCCAGATTTATATCTACTAAGTTCCAAAGCTAGTCACAATTTTATAACTTCTAAGTGGGATCTTGTATTTCATATCACAACCCTGTTGTGGTCAAGTCAAAGTCTCACTTCATTTCACAAGTCATTTTGAAAAGTCTGACGGGGAACAGTATGGCCATTCCAACTGTCCATAACCGCGGACGCGGCTATTCGAATAGTTTGACACTCTGCAAAGATTGTACACTTTCACCACAACATTCGATATATCCGTCAGGAACAAATCCTGAATTCACCATACTCAGTATGCGGATAATCAATCCTAACCTTTCAATTACACGCCCTAGTATAAGCACCTCTCCTGTGAGTTTGGCCTCCCAACCATGACCAACTGTCATCTTGGGTACTTCACAGGTGGACAATCTTCACAAGGTAGCCTCAGCTCAGACCTTGGCCGTGAGGGAACTAATACTAAGGTACATAAGTTTCCAGTCAAGCCCTACCCAATCTTCGAGTATTGTGGTTGTACGATAAAATTGGAATGGTATCGCATCCAGACAACCATCAGTTTTATAAAGGGCTAAGGCTCATGCCTTAACATTTTCATCACCAAAATCATCTGGTGTTCAGAAACATATGTCAAAACATCTCAGTAGAATGATCCATCATTCTAAGGTTTTCATAACCATTTTCACCAAGTATTCCCATCTAAAGTTGATCAAGTTTTATGCTTAGCACTAGCATCTACAAGTGGGGGTAGCACTAATGAGGGGTGGTGAACTAGTGGAATTTCAACTAAGTACAACCTTATATCTTAGGATGATATCATGATTTCTAACTTAGGCCAAATTTTATGCTCTTTATGCAACCTTCACCTATATATTTCTAGAATCTATAAGTCACTTAAGTCCACACTAAGTAAGAGCTTTGATAAAGAAATAAAGTAGAAACTTGGAAATAAAACTAGGATTGGGGTATCAAGTGGGTATGATCACATATGCTTAAGGCATATAGTTGGCATGGTAACAAGCAAGTATTTGCTTGCACAATTGCAAGTATGAGCTTGCATAGGTAAAGTATCTTGCAAGTGTTAGCTTGCAAGGTTACTAGCTTGCACAGGTAAAGTATCTTGCAAGTGTTAGCTTGCACATTCAACTAGTAGTATTAGGCTTTCCTTGTGCAGAGCAGTGGTTGAAGTTCTCCTCGGCTTCTTCCTCGTAGAATCTTCTTTCCTCCTCGTATCCTTGGTCGGTACTAGCGTCTATAAATAAATACGATGTACACAATCACCAAGCAATACTAAACTACTTGCAATCATCCCACACAAGGGTCCTATAGATGATCTAACATCATCTCTAACATTACAAGAATTGGGTTTGGTTTAAAATCCCTTTTATTTTTAGAAAAGTAATTTCTACTCATTGAAACACTACTTAAGATTTAATATTCTCCAAACCAAACATGGTATCATGTTGACACATGTCATCACCACATATTTTAGTCCATGGGAATGTGATTTAAAGTGGTGTCACAATTTTATAAGGTTTTACCCTTTTTATTTTAATTAAATATAGTAATTAGAAATGACTATGTGGCATTCTTTTATTACTTGAACAATATTTTTGTAAGTAACCCTATATATTTTTATATATTCTGAAAGGTATAGTTAAATGTGATTTTTGAGAGATGGAATCAACTCAAAATCTATTATGGTTTAACTTTGAAAAATGTTTGAATGCAGATAAGCTTCTGCCTTGTTATTTTTACCAAGGGTGATCTACAGATCCAAATGACTTGAATCCAACGGGCTTGGATTCATCATTCACAGACCTTTCCAAAAATATTGGTTTCATTCAATTTGGTGCACTGAATCGACCTGGGTTGATTTTTTGAAAATAGGTAGAGAAGTGTGTTTGAAATAAAAAGAAAAAGGTTTAATTCAAATAACTGGGCTGCGCGGGAAAAGTTAACGGGCCGGCCTGCTAAGCGCAGTGCTCCCGCGGGCTTTTTAAGTGGGTGTCCCCACGCGTCAGTGAGACAGGGGGTGCGAAACGGTATGGGGCGCTGTGGGTCGTTCGATCTGATTCTAATCCAACGGCTGGGAGTCATCGTCTACGCGGGGCAACGCCGGCGAGACAGAAACCTAACGCGGCGGGTGAGGGTCGTTGGGGGCTCACCAGGGTGCAGGCGAGGGTCGGCGAGGAGGGCGAACGACGAAGTCAACGATGGCGAACTCAGGGGTGGTCGTGGCAGCTCCTGGGTGGACGAAATCGACGGCCCCCTTCTTCTCTAGAGGCGGCGGGCTCCGGTGAAATTCCGACGAGGTGGTGCTTGCCTTGCTCCGGGAACGGTGTGGCATGATCAGTGAGAAGAGGGAAGTGAGATGGTTTGAAGAAATCGACTAGGGATGGTCTCTATTTATAGTCTCGACGGTGAGACCGAACGGCATGGGCGGGCGACGGTGGCGACATGGCTACGGGCTGCTAGAGGGATGGCCAGTGGTGGCGATCTCTTGGTGGTCTCCTGGTGATGCTCTACGGCTTTAATGCGCGAGTAGGGGCGGTGCAGTTTGGTTTGGAATGGGCGATGCTCTACGCGGCAGAGGCGGCGTCTTCGACGGCGAGCGGTGGCTGTGCGGCATGGGGCAGCGAACGGGAATGTCTGGCGGTCTCCTAGGTCGGTGGTGATCATGTATGCACGCGGCGAGGGCGGCGCGCGGTCTGTGGGCTATGGTCGAGGGTGGCGCTCTGGCGCACGCTCGGCATGGTTGCTGGCGAGCTGGGCGCGGTCCGTGCGTGTGGTCCAGGGTTTGGCAACGCTCGCGACTGGGACAGGGAGTGGCGGTGGACGGTGGGCTTTCCCCCAAACATGCTGGCTAGGCTTGTTTCTCTTCCTAGCTTGCTGTCGACATGGGGGTGACAAGGTTGTCTTCGGCTGTTCACCATTGATGGTTTTGGCAAGCTCAGAGTGGTGCTAGTGCTTAGTTAATCTTGCTAGATGATCTACTGAGCTGGTTGTGAGCTAGATAGGGAACCAGTTAGGCTCAAAACACTGCACACTATAGTGTTTTGATTTTGTTTGATTTGTGTCTACAATGTGTTTGATGAAATGGCCGCAAGAACTCAAGTTTTGAATTTTGAAAAGATTTTTGGTGGGTGTGCTAGATGGGTGCTGGTGAGTCTGCAGATGCTTGGGTTTTGAAAGTTGAGCTTGTTTGAGTGGTTTTTGAAAAAGTGGGATCTTCCCATGTGATATAGATTCAATTTTGAATTGCCATTTAAACCATGCATTTGAAAGTTTCTGGATGATCACAAAGTGGTCCTTGATACTTTTTCATGAGTACATTCAAGGGGTGCAAAGATCCAGAAAAGTTTCTGTTAGGTTCTGAAAGTTTGAGACAGCCAAAGTAGGCATGGGAGTTAAATTGGTCAAAATGACCATTCACTCATTTAGCTTTGTTTTGATTTTTTTGTCTTTGGGAAAAGTTTGGGAAATGTTTAGATGATGTTTATTTCACCTAACATTTTACAAGCAATGAAACAAACAAACAAGGTGGTTCAAAAGAATTTTAAAATCAATGCATACACATATGCATGCTTTCATAATTTTATTTAGAAAAGTTTTTGTTAACCCTAATTTTTTAGAGTTTGATGATTTAAGTTTAGTATTTTTGGGATGTTACAAACCTTCCCCCCTTAAACAAAATCTCATCCTGAGATTCGAAAAAGGACAAAAAGATTACCTAGGATTTGAAGAGATCGGGAAACTCCGTCCTGATGTGATCTTCGCGTTCCCAGGTAGCTTCCTCTTCTGTGTGGTTGCTCCACTGAATCTTGAGAAACTTGATGCTTTGGGTTTGGGTAGTTCTGAAGGCTTCTTCCAAAATACGGATGGGTACTTCGGAATAGGTCAGGTCATCGTTGATCTCTATGGTCCGGTGATCTATATTCTTGAACACTTCGGTCTTCTCTGGAACTTTGAGGCACTTGCGAAGTAATGAGATATGGAACACGTTGTGGACTGCTGACATCTCCTCGGGTAGTTCCAATTGATACGACACTTCTCCTCGACGGTTCAGAATCTTGAAAGGTCCGATATATCTGGGGGCTAACTTTCCTTTGAGTTGGAAATGCTGCATTCCCTTCAATGGCGACACTTTCAGATAAACAAAATCTCCTATGTTGAAGGCAAGGTCTCTACGTCTCTTGTCGGCGTAACTCTTCTGCCTGGATTGGGTGGTCTTGAGGTGCTCAGGAATCTTGTGAACCTTCTCTTCTGCTTCTCGTAGGATGTCGGGTCCGAAAATCTGACTCTCTCCTACTTCCAACCAGTTCAAAGGGGTGCGACACTTCCTTCCGTACATGAATACAAATGGGGCCATTTGCAAACTAGCTTGATAACTATTGTTGTATGAAAATTCTGCAAACGGCAGACAGTCTTCCCACTTAGATCCATATTCTAACACACATGCTCTCAGCATATCTTCGAGTATTTGAATTACTCGCTCTGTTTGTCCATCGGTCTGAGGGTGATACGCGGTGCTGAAATCTAGACAGGTTCCTAAACCTTCTTGGACTTTCTTCCAGAATCTCGAGGTAAACTGAGTTCCTCGATCCGATACGATGTTCTTGGGGACTCCATGCAAACTAACTATCCTAGCAATTTACAACTCTGCTAGTTTCGAACTCTGATATGTGGTCTTGACGGGCAAGAAATGGGCGACTTTGGACAATCTGTCCACTATGACCCAGATAGAGTCATTTCCCCTACTAGAAGTAGGTAGTCCAGTGATAAAGTCCATTCCGACGGGATCCCATTTCCATTCCGGAATCTTCAATGGTTGCAACAATCCAGCGGGTCTTTGATGTCCGGCCTTGACTCGCTGACATATATCACACTTGGTGATATAGCTTCCAATTTCTCGCTTCATCTTATGTCACCAAAATTGCTCTTTTAAATCTTGATACATCTTAGTTCCTCCGTGGTGGATAGAATAAAGAGTATCATGAGCCTCCTTCAAAATAACTTCTTCCAACTCAGAATCTGCTGGTACACAAAGGCGTCCTTTGTACCACAGAATTCCTTCTTCGTCCTCGGTGAATCCGGGGACTTTGCCTGTACCGATACGACGCTTGATTCCATCAATACTAGCATTTCCCTTCCGCACCTCTTTAATCTGACTGATCAAAGTGGGCTGGAGTTCTATGCTAGCCAAAAATCCTTCACTTACTAATTCTATTCGAAAATCTTCCATCTCTTTGTGCAAGCTTGGTTGCTCCTTCAAAATCACGGAGTTCAAGCGGCACGGCAATCTGCGAAGGGCATCAGCTACCACGTTGGCTTTACCAGGGTGATAGTGAATGTCCAGGTCGTAATCCTTGATTAGCTCAATCCATCTTCTCTGCCTCATATTCAGCTCCTTCTGAGTGAATATATACTTCAGACTCTTGTGACTCGTATAGATCTCACAACGATTTCCCATCAAGTAATGTCTCCATGTTTTCAGGGCTAGAACTACAGCTGCGAGTTCGAGGTCATGGGTTGGGTAATTTTGCTCATGTTGCTTCAATTGTCGAGATAGATAAGATATAACTTTGCCTTCTTGCATTACCACACATCCGAGACCGATCTTGGATGCATCACAATACACATCGAAGGGCTTCGAGATATCCGGCATGATCAAGATTAGGGCTGAAATCAATCTCCTCTTGAGTTCTTGAAAACTCGCTTCACATTTGTCGGTCCATTCAAACTTCTTGTCCTTCTTCAGCAATTGGGTTATGGGTCTGGCGATACTCGAGAATCCTTCTACGAACTTTCGGTAATATCCTGCCAATCCGAGAAAGGCACAACTTGGGTTTGAGTGGTTGGGGCTTTCCAATCTTCTACATCTTTCACTTTGGCAGGGTCAAAGGCAATTCCTCCGGCTGATACAATGTGACCGAGGAATCCTACCTCATGTAACCAGAATTCACATTTGCTAAACTTTGCATATAGCTGATGCTCTCTAAGGGTTCCAAGAATGGTCCTTAGGTGTAGCTCATGTTCTTCTTCTGATTTGGAGTAAATCAGAATGTCATTGATGAAAACAACGACAAACTTATCCAGGAAGTCCATAAAAATCTTATTCATGAGGTTCATGAAATAAGCAGGGGCATTGGTTAATCCAAAAGACATGACTGTATACTCGTACAATCCATATCTTGTGGTAAACGCAGTCTTTGGGATATCCTCTACACGAATCTTGAGTTGATGATAACCTGTTCTAAGATCAATCTTAGAAAACACTTTGGCACCGGTCAACTAATCAAACAAATCTTCTATCTTGGGCAAAGGGTACTTGTTCTTGATGGTGACATCATTCAATTTTTGATAATCCGTACATAAACGGTTACCTCCATCTTTCTTGTCCACAAACAAGACATGTGTTCTCCATGGTGACGCACTTGGTTGAATCCATCCGATTTCTAGCATGGCATCCAGTTGCTTCTTTAGTTCTTCTAACTCCGATGGGTTCATACTATAGGGTCTCTGGGCTATGGGCCCGGTTCCAGGAATTAGTTCGATGATAAACTCGATATCCCGATCTGGGGGCATACCAGGCAAAACATCTGGAAATACATCGGGGTATTCATAGACTATCCGGACTTGGTCAATGGTAGGTTGGGCTATACTCTTGTTGCACTTGAATTGACGAGGTAAGGTTTCAGATATATGCTCGACTGATATTCCGGTTGTACTGGTCATGGTTATGGCTTTCTCGGCACAGTCAATTAATCCTTTATGTTTGGACATCCAATCCATTCCTAGTACTACTTCCAAACCTTTAGTTCCGAGTACTATCAGATTAGCATAAAAATCTATGCCATGGATTTGGATAGGGACGGCTTTGCAAATTTGCCTAGCCTTGGTGGTTGATCCGGGAATTTGAACAATCATTACATGCTTCAATTTGGTTGGTTGAATTTTACTAGTGCATGAAAATTCTTCAGTGACAAGTGAATGCGATGCACCAGAATCAAACAACACTCGTGCAAGTACTGAATTAACAGAAAACATACCCAGCACGACGTCTAGCGCTTCCTGAGCTTCTTCAGCATGCATGAGAAAAAGACGGCCGTTGCGGTTGAGTGAATTCCCTAGGGCAAACCTTCTTTTGGGTGGAACACGACGCTGCTGCTGAGCTGGGACATTGGCATTAGGGGCTATAGCATTCTTCTTGTTGGGGCACTCGTTATAATAGTGGCCTTTATTTCCATAGTCATAACAGGTTACCTGCGACTTGTCCTTTGCTGCTAGAGGCACAACATTGCTTCCAGTCCTAGGGGTAGTGTTGGTGTTGGCAGTAGCATTGTTGTTGTTGAACTTGGGCGGGGCACGGTTGAAATTGCTAGTGTTGCCGGGGTTGTTGTGGTTTCCTCCGGGTCTAGGGTTTCCACGGTTGGGATAGGTCGGACGGGTCATCGGGGGTCTGTTGGTTCTTGGGGAAAATCCTGGAGATGGGTTAGGGTGATACTTTGGGGTCTGATGGGTTCCTGGTTGATGCATCATACGACGCTTGTGGCTCTCATTGGCTTGGTTGATCTTTCCTTCCATCTGGATAGCAGAGTCGACAAGGGCTTCAATATCAGCAAAGGGGATATTGACTAACACTGTCTGCATTTCGTCATGCAGACCATTCAAGAATCTCTCTTTCTTCTTGGCTTCGGTGTCGATCTCATCCGGGGCATACCTAGCTAATGACAAAATTTTGTCACGGTATTCCACTACAGTCATCCTTCCTTGCTTCAGCTCTCTGAACTCGTCACTCATCCTCTTGATCAAACCCGGTGGCACATGGGTTCTGCTGAACTTGACCTTGAATTCCTCCTAGGTCATCAACTGTCCTCTGGTCATTGCACGAACACTGTTCCACCATGCCCTGGCATCTTCGGCTAGATAGTGGGTGGCAAATAGAACTTTCTCGTTGGCTTCCACTCCGGTGACTTCTAAGTTATTCTCCATGGTTTGCAGCCAATCATCAGCGTCTAGGGGCTCTTCCGACTTAGTGAAAACAGGTGGGTTGGTATTCTGGAAATTTTTGAGCTTAGATCCATGGTTATCTTGACTTCCATGGCCTTGGTTGTTATGGGCTAGGTGAGCTATCTGTTGCAAAGTGGCTAGGTTGGCTTGACGAACCGCTCTTTCAGATTCACGGTCAGAAGTCAACATTTGCAGAATCTGCAACATCGGGTCCGAGGATGAATCACTTCCTCCACGTGGCATCTGACGATTGAGATAGATTATGAGAAAAAAGGGAAATTTCTAAGGTTTCGGGGATTTTGAAAAGTTTTAAAGTTTGACTCAGATTTTCTAGCAACTTGCTTTTCATTCATTCATTCACACAATACAACACACACCACAACAAAGGAAAACAGATGGTTTTAAGAACCATTCCGAGAACTACGATACAGTGGGACCGAATACTACTCACTACGCTAGTGCTCAAGTGCTACTACTCCTTGGAATGTGTCACTTCATCATCTTCATCATCATCGATGAAGGCGAAATAATCCTCATCGGTGAAGAAGTCCATGGCCTGATCCTCCAGAAAATCATCGTCATCGCTGAGATAGGAGTAGGGGTCTCCACGAAGATCCTCTCTTGTATTCTCCCTTTCCTCTAACTGCATGTCTCTCTCGTGGATGGTGTCCTCCAAAGATGAGCTGCGGTGGCAGAGACGGGCAATAATGAGCTCCTTCTTGTCGAGCTGACGGCGGCGAGACTTGCGATCCTTTGCTAGCATGGCGATGGTTTGATCCTTCGTCTTGATGATGGCAGACTTGTGGTTGCAGTAGTCACGGCAGTTGTCTAACTCCTGCTGACGATCGTACATCATGAAACTAAGGTGGTCCAATTGAGTCTTCAGCTTGGGGTGGTATGGCGCTTCCAGTGGTTGTCCATTTGCATCACGCCTTGGGCAAAACTCAAAGCGATTACCCTTGATCTGATTGATGCTCTGCCCACACAGACGGGAAAGAGCTTCCTGCATGGCCCTAGCAAGTCCATCGAGCCAGTTGTTCTCTCTTAAGGTAAACTGAATTCCTTCCGCAGTGGGAGGTTCAATCTTTCCTCTGAGACTTGCAACAATTAGCCACTGCAGATCTTCTCCTCCTTGATCATTGAGCTAAGCTCCAAAGAACTCGGCGTGCAGATGCTCCAGAAGTTCCGAAAGCTGGTCCAAATCCCTCTCAAAGATAAGGTCCCCTCCATTCCCCAACTGATAAAACTTGCTGTACTTCACGTCCATTTATAAGAATACAGGATGAGTAAGTGAGTAGAGTGATCAAGTGTGTCAAAATTTTATGTATTTTGCAAGAGTTTTTGAGGAACATGACTTTTCATGAAAGAATCAGAGAGATAAGAATGAGAATAAGTTTTTGTAAATATTTGTTTTCTTTGGTTTTGAAACTAAGTTTTTGATTCAAACGTCCAGTCTAACTAGGGTCTCCTATGGTCAGGATGGCTCTGATACCAAATTGTCAACACCCGGATTTTTAATCCTAGATGCCTGTTATGCCATACATCGCAATCCCAGGATTACCATTTTTGCGAGACATAACAGAATTGGATACCATAGTACATCATCCATTACAACCGTACATAAGTTATTACACAAATAGGGATCTCATGATCCAGTTCTTAATACATCGTCAAGCAGCGGAATACGTAATAGTAACGGTAGCGTAGGCTAAGCTCCATCTTTAGGGTCACAGGCAATGCTGACGATGGGAGATGATCCTAGTTGTCGTAACCTTCCTGGGGTCCATCTTCCAGGTACTACTCTTCATAGTCTGGCCATGGGAATAGCCAGGGACAAAGCCATGAGTACACTTTAAGTACTCGCAAACTAGTACTAGCAGGTAAATGGGTTTTTGGATAATAGGACACTAGGCTCTAGGGTTGTTTTGCAAAAGCCAGATTTATCTCTACTAAGTTCCAAAGCTAGTCACAATTTTATAACTCCTAAGTGGGATCTTGTATTTCATATCACAACCCTGTTGTGGTCAAGTCAAAGTCTCACTTCATTTCACAAGTCATTTTGAAAAGTCTGACGGGGGAACAGTATAGCCATTCCAACTGTCCATAACCGCAGACGCAGCTATTCGAATAGTTTGACACTCTGCAGAGATTGTACACTTTCACCACAATATTCGATACATCCGTCAGGAACAAATCCTGAATTCACCATACTCAGTATGCGGACAATCAATACTAAACTTTCAATTACACGCCCTAGTATAAGCACCTCTCATGTGAGTTTGGCCTCCCAACCATGACCAACTGTCATCTTGGGTACTACACAGGTGGACAATCTTCACAAGGTAGCCTTAGCTCAGACCTTGGCCGTGAGGGAACTAATACTAAGGTACATAAGTTTCTAGTCAAGCCCTACCCAATCTTTGGGTATTGTGGTTGTATGATAAAATTGGAATGGTATCGCATCCAGACAACCATCAGTTTTATAAAGGGCTAAGGCTCATGCCTCAACATTTTCATCACCAAAATCATCTGGTGTTTAGAAACATATGTCAAAACATCTCAGTAGAATGATCCATCATTCTAAGGTTTTCATAACCATTTTCACCAAGTATTCCCATCTAAAGTTGATCAAGTTTTATGCTTAGCACTAGCATCTACAAGTGGGGGTAGTACTAATGAGGGGTGGTGAACTAGTGGAATTTCAACTAAGTACAACCTTATATCTTAGGACGATATCAAGGTTTCTAACTTAGGCCAAATTTTATGCTCCTTATGCAACCTTCACCTATATCTTTCTAGAATCTATAAGTCACTTAAGTCCACACTAAGTAAGAGCTTTGACAAAGAAATAAAGTAGAAGATTGCAAATAAAACTAGGATTGGGGTATCAAGTGGGTATGATCACATATGCTTAAGGCATATAGTTGGCATGGTAACAAGCAAGTATTTGCTTGCACAATTGCAAGTATGAGCTTGCATAGGTAAAGTATCTTGCAAGTGTTAGCTTGCAAGGTTACTGGCTTGCATAGGTAAAGTATGTTGCAAGTGTTAGCTTGCACATTCAACTAGTAGTATTAGGCTTGCCTTGTGCAGAGCAGTGGTTGAAGTTCTCCTCGGCTTCTTCCTCGTAGAATCCTCCTTCCTCCTCGTATCCTTGGTAGGTACTAGCGTCTATAAATAAATACGATGTACACAATCACCAAGCAATACTTAACTACTTGCAATCATCCCACACAAGGGTCCTATAGATGATCTAACATCATCTTTAACATTACAAGAATTGGGTTTGGTTTAAAATCTCTTTTATTTTTAGAAAAGTAATTTCTACTCATTGAAACACTACTTAAGATTTAATATTCTCCAAACCAAACATGGGATCATGTTGACACATGTCATCACCACATATTTTAGTCCATGGGAATGTGATTTAAAGTGGTGTCACAATTTAATAAGTTTTTGCCCTTTTTATTTTAATTAAATATAGTGATTAGAAATGCCTATGTGGCATTCTTTTATTACTTGAACAATATTTCTGTAAGTAACCCTATATATTTTTATATATTCTGAAAGGTATAGTTAAATGTGATTTTTGAGAGTTGGAATCTACTCAAAATCTATTATGGTTTAACTTTGAAAAATGTTTGAATGCAGATAAGCTTCTGCCTTGTTATTTTTACCAAGGATGATCTACAAATCCAAATGACTTGAATCCAACGGGCTTGGATTCAGCATTCACAGACCTTTCCAACAAAATTGGTTTCATTCAATTTGGTGCACTGATTCTACCTGGGTTGATTTTTGAAAATGGGTAGAGAAGTGTGTTTGAAATAAAAAGAAAAAGTTTTAATTCAAATAACTGGGCTGCACGGGAAAAGTTAATGGGCCGGCCTGCTAAGCGCAGTGCTCCCGCGGGCTGTTTAAGTGGGTGTCCCCACGCGTCAGTGAGACAGGGGGTGCGAAACGGTATGGGGCGCTGTGGGTCGTTCGATCTGATTCTAATCCAACGGATGGGAGTCATCGTCGACGCGGGGCAACGCCGGCGATACAGAAACCTAACACGGCGGGTGAGGGTCGTTGGGGGCTCACCGGGGTGCAGGTGAGGGTTGGCGAGGCGGGCGAACGACGAAGTCGACGACGACGAACTCAGGGGTGGTCGCGACAGCTCCTGGGTGGACGAAATCGACGCCCCCCTTCTTCTCCAGAGGCAGCAGGCTCCGGTGAAATTCCGACGAGGTGGTGCTCGCCTTGCTCCGGGAACGGTGTGGCACGATCAGTGAGAAGAGGGGAGTGAGATGGTGTGAAGAAATCGACTGCGGGTGGTCTCTATTTATAGTCTCGACGCTGAGACCGAACGGCATGGGCGGGCGACGGTGGTGACATGGCTACGGGCTGCTAGAGGCATGGCCGGTGGTGGCGATCGCTTGGTGGTCTCCTGGCGATGCTCTACGGCTTTAATGCGCGAGTAGGGGAGGTGCGGTTTGGTCTGGAACGGGCGATGCTCTACGCGGCAGAGGCGGCGTCTTCGACGGCGAGCGGTGGCTGTGCGGCATGGGGTGGCGAACGGGGATGTCTGACGGTCTCCTGGGTCGGTGGCGATCATGTATGCACGCGGCGAGGTCGGCGCGCGGTCTATGGGCTATGGTCGAGGGTGGTGCTCTGGTGCACGCTCGGCATGATTACTGGCGAGCTGGGCGCGGTCCGTGCATGTGGTCCTGGGTTTGGCAACGCTCGCGGCTGGGACAGGGAGTGGAGGTGGACGGTGGGCTGCCTCCCAGACATGCTGGCTAGGCTTGTTTCTCTTCTTAGCTTGCTGTCGACATGGGGTAACAAGGTTGGGTTCGGCTGTTCACCATTGATGGTTTTGGCAAGATCACAGTGGTGCTAGTGCTTAGTTAATCTTGCTAGATGATCTACTGAGCTGGTTGTGAGCTAGATAGGGAACCAGTTAGGCTCAAAACACTGCACACTATAGTGTTTTGATTTTTTTTGATTTGTGTCTGCAATGTGTTTGATGAAATGGCCGCAAGAACTCAAGTTTTGATTTTTTGAAAAGATTTTTGGTGGGTGTGCTAGATGGGTGCTGGTGAGTCTACAGATGCTTGGGTTTTGAAAGTTGAGCTTGTTTGAGTGGTTTTTGAAAAAGTGGGATCTTCCCATGTGATATAGATTCAATTTTGAATTGCCATTTAAACCATGCATTTGAAAGTTTCTGGATGATCACAAAGTGGGCCTTGATACTTTGTTATGAGTACATTCAAGGGGTGCAAAGATCCAGAAAAGTTTCTGTTAGGTTCTGAAAGTTTGAGACAGCCAAAGTAGGCATGGGAGTTAAATTGGTCAAAATGACCATTCACTCATTTAGCTTTGTTTTGATTTTTTTGTCTATGGGAAAAGTTTAGGAAATGTTTAGATGATGTTTATTTCACCTAAGTAACATTTTACAATCAATGAAACAAACAAACAAACAAGGTGGTTCAAAAGAATTTTATAATCAATGCATACACATATGCATGCTTTCATAATTTTATTTAGAAAAGTTTTTGTTAACCCTAATTTTGATGATGGGAGTTTGATGATTTAAGTTTAGTATTTTTGGAATGTTACACACTTGAGCTTTCTCCTCTTTATTTCCCTCGATCGAGGTTAGCAATCTTATCTTTTCTCTGTCATTGATACAATGCATGTGTCGATGTGAATTGGTCATTTCACTATTTATGATGTCCTGTTTTTGATAAACTTACTTATATGATGCAGATGAACGGTCGGGAATGGATGTACGGTGACCAGCGTGTACCTGGATACATTAAAGGCGTGGATAAATTTATCGATGTGGCTATGGCAAACAAAGAGAATGGTTTTATACGTTGTCCATGTGTTCAATGTCGGAACAACAAGGAGTACCCTTCCTCGAAAATCATTCGCGGCCACCTGGTTATGAAAGGTTTCATGCCCAACTATAATTGCTGGACCAAGCACGGGGAAAGAGGGGTTATGATGGAAGACGGTGAACAAGAAGATGATGATAACAACTATCATCATATGTTTCCTGAATACAGTGATACTGCAATGGAAGACAATGAAGAGGAAGGAGGTGAAGAACGGACATCAGATGAGCCTGCTGATGAACTTGGTAGGGTCATTTCTGATGCAAAGCGAGACTGTGAAGTAGAAAACGAGAAGTTGAAGTTAGAGGGCATGTTAGAAGATCACAAGAAATTGTTGTACCCAAATTGTGAAGATGGCAGCACAAAGCTCGGTACCACACTAGAATTGCTGCGATGCAAGGACGATTGTGGTCTAACTGACTCCTCATTTGAAAAGATGCTAAAAATAATGAAGCCGAAGTTTCCAAAACATAACAAACTTCCCGAGAGTACCTACGAAGCAAAGAAGACTCTCTGTCCTCTAGGATTAGATGTGCAAAAGATACATGCATGCATTAATGACTGCATCCTCTACCGCGGTAAGGAGTATGAGAATTTAGATAAATGCCCGGTATGCAATGCATTGCGGTATAAGATCAGACGAGATGACCTTTGTGATGTTGAGGGAGAGCCCCTCCGGAAGAGGGTTCCTGCTAAGGTTATGTGGTATGCTCCTATAATACCAAGGTTGAAACGCATGTTCAGAAACAAAGAGCATGCCAGGTTGTTGCGATGGCACAAAGAAGACCGTAAGAAAGCCGGGAAGTTGAGACACCCTGTTGATGGGTCACAATGGAGAAAAATCGAGAGAGACTTCCCAGACTTTGCAGGTGACGCAAGGAACTTATGGTTTGGTCTAAGTACGGATGGCATGAATCCTTTTGGGGAGCAGAGCTGCAGTCACAGCACATGGCCCGTGACTCTATGTATCTACAACCTTCCTCCTTGGTTGTGCATGAAGCATAAGTTCATTATGATGCTAATGCTCATCCAAGGCCCGAAGCAACCGGGCAACGACATTGATGTGTACCTTAGGCCATTAGTTGAAGAACTCTTACAGCTGTGGGAAAACCAGGTGTACATGCGTGGGATGAGAACAAACAAGAGCCATTTGATCTACGAGGGTTGCTTTTCGTAACCATCAATGATTGGCCTGCTCTTAGTTACCTTTCAGGACAGACAAACAAGGGATATAAGGCATGCACGCACTGTTTAGATAAGACTGAAGGTACATATTAGCATAAATGCAAGTAGGTTGTGTACCTGGCGAAATGACGATTTTTTCCGACCAATCATCCCGTAAGAAAGAAAGGCAAGCATTTCAAAGGTGAGGCAGATCACCGGAAGAAGCCTGAACTCCCTGCTAGTGATCATGTATTTGGTATGGTCAAGGACATAGAAGTAATCTTTGGAAAGGGTCCTGGCGGTCAATCAGTTCCGAACGACGTCGCTACAGGACACGCACCCACGTGGAAGAAGAAATCTATATTTTGGGAGTTGCCATATTGGAAAGTCCTACATGTCCGCTCTTCAATCGACGTGATGCACGTGACGAAGAATCTTTGCGTGAACCTGCTAGGATTCCTAGGCGTGTATGGGAAGACAAAATATACACCAGAAGCACGTGAGGACCAAAAAATTATGAAAGACCCAAAGAACATGCATACACAGAACAAGACGGATAAAGGGTGTCACTTAAGTCCTGCCAGCTATGCTCTTATCAAAGCAGAGAAGGAAATCTTTTTTGAAGTCCTTTACAGTATCAAGGTGCCGTCTGGCTTCTCATGTAATATAAAGGGGATAATAAATATGGCAGAGAAAAAGTTCCAAAACCTGAAGTCTCATGACTGTCACGTGATTATGACGCAGTTGCTTCCGATTGCATTGAGGGGGCTTCTACCAGAAAATGTTCGAGTACCCATTGTGAAGCTATGTGCATTCTTCAATGCAATATCTCAGAAGGTAATCAATCCAGATATTCTGCCAAGGTTATAGAAGGATGTGGTACAATGTCTTGTTAGTTTTGAGTTGGTGTTCCCACCATCCTTCTTCAATATTATGACGCATCTCCTGGTTCACCTAGTGGAAGAGATTGCCATTCTCGGTCCTGTATTTCTGCATAATACGTTCCCCTTTGAGAGGTTCATGGGAGTCTTAAAGAAATATTTCATAACCGTGCTAGACCAGAAGGAAGCATCTCCAAGGGATATGGAACAGAGGAGGTCATTGATTTTTTTGTTGACATTATTCCTAACCTTAAGACGATTGGTGTTTCTGACTCGCGGCATGAGGGAAGACTAAGTGGAAAAGGCACGCTGGGAAAGAAAGCAATGATATGTAGGGACGGGGATTCTTTCACTAAAGAACACTACACAGTTCTACATAATTCCACCTTGGCAGCTCCGTATATCGAGGAACACAAGAATATTGTACGCTCCAAAAACCCAGGGAAGCATGAATCATGGATTACAGATGAACACATGAAGTCTTTCGGTGGTTGGATGCGGACACATCACTTGAATGACACCACTATTGGAGATCAGCTATACTTGTTGGCCGCGTCACCATCTTCTACTATATTGAATTTCCAAGGGTACAAAATAAATAGGAATACATTCTACATGATCGCCCAAGATAAAAAGAGCACCAACCAAAATAGTGGTGTCCGCTTTGATGCAACAGACGAGAATGGACAAAAGGACACATCATATGGTTACATAGAGGAGATATGAGAACTAGACTATGGAGTCTCTTTTAAGGTCCCTTTGTTTCGCTGTAAATGGGTCAACCTAAATGGGGAAGGGGTAAAGATAGACCAGTTGTACGGAATGACAATAGTGGATCTCAACAATCTTGGTTATAGAGATGAACCATTCGTCCTAGCCAATGATGTGTCTCAGGTTTTCTATGTGAAGGACATGTCCTCCAAACCAAAAAAAAAGAAAAAATATGGAAACGAATACATCATATGATGAGCCAAAGCATCACATAGTTCTTTCAGGGAAAAGAAACATCGTGGGAATCGAGGACAAGACATACATGTAAGAAGATTATAATAAGTTTGATGAAATTCCGCCCTTCACAGTGAAAACGGACCCAAGCATTCCGTTAAGTAAAGAAGATGCTCCATGGTTATGTCTGAAGCGATCATAAGGAAGGACATATGCCAAGAAGTTCATGCTCATATTGTGTAACTCTAGTTCATGTCTGGCCGGGATATCTTATGATGTTTGCAATTTTCCAAGTTTAATAAAAGTATTGAGTGTTAGTCCCGGTTTGTGGCCTGACCGGGACTATATATAGGGGAGCCTTTAGTCCCGGTTTTGTAGTCTCAGTTTTTAATATTAATAAATGTCTTGAGTGTTAGTTCCGTTTTGTGGCTGGACCGAGACTAAAGGGGTCCTTTAGTCCCGATTCATAGAACGACTTTCCCGAACTATGAAGAAGTTGTCCCGATTCGTACTTACCATTAAGATATGATCTCCAAACGTGCGTGGTCACATATTAGGGAGTGCCTCTATGACCAGTTTCTTGGAGATGCCGGAGGACTGGGATCCGGCGGCATCTCCCTGAAACTGGTCGTAGTGGTGTCCCTGCTCTCGCACACCATCTTGCATCTTGTAACTTCTCTAACTAGATCAATACACTTGGGAGCTAACTAATTTCACATATTAGGGAGTGCCTCTATGACCAGTTTTTTGGAGATGCCGGAGGACTGGGATCCGGCGGCATCTCCCTGAAACTGGTCGTAGTGGTGTCCCTACTCTCACACACCATCTTGCAGCTTGTAACTTCTCTAACTAGATCAATACACCTGGGAGCTAACTAATTTCATATATTAGGGAGTGCCTCTATGACCAGTTTCTTAGAGATGCCGGAGGACTGGGATCCGGCGGCATCTCCCTGAAACTGGTCGTAGTGGCGTCCCTTCTCTCGAAAACCATATTGGATATGCCTCAATCTGGCTGGAGAACTGGACTCACAAGGATGCCTATTTATAGTACAACTAGCTCGGCATAGTGTCGACACTTACGACATAATGTCACACTCACCCCTATTATTAGTGCTGACTCGTGTTTTGTCCCGGTTGGTGTAACATCCCAAAAATATTAAACTAGAATCATCAAACTCTAATCTTCAAATTTAGGGTTAACAAAAAACTTTTACAATTAAAATATGAAAGCATTCATATGAGTGTGCATCAAAATTTGGATTCTTTTGAATTGCCATGATTATGTGTTTCTTTACTTGTAAAATGATTCTTAGGTGAAATAAACATCATCTAAACAATTCCCAAACTTTTCCCAAAGACAAATAAATCAAAACAAACAAATTAAGTGAATGGTCACTTTGGCCAAATTAACTCCCATGCCTACTTTGGCTATCTCTAACTTTCAGAACTTAACAGAAACTTATTTGGATCTTTGCACCCCATGATAGTACTCATAACAAAGTATCAAGGGCCACCTTGTGATCATCTAGAAACATTCAAATGCATAGTATAAATGACAGATTAAAATTGGATCTATTTCATATGGGAAGATCCCACTTTTTCAAAAACCCCTCAAACCAACTCAACATTCAAAACCCAAGCATCTACAGACTCACCAGCACATGCTTAGCACACCCACCAAAAATATTTTCAAAATTCAAAACTTGAATTCATGCGGCCATTTCATCAAACACCTTGCAGATACAAATCAAACAAAATCAAAACACTATAGTGTGCAGTGATTTGAGCCAACCTTGTTCCCTCTCTGGTTACACTAGCCTCAGTAGATCATCTAGCCAACTTAACTAAGCTCTAGCCCCACTGTAAACTCGCCAATGTCATCAATGGTGAACAGGACGAGAACACCCATGTCACCCCAGTGTGGAAAGCAGGCTATACTAAGAATTAGCCGTGCCAACCTTGTCTAGGAGGTAGCCCATGCATCACCGCCCCCTCTCGACCAGCCCTGCCTCGCAGACAGCAACCAGAACCGCCAGGAACGTCGCTCCCGTGCCGCTGTCGACCATGCCGACGTACACCGCAGAGCACGCACCATTCCCACGCAACCCGACCACCTCGAGCCCTCGCCGCCCGCCAGCATGCTCCCCACCGTCCCAGGAGACTGCTAGGCATGCCCATTTCACCGCCCGTGCCCCGTAGCCACCGCTCGCCGTCGAAGACGCCGCCTCTGCCTCGCAGAGCACCGAGCGTTACCGACCATTTTCCATCGCCCCTACACGCGCATTTAAACCATAGAGCATCGCCAGGAGACCACCGTTTGATCGCCACCCTCGGCCATGCCTCTAGCTGCCTGTAGTCGTGTCGGCACCGATGTCTACCCATCCCGTTCGGTCTCACCGTCGAGCCTATAAAAGGAGACGACCCCCAGCCGAATTGAGCACACCATCTCACTCCCCTCACCTCACCGATCGTTCCACCTCATTCCCAAAGCAAGGCTAGCAGCACATCGCCGGAATTGCGCCGGAGCAGGCCGCCTCTAGAGAAGAAGGGCGCCGTCGATTTCGTCCACCCCAGGAGGAGCTTCCGGTACCAGGAGGTTCGCCGTCATCGACTTCGTCGTTCACCCGCATCGTCGACCTTCGCCTGAGCCCCGGTGAGCCCCCGATGACCCCCACCTGCCGTGTTAGGTTTCTGTCTCGCCGGTGCCGCCCGACTTGGACGATGAGTAGCAGCCGTTCGATTAGACTTAGATCATGCGGATGAGATTGCCCCGTACCGCTTCACGTTTAAAGATCCACTGACTGGTGGAACCCCCCTGTCAGTTGAGCCCCGCGCTACGGAGTGACACTGGGCCGGCCCATTAGCAGTTCCCGCACAGCCGAGTCGTTTGAATTTAACCTTTTCCATTTTAATTCAAACATAGTTCTGTACCCAGTTTCAAAAATCAACCCAGCTCGATTCAGTGAACCAAATTGAATGAAACCAATTTTGTTAGAAAGATATTGAAATGCTTAATCCAAGCCCGTTGGATTAAAATCATTTGAATCTATAGATCAACCTTGGTAAAAATAACAAGGCAGAAGCTTTTCTGCATTCAAACATTTTTCAAATTTAAAATATAATAGCTTTTGAGTTGATTCCAACTCTCAAAAATCACATTTGATCATACCCTTCAGAATATATAAAAACATATGGGTTTACTTACAGAAATAATGTTCAAGTAATAAAAGAATGCCACATGGGCATTTCTAGTCATTTATTTTTATTTTAAATAAAAGGTTAAATCTTATTAAATTGTGACACCACTTTAAATCACATTCCCATGTACTGAAATATGTGGTGATGACATGTGTCAACATGATCCCATGTTTGGTTTGGAGAATATTAAATCATAAGTAGTTTTTCAATGAGTAGAAATTACTTTTCTAAAAATAAAATAAATAAGACAAATGCTTTATTCTTGTGATGTTAGTGATGATGCTAGATCATCTATAGAACCCTTGTGTGTGATGATTGAAAGTAGTTAAGTATTGTTTGGTGATTGTGTACCTCGTATTTATTCATAGACGCTAGTACCGACCAAGGATACGAGGAGGAAGGAGGATACTACGAAGAAGAAGCCAAGGAGAACTTCAACCACTGCTCTGCACAAGGCAAGCTAACACTTGCAACTTAGCAAGCTTATACTGATAATAATGCAAGCCTAATACTACTAGTTGATTGTGCAAGTTAACACTTGCAATATACTATACCTATGCAAGCAAATACTTGCTTGTTACCATGCCAACTATATACCCTAAGCATATATAATCATACCCACTTGATAAACCAACCCTAGTTTTACTTACAAGATTTATACTTTATTTCTTTATCAAAGCTATTACTTAGAGCTTAGTTAAGTGAATTGTAGATTCTAGAAAGATAATTGAAGGTTGCATAAAGAGCATAAAACTTGGCCTAAGCTAGATACTCTTTACGTCATCCTAAGGCATGAGATTGAACTTAGTAAAACTCCACTAGTTTACCACCCCTCATTAGTACTTACCCCCACTTGTAGATGCTAGTGCTAAGCATAAAACTTGATCAACTTTAGATGGGAATACTTGGTGGAAAAATGGTTATGAAAACCATGGAATGATGGATCATTCTATTGAGATGTTTTGACATGTGTTCTCGAACACCAGATGATTTTGATGATAAAAATGTTGAGGCATGAGCCTTAGCCCTTTATAAACCTGATGGTTGTTTGGATGTGATACCATTCCAATTTTATCGTACAACCACAATACCCGAGATTTGGGTAGGGCTTGACTAGAAACTTATATACCTTAGAACGGGTTCCCTCACGGCCAAGGTTTAAGCTCAGGCTACCTTGTGAAGATTATCCACCTATGCAGTACCCAAGATGACAGTTGGTCATGGTTGGGAGGCCAAACTCATAGGAGAGGTGCTTATACTAGGGCGTGTAAATGAAAGGTTAAGATTGATTATCCGCATACTGAGTATGGTGAATTCCGGATTTGTTCCTGACGGATGGATCGAATGTTGTGGTGAAAGTGTACAATCTCTGTAGAGTGTCAAACTATTCGAATAGCCGCGTCCGCGGTTATGGATAGTTTGAGTGGCCATACTGTTCCCCTGTCAGATGTTTTCAAAATGACTTGTGAAATGAATTGAGATTTTGACTTGATCACAACAGAGTTGTGATATGAAATACAAGTTCCCACTTAGGTGCTATAAAACTTCAACTAGCTTTCTTCGTTTCTAAACTTAGTAGAGGTAAATCTGGCTTTTTGCAAAATAACCCTAGAGCTTAGTATCCTATTACAAAAACCCCTTCACTTGTTAGTATTAGTTTGCGAGTACTTAAAGAGTACTGATGGCTTTGTCCCTAGCTATTCCCGTGGCCAGACTATGAAGAGGAATACCAGGAGGATGGACCCTAGGAAGGTTACGACAACTAGGATCATCTCCCATTGTCAGCATTGCCTGTGACCCCCGAAGATGGAGCTTCGCCTATGCTACCGTTATGATTACGTATTTCCGCTGCTTGATTTGTATTAAGAACTGGATCATGAGATCCTTATTTGTGTAAGAACTTATGTATGGTTTGTAATGGATGATGTACTGTGGTATCCAAATCTGTTATGTCTCGCAAAAATGGTAATCCTGGGATTGCGATGTATGGCATGACAGGCATCTGGGATTAAAAATCCGGGTGTTGACAGTTGGTGTCTCCAACCGTAACTAAAGGTTCATATTTAGTCCCGGTTGGTGACACCATCCGGGACAAGGTACACGCCGCACGACATAATGTCGACACTCAACCCTATCATTAGTGCTGCCTGGCCCAGCCTGCCGAAATCCCACCAACCGGGACTAAAGATGAACCTATCAATGTTGTTGTGCCCATATTATGCATGCATGTGGACATTGGTATGGAGAACAATGTTGCAGGAGGAAGTTTTCCTTTTCGTTGCACGGAAAAGCCATTTTCCATTTTCCGAGCGCAAAAAACGGGTCGTTTTGTGCAGTAACCACCAAAATGATGTTTCAGAATGCTACCGTCCCATTTTTCTAAAATACTAGACCACCTTACATGGACTATCTCCCAACTGGGACATCTCAAACCTTTTTGTCCATCCCGGGTAAAAATGACAAATGTCTGCCGAATCGGTAGGAAGTGGGTTGGTTTGTACTACAGGTACATGATCTAACGCCCGTGATTTTTTGTAAAGAATCATTTTTACACTCGCAATATGTGGTTTCTTCAGAGATCCAATGCAAGTTCTAACGATGCTCGTCCCCTATCTTCATGTACGCCGGTTCGAGCATAGTTAGAAATTCAAAACGGGCATAAGAAATTCAAAAAAAATCCGAACAATGAAAATCCTTCGCATGGTGTCATATTATTGACATAGTTGCAAGGAAAAATACAGACTTGGTATATTGATCATGTCTCGAAAAAACCTTCACAAAATAACCTATCATGTTCGAGGTTCATGGCTTTTGGTCCAAATGACCGATGTTATGTGCTTAATCACGACATAGTTTGTGATGTTGTGCCCATATTATGCATGCATGTGGACATTGGTATGGAGAACAATGTTGCAGGAGGAAGTTTTCTTTTTTGTCGCACGGAAAAGCCATTTTCCATTTTCCGAGCACAAAAAACGGGTCGTTTTGTGAAGTAACCACCAAAATGCTGTTTCAGAATGCTACCATCCCATTTTTCTAAAATACTAGACCACCTTATATGGACTATCTCCCAACTGGGACATCTCAAACCTTTTCGTCCATCCCGGGTAAAAAAGACAAATGTCTGCCGAATCGGTAGAAAGTGGGTCCGGTTTGTACTACAGGTACATGATCTAACGCCCCTAATTTTTTGAAAAAATCATTTTTACACTCATAATATGTGGTTTCTTCAGAGATCCAATGTTAGTTATAACGATGCTCGTCCCCTATCTTCATGCACGCCGGTTCGACCATAGTTGGAAATTCAAAAAATTCAAAACGGGCATAAGAAATTCAAAAAAAATCCGAACAATGAAAATCCTTGGCGTGGTGTCATATTATGTGACATAGTTGCAAGGAAAAATACCAGACTTGGTATATTAATCATTTCTCAAAAAAACCTTCACAAAATGACCTATCATATTCGAGGTTTCATGACTTTCGGTCCAAATGACCGATTTTATGTGCTGAATCACGGCATAGTTTGTGATGTTGTGCCCATATTATGCATGCATGTGTAAATTAGTATGGAGAACAATGTTGCAGGAGGAAGTTTTCCTTTTCGTCGCATGGAAAAGCCATTTTCCATTTTCTGAGCGCAAAAAACGGGTCGTTTTGTGAAGTAACCACCAAAATGCTGTTTCAGAATGCTACCGTCCCATTTTTCTAAAATTCTAGACCACCTTACATGGACTATGTCCCAATCGGGTCATCTCAAACCTTTTCTTCCATCCTAGGTAAAAAGGACAAATGTCTGCCGAATCGGTAGGAAGTGGGTCCGGTTTGTACTACAGGTACATGATCTAACGCCCGTGATTTTTTGAAAAAAATCATTTTTACACTCGCAATATGTGGTTTCTTTAGAGATATAATGCAAGTTCTAAAAATGCTCGAAAAAACCTTCACAAAACCCTAAACCCAAGTTTCTTCCTGCCATTTCTTCCCGTCATTTTTCTTCCCGGCATTTCTTTTCGTGATTTCTTCCCGCAGTTTTTTTCTCGCCATTTCTTCCCACAGTTTTCTTCCTGACATTTCTCAGTACATATATGTAGGATTAGCCTCCATTGTCATTTCACATCTCTAGACTCATATCTGCAACCTCGTCACCCTTTCCCATGGCTTCCACCATACGACTAACCCTAGGGAGGCGGAGGCTCTTTGCGCCTCGAACTACCCCTGCCCGCCGGGATACTGCGTCCCCGTCGGCTAGATGCTGAGTGCCAGAGGCGTGCCGGTTCCTCCTGTCCCTCTAGGTGTGGCGCGCCGGATGGCCATCACGAACCACTACTACTTTAAGTTCACGCCAGAGCAGCGGAGGAATCCCAACTGGCATCCCCAGTATTTCCTGACTTGGGAAGCCTTCTTCGGAGATCGGCGTGAGAGGATGCTCGCCAGGCATGAGGAGGACGACCCACCTCCTCCGAACTTCAACGAGGCCGGCCGTCGGCTATGGTGGCGCGGCTGGACTCTCTAGAGCGTCATGGCCTACAATATAGCCGCCGACTCTAACCCCCGCCTGCGCTACCCTGAAGTCCATCCCACTTGTACTCAGCCTTCAAGGTTCAACTACGGTGACCCCGATGACGACAGCGAAGACGGCCGCGGCTAGTACGACGACGACAGTGATGAGTATTACAGGTGTAGGCAGGAGCATGACTGAATCACTCCAATATTACAAAACAAGTTCGGCCGATTGTGGCTTAATCTGACTATGTATCTTAATTTTTAGTTCATCTATGTATCTTAATCTTCAGTCGTGATTTATGTAACTTAGTGTTAGTTGTGTTATGTACTTTAATTCCAGTTCTATCCTAATAAAATTTTCTTCCCGCCCATTATTTCCCGTCCTTTTTTCCCGCCCATTAATATATAAAAAATATAAGTTAATTCAAATCCAAATTAAAAACAAAAAATGGTTTTGAATTAGTTATTCAAATCCAAACACTTTTTATGTTTAAAGTTTTTCTAAATTCCAAATTAATATTCAAAAAATATAAGTTAATTCATTTTTAATTTTAAATGGTTACATTAATTATTTTTAAAAATAGAAAATCATTTTGAATTAGTTATTCAAATCCAAACACTTTTTATGTTTAAAGTTTTTCTAAATTCCAAATTAATATTCAAAAAATATAAGTGAATTCATTTTTAATTTTAAATGGTTACATTAATTATTTTTAAAAACAGAAAATGGTTTTGAAGTAGTTATTCAAATCCAAACACTTTTTATGTTTAAAGTTTTTCTAAATTCCAAATTAATATTCAAAAAATATAAGTTAATTCATTTTTAATTTTAAATGGTTCATAGTTTAAATGGTTAAATTAATTATTTTTAAAAACAGAAAATGGTTTTGAATTATTTATTCAAATTCAAACAATTTTTATGTTTAAAAAACATTAGAAATTTAAACCCCAAAGTAAAAAATATGGTGGGAATAGAGAGAAAATTCCTGAATTTTTTTAAAAACAGGGTCATACGTCCCGGTTGGAGCCACCAACCGGGACTAAAGACCCCTGCGCGTGCCCCTTGGGCTGATGAAAAAAGGTGGAGTATACGTCCCGGTTGGTGGCTCCAATCGGGACGTATGACCCTTTAGTCCCGGTTGGAGCCACCAACCGGGACAAAAGGCCCTTCGTTTATAACTAACGCGCCTCCTCTTCTTCTTCCCCATCTCAGTTCTCTGCTTCTCACCGACGCGCGCACAGGAAACCCCAACGACACCGGCAGGCTGCCCGAGCTCGCCACCGCCACACCATCGCCTCCGTCCGCGCGCGCCCCGGCCGCCTTCGTACGCGCAAGCAGAGGGCTCGAGCACGCCCTGACCCCCTCGACGGTTTCTTCCCCAACCATGACGAGGTTCGCCGCCGTCCATCAGCCCGATTCCGACCTTGTCGTGCTTCCCCGACCCCACCACCGTGCTCGGGGTGAGCCACCGGTCCTCTAGGACCCTTTCCTTCCTTTCCTCCCTCTCATGTTTGCTCTAGCCTCGAGCGCCGCCGTCGGCCACCGCCAGACCTCACCGTAGATGTAGCTCCAACTACCAAATAGGAGCGACGCCGCCTCTATATTGTTCGCCGTGCTACGCTGGTTCGAACACGTACAACCCCGCAGTCCCCCGCGCTCCCCAGGGTCGCCGTCGACCACCGTCCGCCGCACCGCCCGTCGTGGTGATGTGGTGCCCGCGTGGCCCCGGTCCCACCTGCCAGCCTCAGAGGCTAGGTGCCTCTGCGGTGTAGGTTAGCAGTGGCCTAGTCCAGGTCCACCCGTCAAGCCCTGGTCAGGTCCCACCTTCCTGCGTGGAGGCTGAGGTGGCCACATGCCCCTCTGTCAGCCACTGTGGCCTCGGTGTAAAAATGTATTCTGTTTTGTTTAAATTTAGAAATGGTTTAATTAAATCCAGAAATTGATATAATATTCAATCAAGACGCCTTGGACAAATTGATCATCAGTGCCTATTGTCTGTAAGTACTAATTCTGTAATTAATTTAGTCTCTAGCTATCTCACCTTGTTTATTGCATGTATATAATCATACTATAATATGCATAATGAAGATTCTCGAACGCAGCAGAGGACAAATCTATGACATTGGGTTCATTGACCCATATTGGGTTCATCAAGCTAATCTAAAAACAAACCCCCAGGATATGGAGGATAATATCGTACATGCGTTAAGGTTTCAAGAAACCGGAAGGGAAATACTATTTCCTTACAACTTCAAGTGAGTGTTATTGTCTTGTATACACTTTCTATTTCACTTACTCGATGTTAAGTATATAATTGATTAGTTATGCATGCGCAGCTTCCGCTATATTTTGTTTGTCATTCAACTTGACAAAGGGCGTGTACTAGTCATGGACTCGAAACATAAACCCCTTGGGTCGTGGAAGGACATGCAGATGATTCTCCATCGGTAATTCTAATCATTACGACACTATATCGGCAACGTTCGTGAATTTTATGATATCAAGTAATTAATAACTTCTTTTATTCGTTTTCTTCACCGGGCAGCACTTAGAAACGGTTCACCAACAAGGCTAGGGGTGTTTGGAAAGAGGAGCTTACATTTCAACCACTAGATGTGAGCACCACTAGCTATATCCGCGCATCTCTTTGATTCTAGTTTTGATACCATTATTATCATGCTTGATTATTTTTTTGATTGAACTCTGTTCTCGTAAAGTGCCTGACGCAGGGACCAGGGAACAATTTATGTGGATACTATGTTTGCGAGTTCATCCGTCAGACGTGCTATGAGAAGGGCAAAATTTAGAACAACTCCACGTACGTAAACAATTTCTATAGTTTTTAATTACCATCGAATTGTGTTTAGTTTCATTCATATAGGTTGACTCCTTTTTAAATCAGATCGAACGTCTACGGGACGGTCTTCTGCCAAAGGATCGTGTACGAGCAATTCAGGAGGAATTGGCGGGATTTTTGGATGCAGAAGTCCTAAACCCAAAAGGAGAATACTATTCGGGTATGTATAAACAATAGGGATTGTACAAAGAGCTTATTTTGTATATAGTGCATGAACTCGATCCGTGTATCGAATGTAATATGTTCTACACTTGGATCTATATTGGCATGATGATCTTGTGTAATATAATGGTTCCTTCATTGACGAGTGCAAAACACTAAATAAAAAATAAAAAAACATAAATGAATTCTCTGCCGCGGCACAAAAAGTGGCCAAAATGCTGTCACGGCAACAAAAGTTGCCAAAATGAATTCTCTGCCGCGGCAGAGAAATGTGTCAAATATCTGCTGCGACAAATGGTTATTTGTCCCGGTTCGTGCAATGAACCGGGAAGGTTGCTCCTCCCCCTCTGTCGTGGCCACGTGTACGCCCTTTTGTCTCGGTTGGTGGGGCAACCGGGACTAAAGGTTTTGGCTTTAGTCCCAATTGCCCCATCCCGATTGGGGAACCAGGACTAAATCCCCTTATCAATCGGGATACATGGGGCTGTTTGTAACATCCCAAAAATACTAAACTTGGATCATCAAACTCTAATCATCAAATTTAGGGTTAACAAAAACTTTGCTAAATAAAAATATGAAAGCATGCATATGTGTATGCATTTAATTTGAAATTCTTTTGAACCAACTTGTTTGTGTGTTCCTTTGCTTGTAAATGGATGCTAAGGTGAAATAAACATCATCTAAACATTTCCCACACTTTTCACAAAGACAAATAAATCAAAACAAAGCTAAATGAGTGAATGGTCATTTTGACCAATTTAACTCCCATGCCTACTTTGGCTGTCTCAAACTTTCAGAACCCAACAGAAACTTTTCTGGATCTTTGCACCCCTTGATTGTACTCACAAAAAAGTATCAAGGCCTACTTTGTGATCATCCAGAAACTTCCAAATGCATAGTCTAAATGACAATTCAAAATTGAATCTTTATCATATGAGAAGATCCCACTTTTTCAAAAACCACTCAAACAAGATCAAATTTCAAAACCCAAGCATCTGCATACTCACCAGCACCAAGCTAGCACACCCACCAAAAATGTTTTCAAAATTCAAAACTTGAATTCATGCGGCCATTTCATCAAACACTTGGCAGACACAAATCAAACAAAATCAAAAACACTATAGTGTGCAGTGTTTTGAGCCTAACTGGTTCCCTATCTAGCTCACAACCATCTCAGTAGATCATCTAGCAAGATTAACCAAGCACTAGCACCACTGTGAGCTTGCCAATATCATCAATGGTGAACAGCCGAGTGCATCCATGTCACCCCATTGTAGACACCAAGCTAGGAAAGAAACTAGCCGTGCCAACCTTGTCTAGAAGATCACCCATGCCTCACCGCCCCCTCTCAACCAGCCCTGCCTCGAAGACACCGACCAGAGCACCCAGGAACGCCGCGCCCGTGCCTCTTCCAACCGTGTCGAGCATGCGCCAGAGCGCCACCCTCGACTGAAGCCCACAGACTGCGCGCTGCCCCCGCCGCATGCATAAATGATCGCCACCGACCCAGGAGACAGCCAGACATCCCCGTTCGCCGCCCCATGCCTCACAGCCACCGCTCACCGTCGAAGACGCCCCCTCTGCCGCGCAGAGCGTCGCATGTTCTAGACCAAACCGCACCGCCCCACGTCTCGCCACCGTATCGTTGAGCATCACCAGGGAACACCACACCGCCCCCTACCTTCGCCCATGCCAATAGCCGTCTGTACCATCGCCCCCGACGAGCTCACCATGCGCCCCGTTGGTCCCCTTGCTCGACAATAAATAGAGGCCACCCCCGCTCGAATTCTTCACACAATCTCACTTCCCTCTCATCACTGACCGTGCCACCCCGTTCCGGGAGCAAGGCGAGCAGCACTTCGCCGGAATTTCACCAGAGCCTGCCGCCTCTGGAGCAGAAGGAAGCCAGCGATTGGAGCCGCCCCAGGAGAAGCCACCGGTACCAGGAGGTTCGCCGTCGTCGACTTCGTCGTTCGCCCGCCTCACCGACCCTCGCCCGAACCCCGGTGAGCCCCCAGCAACCCCCACAGGCCGCGCTAGGTTTCTGTCTCGCCGGCGTTGCTCAACGTTGACGATGACTCTTAGCTATTGGATTAGAACCAGATCGAACGACCCATATCGCCCCATACCGTTTCACACCCCCTGTCCCACTGACGTGTGGGGACAGCCACTTAAACAGCCTGCGGAAGCGCTACGCTTAGCAGGCCGGCCCGTTAAACTTTCCCGCGCAGCCCAGTTATTTGAATTTAACCTTTTTCATTTTATTTCAAACACACTTCTGTACCCAGTTTCAAAAATCAACCCAGGTCAATTCAGTGCACCAAATTGAATGAAACCTATTTTGTTAGAAAGGTCTGGGAATGCTGAATCCAAGCCCGTTGGATTCAAGTCATTTGGATCTGTAGATCATCCTTGGTAAAAATAACAAGGCAAAAGCTTTTCTGCATTCAAACATTTTTCAAATTCAAACCATAATAGCTTTTGAGTTGATTCCAACTCTCAAAAATCACATTTAACCATACCTTTCAGAATTTAAAAAAATATAGAGGTTTACTTACAGAAATAATGACCAAGTAATAAAAGAATGCCACATAGGAATTTCTAGCCACTTTAATTAATTAAATAAAAGGGTAAAACCTTATTAAATTGTGACACCACTTTAAATAACATTCCCATGGACTAAAATATGTGGTGATGACATGTGTCAACATGATCCCATGTTTTGTTTGGAGAATATTAAATCTTAAGTAGTTTTTCAATGAGTAGAAATTACTTTTCTAAAAATAAAAGGAATTAAACCAAGCCTTAATCTTGTAATGTTAGAGATGATGTTAGATCATCTATAGGACCATTGTGTGTGATGATTGCAAGTAGTTACGTATTGTTTGATGATTGTGTACATCGTATTTATTTATAGACGCTACTACCGACCAAGGATACGAGGAGGAAGGAGGATTCTACGAAGAAGAAGCCGAGGAGAACTTCAACCACTGCTCTGCACAAGGCAAGCTTATACTGATACTGATGCAAGCTTTACTAACTAAGTGGACCAATGCAAGCTAACACTTGCAAGATACTCTAGCAAGCCTAATACTAGTAGTTGAATGTGCAAGCTAATACATGCTTGCTACCATGCCCATTATATGCCTTAAAGTATATATGATCATAAACACTTGATAACCCAATCATAGTTTTAGTTGCAAGCCTTCTACTTTATTTCTTTATCAAAGCTCTAACTTAGAGTTTACTTAAGTCACTTGTAGATTCTAGAAAGATAACTGAAGGTTGCATAAAGAGCATAAAACTTGGCCTAAGCTAGATAATCTTTATGTCATCCTAAGGCATGAGATTGAACTTAGTGGAAACTCCACTAGTTTACCACCCCTCATTAGTACCTATCCCCGCTGGTAGATGCTAGTGCTAAGCATAAAACTTGATCAACTTTAGATGGGAATACTTGGTGAAAATGGTTATGAAAACCTTAGAATGATGGATCATTCTACTGAGATGTTTTGACAAGTGTTTCCGAGCACCAGATGATTTATGGTGATTAAAATGTTGAGGCATGAGCCTTAGCCCTTTTTAAAACTGATGGTTGTCTGGATGCGATACCATTCGAATTTTATCGTACAACCACAATACCCGAAGATTGGGTAGGGCTTGACTGGAAACTTATATACCTTAGTATTAGTTCCCTCACGGCCAAGGTATAAGCTGAGGCTACCTTGTGAAGATTGTCCACCTGTGCAGTACCCAAGATGATAGTTGGTCATGGTTGGGAGGCCAAACTCACAGGAGAGGTGCTTATACTAGGGCGTGTAATTGAAAGTTTAGGATTGATTATCCGCATACTGAGTATGGTGAATTCAGAATTTGTTCTTGACGGATGTATCGAATGTTGTGGTGAAAGTGTACAATCTCTGCAGAGTGTCAAACTATTCGAATAGCCGCGTACGCGGTTATGGACAGTTGGAGTGGCCATACTGTTCCCCCGTCAGACTTTTCAAAAGACTTGTGAAATGAATTGAGATTTTGACTTGACCACAACAGGGTTGTGATATGAAATACAAGTTCCCACTTAGGTGTTATAAATTTAAACTAGCATTCGTTGCTTCTAAACTTAGTAGAGATAAATCTGGCTTTTGCAAAATACCCCTAGAGCCTAGTGTCCTATTATCAAAAACCCCTTTCCCTTATTAGTATTAGTTTGCGAGTACTTAAAGAGTACTCATGGCTTTGTCCCTGGCTATTCCCATGGCCAGCCTATGAAGGGGAGTACCTGGAGCATGGACCCCAGGAAAGTTACGACAACTAGGATCATCTCCCATCGTCAGCATTGCCTGTGACCCTGAAGATGGAGTTTCTCCTACGCTACCGTTATTATTACGTATTCCGCTGCTTGATGTTGTATTACAAACTGGATCATGAGATCCCTATTTGTGTAAGAACTTATTGTACGTCTTGTAATGGATGATGTACTATGGTATCCAATTCTGTTATGTCTCGCAAAAATGGTAATCCTGGGATTGCGATGTATGGCATAACAGGAATCTAGGATTAAAAATCTGGGTGTTGACAAGTTGGTATCAGAGCCATCCTGACCATAGGAGACCCTAGTTAGACTTGACGTTTGAATCAAAAACTTAGTTTCAAAACCAAAGAAAACAAATATTTACAAAAACTTATTCTCATTCTTATCCCTTTGATTCTTTCATGAAAATTCATGATCCTCAAAAACTCTTGCAAAATACATAAAAAATTGACACACTTGATCACTCTACTAACTTACTCATCCTATATTCTTATAGATGGACGTGAAGTACAGCAAGTTTTATCAGTTGGGGAATGGAGGAGACCTTATCTTTGAGAGGGATTTGGACCAGCTTTCGGATCTTTTGGAGCATCCTCACCCCGAGTTCTTCGGAGCTCAGCTCAATGATCAAGGAGTAGAAGATCTGTAGTGGCTAATTGTTGCAAGTCTCCAAGGAAAAATTGAACCTCCCACTGTGGAAGGAATTCAGTTTACCTTAGGAGAGAACAACTGGCTCGATGGACTTGCCAGGGCCATGCAGGAAAGTCTTTCCCGTCTGTGTGGGGAGAGCATCAATCAGATCAAGGGTACTCGCTTTGAGTTTTGCCCGAGGCGTGATGCAAATGGACAACCACTGGAAGAACCATACCACCCTGAGATAAAGACTCAACTGGACCACCTTAGCTTCATTATGTACGATCGTCAGCAGGAGTTGGACAACTGCCGTGACTAGTCCAACCACAAGTCTGCCATCATCAAGACGAAGGATCAAACCATCGCCATGCTGGCAAAGGATCGCAAGTCTTGCCGCTGTCAGCTCAACAAGAAGGAGCGCATCATCGCCCGTCTTCGCCACCACATCTCATCTTTGGAGGAGACCATCCACGAGAGGACATGCAGTTGGAGGAAAGGGAGAATGCCGGAGAGGACCTTCACAGAGACCCCTACTCCGATCTCAGCGATGATGATGATTTTCTGGAGGATCAGGCTATGGACTTCTTCACCGATGAGGATGATTTCGCCTTCATCGATGATGATGAAGATGATGAAGCCACCGATTCCGAGGAGTAGTAGCACTTGAGCACTAGAGAGTGAGTAGTATTCGGTCCCACTGTATCGTAGTTTTCATAATGGTTCTTAAAAGCATCTGTTTTTCTTTGTTGTGGTGTGTGTTGTATTGTGTGCTATGAATGAATGAATGAATGAATGAATGAATGAAAAGCAAGTTGCTAGAAGAATCTGAGTCAAACTTTAAAAACTTTTCAAAATCCCAGAACCTTAGAAATTTCCCTCTTTTCTCATGATCTATCTCAATCTTTAGATGCCACGCAGAGGAAGTGGTTCATCCCCGGACCCGATGTTGCAGATTCTGCAAATGTTGACTTCTGACCGTGAAGCTGAAAGAGCGGAACGTCAAGCCAACCGAGCCACCCTGCAACAGATAGCCCAGCTAGCCCACAACAACCAAGGCCACGGAAACCAGGACAACCATGGATCTAAGCTCAAGAATTTCCAGAATACCAACCCACCTGTTTTCACTAAGTCAGAAGAACCCCTAGATGCCGATGATTGGCTGCAAACCATGGAAAACAACCTAGAAGTCGCCGGAGTGGAAGCCAATGAGAAAGTTCTGTTTGCCACCCACTATCTAGCCGGAGATCCCAGAGCATGGTGGAATAGTGTTCGCGCAATGACCGGAGGCCAGATGATGACCTGGGAGGAATTCAAGGTCAAGTTTAGCAGAACCCATGTGCCACCGGGTTTGATCAAGAGGATGAGAGACGAGTTCAGAGAGCTGAAGCAAGGAAGGATGACTGTAGTGGAGTACAGTGACAAATTTTTGTCATTAGCTAGGTATGCCCCGGATGAGATCGACACCAAAGCCAAGAAGAAGGAGAGATTCTTGAATGGTCTGCATGGTGAGATGCAGACGGTGTTAGTCAATGTCCCCTTTGCAGATATTGAAGCCCTTGTAGACTCTGCCATCCAAATGGAAGGAAAGATCAACCAAGCCAACGAGAACCGCAAGCGTCGCATGATGCATCAGCCAGGAACCCATCAGACCCCAAAGTATCGCCCTAACCCATCTCCAGGATTTGCCCCAAGAAAAAATAGACCCCCAATGAACCGTCCGACCTATCCCAACCGTGGAAACCCTAGACCCGGAGGAAATCACAACAACCCCGGCAACTCTAGCAATTTCAACCGTGCCCCACCAAAGTTCAACACCAACAATGCTGCCACCAACACCAACACTACCCCGAGGACTGGAAGCAATGCTGTGCCTGTAGCAGTAAAGGACAAGTCGCAAGTGACTTGTTATGACTGTGGAAATAAGGGTCACTACTCCAACGAGTGCCCCAACAAGAAGAATGCCGCAGCACCCAATGCCAATGCCCCAGCTCAGCAGCAGCGTCGTGTTCAGCCAGGAAGAAGATTTGCCCCAGGGAATTTGCTCAACCGCAATGGCCGTCTTTTTCTCATGCATGCTGAAGAAGCTCAGGAAGCGCCAAACGTCGTGTTGGGTATGTTTTCTGTTAATTCAGTACTTGCAAGAGTGTTGTTTGATTCTGGTGCATCGCATTCATTTGTCACCGAAAAATTTGCATGCACTAGTAAAATTCAACCAACCAAACTGAAGCATGTCATGATTGTTCAAATTCCCGGATCAACCACCAAGGCTAGGCAAATTTGCAAAGCCGTCCCTATCCGAATCCATGGCGTAGATTTTTATGCTAATCTGATAGTACTCGGAACTAAAGGTTTGGAAGTAGTACTAGGAATAAATTGGATGTACAAACATAAATGATTGATTGACTGTGCCAAGAAAGCCATTACCATGACCAGTACAACCGGAATATCAGTCGAGCGTATATCTGAAACCTTACCTCGCCAATTCAAATGCAACAAGAGTATAGCCCAACCTACCATTGACCAAGTCCGGATAGTCTGTGAATACCCCGATGTATTTCCAGATATTTTGTCCGGTATGCCCTAGATCGGGATATCGAGTTTATCATCGAACTAATCCCCGGAAATGGACCCATAGCCCAGAGACCCTATAGTATGAACCCGTCAGAGCTAGCAGAACTAAAGAACCAACTGGATGCCATGCTGTAAATTGGATTGATTCAACCAAGTGTGTCACCATGGAGATCATCTGTCTTGTTTGTGGACAAGAAGGATGGAGGTAACCGTTTGTGTACGGATAACCGGAAGTTGAATGATGTCAGCATCAAGAACAAGTACCCCTTGCCCAAGATAGAAGATTTGTTTGATGAGTTGACCGGTGCCAAAGTGTTTTCTAAGATTGATCTTAGGACTGGCTATCATCAACTCAAGATTCGAGCAGAGGATATTCCAAAGACTGCCTTTACCACCAGATATGGATTGTACGAGTATACCGTCATGTCTTTTGGATTAACCAATGCCCCCGCTTATTTCATGAATCTCATGAATAATATTTTTATGGACTTCCTGGATAAGATTTTTATGGACATTCTGATTTATTCCAAATCAGAAGAAGAACATGAGCTACACCTAAGGACCATTCTTGGAACCCTTAGAGAGCATCAGTTGTATGCAAAGTTTAGCAAATGTGAATTCTGGTTACAGGAGGTAGGATTCCTCGGCCATATTGTATCCGCCGGAGGAATTGTCGTCGATCCTGCCAAAGTGAAAGATGTAGAAGATTGGCAAGCCCTAACCACTCAAACCCAAGTTCGTGCATTTCTCGGATTGGCGGGATATTACCGCAAGTTCGTAGAAGGATTCTCGAGTATCGCCAGACCCATGACCCAATTGCTGAAGAAGGACAAGAAGTTTGAATGGACCGACAAGTGTGAAGCGAGTTTTCAAGAACTCAAGAGGAGATTGATTTCAGCCCCAATCTTGATCATGCCGGATATCACGAAGCCCTTCGATGTGTATTGTGATGCATCCAAGATCGGTCTCGGATGTGTGGTAATGCAAGAAGGCAAAGTTATATCTTATCTATCTTGACAATTGAAGCAACATGAGCAAAATTACCCAACCCATGACCTCGAACTCGAAGCCGTAGTTCTAGCCCTGAAGACATGGAGGCATTACCTGATGGGAAACCGTTGTGAGATTTATTCGGATCACAAGAGCCTAAAGTATATATTCACTCAGAAGGAGCTGAATATGAGGCAGAGAAGATGGATTGAGATAATCAAGGATTACGACCTGGACATTCACTATCACCCTGGTAAAGCCAATGTGGCAGCCGATGCCCTTAGCAGATTGCCGTGCCGCTTGAACTCCATGATTTTGAAGGAGCAACCAAGTTTGCACAAAGAGATGGAAGATTTTCGAATGGAATTAGTGAGTGAAGGATTTTTGGCTAGCATAGAACTCCAGCCCACTTTGATTAGTCAGATTAAAGAGGCGCGGAAGGGAAATGCTAGTATTGACGGAATCAACCGTCGTATCGGTACAGGCAAAGTACCTGGATTCACCGAAGACGAAGAAGGATTTCTATGGTACAAAGGACGCCTTTGTGTACCAGCAGATTCAAAATTGAAAGAAGTGATTCTGAAGGAGGCTCATGATACTCTTTATTCTATCCATCCCGGAGGAACAAAGATCTATCAAGATTTCAAAGAGCAATTTTGGTGGCATAAGATGAAGAGAGAAATCGGAAGCTATATCGCCAAGTGTGACATATGTCAGCGAGTCAAGGCGGGACATCAAAGACCCGCTGGATTGTTGCAACCCTTGCAGATTCCGGAAATGGGATTCCGTTGGAATGGACTTTATCAATGGACTGCCTACTTCTAGTAGGGGAAATGACTCTATCTGGGTCATAGTGGACAGATTGTCCAAAGTCGCCTATTGCTTGCCCGTCAAGACCACATATCAGAGTTCGAAGATAGCAGAGTTGTACATCGCTAGAATAGTTAGTTTGCATGGAGTCCCCAAGAACATTGTATCGGATCGAGGAACTCAGTTTACCTCGAGATTCTGGAAGAAAGTCCAAGAAGGTTTAGGAACCCGCCTAGATTTCAGTACCGCGTATCACCCTCAGACTGATGGACAAACGGAGCAAGTAAATCAAATACTCGAAGATATGCTGAGAGCATGTGTGTTAGAATATGGATCCAAGTGGAAAGAATGTTTGTCGTTTGTAGAATTTTCTTACAACAACAGTTATCAATCTAGTTTGCAAATGGCCCCATTTGAATTTATGTACGGAAGAAAGTGTCGCACCCCTTTGAACTGATCGGAAGTAGGAGAGAGTCAGATTTTCGGACCCGACATCCTACGAGAAGCAGAAGAGAAGGTTCACAAGATTCGTGAGCACCTCAAGACTGCCCAGTCCAGACAGAAGAGTTACGCCAACAAGAGACGTCGAGACCTCGCCTTTAACATAGGAGATTTTGTTTATCTGAAAGTGTCGCCATTGAAGGGAATGCAGCGTTTCCAACTCAAGGGAAAGTTAGCCCCCAGATATATCAGACCTTTCAAGATTTTGAACCGTCGAGGAGAAGTATCGTATCATTTGGAACTACCCGAAGAGATGTCAGCCATGCACAATGTGTTCCATATCTCGTTACTTCGTAAGTGTCTCAAAGTCCCAGAGAAGACCGAAGTGTTCAAGAACATCGACCACCAGACCATAGAGATCAGCGATGACCTGACCTATCCTGAAGTACCCATCCGTATTTTGGAAGAAGCCTTCAGAACTACCCGAACCTGAAGCATCAAGTTTCTCAAGATTCAGTGGAGCAACCACACAGAAGAGGAAGCTACCTCGGAGCGCGAAGATCACATCAGGACTGAGTTTCCCGATCTCTTCAAATCCTAGGTAATCTTTTTCGTCCTTTTTCAAATCTCCGGACGAGATTTTGTTTAAGGGGGGGAGGTTTGTAACATCCCAAAAATACTAAACTTGGATCAACAAATTCTAATCATCAAATTTAGGGTTAACAAAAAATTTGCTAAATAAAAATATGAAAGCATGCATATGTGTATGCATTTAATTTGAAATTCTTTTGAACCAACTTGTTTGTGTGTTCCTTTGCTTGTAAATGGATGCTTAGGTGAAATAAACATCATCTAAACATTTACCACACTTTTCTCAAAGACAAATAAATCAAAACAAAACTAAATGAGTGAATGGTCTTTTTGACCAATTTAACTCCCATGCCTACTTTGGCTGTCTCAAACTTTCAGAACCCAACAGAAACTTTTCTGGATCTTTGCACCCCTCGATTGTACTCATAACAAAGTATCAAGTCCTACTTTGTGATCATCCAGAAACTTTCAAATGCATAGTTTAAATGACAATTCAAAATTGAATCTTTATCATATGAGAAGATCCCACTTTTTCAAAAACCACTCAAACAAGTACAAATTTCAAAACCCAAGAATCTGCAGACTCAGTAGATCATCTAGCAAGATTAACCAAGCACTAGCACCACTGTGAGCTTGCCAATATCATCAATGGTGAACAGCCGAGTGCATCCATGCCACCCAGTGTAGACAACAAGCTAGGAAAGAAACTAGTCGTGCCAACCTTGTCTGGAAGATCACCCATGCCTCACCGCCCCCTCTCAACCAGACCTGCCTCGAAGACACCGACCAGAGAACCCAGGAACGCCGCTCCCGTGCCTCTGCCAACCGTGCCGAGCATGCGCCAGAGCGCCACCCTCAACCGAAGCCCACAGACCGTGCGCCGCCCCCGCCGCGTACATACATGATCACCACCGACCCAGGAGATAGCCAGACATCCCCGTTCGCCGCCCCATGCCTCACAGCCACCGCTCGCCATCGAAGACGCCACCTCTGCCGCGCAGAGCGTCGCATGTTCTAGACCAAACCGCACTGCCCCACGTCTCGCCACCGTATCGTTGACAATTGCCAGGGAACACCACACCGCCCCTACCTTCGCCCATGCCAATAGCCGTCTGTACCATCGCCCCCGACGAGCTCACTGTGCGCCCCGTCGGTCCCCTCGCTCGACTATAAATAGAGGCCACCCCCGCTTGAATTCTTCACACCATCTCACTCCCCTCTCATCACTGATCGTGCCAGCCCGTTCCCGGAGTAAGGCGAGCAGCACTTCGCTGGAATTTCACCGGAGCCCGCCACCTCTGGAGCAGAAGGAAGCCAGTGATTGGAGCCGCCCCAGGAGAAGCCACCGGTACCAGGAGGTTCGCCATCGTCGACTTTGTCGTTCGCCCGCCTCGCCAACCCTCGCCCGAACCCCGGTGAGCCCGCAGCAACCCCCACTGGCCATGCTAGGTTTCTGTCTCGCCGACGTTGCTCAACGTCGACGATGACTCTCAGCCGCTGGATTAGAACCAGATCGAACGACCCATATCGCCCCATACCGTTTCACACCCCCTGTCCCACTAACGTGTGGGGATAGCCACTTAAACAGCCCGCGGAAGCGCTGCGCTTAGCAGGCCGGCCCGTTAAACTTTCCCGCGCAGCCCAGTTATTTGAATTTAACCTTTTTCATTTTATTTCAAACACACTTCTATACCCAGTTTCAAAAATCAACCCAGGTCGATTCAGTGCACCAAATTGAATGAAACCTATTTTGTTAGAAAGGTCTGGGAATGCTGAATCCAAGCCCGTTGGATTCAAGTCATTTGGATCTGTAGATCATCCTTGGTAAAAATAACAAGGCAAAAGCTTTTCTGCATTCAAACATTTTTCAAATTCAAACCATAATAGCTTTTGAGTTGATTCCAACTCTCAAAAATCACATTTAACCATACCTTTCAGAATTTAAAAAATATAGAGGTTTACTTACAGAAATAATGACCAAGTAATAAAAGAATGCCACATAGGAATTTCTAGCCACTTTAATTAATTAAATAAAAGGGTAAAACCTTATTAAATTGTGACACCACTTTAAATAACATTCCCATGGACTAAAATATGTGGTGATGACATGTGTCAACATGATCCCATGTTTGGTTTGGAGAATATTAAATCTTAAGTAGTTTTTCAATGAGTAGAAATTACTTTTCTAAAAATAAAAGGAATTAAACCAAGCCTTAATCTTGTAATGTTAGAGATGATGTTAGATCATCTATAGGACCATTGTGTGTGATGATTGCAAGTAGTTACGTATTGTTTGATGATTGTGTACATCGTATTTATTTATAGACGCTACTACCGACCAAGGATACGAGGAGGAAGGAGGATTCTACGAAGAAGAAGCCGAGGAGAACTTCAACCACTGCTCTGCACAAGGCAAGCTTATACTGATACTGATGCAAGCTTTACTAACTAAGTGGACCAATGCAAGCTAACACTTGCAAGATACTCTAGCAAGCCTAATACTACTAGTTGAATGTGCAAGCTAATACCTGCTTGCTACCATGCCCACTATATGCCTTAAAGTATATATGATCATAAACACTTGATAACCCAATCCTAGTTTTAGTTGCAAGCCTTCTACTTTATTTCTTTATCAAAGCTCTAACTTAGAGTTGAATTAAGTCACTTGTAGATTCTAGAAAGATAATTGAAGGTTGCATAAAGAGCATAAAACTTAGCCTACGCTAGATAATCTTTATGTCATCCTAAGGCATGAGATTGAACTTAGTGGAAACTCCACTAGTTTACCACCCCTTATTAGTACCTATCCCCGTTGGTAGATGCTAGTGCTAAGCATAAAACTTGATCAACTTTAGATGGGAATACTTGGTGAAAATGGTTATGAAAACCTTAGAATGATTGATCATTCTACTGTGATGTTTTGACAAGTGTTTTCGAGAACCAGATGATTTATGGTGACGAAAATGTTGAGGCATGAGCCTTAGCCCTTTTTAAAACTGATGGTTGTCTGGATGCGATACCATTCCAATTTTATCGTACAACCACAATACCCGAAGATTGGGTAGGGCTTGACTGGAAACTTATATACCTTAGTATTAGTTCCCTCACGGCCAAGGTATAAGCTGAGGCTACCTTGTGAAGATTGTCCACCTGTGTAGTACCCAAGATGACAGTTGGTCATGGTTGGGAGGCCAAACTCACAGGAGAGGTGCTTATAATAGGGCGTGTAATTGAAAGGTTAGGATTGATTATCCGCATACTGAGTATGGTGAATTCAGGATTTGTTCCTAACGGATGTATCGAATGTTGTGGTGAAAGTGTACAATCTCTGTAGAGTGTCAAACTATTCGAATAGCCGCGTACGCGGTTATGGACAGTTCGAGTGGCCATACTGTTCCCCCGTCAGACTTTTCAAAAGACTTGTGAAATGAATTGAGATTTTGACTTGACCACAATAGGGTTGTGATATGAAATACAAGTTCCCACTTAGGTGTTATAAATTTCAACTAGCATTCATTGCTTCTAAACTTAGTAGAGATAAATCTGGCTTTTGCAAAATAACCCTAGAGCCTAGTGTCCTATTATCAAAAACCCCTTTCCCTTATTAGTATTAGTTTGCGAGTACTTAAAGAGTACTCATGGCTTTGTCCCTGACTATTCCCATGGCCAGACTATGAAGAGGAGTACCTGGAGGATGGACCCCAAGAAAGTTATGACAACTAGGATCATCTCCCATCGTCAGCATTGCCTGTGACCCCGAAGATGGAGTTTTGCCTACGCTACCGTTATTATTACGTATTCCGCTGCTTGATGTTGTGTTACGAACTGGATCATGAGATCCCTATTTGTGTAAGAACTTATTGTACGGCTTGTAATGGATGATGTACTATGGTATCCAATTCTGTTATGTCTCACAAAAATAATAATCCTGGGATTGCGATGTATGGCATAACAAGCATGCAGGATTAAAAATCCAGGTGTTGACGCTGTTTCCAGTAGTGTGGTGTCGGTGTCGTCTCTTCTTCCTCTTGATGTGGGGCAACCGTCAATGCCGGCCATGGCTTCCACTTCGCTCCAGAGCAAAGGGAGGAGAAAGGAGATGTGGTTGTCGCTGTTGTGGCGAACCAGAGAGGCGGGAGAGGATCTACATATACCACGTGAGACAAACACCATTAACATGCCCCGCTGGTGGCCGGACCTGGACTGATGACGTCGAGGTGGATCTATGCTAATCTGTCCAAAAAAAAATCTTCCCTGAGGTCTGATTCTTCCTTTTCGGCAGCAAGTCTATTAGGCAAAGCCAGTCTGTCCCGTGCTCTTGCTATTAGGCAAAGCCAGTCTGTCCCGTGCTCTTGCTATTAGGCAATAAACTCTAAGTGTTTGATGATTGTTAACTTGCCAACAGTTAAATTCTATAGCGAGGATCCCTCAGGAATTTCCTTAATTCGCAACCTTTATTGTAGGAATAATATATAAACTGCTAATACTGTAAAATTAAAAATACTTTGAGTTCTTTTGGATATAGAATACTGCAAAAGTTTGAACAATATTGGCCAGAGAACAAAGGGTTGCCCATACTTTGTTACTCTCAGAGTCCCAACAATAATTGTCTTACCATGATGTTCTCAGGTTATTAGCTTTAAACCAATTATACGAAGTATATGCTCTACAGGATTTGTCCAAAGGAAACGCAAATGACACGGAGTTTCTTGGCACATCGCACGTCTAGGGACTCGGGGCGCCGAGCCCATCGCGTGGAAAGTCAGTGCTTTGCACATTCGTGCATTAAGAAGTCCATATGCCTGATCAACCTATTTCTCGATTGGATTAACCATTGATTTTTTATTAAACCCCTAATGTTTGCTATTTGCCAGAGATTTTTCTTACTTCGCTAGATATGTGGATCAAGAGTTTTCTGCAGTGTATGATGGATCAGCAGAGGTTCTTGATATGTTTCTTTTTTTTTCCTTTATATAACTCGGTTAATTCAAGTCATTTAGATGATTGGCTTAAATTTATGAATAGAATTACTTCTAGATTTAGGGATAGTGTGCCTTATAATGATCTTCGTGACCGATTAATCCTAAGCAATAAGTGTACAACTAATTTTATGATTTTTCTATTTTATAAATATCGATGGTTAATAAAATTGGTGTAAGTATTAATCCCATGTCTATCTTGGTTACCATGACTCCATGAGAGCTGTAAAAAGGCCATGTCCACCCTTCTGGAAATGACACAACTGTTAACTATAATTGAGGTTGTTATTTTTATTTACCTATGAAGAGTAGTGACAAAATAATGAAAATCCTTGGAGGCCAAAGATTTCTTTTTCGATGCTACCATGGCTGAAACCCCGAGCAATGTAGGGCCTGATAGAGAAAATAGATAAATGCCTAGCATGTGTGAACTATATACTCTGTTTTGCACATAATTCATAGTTATCTAGCGCCATGAAAAGCCTTACAACCATAGCAGCAGCAGCAGCAGCGCTTATTACATGTTACTGTTTTGTACCATGATAAGAAATTCGATTACGAAAGATCATGGTCAGTGCCTTCGTCTGGCTTTTGTCGAACTAATGAGGACCAGAATTCCTTCTTCTGAAAAGAGCTAATATTCCGTAATGGATTATTTTTTCAAGATTGCAAACCACTAATTATGTTGCGAGCAACTCTATTTGTTGCTCATCAGGACCAAGCGTACTTACTAGATTGATTTATTTGGTGGGAAAAAGAAACAATGATAGCAGCTTACATAAAATAAAGTGGCGGTCCAAGGCTTATCTCACCCTTACAGAGATATTAAAAAGAAATACTCGGTAGATTTTTTTAAAAGCTGATATTTTCAAGAATGCAGGAGATCTTCATTAACTTATTTTTCTTTGTTGACATAGGAAAATACTTGAATATTTTCACTAAGTTTTCTGTAAAGCATATCCATAAGTGGAAAGAAATTGAATAAGTTTTCAGTTATTTGTTTTCTAAACTGAGCTTGCCCGTGCGGACGCACGGGTTGATGACTAGTTTCTTTTAATCCATAACAACTTAAAACATGAACCTTATAATAATTACATAATACCATTGAACCTTAGAATTGCATTATGATTGTACTTTACCTTCATGACTTATATGTTTATCTCGAAATCCTTGCAACCACACTCTTTTATGAATTAAACTTAAAGATAAACCAAACCTTAAAATAAATCATCTAAGTCCATCTCACTTGTAATGATTGGGGAAATTACTTGGGACTTTACGTTATGCATCTCATTATTTATGCATAACAGCATATTGCTTCTTTAAACATTGTCCTTACCGGGCAATGATAATATTTTGTAGAACCTGAGGTCTAGGGTCAAGTCGAGACAGGTAAGTTCACACTTGTTCATGTCCTTTGATTATTTTCTGTAAAGTATTTTGCAAATCTAGTGTTGTCCTCACCTGCATTTCAAAAAGGTCGAAAACACTATTTTCATAATTAATGTGAACTATTGGTTACTGATCCAGGGTGATCAGCTAATCTATTAAGTCTGGCAGTTGAAATACCCCTGCACAGGAATATATCATCTAGGACTTAACAACCAATGTCGCCAGTTATTCTCGCGTCGTATATTACGTGTTAACCATGAGATCTATATGGCTCTGGATCGGCTCCCTCTCTCATGCATCGGACACTGTTCTGGGCATTTGTAAGTTGCAGATCGTGGGTATAGCCATTTATACGGGGAAAGGTATACCGTGGATCTGGGCTTACAAAAGACATATTTCTAGTGTTAATGGTTGTTGTATGTATCCAACTAAGGTATATCTGTTTTATACGGGGAAAGGTCTACCTTGAGTTTGGAATACGACAATTGCGTTGTATGCGGGGTCACAAAGAAGGACAGTGATTGGCTTGGATCATCTACTAGGCCCCACACCATAGGAAGTGTGGACGGGAAAGATTTGCCTGGTTGTGCAGCAAGAATTTGATCTCTCATGGATAAAACAACGCACCTCTGTAGAGTATAAGAACTGTAACTTGTTACTCCCTGTTCTGGGAAGGAGCTGTGAACGTTGCAGGAAAGGAACTCCATAAAAGTTCTAGTAAACCTGTGAAGGCTGATGGACATAGATTTTCAGAATAAAAGCAACCTTTGAAAAAATGTTTACGAAAACCTGCATTGCCTACGACCTATTGTCTGTGGCTATAGATATATGCATCAAACACAGCTTTTTAGTGAACTTGCTGAGTATGCTCGTACTCAACGTATCTTCTTAACCCTTGCAAGATTCTGAAGACATTAACAGTCAAGAAAAGGAAATACTATATCCAATTGAAGACCAAGAAGAATTCCTCTATGAAGAACCAGAAGTATCCGGAAGCGTCGATGGAACAATAAAGAAAACATCTATGGAATGGAGACCGACGTATCTGAAGTGTAGATGTCTCATATATAGTGATCTAGTCCAGTAGCATAGATCTCTATCCTCTATCTATATTAAATCTCGTATAAACTGTCAACACCCGGATTTTTAATCCAGATGCCTGTTATGCCATACATCACAATCCCAGGATTACCATTTTTGCGAGACATAACAAATTGGATATCACAGTACATCATCCATTACAAACCATACATAAGGTCTTACAACAAATAAAGGATCTCATGATCCAGTCTTAATACAATCATAGCAGCAGAATAACGTAATAATAACGATAGCGTAGGCAAGACTCCATCTAGGTCACAGGCAATACTGACGATGAGAGATGATCCTAGTTGTCGTATCCTTCCTGTTGTCCGTCCTCCTGATAGTCCTCTTCATAGTATGGCCACGGGAATAGCCAGGAACAAAGCCATGAGTACTCTTTAAGTACTCGCAAACTAATACTAATAAGTGAAGTGGTTTTTGAGTAGGAAATGCTAGGCTCTAGGTTGTTTTGCAAAAAGCCAGATTTATCTCTACTGAGTTCAGAAGCAAGAAAGCTATTTGAAAGTTTTATAACACCTAAGTGGGAACTTGAATTTCATATCACAACCCTGTTGTGGTCAAGTCAAAGTCATGACTCATTTCACAAGTCATTTCGAAAAATATCTGACGACAGAACAGTATGGCCACTCCAACTGTCCATAACCGCGGACACGGCTATTCGAATAGTTTGACACTCTGTAGTGATTGTACACTTTCACCACAACATTCGATACATCCGTCAGGAACAAATCCTGAATTCACCATACTCAGTATGCGGATAATCAATCCTAACCTTTCAATTACATGCCCTAGTATAGGCACCTCTCCTATGAGTTTGGCCCCCCAACCATGACCAACTGTCATCTTGGGAACTGCACAGGTGGACAATCTTCACAAGGTAGCCTCAACTCAAACCTTGGCCGCAAGGGAACCCATACTAAGATATATAAATTTCCAATCAAGCCCTACCCAAATTTCGGGTATTGTGGTTGTACGGTAAGATTGGAATGGTATCGCATCCAGACAACCATCAGTTTCATAAAGGGGGCTAAGGCTCATGCCTTAACATTTTCATCATCAAAATCATCTGGTGTTCAAGAACACATGTCAAAACATTTCAGTAGAATGAATCATCATTCTAAGGTTTTTATAACCATTTTCACCATGTATTCCCATCTAAAGTGGATCAAGTTTTATGCTTAGCACTAGCATCTACAAGTGGGGGAGATAAAAACTAATAAGGGGTGGTAAACAAGTGTATCTTATCTAAGTTCAATCTCATGCTTCAGGATGACATCTAGATTTATCTAACTTAGGTCAAGTTTTATGCTCTTTCTGCTACCTTTAAACAATCTCTTTAAACTCTACAAATCACCAAGTAAACTCTAATAGAAAGCTTTGATAAAGAAATAAAATACTAAGCTTGCAAGTAAAACTAGGATGGGGTATCAAGTGGTGTAAGCTTGCTAAGGTGCAAGTGTTAGCTTGCTTAGTTAATAGCTTGTTAAGTCAATTGGTAGTATTAGGCTTGCATAATTGCAAGTGTAAGCTTGCCTTGTGCAGAACAGTGGTTGAAGTTCTCCTCGGCTTCTTCCTCGTAGTATCCTCCTTACTCCTCGTATCCTTGGTCGGTACTAGCGTCTATAAATAAATACGAGGTACATAATCACCAAACAATAATTAACTACTTCTATTTATCACACCAAGGTTTTCACTAGATGATCTAGTATCATCACAAACATTACAAACATCAAAGCACTTGTCTTATTCATTTTATTTTGGAAAAATAATTTCTACTCATTGAAAAACTACTTAAGATTTAATATTCTCCAACTAAAGCATGGGATCATGTTGACACATGTCATCACCACATATTTCAGTACATGGGAATGTGATTTAACGTGGTGTCATAATTTAATAAGGTTTAACCTTTTTATTTTAATTAATTAAAGTGACTAGAAATGCCTATGGGGCATTATTTTATTGCTTGACCATTATTTCTGCAAGTAAACCTAGATGTTTTTATATATTCTGAAAGGTCTTGTTAAATATGATTTTTGAGAGTTGGAATCAACTCAAAAGCTTTCATGGTTGAATTTTGAAAAATGTTTGAATACAGAAAAGCTTCTGCCTTGTTATTTTTACCATGGGTGATCTACAAATCTAAATGGTTAAAATCCAACAGGCTTGGATTAAGAATTCCAGTACCTTTCTAACAAAATTAGTTTCATGCAATTTGATCCAGTGAATCGAGCTGGTTTGATTCTTAAAACTAGGTACAGAACTAGGTTTGAAACTAAAAGAACAAATCTAAATTTGAATTACTGGGTCGCGCGTGAGTGTTAACTGGGCCGGCCCACTACGCACAGCGCGCACGGGGGCTGGTTAAGTGGTTGTCCCTGCTCGTCAGTGAGAGAGAGAGTGGCGAAGAGGTACGGGGCGATTATGACCGTAGGATTAGAAGCTAGATCTATGGCTGTGGTTCATCGTCCATGCCTAAACAGGACGCAGTGAGGTCGAACCCTAGCGTGGCTAGTGGGGGTCGACAGGGGCTCACCGGGGCTCAAGAGATGGTCGGCGACGGGGGCGAATGATGAAGTCGACGACGGTGATCCTCCTGGTACTGGTAGCTCCTCCTAGGGCGACTCCAACCAACGACGCCCTTCTCCTCCAGCAGCGGCAAGCTTCGGCGAAATTCCGATGATGCGCTGCTCGCCTTGCTCCGGGAGTGAGGTGGGGTGCTTCTGATAGATAGGGGAGTGAGATGGTGTGAATAATTCGAGCGGGGGTGGTCTCCTTTTATAGTGCCAGAAGGGGACCGACGGGCGCGGGTGGAGATCGTCGTGGTCGTCGGCACAGCAAGCTAAAGGCATGGGCAAAGGTAGGGGACGGTGCTGTGCTCCCCGGCGAAGCTCAATGGCAAGGTCACACGACGTGGGGCAGTGCGAAACGGTCGGAACGTCACAACGCTCCGGGCGGGTCCGATGGTAGTTTTAATGGCGCACGGCGTCTACGGTCCGCGTGGCGGCGAACGGGCGTGTCTGTGGTGTTGCTAGGGTGCTGGTGATCCTACTTGCACACGGCGAGGGCGGCGCACGGTCTGTGGGCGTGTGTCGCGTTTGGCGCTCTGGCGCGCTCTCGGCTCGCTCGCAGAGAGGTTGGGCACGAGCTTCTCGTGTGGTCCAGTGGCTGGCAAGTGTCGAGGCTTGGACAGGGGGTGGCGATGGACAGTGGAGTGCCTGCTAGACAAGGAAGGCTAAGCTAGAGCTGCTCCTAGCTAGCTGGGGACATTGGGGTGGCAAGTTTGCTCTCGGCATGCTTGCCATTGATGGCATGATCTGGTTTACAGTGAGCTAGAAGGGTTAAACTAGTTAGATGATCTACTGAGAGTGTAGTGTGAGCTAGATAGGGAACAAGTTACGCCAAAATTACTGCTCCTAATAGTGTTTGCTGTTTGTTGCTTTGGTGACTGCAAGGTGTTTGATGAAATGGCCGCAAGATATTCAAATTTGAATTTTGGATTCAAACTTGGTGGATGTACTAGTTGCATACTCAGTAGTCTCTGGTTAGTTGGAAAGGTCAAGTGGAAATGGTTTGGTTGGTTTTTGAAAAAGGGGTGATCTTCCCATATGAATCAGATTCAGTTTTGAATTTTCATTTGAATCAAGTTGCCAAATGTTTCTGTGAGTTTGAAAGGTGGGCTTTGATTCACTTTTACTTGGTCTAGCAAGAGGTGAAAATAAATAGAAATGTTTCTGTTTGAAATCTTGGACTAGAAGCACTCAAAGTGGTCTAGTGAGCAAGATTGGCAAAATTGACCATTCGACTATTTGAATTGTTTTTGATTTTCTCTTGATTTGTTTCTGCTTGGAAATGTTTTAGATGATGTTGTTTTCACCTTTCAACCATTCCTTTCTATTTAGATCAATCACACAAGTCCATTCATTCATTTCTACAAACATCACATACACACATGCATTCATATGGATTTGATTAACAACAGTTTTTGTTAACCCTAATTTTGGTGATTGGAATCAGATGATCATTGTTTGATATTTTTGGGATGTTACATAAATCTTAAATTTTAGTTTGCTTCTTTATCTTGTTCTCATATTTATTATAGTTTATCCCTGAGTCGTCGGGATACCTCTATGGACCTAGGAGGATCTCAAAGTCGTCATGTAATTTATCATTGTAATAATGATAATGTATGTTGTGGACCCGCTTTGTGTCTGTTGTACCACTCTGAGGATGTAATATTAGCGGAATGGTGCAGTGGTATGTAATTTCTGTGAGTGTTATGTCCATGACTATAGAATACTACAACGTGTAGTGATATGCTGGGTCACCACACCGTGCCACCAGGTGGTGTGCCTGCCTGGTGGCCCCCCCTGGGTTACTCCATGTACCTCTTTGCCCCTCTTTTGGCGTAAAAATTTAATATGAATTTTTTGGAATTTTTTGAGAAACTGTAGAGGTCCCAACCTGATAAGGTAGAGATCCCTGTGTTTATAGTGCTAGTCCCTGGATCGAATAGCTAGCACCCATAGTTTAAGATGTAATATCAAGAAACAAAGGTCATATTACAACTTATAACCAGAAATAAAATAATTCATTACAACTTACATAGCTCATATGGCTATCTTATTATAAATCAGCAGATATAACTATATAGCATGGAGTCCTTCATCTTCATGTGCCACAGGCTATCATGTTGGTTGTAGACTTGTAATCCCTACTCAACAAACTTCACTAACATAAAACAAACCTTCAATATAATAAGTTACAGACACAAGGGTCAATACATTTAAATTGTATTGGCAAGTGATATCATATTGATATGGAGAATCTATCATCTACATGAATATATGGCTAAGTAGAGTTTTGGCTGGCCTTTGCATAAAATAAGTTTTCCCTATTCCTTTGAAAATAGTTTTTATCTTTATCAAAACATTTCATCACAGAATGGCACACTGGAGTCACACCAGGTTCTTCCCTTATTCACCCAACAAGTTTTAACTTAGATAAATTGGGATGAGGATATCCTTGATCATTTCAATGTCTTTGATGCTCAAAATGTCCATTACCAGGGACACAACTAAGTACTTAGGTTTTACCCTCTCGAGAGGTGGTGCACTTTTCCCACAAGTCTTGACATGCATCGAGACGAGACTTTTCAGAAACAATCCTTCAGATCAGCACAAAAGCGTTCCATACTATCATCACTACCACCAACTGTCTGTATGTCTGAGTTCTTGCAACCTATGTAGTCAAGGCAGAGCACATATACCATGTGGCTGCACTGGAAGCTTCTCAACACAAAACATCTCAAATCTCTTTGTTCCTGGGTGTCCAACCACAAGTGTGATACACAAGGTAAACCATAGACATGGACCTTGTGTAACCACTCAACACAAACCATTCTCACCATTCCACCTAGGTGATTCATTAACATAGTTGTTTTATTAATCAAAAACATAGTCATAGACTTTGCATAATGTCATAGTATGAATATTCCACCCTTGAATTCTAATATCTAGGCTAAGCATACTAGCATAATATGTCTCTTAACTTGGGAAGATTCCTACCAAGATATATTCTATAGGATCCACTATAGAATAACAATATATAAAAATAGTCCTATCATGCATACTACAAAAATATCACTAATGCAATATTGAAAAGATAGGACTTTTTATGACCAAAGTATCACTTGACTTTTTAGTAGAGAAACTAGGTACTGTCCCTGATCTTGCAATTGTCACACTCCTCAAAGTTCACTACAATTTAATCAAGCAAAGCACACATTCAAAACTAGCACTCAAATAAAATAACAAAACAAACAATAAATAAGAAATGCATGCAAGCATGCGAAAAGGTTGTTTTATTGAAAAAGTGTTTTCTAACAAGGCTCTAAACATTTCAAAACACCTACTAGTCTTTTATAAAAGTGGTAAAATCATTTGAAATCAAGTTAGTGAAAATGGCCCTTTTAAATCATTTTTGTTTTACTATAAATTCTTTTATTCAAAGTAATAATTCCTAGTGTTAACCAAATTTATTTTTAAATCCAATGTTAGTGTTTATGGTCAGAGGGTTCAAAACAAATCCATTTGGAAATGGTTTCACTCAAAAATCATTTTTAGAACAAATTTTATATCCAAAATAGTCCTAAAAAAGTTTCTGCATAAACACCTAATTTTTCAGAAGCAAATGAACAAACCAGGCCCATAGTTGCAAAGTACACATTTTTGAATCGGTTGATATAAAATTTGTAATTTTTGGACATACAGATTAAAAGTTATGGATTTTACAAATTCAAACAACTAATAGATCATATTCTGGTTTTTAAAACAGAGCCTGGACACGTGTCTGATTCTAATTGGCCCATACCGCTTCGAGTGGATCGACCTACGCAGGCTGTTGGATCTAACTAGCATCGCATGGATCAGATTACACGATACCACTTCGTTAAAATGATCTATCCTATCCCTAGGATCCAAATCTAATTGTCCAAGGTGCATTAACCAAGGTTGGGCGGCGCTGGCAACGGTGCGCGGCGCGTCGGATGGTGGAGTTCCAGCGAATCTAGGAGGAAAGGAAGGGGGTACAGGGGCTCACCAGGTTCGTAGGGACATGACGATGCTCAATGTGGCAGTGGTTGGCGAAGGGGCGCACAGACGTGACGGTAATTCCTTGCCGGAGTTGCTACCACCGTCGGGTGCTTGCAGACACAGATGGAGGTGATCCTACAGGGTGTCCACGGACAAACGAGGGGCATCAGAAGAAGCGCGAGGTGACGAAGATTATGTTAGTGTGAACTAGAGAGGGAGGGGAGGTCAGGGCTCACCGGGTTTTCTCGCCGGAATCGTGGCAGTCATCAGGCACACAGGAACGTCGTCGAAGGTGGTGCTATGGAGCATGCTAAGGCAAAAGAAAAGGTGTGTTAGATGCGCGAGAGGAAGGTGAGTGTGAGAGCATCAACGAGAGGAAGAGGGGCGGCCAGACTTTGCTGGAATCATCGTCGGAGTCTGTCGGAGTAGCGGTGGTTTGAGCAAAAACTAGAGCAGCCTGGGGGCTCCTGTGGCGCGGCGTCTGAGGGGAAATGGAGAGGGGGCAGAGGGGAATATGTGAGCATGGTCGTGAGAGGAATTAACTCGAAGGATTACGTGAATTTACGCGGATTGAATTCGTGCAGAAACGGTAGAGGGGGAGAGGGGAACGAGTCTCGCGCGGGGACGACGAAGACAGCGTGGCAGTGGGGCCTAGGCGTCAGGGAGGGCACGGAGTGAGTGCGGGGTGAGAAAAGGTTTGCGAGGGAGAGAGGGAATGCCGAGTGGGCTTGCTGCTGGGCCTAAGGCTTGCTGGGCTAGGCCTAGTTAGCAGGTAGGGTTTGTTTCCTATTTTTCTTCCTATTCTTTTCCTTTTTCTGTTATCATTTTCTGTTTTTCATTTGAATCAATTGATTTAATCATCAATTTGAATTCAAAGTTGTCAAAAACTTTTCAGTAGGTTTAAACTATTTATTAGTGTGTTATTTAATCCATTCAAATATAATTTTCTTGTGATTTAATATCCATTTAAAATATATGAGCATTTTGTCCTTATTTAAATAAAATTGAATATGGTGCAAACCCATATAATTTTATTCAAATAATCTTTTATTATTTTATTTTATTTGAATTAATTTTATTCCATTTGCTTAGGGATTTGGCCAAGTTTTAAATTGTCTTTTAAATATTTCTTATTTATTTAATTCTTTCTTTGTCTTATAAAATTCATATATTTTTATTTATAGTTCCAAAATTGGTGATTCTACTTTGTATAATTTTATTTAATATTTATTTATCTTTTAAAATCCTTTTAGGATTACTTTGCTCACAATTTAGTGTTGAGTTTAGTTAGGAGCTTTATTATCCTTGGGAATTACTTCCGTTTATCTTATTAAAATCATAAGTTTTTATCCATGGCTCCAAATTTAATGAAACCAATTTCCATGGTTTTATAACATTTTTGTTTACCATTTTTGATGATTAGAAATGTTTGTTGCTAAATTTTTATATGGAACAAAGCCATAGTCTCGTGTTCTAACTCGTGTCCCTTCTTCGTCTCGTCTTCTGGCTCCATGTGTCTTCTGCTAAAATATGAGTTTTGCGATATTTTCCGGATTTTTTCTGAAAGTTGATTTCCTACACAAAAATGAGACACCAAAGCAATTCTGTTGAAAACATCGTTAGTCCGTGTTAGTTATATCCAAATCACACAAATTAGAGGAGAAACAATAGCAAAAGTGTTCGGGAAAGTAGATACATTTTGGACGTATCGGCGAGATCCTCGAAGATTTCTATGGACGGGATCCTAAGATATCTTCGAGAAGCTCCACCATAGTGGCGTGCCTCTTGCAACATCTTGCAATTTCTAAATTCTCTAGATAGATCAATACGCCCGGGAGCTAAAAAAATTCACATATGTGGAAGTGCCTCTATGGCGAGTTCCTCGACGATGTCTGAGGATGGGATCCTCAAAAACATCTTCAAGAAGCTCCGACGTAGTAGTGTCCCTCTTGCACCATCTTGCAGTTTATAACTTCACAATGATGCACCTTGCCTATTTATAGATTAAGAGCCACAATATAGCATCAACACTCACCCCTGACATAGTGCCACCACCCACCGAATAGTGTCTCCACTCATGGCATAGTGTCGCCACCCAACGAATAGTGTCACCACTCACGACATAGTGTTACCACTCACGACATAGTGTCGACACTCACCCATGATATATTGCCGCCACCCACCGAATTTTTTCGCCACCCATGATTAAATAAATCTAAACATTTAGTCCCTGTTGGAGAAGGTCCATCTTTAGTCCTGGTTGGAGACACCATCCGGGACTAAACAAGATCGCACCGGCCCTAGACTTCCGCAACCTCTTTGTTCTCAGTTGGTATATCCAATCGGGGCGGGACTAAAGATGGAGTAAAAAGTTTTAAAATCAGTGCATACTTTTAGTACATATTATGTCGTCACATGCGGAGCCGAAGGACCGTTGTGTGCATATAATTTTAGATTGGGACGAATTTTAGTATCGTGATTGCATTTGATATACTTATATAATGCAGATGAGCCGGCCGGCCATGGATGTACGCTGACCGACGCTCTAGCGAGTTCATTAAAGGCGCACGTTCTTTTCTCAATGTGGCTGAGGTAAACAAGCGGAATGGTTTTTTATGTTGTCCATATGGTGTCTATCAGAATCATAAGGATTACTATTCCTAAAATATCCTTCACATCCACCTGTTTCGGTCCGGTTTCATGTCCGGCTATAATTTTTGTACCAAGTATGGAGAAAGAGGGGTTATAATGAAATACAATGAATAAGAAGAGAATGATGAAGACTATCCGATGTTTCCTGAATACGGTGGTACTGCGATGAAAGACAATGAAGAAGAAGATACTAAAGAACGGGCATCAGATGAGCCCACTGATAATCTTGGTCGGGCCATTGCTGATGCAAAGAGAGACTACAAAAGTGAAAACGAGAAGTTGAAGTTCGAGACAATGTTGGAGGATCATAAAAATGCTTGTACCCAAATTGCGAAGATGGCCAGAAAAAACTGGGTAGCACATTGGAATTTCTGCAATGGAAGGCATAGTATGGTGTGACTGAGAAGGGATTTGAAAATTTGCTGAAAATAATGAGTAAGCTGCTTCCAAAGGATAATGAACTGATAGCCAGTACGTACGAAGCAAAGAAGGTTGTATTCCCTCTAGGATTAGATGTGCATAAGATACCTGCATGCCCTAATGTTGGAAATCAGCTGTACTTTTTTGGAAAGGTCACCATTTTTGACTATATTGACTTTCCAAGGGAATGATATAAATTGGAATACATGTTATATGATCGCCCAAGATAAAAATAGCACCAACCAAAACAGTGGTGTCGGCTTTGATGCAACAAACGATAATGGGCAAAATGACACATATTATGGTTACATAGAGGAGATATGAGAACTTGACTATGGGCCTTATTTTAAGGTACCTTTGTTTCGGTGCAAATGGTTCAAATTGACAGGAGATGGGGTAAAGGTAGACCAACAATATGGAATGACAATAGTGGATCTCAATAATATTGGGTATAGAGACAAACCATTCGTCCTATCCAATGATGTGGGTCAGGTTTTCTATCTGAAGGACATGTCTACCAAACCGATAAAAAGAAAAGATGAGCAAACAAATACATCAAACGATGAGCCAAAGTGCCACATAGTTCTTTCAGGGAAAAGAAACATCGTGGGAGTGGAGGACAAGACAGACATGTCAGAAGATTATAATAAGTTTGATGAAATTTCTCCCTTCAGAGTGAACACTAACCCAAGCATCCTGTTAAATAATGAAGATGCTCGATCCATGGCTATGGCGCAGAAGAAAACCCCAACACTAGATGGGGATGTTGGTGATGTGTAATAATGTATTAAATATTTTATGTAATTATATGTAATGTATATATTAAACCTTTATGTTAGGAGCATTCTGAATAGTTCCCCACACAATCTCTACATTAAACTAATCTTCTTATCTAGGTAGCATCTGCATATATGACATCCAGAGAAATTAATTCTCATCCTTCACAAAACGATTCAATGTGTTATTAGCCAAGGTAGTGTCCCTAATTGCACAAGCATCTTTCACCGTCTCCTTCCTAGAATGCACAAATATAAGCACTTGATGCTTACCAGTAGCAACCATTACTTTCTCATAACAAATCTCATTCAACAAGTGAAACCTCTGTAGTGGCTTCCTCACTATGATCCCAATGTACTTTTCATGTTAGAAATGAAAATGAAAAAAGGTAAATAGCTTGAATAGTTATAATAATTATTTTAGAAAACATATTTTTTTGGATTAGTTATTCAAATTCAAGCACTGTCGGGGGGATAACCCTCGGGTGGGGAAAGCCATGCATAAGTAGGTCGGCTCCAGAAGATGCAGGCCACCTGGCCTCCAAGAAATACAACTCTAACTGTATGGCAAGCAAGCCTGGCTGGGCTTATAACCTTCCCGGCTGGCCCGTCTAGCTGGTGGCCAGAAGAACCGGCCGGGTGGCCGTTCCCACCCGGCTCACCTCGTATTCGATGGAGAGCACGGAAGGACTGAAGCTCCGTGCGGGGTATGCTTCTGGCTCTCCCTCTTCATCAAGGAAGCTAGCATGCCGTTATGCCCAGCGCTACCCGACGAAGATAAAGCGAGACGGTCGGCTAGAATGGCAAAAGCAGTCCGGGTGACTGTTAAAGCAGGGGTGACGCCCCAAACGAAGCCCGGATGACCAATAAAGAGAAGGATGACGCTAAAAGAAGGGCGGACTGGGTCCTGGCCCACCGGCTGGATCCTGCAGCTGGCCCTGCTCTGTAAACCCATATCCAAACAGTAAACCCTAGGACCTGATCTATAATCTGCCCCCTAGACCAGTATATAAGGGAGGGCAGAGCTAGGGTTCTAGGTAGAGGCAACATGAGAAGGATAGAAGTGTTAGCATCTAGCTCCCATCTTCCTCTAGCCATCGATAGTAGCTAAGGAAACAGCTCAAGGAGCATCTGACTGAGCATCAAGCTCCCATACATAGTTCATCTTGCAGGAGTAGGGGTGTTACCTCGCCAAGAGGGCCCCTAACCTGGGTACGTCCCTGTGTTTGCAGTGCACCGTGCCCAACCCGTTGCGTGAGCCACCGAATGCATCCGTGTGTCCCTTCTTTGCCATCCCCGATGGCTCTACCGTGTTCCACACCACGGTAGTTGGCGCCCACCATGGGGCACAGTGCTTCGGCTGGGATCATCTTCCGCACGGGACTCCCGCTCGTCGTCGGCGAACGCGTGGCCTCCGACCTCGTGCTCACGCTCGGTGCCTTCTACTGCATCATCGACAACGCGGCATGCTTCGTTGGGAACGCCTTCCCCGCCGGCGGCTCCATCATGCATTTTGGAGACGTCTGCGTCTACGTCGCCACTGTCGCTGAGGGTTTTCCCAGCGTGGTCACCACCATCCTTGACATGCCCCTCGCCCGCGTCCCGGTGACAGGGAGGAGTTGCGTCGAAGTCATGATGGTGAACACTCGTGAAAACCATCGGCAGCCTCAAGAACGTCAGGCGGGAGGAGAAAACTCCGCGCTCGAGCAAGAGCAAGACCCGCTCACCGCCTCCATCCAGCACCTGCGTGCTCTGGTCGTCATCGAGACGGATCCAGCGGCTGCGGCTGCAGCGCTCGAAGCTACACGCCAAAAGCTCCTGGAGGAAGCCACCAAGTTCGTGGCTAACCAGCGTCGGCTGAACGCCACCGTGCACGAATACAACTCCGCTCACGGCTTTGCAAGAAAGATCCAGCATCGAGGGCGCGACCTGGCGTCGGAACTGGACCGCGCCGCCGACTCACATGCAGGTGTGGCACAACCCGTCTAAAACACTCCCGCCAAGAACATGAGGGCAGCCGAGGCGGTAGCCACGGAGTTGAAGCATCTGGAGGGCGAGGAGCTTCGTCGCCAGCAGGAGCGTGTGCTCCTCCTCGTGGCCACTGCTAACAAGCAGCAAGCCGAGGGCGTCCCCAACCAGGTGGGCAACTCCCGCGACATCGTCGTCCGCAAGGGCGCAGACCAGACGGCGCATGGAGGAAGCAAACATCAGCAAGCCTCTTCCCCAGGAGGAGTTGGGTAAAACAACCACCCGCATGGCGAATCTAGCAACCGCGGTTGCCACAACCGGGACGCCGCTGCCTCCAGCGTCAGTCGCGCAGGCGGAGCCTCCCAGGGGAAAAAGGCGTGAGCACCAGAGGAGGAAGCAGACGCGAACAAGGACGCGCCTGCGTCGCGTTTGAAGGGTCGGCTCGAGCCCCGAGAACTCGCTGACGCACGGGAGTGCATCGACCTCTTGGTGTAGTCATGCACTTTGGAGGAGGAAAGTCCGGCTGGCCCAAAGTGTTTTGGCCCGCGCATCCGGAACTAGCCGTTTCCGAAAGGATTTTCGCTCCCAAGAGACACGCCAAAGTACAATGGGACCGTCAAGCCTAAGGATTGGTTGGTGGATTACACCACCGTGGTGGGAATCTCCAATGGAAACCTCCGCCTGGCCGTCCGCTACATCCCCCTCATGCTCGTCGACTCAGCAAGGATGTGGCTCAACAGCCTCCCCGACAACAGCATCAACGCGTGGCTGGACTTTGAGGAGGCGTTCATCCGCAACTTCACCGGAACATACAAACGGCCAGGTCGACCTCGCGAGCTCGCCCTCTGCGTACAAGGCAATGACGAGTCGGATCGCGCCTACCTCACCCAGTGTACCAGCATGCACAATTCGTGTGAAGGGGTGCGTGTACACCAGGCGATAGACTTCTTCACCAACGGCTGCCGAGACGGCACCATGCTGAAACATAAACTCAGCCGGGCAGACCCGCAAACCATGGCCCAGGTCATGGCCATCGCAGACAAGTACGCCACCGTGGACGCGGCAATGAAGAAGCCTATCGTGGTGGACGACTAGGGTCAAATCGTCACGGACGAGCAGGCGGAGCGCCGCCAGCCGGACGACCATCATCCTAGGCGGTACGGTCACGACAACTGCCACGGCAAGAGGAAAGACGATCAGCTGGATAGCCGGTACGGTACCAAACAGGTAGCCGCGGTGCATGAGGATCCGGCTGCAGGAGGCAGTCGGAGGCAGAGGCCGGACGACAGGCCACCTCGGCCTAAGTACACCATGGAGTCCATGCTCGACGAGCCATGCAAGTTTCACAGTGGCGGAAACAAGCCGGCAAATCACACGACGCGCCAATGCAGTTGGACAAAGAAAATGGCCGAAGCCGGTGGACTCCCACCACCACCTCCACCGCCAGCAGGAGGCCCACCGGATAACAAAGAATGACGCAACCGCTGCGAGGACGATGAGGATGGTTACCCGCGGCAGGTGGGTAACTACCACATATTCCTGGCAGAGCCGAAAACAAAGCACGCCAAGCGGAGACGTGAGGCGGAGGTGAACGCAATCAGCCGGCCATGTTACCAAGCCCTGGTAGCTACGCGTTGGTCCTGGACCCCATCATCATCTCTAAGAAGCACTCATGCCGCTTCTCTCGGGTACTGATCGATGGAGGGAGAAGCATCAACCTCCTTTACCGGAGTAGCCTCGAGAGGCTGGGCATCAGTGAATCCCAGCTGGAACCCTCAAGCACTTCATTCCACGGAGCAGTACCGGGGCCATCGCATTCCCCAATCGGCAAGATCTGGCTGGACGTCATCTTCCGCAGCGAGAACAACTTCTGCCGCGAGCCAATTTGGTTCGAGGTCGTGAACCTCTCTAGCGCCTACCACGCCATACTAGGGCGCCCATCTCTGACCAAGTTCATGGGAGTGCCGCACTACGCGTACCTCAAGATGAAGCTGCCAGGCCCAAAGGGAGTGATCACCGTTGATGGATGCTACAAGCGTTCGATCGAGTGCGCCACAGACGGCTCCAAGCTAGCCGAAGCAATGATCATCGCTGAAGAGAAGCGCGTCATAATGCAGAACGTGGCGGCTCTGCAGAAGGACATGCCGGCTGGAGAGTCCAAACTAGCTGGAGAATCGCAGTTCAAGCCCTCGCAGGGGACAAGGAAGATCCTGCTGAACGAGGAGGACCCAAGCAAGTTCGTCCTGGTCAGAGACGGCCTGGATAGCAAATAGGAAAGCGCGCTCGTCGATTTCCTCCGTGAGAATAGGGACATTTTCGCATGGTGCCCCAAAGACATGCCAGGTGTCCCGAGGGAACTCGCCGAGCACTCCCTTCATGTTCAACCGGGCGCGAAGCCGGTCAAACAATCTTTAGGCCTCTTCACAGAAGAAAAAAGAAGAACCATTGGTGAGGAGATCACACGGCTGCTCGCGGCCGGCTTCGTCATGGAAGTTTTCCACCCGGAATGGCTCGCCAACCTGGTGCTGGTGCTGAAGAAGAACAAGACATGGCGCATGTGCGTCGACTATACCAGTCTCAACAATGCTTGCCCCAAAGATCCTTTCGCCCCTGCCGCGAATCGATCAGGTCATCAACTCCACCGCCGGGTGTGATTTGTTGTCTTTTTTGGACGCTTACTCGGGCTACCACCAGATCAAGCTCAATGTAACCGATCAAATAAAGACATCGTTCATAACCCCGTATGGAGCATACTGCTACACTACCATGCCCTTCGGATTGAAGATCGCAGGCGCAACTTATCAGCGCTACATGCAGAAATGCCTGCAGTCGCAGATTGGAAAGAACGTACAGGCCTACGTCGATGACATCGTCATCAAGACCAAGGAACAACGCACGCTCCTTGAGGATCTGAAGGAAACATTCGACAACCTCCGCCATTTCCAGATCAAGCTGAACCCGGAAAATGCGTGTTTGGTGTCCCAGCCGGCAAGCTCTTGGGCTTCCTTCTCTCCGAGCGTGGGATCGAGGCGAACCCGGAGAAGATCGGAGCCATCGAGCACATGGAGCTGCCACAGAACCTGCACCATGTACAGAAGTTCACCGGGTGCCTCGCTTCACTCAGCCGGTTCGTTAGCCGGCTGGGAGAGAAGGCTCTTCCCCTGTACCAGCTAATGAAGAAGATAGACCAGGCGGACGAAGCTTTTCGTGACCTCAAGCGCATGCTCACCTCGCCACCCGTCCTGGTAGCGCCAGCTGCAAAGGAGCCCATGCTGATGTACATCGCCACCACAAACAGAGTGGTCAGCGTGGTACTGGTCGTGGAGCGACCTGAGGAAGGAAAGGCTCAGATGGTCCAGCGCCCCGTATACTACCTGAGTGAGGTGCTCTCGCTATCCAAGCAGAACTACCCTCACTACCATAAGCTGGTGTATGGTGTGTACATGGCCGCCAAGAAACTCAAGCATTACTTCCAGGAGCACTCCATCCGGGTGGTAGCATTGGCCCCACTCGTGGAGATCATCGGCAACAAAGACCCCACGGGCCACGTGGCGAAATGGGCCATCCAGCTCGCTGCGCACAACATCCAATATGAGCCACGCACAACAATCAAGTCGCAAACATTGGCTGATTTCATCGTCGATTGGGCGGAAACATAATACATGCCCCCTGTGCCGGACTCAACTTACTGGAAGCTACATTTCGATAGGTCGAAAATGAGAGGAGGACTCGGAGCCGGAATCGTCATAACCTCACCCCAAAGGCGACCGGCTGGAATACGTTCTCCAGATCCACTTCAAAGCTTCCAACAACATCGCCGAGTACGAAGCACTCATTCATGGGCTCAAAATGGCCAAGCAGATAGGCATTCAGAGGGTGCTATGCTTTGGAGATTCGGACTTGGTGGTGCAACAAGTATCTGGCGAGTGGGACGCCAGGGACGCGAACATGGCCCTTTACCGCTTCTTCGTCCAGCAGCTGTGCGCTTGCTTTGAAGGATGTGAGTTTCACCACGTACCCAGGGCTAACAATGAAGCCGCTGACGCTTTGGCCAGGGTCGGGTCAACAAGACAATCCATACCGCCTGCAGTCTCCCTCGATCACCTGCGCAAGCCCTCCATCACCCCGTCACCAGAATCCGACTCCATCGTACTCGACACGGATCCAGGAACAGTCGGTGCCGTGCCGCACCCGGGGACTGTTGCACCACACCCGGGGACTGCCGCGCCACACCCGGGGATTGTTGCGTCTTCAGCTCCGCCAGCCGGTACCTGCCTTCGCTGTTTACACCCAGTGGACGTCCATTGATTCCGCAGCCGGTTGACTCTAGCCAGAAAGCAAAAGCAAAAGCTGCATCCGGAGAAAATAAAGCAACCTCTCAGTACAGGAAGGATCACGGAAGATCTTGCCCACCGGCCAAGCCCATACGTGCTTGGGGACTAGTGTCGGGGGGATAACCCCCGGGTGGGGAAAGCCAGGCATAAGTAGGCCGGCTCCAGAAGATGCAGGCCACCTGGCCTCCAAGAAATACAACTCTAACCGTCTGGCAAGCAAGCCCGTCTAACAAACAATCTTTTCATGTTGAAAGTTTTGTCAGATTCGAAAATATGCAAAAGATATGAGTTGATGCATTTTTAATTGAAAATGGAAAAATGGTTAATAGTTTGAATAGTTAGAATAATTATTTTATAAAACATCAAATGGTTTGGATTCTTTATTCAAATTCAAGCACTTTTCATGTTGAAAGTTTTGTCAGATTCGAAAATATTCAAAAATACGAGTTAATGCATTTTTAGTTGAAAATGAAAAAATGGTTAATAGTTTGAATAATTAGAATAATTATTTTAGAAAACAAAAAATGGTTTTGGATTATTTATTCAAATTTAAACACTTTTCATGTTGAAAGTTTTGTTAGATTCGAAAATATTTCAAAAGATATGAGTTAATGCATTTTAATTGAAAATGGAAAAATGGTTAATAGTTAGAATAGGTAGAATAATTACTTTAGAAAATATAAAATGGTTTTGGATTAGTTATTCAAATGTAAACACTTTTGATGTTGAAAGTTTTGCCAGATTAAAAAATATGCAAAAATTATTAAAATTCGTATTTAAACACTTTTCAAACATCCAAAAGATGAAAGATAAGAAAAAAGAAAATGGTTTGGGCAAAAAAGCACCTTTAGTCCCGGTTTCACCCACCAACCGGTACTAAAGGTCTGCCTTGCGCGCGCATTTTTATGTAGGCCGAAATTGTCTTGAGCCCCGGTTGCAAGCACCAACCGGGACTAAAGATCTATGGCTATATAGAGGGCCACGCCCGAACCGAGACTCTGCAGATTCGCGCGACCAGGAGAGCACCGCCCCTGTTCGTGGAGGAGAAGGAGGTGCCCCATGATACCTTCGACCCGGATTCACGAATTTAGTATAGTAGTATTTTTCCCTAGTAGACCTTGGTTTAAACGAACCTTGGGAAACAATGCTAATAGGAATTAAAAATAAGGACACATCTATAAGACTTTATTTTTTCGCTTTACCTTCATTTACTTTATATCATGGGTTGAATAAATGGATGGAGATAGGCCAGGGTTGAAGATCCAACTGCAGCTGCACATCATATGGGATAAAAGATAATAAAAGGCACATTCATGTGTAATGTTCCAATAGAGATAATCTTTGTGGGCAGCACATCCTAATATACTAAAGCCCCTGCGAGCAACATGCATATCAATAGTCTTTTGATCCAACCGGTTGTACCGTGAAGCACCGGGTTACAAACAGTTATTAAGTGGAAAACATAGATCAAAGTCTTAATGAGAGATGTTGTCGTTGTTCCCGAATGGGTCGCTTAGCGAAGACCATACAACCCTTTCTGTCACTTGGTTTCCTATGAGATCTCCACTAGCCCAGTATCTCACCTCAAGCCTTTATCAATCTCGGGAGTCTTGGGTACCTTCAAGTCCAAAGATCAAGGCAAGATACAAAGAAACAAAAGATACAAATCCCTTATTCAAGCACTACACAATAGTCCCACAGATTAGATGCACATAATTGATGTGAGGTTTATCCCCAACCCGTGTCCCATGAGGAATACTCACTCATAACAATATGATACGGGATTGAAAACATTGTGTAAAATACTTAGATTGAAATCAAATATTCTTACAATGGTCGCTGAATTACAAGATCTCAAGTACAGTGTAATGGCTATGGCTAATGGAGAGGATGGAGGATGGAAGGGATGAACTATGGTGTGGATCTCCTTTCATGGTGTTGTGATGTAACTGAGAATGGCGGCCCTCTGCACGGTGGCTGGGACCTCAAAATATATAGGCGTCTTCACGAAATTTATAGGGTTTGATGTGACAAAACTGCTGCCACATGGTATGGGCGAGCCGTATGGGCGGGCCCATCCCGTACCAATGGTCATTATGCAGCCTGACGCTTGGTGATTGTTCCAGGATTACTTGGTCATGTGGACTTCCTAAAAATATTCATTAATGACTCTTGATTTCGCATTAAAAGCATGATTTCCTATACAACATAATTTAAAACAATGTTTTGCATATCTTTTGCAATAATTAGTCATTAGTGGCAAAGAATGAGAGGTTATGGTCAATTGCTTGACCGAAATAAATGTTTAAAGACGGAGAAAGATGGCGATTTTTGGATGCATCAACCTCCCCAAAGCTCAAACCATGCTCGCCCTCGAGCAATAAAAAACAAAAGAACTATAAATAATTCAGTGTTTAAACTTGAAAAAACGAGAATATGAATTCACTTCCGGTTGGTAGCAATATGCGTCTAGCACTTCTTCTATTTGAAAGGCTCATCAAATTGAGAGAGATGCCAAGACCATTGTACAAGCTATGATAACTCAAGAAAATCAAAGTATAGTTTAATATAAGTAGAAATAACTAGAAGTGTAAAAATCAATCCAATTCCTCTAGTTAACTCTCAACTTGGCAAGGAACACTAGGAAATTTATTATAGCAAAATTTAGTAACAGAGTTCATGTCCTAAGTAGCATAAAATGAAGTGTCTTATTGACACCCACATCAGTAAATCAAGACTATCAAAAACACTTCTATTCCAATCGTTGTCTTTCAAGAAAATTCATAGAGTAGTAACGAGACTATGTCAAGGACTTGTTATGTGGATCTTCATTTTTTTCTTCCTTATTTCAAGGATAATTCTCAACAAGGATCATTGAGTGATTCGTTTAAACAACGGTTTGCACAACCTTTGAGAGTACCAATACTTTTTCCCATACGGTGACACATATGGCACCCATGTCATCAACTCATATCCAAAATCTAGGGTTATACCACAGATCGTTCAAAAGCTAGCGGAGTTTTAGGCATCCAAAGGTGTGCATGTGAAACATTGAACTCTTTAAATAGTATCACAATTTTATCCACAACATTAGCTTTGGCATGTATCACAATTACCACTAGACTTCATTTAAATCAACCAAACTCCTTTCAAGAGTGTCATCAAGTCTATCAAAACATCTATGGGGTTAAGTTACTTCAAAGGTAAATTCTCAAGAGAATCACTCATCAAACAAGTCATAAATTTTAGAATTTTTCTTGTTGTACTTACTGGGAAATATTATTTCCGTGGCAATACTCAGTTAACTACAAGAAATAGATCAAAAGCTTCCACAACTAATCATTCATACAAATAAAAAGCTTTACTCTAACTATTTTGAATTGCTACCACTATCATAATATCTTACCAAATCAACTAACTAAGATTAACAATTCAAACTTAAAAACTGGGAGACATAGGACATATATCTCATGAGTGACTTCATAATCCTCTGCCTTATATTGTGTTCCTTCAAAACTCAAGTAAAATCACTCTCATAATAAAATTGAAGCAAAGAAGCAAAGTGTAAATCCACTTTCACAAAAAAGGAAAAAGGGAAACTCTTTTTTTATTTTTGAGGATAGGGATTAGGGAAGAAAAGGACTTGCGACCAAGAAGGGTACTAAGAAAAGAAAAAAACGAAAAACAAAAGTAAACAAAAAACAAAGGAAAAAACAAAAGTGTTGGAAACAACCAACATGAGTGTTTTAAAGTTCACAAGGAGATGGAGTAAAACCTCACTAATACAAAAATAAAATTGTCGAGCAACACATCCCAAATATCAGGCTTTTTCAAGCCATTTTTTGCTCATTGTGGTGGTGATGGATAATTTCCCACGTTCCATTGGCTGCTCCAATCGTGGAACTGGGTGGCGAGGTTAGCAGTAGCATCTCTAAAGGTTGATGGAGAGGTTGTTTATGTTTTGAATATTTAGTTCGAGAGTATAGATATCATCATAGGTGGGGTAGAAGTTTGGTGGTTGCACATCTTGTTCGGGTCCTTCTTGTTCCACTTCTTGATCTTCTCCTTCTTCATCCACGAGTACTTCTTGTTGGGGTAGACCTGCCTCAACCTACGCATCATATCACAAACATCCCACCTAGACATAGAAGAGACCATTAGGCAAAGGATCTGGGATCGAGTGATCCACTCTAGGTATATCGAAGAAGTATCTACCATTAGTTCTAGAAGTCATACCACAAGCTCTCAGAGTAGAAATACCAAGACGACAATTTTGTTCCAACGTTGGATGTTACCTAAGTTGACTTGGAGCGCATGTGCATGTATGGTTATGACTCCTCCTCCGCATATGGGACCACAAGATTCAATATCTTGATGCTTAAGATAAAACAAAAGAAGGGCACCCAAATTTGGCGTTAAGTTACAGTTAGGAATACATCTTTAGCGAGGATCATCATGACCTCCTCATTGACTCTAGTAAAATCACCACGTGCCTGCAAGGTGTTAGTAATAACATAAAACAAATAACGAACAACAGGATGATCAATTTGGTTTCCCTTGGTTTTCTTTCCACGAATTCTCATTCTATTAAAGTAACCCAAGGGTGTAGGATTCAAAACAAAAGTGGTGGAGCATATGTCGGTGTAGTTGTTGGCAAACCCGAAGTAGTAAGCCCATTGGTCGAATGTCAAGGAGTACTCATAGTTCATAAGACGGAAGTTGATGCAATCAACTCTAGGTATTTGCTCCTCAGAATATTAGTGTGAGGCCACCTAATGTGTCAAGGTGCTGAGAAACTCAAGCATCAAGCGGCGGTACGTGGCACAATCCTAAAAAAACAAAGTCATACAAACCAGCATTGTTGCCAAGTAAATCAAAATCAGCGTGATTTCTCGGAGCTTGAGACGGTTGAAATGGTTTAGCTGAACCTCCTCGATAAACTCGATACCAAGTGACTCGGGGGTCAGCGTATCAATGGGTGGTGCGGCTTGTTCCACAACCATCATACGTTTACAACTCCTCGTGTTCATATAAAATAAAAATAAATAATAATATAATAAAAAATTTAGTTCAATGAACCATAGCATATACGATCCTCTACACTAGTTATAAAAGAAAATCCTCTAAAACTAACTAAACATGCTCAACATAAAAATTAGCTCAAGAACAAGACCTAAGTATGGATTGATAATGGTGAAAGATTGACAAATGTTTAGATGCAAGTAAGTTTTGGATTGGAGGAGAAACATACCTTAGATCAACTAGGTGCGAGGAATCAAAGAAAGAACGAGTAAAATTGAAGATCCAATGGAGGTGGTTTGGAGGTAGAAGAAAGAGAATATTGTCTTTTGTGGATTTTATGGATACCTCTTCCTGGGATGATATGGCGGCGCATTACGTGGTTTGGGCGGGTGGTACTGCCAGAGCCCGCCCGTACCGAGTGACAAACATTGGGGTCGTCGTTTCCCTCCAGCGATGCACTCGGTACGGGAGCACGGTGATGTCTACGCACTTCTATTCTTGTAGACAGTTGTTGGGCGTCCAAGTGCAGAGGTTTGCAGAACATCAGCAAGTTTCCCTTAAGTGGATTACCCAAGGTTTATCGAACTCTGGAAGGAAGTGGTCAAAGGTATCCCTCTCAAGCAACCCTGCAATCAAGATACAAGAAGTCTCTTGTGTCCCCAACACACCCAATACACTTGTTAGGTGTATAGGTGCACTAGTTCAGTGAAGAGATAGTGAAATACAAGTGGTAACGGTGCCAGAAAAGAGCTTCTGACTTGTTGTTGACGTGGGAGAAACTAAAGGCAAACTTAAATAAAGGTGGAAGCAAGCAAACATGCAATAGATCTAGATGCAAACGGTGTTTCAATGCTTAGAAACAAGGCCTAGGGATCATACTTTCACTAGTGAACACTCTCTCATATAAATATCCTCTCTTCATGATACTACTCGTAACTACTCTCCGGTTGGACACTTTAATCCACGGTAGGCCTACAAAAGCACAGCTCAAAGTCCGCCTTCCCCGTCTAGATAACCCCACACTGTCACCTTGAGCGCTAGATGGGTCCAACAAACACCACAATTTCATAGGGACAACCAACTCAAAATATACTCATGATAAATATATATGTAACCTAGCTTAAGTGCCACACACGTTGTGCACGCTATCACTTTCACACACGTGGGGAAAAGCATAGATCTATTAAAGCACGATGAGTATTTATATAGACTCTAGCCTAAGTGCCACCATCGCATGCACGCTGTCACATTCACACACATGGGGAGAGCAGAGATCTATTGAAGCACTTGAGTAGCAAGGTAGATCTACTTGATTACAAAGCTCATGACCACAACAAGATCATGCATAGGGATAGAGATGAACACATAGCTACCGGTAGAGCTCTTAGCCTCGAGGAATAACTACTCCCTCCTCATCATGGGAATCAACAACGGCGATGGAGATGGTGGTGAAGATCGATGGAGATGGCTCCGAGGGCACTTCCTCGTCCCGGCAGGGTGCCGGAACAGAGACTTTCTGTCCCCCGAATCTCCCCTTCAGTGGGGACGGCTCTACAGAGGTTTTCGTGGATTTCTTCTAGATTATTTAGGGTTTTCTCCCCGGGGGCTTCTTATATGCGAAGGAGGCAAGGTCGGTGGAGGGCCAGGGGGCCCACACCCCCTGTTGGCGCCACCAGGGCTAGCCCCGCCTAGGGGGTATGGCCACCCTGGTGCCCTACTCCGTCTCTGCTTCGTGCTTCCCTATTGCTCTAGGAAAAATAATGACTTTGGGTTTTGTCCTGTCCAATTCCGAGAATATTGATTTTATGCCTTTCTGGAACCAAAAACAGAAGAAAACAGGCAACTCGCACTGTGGCATCTTGTTAATAGGTTAGTACCAGAAAGTGTGTAAAAATACCTCAAAGTGTAGACAAAACATAGAAAAGTAGATACTAAACAAGCATGGAACATAAAAAATTATAGATACGTTTACGACGTGTCAAGACTCCCCAAGCTTAACTCCTGCTCGTCCTCGAGTAGTTAAGTGATAAAAGAATAATTTTTGAGGTGACATGCACCATCAAAACCAAGATCAAACCATTTGCAAGCATTGAAAGCTGGGATCAAAGAACTCTAAACATGTGCATGAAAGATGGAGTTCTAACAATAATACAAAGTAACTATGCATGCAACATGAAAGGCTACAAAAAAAGATCATGAATAACATGCATTGAAAAACGTTTGTTTGTTTCACATACAGAAAACATGGCATAGTGGCATTCAGCTTGTCCCTCATAGAGTAGAAAATAGATGCATAGGACACCTTCAAAGTTCATAAGAATGACTAGATACAAATAGCACAAGAACAAGCAATATCAATAATATATCAATCAATAAGTTTTGGGACACTACACATAGAACTAAGAATGACAACTATTCTCTCTTAATGGTGCCTAAAGGTAGAAGGTGGAGACTCAATATAATGGTGGAAGAAAGACCCTTCATAAAGGGAAGCAGGGATTTCAAGTTTCAAAAAGAGCTTCCAAAATTATGGTACTTGTTAGCTTTCAAGCCTCATTGCCCCTATCATAAGCATCTTGAAGTGATTAAGGTTAAAGTGAACAAACTATGAAGTATATGCTTGACAAAGTATAAGTTGGCAATCTCATGTCCCTTGAATATGAGGGCCACACCTCATGCTACTCAACTTCAGTCACTTGTAAGTTCTTGTCATAGTATCATAGAGAACTACCAATGGGGTACCCCTTGCACATGGTACAGGAGCTATCCCATAACCAAAATGACAAGGCAAGCAGACAATGAGCATCTCAGCGATCTTTTTATTTACTATTTGCATAGATTTTTATTGAGGATGCTTCACAGATTGCTCATTATGGTGATGCTGCAAGTTTCCACCATGATTAGTCATGGCTTAGGCTAGCGGCCCAGGCGTTTCTCTAACACGAAATACATAACTCCATGGACTTACAAGCTCCCTCTTTATTTCACACCGGTGACATCCATAGACAAAAGAGCATGATATCAACTATGTACAAAGTACAAGTGCAATGTTGAAAGCGTTCCGCGTGATAGCACGGTTCTGCTAATTCCAACGTATAAGTGCAAGCATATACAATATAGATGACACAATGGTTCAAGTTTATTAGGGGCAAGAAATATAAAGTGTGCCGTTAAGTTCGTGAGGGCTTTAGTCACTAAGTTTTCACATAACAAAATACTTTTTAATTGGAAGAGAGCTGAAAACAAGAATATACTTAGAATGGTGTAACACACTGATGACCCACAAGTATAGGGGGTGTATCGCGGTACTTTCGATAAATAGGAGTGTCGATCCCAATGAGGAGAAGAAGGTGTTGACTAGTGGCATGGAGTAGGAAATCTCTGTAAATACTTAGCAAACGGGTTTTTAGTGGTTTTCTGATAAGGCAACAAAACAAAGAGCAAGTAATAAAGACAACGAACAAGTGGCCCAATCCTTTCTTAGCAAAGGACAAGCCGGTGGAAATACTTATAAAGACCAAACGTTTTCGAGGACACATTGGAATCCTATCAAGTGCCTTCACTTCAAATAGCTGAGTACCCTTCTTTGGTGTTGTAAGTGTTGTGTGGGTGAAACAGTGCTAATGTACCAACCTTACTTGTACTAATACATACTTGTGATTAAACCTCCTGCAAGCATCCGCAACCAAAGGAAAGTAATTAAGATATAAACCTAACCACGACCTTAAACTCTGAGATCCTACGCTCTCTTGTGCAAAGGTGTCCTAACGGGGGTTCAGGTTTCTGTCACTCTGGCAACCCCACAATTAGTAGCCAAATACACAATGCATTCCCATAGGCCCATAAATGGTGAAGTATCATGTAGTCGACGTTCACATGACACCACTAGAAGAATAGCACCACAACTTAAATACTAAACCATTGAATAATAACTCAACACAAATCCACTAATAACAACATCACTTCTCCCATGTCCTCAAGAACTAAACGAACTACTCACGAGACATCATATGGATCAAGATCAAAGATGATATGATAATAGATAAAAATCAGAACATAAACAATAATCCAATGGTTCCATTCACAAGCATCAACTACAATAGTAATCAACACCGGGAAAGTTTCCCCTAAGAACTAAAGCAATATCCAACACAATTGTTACAATGGGATGAAGTGTTGATGATGGTGCTGGTGCACATGATGGTGTGGATGATGATGATGATCCTGATGAAGCCTAGCTTGACGATGGTGTTGATGGCAAAGATCTGCCCTCTTCGGAAAGGAATTTCCCTGGTAGAAATTTGTCTGCTGGAGAGATCTTTCTCTCTTGGTGTTTTCCGCCCCGCAGAGGCGGAGGAACTCTATCTGTGGTCGCCCCCTGGTGTTAGGGTTTCGTAAGGAAGATATAGGCGAGAGGGTGGAGTTGGGAGCCGAGCAGATGGGCCACACCTGCCCTAGGCGTGACCCAAGATGGGCCCGCGCCTAGGGGGTGTGGGCCCCTGTGGCCCTTCTTTGCCTCCCCTTCTGGCTTCCTCTGGCTTCTGGAAAAATATAATTTTCCCATATTTTTCTGGTATTTTTTTGATCTTCGTGAAACCGCATCAAAACACCTCCTTTTCCATCAGAATCGAGACTCCGACAGTTCATCCTCCAAGAATCATCCAACATGCATAAACAGATGAAAAGACATAAGTATTACCTCATAATAAGACATATATCAATGAATAGAGGCAAATTATGATATAGAATGGTGATGCAAATTGGATGTATCACACACCATGCATAGGAATTTTAGTGGACACTTTGGAATAACTTGGTTTCCTGGGAGTTGTAAGCATGAGTAGAGCTTACTCATACAAGTGGAGGGTAGCAAAATACTGGGAGCGACCAACTAAGAGAGCAATAATGGTCATAATCATGCAGAGCGACAAAACATTACTAATCAAATCATAAAGTGGTACCACAAGTCAAGGACTAAATGATCATAGAGGCTATGGTGACTGGTTCATAGTCATAACATGGTGTGAGCATGTGCCAAGTCAACCCAAACAAAGCATCAAAGGAGAATACCACAATACTATGCTTTTGTATGCTAAAACAATGCATGATTCTTTCAAGGCACATTAAGCAATCTCATGACATGATAAAGTCTAGCATGACATGATAAAGTCTAAGCCACTGTCAAATCAAGCTCCCTTTTGTACCACTATAAGCATGAAACTTTCTACTCTTTTCCAACACCAATCGACTTATTTGAAACAACTCACAAAGATAATAATCAATAAAGACCAGTGAGCTTGTCTCACAAATCCACAAAGAATAACTAAAAAGTTCTAATCTGAAAGCACAAGAAAACTAAGGCTAAACGCAGTGCTAGCAAAAGTGAACACTCACAGAACAATAAGAATGAAAACTAGAGTGTTCTAGACAATTAAAACAGAGTGTGTCTCTCTCCAAAAGAAGTGTGCTGGGATCAACCAACTGAGTGCAAGCAAACTAAGTAAACTAAAACCAAAAACAAAAACTAAGACGTTCCAAGAACAACACAACTATGCATGAAACAATAAAATCGAAGTGTCTAGAAAGACATGAGATTTTTATTGATGAAGAAGGGGATGCCTTGGGCATCCCCAAGCTTTTACTCTTGTACCTCTCGAATATTTCTTGGGGTGACACGGGGTGGCATCCCCAAGCTTGAGCTTTTGTCCATTCTTCAACTTATTATATCATTCTCTCTCTACACCTGAAAATTTTCCTTCATACAAAACTTAACACAATCTTTATTAGCAACATTAGTGTATTCAAAAGATAATAGACCTTTGGGTTTAGCTTAGAACAGAATTTTTTTCACTAAAAACACAGGATACTATAGTGTCACATCCCAAAATAAGTTTGGAATGTGAAATAAATAAGTAAGTTTGATTAATTGTTTGACTATGTTGAAAATTATCAAAGAGAAGAAACTTTTTGAATAGAAAATCCTCTCAACCTTGAATTCAAAATCTTATATTCTTTTGTTAAGACCTAAGTAGCCATATAGGCAAAAGGGCATGGATTGATTATGGATTGTAGAATTGTTGTGCAAGATTTCAAAATGAAATCATGAAGCATTCATAAGCATTTCATTACATCCATGCAAAGATCTCACAAACTGAATCCAAATCCTGGTATCTAAATCCTATAGTTGATTCGCCCAAATGTTCCTAAGAGAAATTAAATTGACTTTATAAAACCCACTATTGCTAAGACAGCGATTATTGCTAAATTATAGCCTAAAAGAATCCAATTAATATTACAAAATTTTAGAAACAAAATTGAGCTCATTTGGAGCTAGTATGAAAAAGTTATGGAACAAATACAAACACATAAAGATATAAATAAAATGAAATATACAAGAATTTATAAACCCACTACTTCCAAACTAGTAAAAAGATTAAAATTTTGATCCTATAATGATCTATTCGATTTTAGAAAAATTTACAAACAAGAATCATGTCATTTAGAGTTCATATGCAAAAGATATGAGGGAAACAAGTAAAAAAAACGGGCCGGCCCACCCGGTCCGACCGGACCGAACCAGCCGGCCAGGCCACGCGCGCATGCCCAGATTGCTCCAAAAAGCGTGCAAAATCTGTTTTGTTAAACCTATCTCTATTCAAACTGCTATATTTTTTATCTACAACTCCGAATCAACTTACGTTTGTTTCTACTTGTTCCCTACTCCAAGGCCTATCTCTAAACCATCCTAAACCTCCATATAAACTCGTGGAGCCATAGCTGTAAATCCCGAATCTACGTATGCCCGAATCTTATTTCGCTTTTTAACCCATCTAGACTTCGTCGTTTGCCTTCGGTCAAAAAAAGAAAGTTGTAGGGATCATCGAAATCTTTCAATCCCAACAAACCTCACCTCTTTTCATCCACCACAGCCGGAGAATTTCGTATCGCAATATTTCAGATCTTACGGTGTAAATCCAAGATGTACTCGCGCTCGTTTCTTCAAAACCAAATTCCTTTGGTGAGAAGGTAGGAATAATGATTCCCCACAACTTTCATGTTCTGAGTTTTCAATTTGACCTACGGATTTGTCTATCTAACACAGATCTGTTGGAGATATGCCCTAGAGGCAATAATAAATGTGGTTATTATTATATCTTTGTGTTTATGATAGATGTTTACATTCATGCTATAATAGTATTAACAAGGAAACATTAATACTTGTGTGATTTGTAAACTTAATTTGAAGTCCCTAGTAAAGCCTCTATATAATACTAGCTTGTTGGTTAATAGATGATTGTGGTTTCCCTATCATGAACATTGAGATGTTATTAACAACAAGATCATATTGTTAGGAGAATGATATGATGGACATACTCCTATAGATAAGCGTAGCATAAAGATCAAGTCATTTCAATAGTTCAATTGCTATATGCTTTCTGATACATAGTTATCTAATTCCTTCGACCATGAGATCATGCATATCACCTTTACTGGATGGATGCTTTGATGACATCAAACACCACACCGTAACTGGGTGGCTATAAAGGTGACATTGAGTGTTCGGAAAGTATTGGTTGAAACACATGGATCAAGAGTGGGATTTGTCCATCCATATGACGGATAGATATACTCTGGGCCCTCTCGGTGAAATGTCATCCAATTAGCTTGCAAGCATGTGACTGGCTCACAAGGGATCACATATCACGGGAACGAGAAAAGAGTACTTGTCGGTAACGAGGTTGAACTAGGTATGCAGAGATACCGACGATCATAACCTCGGATAAGTAACATATCGTGAGACAAAGGGAAATTGATATCATATGTAAGTGGTTCATTCGATCGCAAAGTAATCGTAGAAATATGTGGGAGCCATATGAATTTCCAGATTCCTCTATTGGTTATTGATCGGAGAAGTGTCTCGGTCATGTCCGCATAATTCACGAACCGTAGGGAGACACACTTAAGGATTCGACGTTGTTTGAGTAGTTATGGAATGATGAGAAAGAGACCGAATGTTTTTCGGAGTCTCGGATGGGATCCGGGATATCACGAGGAGATCCGGAATGGTCCGGAGAATAAGATTCATATAAGGAAAGTCCCGTTTCGGAGTTGGGGAATGATTCCGGTGTTTTCATCGGGAATGTTCTAGAATGTTCCGGAATGTCCGGCACTCCGGGGGGGAAGGGTACATGGATGTGTTGTATCAAGTTGGTATGATTGCATCATGTACTAAGTGTCATCTCTGTTCCAAATCAAGGATTAATTCAAATCCTAGTTTGAAAAGTCAAATAGCTAAATTGAAAAGTCAAACGGCTAAATTTGGAAAGTGGAAAAGAGGAGGAGGAGGTGAAACCGAGTTGGGGAGGGAGTCCTCCTCCCCAAGCCGGCCCACCACCCAAGCCGAGTTGGGGAGGGACTCCACTCCCTCCCCTTGGCCGCCGGCCCCTCCACCTATATAAGGAGGGGCAGGGCTCCCTCCTAGCACACACAAGTCCCTCACCTCAAACCCTAGAAGCTGCAGCCCACCATAGCCGCCGCCCCCTAGGGTTTTGCCCTAGCCGCCAACGTGGGGGTCCCTGGAACCCTAGCCGCCGGCTCTAGCACCTCCTCCTTGGTGTGTCTAAACCCTAGAACACCGAGGAGCTCTCTCATACTCCACCATACTCGCTCCGGCTTAAGGCGAAGCCCTGCGAGATCTCCCCTCTACTTCCGGTACCACGCCGTTGTGCTACCGGAATGGCGAGGAGAGTGCTACAACCTCACCTGCCTGCTGGAACAAGGGAGAGGAAGGTCTTTGTCGAGTACCGAACGTGTGACCGACTGCGGGAGCGCTGCCGGAACGCAGCGCCGGAAGGATCGTCTACGCGATCTTGAGATCGGAAAGAGTACGACTACATCACCCACGAGAATCCGCTCTCGTTAAACACTTTGGAATCTTCGAGGGTAAGTTATTCCATCGACTCGTTGCTACAATCTAGTAGATAGATCTTGGCTTGTTTGTTTGTATGCGATAGAAATTTTTTGTTTTCCATGCTACGAAACCCTACAGTGGTATCAGAGCCATGTCTATATGTAGATCTGATGCACGAGTAGAACACAATGGTTATTGTGGGCGTTGATGCTTTTATTGTCGATTGCTTCTTGTGTACTTTGCATCTTGCGGTATGTTGGGATGAAGCGGCCCGGGCTAACCTTACATGACATCGTTCATGAGACTTGCTCCACGCTTGACATGCAACTTGTATTGCATAAGTGGCTTTGCGGGTGCCTGTTTCTCCTAGCATAGTTAAGATCCAATTTACAACGGGTGATTGACAATACTAGTATCAATGTTGTGGTTCATGTTCGTAGGTTAGAACGACACTTATTGAAAGCCCCAAACCATGTAAAACATGCAAAGAAAGTAGAGGCGTCTAACTTTGTTTTGCAGGGGTGTGCAGTGATGTGATATGGCCATGATTGTGATTATATTTGATGTATGCAATGATCCTTATTGTAAGTTGGCAACCGGCAGGAGCCATATGGTTGTCTTTAATTTCTGTTAAGACCCGCGTGTCTATTCAAAGTAGTTGTAATAGTTGAAGCTGGTGGACGACAACCATGGAGAAGCGTCATTGACCTTGATGCAATACCGGTGATGATGGAGATCATGTTCGTGCTTGAAGATGGAGATCGGAAGCACAAAGAAGAAAGGCCATAACATATCACATATTATGAATTGCATGTGATGTTAATCCTTTATGCATCTTGTATTGCTTAGTAGACGACGGTAGCATTATAAGATGATCCCTCATGCACATGAATTTCAAGTCATAAAGTGTTCACCCTTAGTTAGCACTGTTGCTAAAGCTTGTTGTTTCGAAGCACCACGTGATGATCGGGTGTGTTAGATTCTGCAAGTGTATACAACGTGAGCAAGCCAAATTTGCTCATGCGGAAACTAAGGTTTGATCTTGACGAGCCTAGCATGTACAGACATGGTCTCGGAACACGGATCACCGAAAGGTAAAGCATGAATCATATAGTAGATATGATGAACATGTTGATTGTTCGCCATTGAAACTATATCAACTCTCGTGATGATCGGTGTTGATATGGTGGATTTGGTTCGTGTGATCACTAAAACAATGTGAGGGATATTGTTTTGAGTGGGAGTTCACCTAGATTAATTTTAATATTAATTTGAACTCAATTTGTCATAAACTTAGTCTAAACTATTGCAAATATGTTGTAGATCAATGGCAGCCCCTACCATCAATTTTAATGCGTTCCTAGAGAAAGAAAGGTTGAAAAACAATGGAAGCAACTTCGCGGATTGGTTCCGCAATTTGAGGATTGTCCTCACAGCTGGTAATTTGACCTATGTGCTGGATGCACCGCTGGGTGACCCACCTGCAGCTGATGCTACCGATGAAGTAAAGAATGTTTACCTCGCTCGGAAGAATCAGTACTCCATAGTTCAGTGTGCTATCTTGTACGGTTTAGAATCGGAGCTTCAGAAAAGGTTTGAGAATTCAGACCCATATGATATTGTCGAGGATCACAAATTGATTTTTGAGACTCATGCGGCAATTGAAAGCTATGAGGCTTCTGAAAAGTTCTTTAACTGCAAGATGGAAGAGGGCAGCTCCATCAGTGAGCATGTGCTTAAGATGTCTGGGCATGCAAACAAACTTCAAAGCTTGGGTATAGTGATTCCTAATGCTTTGGGGATTTACCGTGTCCTCCAATCACTACCACCAAGTTACAAGAACTTTGTGATGAACGACAACATGCAGAACATGAACAAGCAGTTGCCAGAACTGTTTGCTATGTTAAAATCTGCAGAAGTGGAGATCAAGAAAGAGCACCAGGTGTTGTTGGTCAATAGGACCACCAAATTCAAGAAAGGCAAGTCTAAGCAGAAGGGACACTTCAAGAAGGGTGGTAAGAAAGTTACCACGCCGACGAAGAAGACCAAGGCTGGACCTAAGCCTGATACTGAATGCTTTTACTGCAAAGGAGAAGGTCACTGGAAGCGGAATTGCCCAAAGTACTTGGGGGATTTGAAGAACGGCAACATCAAGAAGAAAGGTATATCTGATATACATGTTATTGATGTGTATCTCACTAGTACTCATAGTAGTGCCTGGGTATTTGATACTGGTTCGGTTGCTCATATTTGTAACTCGAAACAGGTGCTGCAGAATAAACGGAAGCTAGCGAAGAACGAGGTGACGATGCGCGTGGGAAACGGATCAAAGGTTGATGTGATCGCGGTCGGCACGCTACCCCTTCATCTACCATCGGGATTAGTTTTATACTTAAATAATTGTTATTTGGTGCCTGCATTGAGCATGAACATTATATCGGGATCTTGTTAATTGCGAGACGGTTACTTGTTTAAATCTGAGAATAATGGTTGTTTGATTTATATGAGTAATATGTTTTATGCACATGCACCTTTGATAGATGGTCTATTCTTATTGAATCTCGATAGTGGAAATACACACATTAATAACATTGAGGCTAAACGTTTGAAATCGAGCGATAACTCGACCTATATGTGGCATTGTCGTCTTGGTCACATTGGAGTGAAACGTATGAAGAAACTCCATTCCGATGGACTTCTTGAATCACTTGATTTTGAATCACTTGATAGATGCGAAGCATGTCTGATGGGTAAAATGACTAAGACTCCATTTTCTGGTATGATGGAGCGAGCTACGGAATTATTAGAAATCATACATACCGATGTGTGTGGTCCAATGAGTGTAGCATCGCGCGGTGGTTATCGTTATGTTCTTACCTTCACGGATGACTTGAGTAGATATGGGTATATCTATTTCATGAAACATAAGTCCGAAACTTTCGAGAAGTTTAAGGAATTTCAAAGTGAGGTAGAGAATCAACGTAACAAGAAAATTAAATTTCTACGTTCTGATCGTGGAGGTGAATATCTAAGTTATGAGTTTGGCGAGCATTTGAAGAAATGCGGAATACTTTTGCAGTTGACACCGCCGGGAACACCACAGCGTAATGGTGTGTTCGAACGTCGTAATCGAACTCTCTTAGATATGGTTCGTTCTATGATGTCACTTACAGATTTACCGCTATCATTTTGGGGTTATGCATTAGAAACAGCCGCATTCACTTTAAATAGGGCACCGTCTAAATCCGTTGAAACGACACCGTATGAATTATGGTTTGGGAAGAAACCTAAATTGTCGTTCCTTAAAGTTTGGGGATGCGAAGCCTATGTAAAGAAGTTACAGCCGAACAAGCTTGAACCCAAAGCAGAAAAATGCGTCTTCATAGGATACCTGAAGGAAACTATTGGGTATACCTTCTATCATAGATCCGAGGGCAAAATCTTCGTTGCCAAGAATGGATCCTTTCTAGAGAAGGAATTTCTCTCAAAAGAAGTGACTGGAAGGAAAGCAGAACTCGACGAGGTTGTTGAACCTTCTCTCAAAATTGCGAGTAGCGCAGCACCGGAAGAAGTTCCTGTGGTGCCTGCACCAATAAGAGAGGAAGCTAATGATGATGATCATGAAACTTCGGTTGAAGTTGCTACAGAGCCTCGCAGGTCAACGAGAACTCGTACCACTCCAGATTGGTATGATCCCGTTATGAGTGTCATGTTGGTGGACAACACCGATGACCCCGAGACATATGAGGAAGCAATGATGAGCCCAGATTCCAATAAATGGCAAGAAGCCATGAAATCCGAGATTGGATCCATGTACGAAAACCAAGTATGGACCTTGGTGGACTTACCGGATGGCCGGAAGGCTGTCGAGAACAAATGGATCTTCAAGAAGAAAACAGATGCTGATGGTAATGTTACTGTCTATAAAGCTCGACTTGTCGCAAAAGGGTTTCGACAAATTCAAGGAGTTGACTACGATGAGACTTTCTCACCGGTAGCGCAGCTAAAGTCTATGAGGATTATGTTAGCAATCGCTGCATATTACGATTATGAGATATGGCAGATGGATGTCAAAATAGCATTCCTCAATGGAGACATTGATGAAGAGTTGTATATGATGCAACCCAAAGGTTTTGTCGATCCCAAAGATGCTAACAAGGTATGCAAACTTCAACGGTCCATCTATGGATTGAAGCAAGCATCCCGAAGTTGGAATCAACGTTTTGATAAGGTGATCAAAAGTTTTGGTTTTATACAAACTTATGAAGAAGCTTGTATTTACAAGAAAGTGAGTGGGAGCTCTGTAGCATTCTTAATACTGTATGTGGATGACATATTGTTGATTGGGAATGATGTAGACCTTCTTAATAGTGTCAAGGAATATTTGAATAATAGTTTTTCAATGAAGGATCTTGGCGAAGCAACTTACATATTAGGCATAAAGATTTATAGAGATAGATCGAAACGCCAAATATCATTGTCACAGAGTACATATTTGGACAAAGTTCTAAAGAGGTTTGGAATGGAAGATAGCAAGAAAGGGTTCTTGCCCATGTTGCCCAATACGACCTTGAGTAAAACTCAAAGTCCGACATTGGCGGAAGATAGAGAAAGGATGAGTAAGACTCCCTATGCCTCAGCCATAGGATCTCTAATGTATGCCATGCTATGTACTAGACCCGACATTGCATATGCTGTTAGTTTAACTAGCAGATATCAAAGTGATCCAGGAGTGGATCATTGGACAGCGGTCAAAAACATCCTTAAGTACTTGAGAAGAACTAAGGATATGGTTCTTTCTTATGGAGGTGATGAACAGCTCGTTGTTAATGGTTACACCGATGCTAGTTGGAACACCGATCCGGATGATTCTAAATCACAATCTGGGTACGTATTTATTTTGAATGGTGCAGCAGTTAGCTGGAGGAGTGCAAAGCAAAGCGTTGTGGCGAGATCTTCAACTGAATCGGAATACATGGCTGTTTCGGAGGCTTCACAAGAAGCGATATGGATGAAAGAGTTCATTACAGAGCTGGGTGTGGTTCCTAGTGCGCTGGACCCAATGTCTATCTACTGTGATAACATGGGCGCCATAGCCAATGCGCAAGAACCAAGGTCACACAAGAAGCTGAAGCACATCAAGCTATGTTTTCACGCTATTCGAGAACATATCCAAGATGGGGATATAAAGATTTGCAAAGTACACACAGATCTGAATGTGGCGGATCCGTTGACTAAACCTCTCCCGAGGGCAAAACATGACCAGCACCAAACTGCCATGGGTGTTCGGTATATTACCATGTAATCTAGATTAGATGACTCTAGTGCAAGTGGGAGACTGTTGGAGATATGCCCTAGAGGCAATAATAAATGTGGTTATTATTATATCTTTGTGTTTATGATAGATGTTTACATTCATGCTATAATAGTATTAACAAGGAAACATTAATACTTGTGTGATTTGTAAACTTAATTTGAAGTACCTAGTAAAGCCTCTATATAATACTAGCTTGTTGGTTAATAGATGATTGTGGTTTCCCTATCATGAACATTGAGATGTTATTAACAACAAGATCATATTGTTAGGAGAATGATATGATGGACATACTCCTATAGATAAGCGTAGCATAAAGATCAAGTCATTTTAATAGTTCAATTGATATATGCTTTCTGATACATAGTTATCTAATTCCTTCGACCATGAGATCATGCATATCACCTTTACTGGATGGATGCTTTGATGACATCAAACACCACACGGTAACTGGGTGGCTATAAAGGTGACATTGAGTGTTCGGAAAGTATTGGTTGAAACACATGGATCAAGAGTGGGATTTGTCCATCCATATGACGGATAGATATACTCTGGGCCCTCTCGGTGAAATGTCATCCAATTAGCTTGCAAGCATGTGACTGGCTCACAAGGGATCACATATCACGGGAACGAGAAAAGAGTACTTGTCGGTAACGAGGTTGAACTAGGTATGCAGAGATACCGACGATCATAACCTCGGATAAGTAACATATCGTGAGACAAAGGGAAATTGATATTGTATGTAAGTGGTTCATTCGATCGCAAAGTAATCGTAGAAATATGTGGGAGCCATATGAATTTCCAGATTCCTCTATTGGTTATTGATCGGAGAAGTGTCTCGGTCATGTCCGCATAATTCACGAACCGTAGGGAGACACACTTAAGGATTCGACGTTGTTTGAGTAGTTATGGAATGATGAGAAAGAGACCGAATGTTGTTCGGAGTCTCGGATGGGATCCGGGATATCACGAGGAGATCCGTAATGGTCCGGAGAATAAGATTCATATAAGGAAAGTCCCGTTTCGGAATTGGGGAATGATTCCGGTGTTTTCATCGGGAATGTTCTAGAATGTTCCGGAATGTCCGGCACTCCGGAGGGGAAGGGTACATGGATGTGTTGTATTAAGTTGGTATGATTGCATCATGTACTAAGTGTCATCGCTGTTCCAAATCAAGGATTAATTCAAATCCTAGTTTGAAAAGTCAAATAGCTAAATTGAAAAGTCAAACGGCTAAATTTGGAAAGTGGAAAAGAGGAGGAGGAGGTGAAACCGAGTTGGGGAGGGAGTCCTCCTCCCCAAGCCGGCGCACCACCCAAGCCGAGTTGGGGAGGGACTCCACTCCCTCCCCTTGGCCGCCGGCCCCTCCACCTATATAAGGAGGGGCAGGGCTCCCTCCTAGCACACACAAGTCCCTCACCTCAAACCCTAGAAGCTGCAGCCCACCATAGCCGCCACCGCCCCCTAGGGTTTTGCCCTAGCCGTCGACTCTAGCACCTCCTCCTTGGTGTGTCTAAACCCTAGAACACCGAGGAGCTCTCTCATACTCCACCATACTCGCTCTGGCTTAAGGCAAAGCCCTGCGAGATCTCCCCTCTACTTCCGGTACCACGCCGTTGTGCTGCCGGAATCGCGAGGAGAGTGCTACAACCTCCGCTGCCTGCTGGAACAAGGGAGAGGAAGGTCTTCGTCGAGTACCGAACGTGTGACCGACTGCGGGAGCGCTGCCGGAACGCAGCGCCGGAAGGATCGTCTACGCGATCTTGAGATCGGAAAGAGTACGACTACATCACCCACGAGAATCCGCTCTCGTTAAACACTTTGGAATCTTCGAGGGTAAGTTATTCCATCGACTCGTTGCTACAATCTAGTAGATAGATCTTGGCTTGTTTGTTTGTATGCGATAGAAATTTTTTGTTTTCCATGCTACGAAACCCTACAAGATCTATTTCTTGTCTATTCTGAGCCAAAATCGGGTCAATCTCTTCTTCTAGCCACCGGATCCTATCTATACGGTCGAGATCCAATCAAACCGGTGTGTGCCATGTCGTCATCCCAGTCATCTTCCTTATCAACGCCACGTCAACGTAAGGTCAACATCTAGTCCCAGTCAGCATGCAAAGTCAACCTGTCCAGTCAGCGGAATATTCCCTGAAATATTCCGTTCGAATTTAAAATTGTACATTATAGATCTAATTGTAAAATTTATTAGAAATTCATACCATGTCCAAAAATTGCGTATAATATATCAAATTGAAGATAATTTTACGTAGAATCATCTTATCAGAATAGATCCAACTTTTACTGTACATGGTTGCTGCAGTAATTTAATTAGTTTTAATGGTCTTTTAGGTTAATAAATTCATAAGAAATTATCTGTAACTCCGAAAAATATGAATAATATATCAAATTGAAGCTACTGTAATATACTTTAATAATAACTGGTTGGATATAGACTTTGCAGAATATTTAACCCGTAGAAATTTAATTAGTTTTAATATCTTTATAAATCATAAAATTCATAGTAAATTAATTGCTTGTCAAAAAAATATAAATGATATACCATTGGAAATCTGGTTCCATGTAGATCATCAATATGCAATTAGTTCAGCCTTTTACTGTAAGGTTTTGCCGTGAAGATTTAAATGGTTTAATGGCTTATTTAGAGTAATAAATTCATAAGAAAATAAATACTATTTAGAAAATTACAAATAATATGTCCCTAAAATCACAATACCGTGGAGATTACAGATATAATTTTAGTTTGATTTTTAGACAACAGAAACTATATGAATCATTTAAAACCATTAAACACTATTTAAATCATACAAAAAGATCTATAACTCCGATTAGGGTGAATCCAAGTGCTAAGGTTTTGTATTGACAATATCTATACAGAGAAATTGCATGACAAATTATTTGGTACTGTTAAAACAGAAATTCATATAGAAATATTTAAACCCATTGAAATAGTGTTTTAATCATAGAAAAATATCTATAGCTCCTTTTTAGGTGAATCAAATTGCCACTATCTCTAAATTGCGTTATCTATCTAGTAGCATCTAGTTCACAATTTAATACGACATAAACATATTTAGTTCAATTAAAGTGGTATACACCATATTAAATCGATACAACTTTAGTAATAAAAGCTTTAGTGCAATCAATGACTTTCCACATGCATCATGTAATCTAACTATGTTCAGAACACTAAATGCAACCATTTTGACTCATTAAATTGTCATGCATGCATCTGTTCATCATTGTTTTCTTGTAATGTTGCAATGTTGTATGTTTACAATGTTTTGAATGGTGTTTGTTGTGTTTTCTTCAAACATTAGATTGCGAGGAGTGCAACTACTATGATTGCAACTACTATGATTGCAAGTATTGTGGTTATTGCGAAATGAGGCCATTATAATTGTGAGGATTATCCAACCGACTACATCTACAACAAAGGCAAGTGGTGCTATCTTGGTCATAAATGTCCTACTGTTTTCCTATGCATTGTAGATGTTTTAGTAGAATTGCATATGTAGGAATTGATGTGCATATGCTATGCTATGTCCCATATTATTCCCTAGTATTCATTGTTTATGAGCCATCGTATTGGTAGGTTGCTTAGCTATGTTATTTAGACGAGGAAGGGAATCACATCATGAAAAGTTATATGATTTAAAAGGCTTATGTTTTGCTAAATGACAAACCAACATGTTTTAATGAACCACCTGGGCGGAATGGCATTGATTGGGTCATCGAGTGTGGATTTTGGTGGGGAATGCCGCCCAGGACACTGAGAAATGATTGGTTTCTTTGTTTGGAAGCTTTCGTGTGCAACCATGTGCCAATAATGGAATGGGCGGTTGGTTGAACTCAGTAGGTTGTGGTAACTCGAACCCGTGTATCCAGAGATGTAGATAGTGTAGGTTGGACCGGTGCGCGTCGGGATTGGGGAGCTACTTCCCGAACGGTTCCTTCTTGGACTTCTCCCTATCATCACCCAATATGAGAGTGGTGGTACGAGCTGGGCTGGCCAAGTCACATGGGTAAAGTGTACTAACCCCTGCAGGGTGTATAAACTAATCGATTAGCTGTGTCCCCGGTTAAGGACAATTTGAGCAACCTGATACTGATGCTATGATATTTCTCACTCATCCTTATTTCTTAATTACTTAAAACTTGTTGGGTGAACATAATTGGGTAGGAGCACCTGGGAGTGAACCAGAGTGTCCTATTTATCGTATTGGAAAACTACTTTGTTACAAATGTTAGGATAAAACTGTTGCTTTATGCAAATGAGCCTGAACTCCACTTGGCCAAATAAGCATGTAGTTGATAGATCTGTTGTTAACCACTTTAGCCTACTTGCCATACATTCAATGTATTGGCCATTCGTGGCTGCAACGTTTCATGTTGCAGGTTATATCGTATCTGAGTGATCGTTCATAGGTCGCGAGTCTCCACTCAACATTTGTTCGCCTGTGGCACATTTGAAGGATGGAGATCTACCTTGTATTCGTTTTCCGTTGTGTACTTGAATAAATAATGTAAATTCTGGATCATGTTTGTTGTATTTATGATGCACAGTTATATTTGGTATCATTTTGTACTATGTGTGCCAGTGAACCGATCCAGCGATTGGCACTATACACATGAACTCAGCCTTATCAGGCGAGGGTGTTACATGTAGAAATTCCCTCAAGAAACTCAATTTCCCAAAAAGAACCCAAAGAGGAATCAATAAGAAGCAAATGCAAATAATGGCAGAAATCTGTCAAAACAGACCAGAAGGTAGAAACCAATTTTTTCGAAGACCTTCTGTTGCTCAAATCAAAAAGTGTTGAACTAACGAAACTTATATAACATACTGGGGGATTTATTCGTAAATGTACAACTCAATCTGACTTACAGAGACTCCTCATAAATTTTTATGGTGGAGGACAAAAATCTGTTTTGGGACAGCAACTCCCCAAATCTTACTTCCCTCTCATTAGAGGTCATTCTTGGCACAAAAAGCAAACAAAAAGTATAAGAAGAGGTCATTACTGAAGTAATAACTTTCAAGACTGAAGAAAACTCTTGGGTTATCTCCCAACAATTACTTTTCTTTAACGTCTTTAAGTTAGGCTTGATAGTTTGAGAAGATGATTACATAAGAAATATGAATTGAAGTAAAAGAGAGCATCAAGTATAAAATTCAAAACACATTTAAGTCTAACCCACTTCCTATGCATAGGAATCTTGTAAAGAAACAAGTCATTAAAGCACAAAGCAATAAGCATAGGAAAGCAAAACAAATGCAACTTTAAGATTTTCAACATAAAGAGGGGAAACTTAATATTTTTGAGATGCATACGACCATGTTTCCCTCTCTCTTAATAACTTTGAGTGGCATCATGAATAAAATTAACAATATAACTATCACATAAAACATTCTTATCATGAGCCACATGCATAAAATAATTGTTACTCTCCATATAAGGATAGTCATTCTTATTAATTGTAGCGGGAGCAAATTCAACAAAATAGCTATCATTACTATTCTCATCACCATAATCATCAAATAAAGGAGGCATATAGTAATCACAATTAATTTTCTCCTCAATAGTAGGTGGACTGAAAATATCATAATCATCATTGTAATAATCATAAATTGGAGGTTTGGTATCATCAAAGTAAATTTTCTCCTCCGTGCTTGGGGGAATAAAAAGATCATTTTCATCAAAACGAGCTTCCCCAAGCTTAGACTTTTCCATAGCATTTGCAATAATGGTGTCCAAAGAATTAATACTAATAACATTGGTATTAGCATGCAAATAAAGCTCCATAGGTTTTTTAATTTTCTTTTCAAACACTTCATGTCCTAACTCAAGATAAATACTATAAAGCTCTCTAATTTTTTTGTTTTTTTCCATTAAGACTAACTAGTGAAAACAAGAAACCAAAAAGACAAGATTGCAGAGTCTAAAGGAAATAACTTCGAGCACTCACACCGGAGGATGTGAGTACCTTTAGCTTACCTCCCCGGCAACGGCACCAGAAAATAGCTTTAATGGAGCTTGACGGGTGATACGTCGGAAACGTATCTATAATTTTTGATGCTCCATGCTTGTTTAGTATCTACTTTACTTTACTTGTCTACACTTTGAGGTTCTTTTTACATGTTTTCTAGTACTAACCTATTAACAAGTTGCAACAGTGCCAGATGCCTGTTTTCTGCTGTTTTTGGTTTCAGAAAAGTTAGTAAAGAAATATTCTCGGAATTTGACAGGACAAACGTCAAAGTCAATTACTTTCCGTGGGGAACAAGAAGTCCAGAGTGGAGCCGGAGAGGCAAGCCAGGGTGGCCAGACCCACGCTAGGCGCGGGTGGGCCCTGCCCCACGCCTGGGAGGGATGTGGGGCCCCCGGCCGCCCCCTCGACCTCCCCCTTCGCCTATAAGATGCCCCCGATGCAGAAACCCTAGGCACCCGATCAAAATATCCATGAAACTATATGTAGCCGCCGCCACCATCCTCCCTAGATCGAGGGGATCTGAAGTTCTTCCCGGCACCCTGCTGGAGGGGAGATCATCCCGGAGGCCTTCTCTCCGGTATGATGCGTGAGTAGTTCCACCTTGGACTATGGGTCCATGTAGTAGCTAGATGGTTGTATCTCCTCCTCTGTGCTTTCATGTATAGATCTTGTGAGCTCCATTCATGATCAAGATCTAATCTATTTGTAATCATGCATGTTGTGTTTGCGGGGATCCGATGGATATTGAGATTATTATGTTGGTTTGATTAATGGTTTGTCTTTATGATTATATCATGTATGTGTTGTTTGTGATCTTGCATGCTCTCTGTTGTTAGTAGCTATCTTAGCCAAGTAGTTGCTAGTGACTCCAAGAGGGGGTATTTATGCTCGATAGTGGGTTCATGACTCTAGTTTCCAAGGGAAGTGACAATAATCTCTTCGGTTGTAGATGTCTTGTTGCTACTAGGGATAAAACAACGGTCTCTTGTTCATGGAACATGTGGACTATTTACCTTACACACTTTGCTTAAAGCAGTTCTCTGTTGCTTGCAACTTAATACTGGAGGGGCTTCAGATGATAACCTGAAGGTGGACTTATAGTCATAGATGAAGTTGGATGGCGGTCTATGTATCTTGTTGTATTGCCCAATCGAATCTCATAGGATCTTTCTGACTAGTAATTGCATTGTTATGCCTTGCTTAGTTCCTGTCAATTGCCCTGCTACAATTTGTTTACCCTTCATGCCATGTTGTTTATCTAAGGAGAGTACCTCTAGTGAATTATGGACCCAGGTCCAATCTTTACCATTGATACATCTTCCACTGTTACTTGTTTACTTGCTGCAAACCATTACCTTCCACACCATATGTTTAATCCTTTGTTACAGCAAACCGGTGAGCTTGACAACCTCACTGATTCGTTGGGGCAAAGTCTTGAGTTTGTGTTGTGTAGGTCTCCACGTTGCTAGCAACACATGTGTGACGTTTCCTTCCTCCTACTGGTTCTATAACCTCGGTTTGTTACTGAGGGAAACTTGATGTTGTGCTACTTCATACCTTGCACTTGGGGTTTCCAACGAAGCGTCCCACGACAAGTGTTGGGCGCCATCAAGTTATTTTCTAGCACCGTTGTCGGGGAGGCTAAGGACGTCTTCAGAAGGGGAGTCCTTCACTTCCTTTCTCTTTACTCTGTTTTTAGTTTGCTTAGTTTCTTTTGCTTGGTTTTGTTTGCCTCTTTTCAAAAAACACAAAAAAATTAGTTCCTGCTCTAGTTGCTGGTCTATTGTTGCCTTCTTTGGTCATGCTTTCTATCAATGGATGGTTTCTTTGAAACTAGTTCTTATTGGCAAGGTGGGTTCACGGAAGAAGAAAAGTATTATTATAAGGAACACCGTTTGTCACAAAAAGGGAAATACTTATGGGCACAAATTGATAAATTAAATAGTATTGCTAGAGAGGTGTGCTCTACTTATAATGTTACTTATTTCTTTGATAAAGATTGTTGATGTAGGAGGTATAAGTGTTGGAGATATGCCCTAGAGGCAATAATAAATATAGTTATTATTATATCTTTGTGTTTATGATAAATGTTTATATTCATGCTATAATAGTATTAACAAGGAAACATTAATACTTGTGTGAATTGTAAACTTAAAATAAGAGTCCCTAGTAAAGCCTCTTGTTAAACTAGCTTGTTGGTTAATAGATGATTGTGGTTTCCCTATCATGAACATTGAGATGTTATTAACAACAAGATCATATCGTTAGGAGAATGATATGGTGGACATACTCCTATAGATAAGCGTAGCATAAAGATCAAGTCATTTCAATAGTTCAATTGCTATATGCTTTCTGATACATAGTAACCTAATTCCTTCGACCATGAGATCATGCATATCACCTTTACCGGATGGATGCTTTGATGTCATCAAACACCACACCGTAACAGGGTGGCTATAAAGGTGGTATTGAGTGTTCGGAAAGTATTGGTTGAAACACATGGATCAAGAGTGGGATTTGTCCATCCATATGACGGATAGATATTCTCTGGGCCCTCTCGGTGAAATGTCATCCAATTAGCTTGCAAGCATGTGACTGGGTCACAAGGGATCACATATCACGGGAACGAGAAAAGAGTACTTATCAGTAACGAGGTTGAACTAGGTATGTAGAGATACCGACGATCATAACCTCGGATAAGTAACATATCGTGAGACAAAGGGAAATTGGTATCGTATGTAAGTGGTTCATTCGATCGCAAAGTAATCGTAGAAATATGTGGGAGCCATATGAATTTCCAGATTCCTCTATTGGTTATTGTTCGGAGAAGTGTCTCGATCATGTCTGCATAATTCACGAACCGTAGGGAGACACACTTAAGGATTCGACGTTGTTTGAGTAGTTATGGTATTATGAGAAAGAGACCGAATGTTGTTCGGAGTCTCGGATGGGATCCGGGATATCACGAGGTGATCCGGAATGGTCCGGAGAATAAGATTCATATAAGGAAAGTCCCGTTTCGGAGTTGGGGAATGGTTCCGGTGTTTTTCATCGGGAACATTCTAGAAGGTCCCGGAATGTCCGGCACTCCGGGGGGGGGGAATTGGTACATGAATGTGTCATTGCATGTTGGAATGATTGCATCATGTACTAAGTGTTCTCGCTGTCCGAAATAAAGGGTTAATTCAAATCCTAATTGGAAAAGTCAAACTGCCAGTTTTCGGTCAAACTGCCAGTTTCGGAAAGTGGAGAAAGAGGAGGAGAGGTGGAGGCCGAGTTGGAGGAGGGTTCCTCCCCTAGGCCGGCGCACCTCCCTAGGCCGAGTTGGGGAGGAACTCCTCCCCATGGCGCCGGCCCTCCCACCTATAAAAGGAGGGGCAGGGCCTCCTCCTCTAGACACAACAACACAAGTTTCCTATCCTCTAAACTAAACCCTAGATCTAGACCCCGGTTTAGAGCTATTCGGTTTAGAGCCTTCTAATTGGTTTAGAGCCCTCTAATTGGTGTGTCTAATTACTAGACCACTAATAGCCTCTCTCATAAGCTCCACCATACTCGCATCGGCTTAAGGCGAAGCCCTGCGGGATTTCCCCTCTACCTCCGGTACCACGCCGTTGTGCTGCCGGAATCGCGAGGAGAGTGCTACAACCTCCGCTGCCTGCTGGAACAAGGGAGAGGAAGGTCTTCGTCGAGTACCGAACGTGTGACCGACTACGGGAGCGCTGCCGGAACGTGGCGCCGGAAGGATCGTCTACGCGATCTTGAGATCGGAAAGAGTACGACTACATCACCCACGAGAATCTGCTCTCGTTAAACACTTTGGAATCTTCGAGGGTGAGTTATCCCATCGACTCGTTGCTACAATCTAGTAGATAGATCTTGGCTTGTTTGTTTGTATGCGATAGAAAATTTTTGTTTTCCATGCTACGAACCCCTACAGTGGTATCAGAGCCGTGTCTATATGTAGATCTGTTGCACGAGTAGAACACAATGGTCATTGTGGGCGTTGATGCTTTTATTGTAGATTGCTTTTTGTGTACTTTGCATCTTGCGGTATGTTGGGATGAAGCGGCCCGGGCTAACCTTACATGACATCGTTCATGAGACTTGCTCCACGCTTGACATGCAACTTGTATTGCATAAGTGGCTTTGCGGGTGCCTGTTTCTCCTAGCATAGTAAAGATCCAATTTACAACGGGTAATCAACAATGCTAGTATCAATGTTGTGGTTCTTGTTCGTAGGTTAGAACGACACTTATGGAAAGCCCCAAACCACGTAAAATATGCAAAGAAAGTAGAAGCGTCTAACTTTGTTTTGCAGGGGTGTGCAGTGATGTGATATGGCCATGATTGTGATTATATTTGATGTATGCAATGTTCCTTATTGTAAGTTGGCAACCGGCAGGAGCCATATGGTTGTCTTTAATTTTTGTTAAGACCTGCGTGTCTATTCAAAATAGTTGTAATAGTTAAAGCTGGTGGACGACAACCATGAAGAAGCGTCATTGACCTTGATGCTATGCCGATGATGATGGAGATCATGTTCGTGCTTGAAGATGGAGATCGGAAGCACAAAGAAGAAAGGCCATATCATATCACATATTATGAATTGCATGTGATGTTAATCCTTTATGCATCTTGTATTGCTTAGTAGACGACGGTAGCATTATAAGATGATCCCTCATGCACATAAATTTCAAGTTCTAAAGTGTTCACCCTTAGTATGCACCGTTGCCAAAGCTTGTTGCTTCGAAGCACCACGTGATGATCGGGTGTCTTTGATTCCGCGGGTGAATACAACGTAAGCAAGCCAGATTTGCTTATGCGGTAGCTAAGGTTTGATCTTGACGAGCCTAGCATGTACAGACATGGCCTCAGGAACACGGATCGCCGAAAGGTAAAGCATGAATCATATAGCAGATATGATGAACATGTCGATTGTTCGCCATTGAAGCTATATCAATTCTCGTGATGATCGGTTTTGATATGGGGGATTTGGTTCGTGTGATCACTAAAACAATGTGAGGGATATTGTTTTGAGTGGGAGTTCACCTAGATTAATTTAATTATTAATTAGAACTCAATTTATCATAAACTAAATCAAAGTGAATTTGCATAGTTGTTGTAGTCATTGGCATCCGTTTACCACCTTGCGCTTAGTTATAATTGAGATGATAGAACTATAGAATTCTGGTTAGTTACTTTACGAACTGGTATCGTATTGTTTTGAAGTGTTAATCTAAAGTTTAAAAGTCCTATTGCAAACTTTCAGTAAGTTCCGGTTACTCCATGAAGTTTAATAATTGGTATTAAATCAAGAGTGACAATTCCAAGTGTTAGTGTATAAGTATCGTGTTTGTCTCCATGATTCTTGATATTCAAAGGATTGTCTTAATATCAAGGTTATCTAGGATCTGAAAGAGTTGTTTCAGAAACCATGATGTGTGGAAGATATTGTGATATCTAAAACGAAGTTTTGGTTGCAACATGATAGAGTATAATATGGCAAAAGTCATGTTCTCATATTTGATGAGAATTTGCAAAAGGTTGAAGACACTAGTTGTCTTAATCCTCCAAAAGGTTTTGGAGAGCAACATTATACTCGCGATTCACCGTTATAAGCTAAAAGTAGCTTGATCATGAATAATTCCATGATAAGGGTGAATATTTGATGTAGGTAAAATGTTTACTACACCAAGAGATTACTAAAGAAAGGAATTTGAAGGCACACCAAACATTTGATGATGGTGATCTACTTCAAAGTGCAAGTCCAAAGACATTTGTATTTTATTATACACGCTTTGGACTATGTGTCATATGTATGACCCCACTATTGATGTTGATAGATACTTTCAAACAGAAAAGGAAATACTGAAAGAGAATCTCATAAGTATATGGCAGAAAACGAAAGACTAGAATTGTTCAGCTTAAGTATATAGATGATATACATGTTATGGCTATATTCTTTGCTTCTTAAACAATGTGGTTCTTAAGTATTTGATACTGAATTTGTTGGTGTGAATCGTCACACGAAACAACAGAATTCATGAACTACAATGGCCTAAGTAACTAGCAAAAGAATATGTGATGATGTTCATCAAGAACAAAATAAAGGGTTATTGTGTTGCTTGTTAAACATCAAAGCTTGCCTTCAAAGATTTGTTTTATCAGGTATTATGAGAACAAAAGGATTGTTCAAATAATTGCCGTAATCCATAAAAGATGGATGATTCACAAATCTCGTTGGAGAAATCACATCCATAAAACTAGTGCTAAAAATGTCGAAAGACAAATTGATTGAAAGATCACTTAGGAAGTGACATCGCCGTTTAAATTATATTTGAAAGAAAACATGAAGAAACTCCATGTTGATGGAATTTTGGAGTCTTTTGATTTTGATCAAATGATGCTTGTGAAACTTTCCTAGAGATAATTAAAACTTCGTTCATAGGCCAAAAGGGAACGAATGACTAGCTTATTGGAACTTGTACATATTGTTGTACGAAGTCCGTTATGTGTAGTCAAGAGCGATGGATTTCAACTTCATATGCTTTCTCCGAAAATTTGAGTGAATATATGAATATTTACTTAATAAGGATAAAGTATGAACCACTTGAAAAGTTCAAAGACTTTCAAGATGAAGTGCAAGATCATTGTAACAAGAATATAAACAGTTTATGATAAAGATCATAAAGGAAGATATTTGAGTTACATAGTTTAGCATAATACCTAAGATTTAAGGAATCGTTCCGTGGATTTGCATTTTCCCGAAACACCATAAGAGTATGGAGTGTTCGAGATATGTAATTAAACCTTGTTTGACATGGTAAGATCGAAGGTGTAATTTCATAAAACTGCCATTGTATTTTAAAGATTAAAAGCTTTAGAGACTACTGCTTTTCCACTAAAAAGAGCTCCATCATAATCCGTTGAAATGACACCATATAAAGTTATGGTTTGGGATAAAACCCAAGTAGTCCTTTCTTAAACATTGGTATGCTATGCATAAGAAAGATGTTTGCAACCAAAGTCGGATAAACCTGTCTTTGTATTACTGTTAAGTATTCCTCCATAACACCGGAGACAAAAGTGTTTGTCGCTTAGAACGTCAAGTTTCTTTGAGAAGGAATTTTTCGTGATAAGTTAAAGTGGGAGGACAATAGAACTTTGATAAGGTTAAAAGAACCTTAGCTATATGTGCAGAGTTGCGCAGCACCGAAAAGTGTTCCGGAGGCAGCAATAATGCTCATGGCTCACGTGCCTCAAAAGTTGTGGTCACGGAGGTCTAAGTTTCTATTGAAACAAGTAGGTCAAGTAAACAATCAAATACTAAGATTTGAGGGTTGAATCATTATTTGAGAATAATGAACGGACTACATGCAAAGAAGCAATGATGGGCCCTGACTCCGTCAAATGGCTTGAAGCCATAAAATCCGTGATAATTCCATACACGAGAAATCAAGGTTTGAACTTGAAGGACCCTCGAGAAAGGTGTAAGACCTTACAGTTGTGTTTGGATCTATAAAGAAATAGACATGGATGTTTCACATCTATAAGTCGACATGTTGGGAAAGAGTTCACAACAATGTTCAAAGATTGACTATGACAAGATTTGATCTTTCATAGCGATATTTAGTCTAGACGGATTAATGTAGCAACCACTACATATAATTTTGTTATGTGGTAGTTGAATAAACAAAACAAGTTCTTCTAATAGAATTGTTACCTAGGACGTGTGCATGACACGGTCCAAAGGGTTTTGTTAATTCAAAGGATGCTAAAAGCATATGCAAACTTCAATGGATGAAGTAAGCATAGCGGAGTTGGAATCTTCACTATGATGAAACTGTTAAAAGAGTTTAATTTCATCAAAGACAATGAAGATACTTGCATTTGCAAGAAATTAAGTGGGAGCGCTAAGACATGTTTCTAATACATTATGTGGAAGACATATTGTTGATTGGAAATAATGTATCTTTTATTAACACATATTAAGAATTTCATCCCGATGAAAGACTTAGGCAAAACCCAAATATTTGGCATCAATAGACGCTAATATGGTTGTGCCAGAAGTACATAGACAAGATATTGAATGAGTTCAATATAGAAACTACAAGAGAAGGTTCTTGTCGCACAGAAAGGATTGAATGAGTTCAATGTTGATGATATATTCAAGTGTATTGACATTTGGTAAAGTGAAACAAATAATCAAGTATAGATTGATACTTGATGTATGAAATCACAAAGAGTGTTTATATCAATCATACTGTGGTATGTACAAATCCAGATATGTCCTATGCTCTAAAAGTTATGAGCATACACCAGAATGATTCGTAAGATGATCATTGGACAATAGTAAGGATATTCTTATGATCTTCTGAAAGAACTAAGAGTATAATATTTGTAGAAGTGACAAATAGATGGTTAGTTCATTGTAAAAGTACTACATTGATACTAGTTTTGTCACAGAGTACAAATTAAGTTTATCTCAATCTAAATTAAGGGTGGCACAATATAATGGAAAGTGAGTTCCATAAATGGATTTGGATGAGTTCCAAAGTTAAGACATTGTGACAGATACTTCAACAAAAGGCTAAGTATATGACTGCTATTATAGCAGCAAAAGAGGGCATTTGTGTCAAGTAGTTTGTTATCAAACTAGGTGTAGTTCACAGCGGGATAATACTATGAAGATATATTGTGCGACAATATTATCAACATGTTTTAACCCCAAAGAACTAAAGGTCACACCGAAAGACCAAATTATACAAAGCCATCTCATTAGAGAATGAGTGATGCGTAGAGACGCAAAGACATGCAATTACACACGGACCTGGAAGTGTCAGATCCGGAGATCAGTTGACCACTAGCAATCGTGTACATGCAAACACCGGAAAGCCATAGGTGTTGAATACACAAAGGTTTGAAACTAGATTTTTGACTCTAGTGCAAGTGGGAGACTGTTGGAGATATGCCCTAGAGGCAATAATAAATATAGTTATTATTATATCTTTGTGTTTATGATAAATGTTTATATTCATGCTATAATAGTATTAACAAGGAAACATTAATACTTGTGTGAATTGTAAACTTAAAATAAGAGTCCCTAGTAAAGCCTCTTGTTAAACTAGCTTGTTGGTTAATAGATGATTGTGGTTTCCCTATCATGAACATTGAGATGTTATTAACAACAAGATCATATCGTTAGGAGAATGATATGGTGGACATACTCCTATAGATAAGCGTAGCATAAAGATCAAGTCATTTCAATAGTTCAATTGCTATATGCTTTCTGATACATAGTAACCTAATTCCTTCGACCATGAGATCATGCATATCACCTTTACCGGATGGATGCTTTGATGTCATCAAACACCACACCGTAACAGGGTGGCTATAAAGGTGGTATTGAGTGTTCGGAAAGTATTGGTTGAAACACATGGATCAAGAGTGGGATTTGTCCATCCATATGACGGATAGATATTCTCTGGGCCCTCTCGGTGAAATGTCATCCAATTAGCTTGCAAGCATGTGACTGGGTCACAAGGGATCACATATCACGGGAACGAGAAAAGAGTACTTATCAGTAACGAGGTTGAACTAGGTATGTAGAGATACCGACGATCATAACCTCGGATAAGTAACATATCGTGAGACAAAGGGAAATTGGTATCGTATGTAAGTGGTTCATTCGATCGCAAAGTAATCGTAGAAATATGTGGGAGCCATATGAATTTCCAGATTCCTCTATTGGTTATTGTTCGGAGAAGTGTCTCGATCATGTCTGCATAATTCACGAACCGTAGGGAGACACACTTAAGGATTCGACGTTGTTTGAGTAGTTATGGTATTATGAGAAAGAGACCGAATGTTGTTCGGAGTCTCGGATGGGATCCGGGATATCACGAGGTGATCCGGAATGGTCCGGAGAATAAGATTCATATAAGGAAAGTCCCGTTTCGGAGTTGGGGAATGGTTCCGGTGTTTTTCATCGGGAACATTCTAGAAGGTCCCGGAATGTCCGGCACTCCGGGGGGGGGGGAATTGGTACATGAATGTGTCATTGCATGTTGGAATGATTGCATCATGTACTAAGTGTTCTCGCTGTCCGAAATAAAGGGTTAATTCAAATCCTAATTGGAAAAGTCAAACTGCCAGTTTTCGGTCAAACTGCCAGTTTCGGAAAGTGGAGAAAGAGGAGGAGAGGTGGAGGCCGAGTTGGAGGAGGGTTCCTCCCCTAGGCCGGCGCACCTCCCTAGGCCGAGTTGGGGAGGAACTCCTCCCCATGGCGCCGGCCCTCCCACCTATAAAAGGAGGGGCAGGGCCTCCTCCTCTAGACACAACAACACAAGTTTCCTATCCTCTAAACTAAACCCTAGATCTAGACCCCGGTTTAGAGCTATTCGGTTTAGAGCCTTCTAATTGGTTTAGAGCCCTCTAATTGGTGTGTCTAATTACTAGACCACTAATAGCCTCTCTCATAAGCTCCACCATACTCGCATCGGCTTAAGGCGAAGCCCTGCGGGATTTCCCCTCTACCTCCGGTACCACGCCGTTGTGCTGCCGGAATCGCGAGGAGAGTGCTACAACCTCCGCTGCCTGCTGGAACAAGGGAGAGGAAGGTCTTCGTCGAGTACCGAACGTGTGACCGACTACGGGAGCGCTGCCGGAACGTGGCGCCGGAAGGATCGTCTACGCGATCTTGAGATCGGAAAGAGTACGACTACATCACCCACGAGAATCTGCTCTCGTTAAACACTTTGGAATCTTCGAGGGTGAGTTATCCCATCGACTCGTTGCTACAATCTAGTAGATAGATCTTGGCTTGTTTGTTTGTATGCGATAGAAAATTTTTGTTTTCCATGCTACGAACCCCTACAATAAGCACCTGCCTTTTTAATGTGAGTATAATGATAATGTTACCATATCTTCTTATGTTAAAGAAAATTATGACTTTGATGATGTGGAACAAATTGAAGAATTTATTGCCTTCAAGGGTGCATTTGAATTTGCCAGTTTGCTTGAAAATACTGATGATGAACCTTATGAACATGAGGTTTATGAGATACTTAAATTTTTCTTTGATAATTATAAGGAAGAAAATGGCTATATTCTTGAATATTTTAATATATGTTTTCCAAAAATGGAAGACACTAATGCCTTGCAGGAGCCTATGGAAGAAGAAATTGCTGAAACAGGAAGCTCATTAGATGAAAAAGAGGAGGATGAATGTTATGCTCATGTGGATTCTTTTGAAATATCTATTATAGGTAAAACTTTTGATGTTCCTATGCCTGTTACCTATAGTAGTGATCATGATTGGGAAAACCACACTACTTTTGATATTGAAAATCTGTTTGGTACCAATTCTGAAAATTCTATTGCCTATGATGATACTTTACCTCCAGTTTATGATGATTACAATGATGATATTGATATTTTCAGTTCACCTACTATTGAGGAGAAAATTGATTGTGATTAAAATATGCCTCCTATATTTGATGATTATGGTGATGAGAAGAGTAATGATAGCTACTTTGTTGAGTTTGCTACCACTACTTATGTGGAGAGTAATGATCATTTTATGCATGTGGCTCATAATAAGAATGTTTTATGTGATAGTCATATTGTTAATTTTATTTATGATGCTACTGAAAGTTATTATGAGAGAGGGAAACATGGTCTTATGTATCTCAACAATATTAAGTTTCCCCTCTTTATGTTGAAAATTTTGAAGTTGCACTTGTTTTGCTTTCCTATGCTTCTTGATTTGTGCTTCTTTGATTTATTTTATTATAATATTCCTATGCATAGGAAGTGGGTTAGACTTAAATGTGTTTTGAATTTTCTTCTTGATGCTCTCTTTGACTTCAATTAATATTTATTATGTGAGCATCTTCTCAAACTATCAAGCCTAACTTAAAGGCGTTAAAGAAAAGTAATTATTGGGAGATAACCCAAGAGTTTTCTTGAGTCTTAGAAGTTATTAATTCAGTAATGACCTCTCCTTATCCTTTTTGTTTGCTTTTTGTGCCAAGAATGACCTCTAATGAGAGGGAAGTAAGATTTGGGGAGTTTCTGTCCCGAAACAGATTTCTATCCTCCACCAAAAAAATTCGTGAGGAGTCTCTATAACTCGAATTGAGCTCAAAATTTACGAATAAACCCCCAATATGTTATCTAACTTTTGTTAGTTCAACACTTTTTTTGAGCAACATAAGATGTTCAAAAAAATCGGTTTCTACCTGCTAGTTTGTTTTCACAGATTTCTGCTATTATTTGCATGTGCTTCTTATTAATTCCTTTTTGAGTTGTTTTTGGGAAATTGAGCTTTTTGAAGGAGTTGCTACAGTAGCTTGTGTTTTTAGTGAAAAGCCTTGTTGTTCCAAATCTTTTCCAGATGTCTAATATCTTTTGAATACACTAATGTTGCTAATGAAGATTGTGTGAAGTTTTGTATGAAGGAAAAATTTCAGGTGTAGAGAGAGAATGATGTAATGAGATGAAGAATGGACAAAAGATCAAGCTTGGGGATGCCACCACAGTGTCACCCCAAGAAATATCCAAGAGGTACAAGTGTCAAAGCTTGGGGATGCCCAAGGCATCCCCTTCTTCATCAATAAAAAGCTTAGGTGTGTCTAGACACTTCGTTTTTATTGTTTCATGCACAGTTGTGTTGTTCTTGGAGCGTCTTAGTTTTCATTTGCTTTTCTTAGGTTGTTTTGTTTGCTTGAATAAAGTAGTTTGGACCCCCGTTCTCGCTGTGTTGTTTTGCAAATAAGTTTGCTTGGTGTTGAAAAGGAGTAGTAAGTTCTTTCTTGAAGTGCAAGAGGAGCTTGCATTGACTATGACTTAGACTTTAGCATGACAGGCTAGGTGTTGTTTTGACTTTATGCTTAGTGATTATTGTTGTAGCATGTCTTGTTCCAAACAATTGGGATTGCTTAGTGTGCCTTGAAGAAATTATGCGTTGTTTTAGTATGCAAAAGCATAGTATTGTGGTATTCTCCTTTGATGATTTGCTTGGGTTGACTTGGCACATGCTCACACCATGTTATGACTATGACAAGTCACCATTAGCCTCTGTGATCATTCAGTCCTTGACTTGTAGAACCATTCTATGCTTTGATTAGTAATGCTTTGTTGCTCTGCATGATTATGGCCATTATGCTCTCTTAGTTGGTTGCTCCCAGTCTTTTGCTAGCCTCCACTTGTATGAGTAAGTTCTACTCATGCTTCCAACTCCCAAGAAACCAAGTATTTCCAAAGTGTCCACTATAAACTCCTATGCATGGTGTGTTACACCATTCCAAGTATATTCTTGTTTTCAGCTATCTTCCAATTAAAAACTATTTTGTTATGTGAAAACTTAGTGATTAAAGACCTCACGAACTTGATGGCACACTTTATATTCTTTGCCCCTAATAAACTTGAACCATTGTGACAACTTCGTTGTATATTGTTGCACTTATACGTTGGAATTAGCAGAACCGTGCTGTCACGGGTAACGTTTTTAACATTGCACTTGTACTTTGTACTCAGTTGATATCATTCTCTTTTGTCTATGGATGTCACCGATGTGAAATAAAGAGGGAACTTTTATGTCGATGGAGTTTGTATTCTGTGTTAGAGAAATGCCTGGGCCGCTAGCCTAAGCCATGCCTAATCATGTTGGAAACTTGTAGCATCACCATAGTGAGATGTCTATGAAGCATCCTCAATAAAAAGTTATGCATATAGTAAATAAAAAGATTGCTGAGATGCTCATTGTCTGCTTGCCTTGTCATTTTGGTTATGGGAAAGCTCCTGTACCATGTGCAAGGGGTACCCGTTGGCGGTTCTCAATGATATGCAAATACTTACAATGACAAGAACTTACCTGGGCCCAAAGTTGAGTATGCATGAGGTGTGGCCCTCATATTCAAGGGACTTGAGATTTCCAACTTATACTTCGTCAAGCATATACTCCATCTTTCCCACTTTAACCTCAATCAATTAAAGATGCTTATGATAGGGGCAATGAGGGCTGAAAGCTAACAAGAACCATAATTTTTGGAAGATCTTTTTGAAACTTGAAATCCCTGCTTCTTTTACAAAAAGGCCTTTCTTCCACCATTATTGAGTCTCCACCTTCTACCTTTAGGCACCATTAACAGAGCATAGTTTCCATTCTGTGTGCAGTGTTCTAAAGCTTATTGATTGATGCATATTGTGATATTACTTGTTCTTGTGCTATTTGTTTCTAGTCACCCTTGTGAACTTTGAAGGTGTCCTATGCATCTATATTGCTACTCTATGAGGGACGAGCTAATTGCTGCTATGCTATGTTTTCTGTATGTGAAACAAACAAACGTTTTTCAATGCATGTTATTCATGATCTTTGTTTGTAGCCTTTCATGTTGCATGCATAGTTACTATGTCCTATTGTTAGAACTCCATTTTTCATGTACATGTTTAGATTTCTTTGATCCCAGCTTTCAATGCTTGCAAATGGTTGGATCTTTATTGTGAGGGTGCATGTCATCTCAAAAAGTATTCTGTTTATCAATTACCTACTCGAGGACGAGCAGGAGTCAAGCTTGGGGATGTTGATACGTCGGAAACGTATCTATAATTTTTGATGCTCCATGCTTGTTTAGTATCTACTTTAATTTACTTGTCTACACTTTGAGGTGCTTTTTCCATGTTTTCTGGTACTAACCTATTAACAAGTTGCAACAGTGCCAGATGCCTGTTTTCTGCTGTTTTTGGTTTCAGAAAAGTTAGTAAAGAAATATTCTCGAAATTGTACGGGACAAACGTCAAAGTCAATTACTTTTTGTGGGGAACAAGAAGTCTAGTGGGGAGCTAGAGAGGAAAACCAGGGCGGCCAGACCCACCCTAGGCACGGGTGGGCCCTGCCCCGCTCTTGGGAGGGGTGTGAGGCCCCTGGCCGCCACCTCGGCCTTCCCCTTCACCTATAAGAAGCCCCCAATGCAGAAACCCTAAGCACCCGATCAAAATATCCACGAAACCGTCTATAGACGCCGCCACCATCGTCCCTAGATCGGGGGGATCTGAAGTTCTTCCCGGCACCCTGCTAGAGGGGAGATCATCCCGGAGGCCTTCTCTCCGGTATGATGCGTGAGTAGTTCCACTTGGACTATGGGTCCATGTAGTAGCTAGATGGTTGTATCTCCTCCTATGTGTTTTCATGTATAGATCTTTTGAGCTCCATTCATGATCAAGATCTAATCTATTTATAATCATACATGTTCTGTTTGCGGGGATTCGATGGATATTGAGATTATTATGTTGGTTTGGTTAATGGTTTTGTCTTTATGATTCTATCATGTCTGTGTTGTTTGTGATCTTGCATGCTCTCCGTTGTTAGTAGCTATCTTGGCCAAGTAGTTGCTAGTGACTCCAAGAGGGGGTATTTATGCTCGATAGTGGGTTCATACCTCTAGTTTCCAAGGGAAGTGACAATAATCTCTTCGGTTGTAGATGTGTTGTTGCTACTAGGGAGAAAACAACGGTCTCTTGTTCATGGAACATGTGGACTATTTACCTTACACACTTTGCTTAAAGCAGTTGTCTATTGCTTGCAACTTAATACTGGAGGGGGTTCAGATGATAAACTGAAGGTGGACTTCTAGTCATAGATGTAGTTGGATGGCGGTCTATGTATCTTGTTGTATTGCCCAATCAAATATCATAGGATCTTTCTGACTAGTAATTGCATTGTTATGCCTTGCTCAGTTCCTGTCAATTGCCCTGCTGTAATTTGTTTACCCTTCATGCCATGTTGTTTATCTAAGGAGAGCACCTCTAGTGAACTATGGACCCCGGTCCAATCTTTACCATTGATACATCTTCCATTGTTACTTGTTTACTTGTTGCAAACCATTACCTTCCACACGATACGTTTCATCCTTTGTTATAGCAAACCGGTGAGCTTGACAACCTCACTGATTCGTTGGGGCGAAGTTTTGAGTTTGTGTTCTGCAGGTCTCCACGTTGCTAGCAACACCTATGTGACGTTTCCTTCCTCCTACTGGTTCGATAACCTCGGTTTCTTACTGAGGGAAACTTGATGCTGTGCTGCTTCATACCTTTCTCTTGGGTTTTCTAATGAAGCATCCCACGACAAGTGTTGGGATCCATCAAAGGGGAGGAATAGGTTGAAGCTTTCCTGTAGATCCCCGGCAACGGCGCCAGAAAATAGCTTGATGTCTACGGACTTCTATTCTTGTATAAAATTGTTGGGCCTCCAAGTGCAGAGGTTTGTAGAATAGCAGCAAGTTTCACTTAAGTGGATTACCTAAGGTTTATCGAACTCAGGGAGGAAGTGGTCAAAGGTATCCCTCTCAAGCAACCCTGCAATCAAGATACAAGAAGTCTCTTGTGTCCCCAACACACCCAATACACTTGTTAGGTGTCGTGGTATTGCCGACGAGTACGCCATGGAGGGGTCCTCACAGTGCGTGTTTAGAGACGTGGGGTAAGGCGGACGATTGACGGGTACGAGGTAACACAGCTTACCCAGGTTTAGATCCCACGACGGTGGCGGAATCCTACTCCTGCTATAAATCACTATAATGGCAGTACACCGAGTTACAGAGATAGGTTTGTTGTGCGAGGTATGTGTAAAACGATGCCCTAAAGGATCCCATAGGCCCGACTTATATAGTCGTCAGGTCCTAGGCTTACAGGGAAAAGTCCTAGCCGGACAGGTCAGAGAGTCCTACACCGTCTATTACTAGTCTTGTATATCTTGCACTCCAAGGCTCCGGGTATGCTGGTGACTCCACCATAGCCTTCCTTTATCCGGCATGGGCCTCCCTTCTGAATCCACCTAACTGGGCCGCCCAGCAGGCCATAGGCCATGCTACCGACTATGGGACACCCGGGTTAGTCGGATAAGAGACATGCTATAAGGATATCCATATAGCATATCCCCAACAGTAGCCCCCAGAGAACTCCGAGATCTTGCGCCGTCTTGCCTCTTCCCTTGGAATGCTCTGTCTAGATGGATGTCGGCAAATCGTCAAGTCATATCTTGTAGTCTTCCCAAAGAACCCTACAAAGGTTTCTCCGTCTTCCATGAGTAAGTCGGAGAAATGCTGAATCTTCCATCGTACGCTTCCATTGTCGGATTAAATCCGTCCATGCCGGAATCTTCGATGGGACGGCTCATCTATCATGTCAGTTATGACAACGTAGGCCGTAGGTCGGCGACGCCTCGTAACTCACACATGCAGAGAACGCAATCATATCCGATTTTCCCGCGCAAGCGATACGAACCATTGGTGGCGGTGGTTGGAGACGTGGCGAAACTACCGCGCACGTTCACAAACACGTCGTCTACGCGGCAACCGTCCGATTAGCTGCACGAATCTTGATGCAGAGTAGGATAAATAGTAACCGTGGGACACTTGCCACTTTTTCACCCCATTCTCTCGTGTCATCATCTTCTTCCTCAAGCCGCACGCCTCCTCGAGCTCTCCGCGGAAAACCTCGAAGAAACCCTAACCCCTCTCTGCACCAGTCACGCCCTTCCAGCCCTCCATGGCCAGCAGCAGTTCTTCCCTGTCGATGGCGGCGTCGAGCGAAGCCACGGCGAAGCCGGCGAGCTCCGTCATCGTTCCCCCAGAGGGCTTGGTCATCCCTGCGTCAGCGGTGATTGAAACCACTGGCGGTGACCACAATTTGGCGGCGTTGGAGCCTCTGGAAGAGGAGCCAGACTCGCATAAGGGCGACTGGCGCAGCTCGGACATCACCGACCGCGATATCTAGGAGATGGTTGCCGAAGGCTACCTCCCCGCGACGGAGGGGCTCGCCTGGCGGGCGGCGCCGGCCGGCGAGGTGACACCTTCTCCCCAAGCCGGAGAAAAGGTGTACCTCAAGGCTCAGCTGGTACGCTGCGTTTCTCTGCCCATCTCCCACTTCTTTCTGTCCTTCTTGAATCACTTCAAGGTCCAACCCCACAACCTCTCCCCCAATAGTATCTTAGTGCTTAGCAACTTCGCGGCACTTTTTGAGGGTTACCTAGGGATTACGCCTAGGTTAGACTTGTTCGTGTACTTCTTCACCGTCAAACGTGAAGCCGGACATAGTAGGGAGGAGCTTAGGAACTGCGGCACCATAAGCTCCAAGATTCGACCTGCCCGGCGGTTCCCCGACATCGTCGGCCACGAGTCGTGCAAGAACTGGCAGCGGACGTACTTCTACGGCCCCGACATTCCTTTGGTAGGCCGAGAAGTGACGTATCCGTACTTCGTGGATGGATCCGCCGCTGAGGTTTCCACATGGAGATCCCATGCCTCCCTCCCCTTCGACCTCGACGCTTCTCGCGCAATAAGGCGGATCGAGTGGTTTGTAGAGACGGGTTTGACCGGCTTGGACCTAGCCATGTGCTGGTTCATCAGGCGAATGCAACCTCTGCAGCACCGCGTGAAGTATATGCACGAGTACACCAGTGATCGGAAGGATACCCTCCGTATCTCCGTGGATAACTTCTAGAGCGACTCCGTCAAGCTCCGTCTAAAGGACATCGTCAAGGTGAAGGATAAGAAGTGCGGCTTCACCATCACCTACGACATGTATGTAGACGGCAAGTGCACAAAGGTAGGTATATATTTTCCGTGTATGACATTGCTCCAGTTTCTCCGTCTTGCTAGTGCCATCTTATCCAATGCGGTGATTTCTCTCTTAGCAGCTTAGCGATCTAGACGAGGACAACCTGGCTGCCCAAATCTATGATCCAAAGATGAAGGAAGTCACGGTCGTGTCCGACGATGATGCCCCGTTGGTGCGAAAGCGGAAGAGCTCCACCTCTGACGCTGCCGACGGAGGCAAGAAGAAGAAGACGGAGGGTGGAGCCTCCAAAAAGAGTACTGCCGCCCTAGAGGCGGAAAAGAAGAAAGCCACCGGGATGTTTGCCAAAGCGCCCCCCTAGTGTAAGCCTCTCATTCTCCGACATTGTCTTATTTACCTGTCTTATTCCTGTACTTATGCATTTTGCACGTTTCAGGAAGAAAGCCACAACCAGCCTCAAGAAGTCCTCCAAGACTCTTGGGGCTTCTAGAAATATCAAAGATATGCTGCATCGTGACTCCTCCCCCGCCATCACCCCTGCCACTCCTGCCATCAAGCCCTCCTCTCCTCCGACAAGCTCCCAAGTTCAGGAGGCACCGGGCCCTTCCGCCATGGAAGTGGACTCTGGCGCCTCTACCGAACTAGCTGTTGTCGGCGAGCAGGCGACGCAGGAGAGCGATGTTCTTCAAATGGCTGAAGCTCCGGCTAAGGATGCCATCGGTAGCGGCAAGGCGGTGGTGGGAGCTCGTACCTCTGCCGAAGGCGGCGCCTCTACTCCCCAGAAACCCTTCGAGTTCCCGAAGATAGTTTATCCGGCGCTCCTGCCGAGTAACACAACTATGGTTCCTGGAGGAGTGCCGTCATCTCCGATGTGCGGTCTTGAGGAGCTACTCCGACAAGCAGACATCATGCGAGGAAATAGCATTTCCTTCAGCAAGATGCTAGCTGAGAGTGCTACAAAACTCAAGATTATTGCACTTGTAAGTTTTACTTTTACTTTTGCATTTCATATGAGTATCCCACTGTAGCCCCCGAGGATGTAGACGGAAAACCATAGGCTTTGCATCTATATGCTCTAAGAGTGACTAAGTTAGACAAAACTCTCACTGTAGCCCCCAAGCATTTAGATGGAATGAATTATTCCGACTAGATGCCTTAAGAGTAGCATACAAAGTGTTCATAATTTTCAATGCTGTAGCCCCCAAGCCTCTAGTTGTAATTGAATCAGTTCCAACTAGATGCTTAAAAGAAAACTAAGCATACTAATAAGGTAAAAAACTCTTGCTGTAGCCCCCGAGCACCTAGGTGGAAAATCTCCGACTAGGGGCTCCAAGTAGACCAAACAACGACTTAACTTTTGTATTTGTTTCCATAGAACGAGAATTCTCGGAGGGGCATGGACAATGACAAGTATCAGAAGATGTGCGCAGATCTTGAAGCCGAAAAGGGTAAAACTGCCATCTTGAAGGAACAAATCATCAAAAAAAAGAGTCTGTTTTCTTTTTTGCGCATTTCCGTCTTACTTTTGTGCCTAGAATCTCCGAGTACTCACTGCGTACTTTGTTTTCTCCGACTTGCAGAACATGTTGCCAAGGCCAAGGACATTGTCAAGGAGTCCAAGGACATCCAGCAGCTGGACAGAGAGAACAAAATCCTTAAGAAGAGAGGGAAGAGATGCTGAAGATGCACGAATATTCCATGAAAGCCTTGTAGGATTCCGCCTCCACGGAAATAAATCGCTTGACGGAGGAGCTTGCGATCCTAAAGGATCAAAAGCAAGCTGCTGATGAGAAAAATCTTTGCCATAGCGAGGCGTTTAAGCTCCTCCAACAAGAGAAGGAATCCTTGGCGGACACCGTCTGGCAGGCTAAGGCCAACATCTTCAGTAAGTGTCCTCCGCCTTGTATTTCTGTAGTGTGGATATTTTAGGGTTTATTGCACTCATGCGATCCTTGTCGGAATATTCAGCGCCTCTGGGTTTAACCCACTCGCCTCCTTCAGACAAGGAATGCATGGTTCTTGCTGGAAAATTCATCAATACTGCCATCGCCCAAGCCAAGGAGATTGCCAAGCCCCTCCAAATTTATATCAAGGCCTCGGACTCTGTGACAACGTACTCGGAGATTCTGCGCCGAGACCCTGACCGTGTCGCGAGCTAGAAAGCTTCATGCGCACGGGTATACCTGGGCATTTGTCGGGCCGGGCCGGGCCAAGCCCGGCCCGAAAAAGCCCGACGTAATTCAGCGTGGCCCATGGCCCGGCCCGGCCCGACCAATTTCTCCACATCCTCTACCCAAGCCCGGCCCGGCGTAAATTCCGACGGCCCGACAATTTAGAGAACAGTGGTCAGCACTCAGCAAACAGCAAAACAGCGGTCAGCGTCAGTTTTCAGTAGCAATAACGACAGCAGTTTCAGTAGCAAAAAACGACATCAAAATGACAGCAAACTTAGCAGCAGTTTTCAATAGCAGAACCAACACCAAAATGACAGCAAAACAACACCATTTTCACAAACAGATTACAACAGCAAAATAGCACTAACAACAGCATATTACATCATCAAAAGAGCACTAACAGGGGAGTTTTGGACACCACAAAGTAGCAGTTTTGAACGGAAGCATTACAACGGTAAACAGTTTGAGCTTGAGCAAACAGCCAAACACAAATAGACTGTTAGACCCCTCCTTTATAAAGGAAAGGATCCATGTGATTGCAATGCTAGTCCCTGGATCAATGCTAGCATCCACAGTTTAAGATGAAGTACACAGATACAAAGGTCGTTTATTACATTCATTCCAGAGATAAAACATAGTCTTTTACAACTCGGGGCCAAAGGCCTAATACAAGAGTTTATGGAATAAGCAAATAAACATAAGTCTTCATCTTCATGTGCCACAGGCAAGCGTGTTGAGTGTAGACTCATGACTCCTATTCATCATCGTAGTAACCTGCAACATCACAAGTTACAGCCACAGAGGGTCAATACTTTGGAATAGTATTGGCAAGTGATACCTTAGTTTATTTAAAGTGGACTATAATACTATATGCATTTTGGCTAAGTGTAGCTTGGCTTGCTTTGCTCAAAAATAGGTTTTCCTATTAGTTGAAATCACTAAATTTTTCTTTGTCAAAACTTCCTAAGGAACCACCAATAGACATTGAGGTCCTTTACCCTTGTTCACCCACAAGTTTTACTTTGAAGTTGGAGTGATGAGATTCTTGTAGCTTCCATGTCTTGATGCTCAAATTGTCCTTTACCAGGGACATGGCTAAGTACTTAGGTTTTACACTCTGCAGAGGTGGTGCACTTTCCCCACAAGATTTGGTTTCCCAAGACAAGATCTTTCAGAAGCCTTTCCTTAGTCCAATGGACGCGTTCCAACCTATCATTCCCTCTACCACCAACTGTCCAAGAGACTAAGTTCTAGCTACCTATATGATCAAGGCAGAGCCCATTTTGCCAAGTGGTTGCACTTGAAGCTTTCTCAACATTTGACATCTCAAATCTCTTTGTTCCTGGGTGGCATTCCACAAGTGTGATACACAAGGTAAACCATAAAAATGGGCCTTGTGTAACCACTCAACCAAAAACCACCAAGCAAGTCCCATTCCACCCAGGTGATTCATTAACCTAGTTGTTTTATTAAACAAAACACAAGTCCTCAGACTTAGAAATTTTCCATAGCATGAATATATATTCCACCCTTGTTTTCTATTAGCTAGGCTAAGCATGGCATGGCAACTTAACTTTAGGGAAAATTTCCTAGCAACTCCACCATTCTAAACTACATAGGATTTCCCATCATATCATTTGACAAAAGTAGCATGCATGTCTTAGCAAAAATATCTAATGCTAGTATAAAATATAGGAATGGAATATTCATGAAAATATCACTTGCCTTGGTAATGGGGAGAGTAGCACTCTTCACAGTCACAATCACTAGCAAAATCTACACAAAATTGTAGCATACAATTACACACAAATTATATACAATCAAAAAAAATATGAATGCATGCATGCATGAATTTACTAAGTGGTGATTTTGAAAACTCTACCAAGCATATGCATGTTACTGAAACATAACAAGACACAAAATTTGCCAAAACAAATTTATTTGGTACTTAAACAAATTGCTAAACTAAAGCCATACTCAAAATAGCCTTAAACATGTTTCTACAAACAAAGTCATTTTAATGGTTACTATATGTTAAACACTTTGTATAATCAGAAAGGCCTTGATTCACTGAATCCAACAGTATAAAGTTTGCAAAAATCCAATGTGGCAATCAAAAGTTATAGGCATAAGAAATTTGGATCGAATTCTGATTTGAAATCTGTTTTTAGATCTAACACTTGCCACGCGTCGCGTCCTTATTGGCGCGTACCGCTTCGGTTGGATCGGGTCCTGCGGACCGCATGATCTAAATGAGATCTGGCGGCTCAGACGCGCGCGTACCCTTTCGTCCTCCTTCTAATCTACGCCACAGGATCTAGATCCAACGTTCCTAATCATCCTGACCATACTCGGGCGGCGCTGGCGGCATTGACCGGCGGCGGCGCGTCTGACTACGGCGGTGCCGGCGTTCTAGATCGCCCCAGGAAGCAAGAAGGTGCTTACCAGATCCGCAAAGGCGTGCTGAAGCTCGACGTGGTACTGGCTTGCGGAGGGGCGCGCTGACACGGCGATGATTGCTCGTCGGAGTAGAGACAGCGTTGGCACGGTCAGTGGTTGACGTTGGCGAGGTTCCTCGTCGCGCTAAGCCAAAATAGGAGCACCGTTAGATGCGCAAGTCGATGAGGATTCTAGGCGTATCAGTCAGAAAGTAAGGGGCGGTGTCTACTTACGGAGGGAGGTCGCCGGAGTTTGTGCAGAAGACGGTGGCGGCCAGTCGTCGACGTTGCTGGAGCTACGGGTCATGCGAAGGTAAACGGAGTGTGTCAGAAGATGCGCAGAGACTCACTGAACAAGATAGCATGAATGAGAGACAGAGGGGAACACGAGGCTCACCGGAATATGCCGGCGCAGTCGTCGGAACAGCGGCGGAGTCGTGCGAGTCGTGGGCGGCCTGGTGGCGTGAATGCAAAATTGACTGGGGAAAAATGGTCGCGAGGAAATGGGGATCTTATAGCCGGAGACTCGACAGGAAACGCTCGTCGCATCAATGCTAATTACGCTCGCGAGATCAGCGCTGCAACGGCCAGTGGCGGAGTCGTGCGCGGAATTAGGGGGAAGACGATGTTGACGTGGTGGAGGCCCGCTCGTCAGCGAAGTGCGCGAGGTGGAAGTGGGGTCTGTCTATCAGCGACTGAATGCGTGCGCTCGCGCGTGAGAGAAGAAAAGGAAACCCCCGGGTGGGCTAGTTGGGCTCGATTCGTTGCTAGGCCAGAAACCTGGCGCGCGGCCCTTTTCTTTTGATTGCTTCTTTTCTTTTTCTAATTCTATTTTATGAAATGATTTTGATATGAATTCAAATCCTTTTTGAATTTAAACAATTCTGGGAACTTTTGTAGGGTACTGTGGTTTCAAAAACTAGTTATTTAAACATGTAGTTACCCTGCAAGGGCTTGGACAATCTTGGTCTTAAAACAATCAGAGACTTTGTCTCTGGTTTGCAAATGTTTTAAAACAAAATAGGGTTTTGAAATTATTTCTGAGTTGAAAACTTTGGTTAAACTTTTACACCTAAACTTTCCAACAATGGAGGCAAGCAACCAAGTTTCCTAAACTTCCATCTTTCAAATGGTGATGGCCATATGAATTAAATCTGCTCACATGAAATCATAGCACCATGCTTCTGTTTTTCTGAAATGAGTTTGAAAATGAACTAAACCTATATGCATGCATGAGTGATATGCAAACTTTGAAACTTATGATTTTAGGGATGTTACAAATCTAACCCCCTTAAGGTGAATCTCGCCCTCGAGATTCGGATTGGCTAGCAAATAGGTGTGGGTGGTCTTTCCGAAGATCATCTTCTCTTTCCCATGTTGCTTCCTCTTCGGAATGATGATTCCATTGCACTTTGCAAAACTTGATAGTTTTTGTCCTTGTGACTCTTTCTGCGGTCTCAAGAATCTTGACAGGCTTTTCTTCATAGGTGAGATCACTTTCTAGTTGAACTTCTTCCAAAGGTATGGTATCCTTCAAAGAAGATTCTTCCATTTCTGGGTGACATTTCTTAAGCTGACTCACATGAAAAACATTATGGACTGCTAATAAAGATGCTGGCAGTTCGATTTCATATGCAACTTCTCCCTTGCGACTTAAAATGTTGAATGGCCCAACATATCTTGGTGCCAACTTTCCTTTGACTCCAAATCTTTTCACTCCACGAAGTGGTGATACTCTAAGATAAGCTCTATCCCCAACTTCGTAGGTGACTTCTCTACGCTTAGAATCCGCGTAGCTTTTCTGTCGAGACTGTGCTATCTTCAACCTGTCCTTAACCAATTTGACCTTTTCTTCGGCGTCTTTGATAAGATCTGGTCCAAACAGACTTCTTTCTCCCACACCATTCCATAGCAATGGGGTGGTACACTTCCTTCCGTAGAGAAACTCAAATGGTGCCATCCCAATGCTAGATTGGTAACTGTTATTGTAAGAGAACTCTGCGTAAGTCATACTTTCATCCCAACTTGCTCCATAGTCTAGGGCACATGCCCTCAACATGTCTTCAAGAATTTGATTAGTCCTTTCTGTTTGTCCATCAGTTTGAGGATGAAATGCAGTGCTGAATTCCAACCTCGTTCCTAAAGATTCATGAAGCTGTCTCCAAAAGTGAGAAGTGAACTGAGTTCCTCTATCAGACACAATACTCTTAGGCACACCGTGAAGGCATACAATTCTGCTCATGTAGATTTTGGCTAACTTGGCACTGGTATAAGTTGTCTTTACGGGTATAAAATGAGACACTTTAGTTAGGCGATCCACTACTACCCATATGGAATCATACCCTGACCTGGTCCTTGGTAATCCGGTAATGAAATCCATACCAATATTTTCCCACTTCCATTCAGGAATAGGCAGTGGTTGAAGCAAACCTGCTGGTTTCTGATGCTCCGCTTTCACTCTACTACACACATCACATAAAGCAATGTGTTCGGCGATGTCCCTTTTGAGATTGTTCCACCAAAATCTTTCTTTCATATCCATGTACATTTTGGTGTTTCCCGGGTGAATAGAATATGGAGAGTTATGGGCTTCTTGTAGAATCAGTTTCCGCAATTCCGGATCTTGTGGAACACAAATACGTTTCCCGTGCCATAAAGTACCTTGTTCGTCTATATGGAAACTTTTAGCTTTCCCTTGGCTAATCCTTTCCTTAATCTCTTCGATTTCTTTATCCGTCTTTTGGGCTTCTTTAATCTTATCCAACAGAGTGGGTTGAACCTCCAAAGACATGAGATGTCCTTCTGGCACAATCTCCAACCTGAGTTCCTTGAATTGCTTACACAAGTCATCTGGCAATTCACCTTTGGTAAGGCCATTTACAAACGTCTTACGACTTAGAGCATCTCCTACAACATTTGCTTTACCGGGGTGGTATTGCAAACTCAAGTCGTAATCCTTGATAAGTTCTAGCCATCTCCTTTGTCTCATTTTGATTTCCTTCTGGGTGAAGATATATTTTAGACTCTTGTGATCCGTGAATACTTCACAACGCTTTCCCAAAAGGTAGTGTCTCCATGTTTTGAGTGCATGGACAACAGCAGCTAACTCTAAATCATGAGTAGGATAATTTACTTCATGAGTTTTGAGTTGTCTCGAGGCATACGCCACAACTTTTCCGCCTTGCATAAGTACGGCACCTAATCCTTGATGAGAAGCATCACAATACACTTGGAAATCCTTTTCCAAGTCTGGTAGGCACAGAACTGGTCCTGACACAAGCCTCTTCTTTAATTCTTGAAAGCTGAGTTCACAACCTTCAGACCAAGCAAATTTCTTATCTTTCTTTAACAATTCTGTCATTGGTTTAGCAACCTTTGAAAAAATTTCAATGAATCTTCTGTAGTAACCTGCTAAACCAAGGAAACTACGAACCTCTTTTACGTTCTTAGGAGATTCCCATTCTGTCACAGCTGAAACTTTAGCAGGATCAACTGCTACACCATCCTTTGTCATAACGTGACCAAGAAATCCAACTTCCTCTAACCAAAACGCACACTTGCTGAATTTGGCATAAAGCTTATGTTCCCTCAGTTTCTCAAGTATCAAGCGTAGATGTCTTTCATGCTCTTCCTTGCTCTTGGAGTAGACTAAGATGTCATCGATGAAAACGACAACGAACTTGTCGAGAAATTCCATGAACACTTTGTTCATCATATTCATGAAGTATGTTGGAGCGTTGGTTAAACCAAAAGGCATCACAGTGTACTCATACAATCCATACCTTGTGGTGAATGCTGTTTTAGGTATGTCTTGCTCTCTTATCTTGAGTTGAAAATAGCCTGACCGAAGATAAATCTTCGAGAACACACATGCTCCTTCTAGCTGATCAAACAAGTCGTTGATTCTTGGCAAAGGATATTTGTTCTTGATGGTTACCTCGTTGAGAGAACAGTAATCTATGCATAATCTTTGAGTTCTATCTTTCTTTTCTACGAACAAAACTGGAGCTCCCCAAGATGAAGAACTTGGCTGGATGAATCCTTTCTGCAATTGTTCTCCAAGTTGTTTCTTGAGTTCCTTAAGTTCGTCAACTGACATTTTATAAGGCCTCTTTGCTCTTGGTCCAGAACCTGGTACCAAATCTATTATAAACTCTACATCTCTATCTGGTGGCATTCCCGGTAACTCTTCCGGAAACACATCTGGATATTCACACACAATTGGCACAGTGTCCATGCTAACCCCCTTAAGAGAATTCAGCTTACTTCCTTTAGATTCAAAATTGGACTTGAATTTTATCCTCTTACCTTCAGGGGTTGTGAGTAGACCCCTCATACTTAGCCATCCAATCCATTCCCAAAATCACATCCAATCCGTGGGAATTCAGGATTATTAGGTTCACTGGAAACTTATGTTTTCCAAACTCTATGACTAAGTCATGGCATCCTGAGTTTACTATCATTTCTCCGCCAGGAGAACTTACTCTTATAGGACACCCAATGGTTTCTACCGGTAGTTCATTTCTTTCGACAAATGCTTTTGATATGAATGAATGAGATGCACCGGTATCAAAGAGTACAAATGCTGGAATTGAATTTAGTCTGAACTTACCAGCAACAGCATCAGGCTCTTCATAGACATCTTCCACATTGATGTGGTTAACCTGTCCTTTCTGAAAAGGATTGGGCTTGTTAGGTCCTTCAACTTTCTTTTCAGGGCACTCATTAGCATAATGCCCCAGCTTCTTGCATTTGAAGCATTCAACCTGACTGATGTCCCTTTTAGGCTGGTTTTCACTTCCACTTCCACTGTGGTGGCTCTTATGTCCACTCTTGTGATTCTTGTACTTATCATTTTCATGACTGCGATGATGCTTGTCGTCATGACGGTTGTGGTTGTGGTGCTTGTTAAATTTCCCATGCTTGTGGGATCCTGAGCTGACACTATCATCATAGTGAGATCGTTTATGAGACGATCCCGAACTGTGCTTGTCGGAGTGTTTCCTCTTTCTACTCTCGACTTGCTTCATTTTATTCTCCACAATAACAGCCTTGTCACACAGCGACTGATAAGTTGGAACATATGCCACAAACAGCTGCAGATTCAGCTCATCATTCAAGCCTTCCAGAAACTTTTCCTTTCTTTTGGCATCTGTGTCAACCTCATCCGGTGCATAGCGCGCCAGATTGTTGAACTCTTCAATATATTCAGCCACGCTGTGGTGGCGCTGCTTCAGGTTGTGAAACTCCTTCTTTTTCAGGCTCATCATTCCTGGTGAGATATGAGTAGTGCGAAAGCCATCTTCAAAGATAGCCCAAGTCACCTCATCAATAGGAGTGGTGATCTGAAAGTTGTCCCACCATGCGGCGGCTGGTCCGTCCAACAGATGTGCTACGAACCTGACTTTTGCAGCATCCGTGCAGCCCACGGTCACTAAGTCTTTGTTCACAGAACGTAGCCAATCATTGGCCACCATGGGATCAGTCGTTCCCGAAAACTTAGCTGGCCTCAGACGCAGAAATCTGGTGAGCATATCAAAACCCGGAGGGTTGCTGTTGTTGTTGTTGTTGTTGTTGTTGTTGTTGTTGTTGTTGTTGTTATTGTTGTTGTTATTGGGGTTGTTATTGGGGTTGTTGTTGTTCTGGTTTTGGATGAATGTCATCATCATTTGCATAAGCTGTGTCTGCGCATTCATCATTTGTTGCATTTCTGGGGTAATGTTGTTGGGGTTGGGGTTTACGCGACGGGGAGGCATCTGTGGTTTATTTAAGAAAAGAATGAGATACCCATAGATGTTTATGCACAATACATCACGTAAGCAAACACATAGCATGCAACATAAGGATCAAAGTTCAACAACAAGATAACAAAAGTCTCAAAGTAAAAACACACAAGTGGCAAGCCATCCACATGTCGGATGGTCCAATAATAAGTTCACAAATAACGAGTACGGTAAATAGAGATAACTGAGTAGTCAAGTCTACTCGTCAGCATCAATCTCCTCCTCGACAAAGGTAAGACCTGTGTTCTCCATTGCGGTCTTGTTCTCCTCGATAGTAGTGGTCAAGGAGTCGATCTTGGCCTTGAGAGCCCTCTTCTGGGAACGAAGCCTCTCAATAACCATCTGCTGTTGCTCTAGCTCGAAATCCTTGGACTTCAGTTCTTCGGTCATGTCTCGAATCTTCTTGTTCCTATCCTGGACACGTTTCTCCTGACTCTTGAACTTATGGTCCTGGGTCTCGAACTTCGCCTCCATCTCCTTGACTATCTCGTCCTGCTGCGCGAAGAGCTTGTCCTTCTCGCGAAGCTGCACCTGGAGCTCGTCATTACTGAGCATGACATTGGTCCTGTCAGTATCCACGTGCCTAATAAGAGTCTCTAAGTCCTGGAGGTACAGGCGTATCGGCTCTGCTGCGGCCCTCGAGTCATTCTCAAAGTCGATGGACTCTCCGTCATCATCACGCCTTCCGAAGGCGTGGAAGTGAGTGCCTCTAACCTGTCGGGAGTGACGACCCAATAGTCGTCCTCTCAGGTCCTGCATGACAACCTCCATGCCTCTATCCCTGTCATCGTGCATAAGCTTGAAGACGATGGCCTCCGTAGTAGGCTCTGTTTGGCGTCCTGGCTGGTTCACCTTGAAGCCCCAGAGGTCCTTCCTCTCAAACTTGGTGAGTGGGTGCACCATAATGGTGGGAAGAGGGAGATCGAGCAGGGTAGTAAGCTCTACAATACGAGGACCAAAACGGGTAACCTGGAACTCCTCAACAGTGCTGATGGTAATAGGCATCTATTTATAAGATTGAAAAAGTTAGAACAACACAAGTTAAAACAAGACAAACACTCATACATAACCATGGAACATAAAATCACACAAGTCATGCATACACAAATCCATTACATCAATCAGGGTCTAAACTTATTTAAGGTATCAATTTTGGAAAAAATAAGGTGATAGGTGGTGGTCCAGCTAACGAAGTGCGTTTACAAACCTATCTCACTGGATCTGGTGGCTAACAAAATGTTCCTAGAGGCAATCAGCCTATCTTGTTCACATGATTCCATCACTAAGTCTATAATATCTCCCCTTAAGGTTTGGTTGGTGGCTTCCAACTCTTGGGTATGTTCCTTCTCTTTCTTTAAGTCCTTTTGGAGGTTGAGCATTCTGCACTTGACTCTAGCACTGAGTTCTTTGATAGTCCTCCAAGCTGCATCTCTGGCTGACTCAAAGAATGTGGTGTGCATCACAGTGTTGGTGTACATGCAGAAGCCTCTTTCTTTGTGGTTGTCTTCCTTGTTTTTGTACAAGTGAAGTTGCACCCACCAATACTCCACTCCTTCCTCCATCACTGGAAAGCCCTTGTACACAGCGAACTCAGGGGTGGTCGCGGCAGCTCCTGGGGTGGACGAAATCGACGACCCCCTTCTTCTCTAGAGGCGGTGGGCTCCGGTGAGATTCCGACGAGGTGGTGCTCGCCTTGCTCCGGGAACGGTGTGGCACGATCAGTGAGAAGAGGGGAGTGAGATGGTGTGAAGAAATCGACTGGGGGTGGTCTCTATTTATAGTCACGACGGTGAGACCGAACGGCATGGGCGGGCGACGGTGGCGACATGGCTACGGGCTGCTAGAGGCATGGCCGGTGGTGCGATCGCTTGGTGGTCTCCTGGCGATGCTCTACGGCTTTAATGCGCGAGTAGGGGCGGTGCCGTTTGGTCTGGAACGGGCGATGCTCTATGCGGCAGAGGCGGCGTCTTCGACGGCGAGCGGTGGCTGTGCGGCATGGGGCGCTGAACGGGGATGTCTGGCGGTCTCCTGGGTCGGTGGTGATCATGTATGCACGCGGTGAGGGCGGCGCACGGTCTGTGGGCTTCGGTCGAGGGTGGCGCTCTGGCGCACACTCGGCATGGTTGCTGGCGAGCTCGGCGCGGTCTGTGCGTATGGTCCAGGGTTTGGCAACGCTCGCGGCTGGGACAGGGAGTGGCGATGGACGGTGGGCTGCCTCCCAGACATGCTGGCTAGGCTTGTTTCTCCTCCTAGCATGCTTGTCGACATGGGGGTGGCAAGGTTGGCTTTGGTTGTTCACCATTGATGGTTTTGGCAAGCTCACAGGGGTGCTAGTGCTTGGTTAATCTTGCTAGATGATCTACTAAGGCTAGTGGTGCCCAGAGAGGGAACAAGTTAGGCTCAATTCACTGCTCAAAACAGTGTTTAGATTTTGTTTGATTTGTGTCTGCGATGTGTTTGATGAAATGGCCGCAAGAAATCAAGTTTTGAATTTTGAAAAGATTTTTGGTGGGTGTGCTAGGTGGGTGGTGGTGAGTCTGCAGATGCTTCGTTTTTGAAAGTTGAGCTTGTTTGAGTGGTTTTTGAAAAAGTGGGATCTTCCCATGTGATATAGATTCAATTTTGAATTGCCATTTAAACCATGCATTTGAAAGTTTCTGGATGATCACAAAGTGGGCCTTGATACTTTGTTATGAGTACCTTCAAGGGGTGTAAAGATCCAGAAAAGTTTCTGTTAGGTTTTGAAAGTTTGAGACAGCCAAAGTAGGCATGGGAGTTAAATTGGTCAAAATGACCATTCACACATTTAGCTTTGTTTTGATTTTTTTGTCTTTGGGAAAAGTTTGGGAAATGTTTAGATGATGTTTATTTCACCTAAGAAACATTTTACAAGCAATGAAACAAACAAATAAGGTGGTTCAAAAGAATGTTAAAATCAATGCATACACATATGCATGCTTTCATAATTTTATTTAGAAAAGTTTTTGTTAACCCTAATTTTGATGATTAGAGTTTGATGATTTAAGTTTAGTATTTTTGGGATGTTACAAACCTTCCCCCCTTAAACAAAATCTCATCCCGAGATTTGAAAAAGGACGAAAAGATCGGGAAACTCCGTCCTGATGTGATCTTCGCGCTCCCAGGTAGCTTCCTCTTCTGTGTGGTTGCTCCACTGAATCTTGAGAAACTTGATGCTTCGGGTTCGGGTAGTTCTTAAGGCTTCTTCCAAAATGCGGATGGGTACTTCGGGATAGGTCAGGTCATCGTTGATCTCTATGGTCCGGTGATCTATATTCTTGAACACTTCGGTCTTCTCTGGAACTTCGAGGCACTTGCGAAGTAACGAGATATGGAACACATTGTGGACTGCTGACATCTTCTCGGGTAGTTACAATTGATAAGACACTTCTCCTTGACGGTTCAAAATCTTGAAAGGTCCGATATATCTGGGGGCTAACTTTCCTTTGAGTTGGAAACACTGCATTCCCTTCAATGGCGACACTTTCAGATAAACAAAATCTCCTATGTTGAAGGCGAGGTCTCTATGTCTCTTGTCGGCGTAACTCTTCTGCCTGGATTGGTCGGTCTTGAGGTGCTCACGAATCTTGTGAACCTTCTCTTCTGCTTCTCGTAGGATGTCGGGTCCGAAAATCTAACTCTCTCCTACTTCCGACCAGTTCAAAGGGGTGCAACACTTGCTTCCGTACATGAATTCAAATGGGGCCATTTGCAAGCTGGCTTGATAACTCTTGTTGTATGAAAATTCTGCAAACGGCAGACAGTCTTCCCACATGGATCCATATTCTAACACACAGGCTCTCAGCATATCTTCGAGTATTTGATTTACTCGCTCCGTTTGTCCATCGGTCTAAGGGTGATACGCGGTGCTGAAATCTAGACGGGTTCCTAAACCTTCTTGGACTTTCTTCCAGAATCTCGAGGTAAACTGAGTTCCTCGATCTGATACGATGTTCTTGGGGACTCCGTGCAAACTAACTATCCTAGCAATGTACAACTCTGCTAGCTTCGAACTTTGATATGTGGTCTTGACGGGCAAGAAATGGGCGACTTTGGAAAATCTATCCACTATGACCCAGATAGAGTCATTTCCCCTACTAGAAGTAGGTAGTCCAGTGATAAAGTCCATTCCGACAGAATCCCATTTCCATTCCAGAATCTGCAATGGTTGCAACAATCTAGTGGGTCTTTGAGGTCCGGCCTTGACTCGCTGACATATATCACACTTGGCGATATAGCTTCCAATTTCTCACTTCATCCTATGCCACCAAAATTTCTCTTTCAAATCTTGATACATCTTCGTTCCTCCAGGGTGGATAGAATAAAGAGTATCATGAGCCTCCTTCAAGATAAATTCTTTCAACTTTGAATCTGCTGGTACACAAAGGTGTCCTTTGTACCACAAAACTCCTTCTTTGTCCTCGGTGAATCCGGGTACTTTGCCTGTACCGATACGACGCTTGATTCTGTCAATACTAGCATTTCCCTTTTGCGCCTCTTTAATCTGACTGGTCAAAGTGGGCTGGAGTTCTATGCTAGCCAAAAATCCTTCACTTACTAATTCTATTCGAAAATCTTCCATCTCTTTGTGCAAGCTTGGTTGCTCCTTCAAAATCATGGAGTTCAAGCGGCACGGAAATTGGCTCATGGGTCTGGCGATACTCGAGAATCCTTCTACGAACTTGCGGTAATATCCCACCAATCCGAGAAAGGCACGAACTTGGGTTTGAGTGGTTGGGGCTTGCCAATCTTCTACATCTTTCACTTTGGCAGGATCAACGGCAATTCCTACGGCTGATACAATGTGACCGAGGAATCCTACCTCCTATAACCAGAATTCACATTTGCTAAACTTTGCATACAACTGATGCTCTCTAAGGGTTCCAAGAATGGTCCTTAGGTGTAGCTCATGTTCTTCTTCTGAATTGGAGTAAATCAGAATGTCATCGATGAAAACAACGACAAACTTATCCGGGAAGTCCATAAAAATCTTATTCACGAGGTTCATGAAATAAGCGGGGGCTTTGGTTAATCCAAAAGACATGACTGTATACTCGTACAATCCATATCTGGTGGTAAACACAGTCTTTGGGATATCCTCTACACGAATCTTGAGTTGATGATAACAAGTTCCAAGATCAATCTTAGAAAACACTTAGGCACTGGTCAACTGATCAAACAAATCTTCTATCTTGGGCAAAGGGTACTTGTTCTTGATGGTGACATCATTCAATTTCCGATAATCCGTACACAAATGGTTACCTCCATCTTTCTTGTCCACAAACAAGACAGGCGATCTCCATGGTGACGCACTTGGTTGAATCAATCTGATTGCCAGCATGGCATCCAGTTGCTTCTTCAGTTCTTCTAACTCCGATGGGTTCATACTATAGGGTCTCTAGGCTATGGGTCCGGTTCCAGGAATTAGTTCGATGATAAACTCGATATCCCGATCTGGAGGCATACCGGGAAAACATCTGGAAATACATCGGGGTATTCACAGACTATCCGGACTTGGCCAATGGTAGGTTGGGCTATACTCTTGTTGCATTTGAATTGACGAGGTAAGCTTTTAGATATATGTTCGACTAATATTCCTACTATACTGGTCATGGTGATGGCTTTCTTGGCAGAGTGAATTAATCCTTTATGTCTGGACATCCAGTCCATTCCTAGTACTACTTCCAAACCTTTAGTTCTGAGTACTATCAGATTTGCATAAAAATCTATGCCATGGATTCAGATATGGACGACTTTGCAAATTTGCATAGCCTTGGTGGTTGATCCGGGAATTTGCACAATCATTACATGCTTCAATTTGGTTGGTTGAATTTTACTAGTGCATGCAAATTCTTCGGTGACAAATGAATGCGATGCACCAGAATCAAACAACACTCGTGCAAGTACTGAATTAACAGAAAACATACCCAGCATGACGTCTGGCGCTTCCTGAGCTTCTTCAGCATGCATGAGAAAAAGACGGCCGTTGCGGTTGAGTGAATTCCCTGGGGCAAACCTTCTTCCGGGCTGAACACGACGCTGCTGCTGAGCTGGGACATTGGCATTAGGGGATGTAGAATTCTTCTTGTTGGGGCACTCGTTAGAATAGTGGGCTTTATTTCCACATTCATAACAGGTCACCTCAACTTGTCCTTTGCTGCTACAGGCACATCATTGCTTCCAGTCCTCGGGGCAGTGTTGGTGTTGGCGGTAGCATTGTTGTTGTTTAACTTGGGTGGGGCACGGTTGAAATTGCTAGCGTTGCCGGGGTTGTTGTGATTTCCTCCGGGTCTAGGGTTTCCACGGTTGTGATAGGTCGGACGGGTCATCGGGGGTCTGTTGGTTCTTGGGGCAAATCCTGGAGATGGGTTAGGACGATACTTTGGGGTCTGATGGGTTCCTGGTTGATGCATCATACGACGCTTGCGGTTCTCATTGTCTTGGTTGATCTTTCCTTCCATCTGGATAGCAGAGTCGACAAGGGCTTCAATATCCGCAAAGGGTATATTGACTAACACTATCTGCATCTCATCATGTAGACCATTCAGGAATCTTTCTTTCTTCTTGGCTTCGGTGTCGATCTCATCCGGGGCATACCTAGCTAATGACAAAAATTTGTCACGGTATTCCACTACAGTCATCCTTCCTTGCTCCAGCTCTCTGAACTCGTCTCTCATCCTCTTGATCAAACCCGGTGGCACATGGGTTCTGCTAAGCTTGACCTTGAATTCCTCCCAGGTCATCATCTGTCCTCCGGTCATTGCACGAACACTGTTCCACCATGCCCTGGCATCTCCGGCTAGATAGTGGGTGGCAAACAGAACTTTCTTGTTGGCTTCCACTCCGGCGACTTCTAAGTTATTCTCCATGGTTTGCAGCCAATCATCGGCGTCTAGGGGCTCTTCCGACTTAGTGAAAACAGGTGGGTTGGTATTCTGGAAATTTTTGAGCTTAGATCCATGGTTATCTTGATTTCCGTGGCCTTGGTTGTTATGGGCTAGCTGAGCTATCTGTTGCAGAGTGGCTAGGTTGGCTTGACGTTCCGCTCTTTCAGCTTCACGGTCAGAAGTCAACATTTGCAGAATCTTCAACATCGGGTCCGGGGATGAACCACTTCCTCCACGTGGCATCTAAAGATTGAGATAGATCATGAGAAAAGAGGGAAATTTCTAAGGGTTTGGGGGATTTTGAAAAGTTTTAAAGTTTGACTCAGATTTTCTAGCAACTTGCTTTTCATTCATTCATTCACACGATACAACACACACCACAACAAGGAAAAACAGATGGTTTTAAGAACCATTCTAAGAACTATGATAAAGTGGGACCGAATACTACTCACTACGCTAGTGCTCAAGTGCTACTACTCCTCGGAATCTGTGGCTTCATCATCTTCATCATCATCGATGAAGGCGAAATCATCCTCATCGGTGAAGAAGTCCATGGCCTGATCCTCCAGAAAATCATCGTCATCGCTAAGATAGGAGTAGGGGTCTCCATGAAGATCCTCTCCTGTATTCTCCCTTTCCTCCAACTGCATGTCTCTCTCGTGGATGGTCTCCTCCAAAGATGAGATGCGGTGGCGGAGACGGGCAATAATGCGCTCCTTCTTGTCGATCTGACGGCGGCGAGACTTGCGATCCTTTGCTAGCATGGCGATGGTTTGATCCTTCGTCTTGATGATGGGAGACTTGTGGTTGCAGTAGTCATGGCAGTTGTCTAACTCCTACTGATGATCGTACATCATGAAGCTAAGGTGGTCCAATTGATTCTTCATCTCGGGGTGGTATGGGGCTTCCAGTGGTTGTCCATTTGCATCACGCGTTGGACAAAACTCAAAGTGAGTACCCTTTATCTGATTGACGCTCTGCCCACATAGACGGGAAAGAGCTTCCTACATGGCCCTGGCAAGTCCATCGAGCCAGTTGTTCTCTCTTAAGGTAAACTGAATTCCTTCCGCAGTGGGAGGTTCAATCTTTCCTCTGAGACTTGCAACAATTAGCCACTACAGATCTTCTCCTCCTTGATCATTGAGCTAAGCTCCGAAGAACTCGGGGTGCGGACGCTCCAGAAGTTCCGAAAGCTGGTCCAAATCCCTCTCAAAGATAAGGTCTCCTCCATTCCCCGACTGATAAAACTTGTTGTACTTCACCCCCATCTATAATAATATAGGATGAGTAAGTGAGTAGAGTGATCAAGTGTGTCAAAATTTTATGTATTTTGCAAGAGTTTTTGAGGAACATGAATTTTCATGAAAGAATCAGAGAGATAAGAATGAGAATAAGTTTTTGTAAATATTTGTTTTCTTTGGTTTTGAAACTAAGTTTTTGATTCAAACGTCCAGTCTAACTAGGGTCTCCTATGGTCAGGATGGCTCTGATACCAACTTGTCAACACCCGGATTTTTAATCCCAGATGCCTGTTATGCCATACATCGCAATCCCAGGATTACCATTTTTGCGAGACATAACAGAATTGGATACCATAGTACATCATCCATTACAACCGTACATAAGTTCTTACACAAATAGGGATCTCATGATCCAGTTCTTAATACATCATCAAGCAGCAGAATACGTAATAGTAACGATAGCGTAGGCGAAGCTCCATCTTTGGGGTCACAGGAAATGTTGACGATGGGAGATGATCCTAGTTGTCGTAACCTTCCTGGGGTCCATCTTCCAGGTACTCCTCTTCATAGTCTGGCCATGGGAATAGCCAGGGACAAAGCCATGAGTACTCTTTAAGTACTCGCAAACTAGTACTAGCAGGTAAATGGGTTTTTGGATAATAGGACACAAGGCTCTAGGGTTGTTTTGCAAAATCCATATTTATCTCTACAAATTTTAGGGGCACTAATGCTAGTTGAAGTTTATAACACCTAAAGGGGAACTTGTATTTCATATCACAACCCTGTTGTGATCAAGTCAAAGTATCACTTCATTTCACAAGTCATTTTGAAAAGTCTGACGGGGGAATAGTATGGCCACTCCAACTGTCCATAACCGCGGACGCGGCTATTCGAATAGTTTGACACTCTGCGGAGATTGTACACTTTCACCACAACATTCGATACATCCGTCAGGAACAAATCCTGAATTCACCATACTCAGTATGCGGATAATCAATCCTAACCTTTCAATTACACGCCCTAGTATAAGCACCTCTCCTGTGAGTTTGGCCTCCCAACCATGACCAACTGTCATCTTGGGTACTGCACAGGTGGACAATCTTCACAAGGTAGCCTCAGCTCAGACCTTGGCCGGGAGGGAACTAATACTAAGGTATATAAGTTTCCAGTCAAGCCCTACCCAAATTGGAATGGTATCGCATCTAAACAACCATCAGTTTTATAAAGGGATAAAGCTCATGCCTCAACATTTTCATCACCAAAATCATCTGGTGTTCAGAAACATATGTAAAAACATCTCAGTAGAATGATCCATCATTCTAAGGTTTTCATAACCATTTTCACCAAGTATTCCCATCTAAATTTGATCAAGTTTTATGCTTAGCACTAGCATCTACAAGTGGGGGTAGCACTAATGAGGGGTGTTGAACTAGTGGAATTTCAACTAGGTACAACCTTATATCTTAGGATGATATCAAGGTTTCTAACTTAGGCCAAATTTTATGCTCTTTATGCAACCTTCACCTATATCTTTCAAGAATCTATAAGTCATTTAAGTCCACACTAAGTAAGAGCTTTGATAAAGAAATAAAGTAGAAACTTGCAAATAAAACTAGGATTGGGGTATCAAGTGGGTATGATCACATATGCTTAAGGCATATAGTTGGCATGGTAACAAGCAAGTATTTGCTTGCACAATTGCAAGTATGAGCTTCCATAGGTAAAGTATCTTGCAAGTGTTAGCTTGCAAGGTTACTGGCTTGCATAGGTAAAGTATCTTGCAAGTGTTAGCTTGCACATTCAACTAGTAGTATTAGGCTTGCCTTGTGCAGAGCAGTGGTTGAAGTTCTCCTCGGCTTCTTCCTCGTAGAATCCTCCTTCCTCCTCGTATCCTTGGTCGGTACTAGCGTCTATAAATAAATACGATGTACACAATCACCAAGCAATACTTAGCTACTTGCAATCATCCCACACAAGGGTCCTATAGATGATCTAACATCATCTCTAACATTACAAGAATTGGGTTTGGTTTAAAATCCCTTTTATTTTTAGAAAAGTAATTTCTACTCATTGAAGAACTACTTAAGATTTAATATTCTCCAAACCAAACATGGCGTCATGTTGACACATGTCATCACCACATATTTTAGTCCATGGGAATGTGATTTAAAGTGGTGTCACAATTTAATAAGGTTTTACCCTTTTTATTTTAATTAAATAAAGTGACTAGAAATGCCTATGTGGCATTCTTTTATTACTTGAACAATATTTCTGTAAGTAACCCTATATATTTTTATATATTCTGAAAGGTATAGTTAAATGTGATTTTTGAGAGTTGGAATCAACTCAAAAGCTATTATGGTTTAACTTTGAAAAATGTTTGAATGTAGATGAGCTTCTGCCTTGTTATTTTTACCAAGGATGATCTACAGATCCAAATGACTTGAACCCAACGGGCTTTGATTCAAAATTCACAGACCTTTCCAACAAAATTGGTTTCATTCAATTTGGTGCACTGAATCGACTTGGGTTGATTTTTCAAAATGGGTATAGAAGTGTGTTTGAAATAAAAAGAAAAAGGTTTAATTCAAATAACTGGGCTGCACGGGAAAAGTTAACAGGCCGGCCTGCTAAGCGCAGTGCTCCCGCGGGCTGCTTAAGTGGTTGTCCCCACTCGTCAATGACACAGGGGGTGCGAAACGGTATGGGGAGCTGTGGGTCGTTCGATCTGATTCTAATCCAACGGCTGGGAGTCATCGTCGACGCGGGGCAACGCCGGCGAGAAAGAAACCTAACGCGGCGGGTGAGGGTCGTTGGAGGCTCACCGGGGTGCAGGCGAGGGTCGGCGAGGCGGGAGAACGACGAAGTCGACGACGGCGAACTCAGGGGTGGTCGCAGCAGCTCCTGGGGTGGACAAAATCGACAGCCCCCTTCTTCTCCAGAGGAGGCGGGCTCCGGTGAAATTTCGACGAGGTGGTGCTCGCTTTGCTCCGGGAACGGTGTGGCACGATCAGTGAGAAGAGGGGAGTGAGATGGTGTGAAGAAATCGACTGGGGGTGGTCTCTATTTATAGTCTTGACGGTGAGACCGAACGGCATGGGCGGGCGACGGTGGCGACATGGCTACAAGCTGCTAGAGGCATGGCCGGTCGTGGCGATCGCTTGGTGGTCTCCAGGCGATGCTCTACGGCTTTAATGCGCGAGTAGGGGCGGTGCGGTTTGGTCTGGAATGGGCGATGCTCTACGCGGCAGAGGCGACATCTTCGACGGCGAGCGGTGGCTGTGCGGCATGGGGCGGCGAACGGGGATGTCTGGCGGTCTCCTGGGTCGGTGGTGATCATGTATGCATGCGGCTAGGGCGGCGCGCAGTCTGTGGGCTTCAGTCAAGGGTGGCGCTCTGGCGCACGCTCGGCATGGTTGCTGGCGAGCTGGGCGTTGTCCGTGCGTGTGGTCCAGGGTTTGTTAACGCTCGCGACTGGGACAGGGAGTGGCGGTGGACAGTGGGCTGCCTCCTAGACATGCTGGCTAGGCTTGTTTCTCCTCCTAGCATGCTTGTCGACATCGGGGTGGCAAGGTTGGCTTCGGTTGTTCACCATTGATGGTTTTGGCAAGCTCACAGGGGTGCTAGTGCTTGGTTAATCTTGCTAGATGATCTACTAAGGCTAGTGGTGCCCAGAGAGGGAACAAGTTAGGCTCAATTCACTACTCAAAACAGTGTTTAGATTTTGTTTGATTTGTGTCTGCAATGTGTTTGATGAAATGGCCGCAAGAACTCAAGTTTTGAATTTTGAAAAGATTTTTGGTGGGTGTGCTAGGTGGGTGCTGGTGAGTCTGGAGATGCTTGGTTTTTTAAAGTTGAGCTTGTTTGAGTGGTTTTTGAAAAAGTGGGATCTCACATGTGATATAGATTCAATTTTGAATTTCCATTTAAACCATGCATTTGAAAGTTTCTGGATGATCACAAAGTGGGCCTTGATACTTTGTTATGAGTAACTTCAAGGGGTGTAAAGATCAAGAAAATTTTATGTTAGGTTTTGAAAGTTTGAGACAGCCAAAGTAGGCATGGGAGTTAAATTGGTCAAAATGACCATTCACTCATTTAGCTTTGTTTTGATTTTTTTGTCTTTGGGAAAAGTTTGGGAAATGTTTAGATGATGTTTATTTCACCTAAGAAACATTTTACAAGCAATGAAACAAACAAACAAGGTGGTTCAAAAGAATTTTAAAATCAATGCATACACATATGCATGCTTTGATAATTTTTAGAAAAGTTTTTGTTAACCCTAATTTTGATGATTAGAGTTTGATGACTTAATTTTAGTATTTTTGGGATGTTACAGGTGCGTAAGCTCCACAGCACAGAGGGAAATTCTTCCGCCCAGGCTCCAGCTGCTCTATGTAGTGGTGCCTCAAGACGTGGCTTGATTCCCTGCAGAATTAATCCATTGGCTCGCTCAACCTGACCATTGGATTGTGGATGTGCCATAGATGCAAGGTCAAGTCGGATGCCTTTGTCCCAGCAATAGGCCTCCACTTCTCCGAGTGACAAGTTGCTTCCGTTGTCGGTGATCATGTTGTGTGGGAGACCGAATCTCACCACTAGATCCCGGACAAACCTGAGGGCAGTTGCCCCATCAAGCTTTCTAATGGGTTAAGCTTCTATCCATTTGGTGAATTTGTCAACTGCTACAAGCAGATGCGTAAATCCACATGGTGCTGTCTGTAACGGCCCCACCATGTCTAGCCCCCAGACTGTGAACGGCCAAGTTATTGGTATTGTTCGCAATTCTTCAGCAGGAACATGTGGTTGTCGGGCATAATACTGGCATCCCGTGCATGTCTCAACCATCTTGTCGGTGTCCGCCTTCGCGGTCAGCCAGTAGAATCCTTGTCGGAAGGCTTTCGCGACCAGTGATCGATGAGCGACATGATGCCCGCAATCTCCGAGATGGATCTCGCGCAGGATTTCCATACCTTCTAGCTGGGAAACGCACTTTAAGTATACACCAGTAGTGCTCCTTTTATAGAGTTGCCCATTGATTATGGTATAACCCTTTGCTCGTCGTACTATTTGCCGTCTTTCGACTTCGTCGTCGGGAAAAGTTCCGTGTTCAAGATACTCCATGAACGGTTTTGTCCAAGCCAGAGGGACCTTTGTCACCATGTTGATGAAAGAGTCAGCTCTATCCGGGTTGTCGATGTCAGCGCCCTTCACGGATGGTGTGCGTAGATGCTCTAGGAAAACTCCTGGCGGGATTCGCTTGCGCCCTGATCCAAGTTTGGACACCAGATCAGCCGCCTCGTTTTGTTCCCTAGGCACATACTTGACTTCATAGCCTTAGAAGCACTTGGCTATCTCGTCCACTTCGTCTCGATATGCCGCCATCATAGGTTTCCGCGCATTCCAGGTGCCAGGCACCTGTTGGGCAACCAAGTCGGAATCTCCACAGCAAACTATGTGCTTGATGCCAATATCCTTGGCTACACGTAGTCCGTGAATGAGTGCTTCATACTCCGCCATGTTGTTTGTAACCTCGAAGTGGATCTACAGACCGTAGTGTAGCTTGTCTCCTATTGGTGACTGTAGCAATACACCAGCCCCCGATCCGTTGAGCAGCTTTGATTCATCAAAGTGCATCACCCAGTACTCTGGTTCTGGCAACGGAGTAGCATCTGGCATCTCCGTCCAATCTGCAATGAAATCCGCCAAGGCTTGTGACTTGATAGCGTTGCGTCTCTTGTAGGTGATCTTGAAGGCGACAAGTTCAATGCCCCACTTCGCGACCCTTCCTCTAGCGTCGCTGTTGTTGATAATGTCGGACAGTGGAGTCTTGCTCACTACTATGATTGGGTGCTCCTAAAAGTAATGCCTCAGTTTCCGAGAAGCGAGGAATACTCCATAAGCTATCTTTTGGTAGTGAGGGTAACGCTGCTTGGACTCCGTCAAGACCTCACTTACAGAGTAAACTGGTCGTTGAACTCCGTGCTCATAGCCTGGTTCCTTCCGCTCTACTACGACGACGATGCTGATAACCCGGTTGGTTGCCGCCATGTAAATTAACAGGGGCTCTCCGGGCTCGGGTGCTACAAGGATGGGCACTGAGGAAAGGATCTCCTTGATCTGCTTCAATGCTGCATCTACTTCGTCTGTCCATGTGAATTTGTCTGCCTTCTTCAGCAACTTGTACAGCGGCAGAGCCTTCTCTCCAAGTCGGCTAACGAACCGACTAACTGCTGCGATGCAACCTGTTAGTCGTTGAATGTCCTTTAGGCATGTTGGACGGTTTATGTTTAATATGGACTTGATTTTCTTTGGGTTGACCTCGATTCCGCGCTGGGAGACGATGAAGCCCAACAATTTGCCGGCTGGAACCCCGAAGACGCACTTCTTAGGGTTGAGCATCATGTTGTATTTCCGGAGATTGTCGAAGGTTTCTTTTAAGTCGTAGATTAAGTCGTTTGACTTTTAAGACATCACCGCGGTATTGTCCACATAGGCGTGAACGTTCCGACCAATTTTGTCGTGAAGGCAACGCTGCATTGTCCGCTTGTAGGTAGCACCTACGTTTTTCAGCCCAAAGGGCATCGTGACATAGCAAAACGTGTCGTATTGGGTAGTGAATGAAGTGGCCAATTGGTCCGACTTCCTCATCTTGATCTGGTGGTATCCGGAGTATGCATCGAGAAAACACAAAAGTTCCGAGCCAGCCGTCGAGTCAATGACTTAGTCAATGCGAGGCAAAGCAAACGGATCTTTGGGACATGCTTTGTTCAAGCCGGTGTAATCAACGCACATTCTTAATTCATTGGTTCCCTTTTTGGGGACAAGTACAGGATTGGCCACCCATCGGGTGTGAAGGACTTCTCGGATAAACCCAGCCTTAAGTAACCTAGCTATCTCTTTGCCAATGGCACGTCTCTTCTCATCTCTGAAGCATCGTAGAAGTTGTTTCACTGGTTTACATTTTGGATCTATGTTTAAGCTGTGCTCGGCAAGTTCCCTAGGTACACCTTTCATGTCGGCAGGTTGATAGGCAAAGATGTCCCTATTCTCACGGAGGAACTCGACGAGCGCGCTTTCCTATTTGGGATCCAGGTTCGTCCCAATGGCGACGGTCTTGGAGGCATCGCCTACCACAAGTTCCACCGGCTTGGTCTCAATGGCGGCCTTGAATGTAGGAGCGGAGTTGGAGATTTGCTTCTTCGATGCGGGCATCTCTGAGTCATTGACCTTGCTCTGGATCTCCTTGAATTCTTCGCTGTAGAGGATTGCTTCTGCAACGGCTGCTTCATTGATCTCGCAGTCCCTTGCCTTGGTAAAGCTTCCGGATACGGTGATGACACCGTTTGGTCCGGGTATCTTGAGTTTATTGTAGACGAAGCATGGCTTGGCCATGAACATGTGGAATATGTCACGGCCGAATATGACGTGGTACACGCTCTTGAAGGGGACCACCTCAAAGGTCATGCGCTCTTGGCAGTAATTATTAACGTCGCCAAAGGCTACCTGAAGTGTAATGCACCCAAGGGACTGAGCCTGCCGACCAGGAACTATGCCATGGAACACGGTGTTGGTCCGCCTTAGGTTTGCCTCCGTCAAGTTCATTTTCTGCAGTGTATCCAGATACATGATGTTGATGCTACTTCCACTATCCACCATGCACTTGGTGAACTCCACGCCGTCAATCAATGGGTTGATGACCATGGCATACTGGTTCTCCGTGGGCACAAGGTCCGGGTGGTCCGTCCTGTCCCAAGTTATTGTAACCTCCAACCAGCGTAGGTATTGGGGGACTGGGGGGAGAGTGGCCATCAGGATCCTTAGAGAGGTCTTCTGTTGTCGGACGGTGGGGGTGCCAAGGAAAGTGTGGTAGACTGGGGCCTTCTTTGCGAAGGGGTTCTTGCCCTTGTCATCGCTCTTGGCGGCGTGCTTGGGGTCAATGTCCTCGTCCATGTCACTTGAATCCTTGGACTCCTCCTCCTTCTTCTTCCCCTTGCCCTTGCCTCGTGGTCTGTTCTTCTGACTTTGCTTGTAGCCGGACTCCGGGTCTTCCTTGAGGTCGTTGACGAACTTGCAGTGTCGATTGGTATGGGTGGCCTTGGTCCTCGCCTGCAAACTCCGAGGAGAGAACATGGCCGATGGCGAACTTGAATTTTTCCGATCTTTGCCGGCAAACTCCGAGGAGAGATCCGACATCGATCCTTCCGCGAACGTATCCTGCCTGTAGGCGGTCCGTGCGGGTCTTGATGCTTTCCGATCTTTGTCGGCAAACTCCAAAGAGAGATCCGACATTGATCCTTCCACGAACGTATCCTGCCCGTAGGCGGTCCGTGCGGGTCTTGATGCTCCTCCGACTCCCAGGGAACTAGTGCCCGAGTCGGTTTCGCCAATGAAGAGTTGGATGTGTCCGATAGGAATGATTGAACATTGTGTAGGGTTCGTCTTCGCCGGGATCCAGAACTCGTCAGGGGGGAGGATCGGAACATTGCCGGAGAAGAGAACACGGCCTCTTGCCCCACGGTGTGCACCAATTGTCGTGGTATTGCCGACGAGTACGCCATGGAGGGGTCCTCACAGTGCGTGTTTAGAGACGTGGGGTAAGGCGGACGGTTGACGGGTACGAGGTAACACAGCTTACCCAGGTTCAGATCCCACGACGGTGGCGGAATCCTACTCCTGCTATAAATCACTATAATGGCAATACGCCGAGTTATAGAGATAGGTTTGCTGTGCGAGGTATGTGTAAAAAACGATGCCTTAAAGGCTCCCATAGGCCCGACTTATATAGTCGTCAGGTCCTAGGGTAACAGGGAAAAGTCCTAGCCGGACAGGTCACAGAGTCCTACACCGTCTATTACTAGTCTTGTGTATTTTGCACTCCAAGGCTCCAGGTACGCTGGTGACTCCACTGTAGCCTTCCATTATCCAGCATGGGCCTCCCTTCTGGATCCACCTAACTGGGCCACCCAGTAGGCCATGCTACCGACTATGGGCCATCATTTGAAAATACTAAGTTTTTGCTTGTCAAAATCACCCAAGGCATCTCCCAATAGAAATTGGTGATCCTTCAACCCTTGTTCAACCACAAAATTTTAACTTAGAAATTGGGATGAGGAGATTCTTGATAGCTTTAATGTCTTGATGCTCAAATTGTCCTTTACCAGGGACATGGCTAAGTACTTAGATTTTACACTCTGCAGAGCTGGTGCACTTTCCCCACAAGACTTGGTTTCACCAAGAGAAGATCTTTCAGAAGCCTTTCCTTAGACCAGAATGGACGCGTTCCAACCTATCATCATCTATGTAAAATCCCTCCTTTATAAAGGAAAATATCCATGTGATTGCAATGCTAGTCCCTAGATCAATGCTAGCATCCACAGTTTAAGATGAAGTACACAAAAACAAAGGTCATTATTACAAGTCATTCTAGAGACAAACATAGTCTTTTTACAAACTCCATGGCCACAGGCCTAGTACAAGAGTTCAAATATGTAATAAGATAAATAAGTCTTCATCTTCATGTGCCACAGGCAAGCATGTTGAGTGTAGACTCATAACCCCTAATCACCATCAGAATAACCTGCAACATCACAAGTTACAGCCACAGTGGGTCAATACATTGGAATAGTATTGGCAAGTGATAACTTAGTATAATTTTTGGCAACTAGATACTATATGCATTTTGCTAAGTGTAGCTTAGGCTTGCTTTGCTCAAAAATAGGTTTTGCCTATTAGTTGGAAACACTAAGTTTTTCTTTGATAAAACTTTCCCAAGGAAACACCAATAGAAATTGGTGTACCTTCACCCTTGTTCAACCACAAGTTTTTACTTAGAAATTGGGATGAGGAGATTCTTGATAACTTCCATGTCTTGATGCTCAAGTTGTCCAATACAAAGGACATGGCTAGGTACTTAGATTCTTCCATCTATAGAGGTTGTGAACTTTCCCCACAACCATTTTCTACACCAAACAAGACAAGTGCACAGTACTGAATCATAAACAAGTTCAAAACTTGCCAAAATAAACAATATTTGAATAACAAAACATTTTTCAAATAATTAATATACACAATTTATGCCTACAAATGTTTCTGCAAAAACAACCATTTTAAAAGAAGCAAAACATTAAACACATTGCATAAATGGAAAGGTTTTCTCTCCTTATTCCAATGATATAAAATTTGTCAAATTTGGACGTTTGAATCAAAAGTTATGAATTTTTCAAGTTTAAACATCTAATAGATCTAAATTCTGATTTTAATCAAAAGACTGGCCACGCGGAGCTCTCTGATTGGTTGATACCGATTCACACTGGATCACAATCACGGACCGTTAGATCTAACTTAAAACGCACGGCCAGATCTGTTCCATACCCCTTCGTTAAGTGTTCTATCTAACACGTTGGATCTAGATACAACGGTTCGCGATCAAGCGACCAGAGTCTGGAGGCGCGCGACGACGGTGAGCGGCGGCACGCTCGGTCTACGGCATCGCGGTGGATACAAAGGGGGATGGGGTCGTCGGAGCGGCTTACCAGAATCGCAGAGGCATGCTGGAGCTCAACTCGGAAGTGGCTTGTCAAGGGGCGCACGGACACGGTGGGGATTCCTCGTCGGAGTAGAGGCAGACGTCGGGTACGGCTGTTCGTCGTCATTGCCGGAGTTTTAGATCATGCCAGAGTAAAACAAGTGCTGGGTTAGGTGCGCACGAGTCTGACGAAAACGTGAGTGTCAATAAGAGGGACGGGGGCGGTCGGAATTTACCAGGAGGGGTCGCCGGAGTTGTGCTGAGCTTCGGTTGTTTCGAGAGGTGGACGGTGATGATGCTCTAGGATGATACAGAGAAAAAGGATGGCATGAGAAGACGTGCAAGGACATGTTGAACATGCTCGCATGAAGCAGAGACAGGGGGGCGAACGGTGCTCACCGGATTGGTCGCCGGAGGTCGTGGGTGTTGCGGGGTTCTGAGCTCAAATGCGCGCAGCCTGGTGGCGGAAATGGTGCGCCGAGTGAGGGAAAATGAGCGGAGAGGGGAGGGGGTCTTATAGCTGGAGCAGGGGCGAGAATCTCGCGAGGAAACGCCAACAATTAAGCCTGCATCAATCGCGGCAGTGATGAGGTAACGGTGGCGTCGACGGGGTCGTGGGGGTGCGTGGCTGGGGACGATGCTCCCGTGGCACTTGGGTCCACCAGCTAGCGAGCGCGGTGTAAGTCTGTGCCACGTGAGAGAAGGAGGGAAAAACCCCGAGTGGGCTTCGTGGGCTAGGTCTGTTGCTGGGCTAAAAGTCTGGTGTCGGCCCTTTTCCATTTCTTATCTCTTTTTCTTTTCTAAATTGATTTTCAGGAATCATTTTCAAACAAATTCAAAAGCAACTGAATTCAAATCTTTTCTGGATTTTTGTAAAGTGTAACCTTCATACTTTTGGGCATAAAACCATGTGGTCTCTCTGTACTTGCTTGGTCCCTTTTAATAATCAAAATAAACAGTTCCATAGCACTTGATTTGAATATGTTTTGAAGATGGTTTTAAAACCATATTTTTTTTGTAAGTTTTTTTCCAAACTCTAACATTCAACCAAAACAACAAGGGAGCAACCAAGCTTGGTTTTAAAACATTTACACTCTCATTTGAGAGTGACATTTGATTAGTGTTTGGTGACATAAAATAATAGCACTAAGTGCTTCTGATTTCTTGAAATGAGTTTGATATCTGATCCCTAAATGATATGCATGCATGGATGATATGCAATCTTTGAAAACATGATTTTAGGGATGTTACAAATCTAACCCCCTTAAGGTGAATCTCGCCCTCGAGATTCGGGTTGGCTAGCAAATAGGTGAGGGTGGTCTTTCCGAAGATCATCTTCTCTTTCCCATGTTGCTTCTTCTTCGGAATGATGGTTCCATTGAACTTTGCAGAATTTGATAGTCTTAGTCCGAGTAACTCTTTCTGCAGTCTCAAGAATCTTGATAGGTTTTTCCTCATAAGTGAGATCACTTTCCAATTGAACTTCCTCCAATGGTATAGTGTCCTTCAAACAAGTCTCTTCCATTTCTGGATGGCATTTCTTAAGCTGACTCACATGAAACACATTGTGAACGGCAGACAATGATTCTGGCAATTCAATTTCATAAGCTACTTCTCCTTTACGACTCAGAATCTTGAATGGTCCAACATATCTTGGGGCCAATTTTCCTTTGACTCCAAACCTCTTCACTCCACGAAGTGGTGACACTCTAAGATAAGCTCTATCACCCACTTCATAGGTGACTTCTCTATGCTTAGGATCTGCGTAGCTCTTTTGTCGGGACTGTGCTATCTTCAATCTGTCCTTAACTAGCTTGACTTTCTCTTCAGCCTCTTTGATTAGTTCTAGTCCGAACAAACTTCTTTCTCGCACACCATTCCATAGCAATGATGTGGTACACTTTCTCCCATAGAGAAATTCAAATGGTGCCATCTCAATACTGGCTTGATAGCTGTTATTGTAAGAGAATTCTGCGTAAGGCAGACTTTCATCCCAACTAGCTCCATAGTCTAGGGCACATGCACTCAACATATCTTCAAGAATCTGGTTGGTCCTTTCTGTTTGTCCATCAGTCTGAGGATGAAATGCAGTGCTAAATTCCAACCTCGTTCCCAATGATTCATGTAGCTGCCTCCAAAAATGAGAAGTGAATTGAGTTCCCCTATCCGACACAATACTCTTGGGTACTCCATGTAGACATACAATCCTACTCATATAGATTTTGGCTAACTTAGCACTTGTATAAGTTGTCTTCACGGGTATAAAATGAGCCACTTTAGTTAAGCGATCCACTACTACCCAAATAGAATCATATCCTGACCGGGTCCTTGGCAATCCGGTAATGAAATCCATGCCAATCTTGTCCCACTTACAATCAGGAATATGTAGTGGTTGTAACAATCCTGCTGGTTTCTGATGTTCCGCTTTCACTCTACTACATACATCACATAAAGCAATATGTTCGGCGATGTCCTTCTTGAGATTATTCCACCAAAATCTTTCTTTCATATCCATGTACATTCTGGTGTTACCTGGATGAATGGAATACAGTGAGTTGTGTGCTTCTTGTAAAATCAGTTTCCGAAGTTCCGGATCTTGTGGAACACAGATACTTTTTCCATTCCATAAAGTACCCTGTTCATCTTGATGGAATCCTTTGGCTTTTCCCTTTCCAATCTTTTCCTTAATCTCTTCAATTTCTTTATCTGTCTTTTGGGCTTCTTTCATTTTGTGCAACAAAGTGGGTTGAACATCCAAAGACATGAGATGTCCCTCAGGCACAATCTCCAATCTGAGATCTCTAAATTGGGCACACAGATCATCTAGCATTTCTCCCTTTGTAAGACCATTCACAAAAACCTTACGGCTTAGAGCATCCGCTACAACATTTGCTTTACCAGGGTGGTATTGCAAACTCAGGTCATAGTCCTTGATGAGTTCTAGCCATCTTCTTTGCCTCATGTTGATTTCTTTCTGAGTGAAGATATACTTCAAACTTTTGTGATTTGTGAACACTTCACATCGCTTTCCCAAAAGATAGTGTCTCCATGTTTTGAGTTCATGGACAATAGAGGCTAACTCTAAATCATGAGTAGGGTAATTTACCTCATGAGTTTTGAGTTATCTCGAGGCATAAGCCACAACTTTCCCTTCTTGCATTAGCACTACACCTAATCCATGATGAGATGCATCACAGTACACTTGGGAAATCTTTCTCCAAATCTGGCAGACATAAGACTGGTGCTGTCACTAGTCTCTTCTTCAATTCTTGGAAACTGAGTTCACATCCTTTAGACCAAGAAAATTTCTTGTCTTTCTTTAGAAATTATGTCATAGGTTGAGCTACCTTGGAGAAATTCTCGATAAATCTTCTGTAGTATCCTGCCAAGCCAAGGAAACTACGAACCTCTTTCACTGACTTAGGAGATTGCCATTCAGTTATAGCTGAAACTTTAGCAGGGTCAACTGCTACACCATCTCCTGACACAATGTGTCCAAGAAATCCAACTTCATTTAACCAAAATTCACACTTGCTAAATTTGGCATATAGCTTATGCTCTCTAAGCTTCTCAAGTATCAAACGTAAATGTCCTTCATGCTCTTCTTTGCTCTTGGATTAGATTAAAATGTCATCGATGAAAACGACAACAAACTTATCAAGGAACTCCATGAACACCTTGTTCATCATATTCATGAAGTAAGATGGTGCATTGGTTAGACCAAATGGCATCACGGTATACTCATACAATCCATACCTAGTGGTGAAAGTTGTCTTAGGTATGTCTTTTTCCCTTATCTTGAGCTGAAAATAACCTGACCGGAGGTCAATCTTTGAAAACACACAAGCTCCTTCTAACTGATCAAACAAGTCATTGATTCTAGGCAAAGGGTATTTGTTCATGATAGTCACCTCATTGAGTGAACGGTAATCTATGCATAGCCTTTGACTTGTATCTTTCTTTTCCACAAACAAAACTGGTGCTCCCCAAGATGAAGAACTTGGTTGGATAAATCCTTTCTTCAACTGTTCTCCAAGTTGTTTCTTGAGTTCTTTCAATTCATCAATTGACATCTTGTATGGTCTATTTGCTATTGGTCCAGAACCTGGTAGAAAATCGATCAAAAATTCCACATCTCTATCTGGTGGAATTCCCGGCAATTCTTCCGGAAACACATCCGGATATTCACTCACAATTGGCACACTGTCCATGCTAACCCCCTTAAGAGAATTTAGCTTACTTCTTTTCAATTGAAAGTTGGTCTTGAATCTGATCCTTTTGTTTTCTGGAGTTGTGAGTGAGACAGTATGGTTGGCACAATCTATCACTCCCTTGTGCTTAGTCATCCAGTCCATTCACAAAATGACATCCAAACCTTGGGAGTTTAGGATTATCAGATTAACGGGAAACTTATACTTCCCAAACTCTATGACTAGATCATGACATCCTGAGTTCACTATCATTTCTCCGCCAGGAGAACTTACTTTTATAGGACACCCAATAGTTTCTACCGGTAGTTCATTTCTTTCAACAAATGCTCTTGATATGAATGAGTGAGATGCACTAGTATCAAAGAGAACAAATGCTGGAACAGAATTGAGTTTGAACTTACCAGCAACAGCATCAGGTTCCTCATAGATTTCCTCCACATTGATGTGGTTCACTTGTCCCTTTTGAAAAGGGTTAGGCTTGTTGGGTCCTTCAACTTTATTTTCTGGGCATTCATTTGCATAATGCCCCATATTCTTGCACTTGAAACATTCAACCTGACTAAGATCCTTCTTGACAGGCTGGCTTCCACTGCCACTTCCACTTCCATTGTGGTGGCTCTTATATCCACTCTTGTGATTTTTGTACCTATCATTGTCATGGCTACGATGATGCTTGTTGTCATGGTGACGGTTGTGGTTGTGGTGTTTGTTGTACTTTCCATGCTTGTGGGATCCAGAACTCCCACTGTCATCATAATGGGAACGCTTGTGAGACGATAACGAGCTGTGCTTATCAGAGTTATGCTTTCTCTTCCTGCTTTCAACCTCTTTCATCTTGCTCTCCAAGATGGTTGCCTTGTCACAAAGAGACTGGTAAGTGGGGACATAGGCCATAGATAGCTGCAGGTTCAGTTCATCGTTCAGTCCTTCGAGAAATTTCTCTCTTCTTTTAGCATCAGTGTCAACTTCATCCGGTGCATAGCGCGCCAAATAGTTGAACTCCTCAATATACTCTGCCACGCTGCGGTGGCGGTGCTTCAAGTTATGAAATTCCTTCTTCTTCAAACTCATCACTCTGGATGAGATGTGAGCAGTACGGAAACCATCTTCAAAGATAGCCCATGTCACATCCGCAATGGGAGTGGTGATCTGGAAGTTATCCCACCAAGTGGCTGCTGGTCCTTCCAACAAGTGTGCTGCAAATCTGACTTTCTCTTCATCAGTACAGCCAACAGTAACCAAATCCTTGTTCACTGAGCGTAGCCAATCGTTGGCCACCATGGGATCAGTAGTTTCTGAGAACTTTGCTGTCCTCAGTCTTAAGAACATGGTAAGCATGTCAAAACCCAGTGGGTTGTTCTGATTGTTGTTGTTGTTATTATTATTATTATTATTGTTGTTGTTGTTGTTGTTGTTGTTGTTGTTGTTGTTCTGATTCTGTATGAACGTGGTCATCATTGGCATCAGCTGTGTCTGAGCTGTCATCATCTGCTGCATCTCAGGGGTGATGTTGTTGTTGAGGTTGGGATTGGCACGTCGGGGAGGCATCTGTGGTTTTCAATAAGGATAAGAATGAGATACCCATAGATGCTAACATGCACAATACATCACATAACAATCATCAAACATGCATCATAGTAGTAAAAATTCAACAACACAGACAACAAGTTTTTGAAAAAAGTAAACACACCAATAGCAAGCCATCCACATGTTGGATGCTCATTGCGACTCAATAATCAAAAGCATGGTAAATAAATGGTAAATGAGTAGTCATCACTACTCCTCTGCATCAACCTCCTCATCAACAAGTGTAAGACCTGCATTCTCCATTGCGGTCTTGTATTCCTCGACATTGGTGTTCAAGGCCTCTACTTTGGCTTTGAGAGCCCTCTTCTGTGCACGAAGCCTCTCAATCACACCTTGCTGATGCTCGAGCTCGAAGTCCTTGGCCTCTAGTTCTGCAGTCATGTCTCGAATCCTCTTGTTCCTATCTTGGACTCTCTTCTCTTGACTCTTGAACTTTCTATCCTGACTCTCAAACTTGGCCTCCATTTCCTTGACTATCTCATCTTACTCCGCGAAGAGCTTGTCCTTCTCACGAAGATGCACCTGGAGTTTGTCATTGCTAAGCATGACGTTGGTCCTATCAGTGTCTAGGTGCCTAAGAAGAACCTCTAAGTCCTGGAGGTACAGACGAATCGGCTCTGCTATCTCTCTAACAGTATCCTCAAAGTCAATGGCCTCACCATCCTCATCACGTCTACCGAAGGTGTGGAAGTGAGTACCTCTAACCTCCCGAGAGTGTCTCCCTATCAAGCGTCCAAGCAAATCCTGCATGACTACCTCTAGGCCTCTCTCCTTGTCATCATGCATGAGCTTGAAGGTGATGGCCTCCGTGGCTGGCTCAGTCTGGCGTCCTGGCTGAGTAACCTTGAAGCCCCAAAGGTCCTTCCTCTCAAACTTGGTGAGGGGAAACATCATGATGGTAGGAAGCGGGAGATTGAGCAAACTAGTGAGCTCAATAAGACGAGTGCCAAAACGAGTTCCCTTGAACTCTTCAGCCATGCTAATAGTAACATTAGGCATCTATTTTATAAGATAGAAGAAGTTAGAATCAACACAATTAAAGATAATTCACAAGTCAAGGCATCACATGCATATTCTTGGAAATCAAATCACACAAGTCATGGCATACATAAGACCATTACAAGCATCCAAGGTTCAACTTATTTTAACAACATTTGGAAAATAAAATGAAAGTGGTGGTCCAACTAACGAAGTACTTTACAATCCCATCTCACTTGCCAAGTTGGCTAACAGGGCATCCCTAGAGGTAATCTGTCTATCTAGATCACATGACTCCATTGCTAAGTCTATGATGTCCTCCCTTAAACTTTGGTTGGTAGTCTCTAACTCTTGGGTATGCTTCTTTTCTTCCTTGAGGTCATTCTGGGTGTTGAGAATTCTGCACTTGATTCTATCACCAAGCTCCTTGATGGCCTTCCAAGCTGCATCCCTTGCTGAATCAAAGAATGTGGTGTGCATCACTGAGTTGGTGACCATGCAGAATCCTGATTCCTTGTGGTTGTCTTCCTTGTTTTTATACAAGTGAAGTTGCACCCACCAGTATTCAACTCCTTCATCCATCACAGGAAAACCTTTGTACATAGCTGCACCATGTATTCCCATGGCAACCATGAGGTCCTTGAGAGCCTTGGGGAATTCTGTCTCACATTCCGAAGTCATAGTCATGAGTGGTCCCTTCCTCATGGCTTCGTTGATGGAGCTCATCTACAAATACAGATGAGAAAGAAGATTAGAAAAGTTTACGGGATGAAAAAGACAAGTGTGGAAGTTGTTGAATTTTTTTCCTTAGTGGTTTCCAATCCTAGGGTCATAATCCTACAAGCAACACAGTGCTCTGATACCATCTATAAAATCCCTCCTTTATAAAGGAAAAGATCCCTGTGATTGCAATGCTAGTCCTTGGATCAATGCTAGCATCCACAGTTTAAGATGAAGTACACAGAAACAAAGGTCATTATTACAAGTCATTCCATAGACAAACATAGTCTTTTACAAACTCCATGGCCACAGGCCTAGTACAAGAGTTCAAATATGTAATAAGATAAATAAGTCTTCATCTTCATGTGCCACAGGCAAGCATGTTGAGTGTAGACTCATAACCCCTAATCACCATTAGAATAACCTGCAACATCACAAGTTACAGCCACAGTGGGTCAATACATTGGAATAGTATTGGCAAGTGATACCTTAGTATAATTTTTGACAACTAGATACTATATGCATTTGGCTAAGTGTAGCTTAGGCTTGCTTTGCTCAAAAATAGGTTTTGCCTATTAGTTGGAAACACTAAGTTTTTCTTTGATAAAAACTTTCCCAAGGAAACACCAATAGAAATTGGTGTACCTTCACCCTTGTTCAACCACAAGTTTTTACTTAGAAATTGGGATGAGGAGATTCTTGATAACTTCCATGTCTTGATGCTCAAGTTGTCCAATACCAGGGACATGGCTAAGTACTTAGATTCTTCCATCTGCAGAGGTTGTGCACTTTCCCCACAAGACTTTATTTTCACCAAGATAAGACCTTTCAGAAGCCTTCCCTTAGACCAAATGGACGCGTTCCAACCTATCATCCCACTACCAATCAACTGTCCAAATGGCTAAGTTATTGCAACCTATAGACTAGGTAAACCATATAAATGGGCCTTGTGTAACCACATTGCCTTCCCTTAGAGGTATCCAGGCAGAGCCCATATTTCCATGTGGCTGCACTAGAAGATTCTTAACATATGGCATCTCAAATCCCTTTGTTCCTGGGTGGCTTTCCACAAGTGAGATACACAAGGTAAACCATAGAAATGGGCCTTGTGTAACCACTCAACACAAACCATTCTTTCCATTCTACCCAGGTGTTTCATTCACTTAGTTGTTTTATTAAACAAAAGACAAGTCCAAAGACTTAGAAATATTTTTCATAGCATGAATATATAACCACCCTTGGTTGCTACTAGCTAGGCAAAGCATGGCATTGATAAGTATCTTAACATAGAAATTTCTAGCAATTCTACAACTACTAGGATTTCCCAAGCATAGCATAATAGATCAAAAATATTCATGCAAGTCTAGTAAAATATTTCTAGTGCATAGTTGAAAAACATAGGAATAAAATCATGAAGCACCACTTGCCTTGGTAGTTTGGGGAGTAGAAACAATCTTCACAATCACAATCACTATTTGCACCAAAATGTACACATAAAATATTGGCACCAAATCACATACAAAATATATACAAACAAAAAAATATAAGAATGCATGCAAAATGCCATGTGATGATTTTCTACACCAAACAAGACAAGTGCACAGTACTGAATCATAAATAAGTTCAAAACTTGCCAAAATAAACTTTATTTGAATAACAAAACATTTTTCAAATAATTAATATACACAATTTATGCCTACAAATGTTTCTGCAAAAACAACCATTTTCACAGAGGCAAAACATTAAACACATTGCATAAATGGAAATAATTTTCTCTCCTGATTCCAATGATATAAAATTTGTCAAATTTGGACGTGGGAATCAAAAGTTATGAATTTTTCAAGTTTAAACATCTAATAGATCTAAATTCTGATTTTAAATCAAAAGACTGGCCACGCGGCGCTCTCTGATTGGTTGATATTGATTCGCACCGGTCGCGGACCGTTAGATCTAACTTAACACGCACGGCCAGATCTGTTCCATACCCCTTGGTTAAGTGTTCTATCTAACATGTTGGATCTAGATCCAACGGTTCACGATCAAGCGACTAGAGTCTAGCGGTGCGCGGCGACGGTGAGTGGCGGCGCGCTCGGTCTACAGCGTCGCGGTGGCTATAGAGGGGGCTGGGGTCGTCGGAGAGGCTTACCAAAATTGCAGAGGCGTGCTGGAGCTCAACTGGGCAGTGGCTTGTCAAGGGGCGCACGGACACGGTGGGGATTCCTCGTCGGAGTAGAGGCAGACGTCGGGTACGGCCGTTCGTCATCGTTGCCGGAGTTTTAGATCATCCCAGAGTAAAACAAGTGCTGGGTTAGGTGCACACGAGTCTGACGAAAACGTGAGTGTCAATAAGAGGGACGGGGGCGGTCAGAATTTACCAGGAGGGGTCGCCGGAGTTGTGCTGAGCTTCGGTTGTTTCCAGAGGTGGACGGTGACGACGCTCTGGGATGATACAGAGAAAAAGGATGGCATGAGAAGACGCGCAAGGACATGTTGAACATGCTCGCATGAAGCAGAGACAGGGGGCGAACGGTGCTCACCGGAATTGGTCGCCGGAGGTCGTCGGTGCTGCGGGGTTCTGAGCTCAAATGCGCGCAGCCTGGTGGCGGAAATGGTGCGGCGAGTGAGGGAAATGAGCGGAGAGGGGAGGGGATCTTATAGCTGGAGCAGGGGCGAGAATCTCGCAAGGAAACGCCGGCAATTAAGCCTGCATCAATCGCGGCAGTGATGAGGTAACGGCGTCGTCGATGGGGTCGTGGGGGTGCGTGGCTGGAGACGATGCTCGCGTGGCACTTGGGTCCACCAGTCAGCGAGCGCGGGGTAAGTCTGTGCCGTGTGAGAGAAGGAGGGAAAAACCCCAGGTGGGCTTAGTGGGCTAGGTCTGTTGCTGGGCTGAAAGTCTGGCGCCGGCCCTTTTCCATTTCTTATCTCTTTTTCTTTTTTAAATTGATTTTCAGGAATCATTTTTAAACAAATTCAAAAGCAATTGAATTCAAATCTTTTCTGGATTTTTGTAAAGTGTAACCTTCATACTTTTGGGCATAAAACCATGTGGTCTCTCTGTACTTTCTTGGTCCCTTTGAATAATCAAAATAAACAGTGCCATAGCACTTGATTTGAATATGTTTTGAAGATGGTTTTAAAACCATATTTGTTTTGTAAGTTTTTGTCCAAACTCTAACATTTAACCAAAACAACAAGGGACCAACCAAGCTTGGTTTAAAACATTTACACTCTCATTTGAGAGTGGCATTTTATTAGTGTTTACTCACATAAAATAATAGCACAAAGTGCTTCTGATTTCTTGAAATGAGTTTGATATATGATCCCTAAATGATATGCATGCATGGATGATATGCAATCTTTGGAAACATGATTTTAGGGATGTTACACCCTACCACCAACTATCCATTTGGCTAAGTTATTGCAACATATATGATCCAGGCAGAGCCCATAATGCCAAGTGGCTGCACTTGAAGCTTCTCAACATTTGACATCTCAAATATCTTTGTTCCTAGGTGGCATTCCACAAGTGAGATACACAAGGTAAACCATAGAAATGGCCTTGTATAACCACTCAACACAAACCATTCCTTCTATTCCACCCAGGTGATTCATTCACTTAGTTGTTTTATTAAACAAAACACAAGTCCTTGACTTAGAAATATTCCATAGCATGAATATAATCCACCCTTGTTTTATATTAGCTAAGCTAAGCATGATAGTTGTAGGAGTCTTAACTTAGGAAATTTCTACTAAGGTTTCATCTACTAGGATTTCCCATGGCATAGTTTATACTTAGTAAAAATTCCATGCAAGTTTTACTTAGAGATAGCACTAATGCATAGTGAAAATAATAGGACAAAGTATGAAGCATCACTTGCCTTTTTGGTAGAGAATATAAGTTCACTCCTTGATCTTGCAATTCTCACACTCTTCAAATCACTACAATTCAATCAAGCAAGCAATAATTCAATCTACCATTCAAGCAATTTCATCACATAAAATAATAGAAACAAAACAAAGCATGCAAACATGCCAAAGGTTGTTTTATTTGGGAAAGTGGTTTCTAATAGGTTATAAACATTCTAAAACACCTATTGGTTATTTTATAAAAGTGGCAAAACCATTTGCAAAAGATTTTACCTATAAACCATTTTTATACCAAATCAAAATTTTATGTGGTCGAAAATGCCTTTAGCAAAGCAATAATCTTTATAGGGTTCACCAAATACATTTTAAAATCATAAAACTTGGTGTTTGGGGTCACACAGTTTAAATCAAAACATTTCCCAAAGGGTTTTCTCCAAAAAGTATTTTTAACATATGAACAACATTTTTATTTGACTAGAAATGTTTTAAATCAAATATTTATTCTTTTGCTTCACCAAATATATTTTTGAAACCACAAATTGATTTCTATGGTCAGTAGGTTCCAAACAAACCATTTGCCAAAGATTTTATCACCAAAATAATTTTAGAAAGAATTTTATATTCAAAACATGCCTACACAAGTTTCTGCAAAAACAACCATTTTTCCAAAATCAATTCATTAAAGAAAGTGCATGGTTGGGTAGGGTTTGTCTTTATGATTCCATTGATATAAAATTTGAAAAATTTGGACGTGTGGATTAAGAGTTATGAATTATGCAAGTTTGAACATCTATTAGATTAGTTTCTGTTTTTAAAACAAAAGGTTGGCCACGCGTCTGTCCTGATTGGTCCATACCAGTTCGTGCGGATCAAGCGTTGCGAGGCGTTGGATTAAAATGAGACCGTGCGGCACAGATCGCTCCATACCTCTTCGATAAGTCAATCAATCGCGTGCATAGGATCATGATCTAACGGCTCACATCGCATCAGTCAAGAACTGGCGGCGCTGGGCGACAGCGAGCGGCGGCGCGCTCGGCCTGCGGTGGTCCGGTGGCTATGAGAAGCGAGGAAGAAGATGGGGATGCTCACCAGGTTCGCAGAACGTTGTTGATGCTCAACTTGCTTGCGGGAAGGCAGGGGGCGCACGGGGTCGACCGTAATTGCTCGCCGGAGAGGTGCTTGGCATCGGGTGTAGTCAGTCATTGTCGGGGGCGAAGCTACGGAGCACGAGAGAGCAAGCAATCGGCATGGTTAGATGCACAGAGGAGTGGGGAGTATCGGAGCATCAAAGATAAGAGGAGGCGCGGTCAGAGACTACCTGTAGGGTTCGCTGGAGTTGGAGCAGACGGTGGCGATGCTCGGTGGTCGTCGTTGCTGACGCTGTGGAGCGCGTGGGGGCAAGTGGAGAGTACTGGGAGGTGTAGGAGATGCTGGCGAGCAAGCTCGTGTGCTCAGGAGGCAGTGGGGCTGACGGTGGTGGCCGGAATTCGAACGCGAGCTCGCCGGAGACAGTGGGGGTTCGGAGAAGATTCCGAGCAGCCTGGTGGCCGAGCGAGTCGGGCGAGAGAGGGGAAATGGAGAGGAGGGAGAATCGCTTAAGAGGGCGTGGTCGTGGGGCTGTTTAATGGCGTCGTTACTGAAGGGAATATGCCCTGAGAGGCAATAATAAAGTGTTTATTATGTGTATTCCAAGTATATGATAAATGTTTATTTTGCATGCTATAATTGTATTAATACGGAAACGTTAATACATGTGTGTTTAATAAAAAACAGAAAGTTCCTAGTTATGCCTCTCTCATAAACTAGCTCGTTGATTAACAAGATGATCAAGGTTTCCTGATCATGGACATTGGATGTTGTTAATAATGGGATCACAACATTAGTGTAATGGTGTGATGAACATTCATCCGAAGTATAGCATTACGATCAAAGTCATTGAGTTTATATTGCTATAACAACTTACGAAGTGATCCTAATCCTTAGACCATGAGATCATGTCAATCACTAACACCGGAAGAGTTTTCTTGATAACATCAAACGTCACACCGTAACAGGGTGATTATAAAGATAGATTCAGAACTAACAAAGTGTTATGTTGAGGCCCATGGATCGAGAGTGGAATTTGTTCATCCCGATGACGGATAGATATACTATGGGCCCTCTCGGTGATATCACATTGATTAGCTTGCAAGCAAGTGATTTGATCACTAGAATGTTATATCACGGGAACGAGAAAAGAGTGCATGTCAGTAACAAGATCAAACTAGGTATGGAGATACCGATGATCGAATCTCGGACAGGTAATATATCGTGAAACAAAGGGATTAAGATACTAGCGTAAAAGGTTCCGACGATCACAAGAAAGTCATCGTTGAATGGGTGGGAGTCGGTATGGGTCTCCAGATCCCGCTTATGATTATTCACCCGAGAGGGTTCTCGATCATGTCCGCATTATTCACGAACCGTAGGGTGACACACTTAAGAGACACCAACATCCAATTGGAGCAGAAGTTTCATGCCGAAAGAATGAACAAGCGCAGGAATTTATTTCACTAGATACCGAAACAGGTTTTCGGGTGAAATTGCATAAAGTGGTTATGCATGTGAAATAGAATTCTAGCAATGGGTTATTTGTGAATGTTTGTCATTAAAGTAATTGACAAAATTCTGAATAAAATAAAAGATTTTTATTTAATGAGAGTTTGCATTAAATTTGGTGGAAATTTAATGGGAATTTGAGTGGGTTTTTGAGTGGAGAAAATTGAAGGGCCATTTTGTGAGTGGAGTGTCCACCCACATGAATGAAGGAGGGGAGGGGGCAGCCCCCATGGCCGGCGAACACCCCCTTGGGTGCCCCCCTCCTCCTATAAAGGAGCCCCTCCTCTCACTTCTCACTCACACCTCCTCGTGAAGGATCTCTCTCCCCCTCTAGAATTTATCCCCCATGGTCTCGGACTAGCGAGATACATGTTCCCGGTGGCTATTCGGCAAGAAAGAGTTGTGCTTCCGCTGCATCGCTGGAGCGAGGAGGCGGAGGTTGCTCAGTGCCTCGAACGTGTTTGCGAGCACGGATGCGCTGCTGATTTGCGGCGCTAGGACTTCCTCTCGATCTTGAGATCGGCAAGAGATCGTCTACATCAACCACGAGTTGAACTCGTTAAGCTTTGTCGGTCTTCAAGGGTATGTTCTCTACGGATATACATCCACTCGTTGTTTGTATCTATTAGATAGATCTTGGTACATAGTTCACATCGTAGGAAATTTTTTGTTTTCTATGCTGCGAACCCTACAGTGGTATCAGAGCCGGATCTATGCGTAGATGCTTTACACGGGTAGTACACATATGAGTATGTGGGCGATGATGATCATGTTGTTGATACTTAGTTGTAATTTTGGATATTGGTGCCATAGTGGGATGAAGTGGCCCTGACAAACTTTACATGTCCTCGCACATGAGACCTGTTCCACGCTTGACATGCAACTAGTTTGCATAAGTGGCTAGCGGGTGTCCGTCTCTCCTACTATAGTCAATATCTATTTTGCAACGAGTTGTCAACAATTTGGTTATCCTCGTTGTGGTTCATGTTCGTAGGTAAGAACGGTTCTATCTCGAAAGCCCTAAGCCACGTAAAACTTGCAATGGATAAATTAGAGGCGTCTAGTTTAGATTGTTGTTGGGCTAGTGTTATGATATGGTGAAGTTGTAAGTAGAAGTATGAGATGATACTCTTACAACATACATAACGTGTAATCTCCATAGACCTTGGACTTACACATATAGGTATGACAGTGATCATACCACGATGCACATGATAGAGATCATATGCGGGAACCATATCATTTCACTAATAAACATGTGATGTTTGATAGAATCTTATATTGCTTGTTTAGCACTTTGTTAGCATAATAAGATGATCCCTCATTTAAATATCAAGATAAGAATGTGTTCTTCCTTTAGTATGCACCGATTATGTTTCGTCGCTCCAAGACATCACGTGATGATCGGGTGTTCTTGGATCCACGACTATATTTCGGGTGTAAAACAGTTACACACGCGAATACTAAGGTTCTAACTTGGCGAGCCTAGCATGTACAGACATGGCCTCGGAACACGGACCGAAAGGTTAAGCATGAGTCATATAGTATATATGATGCCCATTTGATGCTCGCCTTTGAAGCTATACCGACTCACGTGATGATCGGACTTGGTATAGTGGATTTGGTTCATGTAATCACCAAAAAGGCACGAGGGATGTCATTTTTGAGTGGGAGTTCATTTGTTATATGGATTAGTTGAACTCAATCTATCATACACTTAGTCTAAACTTTACAAATTATGTTGTAGATGGCACCACCTGCTTTTAATTTCAATGTGTTCATGGAGAAAGAGAAACTTGCAACGAACGGTAGCAACTTTACTGAATGGGCCATGAATTTGAGGATTCTCCTCTCTACTGCACAAAAGCAATATGTGCTAGAAGCGCCACTAGGCCCCCCACCTTTTGAGGATGCTCCTGACAAGGAGAAGAATGTCTATCAGACTCGTCAGGAGGACCACAACTTAGTTCATTGCGGCATATTGTTTGGGCTAGAGCCGGAACTTCGAAAGCGTTTCGAAAACGGCAATGCTTTTGATACAATGGGTGAGTTGAAAATGATTTTCGACACACATGCTGCTGTAGAGAGCTACAAAGCTTCAAAAAAGTTCTTTAGCTGCATGATGGAAAAGCACAGCTCCGTTAGTGAGCATGTACTCAAGTTGTTGGGTTACGCCGATAAGCTTGTGTCCTTGGGAATAAGGATTCCCATTGACTTAGGCATCCATCGTGTTCTGCATTCTCTGCCACCTAGCTGTAAGATCTTTGTGATGAACTATAATATGCAAGGCATTAAGAAGTCTCTCCCCGAGCTTCTGTCAATGCTTAAATCTGCAGAAGTGGAGATCAAAAAGGAATATCAAGTGTTGATGATCAATAGGAACACTGGTTTCAAGAAAGACAAGAAGGAAAAACGGAAGGGAAGTAAGGGCGGCAAGCCGGTTGCCGTGCCTGAAAATAAACCCCGAGTTGGACCTAAGTCTGATACCGAGTGCTACTATTGTAAGGGGACTGGTCACTAGAAGCGCAACTGCCCCAAGTATTTGGTAGATAAGAAGGCCGGCAAGGCAAACAAAGTTATATATGATATACATGTTATTGATGTGTACTTGACTAGTGCTCGCAGTAGCACTTGGGTATTTGATGACTAGAACGCCGTTTTCCGGTTCAATGGAATGGGCGACAGATTTATTGGAAATCATACATTCTGATGTATGTGGTCCAATGAGTGTGTCGGCGCGAGGTGGATATCGTTATTTTGTTACTTTCACGGATGATTTGAGTAGATACGGTTATATCTACTTGATGAAACATAAGTCTGAAACCTTTGAAAAGTTCAAGGAATTTCAGAATGAAGTGGAAAATCATCGTAATAGAAAGATCAAATTTCTACGGTCCGACCATGGAGGTGAGTATCTAAGTTACGAGTTTAGCACTCACATGAAAGAGTGTGGAATTGTTTCACAACTCACGCCTGCCGGAACATGTAACATCCCAAAAATACTAAACTTAAATCATCAAACTCTAATCATCAAAATTAGGGTTAACAAAAACTTTTCTAAATAAAATTATGAAAGCATGCATATGTGTATGCATTGATTTTAAAATTCTTTTGAACCACCTTGTTTGTTTGTTTCATTGATTGTAAAATGTTTCTTAGGTGAAATAAACATCATCTAAACATTTCCCAAACTTTTCCCAAAGACAAAAAAATCAAAACAAAGCTAAATGAGTGAATGGTCTCAAACTTTCAGAACCTAACATAAACTTTTTCTGGATCTTTGCACCCCTTGAATGTACTCATAACAAAGTATCAAGGCCCACTTTGTGATCATCCAGAAACTTTCAAATGCATGGTTTAAATGGCAATTCAAAATTGAATCTATATCACATGGGAAGATCCCACTTTTTCAAAAACCACTCAAACAAGCTCAACTTGCAAAACCCAAGCATCTGCAGATTCACCAGCACCCATCTAGCACACCCACCAAAAATCTTTTCAAAATTCAAAACTTGAGTTCTTGCGGCCATTTCATCAAACACATTGCAGACACGAAGCAAACAAAATCTAAACACTGTTTTGAGCAGTGAATTGAGCCTAACTTGTTCCCTCTCTGGGCACCACTAGCCTTAGTAGATCATCTAGCAAGATTAACCAAGCACTAGCACCCCTGTGACCTTGGCATTGCCATCAATGGTGAACAACTGAAGCCAACCTTGCCATCCCCATGTCGACAAGCATGCTAGGAGGAGAAACATGCCTAGCCAGCATGTCTGGGAGGCAGCCCACTGTCCACTGCCACTCCCTGTCCCAGCCGCGAGCGTTGCCAAACCCTGGACCACACGCCCGGACCGCGCCCACCTCGCCAGCAACCATGCCGAGCGTGCGCAAGAGCGCCACCCTCGACCGAAGCCCACAGACCGCGCGCCGCCCCTCGCCGCATGCATACATGATCACCACCGACCCAGGAGACAGCCAGACATCCCCGTTCGCCGCCCCATGCCGCACAACCACCGCTCGCTGTCGAAGACGCCGCCTCTGCCGCGTAGAGCATCGCCCGTTCCAGACCACCAAGTGATTGCCACCACCGGCCATGCCTCTAGCAGCCCGTAGCCATGTTGCCACCGTCGCCCGCCCATGCCGTTCGGTCTCACCGTTGAGACTATAAATAGAGACCACCCCCAGTCGATTTCTTCACACCATCTCACTCCCCTCTTCTCACTGATCGTGCCACACCATTCCCGGAGCCAGGCGAGCACCACCTCGTCGGAATTTCACCGGATCTCGCTGCCCCTGGAGAAGAAGGGGGCCGTCGATTTCGTCCACCCCAGGAGCTGCCGTGACCACCCCTGAGTTCGTCGTCGTCGACTTCGTCGTTCGCCCGCCTCGTCGACCCTCGCCTGCACCTCGGTGAGCCCCCAACGACCCTCACCCGCCGCGTTAGGTTTCTATCTCGCCGGCGTTGCCCCGCGTCGACGATGACTCCTAGGCGTTGGATTAGAATCAGATCGAACGACCGACAGCGCCCCATACCATTTCGCACCCCCTATGTCACTGACGAGTGGGGACAACCACTTAAGCAGCATGCGGGAGCACTGCGCTTAGCAGGCCGGCCCGTTAACTTTTCCCGCGCAGCCCAGTTATTTGAATTAAACCTTTTTTTAATTTCAAACACACTTCTATACCCATTTTCAAAAATCAACCCAGGTCGATTTGGTGCACCAAATTGAATGAAACCAATTTTGTTGGAAAGGTCTATGAATGATGAATCCAAGCCTATTGGATTCAAGTCATTTGGATCTGTAGATCATCCTTGGTAAAAATAACAAGGCAGAAGCTCATATGCATTCAAACATTTTTCAAAGTTAAACCATAATAGCTTTTGAGTTGATTCCAACTGTCAAAAATCACATTTAACTATACCTTTCAGAATGTATAAAAATATACAGGTTTACTTACAGAAATATTGTTCAAGTAATAAAAGAATGCCACATAGGCATTTCTAGTCACTTTATTTAATTAAAATAAAAGGGTAAAACCTTATTAAATTGTGACACCACTTTAAATCACATTCCCATGGACTAAAATATGTGGTGATGACATGTGTCAACATGATCCCATGTTTGGTTTGGAGAATATTAAATCTTAGGTAGTGTTTCAATGAGTAGAAATTGCTTTTCTAAAAATAAAAGGGATTTTAAACCAAACCCAATTCTTGTAATGTTAGAGATGATGTTAGATCATCTATTGGACCCTTGTGTGGGATGATTGCAAGTAGTTAAGTATTGCTTGGTGATTGTGTACATCGTATTTATTTATAGACGCTAGTACCGACCAAGGATACGAGGAGGAAGGAGGATTCTACGAGGAAGAAGCCGAGGAGAACTTCAACCACTGCTCTACACAAGGCAAGCCTAATACTACTAGTTGAATGTGCAAGCTAACACTTGCAAGATACTTTACCTATGCAAGCCTTACAAATCAAGTTGACCTATGCAAGCTCATACTTGCAATTGTGCAAGCAAATACTTGCTTGTTACCATGCCAACTATATGCCTTAAGCATATGTGATCATACCCACTTGATACCCTAATCCTAGATTTATTTGCAAGCTTCTACTTTATTTCTTTATCAAAGCTCTTACTTAGTGTTGACTTAAGTGACTTATATATTCTAGAAAGATATAGGTGAAGGTTACATAAAGAGCATAAAATTTGGCCTAACTTAGAAACCTGGATATCATCCTAAGATATAAGGTTGTACCTAGTTGAAATTCCACTAGTTCACCACCCCTCATTAGTGCTACCCCCACTTGTAGATGCTAGTGCTAAGCATAAAACTTGATCAACTTTAGATGGGAATACTTGGTGAAAATGGTTATGAAAACCTTAGAATGATGGATCATTCTACTGAGATGTTTTGACATATGTTTCTGAACACCATATGATTTTGGTGATGAAAATGTTGAGGCACGAGCCTTAGCCCTTTATAAAACTGATGCTTGTCTGGATGCGATACCATTCCAATTTTATCGTACAACCACAATACCCGAAGATTGGGTAGGGCTTGACTGGAAACTTATGTACCTTAGTATTAGTTCCCTCCCGGCCAAGGTCTGAGCTGAGGCTACCTTGTGAAGATTGTCCACCTGTGCAGTACCCAAGATGACAGTTGGTCATGGTTGGGAGGCCAAACTCACAGGAGAGGTGCTTATACTAGGGCGTGTAATTGAAAGGTTAGGATTGATTATCTGCATACTAAGTATGGTGAATTCAGGATTTGTTCCTGACGGATGTATCGAATGTTGTGGTGAAAGTGTACAATCTCTGCAGAGTGTCAAACTATTCGAATAGCCGCGTCCGCGGTTATGGACAGTTGGAATGGCCATACTGTTCCCCCGTCAGACTTTTCAAAATGACTTGTGAAATGAAGTGAGACTTTGACTTGACCACAACAGGGTTGTGATATGAAATACAAGTTCCCCTTTAGATGTTATAAACTTCAACTAGCATTAGTGCTCCTAAAATTCGTAGAGATAAATCTGGCTTTTGCAAAACAACCCTAGAGCCTAGTGTCCTATTATCCAAAAAACCATTTACCTACTAGTACTAGTTTGCGAGTACTTAAAGAGTACTCATGGCTTTGTCCCTGGCTATTCCCATGGCCAGAATATGAAGAGGAGTACCTGGAAGATGGACCCCAGGAAGGTTACGACAACTAGGATCATCTCCCATCGTCAGCATTGCCTGTGACCCCGAAGATGGAGCTTCGCCTATGCTACTGTTACTATTACGTATTCCGCTGCTTGATGATGTATTAAGAACTGGATCATGAGATCCCTATTTGTTTAAGAACTTATGTACGGTTGTAATGGATGATGTACTATGGTATCCAATTCTGCTATGTCTCGCAAAAATGGTAATCCTGGGATTGCGAGGTATGGCATAACAGGCATCTGGGATTAAAAATCCGGGTGTTCACAAGTTGGTATCAGAGCCATCCTGACCATAGGAGACCCTAGTTATACTGGACGTTTGAATCAAAAACTTAGTTTCAAAACCAAAGAAAACAAATATTTACAAAAACTTATTCTAATTCTTTTCTCTCTGATTCTTTCTTGAAAATTCATGTTCCTCAAAAACTCTTGCAAAATACATAAAATTTTGACACACTTGATCACTCTACTCACTTACTCATCCTATATTCTTATAAATGGAAGTGAAGTACAACAAGTTTTATCAGTTGGGGAATGGAGGAGACCTTATCTTTGAGAGGGATTTGGACCAGCTTTCGGAACTTTTGGAGCGTCCGCACCCTGAGTTCTTCGGAGCTCAGCTCAATGATCAAGGAAGTGGCTAATTGTTGCAAGTCTCAGAGGAAATATTGAACCTCCCACTACGGAAGGAATTCAGTTTACCTTAAGAGAGAACAACTGGCTCGATGGACTTGCCAGGGCCATGCAGGAAGCTCTTTCCCATCTGTGTGGGCAGAGCGTCAATCATATCAAGGGTACTCGCTTTGAGTTTTGCCCAAGGCTTGATGCAAATGGACAACCACTGGAAGCCCCATACCACCCCGAGCTGAAGACTCAATTGGACCACCTTAGTTTCATGATGTACGATCGTCAGCAGGAGTTAGACAACTGCTGTGACTACTGCAACCACAAGTCTGCCATCATCAAGACGAAGGATCAAACCATCGCCATGCTAGCAAAGGATCGCAAGTCTCGCCGTCGTCAGCTCGACAAGAAGGAGCGCATTGTTGCCCGTCTACGCCACCGCATCTCATCTTTGGAGGAGACCATCCACGAGAGAGACATGCAGTTGGAGGAAAGGGAGAATGCAGGAGAGGATCTTCGTGGAGACCCCTACTCCTATCTCAGCGATGAAGATGATTTTCTAGAGGATCAGGCCATGGACTTCTTCACCGATGAGGATGATTTCGCCTTCATCGATGATGATGGAGATGATGAACCCACGGATTCCGAGGAGTAGTAGCACTTGAGCACTAGCGTAGTGAGTAGTATTCGGTCCCACTATATCGTAGTTCTTAGAATGGTTCTTAAAACCATCTGTTTTTCCTTGTTGTGGTGTGTGTTGTATCGTGTGAATGAATGAATGAAAAGAAAGTTGCTAGAAAATCTGAATCAAACTTTAAAACTTTTCAAAATCCCTGAAACCTTAGAAATTTCCCTCTTTTCTCATAATCTATCTCAATCTTCAGATGCCACATGGAGGAAGTGGTTCATCCCCGGACCCGATGTTGCAGATTCTGCAAATGTTGACTTCTGACCGTGAAGCTGAAAGAGCGGAACGTCAAGCCAACCTAGCCACTCTGCAACAGATAGCTCAGCTAGCCCATAACAACCAAGGCCACGGAAATCAAGATAACCATGGATCTAAGCTCAAAAATTTCCAGAATACCAACCCACCTGTTTTCACTAAGTCGGAAGAGCCCCTAGACGCTGATGATTGGCTGCAAACCATGGAGAATAACTTAGAAGTCGCCGGAGTGAATGCCAACGAGAAAGTTCTGTTTGCCACCCACTATCTAGCCGGAGATGCCAGGGCATGGTGGAACAGTGTTCGTGCAATGACCGGAGGACAGATGATGACCTGGGAGGAATTCAAGGTCAAGTTCAGCAGAACCCATGTGCCACCGGGTTTGATCAAGAGGATGAGAGACGAGTTCGAGAGCTGAAGCAAGGAAGGATGACTGTAGTGGAATACCGTGAATTTTTTTTTTCATTAGCTAGGTATGCCCCGGATGAGACCGACACCAAAGCCAAGAAGAAAGAAAGATTCCTGAATGGTCTGCATGATGAGATGCAGACAGTGTTAGTCAATATACCCTTTGCGGATATTGAAGACCTTGTTGACTCAGCTATGCAGATGGAAGGAAAGATCAACCAAGCCAATGAGAACCGCAAGCGTCGTATGATGCATCAACCAGGAACCCATCAGACCCCAAAGTATCGTCCTAACCCATCTCCAGGATTTGCCCCAAGAACCAACAGACCCCCGATGACCCGTTCGACCTATCCCAACCATGGAAACCCTAGACTCAGAGGAAATCACAACAACAACCCCGGCAACTCTAGCAATTTCAACCGTGCCCCACCCAAGTTCAACAACAACAATGCTACTGCCAACACCAACACTGCCCCGAGGACTGGAAGCAATGGTGTGCCTGTAGCAGCAAAGGACAAGTCGCAGGTGACCTGTTATGACTATGGAAATAAAGGCCACTATTCTAACGAGTGCCCCAACAAGAAGAATGCTACAACCCCTAATGCCAATGTCCCAGCTCAGCAGCAGAGTCGTGTTCAGCCCGGAAGAAAGTTTGCCCCAGGGAATTCACTCAACCGCAACGGCCGTCTTTTTCTCATGCATGCTGAAGAAGCTCAGGAAGTGCCAGACGTCGTGCTGGGTATGTTTTCTATTAATTCAATACTTGCATGAGTGTTGTTTGATTCTGGTGCATCGCATTCATTTGTCACCGAAGAATTTGCATGCACTAGTAAAATTCAACCAACCAAATTGAAGCATGTAATGATTGTTCGAATTCCCGGATCAACCACCAAGGCTAGGCAAATTTGCAAAGCCGTCCCTATCCGAATCCATGGCATAGATTTTTATGCTAATCTGATAGTACTCGGAACTAAAGGTTTGGAAGTAGTACTAGGAATGGATTGGATGTCCAAACATAAAGTATTGATTGACTATGCCAAGAAAGCCATAACCATGACCAGTACAGCCGGAATATCAGTCGAGCATATATCTGAAACCTTACCTCGTCAATTCAAGTGCAACAAGAGTATAGCCCAACCTACCATTGACCAAGTCTGGATAGTCTATGAATACCCCGATGTATTTCTAGATGTTTTGCCCGGTATGCCCCCAGATCGGGATATCGAGTTTATCATCGAACTAATTCCTGGAACCGGACCCATAGCCTAGAGACCCTATAGTATGAACCCATCGGAGTTAGAAGAACTGAAGAAGCAACTGGATGCCATGCTGGAAATCGGATTGATTCAACCAAGTGCGTCACCATGGAGATCACTTGTCTTGTTTGTGGACAAGAAAGATGGAGGTAACCGTTTGTGTACGGATTATCAGAAATTGAATGATGTCACCATCAAGAACAAGTACCCTTTGCCCAAGATAGAAGATTTGTTTGATCAGTTGACTGGTGCCAAAGTGTTTTCTAAGATTGATCTTAGAACTGGTTATCATCAACTCAAGATTCGTGCAGAGGATATCCCAAAGACTGTGTTTACCACCAGATATGGATTGTACAAGTATACAGTCGTGTCTTTTGGATTAACCAACGCCCCCGCTTATTTCATGAACCTCATGAATAAGATTTTTATGGACTTCCTGGATAAGTTTGTCGTTGTTTTCATCGATGACATTCTGATTTACTCCAAATCATAAGAAGAACATGAGCTACACCTAAGGACCATTCTTGGAACCCTTAGAGAGCATCAACTGTATGCAAAGTTTAGCAAATGTGAATTCTGGTTACAGGAGGTAGGATTCCTCGGTCACATTGTATCAGCCGGAGGAATTGCCGTTGACCCTGCCAAAGTGAAAGATGTAGAAGATTGGCAAGCCCCAACCACTCAAACCCAAGTTCGTGCCTTTCTCGGATTGGCGGGATATTATCGCAAGTTCGTAGAAGGATTCTCGAGTATCGCCAGACCCATGACCCAATTGCTGAAGAAGGACAAGAAGTTTGAATGCACCGACAAATGTGAAGCGAGTTTTCAAGAACTCAAGAGGAGATTGATTTCAGCCCCAATCTTGATCATGTCGGATATCTCGAAGCCCTTCGATGTGTATTGTGACGCATCCAAGATCGGACTCGGATGTGTGATCATGCAAGAAGGCAAAGTTATATCTTATCTATCTCGACAATTGAAGCAACATGAGCAAAATTACCCAACCCATGACCTCGAACTCGCAGCCGTAGTTCTAGCCCTGAAAACATGGAGACATTACCTGATGGGAAATCATTGTGAGATCTATACGGATCACAAGAGTCTGAAGTATATATTCACTCAGAAGGAGCTGAATATGAGGCAGAGAAGATGGATTGAGCTAATCAAGGATTACAACCTGGACATTCACTATCACCCTGGTAAAGCCAACGTGGTAGCCGATGCCCTTAGCAGATTGCCGTGCCGCTTGAACTCCATGATTTTGAAGGAGCAACCAAGTTTGCACAAAGAGATGGAAGATTTTTGAATAGAATTAGTAAGTGAAGGATTTTTGGCTACCATAGAACTCCAGCCCACTTTGATCAGTCAGATTAAAGAGGCGTAGAAGGGAAATGCTAGTATTGACGGAATCAAGCGTCATATCGGTACAGGCAAAGTACCCGGATTCACCGAGGACGAAGAAGGAGTTCTGTGGTACAAAGGACGCCTTTGTGTACCAGCAGGTTCTGAGTTGGAAGATGTTATTTTGAAGGAGGCTCATGATACTCTTTATTCTATCCACCCCGGAGGAACGAAGATGTATCAAGATTTGAAAGAGCAATTTTGGTGGCATAAGATGAAGCTAGAAATTGGAAGCTATATCGCCAAGTGTGATATATGTCAGCGAGTCAAGGCCGGACATCAAAGACCCGCTGGATTGTTGCAACCATTGCAGATTCTGGAATGGAATTGGGATTCCGTCGGAATGGACTTTATCACTGGACTACCTACTTCTAGTAGGGGAAATGACTCTATCTGGGTCATAGTGGACAGATTGTCCAAAGTCGCCCATTTCTTTCCCGTCAAGACGACATATCAGAGATCGAAACTAGCAGAGTTGTGCATTGCTAGGATAGTTAGTTTGCATGGAGTCCCCAAGAACATCGTATCGGATTGAGGAACTCAGTTTACCTCGAGATTCTAGAAGAAAGTCCAAGAAGGTTTAGGAACCCGTCTAGATTTCAGTACCGCGTATCACCCTCAGACCGATGGACAAACGGAGCGAGTAAATCAAATACTCGAAGATATACTGAGAGCATGTGTGTTAGAATATGGATCCAAGTGGGAGGACTGTCGGCCGTTTGTAGAATTTTCTTACAACAACAGTTATCAAGCCATCTTGCAAATGGCCCCATTTGAATTCATGTAAGGAAGGAAGTGTCGCACCCCTTTGAACTGGTCGGAAGTAGGAGAGAGTCAGATTTTCGGACCCGACATCATATGAGAAGTAGAAGAGAAGGTTCACAAGACTCGTGAGCACCTCAAGACCGCCCAATCCAGGAAGAAGAGTTACGCCTACAAGAGACGTAGAGACCTCGCCTTCAACATAGGAGATTTTGTTTATCTGAAAGTGTCGCCATTGAAGGGAATGCAGCGTTTCCAACTCAAAGGAAAGTTAGCCCCCAGATATATCGGACCTTTCAAGATTCTAAACCGTCGAGGAGAAGTGTCGTATCAATTGGAACAACCCGAGGAGATGTCAGTAGTCCATAATGTGTTCCATATCTCGTTACTTCGCAAGTGCCTCGAAGTTCCAGAGAAGACCAAAGTTTTCAAGAATATAGATCACCAGACCATAGAGATCAATGATGACCTGACCTATCCCGAAGTACCCATCCGCATTTTGGAAGAAGCCTTCAGAACTACCTAAACCCGAAGCATCAAGTTTCTCAAGATTCAGTGGAGCAACCACACAGAATAGGAAGCTAGCTAGGAACGCGAAGATCACATCAGGACGGAGTTTCCCGATCTCTTCAAATCCTAGGTAATCTTTTCGTCCTTTTTCAAATCTCGGGAAGAGATTTTGTTTAAGGGGGGAAGTTTTGTAACATACCAAAAATACTAAACTTAAATCATCAAACTCTAATCATCAAAATTAGGATTAACAAAAACTTTTCTAAATGAAATTATGAAAGCATGCATATGTGTATGCATTGATTTTAAAATTCTTTTGAACCACCTTGTTTGTTTGTTTCATTGCTTGTAAAATGTTTCTTAGGTGAAATAAACATCATCTAAACATTTCCCAAACATTTCCCAAAGACAAAAAAATCAAAACAAAGCTAAATGAGTGAATGGTCATTTTGACCAATTTAACTCCCATGCCTACTTTGGCTGTCTCGAACTTTCACAACCTAACAGAAACTTTTCTGGATCTTTGCACTCCTTGAATGTACTCATAACAAAGTATCAAGGCCCACTTTGTGATCATCTAGAAACTTTCAAATGCATGGTTTAAATGGAAATTCAAAATTGAATCTATATCACATGGGAAGATCCCACTTTTTCAAAAACCACTCAAACAAGCTCAACTTTCAAAACCCAAGCATCTGCAGACTCACCAGCACCCATCTAGCGCACCCACCAAAAATCTTTTCAAAATTCAAAACTTTAGTTCTTGCGGCCATTTCATCAAACACATTGCAGACACAAATCAAACAAAATCTAAACACTGTTTTGAGCAGTGAATTGAGCCTAACTTGTTCCCTCTCTAGGCACCACTAGCCTTATTAACCAAGCACTAGCACCCCTGTGAGCTTGGCATTTCCATCAATGGTGAACAGCCAAAGCCAACCTTGCCACCCCCATGTCGACAAGCATGCTAGGAGGAGAAACAAGCCTGGACCACAAGCACGGACCGCGCCCATCTTGCCAGCAACCATGCCGAGCGTGCGCTAGAGCGCCACCCTCGACCGAAGCCCACAGACCGCGCTCCGCCCTCGCCACGTGCATACATGATCACCACCGACCCAGGAGACCGCCAGACATCCCCGTTCGCCGCCCCATGCCGCACAGCCACTGCTCATCGTCGAAGACGCCGCCTCTGCCGCGTAGAGCATCGCCCGTTCCAGACCAAACCGCACCGCCCCTACTCGCGCATTAAAGTCGTAGAACATCGCCAGGAGACCACCAAGCGATCGCCACAACCCGCCATGCCTCTAGCAGCCCGTAGCCATGTCGCCACCGTCGCCCGCCCATCCCGTTCGGTCTCACCGTCGAGACTATTAATAGAGACCACCCCCAGTCGATTTCTTCACACCATCTCACTCCCCTCTTCTCACTGATCGTGCCACACCGTTCCCGGAGCCAGGAGAGCACCACCTCGTCAGAATTTCACCTGAGCCCGCCGCCTCTAGAGAAGAAGGGGGCCATCGATTTCGTCCACCCCAGGAGCTGCCGTGACCACCCCTGAGTTTCCCATCGTCGACTTCGTCGTTCGCCCGCCTCGCCTACCCTCGCCTGCACCCCGGTGAGCCCCCAACGACCCTCACCCGCCATGTTAGGTTTCTGTCTCGTCGGCTTTGCCCCGCGTCGACGATGACTCCTAGCCGTTGGATTAGAATCAGATCGAACGACCCACAGCGCCCCATACCGTTTCGCACCCCCCTGTGTCACTGATGAGTGGGGACAACCACTTAAGCAGCCCGCGGGAGCACTGCGCTTAGCAGGCCGGCCCGTTAACTTTTCCCGCGCAGCCCAGTTATTTGAATTAAACCTTTTTCTTTTTATTTCAAACACACTTCTGTACCCATTTTAAAAAATCAACCCAGGTCGATTCAGTGCACCAAATTGAATGAAACCAATTTTGTTGGAAAGGTCTGTGAATGCTGAATCCAAGCCCGTTGGATTCAAGTCATTTGGATCTGTAGATCATCCTTGGTAAAAATAACAAGGCAGAAGCTCATCTGCATTCAAACATTTTTCAAAGTTAAACCATAATAGCATTTGAGTTGATTCCAACTCTCAAAAATCACATTTAACTATACCTTTCAGAATGTATAAAAATATATAGGTTTACTTACAGAAATATTGATCAAGTAATAAAAGAATGCCATATAGGCATTTCTAGTCACTTTATTTAATTAAAATAAAAGGGTAAAACCTTATTAAATTGTGACACCACTTTAAATCACATTCCCATGGACTAAAATACATGGTGATGACATGTGTCAACATGATCCCATGTTTGGTTTGGAGAATATTAAATCTTAAGTAGTGTTTCAATGAGTAGAAATTACTTTTCCAAAAATAAAAGGGATTTTAAACCAAACCCAATTCTTGTAATGTTAGAGATGATGTTAGATCATCTATAGGACCCTTGTGTGGGATGATTGCAAGTATTTAAGTATTGCTTGGTGATTGTGTACATCTTATTTATTTATAGACTCTAGTACCCACCAAGGATACGAGGAGGAAGGAGGATTCTACGAGGAAGAAGCCGAGGAGAACTTCAACCACTGCTCTGCATAAGGCAAGCCTAATACTACTAGTTGAATGTGCAAGCTAACACTTGCAAGCTACTTTACCTATGCAAGCCTTACAAATCAAGTTTACCTATGCATGCTCATACTTGCAATTGTGCAAGCAAATACTTGCTTGTTACCATGCCAACTATATGCCTTAAGCATATGTGATCATACCCACTTGATACCCCAATCCTAGCTTTATTTGCAAGCTTCTACTTTATTTCTTTATCAAAGCTCTTACTTAGTGTTGACTTAAGTGACTTATAGATTCTAAAAAGATATAGGTGAAGGTTGCATAACGAGCATAAAATTTGGCCTAAGTTAGAAACCTTGATATCATCCTAAGATATAAGGTTGTACCTCGTTGAAATTCCACTAGTTCACCACCCCTCATTAGTGCTACCCCCACTTGTAGATGCTAGTGCTAAGCATAAAACTTGATAAACTTTAGATGGGAATACTTGGTGAAAATGGTTATGAAAACCTTAGAATGATGGATCATCCTACTGAGATGTTTTGACATATGTTTCTGAACACCAGATGATTTTGGTGATGAAAATGTTGAGGCATGAGCCTTAGCCCTTTATAAAACTGATGGTTGTCTGGATGCGATACCATTCCAATTTTATCGTACAACCATAATACCCGAAGATTGGGTAGGGCTTGTGGAAACTTATGTACCTTAGTATTAGTTCCCTCTCGGCCAAGGTCTGAGCTGAGGCTACCTTGTGAAGATTGTCCACCTGTGCAGTACCCAAGATGTCAGTTGGTCATGGTTGGGAGGCCAAACTAACAAGAGAGGTGCTTATACTAGGGCGTGTAATTGAAAGGTTAGGATTGATTATCCGCATACTAAGTATGGTGAATTCAGGATTTGTTCCTGACGGATGTATCGAATGTTGTGGTGAAAGTGTACAATCTCTGCAGAGTGTCAAACTATTCGAATAGCCGTGTCCGCGGTTATGGACAGTTGGAATGGCCATACTGTTCCCCCGTCAGACTTTTCAAAATGACTTGTGAAATGAAGTGATACTTTGACTTGACCACAGCAGGGTTGTGATATGAAATACAAGTTCCCCTTTAGGTGTTATAAACTTCAACTAGCATTAGTGCTCCTAAAATTCATTGAGATAAATTTGGCTTTTGCAAAACAAACCTATAGCCTAGTGTCCTATTATCCAAAAACCCATTTACCTGCTAGTACTAGTTTGCGAGTACTTAAAGAGTACTCATGGCTTTGTCCCTGGCTATTCCCATGGCCAGACTATGAAGAGGAGTACCTGGAAGATGGACCCTAGGAAGGTTACGACAACTAGGATCATCTCCCATCGTCAGCATTGCCTGTGACCCCGAAGATGGAGCTTCACCTACTCTACCGTTACTATTACGTATTCCGCTTCTTGATGATGTATTAAGAACTGGATCATGAGATCCCTATTTGTGTAAGAACTTATGTACGGTCGTAATGGATGATGTAATATGGTATCCAATTCTGTTATGTCTCGCAAAAATGGTAATCCTGGGATTGCGATGTATGGCATAACAGGCATCTGGGATTAAAAATCCGGGTGTTGACAGAACACCACAGCGAAATGGTGTGTCGGAATGTCGTAATCATACTTTATTAGATATGGTTCGATCTATGATGTCTCTGACGGAGTTGCCGTTGTCATTTTGGGGTTATGCACTAGAAACTGCTGCATTCACTTTAAATCGGGCACCATCTAAATCCGTTGAAAAGACACCATATGAACTGTGGTTTGGAAACAACCCTAAGATGTCATTTCTTAAAGTTTGGGGATGCGATGTTTATGTGAAGAAACTTCAACCGGATAAACTCGAACCCAAAGCGGAAAAATGCGTCTTCATAGGATACCCTAAGGAAACTATTGGGTATTCCTTCTATCACAGACCCGAGGGCAAGGTTTTTGTTGCCAAGAATGGATCCTTTCTAGAGAAAGAGTTTCTCGCGAAAGGTGTGAGTAGTCGGAAGGTAGAACTCGAAGAGGTTATTGAACCTTCTCTTCAAAGTATGGCGAGTAGCGCAGCACCGGAACTTGTTCCGGAGTTGGCTTCACCTGTTGAAGAGGGAACTAATGATAATGATCATGAAACTCCGAAAGAGAGTACTACCGAACCTCGCAGGTATAGCAGGACGCGTGCAGCTCCCGAGCTGTACGGAAATCCTGTCATGAATTTCATGGTTGATGAAAATGATGACCCTGCGATGTATGAAGAAGCGATGATGAGCCCGGATTCCAACAAATGGTTAGAAGCCATGAAATCCGAGATGGAATCCATGTATGAAAATCAAGATTGGAACTTGGTGGAATTACCTCACGACCGAAAGGTCGTGGAGAACAAATGGATTTTCAAAAGGAAAACTGATGCTAATGGTAATGTGACCGTCTATAAAGCTCGACTTGTCGCAAAGGGGTTTCGACAAATTCAAGGAGTTGACTACGATGAGACATTCTCTCCCGTAGCGATGCTAAAGTCAGTTAGGATTATGTTAGCAATTGCTGCATATTTCGATTATGAGATATGGCAGATGGATGTCAAAACTGCGTTTCTCAATGGTAATATTGAAGAAGAGTTGTATATGATACAACCAAAGGGTTTTGTCGATCCTAAGGATGCTAACAAGGTGTGCAAGCTTCAGCGATCCATCTATGGATTGAAGCAAGCATCACGAAGTTGGAATCTCCGCTTTGATGAGGTGATCAAAGAGTTTGGATTTGTCCAAACTTATGGAGAAGCTTGTATTTAAAAGAAAGTGAGTGGGAGCAATGTGGCATTTCTGATATTATATGTGGATGAAATATTATTGATTAGAAATGATATAGATCTTTTAAACAGTGTTAAAAGTTATCTAAACAGCAAATTTTCAATGAAGGACCGAGGTGAAGCGTCATACATATTAGGCATAAAGATCTATAGAGATAGATCTAGGCGCCTAATAGGGCTATCGCAAAGTACATACCTTGATAAGATTTTAAAGAAGTTTAAAATGGACGGAAGTAAGAAGGGGTTCTTACCTATGTTGCAAGGCAAGACACTGAGTAAGACTCAAAGTCCGGCTTTAGCGGAAGAAAGAGAGATAATGGACAAGGTCCCCTATGCTTCAGCCATAGGCTCTATAATTGTAAGATCCCTCCTTTGTAAAGGAAAAAGGATCCCTGTGATTGCAATGCTAGTCCCTGGATCATTGCTAGCATCCACAGTTTAAGATGAAGTACACATATACAAAGGTCATTCATTACATCCATTCCAGAGATAAACATAGTCTTTACAACTCAAGGCCACAGGCCTAATACAAGAGTTTGAATAAGTAAATAAGTATAAGTCTTCATCTTCATGTGCCACAGGCAAACATGTTGAGTGTAGACTCATGACACCTAATCCTCATTAGAGTAACCTGCAACATCACAAGTTACAGCCACAGTGGGTCAATACTTTGGAATAGTATTGGCAAGTGATACCTTAGTAAATTTTAAGTGGACTAGATACTATATGCAATTTGGCTAAGTGTAGCTTGGCTTGCTTTGCTCAAAATAGGTTGTTCCTATTAGTTGAAATCACTAAGTTTTTCTTTGTCAAAACTTTTCCCAAGGATCCATTAATAGACATTGAGGTCCTTCACCCTTGTTCACCCATAAGTTTTTACTTAGAAATTGGGATGAGGAGATTCTTGATAGCTTCCATGCCTTGATGCTCAAGTTGTCCATTTCCATGGACTTGGCTAAGTACTTAGATTTTTCCATCTGCAGAGGTTGTGCACTTTCCCCACAAGACTTGGTTTCACCAAGACAGGACCTTTCAGAAGCCTTTCCTTAGACCAAATGGACGTGTTCCAACCTATCATCCCACTACCACCACCTGTCCAAATGGCTAATTTCTAGCAACTTATGTGATCCAGGCAGAGCCCATATTTCCAAGTGGCTGCACTAGAAGCTTCTTAACACTTGGCCTCTAAAATCTCTTTGTTCCTGGGTGGCTTACCACAAGTGAGATACACAAGGTAAACCATAGAGATGGTCCCTGTGTAACCACTCAACATAAACCAATCCTTCCCTTCCACCCAGGTGTTTCATTTACTTAGTTTTTTTATTAGGCAAAACACAAGTCCAAAGGACTTAAGAATATTTTCATCATAGCATGTATAATTCACCAACCCTTGTTTGCTACTAGCTAGGCTAAGCATGGCATAGATAGTAACTTAACTTAGAAATTCCCTAGCAATTCTACAACTACTTAGGATTTCCCAACAAGGCATATAAGCAAAATAATAACATGCAAGACTTAGCAAAAATATTACTAATGCTTAGTATAAAACATGGGATAGAAATATTCATGTAGTACCACTTGCCTTGGTAGTTAGGAGAGTAGCACTCTTCACAATCACAATCACTAGCACCAAAGTCTACACAAAGAATGGTAGCACAAAATTACACAAATATATGCATGTATGCAAAATGCTAAGTGATGATTTTCAAAACTCAACCAAGCAAGTGCAAGGTACTGATTCACTAACAAGACAGTAACTTGCCAAACAACTAATAATTATACCCTAAAGCATTTCCTAAACATTTCAAACATTCAAATTAGACCTAAACAAGTTTCTGCAAATAAAGCCTTTTAAACAGAAGCTAAACACTAAACACATTGCATAATCAGAAAGAGCTTGCTCTCCTGATTCCAACGGTATAAAATTTGACAAATTCTAATGTGGGGATCAAAAGTTATAGCTATTTCAAATTTGGATATAAATCAGATTCAAATTCTGTTTTTAAAATCAAACCCTAGCCACGCGTGTGTTTCCTATTGGCCCGTACCGGTTCGGGCGGATCGATCGACGCAGATCTTTGGATTTAAGTGAATGCGCACGGCTCAGATCTAACGTACCGCTTCGTTTAAGTGATTCTATTACACGCGTTGGATGTAATCCAACGGCTCTTGATCAAACGACCAAGGTCTGGCGGCGCTAGCGCGGCGGCGAGCGGTAGAGCGCTATGTCAGTGGTGGTGCCAGCATTCTAGGTCGTCCGGGGAGGGGAGAGGATGCTCACCAGAACCGCCGTGTCGAGGTGAAGCTCAACATGTCTCTGGTTGGCGAAGGGGCGCTCGGAGTCGTCGGGGATTCTTCGCCGGAGTTCGCGAACGCGTCGGGTACGGCTGCTGGTCGACGTTGGCGAGGTTCCGCGTCGCGCTAAGACAAAAGGTGGACACCGTTAGACGCGCAAGACGCTGGGGATCTTAGGCGTATCAAACAGAGGGAAAGGGGCGGCTGGTACTTACGGGGAGAGGTCGCCGGAGTTGGAGACGGCGTCGGATTCTCTCGGTGCTCGTCGAAGTCGAAGCTCTGGATCACAAACAGACGGGAAAAGGGGATCAGGGGGTGCGCAAGGAAGTTGCGAAGCTGTTCGTATGAACCAGAGAGGAAGGGGCGCACGAGGTTTACCAGAATTGGTCGCCGGAGTAGGTTCTGTCTGCGGCGGCGCAAGGATGAATGCGGGCGGCCTAGGGGCGCTTTGAGCTCGGAGTTTCGGGGGAAATGGAGAGGGGGCAGAGGGGGTTTAAGTAGGCCAGACGGAGGCGAGGATCACGCTCGGAATCAAGGGCAATTAAGCGAGGAATCAACGCGGCAGTGAAGGGCGGAGGAAACGGCCAGCGACGTGGTCGGGCGCGATTTAGGGGAGACGAGGATGAGTTGGCTAGGTCCACCAGTCAGCGAATCAAACAGAGAGGGGGTGGGGTCATGTGGTCAGTGACCCGTTGGGTTCGTCCGCGAGTGAGAGAGAGAGAGGGAACCCGGGTGGGCTAGTTGGGCTGGTTTCGCTGTTAGGCCAGAATAGAAGCGCATGCCCTTTTCCTTTTCTTTATTCGTTTTCTTTTTCTAATTGGATTTTCTGGAATGATTTTCAAATGAATTCAAACTCTATTTGAATTCAAATATTTTTGGGATTTTTGCAGTGTGCAACAGTCACAATTTTGGGCATAAAACCAAGTGGTTACTTTGAATTGGCTTGGTCATTTGGAATAAAAATAAAATAACAGTGACATAGCACTTGATTCATATTGGTTTCGAAATTGATTTTCAAATTGTATTTGCTTTGAAATTTTGGTTTAAAACCTTAGCAATCTAGCAACTCATTCAGAAAGCAATATGGCACAATGTTTGGTTTCATGAACAATCACCTCTCATAGAAGGAGTAACACTTGTTTCAAATGATGATCACATAAAATAATGAGCTCATATGCTCCTGTTTTTGAATTGTTTTGTTTGAAATGAATTCTATATGATCATGGATGCATGGATGATATGCATGAGTTTGAAACATGATTTTAGGGATGTTACAATAATGTACGCCATGCTATGTACAAGACCGGATGTGGCACATGCTATTAGTTTGACTAGTAGGTACCAATCGGATCCAGGTTCGGAACACTGGATAGCGGTCAAGAATATCCTTAAGTACTTACGAAGAACTATGTTTCTTGTATACGGAGGTGAAGAAGAGCTCGTCACTAAGTGTTATGTAGACGCTAGCTTTGACACTGATCCGGATGACTCTAAGTCTCAATCCGGATACGTATTTCTCATAAATGGCGGAGAGGTTAGTTGGAGGAGCTCCAAACAACCTGTGGTGGCGGGATCAACCACGGAGGCCGAATATGTTGTTGCTTCGGAAGCGGCTCAGGAAGCAATTTGGATGAAGGAGTTCATATCCGAACTAGGTGTGGTTGCAAGCGCGTTGGACCCAATGGTGATCTATTGTGACAACAATGGTGCCATTGCCAATACCAAAGAGCCAAGGTCTCACAAGCATTCCAAGCATATTAAGCGTAGGTTTCACTCGATCCGCGAGCATGTCAAGGATGGAGATATAAAGATTTGTAGAGTACACACGGATATCAATGTAGAAGATCCGTTGACTAAAACTCTCCCTAGAGCAAAACATGATCAACACCAGAACTCGATGGGTGTTAGATTTATCACTATGTAACTAGATTATTGTCTCTAGTGCAAGTGGGAGACTGAAGGGAATATGCCCTGAGAGGCAATAATAAAGTGTTTATCATGTGTATTCCAAGTATATGATAGATGTTTATTTTGCATGCTATAATTGTATTAATACGGAAACGTTAATACATGTGTGTTTAATAAACAAACAGAAAGTTCCTAGTTATGCCTCTCTCATAAACTAGCTCGTTGATTAACAAGATGATCAAGGTTTCCTGATCATGGACATTGGATGTTGTTAATAACGGGATCACAACATTAGTGTAATGGTGTGATGAACATTCATCCGAAGTATAGCATTGCGATCAAAGCCATTGAGTTTATATTGCTATAACAACTTACGAAGTGATCCTAATCCTTAGACCATGAGATCATGTCAATCACTAACACCGGAAGAGTTTTCTTGATAACATCAAACGTCACACCGTAACAAGGTGATTATAAAGATGGATTCAGAACTAACAAAGTGTTATGTTGAGGCCCATGGATCGAGAGTGGAATTTTTTCATCCCGATGACGGATAGATATACTCTGGGCCCTCTCGGTGATATCACATTGATTAGGTTGCAAGCAAGTGATTTGATCACTAGAATGTTATATCACGGGAACGAGAAAAGAGTGCATGTCAGTAACGAGATCAAACTAGGTATGGAGATACCGATGATCGAATCTCGGACATGTAATATATCGTGAAACAAAGGGATTAAGATACTAGCGTAAAAGGTTCCGACGATCACAAGAAAGTCATCGTTGAATGTGTGGGAGTCAATATGGGTCTCCAGATCCCGCTTCTGATTATTGACCCGAGAGGGGTCTCGATCATGTCCGCATTATTCACGAACCGTAGGGTGACACACTTAAGAGACACCGACATCCAATTGGAGCAAAAGTTTCATGCCAGAAGAATGAACAAGCGCAGGAATTTATTTCACTAGATACCAAAACAGGTTTTCGGGTGAAATTGCATAAAGTGGTTATGCATGTGAAATAGAATTCTATCAAGGGGTTATTTGTGAATGTTTGTCATCAAAGTAATTGACAAAATTCTTAATAAAATAAAAGATTTTTATTTAATGAGCGTTTGCATTAAATTTGGTGGAAATTTAATGGGAATTTGAGTGGGTTTTTGAGTGGAGAAAATTGAAGGGCCGTTTTGTGAGTAGAGTGTCCACCCACATGAATGAAGGATGGGAGGGGGCAGCCCCCATGGCCGGCGGCCACCCCCTTGGGTTCCCCCCTCCTCCTATAAAAGGAGCCCCTCCTCTCACTTCTTACTCACACCTCCTCGTGAAGGATCTCTCTCCCCCTCTAGAATTTATCCCCCATGGTCTCGGACTAGCGAGATACATGTTCCCGGTGGCTATTCGGCAAGAAAGAGTTGTGCTTCCGCTGCATCTCTGGAGCGAGGAGGCGGAGGTTGCTCGGTGCCTCGAACGTGTGTGCGAGCACGGATGCGCTGCCGATTTGCGGTGCTAGGACTTCCTCTCGATCCTGAGATCGGCAAGAGATCGTCTACATCAACCACGAGTTGAACTTGTTAAGATTTGTCGGTCTTCAAGGGTACGTTCTCTACGGATATACATCCGCCCGTTGTTTGTATCTAATAGATAGATCTTGGTACATAGTTCACATCGTAGGAAATTTTTTGTTTTCTATGCTGCGAACCCTACAGTTACTGCGTATTTACTCGAAGACACGGCGACAGAACGGCCGGGCGAGGTTAGCGCGGTGAGGAAGACGATGATGTGGTCGTGGGGCCTGTTTGACAGCGAGTGAGAGAGAGGAGGAGTGGGTCTAGCTAGTCAGCGACTGAGTGGGTTCATCTGCGAGTGCGAATTGTTTTCTCGCGGAAGAGAGAGGGGTGGGTTGGACTGGGTTAGTTGGGCCTTGTTGGGCTGGGTGTTTGTTTCATTTTTTTTGTTCTGAATGTTTTCCCTTTTCTTTTTCTATTTAACTATTTTGATTTTGTTTAAACTTTTAAAACATCAATTTGATTTCAAACTTCAACCAAACTTTATGTATAATCAAATACTGTTTAATAGTTCATTTTAGAGTCAAATTTAGAATAATTCAATTATTCTTTTTAGGATCTTTTATTTGTTTTATAAATGGACATTGGTCTTTATTTCAATCGTTTTAAATGTGTTTTAAACTTTATTTGAAATCCATATCTTTACCAAACCTATTCAGTAGGTTTATTTATTTAATTAGGGTGTCAAATAATTCTCCTTGACTTATTTAGAACATTTTTAATATGATTTAAATTGGGTATCTGTTTTTATTCCAAATGAAATCAATTATGGTTTTAATTTCCATAATTTTTATTTAGGAGATTTCCTTAATTCCATTTGAGTTAATTAAATGACTTTCATTCCACTTGGGTAAATTCCAAATACTAATTTCCCATGATTTAATTAATCATTCTTGTTAGAGATTTGTCTTTATTTAAATAGGGATAGAATTTGGTTAATGCCATTTTATTTTATTTGGAAATTATTTATCCTTTTATTTTATTTGGATTTGGATTATATTCATTCCATTTGCTTATGGTCTTGGCCAAGTTTTAATTTGGTCTTTAAATATTCCTCATTTAATATTTCTCTTTTTAACTTATAAAATCCAAATCTTTTTATTTATAGATCCAAAGTTGGTGGTTCCATTTGTAAAATCTTATTTAATATTTGTTTATCCTTTTAAATATCTTTAGGTTTAATTGCTCACCATTTGGTATGGATTTTTAGGTAGGTGCTTTATTAGCTTTGGAAAATTCAATTTCCTTATCTTATTAAATTCATAAGATTTTATCTTTGGTTCCAAATTGATTGAAATCAATTTCTATGGTTTTATAATATTTCTATTTGTCATTCTTGATCATTTTGAAATGTTTGTCTGGCCAATTTTGTATGGATCAAATCCATAGGCTTAGAGGTAATTTGGAAATGTTTTTCTTCCATTAGGGTTTTAGGGTTTTGGTTTATTCTACAAGTGTTTATATTTCCAGATGCATTTATGAAGATTGCATTCCACTTGATTTGAATTTAGTTGGATTCAAACTTTATTTAAAGTTTGTTCAAGATGGGATTTTAAGTTTCCATTTAGAAACAAAAGTTTCTTTTCACCCTAATTTTCATCAATTATTTATTTTGTTTATTTATTTTTCGCATTATAAGATTTGGAAAATCTTGGGATGTGACAGGCTACCACCCTTAAAATAAATCTCGTCCCATGATTTGGGAAGGATAGAGGTTACAAGTTGGCTCAAAGCAACTAGGGTACTACCACCCTTAAAAAAAATTCCACTAGATTACTTCTTGGCTTGCTTGGGGTCTTGATGAGACTTCTCTGGGCAAACATCTGCATAGTGTCCTTTGTTTCCACACTTGAAACATGTGACAAGGCTGAGATCCTTCATAGGCTTTATCGTGTGCTTCATCTTTTCTGGACAATTGCTTGCATAATGTCCTTGGTTACCACAATTGTAACATGTGACAAGATTGAGTTCTTCACGTATCTTCTGTGGACAAGTTGATACATAATGGCCTAGCTCTTTGTAGTTGTTGCACCACACTTGGTTAATCTCCTTATATTTTTTTCTTCTCAGGACATTCATTGGCATAGTGTCCCATCTCTTTGCAATGACAACATTGCACTTGGCTTTTGTCTTTCTTCTTCTTGGGTTTCTCCAAAGCTAGGAGTGCTTCTAGTTCATGCTCTTCATATGTTATTTCAAAGGTAGGAAAGTTTCCTGGTCTCCTTGACCTTTTCCTTGGATAATACATATGTCTCCTCTTTGGTCCATCAAATTGAGTCATATTGCATGGAGGTGCAAGCTGAGATTTTCCTTTGTCTTCATCCTTCTTGGTAGAAGTTGTTCCCTCATGGAAGTCTACAATCTGTTGTTGCACTCCACCTTGTTTCCTTTGTTGAACTATGGAATAGATGGGGCATTGGATAGGGACATGATTATTTCCTTCACATAGGAAACAAGTAGCTTGATATGTGGGGCATTGATTAGTTGGATGTTTCTCTTCACAATTGAGGCATTGATCTTCATGCTATTTGGAAGTGTGATCCTATCTCCACAAACATTGCAAGCTTGAGTTCCTTCTATAATATCATCCTTGACATCATTGTTATCAAAAACTCCTTGGGAAGGGTTGTCTCCTATGTTGATCATTTGATTTCTCACCTTATGCAACAATTGGGTTTGGGTTTCCAAAAACCTTTGCATGGTTGGATCTAACTCACTGGTGTTGGCTAAAAATTGAGTTGTCACTTGGTTCAACTGGGTTTGGGTTACTATGAGTTCTCTCATGTTGATCCCTTGGTTGTTGTTGTTGTTGTCACCATCCTTGATGTTGGAGTTTCTTGGAGTAGTCATCTGTTTGGGTTGGATTGGGATTAGAATAGGCAAAAGATTTCTAAGGAAATAATTCTAGTCACACACAACATGATTCACACAAGAAATGTGCAAGCAATGACAAACAACATTCCACTCAAACAACAAGTTTCAAGCACATTTTTAAGCAAAAAAATATTTTTGCTACACCACATAAGTTGGTGGGTTTGATCTAAACTAAACATGGTGGTCCAACTATATGGTTCACTTGAGATCATTCCATCCTTCTTGGTTGCTTCTTCATGAACAAGATGCTTGTATCCTTGGAGAATTCCTTGCATCTTGGTCATAAAACTTCAAAGGTGATGATGGTCCCTTCTAAGTTGTGTTTCCTTAGTCTTCAAGTCTTGAGTAATATTTCTTGTTTCACTTGTAGTACTTAGTGATAACTAAGTTGAAGTCCTTGTTGAGACTAAGATTGAAATCACTTGAGTTGGTGAAGTCCTTTGCTCATGTTGAAGTCTTTGCTCATGGTGAAGGCTTTATCCATCAAGTTGAAATAGACAAGATGTAGAATCAAAACAAAAAAGGTTGAGGAAAGAGTTTACAAGATTATTTGTAAATCAAATTTGGAACAAATACAACTCCTGTTTTTCTAAGGGGTTTTGTCCAATCCTAGGGTTACAAACCTACAGGCAACACAGTGCTCTGATACCATCTGTAAGGTCCCTCCATTTAATAAGGTAGAGATCCCTGTGTTTACAATGCTAGTCCCTGGATCAATAGCTAGCATGCACAGTTAAGATGTAATATCAAGAAACAAAGGTCATATTACAACTTTATAACCAGGAATAAAATAATTCATTACATCTTACATAGCTCATTTGGCTATCTCATTACAATGCAGGAGAAATAGCTATAGCATGGTGTCCTTCATCTTCAAAGTGCCACATGCAATCATGTTGGTTGTAGACTTGTAATCCTAATCAACACATCTCACTAACATCAAACAAACCTGCAACATAATAAGTTATAGCTACAAGGGTCAATACATTTGAATTGTATTGGCAAGTGATACTATGGTAGTATAGTGGAGTCTATCATCTATATGCATTTGGCTAAGTGGAGCTTAGGCTTGCTTTGCTCAAAATAGATTTCCTTATCATTTGAAAATACTAAGTTTTTGCTTGTCAAAATCACCCAAGGCATCTCCCAATAGAAATTGGTGATCGTTCAACCCTTGTTCAACCACAAAATTTTAACTTAGAAATTGGGATGAGGAGATTCTTGATAGCTTCCATGTCTTGATGCTCAAATTGTCCTTTATCTGGGACATGGCTAAGTACTTAGATTTTACACTCTGCAGATGTGGTGCACTTTCCCCACAAGACTTGGTTTCACCAAGACAAGATCTTTCAGAAGCCTTCCCTTAGACCAGAATGGACGCGTTCCAACCTATAATCCCCTACCACCAACTGTCCATTTGGCTAAGTTATTGCAACCTATATGATCCAGGCAGAGCCCATAATGCCAAGTGGCTGTAGTTGAAGCTTCTCAACATTTGACATCTCAAATCTCTTTGTTCCTGGGTGGCATTCCACAAGTGAGATACACAAGGTAAACCATAGAAATGGGCCTTGTATAACCACTCAACACAAACCATTCCTTCCATTCCACCCAGGTGATTCATTCACTTAGTTGTTTTATTAAACAAAACACAAGTCCTTGACTTAGAAATATTCCATAGCATGAATATAATCCACCCTTGTTTTCTATTAGCTAAGCTAAGCATGATAGTAGTAGGAGTCTTAACTTAGGAAATTTCTACTAAGGTTTCATCTACTAGGATTTCCCATGGCATAGTTTATACTTAGCAAAAATTCCATGCAAGTCTTACTTAGAGATATCACTAATGCATAGTGAAAATAATAGGACAAAGTATGAAGAATCACTTGCCTTTTTGGTAGATAATATAAGTTCACTCCTTGATCTTGCAATTCTCACACTCTTCAAATCACTACAATTCAATCAAGCAAGCAATAATTCAATCTACCATTCAAGCAATTTCATCACATAAAATAATAGAAACAAAACAAAGCATGCAAACATGCCAAAGGTTGTTTTATTTGGGAAAGTGGTTTCTAATAGGTTATAAACATTCTAAAACACCTATTGGTTATGTTATAAAAGTGGTAAAACCATTTGCAAAATATTTTACCTATAAACCATTTTTATACCAAATCAATATTTTATGTGGTCGAAAATGCCTTTAGCAAAGAAATAATATTTATAGGGTTCACCAAATACATTTTAAAATCATAAAACTTGGTGTTTGGGGTCAGAGAGTTTAAATCAAAACATTTCCCAAAGGGTTTTCTCTAAAAAGTATTTTTAACATATGAACAACATTTTTATTTGACTAGAAATGTTTTAAATCAAAGATTTATTCTTTTGCTTCACCAAATATATATTTGAAACCACAAATTTATTTCTATGGTCAGTAGGTTCAAAACAAACCATTTTCCAAAGATTTATCACCAAAATAATTTTAGAAAGAATTTTATATTCAAAACATGCCTACACAAGTTTCTGCAAAAACAACCATTTTTCCAGAAGCAATTCATTAAACAAAGTGCATGGTTGGGTAGGGTTTTTCTTGCTGATTCCATTGATATAAAATTTGCAAAATTTGGACGTGTGGATTAAGAGTTATGAATTATGCAAGTTTGAACATCTCTAAGATTAGTTTCTGTTTTTAAAATAAAAGGCTGGCCACGCGTCTTGTCCTGATTGGTCCATACCGGTTCATGCGGATCAAGCGTTGCGAGGAGTTGGATTAAAATGAGATCGTGCAGCACAGATCGCTCCATACCTCTTCGATAAGTCAATCTATCGTGTGCATAGGATCGTGATCTAACGGCTCACATCGCATCAGTCAAGAACTGGCGGCGCTGGGCGATAGCGAGCGGCGCCGCGCTCAGCCTGCAGCGGTCCGATGGCTACGAGAAGCAAGGAAGAAGATGGGGATGCCCACCAGGTTTGCAGAACGTTGCTGATGCTCAACTTGCTTGCGGGAAGGCAGGGGGTGCACGGGGTCGACCGTAATTGCTCGCCGGAGTGGTGCTTGGCGTTGGGTGCGGTTAGTCGTTGTCGGGGGAAACGCTACGGAGCACGAGAGAGCAAGCAATCGGCATGGTTAGATGCATAGAGGAGTGGGGATTATCGGAGCATCAAAGAGAAGAGGAGGCGCGGTCAGAGACTACCTGTATGGTTCGACGGAGTTGGAGCCCACGGTGGCGATGCTCGGTGGTCGTCGTTGCTGACGCTGTGGAGCGCGTGGGGGCAAGTGGAGAGTACTGGGAGGTGTAGGAGATGCTGGCGAGCAAGCTCGTGTGCTCAGGAGGCAGTGGGGCTGACGGTGGTGGCCGGAATTCGAACGCGAGCTCGCCGGAGACAGTGGGGGTTCGGAGAAGATTCCAAGCAGCCTGGTGGCCGAGAGAGTCGGGCGAGAGAGGGGAAATGGAGAGGAGGGAGAGGCGCTTAAGAGGGCATGGTCGTGGGGATGTTTAATGGCGTCGTTACTGCGTATTTACTCGAAGAAACATCGACAAAACAGCAGGGCGAGGTTAGCGTGGTGAGGAAGACGATGACTTGGTCGTGGGGCCTGTTTGACAGGGAGTGAGAGAGAGGAGGAGTGGGTCCAGCTAGTCAGCGAATGAGTGGGTTCATCTGCGAGTGCGAATTGTTTTCTTGTGGAAGAGAGAGGGGGTGGGTTGGACTGGGTTAGTTGGGCCTTGTTGGGCTGGGTGTTTGTTTCATTTTTTTGTTCTGAATGTTTTTCCCTTTTCTTTTTCTATTTAACTGTTTCGATTTTGTTTAAACTTTTCAAACAACAATTTGATTTCAAACTTCAACCAAACTTTATGTATAATCAAATACTGTTTAATAGTTCATTTTAGAGTCAAATTTAGAATAATTCAATTATTCTTTTTAGGATCTTTTATTTGTTTTATAAATGGACATTGGTCTTTATTTCAATAGTTTTAAATGTGTTTTAAACTTTATTTTAAATCCATATCTTTACCAAACCTATTCAGTAGGTTTATTTATTTAATCAGGGTGTCAAATAATTCTCCTTGACTTATTTAGAACATTTTTAATATGATTTAAATTGGGTATCTGTTTTTATTCCAAATGAAATCAATTATGGTTTTAATTTCCATAATTTTTATTTAGGAGATTTCCTTGATTCCATTGAGTTAATTAAATGACTTTCATTCCACTTGGTAAATTCCAAATACTAATTTCCCATGATTTAATTAATCATTCTTATTAGAGATTTGTCTTTATTTAAATAGGTATAGAATTTGGTTAATGCCATTTTATTTTATTTGGAAATTATTTATCCTTTTATTTTATTTGGATTTGGATTATATTCATTCCATTTGCTTATGGTCTTGGCCAAGTTTTAATTTGGTCTTTAAATATTCCTCATTTAATATTTCTTTCTTTAACTTATAAAATCCATATCTTTTTATTTATAGATCCAAAGTTGGTGGTTCCATTTGTAAAATCTTATTTAATATTTGTTTATCCTTTAAATTTCTTTAGGTTTAATTGCTCACCATTTGGTATGGATTTTTAGGTAGGTGCTTTATTAGCTTTGGAAAATTCAATTTCCTTATCTTATTAAATTCATAAGATTTTATCTTTGGTTCCAAATTGATTTAAATCAATTTCTATGGTTTTATAATATTTCTATTTGTCATTCTTGATCATTTTGAAATGTTTGTCTGACCAATTTTATATGGATCAAATCCATCGGCTTAGAGGTAACTTGGAAATGTTTTTCTTCCATTAGGGTTTTAGGGTTTTGGTTTATTCTCCAAGTGTTTATATTTCTAGATGCATTTATGAAGATTGCATTCCACTTGATTTGAATTTAGTTGGATTCAAACTTTATTCATAGTTTGTTCAAGATGGGATTTTAAGTTTCCATTTAGAAACAAAAGTTTCTTTTCACCCTAATTTTCATCAATTATTTATTTTGTTTATTTATTTTTCACATTACAAGATTTGGAAAATCTTGGGATGTGACAAAATGTCCTTGGTCATTGAGGTTATATTGGACACAAAACTTAGACCAATTTGAAAGTCGGCTTGATAACTCGGTTCCACTTGTCATGGGCATGCAGATGCTATTCTGACTTACACAGATTCGGCTAAAGAGTTTAGCGAGTCAGGTTGTTCCATATTGAGGTACAACGAACAGGTTGTCATTTGTATATCTCAATCAATGTAATCCTTAGACCTGAGGTTTTTGCATAGTCCAAGTTGAGGATCACCGACTTAGGTTCTGTCAAACGCTGATCTATAACTAGGAAGTTATAAAGGCAGAGTTCGGGTCGACTGAGAATCCAGCTGCGTGATGTAAATAGCCAAGATGGGATTGTGCCCTTCCACTTGGAGAGATATTCTCTGGGACCTCTTGGAAGATATGATTCGGAAAGCATGGCCATGCACGACTCGGTTAAGTGTTAACCAAGGCGATCGACTAAGAGTTAGTCGGGTGAATCACTCATCTCAGATTGAGAAGAGAGTTGGACTATTTAAGGGATGAAAATATTCGCCTATAGTCTGACAAGGTATATCGTGAGGCAAAAGGGACTCGGACGTAAGTCGCATTGGAAAGGCAAGTCGTCATGACTCCTTGGTACTTGGGATTCGGCATGTTCTGCTAGGAGCTGCTACCGACTGATCGATTGAGAGTCGGACTCTAATCGTATCCAAGTTGCCAAGAGCCTGCGGGGTCACACACTTAAGAGCGGGGGCAAGTTTGGATTGGATCTAAACCGGAAATCTGGTTCGGTTGGACCCAAGCCGGATTAGGATTGAGTCAGTGAGTTGGACTCATGGTGACTAGTGTTATATGGACTTTTGTGAATGGGCCACGTGAGGAGCCCACGTTCACTCCCTATATATAGTGGAGCACAGTAACCCAGAGGGGTTAATCGTTGATCGGTTAGGTAATTCCATGTGTTGGAAACCCTAGTTCCACAGCAGTCCCGCCGACGTACCGAACCTAGAAGTTCGCCGCCGGTGCTCCTCCTTGTACGTGTGGATACCAGCATCAGGACGATCGGATCGCAAAGGACTGCACTACATCAACTGACGCGCTTCATCAGTAATCCACAACTGCGCGTCTAGTGGTAAACCTCGTGGCCTTCTACCTCAGCTAGATCTTGGGATCACCACATTAGAGGAAAAAAGTTTTGTTTTATCTCTACGTGGCCCAACAAACGGGACTCTATGGCGGATACACTCTAGCAGGCTGAGACTAGCATCTTCAGTAAGTGATTCTCCATCTTGTACTTCTGTAAGTTAGATACTTTGAAGCTTTGTGTTATTGAACTCATGCGTTCCCTTGTCAGAATTGGCAGCTCCTATTGGTTTGACCCAGCCGCCTCCTCCGCCAAAAGAATGCATGGTCCTTGCCGGCAACTTTATCAGCACTGCCATCAAGCAGGCCAAGGAGATAGCCAAGCCCCTCCGGATTATCATCAAAGCGGTGGATTCCGTGATGAAGTTCTCGAAGATCTTGTGCCACGGTAACCTCCGGTATTCCCAAAGTGTCCTGAGTGTATTGCAAGCTGGAAAGTTTATGTAGCCGGGCTGGTGCGAGAATGGCGCTGTCAATGGTCAAGGCACACTACGAGAATGTCGACATCGACACGGTAACCTCCGGTATTCCCAAAGTGGACGACGATGGCCAGAAAATAAATCATAAGGCTATCTTGGCGTCGCTCGCGGGTTATGATACCAGGGTCTCCGAGTTGGTCCACCATAACGTCTTAGTGCCTATGGAGATCATTGACGGCGACAACCAAAGCTCCTCCGAGTCCCTCAAAGCCGCTGACTTTGAGGATGGCTCTCCTGCTACTGAGGATGCTGCTTCCAAGTCTCCTGCGACAGAGGAATGAACAGATAATATGTAATTTTTGTTTCCTCTGGAATTTGTATGTGGAAAAAACTACTTGTTAACTTAAGGTGGAAAAACAAAGGTTGCTATTTCCTGCTACTCAAGAACTGGTTCCATCATGTACATATTTTTAAGCAAGTGCTGGCTTATCCATTACTCTGGTTTTTTTGCTTGACCTTTCATGAGTTGGAAGACTCGTTGTCGGAACTATGTGCTCGGGCGATGATGCCCAATGGCACCGTCCAAAACCTAAGAAAAAAATCACCGACAATAAGTGCAGAAAGTCACTATTCCAGTATCCACATGAAAACAACAAAGAACATGTAGACCATAAAAATTAAGCTAACGCCCATTGGCGGAATTTTCACAAGTGCAATCGCAAAGCTTGTGCATAAAGGTTTTATACGATCCAAAAATGAACACTGAAGGAGGTAAAAGACTTAGAAATATGAGTGAACCTGAGAGTTTTATTTCATTGATCATATAAGAGGTACACAATAGATAAAAAATGCTAAGTGTAGAAAGGACATAGCTGTGCTATGTTACATGGCCGATCAAGCTCCGGGTAGTCATCATCCGGGTCACGTCGCTTACGCTTATGATCCTCGTTGGGTCTATCCTCTAGTTCATGATTGTCAACAAGGTAGTAAGACCCATTGAGTAGCGCCTTTCTTATGATGAACGGTCCTTCCCATGGCGGGGATAATTTGTGTGACTTCTTCTGCTTAAGTCGGAGCACCAGGTCCCCCTCTTTAAACGAGCGATGCCGAACGTGGAAACTATGGTAGCTGTGTCGCTTCTATTGGTAGATGGCGGATCTTTGGCATGCCAATACGTGCTCCTCGTCGAGAAGGTACACATCTAGGCGTCTGGGTTCTTCAGCGTCATCTTCGTCATAGGCTGAATCGTGAAGGATGTCGGAAGGCAGGATGGCTTCTGCTCCATATACCGTGAAATAAGGGGTGTAGTCGGTAGATCTGTTGGGTGTAGTTCGTAAACTCCACAACACAGATGGTAATTCCTCCGCCCAGGCTCCAGCTGCTCTATGCGACGGTTCTTCTAGACATGGCTTGATTCCTTGCAGAATTAATACATTGGCTCGCTCAACCTGACCATTGGACTGTGGGTGCGCCACAGATGCAAGGTCAAGTCGGATGCCCTTCTTCCAACAATAAGCTTCCACTTCTTTGAGTGACAAGTTGCTGCCGTTGTCGGTGATAATGCTATGTGGGAGACCAAATCTCACCACTAGATCCCGGACAAATCTAAGGGCAGTTTCCCCATCAAGCTTTCTAATGGGTTTAGCTTCTATCCATTTGGTGAATTTATCAACTGCTACTAGTAGGTGCGTAAACCCACATGGTGTCGTATGCAATGGACCAACCATGTCCAGCCCCTAGACTGCAAACAACCAAGTTATTGGTATTGTTCACAGTTCTTTAGCTGGAACATGTGGTTGTCGGGCATAATACTGGCATCCCATGCATGTCTCAACTAGCTTTTCGACGTCCGCCTTCGCGGTCAGCCAGTAGAATCCTTGCCAGAAGGCTTTAGCGACCAACGATCGAGGATCGGCGTGATGCCCGCAATCTCCGAGATGGATTTCACAGAGGATTTCAATACCTTCTTGCTGGGAAACACACTTAAGGTATACACCAGTAGTGCTTCTTTTGTAGAGCTGTCCATTGATTATGGTATAGCCCTTTGCTCGACGTACTATTTGCCGTCTTTCGACTTTGTCGTCAGGCAAAGTTCTGTGTACGAGATATTCCATGACCGGTTTTGTCCAAGCCGGAGGGATCTTTGTTACTGTGTGACTGAAATAGTCAACTCTGTCCGGGTTGTCTATGTCCGTTCCCTTCACGGATGGTGTCCGTATATGCTCTAGAAAAACGCCAGGTAGAATTTGTTTACGCCCTGACCCAAGATTTGACAGCAGGTCAGCCGCCTCATTTTGCTCCCTAGGTACATACTTGACCTCGTAGCCCAAGAAGCTCTTGGCTATCTCATCCACTTCGTCGCGATATGCCTCCATCATAGGGTTCCGCGTGTTCCAGGTTCCAGCCACCTGCTGGGCAACAAAGTCGGAATCTCCACATCAAATTATGCGCTTGATGCCAATATCCTTGGCTACGCGTAGTCCGTGAATGAGTGCTTCATACTCCACCATGTTGTTCGTAGCCTCGAAGTGGATCTGCGAAACGTAGTGTAGCTTTTCCTCGGTTGGTGACTGTAGCAGTACACCAGCCCCCGAGCCATTGAGTAGCTTTGATTTGTCAAAGTGCATCACCCAATACTCTGGCTCTGGTATAGGGGTAGCATCAGGCATCTCCATCCAGTCTGCGATAAAATCCGCCAAGTCTTGTGATTTGATTGCGTCTCTTTTAGGTGATCTTGAAGGCGGAAAGTTCAACGCCCCACTTCGCGACCCTTCCTATAGCATCACTATTTTTGATGATGTCGGATAGTGGAGCTTTGCTCGCAACTGTGATGGGGTGCTCCTGGAAGTAGTGCATCAGCTTCCGAGAAGCAAGGAACACTCCATAAGCTAGCTTCTAGTAGTGCGGGTAACGCTGCTTGGACTCCGTCAAGACCTCGCTTACATAGTAAACTGGTCGTTGAACTCCGTACTCATGCCCAGTTTCCTTCCGCTCTACCATGACGACGATGCTGATTACCCGGTTGGTGGCCGCCATGTAATTTAACATGGGCTCCCTAGGCTCGGGCGCAGCAAGGATAGGCATTGAGGAAAGTATCTCCTTGAGCTGCTTCAATGCTGCATCTGCTTCATCCGTCCACGTGAATTTGTTCACCTTCTTCAGCAACTTGTATAGTGGCAGAGCCTTCTCTCCAAGTCGGCTGACGAACCGACTAACTGCTGCAACGCAACCTGTTAGACATTTTATGTCCTTTAGGCATGTCAGACGGTTTATGTTTAAGATGGCCTTGATTTTCTCCGGGTTGACCTCGACTCCACGCTGGGAAACGATGAAGCCCAACAATATGTCGGTTGGAACCCCGAAGACGCACTTCTTGGGGTTAAGCATCATGTTGTATTTCCGGAGGTTGTCAAAGGTTTCTTTTAAGTCGGAGATTAAGTGATTTGATTTTTTAGACATCACCGCTATATCGTCCACATAGGCATGAACGTTCCGACCAAATTGATCGTGTAGGCAATGCTGCATTGTCCGCTGGTACGTAGCAAAATGTGTCGTAGGGCGTAGTGAACGAAGTGGCCAATTGGTCTGACTTCCTCATCTTTATCTAGTGGTATCCTGAGTATGCATTGATAAAACACAAAAGTTCCAAGCCAGCTGTCAAGTCTATGATTGGTCAATGCGAGGCAATGCAAACGGATCTTTTGGACTAGCTTTGTTCAAGCCGGTGTAATCAACGCATATTCTTAATTCTTTGGTTCCCTTTTTGGGGACAAGTACAGGATTGGCCACCCATCGCGTGGGAAGGACTTCTCGGATAAAACTAGCCTTAAGTAACCTAGATATATCTTTGCCTATGGCGCGTCTCTTCTCCTCTCTGAAGCGTCGTAGAGGTTGTTTCACTAGTTTACATTTTGGATCAATATTCAAGTTGTGCTCGGCAAGTTCCCTAGGTACACCTTTCATGTCGGCAGGTTGCCAGGCAAAGATGTCCCTGTTCTCACGGAGGAACTCGACGAGCGCGCTTTCCTATTTAGGGTCCAGGTTCTTCCTAATGGCGGTGGTCTTGGAGGCATCACCTACCACAAGTTCTACCAGCTTGGTCTCGATGGTGGCCTTGAATGCTGGGGCGGAGTCAAAAATCTGTTTCTTCGATGCGGGCATCTCTGAGGCATCGATATTGCTCTGGATCTCCTTGAATTCCTCACTGTAGAGGACAACTTCTACAAAGGCTGCTTCTCCAATCTCGTGGTCCCTTGCCTTGGTAAAGCTTCCAGATACGGTGATGACACCGTTTGGTCCAGGTATCTTGAGCTTGTTGTAGACGAAGCATGGCTTGGCCATGAAGGTGTGGAAGATGTCGCGGCCAAATATGACGTGGTACACACTCTTGAAGGGGACCACCTCAAAGGTCATGCGTTCTTGGCGGTAATTATTGACATTGCCAAAAGCGACCTGAAGTGTGATGCACCCAAGGGACCGAGCCTCCTGACCAGGAACTACGCCATGGAAGATGGTGCTAGTCCGCCTTAGGTTTGCCTACATCAAGTTCATCTTGTGTAGTGTATCCAGGTACATGATGTTAATGCTGCTTCCACTATCCACCATACATTTGGGGAACTCGTTGCCATCAATCAGGGGGTTGACGATCATGGCGTATTGGTTCTCCATAGGGATGAGGTCTAGGTGATCCTTCCTGTCCCAAGTAATTGGAATCTCCGACCAGCGCATGTATTAGGGAATTAGGGGTAGAGTGCCCATCAGTATCCTCCTGGTGGTTGTTGGGGATATGCTATATGGGTATCCTAATAGCATGTCTCTTGTCCGGCTAACCCGGGTGGCCCACAGTTGGTAGCATAGCCTATGGCCTGCTGGGCGGACCAGTTAGATGGATCCATAAGGGAGGCCCACATGCTGGATAAAGGGAGGCTACTGTGGAGTCACCAGCGTACCCGGAGGCTTGGAGTACAAGATAAGCTAGACTAGTTATAGTCAGTGTAGAACTCTGTAACCTGACCTGTCAACTATATAAGTCGGGCCTATGGGAGCCTTTAGGGAACAACTTCAGACAATCGAGTAGCGAATAGCATACACCTCGCACAGCGAACCTATCTCTGTAACTCGGCGTATTGCCATTATAGTGATTTATAGCAGGAGTAGGATTCCGCCACCGTCGTGGGATCTGAACCTGGGTAAGTTGTGTTACCTCATACCCATCAACTGTCCGCCTTCACCCACATCTCTAAACACGCACTATGTTGAACCCTCCATGGCGTACTCGTCGGCAATACCACGACAGTTGGCACCCACCGTGGGGCAAGAGGCGCTTCAGGCTCTCCAGCAGGCGAGGACCAAGATCTTCACGGGAATTGGTGAAACCGTAGCCATCAGTCGCATTCTCTCTTCCGGCAACATTCTGATCGTCCCTCCCGACGAGTTCTGGATCCCGACGAAGACGAACCCTACGCGATGTTCGATCGTTCCTATCGGAGACATTCACCTCTTCATTGGCGAAACCGACTCGGGCACTAGTTCCCTGGGAGTCGGAGGAGCATCAAGGCCCGCACGGACCGCCTACGGGCAGGATACGTTCGCGGAAGGATAGATGTCGGATCTGTCTTCGGAGTTTGTCGGCAAAGATAGGAAAAATACAAGGCCCACCCAAACCGCCCCTGTGCAGGATATAACGGTGGATGATCACTGCAAATCCGCCGGCTTCGCCCGTGCGTCTAGACAACAGAGATCCAAGTTCGTCGGCGTGGCTACCATCTTTGATCTGGCGCGTTGCATTCAGAGAGAGGGCGAAAACCCCCGCGATTACCTTGCCAGGTGGCTCCGTATACAAGACGATCTGGCCCACTACCCCAATGATGATGCTATGTATCACTTTGTGGAAGGACTGGATCAGGGAACGCTACTTCGACATTCTCTAATGCGGCAGTAGGCTTCAGGCCGTCTCACCTTCGAAAGCATGGTGAACACCGTCAATAGCTACGTGGAGACCGACGGGGTAGCTCAGGCGGATCTCGCACTCATTGGCGGAGCACGCCGCCTCAGCAACCGCCACCGCCATCGTCGCAGCCTCACCACCACCTCCAGTCATCGTCGCTGCCGTTGCACCCCCACCGCCCGTCATTGAAGAAGTCCTGGCACCCTCCAAATCTGTGATTGACGCGCTTTATGCCGACTTCAGTGCAAATTCAGAGGAGATAGATTTCAGTCCAGAAGAACTAGACTCTGCCATGTAGGAAATGGAGGAGGAGTACACGCGCGACGAGCAAACCAACAACACCGTCGCCTCTCGAGAGGTGTTTGTCACAATTGGGACAGTGATGTATGAAGATCAACCCGGACAAGCTCCGCCTAATGCGCTGGACAAGGGGAAGGGGCCACTTATTGCTGCTGACGATGATCGCGCAAAGGTCATGCCTCCTCCGCCGTGCAACATCTGCAGGAACTCGGTACCGAACCGAGCAACAACAACACCGCAAACTTGCCGCCTCCGGCACCTATGTCTGCTGCTTCCCAAATTATTTCGGCTAATAGAGTGATGTACGGCAACCTCCTCGTCGAGCCACTGACGGTCGATCATATCCGGAATGTGACCCAGCTTGACGAGAAGCGCCAGCAGCTGCTGGAGGAAGCGCAAGCCATAGCGTAGCAAGGTGCAAATCTAGATCGAGATCTGGTCAACGCGCAGAAATCCATAGAGAAAGCTAGAGCAATGGAGGCCAAATACAAGACTTTGCTGCAGCAGCAGAAGGCCAAGAAAGCTTTGGCTCACGTCATCAACGATCCTGGTGTGCGGCGAAACCTAGGATGGGCTCCCTCGAAGCCGGCACAGGCCAAGCCATACATTGACACTGAAGGCAGGCAGGTGATGCCCAATCCCCTCCTTAACCTCGTCGTCGCCAAGGCCCTTCTGGAACAGGATCGATCGCCTGAGGTGGTGGAACAGGTCTATGACATAGTGGCCTAGGCGGTGAAACAGCAGGAAAAGGCCACCTCTTAGAGGCTGGAGTCCGACCCAGTGTTTTGCCATTCTAGCCAGCACAAGCCGCCAAGGGACAGATCTCCTCTTGATGTCAGGTCTTAGACGGGTTCATCAGAACGAAGACGGAGGTATGTGCGCAATAGGAAGGATGCTATCCCCATATCCTCCGACCACGGAGAAAAGGCCCAACCTCGTCGCCCATCACCATCGCCCCGCTCTCCCCGATATCGCGAAAACCCCAAGGCTCACCATCATATGGATATGCCCCCAAGGCAGGGTGGCATCATCATCCGCGACAACGCGGATCAGACTCGTCATGATGGGGAACGCAACCAAGGACATAAGAGCAGGTCGCGCCATGACCCTCCGCGTCTGACAAGAAACCACGACAGGCATGAGGCATCGCAAGAGGATAATAGCAAGAAGGCTAACCCACCGCCACCTCCGCCTCCGTCACCACCTAGCAGTCACCATGGCGGAGGAGGCCCGTGTCATTCACGCAGCCGATCCCCTGTTGACAATAAGAAGAATCCGGAGCCATACGACGCACGTTCGCGGATCCATAAGATCCACGAGGCCTGGGAAGGACCATACCTGGGACCACGTTGTTTTGGACTGTCACATCCCAAGAATTTCCAAATCTTGTAATGTGAAAATAAATAAACAAAATAATTTTTTTTGTTGAAAATCAGGGTAAAAAGAACCTTTTGTTTCTAAAAGGAAACTTAAATCCCATCTTGAACAAACTTTGGATAAAGTTTGAATTCAACAAAATCCAAATCAAGGGAAATGCATTCCTCAATGAATGTATCTGGAAATTTAAACACTTGGAATTAAATCCAAATCCTAAAACCCTAATGGAATAAAAATCATTTCCGAGTTTTCTCCAAGCCTATGGATTTGATCCATATAAAAATTGGTCAACAAACATTCACAAGTGATCAAGAATAACAAATGGAAATATTATGAAACCATAGAAATTGATTTCATTCAATTTGGAGCTATAGAGAAAATCTTATGAATTTAATAAGATAAGGATATTTAATCTCTAAAGCTAATAAAGCCCTATCTAAAAATCCATACCAAATGGAGAGCAAATAATCTTAAAGATATTTAAAATTATAATAAATCTCAAATAAGATTTTACAAATTGGAATCACCAAGTTTTGATCTTTAAATAAAAAGATATAGGTTTTATAAGATGAAGAAAGGAATATTAAAATAAGGAAATTTAAATAAGGATTATTTTATAGAGCCAAATTAAATCATGGCCAAGCTTTTGAAATAAAATATTTCTATTTTGATAAAAAGAGTAAAGGTTTATTTAAATAAAATAAGGAGGATTTATTACTATCCAATTTTATTAAAAAGGTTTTACCATTTTAATTAAACATTAAAACTTGTTAAATTATTTTAAACAAGTTTTCAAGTATTTTATATTTTCAAATAAAACCTACTGATTTGGTTTTGAAAATATTTAGATTCCAAATGGAGTTTTTTTAAATAAATCAAAACCTATTTGAATTAATAACAAAGGTCTATTTTATTTAATTATTAAATAGATCCTAAAGGAATTATTTTGTTTTTGACTTTGAAATATGTTGAGAAACAGAATTAAAACTTCACCCAATGTTTGGTAATGATTTGAATTCAAATGGAGATATAAAATTATTATTAAATCTTATTTGATTTAAAACTAGAGCCTATTTTAAATAATTAAAAGATCCCAAAAGGAATAATATTTGGTTCCAAAAATGACTCCAGAATGTTTTACCAATCAGTATTCAAACCCACACAAAATTTGGCAAGGTTTTGAATTCAAATGAGTGTTTGAATTAATCAAACAAAATCAAAACAGATAAAAGAAATAGAAAAAGAAAAACAGAAACATAATAAAAAAAAAGGAACCAAGCCAAACCCAACCCAACAACCCAGCGAGGCCCAGTCGCAGCCCACCTCCTCTTTCCCCTCCTGAAGCGTTTTCCTCACTCGCGAATCAACCCACACAGACGCTGGCAGATGGACCCCACACCCCTGTCTCTCCTCGCTGACGAAAGGACCCCACGCCCACGTCACCTCCTTCCTCCCCACGACAACCCCTTCCTCCCTCAGATGCCGCGGCCGTTTCCTGCCGTTAACTCCTCGAAGTAAATTACCAGTAAATGCTCGACGATTAATCCCCGCGACCATGCCAGTTAAATCACCTCCCTCTCCTCTTTCATTCCCCTCAAACCCTGCTACCAGTAAGCCACCAGGCTGCTCCCATTTTGCGTTGCACTGCCGCTATCTCCGGCAAGCACACCGAGCGATTCCGGTAGACTTGAGCCACCCCTTGCCTCCCCAAGCACGCAGACAAGTTCCCCATCTCCTGGCGAACCCCCCCGTAGTTTCAGCTCGCCCGCGAGTGCCCTGCAGGCTCGGCAACAACGACGACCACCGTCGCCACCGTCTGTTTCTTCTCCGGCGACCTCCCCCTGGTAAGCCAGACCACCCCGAGCCCTCTCGATCATGCTCACGTGAACGCCACACCCTCCCGCGTCTAACCATGTACTTATTTTGCTTTGGCACGAACCGCAGCGACGCCCTCGATGACCTCTAGAGCCGCCTGACGCCGCCAGCGACTCCGGCGAGGAATTGCCACCATCTCTGCGTGCCCCTCGTCGAACCATCAGCACGTTGAGCTTCGGCACCTCCTTGCAAACACAGTGAGCCCTCTCCCCCTCTCCCTTGCGTCTTGTATCACCAGCTCCGCCGCGAGCAGAGCCCGCGCCGCCAGTCGCCGCCGCCAGCGTCGCTGAGCGATGGTCAAAGTAGTTAGGACCATAGGATCTAGATCTGACGGATGAGATTAGAACAAGAACAAAGGGGTATGCTCACCTCTGTGCCGCACGATTCAACTTATAACCAACGGCTGCTAGCGCGTGATCCAGACGAAACGGTACCGGCGAATTAAAACACGACACGTGGCCTCTGTTTTAAATAAAAACCAGAAACTTTCTATTAGATGTTCCATTTTGAAAAATTCATAACTTTTAATCTACACGTCCAAATTTTGCAACTTTTATATCAATGGATTCAGAAAAACAAGCCCTAGCCAACCATGCACTTTGTTTAGTAAAAAGCTTCTGTTAAAATGTTTGTTTTTGCAGAAACTTGTGTATGCTTGTTTAGGTTATAAAAATTATTCTAAAATGATTTTGGGGATAAAATCTTTGGAAAATGGTGTGTTTTGAACCTACTAACCATAGGAAACACTTTGTGGATTCAAAAATGTATTTGGTAAAACAAAAGAATGAATCTTGGATTTAAACCATTTCTAGTCAAATAAAAATATGGCTTATTTATTAAAAATGGTTTTGGAAGAAAACCTTTGGGAAATGTTTAGTTTTAAACACCCTGACCCTAAACACAAGGTTTTATGGTTTGAAAACATATTTTGTGAATCCTATAGATTAATGCCTTATTAAAAACATTTCTACACCACATAAACTGATACTTTATTTAGAAAAGGGTTTATAAATTGAAACCTTTTGCAAATGACTTTGCCACTTTATAAAATGACCAATAGGTGTTCGCAAATGTTTATAACCTATTAGAAACCACTTTACAAATAAAACAACCCTTTTGCATGCTTGCATGTATTGTTTTGTTTTATTATTTTATGTGATGTTTTGCTTGAATGGTAGATTGAAATATTGTTTGCTTGATTGAATTGTAGTGACTTGAAGTGTGTGAACATTGAAAAGATCAAGAAGTGAACCTATAATCTACCAAAAAGGCAAGTGGTACTTCATGAATATTATCATTCCTATGTTTTCTACCAAGCATTAGAAATATTTTGCTAAGTCTTGCATGTTATTTTTTGCCTATATGCCATGTTGGGAAATCATAAGTAGTTGTAGAATTGCTAGGAAATTTCTAAGTTAAGTTACTATCTATGCCATGTTTAGCCTAGCTAGTAGCAAACAGGGGTTGGTGAAATATACATGCTATGATGAAAATATTTCTAAGTCTTTGGACTTTGTTTTGCTTAATAAAACAACTAAGTCAATGAATCACCTGGGTGGAAAGGGACTTGATTGGTGGATTTTGGTTGAGTGGTTACACAAGGCCCATGGCTATGGTTTACCTTGTGTATCTCACTTGTGGTAAGCCACCCAGGAACAAAGAGATTCTAGAGGCCAAGTGTTAAGAAGCTTCTATTGCAGCCACTTGGCAATATGGGCTCTGCCTGGATCACATAAGTTGCTTGAACTTAGCCATTTGGACAGTTGGTGGTAGTGGGAATGATAGGTTGGAGCGCGTCCATTTGGTCTAAGGGAAGGCTTCTGAAAGGTCCTGTCTCGGTGAAACCAAGTCTGGTGGGGAAAGTGCACAACCTCTGTAGATGGAAAAATCTAAGTACTTAGCAAAGTCCATGGCAATGGACCACTTGAGCATCAAGGCATGGAAGCTATCAAGAATCTCCTCATCCAAATTTCTAAGTAAAAGTTTGTGGGTGAACAAGGGTGAAGGACCTCAATGTCTATTGAAGGTTCCTAGGGAAAAGTTTTGACAAAGAAAAACTTAGTGATTTCAACTAATAGGTAAAACCTATTTTGAGCAAAGCAAGCCAAACTACACTTAGACAAATTTGCATATAGTATCTAGTCCACTTAAAATATACTAAGGTATCACTTGCCAATACAATTCAAATGTATTGACCCTTGTGGCTGTAACTTGTTATGTTGCAGGTTTTGTTTGATATTAGTGAAGTTTAATGATTAGGATTACAAGTCTACAACCAACATGTCCGCCTGTGGCACTTTGAAGATGAAGGACCCCATGCTTTATAGATATTCTGCTGCAATGTAATGTAATAGCCAAATGAGCTATGTAAGATGTAATAAATTATGTTATTCCTGGTTATAAAGTTGTATTATGACCTTTGTTTCTTGATATTACATCTTAACTGTGGATGCTAGCTATTGATCCAGGGACTAGCATTGTAAACACATGGATCTCTACCTTATTAAAGGTTGGGAACCTTACAAGATGGTATCAGAGCATTGTGTTGTCTGTAGGATTTGTAAACCTAGGATTGGACAAACCCCTTAGAAAAAATAGGAGTTGTATTTGTTCCAAAACATATCTACAAACAATCTTGTAAACTCTTTCCTCAACCATTTTGGTTTTGATTCTACATCTCTTCTATTTCAAACTTGATGGATAAAGCCTACCCCATGCCCAAAGACTTCACCATGTGCTAAGGACTTCATCAACTCTAATGACTTCAACATCTTCAACTCTAATGACTTCAACATCTTCAACATTATCATCAAGGACTTCAACCTTAGATATCACTAAGGACTACAAGTGAGACAAGAAATCATGCTCAAGACTTGAATACTAAGGAAACCCAACATAGAAGGAACCATCATCATTTTGAAGTTTTGAGACCAAGATGCAAGAAAATATTTAAGGATACAAAGATCTTATTTATGAAGAATCAACCAAGAAAGATGGAAAGATCACAAGAGAACCAGATAGATGGACCACCATATTTAGTTTAAGTCAAACCCACCAACTTAAGTGGTGTAAAAAAATATTTTTGGTTGCCTAAAAATATGCTTGAATCTTGTTGTTTGAGTGGAATGTTTGTTTGTGATTGCTTGCACATTGCTTGTGTGAATTGTGATGTGTGTGATTAGAATTGATTCCTAGAAAATATTTTGCCTATTCTAATCCCAACCCAACCCAAACAGATGACTACTCCAAGAGACCCCAACATCAAGGATGGTGACAACAACAACCAAGAGATGAACATGAGAGAACAACTACTAGCAAACTAAACCCAGTTGAACCAAGTGACAACCCAGCTTTTAGCCAACAACAATGGATTAGACCCAGCCATACAAAGGATTTTGAAACTTCAATCCCAATTGTTGCAAGAGATGGCCACTCAAATGATCAACATGGGAGAAAACTTTTCCCCAAGAGTTAATAACAACAAAGATGACAAAGATGTTATTCTAGAAGGAACCCAAGCGTGCAATATTTGTGGAGACAAGGATCATACATCCAAGGAGCATGAAGATCAATGCCCTAATTGTGAAGAGAGACATGCAACTAATCAATGCCCCACATCTCAAGTGACTTGTTTCCTATGTGAAGGAAATAATCATGCCCTATTCAATGCCCCATCTATCCTATAGTTCAAAAAATGAAGCAAGATGGAATGCATCAAATGTTTGGAAACCTCCATAAGGGAACAACTTCTACCAAGATGAATGAAGGCAAAGTCAGAACCATGCCACATAAGGCCAAATCCAAAGTGACCACAAAGTGTTGCTACTCTTGTGAAGAAGAAGGTCATATTTCTAACAACTTCCCCAAAAAGAGAGAAAGATTTCCCACCTTTGTGGTAAAGTATGAAGAGCATGAACTAGAAGAACTCCTAGCTTTGGAGAGACCCAAAAAGAAGAAGAAAGACAAAAGCCAATTGCCATGTTACAATTGCAAAGAGATAGGACACTATGCCAGTGAATGCCCAGAAAAGAAGAAGAGCCAAGAAGACAAACAAAAGCTAGTGAAACCCAAGATGAGGAAGGATATTAGCCAAGTGATGTGCAACCACTGCAAAAAGTTAGGACATTATGCATCATGTTGTCCAGAGAAGCCACCTCAATACCTCAACCTTATCACATGTTTCAAATGCAAAGAGCTAGGCCAGTATGCAAACCTCTGTCCAGAAAAGTTACATCAAGATCCCAAGCAAGCCATGGTGTAATCTAGTTGGAAATTTTTAAGGGTGGTAGTACCCTGGATGCTTTGATCCTACTTGTAACCCTAGCCTTCCCAAATCTCGGGACGAGATTTATTTTAAGGGTGGTAGCCTGTCACATCCCAAGAATTTCCAAATCTTGTAATGTGAAAATAAATAAACAAAATAAATTTTTTTGTTGAAAATCAGGGTAAAAAGAACCTTTTGTTTCTAAAAGGAAACTTAAATCCCATCTTGATCAAACTTTGGATAAAGTTTGAATTCAACAAAATCCAAATCAAGGGAAATGCATTCCTCAATGAATGTATCTGGAAATTTAAACACTTGGAATTAAATCCAAATCCTAAAACCCTAATGGAATAAAAATCATTTCCAAGTTATCTCCAAGCCTATGGATTTGATCCATATAAAAATTGGTCAACAAACATTCAAAAATGATCAAGAATAACAAATGGAAATATTATAAAACCATAGAAATTGATTTCATTCAATTTGGAGCTATAGAGAACATCTTATGAATTTAATAAGATAAGGATATTTAATCTCCAAAGCTAATAAATCCCTATCTAAAAGTCCATACCAAATGGAGAGCAAATAATCTTAAAGATATTTAAAAGTATAATAAATCTCAAATAAGATTTTACAAATTGGAATCACCAAGTTTTGATCTTTAAATAAAAAGATATAGGTTTTATAAGATGAAGAAAGGAATATTAAAATAAGGAAATTTATATAAGGATTATTTTATAGAGCCAAATTAAATCATGGCCAAGCTTTTGAAATAAAATATTTCTATTTTGATAAAAAGAGTAAAGGTTTATTTAAATAAAATAAGGAGTATTTATTACTATCCAATTTTATTAAAAAGGTTTTACCATTTTAATTAAACATTAAAACTTGTTAAATTATTTTAAACAAGTTTTCAGGTATTTTATATTTTCAAATAAAACCTACTGATTTGGTTTTGAAAATATTTAGATTCCAAATGGAGTTTTTTTAAATAAATCAAAACCTATTTGAATTAATAACAAAGGTCTATTTTATTTAATTATTAAATAGATTCTAAAGGAATTATTTTGTTTTTGACTTTGAAATATGTTGACAAACAGAATTAAAACTTCACCCAATGTTTTTTGATGATTTGAATTCAAATGGAGATTTAAAATTATTATTAAATCTTATTTGATTTAAAACTAGAGCCTATTTTAAATAATTAAAAGATCCCAAAAGGAATAATATTTGGTTCCAAAAATGACTCTAGAATGTTTTACCAATCAGTATTCAAACCCACACAAAATTTGGCAAGGTTTTGAATTCAAATGAGTGTTTGAATTAATCAAACAAAATCAAAACAGATAAAAGAAATAGAAAAAGAAAAAAAGAAACAGAACAAAAAAAAGGAATCAAGCCAAACCCAACCCAACAACCCAGCGAGGCCCAGTCGCAGCCCACCTCCTCTTTCCCCTCCCGAAGCGTTTTCCTCACTCGCGAATCAACCCACACAGACGCTGGCAGATGGACCCCACACCCCTGTCTCTCCTCGCTGACGAAAGGACCCCACGCCCACGTCACCTCCTTCCTCCCCGCGACGACCCCTTCCTTCCTCAGACGCCGCGGCCGGTTTCCTGCCGTTAACTCCTCGGAGTAAATTACCGGTAAATGCTCGACGATTAATCCCCATGACCACGCCAGTTAAATCACCTCCCTCTCCTCTTTCATTCCCCTCAAGCCCTGCTGCCAGTGAGCCACCAGGCTGCTCCCATTTTGCGTTGCACTGCCGCTGTCTCCGGCGAGCACACCGAGCGATTCCGGCAGCCTTGCGCCACCCCTTGCCTCCCCAAGCACGCAGACAAGTTCCCCATCTCCTGGAGAACCCCCCTAGTTCAGCTCGCCCGCGAGTGCCCTGCAGGCTCGACAACAACGACGACCACCGTCGCCACCGTCTATTTCTTCTCTGGCGACCTCCCCCTGGTAAGCCAGACCACCCCGAGCCCTCTCGATCATGCTCACGTGAACACCACACCCTCCCGCGTCTAACCATGTACTTATTTTGCTTCGGCACGAACCGCAGCGACGCCCTCGACGACCTCCAGAGCCGCTTGACGCTGCCAGCGACTCCGGCGAGGAATTGCCACCATCTTTGCGTGCCCCTCATCGAACCATCAGCATGTTGAGATTCGGCACCTCCTTGAAAACACAGTGAGCCCTCTCCCCCTCTCCCTTGCATCCTGTATCACCAGCTCCGCCGCGAGCAGAGCCCGCACCGCCAGTCGCCGCCGCCAGCGCCGCTGAGCGATGGTCAAAGTAGTTAGGACCATAGGATCTAGATCTGACGGATGAGATTAGAACAAGAACGAAGGGGTATGCTCGCCTCTGTGCTGCACGATTCAACTTAGATCCAATGGCTGGCAGCGTGTGATCCAGACGAAATGGTACCGGCGAATTAAAACACGACATGTGGCCTGTGTTTGAAAAAAAACCAGAAACTTTCTATTAGATGTTCCATTTTGAAAAATTCATAACTTTTAATCTACACGTCAAAATTTTGCAAAATTTATATCAATGGATTCAGAAAAAACAAGCCCTAGCCAACCATGCACTTTGTTTAGTAAAAAGCTTCTGTTAAAATGTTTGTTTTTTTAGAAACTTGTGTATGCTTGTTTAGGTTATAAAAATTATTCTAAAATGATTTTGGGGATAAAATCTTTGGAAAATGGTGTGTTTTGAACCTACTGACCATAGGAAACACTTTGTGGATTTAAAAATGTATTTGGTAAAACAAAAGAATGAATCTTGGATTTAAACCATTTCTAGTCAAATAAAAATATGGATTATTTATTAAAAATGGTTTTGGAAGAAAACCTTTGGGAAATGTTTAGTTTTAAACACCCTGACCCTAAACACAAGGTTTTATGGTTTGAAAACATATTTTGTGAATCCTATAGATTAATGCCTTATTAAAAACATTTCTACACCACATAAAATGATACTTTATTTAGAAAAGGGTTTATGAATTGAAACCTTTTGCAAATGACTTTGCCACTTTATAAAATGACCAATAGGTGTTTGCAAAATGTTTATAACCTATTAGAAACCACTTTACAAATAAAACAACCCTTTTGCATGCTTGCATGTATTGTTTTGTTTTATTATTTTATGTGATGTTTTGCTTGAATGGTAGATTGAAATATTGTTTGCTTGATTGAATTGTAGTGACTTGAAGTGTGTGAACATTGCAAACATCAAGAATTGAACCTATACTCTACCAAAAAGGCAAGTGGTACTTCATGAATATTATCATTCCAATGTTTTCTACCAAGCATTAGAAATATTTTGCTAAGTCTTGCATGTTATTTTTTGCCTATATGCCATGTTGGGAAATCCTAAGTAGTTGTAGAATTGCTAGGAAATTTCTAAGTTAAGTTACTATCTGTGCCATGCTTAGCCTAGCTAGTAGCAAACAGGGGTTGGTGAAATATACATGCTATGATGAAAATATTTCTAAGTCTTTGGACTTTGTTTTTCTTAATAAAACAACTAAGTCAATGAATCACCTGGGTGGAAAGGGACTTGATTGGTGGATTTTGGTTGAGTGGTTACACAAGGCCCATGGCTACGGTTTACCTTGTGTATCTCACTTGTGGTAAGCCACCCAGGAACAAAGATATTTTAGAGGCCAAGTGTTAAGAAGCTTCTAGTGCAGCCACTTGGCAATATGGGCTCTGCCTGGATCACATAAGTTGCTTGAACTTAGCCATTTGGACAGTTGGTGGTAGTGGGAATGATAGGTTGGAGCGCGTCCATTTGGTCTAAGGGAAGGCTTCTGAAAGGTCATGTCTTGGTGAAACCAAGTCTGGTGGGGAAAGTGCACAACATCTGCAGATGGAAAAATCTAAGTACTTAGCAAAGTCCATGGCAATAGACAACTTGAGCATCAAGGCATGGAAGCTATCAAGAATCTCCTCATCCCAATTTCTAAGTAAAAATTTGTGGGTGAACAAGGGTGAAGGACCTCAATGTCTATTGGTGGTTCCTTGGGAAAAGTTTTGACAAATAAAAACTTAGTGACTTCAACTAATAGGTAAAACCTATTTTGAGCAAAGCAAGCCAAACTACACTTAGCCAAATTTGCATATAGTATCTAGTCCACTTAAAATATACTAAGGTATCACTTGCCAATACAATTCAAATGTATTGACCCTTGTGGATGTAACTTGTTATGTTGCAGGTTTTGTTTGATATTAGTGAAGTTTAATGATTAGGATTACAAGTCTACAACCAACATGTCTGCCTATGGCACTTTGAAGATGAAGGACCTCATGCTTTATAGATATTCTGCTGCAATGTAATGTAATAGCCAAATGAGCTATGTAAGATGTAATAAATTATGTTATTCCTGGTTATAAAGTTGTATTATGACCTTTGTTTCTTGATATTACATCTTAAATGTGGATGCTAGCTATTGATCCAGGGACTAGCATTGTAAACTCAGGATCTCTACCTTATTCAAGGTTGGGAACCTTACATGGACCCGCAATACGGTCCGAAACTTACCCCAAGGGTTTCCGAATTGACAAGACCATCAAGCCCTATGACGGAACCGCTAAGCCAGCCACATGGTTGCAGGACTACGGCAACGCGGTGGAGATTGTCGAAGGCAACCGCAACGTCGGCGTCAAGTACCTCCCATTGATGTTGGCGGGCACGGCCCGTCAATGGATCGATGACTTGACGGAGAAATCCATCTGCAATTGGTTGGACATGCAAGAAGCATTCACCAAGAACTTCGAGGGTAGATACAAACGTCCCTGCACTATCGGCGATCTACAGCGGTGTGTGCAAGAGAAAGACGAGACATCTCGTGCCTACCTCTCCCGCTGGCTGGACATGCTCAGACCGCCATGGCCGCCTTCATCGATGGGTTGGAAAGGGGCACGTTGCTCCGACATAATCTGAAGTGCTTGTAGGATAATCACCAGCTTGACTTGAATCAGATGATTCAGTTGGCTAGTGAGTTCGCAACTACCGACGACGATACTCGTGGCTCCTTGCCGGCAACGGCCATTCCAACTCAAGCTCGGAGGAACAGCAGTACGAAGCGGAAAACCGCTCCAGAAGAAAAGCAAACTCCCGACATGGTCGCCATGACTTTTGCAGGACAAGGTGATGGCGGACAACATGGCCGAGGAAGGGGAGTTGGTCGAGGACAACAGCGAGGAAGTGAAACTACCTCGGCAGCGCACCACGTTCCCCAAACTTACGAAGAGTACCGCGATACCTCGTACACCTCGATGTCAACGGTAAAGCCACTCACACCAATCGACGTTGCAAGTTTGTCAACGACCTCAAGGAAGACCCGGAGTCCGGCTACAAGCGAAGTCAGAAAAACAGACCGCGAGGCAAGGGAAAAGGGAAGAAGAAGGAGGAGGAGTCCAAGGATTCAAGTGACATGGACGAGGCCATTGACCCCAAGCATGCCTCCAAGAGCAACGACAAAGGGAAGAACCCCTTCGTAAAGAAGGCGCCAGTTTACCACACTTTCCTTGGCACCCCCTCCGCCCGACAACAGAAGACCTCTATGAGGATCCTGATGGCTACTCTACCCCTAGTTCCCCAGTACCTACGCTGGTCAGAGGTTCCAATCACTTGGGACAGGACAGACCACCCAGACCTTATTCCCACGGAGAACCAATACGCCATGGTCATCAACCCCTTGATTGATGGCAATGAGTTCACCAAGTGTATGGTGGATAGTGGAAGCAGCATCAACATCATGTACCTGGATACACTGCAGAAGATGAACTTGACGGAGGCAAACCTAAGGCGGACCAACACCATCTTCCATGGCATAGTTCCTGGTTGGGAGGCTCGGTCCCTTGGGTGCATTACACTTCAGGTTGCCTTTGGCGATGTTAATAATTACCGCCAAGAGCGCATGACCTTTGAGGTAGTCCCCTTCAAGAGCGTGTACCACGTCATATTCGGCTGCGACATATTCCACACGTTCATGGCCAAGCCATGCTTCGTCTACAACAAACTCAAGATACCCGGACCGAAAGGTGTTATCACCGTATCCGGAAGCTTTACCAAGGCAAGGGACTGTGAGATTAATGAAGCAGCCTTCACGGAAGCTGTCCTCTACAGCAAAGAATTCAAAGAGATCCAGAGCAAGGTCGATGACTCAGAGATGCCCGCGTCGAAGAAGCAGATCTCCGACTCCGCTCCTGCATTCAAGGCTGCCATCGAGACCAAGCCGGTGGAACTTGTGGTAGGCGATGCCTCCAAGACCACCGCCATTGGGACGAACCTGGATCCCAAATAGGAAAGCGCACTCGTCGAGTTCCTCCGTGAGAATAGGGACATCTTTTCCTGGCATCCTGCCGACATGAAAGGTGTACCTAGGGAACTTGCCGAGCACATCTTAAACATTGACCCAAAATGCAAACCAGTGAAGCAACCTCTACGATGCTTTGGAGATGAGAAGAGACACGCCATTGGCAAAGAGATAGCTAGGTTACTTAAGGCTAGTTTTATCCGAGAAGATCTTCACACCCAATGGGTGGCCAATCCTGTACTTGTCCCAAAAGGGAACCAATGAATTAAGAATGTGTGTTGATTACACCGGCTAGAACAAAGCGTGTCCCAAAGATCCGTTTGCTTTGCCTCGCATTGACCAAGTCATTGACTCGACGGCTGGCTCGGAACTTTTGTTTTTTATTGATGCATACTCAGGATACCACCAGATCAAGATGAGGAAGTCATACCAATTGTCCACTTCGTTCACTACTCCCTACGGCATGTTTTGCTATGTCACGATGCCCTTTGGGCTGAAAAATGCAGGTGCTACATACCAGCGAACAATGCAACGTTGCCTACATGATCAAATTGGTCGGAACATTCACGCCTATGTGGACGACAGAGGGTGATGTCTAAAAAGTCAAATGACTTAATCTCCGACTTAAAAGAAACCTTTGATAATCTCCGGAAATACAACATGATGCTTAACACTAAGAAGTGCGTCTTCGGGGTTCCAGCCGGCAAATTGTTGGGCTTCATCGTTTCCCAGCATGGAATCGAGGTCAACCCGGAGAAAATCAAGGCCATATTAAACATAAATCGTCTGACATACCTAAAGGACATTCAACAACTAACGGGTTGTGTTGCAGCAGTTAGTCGGTTCGTCAGCCGACTTGGAGAGAAGGCTCTGCCACTATACAAGTTGCTGAAGAAGGCGGACAAATTCACATGGACGGACGGAGAAGATGCAGCATTGAAGCAGCTCAAGGATATTCTTTCCTCAGCGCCCATCCTTGCAGCACCCGATCCTGGAGAGCCCATGTTACTTTACATGGCGGCAACCAACTGGGTAATCAGCATCATCGTCGTGGTAGAGCGGAAGGAACCAGGTTATGAGCACGGAGTTCAACGACCAGTTTATTATGTAAGCGAGGTCTTGACGGTGTCCAAGCAGCATTACCCGCACTACCAGAAGATAACTTATGAGGTATTCCTTGCTTCTCGGAAGCTGAGGCATTACTTTCAGGAGCACCCAATCATAGTGGTGAGCAAGACTCCACTATCCGACATCATCAACAATAGCAACGCTACAGGAAGGGTCGTGAAGTGGGGAATCGAACTTGCCGCCTTCAAGATTACCTACAAGCGACGCGACGCTATCAAGTCACAAGCCCTGGCGGATTTTATTGCAGATTGGACGGAGATGTCACATGCTACTCCATTGCCGGAACCAGAGTACTGGGTGATGCACTTTGACGGATCAAAGCTGCTCAATGGCTTGGGGGCTGGTGTATTGCTACAGTCACCAACTGGTGACAAGCTACACTACGTTCTACAGATCCACTTCGAGGCTACGAACAACATGGCAGAGTATGAAGCACTCATTCATGGATTACGTGTAGCCAAGGATATTAGCATCAAGCGCATAGTTTGCTGTGGAGATTCCGACTTGGTTGACCAGCAGGTGGCTGGCACCTGGAATGCGTGGAACCCTATGATGGCGGCATATCGAGACGAAGTGGATGAGATATCCAAGAGCTTCATGTGCTACAAAGTCAAGTATGTACCTAGGGAGCAAAACGAGGCGGCTGATCTGCTGTCTAAGCTTGGATCAGGGCGCTAACGGATTCCGCCAGGAGTTTTCCTAGAGCATATGCGCACACCATCTATGAAGGGAGCCGAGATCGACAACTCGGATAGAGTCGACTCTTTCGTCCACATGGTGGCAAAGGTCCCTCCGGCTTGGACAAAACCGTTCATGTAATATCTCGAACACGGAACTTTGCCCAACGAAGAAGTCGAAAGATGGCAAATAGTACATCGAGCGAAGGGCTATACCATTATGAATGGACAGCTCTACAAAAGGATCACTACTGCTGTATACCTAAGGTGTGTTTCCCAGCTATAAGGTATTGAAATTCTACGCAAAATCCATCTCGGAGACTGCGGGCATCACGCCGCTCCTCGATCTTTTGTCGCGAAAGACTTCCGGCAAGGATTCTACTGGCTGACCGCGAAGGCGAACGCAGACAAGCTGGTTGAGACATGCATGAGATGACAGTATTATGCCCGACAACCACATGTTCCTGCTGAAGAATTGCAAACAATACCAATAACTTGGCCGTTTGCAGTCCGGGGGCTAGACATGGTGGGACCGTTACAAACGGCACCATGTGGGTTTATGCATATGCTAGTAGCAGTTGATAATTTCAGTAAATGGATAGAAGCTAAACCCATTAGAAAGCTTGATGGGGCAACTGCCCTCAGGTTTGTCCGAGATCTAGTGGTGAGATTTGGTCTCCCACATAGCACACCGACAACGGCAGCAACTTGTCACTCGGAGAAGTGGAGGCTTATTGTTGGGAGAAAGGCATCCGACTTGACCTTGAATCTGTGGCACACCCACAATCCAATGGTCAAGTTGAGCGAGCCAATGGATTAATTCTACAGGGAATAAAGCCACGCCTTGAGGCACCGCTACATAGAGCAGCTGGAGCCTGGGCGGAAGAATTGCCATCTGTGCTGTGGAGTTTACAAACTACACCCAACAGATCCACCGGCTACACCCCTTATTTCATGGTATATGGAGCAGAAGCCATCCTACCTTCCGACATACTTCATGATGCACCAAGGGTTGCCACCTACGACGAAGATGACGCTGAAGAATCTAGACGCCTCGATGTGTACCTTCTCGAGGAGGAGTGCATTTTGGCATGCCAAAGATCCGCCATCTACCAGCAGAAGCTACGCAGCTACCATAGTCGCTGCATTCGGCATCGCTCGTTTAAAGATGAGGATTTGGTGCTCCGACTTAAGAAGAAGAGGTCACACAAATTATCCCCGCCATGGGAAGGACCGTTCATCATAAGCAAGGCGCTATTTAATGGGTCTTACTACCTCGTTGACAATCGTGAACTAAAGGATAGACCCAACGAGGATCATAAGCGTAAGCGACATGACCCAGATGATGACTACCCGGAGCTTGATCGGCCATGGAACATTGCACAGCTACGTCCTTTTTACACTTAGCATTTATTATTTAATTATGTACCTATTATATAATCAATCAAATAAAGCTCTCTGGTTCACTCATATTTCTGAGTCTTTTACCTCCTTTAGTGTTCATTTTTGAAAAAATAGTGCTATGTCACGACTTGGAAGAAGCGTCATCGGCAGTAGGAGAGTCACCCTCGAAGTCGGCGGTGTGAAGAGACTCGGAGGAGCTTTGGTTGTCGCCATCAATGGTATTCATCGGCATGAAGACATTAACGTCGACCAACTTGGCAACTCTGGTGTCATAGCCCGTGAGTGACGACAAGATGGATTCATGGTTAATCGCTTTGTCGTCGTCATCCACGTCGGGAGTGCCAGAGGTTACCGTGTCGATGTCGGCATCTTTGTGGTGTGCCTTTACCATAGACAGCACCATCCTTGCACCGGCCCGTGCACATGAAGCTTTCCAGATTGTGATATGCTCGGGGGCTCGGCGCAGAATCTCCGAGAACTTCTTCACAGAGTGTGATGCCTTGATATTTATTTGGAGGGGCTTGGCAATCTCTTTTGCTTGCATGATGGGGTGTTGATGAAGTTGCCGGCAAGGACCATGCATTCTTTTGCTGGAGGAGGCGACCGAGTTAAACCCATAGGAGCTGCAAATTCCGACAAAGAGCACATGAGTTCAAAAAATTCAAAGTATCCAGACTATATAAACTAAGGCGGAGAAAGCTTACTGAATATGCTGGCCTCAGCTTGCCAAATGGTATCCGCCAAGGAGTCCCGTTCTTGTTGGAGGAGCTTATACGCCTCGTGATGGCGTTCATTCTGCTCATCGATAGCTTTCTTCTAATCTCTTAAAATTGAGATCTCCTCTTTCAAGCGGTTCATTTCCTCGGTGGCGGAGTCCTGCAAGATTTTCATTGACTCCTCATGCATCTTCATCATTTCCTTCCTCTCCTCCTTGAGGATTTTGTTCTTGCTATCCAGCTGCTGAATGTGCTTGGATTGCTCGACAATATCCTTGGCCTTGGCAACATATTCTACAAGTCGGAGAAATCAAAGTACACAGTGAGTACTCGGAGAATAAGGGCACAAAACCAAGTCGGAATGCAAAAAAGAAAACATACTCTTTCTCTTGGTGATCCGTTCCTTCAAGAAGGCAGTTTTACCCTTTTCAGCTTCCAAGTCTGGGCGCATCTTCTGGTACTTGTTGTTGGCCATGCCCCTCCGAGCATTCTCGTTCTGTGGAAAAAAGGAAAAAGTTAAACGTTGTTTGGTCTACTTGGAGCATCTAGCCGGAAAATTTCCACCTAGATGCTTGGTCTTTCTTTAAGCATCTAGTCGGAACTAATTCAGTTACAACTAGAAGCTTGGGGGCTATAGTATAAAGTTTTTAACTCAGATGTATGCTTAGCTTTTCTCTAAAGCATTTAGTCGGAACTAATTCAGTTACAACTAGAATCTTGGGGGCTACAGTATTGAAATTTAAAAACACTGCGTATGCTACTCTAAAAGCATCTAGCCGGAATAATTCATTCCACCTAAATGCTTGGGGGCTATAGTGAGAAGTTTTCTACTTTAGTTACTCTTAGAGAATTCAGATGCAAAGACCTATGGTTTTCCGTCTAAATCCTCGGGGGCTATATTGGGATACTCATATGAAATCTAAAAGGCAAATAAAACTTACAAGTGCAATGATCTTGAGGTTCGTAGCGCTCTCGGCCAACAGCTTGCCAAAGGATACGCTGTTTCCTCGCAAGATCTCTGCTCGACGGAGGAGCTCCTCAAGACTGCATGTCGGAGATGTTGGCGCCGCACCAGGAACCAGAGTTGTGCTAATCGGCGTAAGTGCCGGGTAGACTATCTTCGGAAACTCTATAGGTTTCTGGGGGCGAGGGCGCCGCCTTCGGCCGAAGTACCAGCTTCCACCACCGCCTTACCGCTACCGATGGCATCCTTAGCCGGAGCTTCAGCCATTTGGTGGGCGGCACTCTCCTGCGTTGCCTGCTCGCCGATGACAACAATGTCGGTAGAGGCACCTGAATCCACTTCCATGGCGGAAGGGCCAGATGCCTCCTTAGCTTGTCAACTTGTCAGGACAGATGAGGGCTTGACGGAGGGAGTGACGGGGGCGATGGCGGGAGATGCCTCACGATGCAGCATGTTCTTAATGGTTCTAGAAGCCCCCAATGTTGTGGAGGTCTTCTTCAGGATGGTCGTGGCTTTCTTCCTGAAACATACAAAATGTATAAGTACAGGAACAAGACAGAAAAATGGACAATGTCGGAGAGAAAGTGACTTACACAAGAGGGGGTGCTTTGGCAAAAGGTATCTCGGTGGTCTTTCTTTTCTCCGCCTCCAGGGCGGCGGTAGTCTTTTTGGAGGCTCCACCCTCTGTCTTCTTCTCGCCTCCGTCGGCAGCGTCAGAGGTGGAGCTCTTCCGCTTTCGCGCCAATGGAGCATCGTCATTGGACACGGCCTTGACTTCCTTCATCTTTGGATCATAGATTTGGGTAGCCATGCTATCCTCCTCTAGATCGCTAAGCTGCTAAGTGAGATGTCACCGTGTTAGATGAGATAAAAATAACTAGACGGAAGAACTGGAGTATATGTCATACACGAAAGATAAACAGTTACCTTTGGGCATTTGCTGTCTACGAACATGTCGTAGGTGATGGTAAAGCCACGTCGCTTGTCCTTCACCTTGACGATGTCCTTAAGACGGAGCTTCACGGAGTCGCTCGAGAAATTGTCCACAAATATGTGGAGGCTATCCCTTCTATCGTTGGTATACTCGTGCATCAGCTTCAAGCGGTGCTATAGAGGTTGGATTCGCCTGATGAACTAGCACATGGATAGGTCCAAGCCGGTCAAACCTGTCTCTATGAACCATTATATCTGCCTTATAGCACGGTAAGCATCGATGTCAGAGGGAAGGGAGGCCTGGGATCTCCATGTCGGGTCTTCGGCGGCGGTTCCATCGACGAAGTACAGGTACTTACTTCTCGGCCGGCCAAAGGGATATCTGCGCCGTAGAAGTAAGTATGCTGCCAGTTCTTGCAGGACTCGTGGCCAACGATGTCGGGGAACCGCAGGCCAGGATGGATCTTGAAGCTTATGGTTCCGCAATTTCTAAGTTCGTCCTTACTGGCTCCGGCTTCACGCTTGACGGTGAAGAAATACACAAAGAGATCTAGCCTAGGCTTAATCCCTAAGTAACCCTCGCAGAGCGCCATGTAATTGCTAAGCGCTAAGATGCTATTGGGAGAAAGGTTTTGGGGCTAGACTCGGTAGTGGTTCAAGACGGAGAGGAAGAAGTTAGAGATGGGCAGGGAGAGCCGTGTACCAATTGGGCTTTGAGGTACACCTTTTCTCCGGCTTGGGGAGAAGGTGTCACCTCGCCGGCCGGCACTGCCCGCCAGGCGAGCCCCTCCGTTGCAGGGAGGTAGCCCTCGACGTCCAGCTCCTGGATGTCGCGGTCCGTGATGTCCGAACCGCGCCAATCGCCCTTGTGGGAGTCATTATCCTCCTCCAGCAGCTCCAGCACCACTGGATTGTGGTCTCCGCCGGTGGACTCAACCACCGCTGAGACAGGGATGACCAGGCCCTCTGGGGCACGACGACGGAGCTCGCCGGCTTCGCCACGGCTTCGCCCGACGCCGCCATGGAAGGAGTAGAGCTGATGCTGGCCATTACGTGAGTTTGGAGGTGACTGGCGAGGATTGGAGCTAGGGTTTTTTGCAAGATTGCGTGGAGAGCTCGAGGGGGCGCTCGCTGGAGGAAGAAGACGATGCAAGGGGAGAATGAGGTGAAAAGTAAAAATTCCACTGCATTTACTATTTATGATCTCCAGCATCAAGATTCGTGCAGCTTAATCGGACGGTTGCCATGTAGACGACGTGTGCGCGAACGTGCACAGAAATTTCTCCACGTCCCAACCGTCGCCGCAAACGGTTCGTATCGCTCGCGCGGGAAAATTGAACATGATTGCGTTCTTTGCATGTGTGAGTTACGAGGCGTCTCTGACCTACATCTATGTCGCCCTAGATGACATAGGCATATGAGTCGTCACATCGAAAGATTCCGGCATTGACGGATCCAATCCGACTAACAGAAGAGTACGATGGAAGATTCAGCATTTCTCCGACTTACATGTTGAAGACGGAAAAAACCTTGCAGGGTTCTTTGGGAGGACTACAAGATGTTGCTTGACGATTTGTCGACATCCATCTAGACGGAGCATTCAACGTGAATAGGCAAGACGGCGCAAGATCTCGGAGTTCTCCGGGGGCTACTGTTGGGGATATGCTATATGGGTATCCTAATAGCATGTCTCTTATCCGGCTAACCTGGGTGGCCCACAGTTGGTAGCATGGCCTATGGCCTGCTAGGCGGCCCAGTTAGATGGATCCATAAGGGAGGCCCTTGCCGGATAAAGGGAGGCTATGGTGGAGTCACCCGCGTACCCGGAGCCTTGGAGTACAAGATAAGATAGACTAGTTATAGTCAGTGTAGAACTCTGTAACCTTTCCGGCTAGGACTCTTCCCTGCAACCCTAGGACCTGGCGACTATATAAGTCGGGCCTATGGGAGCCTTTAGGGCACAACTTTAGACAATCGAGTAGCGAATAGCATACACCTCGCACAGTGAACCTATCTCTGTAACTCGATGTATTGCCATTATAGTGATTTATAGCAGGAGTAGGATTCTGCCACCGTCATGGGAACTAAACTTGGCTAAGTTGTGTTACCCCGTACCCGTCAACCGTCCGCCTTCCCCCACATCTCTAAACACGCACTGTGAGGACCCCTCCAAGGAAAGTGTGGAAAACTACCGTCTTCTTCTCGAAGGATTTTTTGCCCTTGTCGTAGCTCTTGGCGGCGTGCTTGGGGTCAACATCCTGGTCCATGTCACTTGAATCCTTGGACTCCTCCTCCTTCTTCTTCCCCTTTCCCTTGGCTCGCGGTTTGTTCTTCCGACTTTGCTTGTAGCCAGACTCCGGGTCCTCCTTGAGGTTGTTGACGAACTTGCAATGGTGATTGGTGTGTGTGGCCTTGCCGTTGGTGTCGAGGTGTACGAGGCACCGCATATCGCGGTACTCCTTGTAGGTCTGGGGAACGCGGAGCGCTGCCAAGGTTGTTTCACTACCTCGCTGTTGCCCACGACCAGCCCCCCGTCCTCGGCCACGTTGCCCGCCATCAACTCGTCCTGCAAAAGTCATGGCGACCATGTCGGAGGTTTGCTTTTCTTCTGGCAGGCTCTTCCGCTTGGTGCTTCTGTTCCTCCGAGCCTGAGTTGGGACGGCCATTGCCAGCAGGGAGCCGCGAGCATCGTTGCCGGCAGCCGCGAACTCGCTAGCTAGCTGGATCATCTGGTTGAGATCTAGCTGGTGGTTGTCCTACAGGCACTTCAACGTATGTCGGAGCAACATACCTCTTTCCAACCCATCGATGAAGATGGACATGGAGATCTGGGAGTGCACTCCTGTGCAGGAATTCTTCATATCCAGCCAGCGGGAGAGGTAGGCACGAGATGACTCGTCTTTCTCCTGCATGCACCGCTATAGGTCGCCAACAGTGCAGGGACGCTTGTACGTCCCCTCAAAGTTCTTGGTGAACACTTCTTGCATGTCCAGCCAGTTGCAGATAGATTTCTCCGGCAAGTCATCGATCCATTGTCGGGCCGTTCCCACCAGCATCAATGGGAGGTACTTGATGACAACGTTGGGGTTTCCCCTAGCGATTTCCACCGCGTTGTTGTAATCCTGCAACCATGTTGCTGGTTTGGCGGTGCCGTCATAGGGCTTGATGGTCTTGTCAATCCGGAAACCCTTGGGGTAAGCTGCGGTCCGTATCACAGGACCAAAGCAGCGTGGTCCTAGGTATGCTCCATCCCGGGCCTCGTGGATCTTGTCTAGTCGTGATTGTGCGTCATATGGCTCCGGGCTTCTTTTATTCTTGTTTCCATCAGGGGATGGGCTACGTGAACAATGCGGGCCTCCTCCGCCATGTTGGCTGCTAGGTGGTGACGGAGGCGGAGGTGGCGGTGGGTTAGCCTTCTGGCTGTTACCCTCCTGCGATGCCTCACGCTTGTCATGGTTGTTTGTCAGACCTGGAGGGTCATGATGCGACCTGCTCTTGTGTCCTTGGTTGTGCTCCCCATCATGACAGGCATGATCCGCGTTGTCGCGGATGACGATGTCGCGTTGCTTTGGTGGAGGCATGTCCGTGCGATGGTGAGCCTTGGGGTCTTCGCGATGTCGCGGGGATCGGGGCGGTGGAGATGGGCGACGGCGATGAGCTTTGCCTCCGGGGTCAGAGGATATGGGGATAGCGTCTTTCCTATTGCAGGCATCCCTCCGTCTTTGCTCAGATGACCTCTTCTGGGACCCGACATCCTGAGGAGATCGGTCCCTTGGTGGATCATGCTGACTAGACTAGCAAAATGCTGGGTCAGACTCAAGCCTCTGAGAGGTAGCCTTTTCCTTCTGTTTCACCGCCTTGGCCATGAGGTCATAGACCTGATCCACTGTCGTGGGTGATCTATCCTGCTCCAGAAGGGTCTTGGCGACGGCGAGATTAAGAAGAGGTTAGGGCATCACCTGCCTGCATTCGCTGTCAATGTATGGCTTTGCTTGTGGCGGCTTCGAGGGGGCCCATCCTAGGTTTCTCCGTACACCAGGATTGTTGATGACGTGAGCTGGAGCTTTCTTAGCCTTCTGCTACTGGAGCAGAGTCTTGTACTCGGCCTCCATGGATCTCGCTTTTTCTATTGAATTTTGCGTGTTGGCCAGATCTCGATCTAGCTTTGCGCCTTGCTCCGTGATGGCCTACGCCTCCTCCAACAGCTGCTGACGCTTCTCGTCAAGATGGACTACGCTCCGGATATGAGCTACAGTAATGGGCTCGACGAGCAGGTTGTCGTACATCACTCTATCAGCCGGAGTAATTTGGGCAGCAGCAGATGTAGATGCTGTTGGCGGCGGATTTGCAGTGTTGTTGTTACTCGGACCGATGTTGAGTTCCTATGACTGCTACACTGGGTTAGGCAGAGGGGGCATGTCCTTTGCACGATCCTTGTCGGCAGCAATATGTGGTCCCTTCCCCTTGTCCAGCGCTTTAGGCGGAGCTTGTCCAGGTTGGTCTTCTTCCATCACGGTCCCAATGGCGACAAACACCTCTCGGGACATGATGGCCTGGTTGTTCTGCTCGTCGTGTTGGAAATCCTCCTCCATCTCCTGCATAGCAGAGTCTAGCTCAACCGGGCTGAAGTCTATCTCCTCTGAGTAAGCGCTGATGTCGGTGTAGAGTGCGTCAAGCACGGAGTCGAAGGGTGCTGGGGCTTCCTCGACGATGGCTGGTGGCGGTGCGACAGCGGCAATGATGACTGGAGGTGGTGGGGCCACAGCAGCAATGACGATTGGAGGCGGTGGCGGTGTCACAGTGACTACGACCGGAGGCGGTGGTGGCGGTGGCTGAGGCGGAGGGGCTCCGCCAACAAGCGAAAGTTCTGTCTGAGCTTCCTCCTTAGCCGTCGAGTAGCTATTGATGGTGTTCACCATGCTTTCGAAAGTGAGGTGTCCCGAAGCCTGCTGCCGCCTTAGTGTATGCCGGAGAAGCGTGAGTTGGTCCAGTCCTTCCACAAAGTGATACATGGAATCATCATTGGGGTAATGAGCCAGGTCGGCCCGTATACGGAGCCACCTGGCAAGGTAATCGCGGGGGGGTTTTGCCCTCTCTCTGAATGCAGCACGCCAGATCGAAGATGGTAACCATGCCGATGAACTTGGATCTCTGTTGTCCAGACGCACGAGAGAAGCCGGCGTACTTGCAGCGATCTTCCACCGTTATATCCAGCACAGGGGCGGTTTGGGTGGGCCTTGAATTTTTCCGATCTTTGCAGGAAAACTCTAAGGAGAGATCCAACATCGATCCTTCCGCGAACATATCCTGCCCTTAGGTGCTCCGTGCGGGTCTTGATTCTCCTCCGACTCTTAGGGAACTAGTTCCCGAGTCGGTTTCGTCGATGAAGAGGTGGATATCTCGGATGCTAACGATCGAGCACCGCGTAGGGTTCGTCTTCGCCGGGATCCAGAACTCGTCGGGAGGGACGATTGGAACGTTGCCGGAGAAGAGAACACGACCGATGGCTACGGTCTCGCCGATTCCTGCGAAGATCTTGGTCCTCGCCCACTAAAGAGACTAAAGCGCCTCTTGCCCCATGGTGGGCGCCAACTGTCGTGGTATTGCCGACGAGTACACCATGGACGGGTGCTCGCAATGCGTGTTTAAAGACGTGGGGGAAGGCGGACGGTTGACAGGTACGAGGTTACACATCTTACCCAGGTTCAGATCCCACAATGGTGGCAGAATCCTACTCCTGCTATAAATCACTATAATGGCAATACGCCGAGGTACAGGGATTGGTTCGCTATGCAAGGTGTATTATAATCGATATGACTTGTGCCCTAAAGGCTCCCATAGGCCTGACTTATATAGTCGCCAGGTCCTAGGGTTACAGGCAGAGTCCTAGCCGGACAGGTTACAGAGTCCTACACTGCTTACAACTAGTCTAGCGTGTCGTGCACTCCAAGGCTCCGGGTACGTCGGTGACTCCTCCGTAGCCTTCCTTTATCTGTCATGGGCCTCCCTTCTGGATCCATCTTATTGGGCCGCCCAGCAGGCCATGGGCCATGCTACCAACTATGGGCCACCCGGGTTATCCGGATAGGAGAAATGCTATGAGGATACCCATATAGCGTATCCCCAACAACAGTTTATTAGCTAGTCTCTTATACTCCATTCCTAACTCACGGACTTTAGATGCTACTTGTTGCATAATTACCTTGTTCTAGACTGGGATTATTTACGGTGATCATCTTTAATAGTTTTTCCACGATGTATTCACGTCTTGCGGCGTTGCTATAATCCAGCCTTCAGGCTTCTCTTTATTCATTTCTACCCTCATCATCTTGAAATCTTCCACCGGATTTGGCTCGGGCTTTCCAGCGAATTTTACAAGTATGAGAGTTGACTCTCACCTATCTTGCCCAATTGAGCCTCCATGGTCTTTGTCCTTTCCTGCAGAGCCTACACATCATTTCTAATTCTAACGGCTTGATTAGATAATTTACCAATACTAGTCTCATGGTTCTCCGTGATTTTAATAAGCATATTATTTTTTCTCGGTTTGAGCTTGCATAAAATTTCTAACTGTATGTTCAAATGAGAGATTTCCTTGATTTGCTCCATTATGATTATCATAATTATTGTAAGGAGCTCTTGCAGGATTAGAATAATGTTTTTTTGAACATTAGAAGTAAAATTTTGATTCTTCCAAGCAGGATTATAAGGACTACAAGCTATAAAATTAACATCATTAACATCGGTAGTGATAGTATTAAGTAACTCATCTACCTGTTGAAATGGATCATATGGGCACCTAGAGGGGGGTGAATAGGTGCTACTCGATTTTTAGTCCTTTTTCAATTTTAGGCTTGATGCAAAGTAAGTTCTCTAGATATGTAACTATGAGAATTTACCTATATGCAAACATATCAACTAATCACGTAAAGTGAGGAGCGAGGAAACCATAGTGGACCACGCAAAGACACAAGGATTTGTTTTACTGTAGTTCCTTCCTTGTTAAGGGAAGTACGTCTGTGTTGGAGGGGTGGGTGGTTCTAAGACCGCCACACCACAATAGGCCTCACCCTATTGTCCGATGGATCTCACCACCAAAGGCCTGATCCACCTGTCCACTATTGGTACCCTTCGAGGCGGGAACTGGTGCCTTTACAACTCTATCGGGGCACACATCCACAACTGAATTGGAGGCTCCTGTGATGACAACAGGATGCCAGAAGAACAAGGATTATCAAATAACCAATACAAGGAACTAGATATTTGCAAGAAATACTAGATCGAGGATCCTCCAAATGAATGGAGGGGAAGTGAAGCGCTTGATTGCTGTTGATGAAGATCGATCCCTCCTCCTTCGATTCCCCAAAGATCGAGGCCATTGGGTGGATGAAGGTGGATATCTCTTTGTTGGAACTTGAATAACAAGTCTTGTCCTTTTTGAATGAATAAAGAGTTCTGGCAGGAGGGGACAGATGGGTTTAAATACCCCCTGCCCAGAACTGGCCGTTGGATAAGTTTGGGGCGGATTATCCGCCCCCACTAGGGGCGGACTATCCACCCTAGGGGAAAAATCCTCCCTAGAGCCGGAAAGTCTAGGGGAAACTCCGCCCCCCACATAGTACGCCGCACCAATCTTGCCTTGATGAAATTCCTCGAGGGGGCGGTTTATCCGCCCCCAAGGTGCGGATTGTCCGCCCTAGGGAAAAGTTAGCCCCAGGGCCGGAAAATCCAGGGGATTATCCACCCCCACCTAGTGCGCCGCGCCGTGGCACCCTTTGCAAAATTCTTGGGGGGCGGATTATCGGCCCCCTTGAGGGGCGGATTATCCGGCCTGGGAAAAATCTCTGGCCCTGTCTAGACAATCCAAAAGATATTCCGCCCCCATACTGCATGACGCGCCTTGGTGCCCTTTGTCGATTGGGGAGGGGCGGATTATCCGGCCCCTGGAAGGGGCGGATTATCCGCCCCCCAAATACACCTTTGTGCTTCTTTTGATTTTTCTAAGACCTGCAGCACTACAACACACATTAAATAATCCTTCATATTGTTATCTAACACATAAAACACTAGAGATCGTGAAATGTTCCTTCAATCACCCCCTTTTTTGTGTAGATGGCAATACTAGGATTTGCAGTAAAACCTACTAACATCATCTCAAGCAATGAAAAAGGCTCCCCCTACATGTGTGAAAATTAACAACTTGCATTTGAATACAAATGCACACACGAAGGAACAAGCCAATTTCATAAGATTGAAAACTATATCAAAGATGAGTTAGGAGAACATTTCATACCACTGGGAGATGAACTAGCCAAAATGATAAGCACGAATATTAGGCCTTGAGACATCCCACCACTTTTGTGCATCAAATAGATATGATTCTAGAATTCCATATGACCAAAGATGATTCCAACATCCATAGATAGTTCCAGAATTCCACAGAAATAAGTCTACACACAAACCAACACGACATAGTCTCATACAAAACAAGCACAAATAGAAGTTCAAGTTCAACGCTAAATGGGCACAAGCATTTGATAAGAGAATGAATGATAAATAAGGAAAATGCTTGTGCCCGGGCCATGCAAAACCACGGAGACTTAAATAAAACTACTTCTCCCCCTTTGTCATCGAAATGCCAAAAAGGAAGAAGAGTGATGTTAACACCCCAAGAGATCACTCCTCGTAGTCCTGCTCGCAAGGTAACATGGGACTTGTGTGTAAGAATAGATTGCTCGAGATGAGAAATGTCTTAGGTTTAGAGCAACAAACTAAGATGGTACTACACACCCAAAATTGCAAGAACAAATCAACTAAAAGCCAAGATTGGGCGTGTTTTCCATAAGAACACAAGATATGCAATAAAATCCAAAACTAATCCAATAGAAACCAAATCTTCTCAAGGAAGAGGGTGGTGGCCGAAGCCACCATGTTGGAGAGCATGGCATGACACCGCAAAGATTTATCTTGAGTTCAAAACCAATGCTCATCAATAACCCACATATCACAAAATGATATTAAGGGAAATGATTTTTCGTGCTATCAACATTATGGGGGGAGGGTTAGCCCAATCAATTAGGACCACACTCCCCTATGTCTATGCCCGCATCTAAACCAAATACATGAAGAAGTGCAAGTGAGTATGCAAGAGTAGTCAAGCCAAGCTCCTTGAATCCACGATATTTAGCTCATTCCTCAAGTAACAAAACCTTGCTTCGTCAAGTGGCTTCATGAAAATATCTGCAAGTTGGTTCTTCATGCTCATGAAAGATAGGGCAATATCACCACGAGCAACATGATGCCGAATAAAATGTTTGTGAATCTTAATATGTTTTGTCCTTGTATGTTGCACCAGATTGTAAGAAATTTTAATAGTACTTTCATTATCACATAAAAGAGGCACTTTGTCACAATTAACACCATATTACTTTAAAGTCTTCCATCCATAATACCTGCGTACAAGCACTTGCAGCAGCCACATATTCAGCTTCGGCGGTTGAGAGAGATATATACAATTTTGTTTCTTCGAAGACCAACATACTAGAAACCTGCCCAAGAATTGACATGCACGAGAAGTTGATTTTCGATCATCCTTGTCATCAGCTCAATATGAATCAGTATATCCACATAGAGAGAAACTAGAGCCTTTGGGATACCATAGACCAAAGTTTGGGGAATAAACATGTAACATCCCAATTTCAGCAATCCTGATTTGTTGTCCAAAAGGAAAAAATCAGGGGGAACAAAAACTTTTTCTTGTTACATGATGCATTGCTTGCTTACTTATTTGCTTGTGTTCATTACAACTGATTGTGTATTAGGTGATATTCTCCTTACCTCAACCCTAGTTGACAAAAACTATTTTTTCAAAAGAGATGTCTTGGCTCATCTTTCATATTCCCAAATTTTCTGACATTTCAAACTTGAGCAAGAGGATTTTGATAAAACAAATTATTTTATTAATTCTGTTAACAAAATTATGGAGACCTATATATACTCTCCTTATGTTTCAACATAGAACCTTTAACTACTCTTATCTCAAGATTTTTTCAAAACCTTTCCTAAAATCTTTTCATCCACCCTTGGTAGAAATACCAAGAGATCCTTACCTTTATTCAAAATCACAACCTCTTCAAAACACTCATGATTACCTCAAGCTAGGCTTTATGGTAACCTAAGTAGTAGTTGGATAAGTTTGATAAGATGAATTTCCTTGATCTGTTGATTGCATGTTTGCTTAGGATTAGCATGAGCCCATCTAGGAGCTCATCCTTAAGAAATCAAACCAATAGTTGAGATCATCAATCTCAAACTAAGCATCCCAAAACTAAATCTATCTTAGTGACCAAGTGACTTTCTGATCCACTTAACCAGATCATTTCTAAGCTAATCCTTGTATTAGAATCCAACTTATCAAAGACCATATACAAGAATGAATCTCTTCTACTTAATATATACTTCAATACCATCCACTTGATAATAAGTATAAGTCTTTGCATCTCTCTCAAATGTCTCCCTCTCTCATACTAGTCCAAGTCCACAAGTCTTCCAAATTTGGCTAAGTTTGGAATCTTTAACTAGATTCAATCTTTGGAACTCCCTCCCCTCAAATCAATGTGCATTCTTGAAAATGTACTTGAACCATCTTGTAGTACATCATTCATACTACCAAAGCCCACTTTTTTCCTTGGCTAAACTCTTCTTGGACCCACTCATCCATGATTTTTCTAGTCAAGATAATAATCTTTTTAGCAAATCTTATCATCTTGCCTACGTTGGCAGAAGCTCACATCCTTATGCTACCACCCCTTACCAAATCTTGGCATGATTATGATATACTAATAATGTTCTATCAATCCACACTTCACTTGTTCCCATTGGAGCTATGTGCTTCTTAAACCCACCTGGTTTATGAGGCATCATGGCACATCTATTATGGCAGCCTTAATTTCAACAAAGTTTGCCATCACTCCCAGATCACCTCATTTGCAACCTAGCCCAACTCTTGATTACATGATCATCTATATAAATTTTTCTAGATATCCATTTAACCTAGGTGAGCTCTGAACTCCGAAATCCAACCATGTTTAGGTGGCATAACAATATCAAAACCCTAGATTCCCCGAAATCTAGTTTCTTCCATTTTCCCCTTAATTCTTCAAAACCCAAGTTGGTAGTGATGGATAAATCAAGTTTACATCATCTAACTTGGAGAAAATAATTCACCAAATAATTCCCATAATTATTTGGTTCCTAAAACTATTTAAATTCCACTTTTGGCAAAACCCTTGAAACTTTGTCTATAAAGGCTAGTTCGTTTTTTATCCAAATAACTTTGTCAACTCAATGAACATTTGAGTTCTATACACCATGGCCCACCTTCCCATCTCAAAAATAAATATTTTGAGATTCTTTATTATTTCTTTTTGCCCTTTTTCTTAAATGGCAGAAACAAGAAATAATAGCTTAAAAATACTTTTCATTCAAAATAAATTCCAAGAAAAATCTCCAATTTGTGATATGGCATTTAGGACCCTCCCACATAAAAAAACCCACCTTGAATAATGTAAAAATATCAACTGAACTTCTAGAAACTAGTTTTGCACTTTTTAGATAAATGCTTTTTAGTGGACATTTAAGTCTTGGAAAAATCTAAAACAATTCTTATAGAGGTATCTTGACCTCCTGTATCTACCAGTACCATTGTCCTACCTTTCTCAATACAAGTTTTTAGTTTTCCTTCATAAGCACCATCAAGTTAAATTCTATCAAACCAATCAAAACATTTACTAAACCCTATACAAACTCCATCCAAACCTGCTATGCAATATTCCACAGCACCCAACACTCCCCTGGTCATGTGTTACAGTAATGTCACTGTAGCAAAACTCTAGCCCCACCTTTTTCCTCACATGTTTTAAAAGAGAAAGGGAGAGCACCACAAACATCTTGCACACCAGCAGCCACCACCCTTCCCCTCCACTCATTTGGTCGAGCACATGGCCCACATACCACCTAGAACCACCCCTCCTGGACAATCCCTTTCCTCCTCCCTATCTCATGTCCAAAATGGACATGGTTCACCATGAACCCCATCTCCTTGAGATAAAAGGGCCAGAGGCTGGCCAGCCCCCTCTCGACCCCTCATTTTATCCCTCTCCCCTCCACTCACCTTCCCTAGCAACCCCTCTTTCTCCCCTGCCCTGTATCACCCGAGAGAGAGCAAGTTTTGTGCATGGTTTAGCTCGAGCTCGAGGTGCTTTCTCCCTGCTTATCTCCCCAAGCATGTGGTCCATTTGATATCTTCTATCTATGATCTACCTCCATGTCTTGTTCGCTGCTACAGGAGCCCTGAAACTGGTCACTGCCGGCGTGCATGCCCGTTTGAGAAGCTTCCTAAGAGAAGCTGGCATGCCTGAGCCTCGACCACGCTAACCACACCACCCCTGCGTCTCCTAGGACCCTACCATACTCCCTGACCCCTCTCTTCCAACATGCAGAGCCCTAGGAAGCTCCCCCACCGAGCTCCGACGAGCACCGAAGTGCACCAGTTGTCGCAGTCGCGCGAGCTGCCCTCCTTGCGCAGGGACCCCCTTTTTCGCCCATCGCCGGGACCCCTGAACCACGCCATGTCACCCTACACCTTCCCCGACCCTTGACAGTTCCCCAGGTGAGCTCCCTGTCCGAGCTCTGCCGCGCTAGGGTTTCCCCTCTTGTTTCTGTGGCCTGAGGTTGAAGACAACCCGGAGCCGTCGATGACCACTCAATCAGACGGAACACATCGCTCCTTACCTCTTCGTGTCACCCAGGCGCTAAAGAGCAGGCCCTGCCTGGCCGGGGTTTGAACGCCTCCCCGCGCGTGACCCCGCCGCGTGGGCCGAATTTCCTTTCCCCAGCCCATTTCCTTCAAAGCCCAGCCCAACCTTTCTTTGTCTTTAAACTTTTCCTAGATCTGATTTTTAGCCTGTAGCTTTAATTAAAAATAAAAATGAAAACCCATGAAAATTCTCAGATCTAAATTTTTACATGACCCTGTATGTTTCCTCAACAATGTAGAGAAAGTCCCTTGCCCAAAAAGTTTAGAAATTTCCTCTGATAATTCCCCAACTAGGATGTATCATATTTATTTATTACATCCTCCAGTAAGTTTTATAGGACCATTTAAGTTAAAACAAATTCCCTTTGAAAGATAACTGAAATACTCATTTACTAGATTTGTCCCCATGTCTTTTAATGCCATAGTTTGGTCCTAGTAAAATTAACAAAATCAGTCCAGATCAGACTTTAGAAAAATCTCTAGGTCAAACCAAAATAGGTACTAACCTATTTCCAACTCCCAGTACACTTGAATACCAAGATTTATCAAATAGCAGGAGCCCAATATTTATTGAGCTACTTTTTATTTTTAGTGAAATAAACATTTCTATGCATGGTTTATTCACTAATAAAATCACTACTACAGCTATGTAATTCCAAATTGAGTGATTCCAATTTCTACAGAAAGGTATTTTCAATACCTAACATGTATATTTGGAATCACATCAAAATCTCCTATAGAATAAATCTGATGAAAAACACAAATATCATCCAGAACTGATTTTGGGAATTTCCCGAGGGCATCCTGGTAAGTATTTTAAGTTGATTCCAACTCCCATTGAACCAATCCATAAGATACTACCCAACCACCCACGGAAATAGTTTTTGGAGCTCAGAACTTTTATGGTGAATTATGTAACATCCCAAAAATACTAAACATGGATCATCAAACTCTAATCATCAAATTTAGGGTTAACAAAAACTTTTCTAAATAAAAACATGGAAGCATGCATATGAGTATGCATTTCATTTTGAATTCTTTTGAACCACCTTGTTTGTGTGTTTCTTTGCTTCTAAATGGATGCTTAGGTGAAATAAACATCATCTAAACAATCCCCACACTTTTCCCAAAGACAAATAAATCAAAACAAACAAAATAAGGGAATGGTCATTTTGACCAATTTAACTCCCATGCCTACTTTGGCTGTCTCAAACTTTCATAACTTAACAGAAACTTTTCTGGATCTTTGCAGCCCTTGATTTTACTGATAACAAAGTATCAAGGCCCACTTTGTGATCATCCAGAAACTTTCAAATGCATGGTTTAAAGGACAGTTCAAAATTGAATCTTTATCATATGGGAAGATCCCACTTTTTCAAAAACCACTCAAACAAGCTCAACTTTCAAAACCCAAGCATCTGCAGACTCACTAGCACCAACCTAGCACACCCACCAAAAATCTTTTCAAAATTCAAAACTTGAATTCTTGCGGCCATTTCATCAAACACCTTGCAGACACAAATCATCAAAATCCTAAAAACTATTGTGAGCAGTGATTGAAGCCTAACTTGTTCCCTCTCTAGCTCACAACAACCTTAGTAGATCATCTAGCAAGCTAAACCAAGCACTAGCATCACTGTAAGCTGGGCGATGACATCAATGGTGAACAGCCGAAGCTCACCATGCAACCCCAGTGGAGACAGCGAGCTAGGAGAAGAAACAAGCCTAGCCAACATGTCTGGGGAGCAAGCCAACACCCCACGGCCACTCCCTGTCCCAGCCGCGAGCGTTGCCAACCCCTGGACCACATGCACGGACCATGCCCAGCTCGCCAGCAACCATGCCGAGCATGCGCCAGAGCGCCACGCTCGACCGACGCCCACAGACCGCACACCGCCCTCGTCGCGTGCATACGCGATCACCACCGACCTAGGAGACCGCCAGACATCCCCGTTCGCCGCCCCATGCCGCACAGCCACTGCTCGCCGTCGAAGACGTCGCCTCTGCCGCGCAGAGCATCGCGCGTTCCAGACCGATTGCCACTGCCCCTACACGTGCATTAAAACCGTAGAGCACCGCCAGGAGACCACCAAGCGATCACCATCGCCGACCATGCCTCTAGCTGCTCGTAGCCATGTCGCCACCATCGCCTGCCAATCCCGTTCGGTCTTGTCGTCGCGACTATAAATAGAGGCCACCCCCAGCCGAATTAAGCACACCATTCTACTCCCCCTCTCCTCACTGATCGTGCCACCCCGTTCCCGGAGCAAGGCGAGCAACACTTCACCGGAATTTCATCGGAGCCTGCCGCTGCTGGAGAAGAAGGGGGCCAGCGATTGGAGCCGCCCCAAGAGAAGCTGCCGGTACCAGGAGGTTCGCCGTCGTCGACTTCGTCGTTTGCCCGCCTCGCCGACCCTCGCCTGAGCCCCGGTGAGCCCCCAACGACCCCCACCTGCCGCGTTAGGTTTCTGTCTCGCCGACGTTGCCCAACGTCGATGATGACCCTCAGCCGTTGGATTAGAACTAGATCGAACCCACCACATCGCCCCATACCGCTTCGCACCCCCTCGTCTCACTGACGCGTGGGGACAACAACTTAACCAGCCCGCGTAAGCGCTGTGCTTAGCAGGCCGGCCCAGTATTGCTTCCTGCGCAACCTAGTTGTTTGAATTTCGATTTTTTCCATTTTCATTCCAACACACTTCTGTACCTAGATTCAAAAATCAACCCAGATCGATTAAGTGCACCAAATTGAATCAAACTAATTTTGTTAGAAAGGTCTGGAAATGCTGAATCCAAGCCCATTGGATTCAAGTCATTTGGATCTGTAGATCATCCTTGGTAAAAATAACAAGGTAGAAGCTTTTCTGCATTCAAACATTTTTCAAATTTAAACCATAATAGATTTTGAGTTGATTCCAACTCTCAAAAAATCACATTTAACCATACCTTTCAGAATATATAAAAAAATATAGGTTTACTTACAGAAATAATGACCAAGTAATAAAAGAATGCCACATAGGCATTTCTAGTCACTTATTTAATTAAAATAAAAGGGTAAAACCTTATTAAATTGTGACACCACTTTAAATCACATTCCCATGGACTAAAACATGTGGTGATGACATGTGTCAATATGGTCCCATGTTTGGTTTGGAGAATATTAAATCTTAAGTAGTTTTTCAATGAGTAGAAATTACTTTTCTAAAAATAAAAGGAATTAAACCAAGCTTTAATCTTGTAATGTTAGTGATGATGTTAGATCATCTATAGGACCCTCTTGTGTGATGATTGAAAGTAGTTAAGTATTGTTTGGTGATTGTGTACATCGTATTTATTTATAGACGCTAGTACCGACCAAGGATACGAGGAGGAAGGAGGATACTACGAAGAAGAAGCCGAGGAGAACTTCAACCACTGCTCTGCACAAGGCAAGCCTAATGCTACTAGTTGAATGTGCAAGTTAACACTTGCAAGATACTTTACCTATGTAAGCCAATACTTGCTTGTTACCATGCCAACTATATGCCTTAAGCATATGTGATCTTATCCACTTGATAACCCAATCCTAGTTTTATTTGCAAGCTTTCTACTTTATTTCTTTATCAAAGATACTTCCTTAGAGAGTACTTAAGTGACTTATAGATTCTAGAAAGATATTTTTGAAGGTTGCATAAAGAGCATAAAATTTGGCCTAAGCTAGATAATCTTGATGTCATCCTAAGGCATGAGATTGAACTTAGTTAAAACTCCATTTGTTTACCACCCCTCATTAGTACTCACCCCCACTTGTAGATGCTAGTGCTAAGCATAAAACTTGATCAACTTTAGATGGAAATACTTTGTGAAAATGGTTATGAAAACCTTAGAATGATGGATCATTCTACTGAGATGTTTTGACATGTGTTTCTGAACACCAGATGATTTTGGTGATGAAAATGTTGAGGCATGAGCATTAGCCCTTTATAAAACTGATGTATGTCTGGATGCGATACCATTCCAATTTTACCGTACAACCATAATACCCGAATATTGGGTAGGGCTTGACTCGAAACTTATATACCTTAGTATTAGTTCCCTCATGGCCACGGTCTGAGCTGAGGCTATGTTGTGAAGATTGTCCACCTGTGCAGTACCCAAGATGAAAGTTGGTCATGGTTGGGAGGCCAAACTCACAGGAGAGGTGCTTATACTAGGGCGTGTAATTGAAAGGTTAGGATTGATTATCCGCATACTGAGTATGGTGAATTCAGGATTTGTTCCTGACGGATGTATCGAATGTTGTGGTGAAAGTGTACAATCTCTTTAGAGTGTCAAACTATTCGAATAGCCGCGTCCACGGTTATGGACAGTTGGAGTGGCTATACTGTTCCCCCGTCAGATGTTTTCAAAATGACTTGTGAAATGAATTGAGACTTTGACTTGACCACAACAGGGTTGTGAATTGAAATACAAGTTCCCACTTAGGTGTTATAAACTTCAACTAGCTCTCTTGCTTCTGAACTTTGTAGAGATAAATCTGGCTTCTTGCAAAACAACCCTAGAGCCTAGTGTCCTATTATCAAAAACCCCTTTCACTTGTTAGTATTAGTTTGCGAGTACTTAAAGAGTACTCATGGCTTTGTCCCTGGCTATTCCCATGGCCAGACTATGAAGAGGAGTACCTGGATGATGGACCCCAGGAAGGTTACGATAACTAGGATCATCTCCCATCGTCAGCATTGCCTCTTACCCCGAAGATGGAGCTTCGCCTATGCCACCGTTATTATTACGTATTCCGCTGCTTGAGTTGTATTAAGAACTGGATCATGAGATCCTTATTTGTGTAAGACCTTATGTATGGTTTGTAATGGATGATGTAATGTGGTATCCAATTCTGTTATGTCTCGCAAAAATGATAATCCTGGGATTGCGATGTATGGCATAACAGGCATCTGGAACTAAAATTCCGGGTGTTGACAAATTATTTCCTAAAACTAGTCTTATTCACTAGAAAAGGCATTATAAATCAATGGTAATTGATAAAATAGTGAAACCACTTTTGTTGGTTTCATTTTATCAATATCTATCTGATGGTATCATTTTTATGCAATGTTATCATAAAGAACATGTCCTTGGTCAAAAACCACTCTCTTAGGTAGTTCCTAGACTATAAATCCAAAAGGATCATCTTCCAATGCCTTCAAATCTTTTACCAATCTCATCAAACCAATCATCCCGCACCCTACTGTTTTATACCATGTGTTGAATGTTGCTTGCTATATGTCTTGGTGCTTGCATGCATTGTATTGATCGTGGTGTTGTTTTCTTGCATGCTTGCTCGATAATGACAATAGTTGTGATTATGTGACGTCGAGAAGAAGGAAGCATAGGGTTATTCTTGTTATTATGGTTATCGAAATTCTGGTATTCTAAATAAGTCAAAGGACATCTCACTGGTTATAGGCAAGCCACCTTCTTTCTCATAAGCCCTTGTCCTACTATTTTACTTATGCATGTTTTATCTACTTTTATATAAAGTGCATTGGTTTACTATATAATGTTCTATACCTGGTAGTGGCTTGGCTCCTCCATACAATACCCTTTGACTGACAAGTACAACCCCTTTGATGACACCTACTTACCCCTAGTGTAACATCCCTAAAATCATGATTTCAAAGATTTCATATCATTCATTCATGCATATAGAATTGAGATCAATTTCAAACTCATTTCAGAGAAACAGAAGCACATAGTGCTATCATTTTATGTGAACAAACTTAAATCAAATGGTCATTCCCATTTGAAAATTTGAATGCTTTAAACCTAGATTGTTTATCTCCCTTGTTGATTGGTTGGAGTGTGGAGTAGAACAAAATTTTACAAAATAGAAATGGTTTCAAAAATCATTTTCAAACATTTGCAAACTTAGTGCAATGTCCCTGTTAATTTTGTTTCTCCAAAATGACCAAGCCTTTTCTAAGTGACCACATAGTTTTATGCCAAGTTTTGTGACTGTTGCTCACTGCAAAAATCCCAAATAGATTTGAATTCAAATGGAGTTTGAATTCATTTGAAAACCATTCCTGAAAATCAAATTAGAAAAAGGAAAAGAGAAAAGAAAAGAAAAAGGCCAGGAGTTCCTATTCTAGCCCAACAGCACAACCGCCCAGTTAGCCCACCCGGCCTCTCTCTCGCTCGCTCGCACGCGCAGACGCACCCACGCGGTCGCTGACACCCAGACCCCACTCCCTCTCTGCTTATTTCGCCGACGCGCGGGCCCCGTCCACGTCATCATCTTCTTCCCCAAAATCTCGCGCACGAACTCCGCCGCTGCCCGTTGCTGCTTTGATTCCACGAGGTAAATGGCATTGAATCCTTGGGCGTTTCTTGTCGAGCCTCTGGCTATATAATCCCCTCTCTCTCACGATCATTTCCCCTCAACCAATTCCCCCTCCATGCCACCAGGCTGCCCACAACTCGCTCGATGCCGCCGCTGTTCCGACGACCGCGCCGACGAATTCCGGTGAGCTCCGTGTTCCCCTCTGTCCCCGCCTCATGCTATCACGCTCAGCAACTTCTTGCGCATCCACTGACACGCCTCGTTTATTCTCGCATGAACTGTAGCCTCGGCAATGACTTCGACCGAGCGTCGCCGCTCTCTGCACGAACTCCGACGACCTCTCCCCGTAAGTACCAGCCGCCCCTTGCCCTCTGTCTGGTACGATTAGGATCCCCATCGTCATACGCGTCTAATGGTGCCCTCCTTTTGACTTAGCGCGACGCAGAACCTCGCCAACCTCGACAGCAGCCGCACCCGACGCGTTCGCGAACTCCGGCGAGGAATCCCCGACGACCCCGTGTGCCCCTTGCCCAGCCTCCACCACGTTGAGCTTCGCCTCGACCTTGCGATTCTGGTAAGCACATCCTTCCCTCCCCGAGCGACCTAGAACGCCAACGCCGCCGCGGACAGAGCGCTCCGCCGCTCGCCGTCACCGCGCGCCACCAGAACGTGGTCGCTTGATCGAGAGCCCTTGGATCTAGATCCGACGCGTGCGATAGAACCACTTAGCGAAGCGTTATGATTAGATCTGAGCCGTGCATCGTCACTTAGATCCTACGGCTCGCGTGCGTGATCCGGTGCGAAGCGGTACGCGCTAGTAAGGTTAAGACACGTGGCTAGGGTTTGTGTTTAAAACAGAATTCAAAACAGATTTAGATTCAAATTTGATTAGGCTATAACTTTTGTTTCCCACGTTAGATTTTTGCAAATTTTATACCGTTGGAATCAGGAAGACAAGCCCTTTCTGTTTATGCAATGTGTTTAGTGAAAAGTTTCTGTTAAAATGGTTTATTTTGCAGAAACTTGTTTAGGACTATTTTGGGTTATAGAAATTGTTTAGGAAATCATTTTAGTGTCAAATAAACTTGGTTTGGAAAAGATTTGACTTGTTTAGAATTCAGTATCATGCACTTGCTTGGTTGAGTTTGAAAAATCATCACTTAGCATTATTGCATGCATGCATATATATTTTTGTGTGTTTATATATATTGTATATTGTGTGTGATTTGTTGCTACCATTCTTTGTGTAGACTTTGGTGCTAGTGATTGTGATTGTGAGGAGTGCTACTCTCCCAACTACCAAGGTAAGTGGTACTTCATGAATATTTCCATCCCTATATTTTGTACAAGCATTAGAAATATTTTGCTAAGTCTTGCATGTGTTACTAGTTTTTGCCAAATGCCATGTTGGGAAATCCTAAGTAGTTTAGAATTGCTAGGAAATTCTTAAGTTAAGTTGCTATGCCATGATTAGCCTAGCTAGTAGCAAACAAGGGTTGGTAAATTACATACATGCTATGATGAAAATATTTCTAAGTCTTTGGACTTAGGTTTTTCTTAATAAAACAACTAAGTCAATGAATCACCTGGGTGGAATGGGACTTGATTGGTGGTTTTTGGTTGAGTGGTTACACAAGGCCCATGGCTATGGTTTACCTTGTGTATCTCACTTGTGGTAAGCCACCCAGGAACAAAGGGATTTTAGAGGCCAAGTGTTGAAAAGCTTATAGTGTAGCCACTTGGCAAAATGGGCTCTGCCTGGATCACATAGGTTGCTAGAACTTAGCCATTTGGACAGTTGGTGGTAGTGGGATTGATAGGTTGGAGCGCGTCCATTTGGTCTAAGGAAAGGCTTCTGAAAGGTCCTATCTTGGGAAACCAAGTCTGGTGGGGAAAGTGCACAACCTCTGTAGATGGAAAAATCTAAGTACTTAGCCAAGTTCATGGCAATGGACAAGTTGAGCATCAAGACATGCAAGCTATCAAGAATCTCATCACTCCAACTTCTAAGTAAAAACTTGTGGGTGAACAAGGGTGAAGGACCTCAATGTCTATTGATGGTTTCTTGGGAAAAGTTTTGACAAAGAAAAACTTAGTGATTTCAACTAATAGGAAAAACCTATTTTGAGCAAAGCAAGCCAAGCTACACTTAGCCAAAATGCATATAGCAATATAGTCCACTTAAAATTTACTAAGGTATCACTTGCCAATACTATTCCAAAGTATTGACCCACTGTGGCTGTAACTTGTGATGTTGCAGGTTACTCTGATGAGGATTAGGAGTCATGAGTCTACACTCAACATGTTTGCCTGTGGCACATGAAGATGAAGACTTATAATTATTTACTTATTCCAAACTCTTGTATTAGGCCTGTGGCCTTGAGTTGTAAAAGACTATGTTTTATCTCTGGAATGGATGTAATAAATGACCTTTGTTTCTGTGCACTTCATCTTAAACTGTGGATGCTAGCAATGATCCAGGGACTAGCATTGCAATCACAGGGATCCTTTTTCCTTTTCAAAGGAGGGATCTTACACCTAGTATGGTAGATGGTGTACAACACTATACCCCTTTGGAGACCCTGTTTTATCCAAAGCAAAACTATGGGATGGGAAGACCCCGAAAAAGCTTACAAAAACATTTTATGAGAAAACCTTGGTGAGTTTTGGCCTGCCAAGAGAGTTTGAAAAGTAAAAAGGTTTTGGTTTACAAAATGGATGGACGAAGGATGAAGGGTAAAATTGTTACGAAAATGCACCCGGTTCTTTGCAGTTTTGCCAGAACAATTAACCCGTGCAACCACATTACTCTGGAATGGGACAGGGCTGGGCTGGAAGTTTGTCTATTATGGTATAGGTTCCTCACAACTACTACAAGGAGGATCTCAGTCCCTAGAGGATGGGTATTCTCCAACCAACGGACCATGCCATGCATTGGCCGGGAGAAGAAACTAATGACCCACGGGTCGCTATGCGTTACTATGAGCCCCTCATTGAAAGTACACATAGCCCCTCCAGTTGGCTTTGGAACTATACATGGCATCCCGGTTTTGAGGGGATTAACACTCATAGGGTAGGCATTTATACTAGAGTGGGCATTCCGAAGTTCTTGACCGGTTACTTCACCTACGATCCGTGTAGGTCAGTGCAGGGTACCCGGATCCTATGGGTAAAGTGTACAACCTCTGCAGAGTGTAAATCTATTCGAATAGCCGAGTCCTTGATCATGGATGGTTGGGAAGTTTGTTGTAGAGCGGTGTTGGTTTTGATTTCAAAAAGTATTTCGGAAAAGTAAAGGCTTGGAAATGTTTTAACCATGAGATGGTCGGAAAAGTAGGAAAGGAGTTTGGTCATGAGATGACCGAGAGAAAGAAACAAATGGGTGATCCAATCCTAGTGTTTTCCAAAACTTTTCAAAAAGGGTTTCTTTACAAAGGTTTTCAAACAAAACTTGTAGATGCTATATCTATAAGAGAAACTATTTTATAAAAGAACCTCTTATGGATCCCTCCTATTACCACAGCCATATTGCATATCCTTTATTATTGTTCTCTTAAGGTGGTTTGCGAGTGCATTCAAAGTACTCACCGGCATTGTTCCTGGCTATCTACTTGGCCAGAATTTCAGATGTTTGAGAGAAATGATGGAGATGTTGATGTATATGCGAGCTAGGCCGTCCTCCCAGTCAGTTTCCTGTAGGTTAAGGCTTGACATGGGCTCTGCGAATAAAGACGTCCGCTATTTATGAATGTAATCGCCATAATGGAAATGATGTAAGTTTTGTAATCGTTACTTTCTGGATGTTATGATGGTACTTGTCGGTTATTCTCACATCTCACTAATCACGGGAACGTGAATTGTAGGCATAATGGGGATTCTCGGACCGTAAATCCGGGGTCTCATAGAACCAAATATCTGAAGATTCTCTTAACTTCCACTAAGTGGCTTTCTTTAGGAGCAGCTTGATACCTTGCGCACACTCCTACACTCAACACAATATCGGGTCTAGATGCACATAGGTAAAGGAGAGAGCCGATCATGGATCGGTATACCTTTTGGTCCACATCTTTACCCTTTGGATTAAGCTCGAGATGATATTTAGTTTGCATTGGAGTAGCAACTCCATTTAGATCCGTCATCTTGAACCTCTTGAGAATGTCTTGGATGTATTTTGCTTGATTAATGAAGGTTCCCTCTCTAAGTTGCTTGATCTCAAATCCAAGAAAGAACCTTAATTCTCCCATCATAGACATCTCAAACCTGTCAGTCATAAGCTTTGAAAATTCGTCATTAAAAGCTTGATTAGTTGTAAGATCCCTCCTTTGTAAAGGAAAAAGGATCTCTGTGATTGCAATGCTAGTCCCTGGATCAATGCTAGCATCCACAGTTCAAGATGAAGTACACAGAAACAAAGGTCATTATTACAGTCATTCCAGAGACAAACATAGTCTTTTACAACTCCATGGCCACAGGCCTAGTACAAGAGTTTAAATAAGTAAATAGATAAAAGTCTTCATCTTCATGTGCCACAGGAAAACATGTTGAGTGTAGACTCATGACTCCTAATCCTCATCAGAGTAACCTACAACATCACAAGTTACAGCCACAGTGGGTCAATACATTGGAATAGTATTGGCAAGTGATACCTTAGTATAATTTTGGTGGACTAGATACTATATGCAATTTGGCAAAGTGTAGCTTAGGCTTGCTTTGCTCAAAATAGGTTTTGCCTATTAGTTGAAATCACTAAGTTTTTCTTTGTCAAAAACTTTTCCCAAGGAACCACCAATAGACATTGGGGTCCTTCACCCTTGTTCAACCACAAGTTTTACTTAGAAATTGGGATGAGGAGATTCTTGATAGCTTCCATGTCTTGATGCTCAAGTTGTCCCATACCAGGGACATGGCTAAGTACTTAGATTCTTCCATCTATAGAGGTTGTGCACTTTCCCCACAAGACTTGATTTTCACCAAGACAGGACCTTTCAGAAGCCTTCCCTTAGACCAAATGGACGCGCTCCAACCTATCATCCCACTACCACCAATTGTCCAAATGGCTAAGTTATTGCAACCTATATGATCCAGGCAGAGCCCATATTGCCAAGTGGCTGCACTAGAAGCTTCTTAACATTTGGCCTCTCAAATCCCTTTGTTCCTGGGTGGCTTTCCAAAAGTGAGATACACAAGGTAAACCATAGAAATGGGCCTTGTGTAACCACTCAACATAAACCATTCCTTCCATTCCACCCAGGTGTTTCATTCACTTAGTTGATTTATTAAGAAAAACACAAGTCCAAAGACTTAGAAATATTTTATCATAGCATGAATATTTTACCATCCTTGGTTTCTATTAGCTAGGCTAAGCATGGCATAGATAACATCTTACTTAGAAATTTCTAGCAATTCTACCACTACTAGGATTTCCCAAGCATAGCATATAAGCAAAATATAACCATGCAAGACTAGCAAAAATATTTCTAATGCATAGTTGAAAACATAGGGATAAAATCATGAAGCACCACTTGCCTTGGTAGTTTGGAGAGTAGCTATAATCCTCACAATCACAATAACTATTACCACCAAAATCTACACATAAAATGATAACACAAAATTACAAACAAAATATATACAAGCAAAAATATATGAATGCATGCAATATGATATGTGATGATTTTCTATACCAAACATGACAAGAGCGTAGTACTGATTCATAAACAAGCCCAAATCTTGCCAAACAAACCTTATTTGAACATTTAAAACATTTCTCAAATAATTTATATGCACAAATTAGGCCTACACATGTTTATGTAAATAAAACCATTTTAACAGAAACAAAACATTAAACACATTGCATATATGGAAAGAGCTTTCTCTCCTTATTCCATTGATATAAAATTCATCAAATTTGGACGTGGGAATCAAAAGTGATGATTAAAACAAGTTTAAACTTCTAATAGATTCAAATCAGAAATTTAAATCGAGAAACATGCCACGCGGCGCTATCTTACTGGCTGGTACCGCTTCGCGCCGGATCACGCTTTTGAGCCGTTGGATCTAACTTAATAGCGTGGCTCTGATTGAAGCTTACCGCTTCACCTACGATCTATCGTGACCACTAGATATAAATCTAACGGCGCTCAGCGTTTGACCAACAAGTGGTGGCGCTGGCGGCGGCGACAGGCGGCGGCACGCTTTGACAGTGACGGTGTCGACGAACTAGGTCACCCGGCGAGGTGGGAGGATGCTCACCAGAACCGCAGTGACAAGGAGAAGCTCGACGTGTCCTTAGTTGGCGAAGGGGCGCTCGGAGCCGTGAGGGATTCCTCGCCGGAGTTCGTGAAGGCGTCGGATACGGCTGCTTGTTGACGTTGGCGAAGGTATAGATCATGCCAGGGCAAAATAAACAGTGCGTCAGATGCGCAAAGTGGTGCTGGTCATGCCAGTGTCAAGGAGAGGTCAAGGCGTGGTCAGAACTAACCAGGAAAGCTTGCCGGAGTTGATGGTTTCGTCGGACTCGTGCTGCCGTCGACATTGACGAGGCTCTGGATGATCCTAGCATGCACCAGAGGGGTTAGGAGATACGCAAGGTTGCAGTGATTGTACTGGCGACGTGGTCGTGGGCGTGATTTGGGGAAGACGGTGGTGAGTTGGTGAGGGTCCACCGGTCAGTGACTCATTAGGTAGCACGGGTGCGGTGAGAAAATAGGAGGAGAGGGGAATCCCGGGTGGGCTAAATGGGTTGGTTCTGTTGTTGGGCTAGAAAGGTGGCGCCGGCCCTTTTCTATTTCTTTTCTCCTTTTCTATTTCTGTTTTGATTTTTCTGAATCTATTTTCAAACAAATTCAAATGCCATTTGAATTCAAATTTTTCTGGGTTTTTGCAGAGTGCATCCTTCATAAAATTGTGCACAAAACCAAGTGGTCACTTTGTACTGGCCTGGTCACTTGGAATAAAACAAAATAAGTAGTGACATAGCACTAGTTTTAAATAAGTTTTGAAAATGGTTTTCAAATCATATTTTGTTTTGAAACTTTGTTTTAACTCCTAGAAATCAAGAAACACAATCTGAGAGCAATAAGACAACAAGGTTTGGTTCAATGAACAACAATCTCCCATTGGAGAGTAACATTTGTTTTAATGCTGAACACATAAAATAATGAGCTCATATGCTCCTGTTTTTGAATTGATTTGTTTGAAATGAACTCTATATGATCATGGATGCATGGATGATATGCATGAGTATGAAACATGATTTTAGGGATGTTACAAATCAAACCCCCTTAAGGTGAATTTCGCCCTCGAGATTCGGATTGGCTAGCAAATAGGTGAGGGTGGTCTTTTCGAAGATCATCTTCTCTTTCCCATGTTGCTTCCTCTTTGGAATGATGGTTCCATTGAACTTTGCAGAATTTGATAGTCTTTTTTCGAGTAACTCTTTCTGCAGTCTCAAGAATCTTGATAGGTTTTTCTTCATAAGTGAGATCACTTTCCAATTGGACCTCTTCCAAAGGTATAGTATCCTTCAAATAAGTCTCTTCCATCTCTGGATGGCATTTCTTTAGCTGACTCACATGAAACACATTATGAACAGCTGAAAAGACTCGGGCAATTTAATCTCATAGGCAACTTCTCCTTTACGACTTAGAATCTTGAATGGCCCAACATATCTTGGGGCCAATTTTCCTTTGACTCCAAAACCTCTTCACTCCACGAAGAGATGACACTCTAAGATAGGCTCTATCACCAACTTCATAGGTGACTTCGATACGCTTAGGACCTGCGTAGCTTTTCTGTCGGGACTGTGCTATCTTCAATCTGTCCTTAATCAGTTTGACTTTCTCTTCAGCTTCTTTGATGAGTTATGGTCCGAACAAACTTCTTTCTCCCACACCATTCCATAGTAATGGGGTGGTACACTTTCTCCCATAGAGAAACTCAAATGGTGCCATCTCAATACTGGCTTGATAGCTGTTGTTGTAAGAAAATTCTGCGTAAGGTAGACTTTCATCCCAACTGGCTCCATAGTCTAGAGCACAGGCTCTCAACATATCTTCAAGAATCTGATTAGTCCTTTCTGTCTGTCCATCAGTTTGAGGATGAAATGCAGTGTTGAATTCCAACCTCGTTCCCAATGACTCATGTAGTTGCCTCCAAAAATGAGAAGTGAATTGAGTTCCCCTATCAGACACAATACTCTTGGGTACTCCATGTAGACACACAATTCTGCTCATATAGATCTTGGCTAACTGAGCACTTGTATAAGTAGTCTTCACGGGTATGAAATGAGCCACTTTAGTTAGGCGATCCACTACTACCCAAATAAAATCGTATCCAGACCTAGTCCTTGGTAATCCGGTAATGAAATCCATACCAATCTTATCCCACTTCCAATCCGGAATAGGTAGTGGTTGTAACAATCCTGCTGGTTTCTGGTGTTCCGCCTTCACTCTACTACATACATCACACAAAGCAATATGTTCGGCGATGTCGTTCTTTAGATTATTCCACCAAAATCTTTCCTTCATATCCATGTACATTTTGGTGTTACCCGGATGAATGGAATACGGTGAGTTGTGTGCTTCTTGTAAAATCAGTTTCCAAAGCTCCGGATCTTGTGGAACACAGATACTTTTTCCATGCCATAAAGTACCCTGTTCGTCTTCATGGAATCCTTTGGCCTTTCCCTTGCCAATCTTTTCCTTAATCTCTTCAATTTCCATATCTGTCTTTTGGGCTTCTTTGATCTTGTCCAACAAAGTGGGTTGCACGCAAAGACATGAGATGTCCCTCAGGCACAATCTCCAATCTGAGATCCCTAAATTGGGCACACAGATCATCTGGTAATTCTCCCTTAGTAAGGCCATTCACAAAAACTTTATGGCTTAGAGCATCCGCTAAAACATTTGCTTTACCGGGGTGGTATTGCAAACTCAAGTCGTAATCCTTGATGAGTTCTAACCATCTTCTTTGTCTCATGTTAATTTCTTTCTGGGTGAAGATATACTTCAAACTCTTGTGATCTGTGAACAATTCACAACGCTTTCCCAAAAGATAATGTCTCCATGTTTTGAGTGCATGGAAAACAGAGGCTAACTCTAAATCATGAGTAGGGTAGTTTACTTCATGAGTTTTGAGTTGTCTCGAGGCGTAAGCCACAATTTTCCCTTCTTGCATAAGTATTGCACCTAATCCATGATGAGATGCATCACAATACACATGGAAATCTTTCTCCAAATCTAGAAAACATAAGACTGGTGCTGTCACTAGTCTCTTCTTCAATTCTTGAAAGCTGAGTTCACAACCTTCAGACCAAGCAAATTTCTTGTCTTTCTTTAGCAATTCCGTCATAGGCTTAGCTACCTTGGAGAAATTCTCAATAAATCTTCTGTAGTATCCTGCCAAGCCAAGGAAACTACGAACTTCTTTTACTGACTTAGGTGATTCCCATTCAGTCACGGCTGCAACTTTAGCAGGATCAACTGCTACACCATCTCCTGACACAATGTGTCCAAGTAATCCAACTTCATTTAACCAAAACTCACACTTGCTGAATTTGGCATACAACTTATGCTCTCTAAGCTTCTCAAGTATCAAACGAAAATTTCCTTCATGCTCTTCCTTGCTCTTGGATTAGATCAAAATGTCATTGATGAAAACGACAACAAACTTATCAAGGAATTCCATGAACACCTTGTTCATCATATTCATGAAGTATGCTGGAGCATTGGTTAAACCAAATGGCATCACGGTATACTCATATAACCCATACCTTGTGGTGAAAGCTGTCTTAGGTATGTCTTGTTCCCTTATCTTAAGCTGGAAGTAACCTGACCGGAGATCAATCTTTGAGAACACACAAGCTCCTTCTAGCTGATCAAACAAGTCATTGATTCTAGGCAAAGGGTTTTGTTCTTGATAGTTACCTTGCTGAGTGAACGGTAATCTATGCATAACCTTTGACTTCTATCTTTATTTTCTACAAACAAAACTGGTGCGCCCCAAGATGAAGAACTTGGTTGGATAAAACCTTTCTGCAACTGTTCTCCTAGTTGCTTCTTGAGTTCTTTCAACTCATCAACTAACATCTTATACGGTCTCTTTGCTATAGGTCCAGATCCTGGTAGCAGATCAATAAGAAACTCCACATCTCTATCTGGTGGCATTCCCGATAATTCTTCCGGAAACACATCTGAATATTCACTCACAATAGGCACACTATCTATGCTAACCCCTTAAGAGAATTTAGCTTACTCCCTTTTGATTCAAAGTTAGACTTGAATCTAATCCGTTTCTTTTCCGGGGTTGTGAGTGCAATAGTACGACTAGAACAACCTAGTACTCCTTCATACTTAGCCATCCAATCCATTCCCAATATTACATCCAGTACTTGAGAATCTAGGATTATCAGACTCACTGGAAACTTATGCTTTCCAAACTCTATCTTTAGATCCCGGCATCCAAGACATACTATCATATCTCCTCCTGGAGAACTAACTTTTATTGGACACCCAATGTTTTCAGTTGGAAACCCATTTCTATCAACAAATGCTTTTGATATGAATGAATGCGATGCTCCAGTATTAAAAAGAACAAATGCTGGAATAGAATTGAGTTTGAACTTACCAGCGACAGCATCTGGCTCCTCATAGATTTCCTCCATAGTGATGTGGTTCACTTGTCCCTTCTGAAAAGGGTTGGGCTTGTTGGGTCCTTCAACTTTCTTTTCTGGGCATTCATTTGCATAATGCCCCATCTTCTTGCACTTGAAACACTCAACCTGACTAAGGTCCTTGTTGACAGGCTGGCTTCCACTACCACTGTGGTGGCTCTTATATCCACCCTTGTGATTCTTGTACTTGTCATTGTCATGACTACAGTGATGCTTGTTGTCATGATGACGGTTGTGGTTGTGGTGCTTGTTGAACTTCCCATGCTTGTGGGATCCTGAACTCCCGCTGTCATCATAATGGGAACACTTGTAAGACGATCCCGAGTTGTGCTTGTCAGAGTGCTTTCTCTTCCTACTCTCAACTTGCTTCATCTTGTTCTCCAAAATAGCAGCCTTGTCACAAAGAGACTGATATGTGGGAACATATGCCATAGCTAACTGCAGGTTCAGTTCATCATTTAACCCTTCAAGGAATTTTTCCTTCCTCTTAGCATCTGTGTCTACTTCATCCGGTGCATAACGCGCCAGATTGTTGAACTCTTCAATATATTCAGCCACACTGCGGTTGCGTCGTTTCAGGTTGTGGAACTCTTTCTTCTTCAAACTCATCACTCTGGATGAGATGTGAGCAGTACGGAAACCATCTTCAAAGATAGCCCATGTCACATCTGCAATGGGAGTGGTGATCTGGAAGTTATCCCACCAAGTAGCTGCTGGTCCTTCCAACAAGTGAGCTGCAAATCTGACTTTCTCTTCATCAGTACAGCCAACTGTTACCAAGTCCTTGTTCACAGAGCGTAGCCAATCATTGGCCAGAATAGGATCAGTTGTTCCTGAGAACTTTTCTAGCCTCAATCTCAAGAACCTGGTAAGCATGTCAAAACCCGGTGGGTTGTTCTGATTGTTGTTGTTGTTGTTGTTGTTATTGTTATTGTTATTGTTATTGTTGTTGTTGTTGTTGTTATTCTGGTTCTGGATGAACGTAGTCATCATTTGCATCAGCTGAGTCTGAGTTGTCATCATTTGCTGCATCTCGGGAGCGATGTTGTTGTTGTTGTTGGGGTTGGGATTGGCACGACAGGGAGGCATCTGTGGTTTGTTCAATAGAGATAAGATTGAGATACCCATAGATGCTAACATGCACAATACATCACATGAACAATCACCAAACATGCATCACAATAATAAAAGTTCAACAACATAAATGACAAGTTTGCAAAGTAAGCACACATTAGCAAGCCATCCACATGTTGGATGGTCATTGCGACTCAATAAGAAGCATGATAAATAAATGATAAACGAGTAGTCATCACTACTCCGCGGCATCAACCTCCTCCTCAACAAATGTAAGACCTGCATTCTCCATAGCGGACTTGTATTCCTCGACATTGGTGGTCAAGGTCTCTACTTTGGCTTTGAGAGCCCTCAATCATAGTCTGCTGATGCTCGAGCTCTAAGTCCTTGTTCTCTAGTTCTGCAGTCATATTTTGAATCCTCTTGTTCCTATCTTGGACTCGCTTCTCTTGACTCTTGAACTTTCTGTCTTGACTCTCGAACTTGGCCTCCATCTCCTTGACTATCTCATCTTGCTCCGCGAAAAGCTTGTCCTTCTCACGAAGCTGCACCTGGAGTTCGTCATTGCTAAGCATGACGTTGGTCCTATCAGTGTCCACGTGCCTAAGAAGAACCTCTAAGTCCTGGAGGTATAGACGAATCGGCTCTGCTGTATCCCTCGAAGTATCCTCGAAGTCAATGGCCTCACCATCCTCATCACGTCTACCGAAGGCGTGGAAGTGAGTACCTCTAACCTGTCTAGAGTGTCTCCCTAACAGACGTCCAATTAGGTCCTGCATTACTACCTCTAGGCCTCTCTCCTTGTCATCGTGCATGATCTTGAAGATGATAGCCTCCGTGGTAGGCTCAGTCTGGCGTCCGGGCTGATTGACCTTGAAGCCCCAAAGGTCTTTCCTTTCAAACTTGGTGAGGGGAAGCACCATGATGGTAGGAAGAGGGATATTGAGCAAAGTAGTGAGCTCAATAATACGAGGACCAAAACGAGTTCCTTGGAACTCCTCAACTGTGCTGATAGTAACATTAGGCATCTATTTAATAAGACAGAAAAAAGTTAGAATCAACACAATTTAAGACAACACAAGACAAGGCATCACAAACATAACATTTACAAACACACAAGTCATTGCATACATAGAATCCATTACAAGCATCCAAAGTTAAACTTATTTAGATAGTGTTTTGGAAAATAAAATGATAAGTGTGGTGGTCCAACTAACGAAGTATGCTTACAATTCCATCTCACTTGCCAAGTTGGCTAAAAGGGCATCCCTAGAGGCAATATGTTTGTCTAGATCACCCATTGCTAAGTCTATGATGTCCTTCCTTAGGCTTTGGTTGGTATCCTCTAACTCTTGGGCATGCTTCTTTTCTTCCTTAAGATCATTCTGAGTGTTGAGCATTCTGCACTTGATTCTATCACCAAGTTCTTTGATGGCCCTCCAAGCTGCATCCCTTGCTGAATCAAAGAATGTAGTGTGCATCATTGTGTTGGTGACCATGCAGAATCCTGAGTCCTTGTGGTTGTCTTCCTTGTTTTTATACAATTGAAGTTGTACCCACCAGTACTCAACTCCTTTATCTATCACAGGAAAACCTTTGTACACAGCTGCTCCATGTATATCCATGGCAACCATGAGGTCCCTGAGAGCCTTGGGGAATTCTGTCTCACACTCCAAGGTCATTGTCATGAGAGGTCCCTTCCTCACGGCTTCGTTGATGGAGTTCATCTACAAATAGAGATGAGAAAGAAGATTAGAAAAGTTTACGAGAAGAAAAGACAAGTGTGGAAGTTGTTGGAAAAATTTTCCTCAGTGGTTTCCAATCCTAGGGTCATAATCCTACAGGCAACACAGTGCTCTGATACCATCTGTAAGATCCCTCCTTTGTAAAGGAAAAAGGATCCCTGTGATTGCAATGCAAGTCCCTGGATCAATGCTAGCATCCACAGTTTAAGATGAAGTGCACAGAAACAAAGGTCATTATTACAGTCATTCCAGAGACAAACATAGTCTTTTACAACTCCATGGCCACATGCCTAGTACAAGAGTTTAAATAAGTAATAAGATAAATAAGTCTTCATCTTCATGTGCCACAGTCAAGCATGTTGAGTGTAGACTCATGACTCCTAATCATCATCAGAGTAACCTTCAACATCACAAGTTACAGCCACAGTGGGTCAATACATTGGAATAGTATTGGCAAGTGATACCTTAGTAGAATATTAGTGGACTAGATACTATATGCAATTTGGCTAAGTGTAGCTTAGGCTTGCTTTGCTCAAAATAGGTTTTGCCTATCAGTTGAAAACACTAAGTTTTTCTTTGTCAAAAACTTTTCCCAAGGAACCACCAATAGACATTGGGGTCCTTCACCCTTGTTCAACCACAAGTTTTACTTAGAAATTGGGATGAGGAGATTCTTGATAGCTTCCATGTCTTGATGCTCAAGTTGTCCCATACCAGGGACATGGCTAAGTACTTAGATTCTTCCATCTGCAGAGGTTGTGCACTTTCCCCACAAGACTTGATTTTCACCAAGACATGACCTTTCAGAAGCCTTCCCTTAGACCAAATGGACGCGCTCCAACCTATCATCCCACTACCACCAACTGTCCAAATGGCTAAGTTATTGCAACCTATATGATCCAGGCAGAGCCCATATTGCCAAGTGGCTGCACTAGAAGCTTCTTAACATTTGGCCTCTCAAATCCCTTTGTTCCTGGGTGGCTTTCCACAAGTTAGATACACAAGGTAAACCATAGAAATGGGCCTTGTGTAACCACTTAACATAAACCATTCCTTCCATTCCACCCAGGTGTTTCATTCACTTAGTTGTTTTATTAAGCAAAACACAAGTCCAAAGACTTAGAAATATTTTATCATAACATGAATATTTTACCACCCTTGGTTTCTATTAGCTAGGCTAAGCATGGAATAGATAACATCTTACTTAGAAATTTCTAGCAATTCTACCACTACTAGGATTTCCCAAGCATAGCATATAAGCAAAATATAACCATGCAAGACTAGCAAAAATATTTCTAATGCATAGTTGAAAACATGGGGATAAAATCATGAAGCACCACTTGCCTTGGCAGTTTGGAGAGTAGCTACAATCCTCAGAATCACAATAACTATTACCACCAAAATCTACACATAAAATGATAACACCAATTTACAAACAAAATATATACAAGCAAAAATATATGAATGCATGCAATATGATATGTGATGATTTTCTATACCAAACATTACAAGAGCACAGTACTGATTCATAAACAAGTCCAAATCTTGCCAAACAAACCTTATTTGAACATTTAAAACATTTCTCAAATAATTTATATGCACAAAATAGGCCTACACATGTTTCTGTAAATAAAACCATTTTAACAGAAACAAAACATTAAACACATTGCATATATGGAAAGAGCTTTCTCTCCTGATTCCATTGATATAAAATTCATCAAATTTGGACGTGGGAATCAAAAGTTATGATTAAAACAAGTTTAAACTTCTAATAGATTCAAATCAGAAATTTAAATCGAGAAACATGCCACGCGGCGCTATCTTACTGGCTGGTACCGCTTCGCGCCAGATCACGCTTCTGAGCCGTTGGATCTAACTTAATCGTGTGGCTCTGATTGAAACTTACCGCATCACCTACGATCTATCGTGACCACTAGATCTAAATCTAACGGCGCTCAGCGTTTGACCAACAAGTGGCGGCGCTGGCGGCGACGATAGGCAGCGGCGCGCTCTAACAGTGATGGTTCCGGCGAACTAGGTCGCCCGACGAGGTGGGCGGATGCTCACCAGAACCGCAGTGACGAGGAGAAGCTCGACGTGTCCTTGGTTGGCGAAGGGGCGCTCGGAGTCGTCAGGGATTCCTCGCCGGAGTTCGCGAAGGCGTCGGGTACGGCTGCTCGTTGATGTTGGCGAAGGTACAGATCATGCCAGGGCAAAATAAACAGTGCGTCAGATGCGCAAAGTGGTGCTGGTCATGCCAGTGTCCAGGAGAGGTCAAGGTGCGGTCAGAACTAACCAGGAAAGCTTGTCGGAGTTGATGGTTTCGTCGGACTCGTGCTGTCTTCGACGTTGACGAGGCTCTGGATGATCCTAGCATGCACCAGAGGGGTTAGGAGATATGCAAGGTTGCAGTGATTTGTACTGGCAAGGTAAGAAGTCAAGGGGCGCGGGGAGCTCATCGGAATTTGCTGCCGGAGTTTGTCGGTACCGCGGCAGAGTTCGACAAAATATGGGCAGCCTGGTGGCGGAGCGAGCAAGTGGTGTGAGGGGAAATGAGCGGCGAGGAGAGGGGATCTTATAGCCAGAGCGGGGGCGAGGATCACGCGAGGAAACGCCGGCAATAACTCGGTTTTAAAACGTGGCAGTGAATGGCGGAGGAAACAGCCGACGACGTGGTCGTGGGCGTGATTTGGGGAAGACGGTGGTGAGTTGGTGAGGGTCCACCGGTCAGTGACTCATTAGGTAGCACGGGTGCGGTGAGAAAATAGGAGGAGAGGGGAATCCCGGGTGGGCTAAATGGGCTGGTTCTGTTGTTGGGCTAGAAAGGTGGCGCCGGCCCTTTTCTATTTCTTTTCTCCTTTTCTATTTCTGTTTTGATTTTTCTGAATCTATTTTCAAACAAATTCAAATGCCATTTGAATTCAAATATTTCTGGGTTTTTGCAGAGTGCATCCTTCATATAATTGTGCACAAAACCAAGTGGTCACTTTGTACTGGCCTGGTCACTTGGAATAAAACAAAATAAGTAGTGACATAGCACTAGTTTTAAATAAGTTTTGAAAATGGTTTTCAAATCATATTTTGTTTTGAAACTTTGGTTTAACTCCTAGAAATCAAGCAATACAATCTGAGAGCAATAAGACAACAAGGTTTGGTTCAATGAACAACAATCTCCCATTGGAGAGTAACATTTGTTTTAATGTTGAACACATAAAATAATGAGCTCATATGCTCCTGTTTTTGAATTGATTTGTTTGAAATGAAATCTATATGATCATGGATGCATGGATGATATGCATGAGTTTGAAACATGATTTTAGGGATGTTACATTAGTAGAGCCAAAGATAATATCGTCTACATATAGTTTGCATAAAAAAGCTCCCCTTTAACCTTCTTAGTAAAAAGAGTGGGATAGATTTGCCCAACTTCGAATCCACATTCTAATAAAAGCTCTTTAAGGTACTCATACCCCACATGTGGGGCCTGTTTAAGGCCATAGAGGGCCTTATAAAGTTTGTAGACATGGTTTGGAAACTTGGGATCCTCAAAACCCGAGGGTTGCTTGACATATACCAACTCATGTAGAGTACCATTAAGAAATGCAGTCTTAACATTCATTTTCTGTAATTTAAAATTATGATGAGTAGCACAAGAAAGGAGGATACATATGGACTCAAGGCGAGCCACTAGAGCATAAGTTTTGCCAAAATTAATGCCTTCCACTTGAGTCTTGAAAATCCACTTTGTGCCGATAACATTGCGGCACTCTTTGGGTTTTTCTACTAGCTTCCATACCTTGTTGCGCTCGAAGTTATTCATTTCTTCATGCATCACAACCACCCAATTGGATCTTCAAGAGCATCGAAAATCTTCTTTGGTTACACCATAGAGATATGAGCTTGATGATCACAGAAGCTTGCAAGTTCACTTATAGTGGACACTCTTCTTCTTAGATCACCTACAACTTTGTCAAGAGTATGACCCCTTAATTCAAGGTTCCTTTCAGCATGTGTTTTGCGACGATTTTCAATCTCCTTATTGTTTCTTGGAGGGATTTCTTCAACATTAGTGAAAGGGTATGTATGCCCCCATGTGTGGTTTTGGTAATTAATGACAATCTCTATGGACTAATGTGTAAATTGAGTTTCACTTGTAGGTTTGTCCATTGGCATCACTTTGTCCATGTGTTGGTCTCAAGGTTGGAAGATGAAGAAATGTCCAAGGGCTTTGTGCCCATTGGAATCATGAAGAAAGAAGGAGCTTGAAGGTTGATCAAGACATGTGCAAAGAGTTGCATCAAGATGGATCAACCTCAAGAAGGGATGAAGAAGGGCGAGCTCAAGATGCGCATCTCTAGAAGATCTCATGCTTGAAGCTTGCCATCCTCGTGATCATGGGGTGATGAAGACAAGTTCAAAGAAGAGGTTTCCCCATGGAGTATGGGGGAGCAATTTGCAAGTCTTCATCAAGCAAGAGCAAACAAGAAAGGTGTTCCCACTCTAGAAGAACAAGACAGTCTACATCAAGTTCAATTGGAATGCTCAAGGAAAAGGTATGTTCTTGATAGGGCTTCTCTTTTGCCAGTCTCGTTTTGTTAGTTGGGAGACCGAGTTTATGATAGATAGTCGTACTATCAAGAGGGGCTCTCAAGCGGGTGTCTCATTCGCATCGTTCGAAGAGAGATCAAACCTTTGCATGCATAGCATCATATTTATTGGTTGTTATTTGGTTCTTTTCCATGATAGGATCTAGATCTTGTGGTCATCATCATAACAAGCTCTAGTTCATCAAATAAGGTTTTCCCTTGCATACCTTATTGCGGTTCTTGATCATGCGGGTTTTTCTGACTCCACACCTTGGGACATATCTCACATATATATATATATATACTTGATATTTTCTACCTTGGTGGTATCCAATATTTCACATTTTTTTGGGTTCTACTTGGTTTTATCTTTCCAACAAAATTGGTTTCATCCCAATCGGAATTTCCAAGCTCAACTTCTTGTATTTTGGGTTTTGGAGGTTTTACCGGTTCATCACTTCTAGAGAGGTCATATATTTCTCCATTTTGTTTTATACTTCCATATTTTAATATTATTTTTCTTTGCATAATCTTGTAAATCTTGTTGTTCTCTTCAAAACGATCCCAAGATCATCAAAAACGGAGTCCAAAATAAAAAGTTATTGAAATTTTCCTGCAATGATATCCTGCGTTTTTGCTTGAGCGAAAGTTCCGTTCCAAGTTCTGACCCAAGTTACGGTCAGTTTCAGTAACTTGTGTTTTATTTGATGGAAGTTTTGGTGGTTCACCGGAAGTTTCGGAGGGGTGCGAATCTGGCCCAAACGGTCAGTTTTTCCTTGTCCTATTTAAGGGGGGCTTCTTCCCCAATAGTTCCTCATCTTTTGAGCTCGTTTTTGCCCACCATTGTTGACCTATTTGGGATTACTTACTACCTCTCCCTACAATGATTCTTGCATCTTTTTGAGGGAAAAGTGAGAGGAGATCTAGATCTACAATCCCACCAAACCAAATCCCTTCTTTGTGAAGAAATCCTTAGGATCTAGATCTTGGAGAGTTTTGTGTTCTCCTCTTGTGTTCTTCCTCCCTTATTCCCCCAATAGCTTTTGTAGCTTTGTTGGAATTTGGGAGTGAAGGACTTGCCCTTGAATTTGTTTCATAGGTTTGAGTTCTCCACGGAGTTTCGGTGAGTACAAGCTTGTGGGCTTGTTTCTCTTGGGTTCTTGGAACCCTAGAGGGTTGGTGTGTTGATTCCTTGTGGCCTTTTGTGGCCTTGTGACCTTTTGTGGTCTTGTAGACTTTTGTGGTGTTGCAGCCTTTTGTGGTTTTGTTGTTGGGAGCTTCCAATTGAGTTGTGGAGATAGCCCCAATCTTGTACGGGTTTTGGTGACCGCCCTCAAGTGTCCCTTAGTGGATCGTGAGTAGGCCTCTATGGCGAGCTCATGGGAGAATAGGGTGAGTTTTGTGGCACCGGTGTTGGGGGGATAACCCTTGGGTGGGGAAATCCAAGCACAAGTAGGATGGCTCCAGAAGGAACAGGCAGTCTGGCCCTCAAGAAGGACAACTCCAGCTGGTTGGCGAACACCGCCCGACTGGGCTTATAACCTTCCCGGCTAGCCCGTCTAGCCGGTAGCCAGAAGAACCGGCCGGGTTTCCGCTTCCACCCGGCTCACCTCGGATTCGATGGAGAGCACGGAAGGGCTAACGCTCCTTGAGGGGTAAGCCTCTGGCTCTACCTCATCATCAGGCAAGCTGGCATGCCGTCTTGACCAGCGCTACCCGACGAAGACAAAGAAAAGTGGTCGGCTGACTGGCGAAAGCAGTTCGGGTGACCGTTAAAGAAAGGGTGACTCCCCAAAGGAAGCTCGGGTGACCGCTAAAGAAGAGGATGACGCTCAAAGAAGGGCGGACTGGGTCATGGACCACCGGCTGGGCCCTGCAGCCAGCCATGTCCTGTAAACCCATATCCAAACAGTAAACCCTAGGGCCGGATTTGTAATCTGACCCCCAGACCAGTATATAAGGGAGGCAGAGCTGGGGTTCTAGGTAAGCTAGAATACAAGGATAGAAGTGTTGGTAGCTAGTTCCCACCTTCCTCTAGCTCTCGATAGTAGCTAAGGAAACAACTCAAGGAGCATCTGTACTGGGCATTTGCTCCCTCATATAGTCCATCTTGCAGGAGTAGGGGTGTTACCTCACTGAGAGGCCCCCGAACCTGGGTACGTCGCTGTGTTTGCAGTTTACCATGCCCAACCCATTGCGTGAGCCACCAATTACATCCGAGTGTCCCTTCTTGGCCATCCCCGATGGCACTGCCGTGTTCCACACCATGATAGCTGGTGAGTTGCGTGCCTTCGCATCCGGGGTGAGGCCTTGTGTGGCATTGGGTGAGCATCGATCCACCACACCTTGAGGTGAGCCATTTGTGGCGTTCGTATAGCATTGCGCCATCACACCTCTCCAACAGAGACATAGTTTCTTTGGAAGTGAACTTCAGGATAAAAATCTTCGTCTCCGCGTCCATGAGTTATCTCTCAACCAATCCCTTTACTTATGCACTTTACTTTGTGATATCCATCATGCTTGAAGTACTTATATCTTGTTATCACCTTGTTGCTTGTATTGCTTATCATAAGTTGTTGGTGCACTTAGGTGAACCTAGTGGTTAGGTTTTGTGCTCATTAAATTAAACGTTAGTTTTATTCCACATTTATTTGAGCCTAAACCGTAATAAATTTAAAAGCCTATTCACCCCCCCTCTAGGCGATGTCCTTTGGTCTTTCAGTTGGTATCAGAGCGAGGTCTCTCGCTTTTAGGCTTCACCGCCTCGAGAGAAAAGATGTCTCCTAGGGGTTTAGTGCACTCTCAGACATTTACATTTGTTGGCACTCATTATGATGTTTGGTGTTCTCGCATTCTTAGTCATTTCTGGGCCATTGACCCAAATATTGAGCGAATTCTAGATATGGGCTTGTCTCCTCCTAAGGATCCCCAATATCTATCTTTGGAGGAGGAGACAAACTCTTATATTGAAGCTCAAGCATCTAATGTGCTTCTTAACGTTCTCAGCTTTGTAGTTATTTCCTCAATCATGTCTTTCCGGAACGCTCATGATATTTGGACCAAGCTTCAAGCAAAATATGATGTGTCCAAGATTAATAAGGATGATTGTGTTCCCTCCACCTCCGGCCGCGATGAGTTCTCATCTTCTTCCACTACACCAACATGTGAGTTGTCACAAGGTAATGATATGGTGAGTGGTGATAGAACTTGCAATGTAGATAGTGATATTTCCATTCATGATCCTTTGTCTCTATCTCATTGCAATGTTGTATCTTTGGGCATGAACACGTGTAGGACCATGTGTGATTTACTTCCTAGTGTTGATTCCCCTTGCATATCATGTAGAAATGCCTTGAATATGTCTCATGATTATATGCTTGCTTTGCCTTGTTGCCATGATAAATGTTCTTCTATTTCCTCTAGTACTTGTGTTTCTAACCATGTAGAGTAAATTGAAGAATGTGTGGTCCAAGGGAAGGTTGCGATTGGAGCTTCATGTGTTTCCCCATCATCACCTTCTCACAATGTTCACTTTTGCCTCATGGCTAAGGGTTCAAAGGTAACCTCTCCTTTGGATCCTAATATATCTCATGATGATGTGAATGTTGATCATGTAGAAGTAGATGATGATGTTGCTTCTTTAAAAGAGAAGGGGGGCTAGTCCTTCATGCTCTTCATCCAAATAAAAATGCTTGCTCTACTTTCATTGAGATATTAACCTATTCTATAGAAAGTAGACAACTTATTGATGAGCATGAGAATACTATTGAAAAAATGGGTAGTCTTGAGCGTTTGTATGCTAATGACATTGCAAACCTAAATGAAGCTCTTGAAGAGGAACAAACCACTAAGGAATCTCTTGAGGAGACCTTTGATCTAGAGCTATCTAGAGTGAAGAAATCTCATGATAGAGATCTTGAGGTGGCACGATCCCTTCAAATTAAAAATGATGAACTTAAAGTTGCTTATGCTAAACTCCTTTAGGATTTTGAGCACCTCAACAATGGCTCTAGGGTCATCAAGGGTGAGCTCATCAAACTCACCGAGTCACATGAGAAACTTAAAGCTTCTTATTCTAAAGATCTTTCCAAGTTACCCTCGCCTCTTGCATTAAATGATGATTATTGTGCTACTAACTCTATTTCTTGTGAAGCCTCTATCTTGAAGGAGAATGTTTAGCTAAAGGCTCAACTTGCTTTGCTAACTAGCAACTATGGGAAATTAGAATAAAGTCATGCCAAGATCTCAAGCTTGCATGAGGATCTTCTAGTATCCCATGGTAGGCTAAGGTTAGCTCATGAGGCCATTGTGTCAAAGGTAACATCTAGTGGGCCTCATGTGGACTTTAGCACTATATCTAATCCAAATGTTATATTGTCATGTGCTAGTCCTTGTAATTCATCCTCTCACAACCATGCTATATCTTGTGATGAATTGCATTCCTTGCCTTGTTGCTCTAATAATGAAGCATCTTTGTTAATACTAACCATGTAGAGGAAATCAAAGAGCTCAAGGCTCAAGTCACTTCTTTGAAGAATGACTTGAAAAGTTCTCATGAATGGAAGACCACACTCAAGAACATGTTGAGTGTGCGATGACCCCCAAGTGACAAGAGTGGGCTTGGATTAAACTCCAACATCAAGAACAAGCCCACTAACGTGTTGAAGCACAAGGGAAACAAGAAGAGGGGCCAAGGACAAGTGAAGAATCCGGCCAGCATTGTGTGCTTCAAGTGCAAGGAAGAAGGGCATCATGTGAGGGATTGCCCATTTAAGAAGTAGCCTCTTAGTGAGAAGAAACGAGGGAAGCGACCTCAAGATCCTCCACAAGCTCAAGATGGGCCACTTCCCAAGAAGCCTCAATCTCTTCTTCATGGTGCAGCTCCTCCCAAGAAGAAAGATGGCAAGAGAAGAACTTGCTACATATGCCGTGAGAAGGGGCACCTTTCTTCCTCATGCACCTTGGGTAACTCCTCAGCCCATCCTATCTTGATTGATGATGCTTATTCACTTCGTAAGGGTGAGGGTGGCAATGTGTTTGCCAAATTTGTTGGTGCCCAAAGTGGTGTCAAGAAAGCAACCATTTGGGTGGCCAAGCCTATTGTGACTAACTTCTTAGGACCCAACTTGGTTGGGGAACAACAATCTAAAACTTGATCAATAGGTGTTTTTGGAGGGCACTGAAGACTTGGCTACCTGATGAAGAATTGAGGGACCTTCATCATATTTTTGTTATCAAAGTCAAGTCATTGGTTATCATGCTTCTATTCCTTATCCAATGTTCCTCCTTCCGGTAACTTGTGCTAAACTCCTATACATTTATAGTTACTTTCTCCCTTGTGCATGTGTTGTTTTGTACCTTGCATGTGTTTGTACATGTTGTGCTTCCCACTTACTTATATTGACCTATGTATTATCTTTCCACACCATGTATTTGTGTTTCTTGGTTTGGAGCCTTTATTGATTCTAGTTGGTATCTTATTTGGCTCTTATGAGGGAATAATGGACTATTCAATTTTGTGGGAGTGTCATGCCTGGGCATTCCACAACCCTAAAATGTGTGTACATGAGGAAAACCGCTTAGTAGTTTTATTGCATGTTTATCTAGTCTCTATGTGGTATGTATTTCTCTTGATAAACTTAAGTTCTATAATGTCCATTAATCCTCTCTAGTATGATCTTTTGCCTCTTGTTGAGTTTTCTTTGTTTATCACATTATGGGGGAGTTGTATGCTTTGTGCATATTACAAACCTAGAAAATGTGGACATTCGAGGTAGTGCCACTTAGAATTGATATTGAGAATTATCTAGCTCCCATGTGGCACATTTTCTCATACAAGTTCCAATTTGCTTGGATGTTTTATTGCTCATCTCTTGGATCTTGTGTGTGAGAAAGTGATTCTTGAAGGGATACGGGTAGGCTACACTAGCGCAAATCAAAATTTTCTACCGCGTAAACCAGGATTACTGTTGTCATAGATCACGGGATTACCACTAGACGCGTAGTTGCAGAACTTGATGAAGCGCTTAGAGGTAGTGCAAATGATCTACGTCTCCTCCTCGTTCTCGTCCCACGTGCAGCTCCCCTTGCGCGGCTCGTCCAAGCGCTACAGATGCAGCGCCTCCAAGGTAATCACACAGGGTGGAAGCGTCAGATGTCGGACTGCTAGGTCCTTGCGTGCAACACAGGCGTGAGGAGTGGCGGCTAGGTGGAATAGTATAACCCTGGTTAGCACACCCCACCCTCTCTTATATATGCGTCCCTAGTGGGGTTCTACATTAGCAGCCCATTATTAGCCTAAGCCTGGTCTAGTTCGGATCTAATCCTCATTAGGCTTCTAGCCCCTTAAGTGTGTGACCCTATAGGTTCATATACGTATAGACATGACACAAATACACTTATTATGTCAATAGTTGGTAGCGGCCTCTAGCAAGACGTGCCAACTCCTAAACGCATACAAAGATCATATTGGACGAACCATCGCAAGGTTTAGTACATGTGTTTCCCTTTGCCTCACGATATTTGGTCTAGCTCCAAGCTGACCTCCCTTTCTCGATACTGTGATTCAGAATCCCTTTACTAGGTTAACTCTTAACCATATGTAGCACGACCATGCATTTCTAGATCCGATCACTCAAGGGGCCCAGAGATATCTCTCTCAAGTAGAGAGGGGCAAATCCCATCTTGATTTACCATGCCTTGCAGCATGCTTCAGGACAAACCCGAAATTTACCTTTATAACTACCCAGTTACGGAGTAGCGTCTGATAGCCCCAAAGTATGTCGATCCGCATCTCAAGTACATGCGACAATCTCAGGTCTAAGGATAAAATGTACATGATGTGTAGAGAGAGAGCTGCAACTAATTGCCAGTCTCAAGTTGGGTCAGTCCAACCCCATGTTCATAACATGTGTCCACATCATTGGTTTGACATCTCCATGTCTATGACTTGCGAAACATAGTCATCAACCAATCGATGTGCTAGTCTAATATTCACATGTGTCCTCACATGAACTCCGACTTGGGACAACTATTAAATAACCATACAAGTAAAGAGTTTCACAAACAATTCACATAATTGCCAATCAATACAAGTTGGCCGATATGGATATTTAAGGAACATTACAATAACTCATGGATACATAAGAAATATAATCATCTCTATGATTGCCTCTAGGGCATATTTCCTTCAGTCTCCCACTTGCACTAGAGTCAATCTAGATTGTATCTAATACCTACTGCTCTTGCATGCGCCTCATGCGCAGGCTGCGGGAGTGGCTTTGTAAAAGGATCAACAACATTTTCGTCCGTATGTATTTTGCATATCATGACACTACCATCCTCAATGAACTCACGAATCTGATGGTAACACATGCGAATATGTTTGTTCTTCTGGTGCTGTCTAGGTTCCTTGGCTTGTGCAATAGCACCATTATTGTCACAATAAACGTCCATGGGATTGGACGCGTCCTGAACCACACCAAGAGCAATCAGGAAATTCCTAATCCAAACAGCTTCCTTTGCAGCCTCCGAGGCGGCAATATATTCAGCTTCTGTTGAAGAGGAGACCACCGTATCTTGCTTGGAACTTTTCCAACTCACAGCACCACCATTCATGACAAACACATAACCAGATTGCGATCTGGAAACATCTGAGTCGTTAAGGTAACTCGCATCTGTGTAACCCCTTACACTGAGTTCATACTCACCTCCATAAACTAGGAACACATCCTTAGTCCTTCTCAAGTACTTAAGGATATTCTTTACCGCTGTCCAGTGACCTTCACCTGGATCAGCCTGATATCTGCTCGTAACACTTAGAGCATAGCAAACATCTGGGCGAGTACATATCATTGCATACATTATGGATCCAATAGCCGAAGCATATGGAATCCTTCTCATGCGCTCACGCTCATCAGTAGTCGAAGGACACTGATTCTTGCTGAGTTTTATGTCGTGAGACATGGGCAAGAACCCCTTCTTAGCCTCTTCCATGCTGAACCGTTTCAACACTTTGTAAATGTATGTACTCTGGTTTAATCCACTTAGCCTCCTTGATCTATCTCTATAGATCTTGATGCTCAGAATATATGCCGCTTCTCCTAAGTCCTTCATCGAAGAACTATTTTTCAACAAGGTCTTAACAGACTCGAGCATAGGAATGTCATTTCCAATCAGTAATATGTCATCTACATATAAGATTAGAAATACCAGCGCTCTCCCACTTTCCTTCTGGTAAACACAAGGTTCTTGTTTGTTTTTGATGAAGCCAAACTCCTTTACAACTTCATCAAATCGAATGTTCCAACTCCGAGATGCTTGCTTCAGCCCATAAATGGACTTCAGAAGTTTGCATACCTTTCCAGCATTGTTTGGATCGACAAAACCTATGGGCTGCATCATATACACGTCCTTAGTTAGGATTCCATTTAGGAAAGTCGTCTTGACATCCATCTGCCATATTTCATAGTTGAAATGTGAAGCAATGGCTAGAATGATTCGTATAGACTTAAGCATTGCTACGGGAGAGAAAGTCTCGTCATAGTCAACTCCTTGAACTTGTCGAAAACCTTTTGCAACAAGTCGAGCTTTATGGATGTGAACATTTCCATCCATATCAATATTCTTCTTATAGATCCATTTGAACTCGATGGCTTTAAAACCATCAGGCAGGTCAACCAAGTTCCAAACTTGATTGTCACCCATGGACTCTATCTCAGATCTCATGGCGATCAGCCATTTCTCAAAGTCTGGGTCCACCATCGCTTCTGCATAGGTCACAGGCTCATCATTGTCTAACAATAATAATTCCCGCGTTTCGCGGAGCCTGGCCGACCTTCGTAGTTGTGGTTCTTATATTGTCACGAGTTCCTCAACTTGTTCTGCTACAATAGAATCACTTGTAGAAGCATGTAACACCCCCGGTCACTCCGGACCGACGGCTGTCACTTCTGGCAGCTCAATAGTATCTCTAGACTAACCCCACAAACCAACACTAGTCTTTACTGCACACTTTGTCCTCACACGTGCGCACCCGGTTACCCACTTCCCGGTCGGTCACCCATCCTAGAATTTCTCTAGGCCAAGCACACTTAACCTTAGAGTTCTTTTCGAATGAGCTTCCGGAAAAGAAGTTTCAACTTGTAGGTATGGGTTTCCTATCAATACTATTGAGGCATGTGCCAAGGTCTCACATACACACACCCTTAGAAGATCGACGTCCTCGTCGATCAACCACAAGCCAGGAACGTCCCCTCTTGGCACACGTCTGTGCGTCCAGTGCCGGCACATGTGCCATGCCGTGTCCACTCTAGGCCACACGCGCCATGTGCCACATGTCAGCCACTGACCTGCACACGCCCGTTTAACCACGAGGGTCGGCTCTGATACCAATTTGTAACACCCCCGGTCACTCCGGACCGATGGCTGTCACTTCTGGCAGCTCAATAGTATCTTTAGACTAACCCCACAGACCAACACTAGTCTTTTCTGCGCACTTTGTCCTCACTCGTGCGCACCCGGTTACCCACTTCCCGGTCGGTCACCCATCCTAGAATTGCTCTAGGCTAAGCACGCTTAACCTTAGAGTTCTTTTCGAATGAGCTTCCGGAAAAGAAGTTACAACTTGTTGGTGTGGGTTTCCTATCAATCCTATTGAGCCATGCGCCAGGGTCTCACAAAGCATCCCCAACTGGCTCATCTTGAACTTCTTCAAGTCGCACCGACCTTCCACTCGTTACCTTTGTGAGAAACTCTTTCTCTATGAAAACACCGCTACGAGCGACAAACACTTTGCCCTCTTCTCGGTTGTAGACGTAATACCCTAAGGTTTCCCTCGGATAGCCCACGAAAATGCACTTATCCGATTTGGGTGTTAGCTTGTCCGACTGAAGTCGGTTGACAAATGCATCACAACTGCAAATCTTTAGAAAAGACAAACTAGGATTCTTTCCAGTCCACATCTCATATGGTGTCTTAACTACGGATTTAGATGGTACCCTATTAAGTGTGAAAGCTGCCGTTTCTAGAGCGTAACCCCAAAATGATAATGGTAAATCCGACTGGCTCATGATCGATTGAACCATGTCCAACAAAGTTTGATTGCGCCGCTCGGAGACCCCATTTCTTTGAGGCGTTCTGGGCGACGTGAGTTATGGAACAATTCTGCAACTCTTAAGATGATTGCTAAATTCGTGACTCAAATATTCACCTCCATAGTCAGATCGCAAGACTTTTATTTTCTTGCCACGTTGATTCTCTACCTCACTCTGAAACTCCTTGAACTTTTCAAAAGTTTTAGACTTATGCTTCATTAAGTAGACATAACCATATCTACTGAAATCATGAGTGAAAGTAATGAAGTAGTGATATCCTCCTCTGGATGTCGTTCTCATTGGTCCACACACATCAGAATGTATGAGTTCCAACAAGTCTGTCGCTCTCTCGGGTAAACCTGAGAAAGGTGATTTGGTCATCTTTCCAAGTAAACAAGCCTGACATGTCTCGTATGATTGAAAATCAAACAAAGTTAGATGACCATCACCATGGAGCTTCTTCATGCGCTTTTCACTTATATGCCCCAAACGACAATGGCATAAATAGGTAAGACTCAAATCATTAGGCCGAAGCCTTTTACCACTAACATTCTAAACATATGCATCATCAAGATTTAAGATAAATAACCCATTCACAATAGGAGCATCAGCCATAAACATAGCATTCTTAGAGATTACACAACCATTGTTTGTACTCGCGAATGAATAACCATCCCTCATCAAACATGAATGTGATAAAATGTTTTGACCCATACTTGGAATGTAATAACAATTATTCAACTCCATAATAAATCATGACGGAAGGTGAAGTTGCATGACGCCGATGAACAATGCAGCAACCCTTGCTTTATTTCCGACGCGAAAATCCACTTCGCCTTTCTGCACTTCTCTAGTCCTTATTAGCCCCTGCATCGAATTGCAAATATGAGCAACTGATCCGGTATCAAATACCCAAGAGTTGACATAGGAATCAGCGAGAAGAATGTCCACAACATTTACAATAAGCATACTTGAGTGGGAAGTACTCTTACTTCCACTCTTATTGAAAGAAGCCTGGTACTTGCTGCAATTTCTCTTCTAGTAGCCATGTTCATGACAAAAGAAGCACTCAGTGTCTTCTACAGCTCCAGCCTTTTGCTTGGGTGAAGGCTTAGGGATCGTATCCTTAGCCTTGCCCTTCTTCTTCTTCTTCTTCTTCTTCCAAGAAGTACCCTTTTTCTTGAAGCTAGGCTTGTTCTGCACAGCCATCACATGGCTATGCCCTGCACACTTCTTCATGTCTCTTTCTGCTGTTTTTAGCATCCCGCATAACTCATTAAGGCCCTTCTCCACCCCATGCATATGGTAGTTCGAAATGAACTTCCCATAGCTGGATGGAAGAGACACCAAAATGATGTCAGTAGCCAACTCTTGGCCTAGTGGAAAACCAATATTTTTCAAAGTCTGACTATAACCAACCATTTTGATCACATGGGGGCCTACGGTTGCTCCCTCTGCTAGCTTGCATTCAACAAAGGACTTGGCAACATTGTACCTCTCAGTCCTTGCCTGATCTTGGAACATGTCCTTAAGCGCAACGATCATATCGTACGCATCCTGATCCTCAAACTTATTTTAAAGTTCATGTTCCATGCATGCAAGCATAAGACAACTAACCTCAAGGGAATCATCACATGCTCTCTTGTAGGCATTCTTTAGGGAAGCAGATGCATTATCAACAGGTTCATCGGGGATTGCGGTATCTAGAACTGTTTCCTTTTTATCAGACCTGAGAACAATTCTCAAGTTATGGACCCAGTCTGTATAATTTGTTCCATTTAGTTTATCTTTCTCAAGAATCGAACACAAAGAAAAAGGTGATGTAGTGTTCGGTGCCATTGATCTACAACAGAAAACATGCAAAATACTAAGCCATGTAACCATGAAAGAGTAGAACATATTAAAAAATTTAATAGAATATACTCCCACTTAAATCAATATCCCTCTATTGATACTAAGTGATTCAAGATCCACAATTAACAAGTCGACTAGTGAGCTTTAGCATCACTGCTAGAAGACAAGGTAAATCGATAAGCAACACTTCCTAATCATATCACATATGACTCTTGTTGTTGGGGGACATATCTATGTCAAAATTAGGTGTAACATCCCAAAAATCATGATTTCAAAGTTTGCATATCATTCATGCATTCATAATCATTTTAGGATCATTCCTTCAAAAACAGAAACTTTGTGGTCTATTATTTTATGTAAGCAAGGCAATGGCCTTAATGCTACTCTCTAATATGAGAATATTTGCTTTGACCAGAAAAGATTTGAACTTTGATTGATATTTCCAAAGTTTGGTCAAAGTTTTCAAAACAAAAATGAATTCAAAACCATTCATATGCCTATTAATAATATTTCACTAAGGGCATAGTTTTAAACTTTATTTCAAAAACCAATATAAATTTGAATGTGAATAGATGTTTTATACACCCCAGGACACAAGAAACGCAATACAAAAATCTGGAGAAAATTTGAATTGAAACAGAATTGAAATGGGCATTTAAATTCAAACCAGAAAATCAAATTAGAAAAAGAAAAAGTGAAATAGAGAAAAAAATAAAGCTAACTAGCTAACTAACCCAACCCAGCCCAGCTAGCCCATCTAGCCCAACAGCCCACCTCCCTCTCCACCCCGCAGAAAACGATTCACACCAAGGAACTAACCCGCACTGTCGCTGATGATTGGACCCCCCCCCCTATCTCTCTCTCGCTGAGCGCCAGGCCCCACTCGCCAGTCATCGTCTCAACCCCCACGACCCCTTCTTCCCCAAATCACGCTGGCTTTTTCCAGTCGATTAATCCCGCTTGAATTCGAATCAATGCACCAGTAATTCCTTCCCCTGATCTTGTGTACTTAATCGCCCGCGTCCTCCCTTCCTTTTCCCCAGTCGCCAACCCCTCTCTGCCCTTAGGCTGCTCGGAATTGGCTTAGGACCTCCCTCTGCTCCGACGAGGTCCAGCTCGAATTTCGGCCAGACACCGTCGCCCCTTGCCTTCCAGACACCACGAGCGAGTTCCTCATCATCCTCTGCACCTGCCAGTACCTCACACTCGCCTGCGTGCTCTCCCCTTCGTCGGCAACTTCAACAACAGCAAGTGCCGCCATCTGTCTCCACTCCGGCGACACCCTCTGGTAGATCCTGACCGCCCCCTTATATATTTTGGTTACTCCCATGTTCACCAGACTTGTGTGCATCTAACGACACCGTTCATTTGGCTAGGCGCGATCTCTAACCTCACCAACGACGACGAGCAGCTGTACCTGATGACCGAAGCTTCTCCGGCGACCAATAGACATTGATTCCGTGCGCCCTTGTCCCTCCTTCAACCACCTTGAGAATCGTGACGACCCCGCGAGCTCGGTTAGCCCCTCCATTCCCTTCCTTGCTTCCCAGAACCGCCGGACCATCACTGACCGAGCGCGCCGCCGCTCGCCGTTGACTCAGCGCCGCCAGACTTTGGTCAGGGCAAAGCTGCCCGTTAGATCTAGATCCCACGGCCACGATTAGATCTTAGGTGAAGTGGTACGGGCGTATCTGGGCCGTGCATCGTTAGTTAGATCTTGTGGTCCACGAGCGTGATCCAGCCGAACCGGTATCGTCCAATCAGAAGCTGCCGCGTGGCGCTGTTTTATTTAAAAAGGCAGAAACAAATCTATTGGATGTTCAAACTTGCAAAATTCATAACTTTTGATCCACATGTTAAAATTTTGCAAATTGTATATCATTGGAATAAGGAGAAATAATTATATCCAACCATGCACTTTGTTTAATAATTTACTTCTGTAAAATTGGCTTTTTTGCAGATACTTTTGTAGGCCTATTTTGAGTATAAAAATTACTTGAAAAATGTTTTAAAGATCAAATTAAGTTGGATTAGTGTATAAATGTTTAGTTTAGTGTTCAGTATTGTTTTACTTGTCTTGTTTGAATTAGAAAAATCATCACATGGCATTTGCATGCATTCATATATTTTTGCTTGTTTATTTTGATATGTGAATTTGGTGTTATCATTTTATGTGTAGATTTTGGTGCTAGTGGTGATTATGATTGTGAGGATTGTTGCTACTCCCCCAACTACCAAGGCAAGTGGTACTTCATACTTTTTTCCCAATATTTTGACTATGCATTAGAAATATTTTGTATAGGGCTTGCATGATAATTTTTGCTAAGTATCTATATGCTATGCTTGGGAAATCCTAGTAGTTGTAGAATTGTTAGAATTTTATCAAAGTTAAAATACTTGATATTGCAATGCTTAGCCTAGCTAGTAGCAACCAAGGGTGGATTATATACATGCTATGGAAAAATATTGCTAAGTCTTTGACTTATGTTTTTGCTTAATAAAAGAACTAAGTGAATCAAACACCTGGGTGGAATGGTAATTGCTTGGTGGTTTTGGTTGAGTGGTTACACAAGGCCCATTTATATGGTTTACCTTGTGTATCTCACTTGTGGATTGCCACCCAGGAACAAATGGATTTGAGATGCCCAATGTTAAGAAGCTTCTAGTGCAACCACATGGCATTATGGGCTCTGCCTGGATCATATAGGTTGCAATAACTTAGCCATTTGGACAGTTGGTGGTAGTGGGTGATAGGTTGGAATGCATCCATTTGGTATAAGGGAAGGCTTCTGAAAGGTCCTGTCTTGGTGAAAATCAAGTCTTGTGGGGAAAGTGCACCACCTCTGCAGATTGAAGAAACTAAGTACTTAGCCATGTCCCTGGTATTGGAAAATTTGAGCATCAAGACATGGAAGCTATCAAGAATCTCCTCATCCCAATTTTCTAAGTTAAAACTTGTGGTTGAACAAGGTTGAAGGTTCACCAATTTCTATTGGTGGTTCCTTGGGAGTTTTTGCCAAATAAAAACTTAGTGTTTTCAAATGATAGGTAAAACCTATTTTGAGCAAAGCAAGCCTAAGCTACACTTAGCCAAATTCATGTAGTAACTAGATACTAATATTCTACTAAGGTATCACTTGCCAATACTATTCCAATGTATTGACCCACTGTGGCTGTAACTTGTGATGTTGCAGGTTACTGTGATGATGATTAGGGGTTATGAGTCTACACTCAACATGCTTGCCTATGGCACATGAAGATGAAGACTTCTATTTATATTGTAAAGTTAAACTCTTGTACTATCCTGTGTCTATGGAGTTGTAAAAGACTATGTTATCTCTGGAATGACGATGTAATAATGACCTTTGTTTCTGTGTACTTTATCTTAAACTGTGGATGCTAGCATTTGATCCAGGGACTAGCATTGCAATCATAGGGATATTTACCTTTATAAAGGTGGGATCTTACACTAGATGCCCAACCTTTATGCCCCAAGGTCCTTAACTGTTAAGATGACCTTGTCAAGCTCATCAACCCTTATGTGTGTAGGTATCCGATACAAACCCATCCAGCCAAGGAAAACCGCGGCACCATAATTTCATAGGCCCACCAACGATTGTACAGGGCATAGGATGGTGCAAGGTTTGGTTGGGAGGGCATGGTTTAACTTAAAATTTGTGAGGGATCGTTCTACTACTATCATCTAAGCATGCATAGAGTAAAACGCAAAAGAATAGCATTCACATAGTTGTGACACAGTATGGCCCATTTTCTCATGGTGATCTCTATCGCCATAGAACCTGTCCACCATGATGATCTCCATCTTCATGTTTGATGCGAGCCATCCTCCAAGTGATGAGTCCTCCAAGAACTAATACAAGCTATTACCCCTAACAGCTAGTAATCAAAATTACATAGAATTGGGATCATCCCAAGTTGGCACGCAGGCCATTACAATAATTGACAACACACATGGCTCCAGCCGTGTTGCCCTACTCATGACACGCAGGTTATGATAAATTTCATAGATGCATCACATACATATATGGGCCATACTGATCACATACATCATACAAAAACAAGTTATGCATAGAATTGCATTCTACCGGATCATGTGACCTCGCAGCACCTAGTTACCTTAACGAGATACAAAAAATGTGCTACGACTAGGGGGGTCTAGGGGTCTCCCCCTGCGGGGTTCGAAGGGGCAGCGCCCCTCGCGGTATCTACACAATTTTCTTTAAGGATTTTGATCGGCAAATCAAATTTACCATAAACCGACTCTTGTTCCGATTCATTCAAACTTCTTTGATCACGGTACATCGATTTTATATCTAGGTTCCGATTCGATCAATCATACCGATCTTCGCGTGATTCAACAGGATTTATGTGTCACTGTCTACCCCGATGGCGGAATCTGACCGGTAGGGATGATTAAGTCATTCGACGACCTCAGAATCACGATCACGGAAAGCAAGATCATAGATCAATCCTAAACCACCACAATACAAACGATCACATCATTCATATCAATCTACATATCACCATATGCAACCATCCGGAATCTATAACTGAACAACATCGGCCATGATACCAGTGAAGGGATAGGGGTAGGCTACACTAGTGCAAATCAAAAATTTCTACCGCATAAACCAGGATTACTGTTGTCATAGATCACGGGATTACCACTAGATGCACAGTTTCGGAACTTGATGAAACGTGTCGACGCAGTGCAGACGATCTACGTCTCCTCCTCGTTCTCGTCCCATGAGCATCTGCCCTTGCGCGACCCGTCCAAGCGCTACAGATGCAGCGCCTCCGAGGTATCCACACGTATAGGGTGGATGCGTCAGAGGCCGAACTGCTAGGTCCACGCGTGCAACACAGGCATGAGGAGTGGCGGCTGGGTGGAATGGTCTAACCCTGGTCAGCATGCCCCGCCCTCTCTTATATAGGCGTCCCTAGTGGGCTTCTACATTATCAGCCCATTAGTAGCCTAAGCCTGGTCTAGTTTGGATCCAATCCTCATTAGGCTTCCAGCCCCTTAAGTGTGTGACCCTATAGGTTCATATACGTATAGACATGACACGAATACACTTATTATGTCAATAGTTGGTAGCGGCCTCTAGCAAAACATGCCAACTCCTAAACGCATACAAAGATCATATCGGACGAACAATCACAAGGTTTAGTACATGTATTTCCCTTTGCCTCACGATATTTGGTCTAGCTCCAAGCTTACCTCCCTTTCTCGATACTATGATTTGGAATCCCTTTACTAGGTTAACTTTAACCATATGTAGCATGGCCATGCATTTATAGATTCCGATCACTCGAGGGGCCCAGAGATATCTCTCTCAAGTAGAGAGGGGCAAATACCATCTTGATTGACCATGCCTTGCAGCATGCTTCAGGACAAACCCGAAAGCTACCTTTATAACTACCCAGTTATGGAGTAGTGTCTGATAGCCCCAAAGTATGTTTATCCACATCTCAAGTACATGCGACAATCTCAGATCTCAGGACAAAACATACACGATGTGTAGAGAGAGAGCTGCAACTAATTGCCAGTCTCAAGTTGGGTCAGTCCAACCCCATGTTCATAACATTGCGAAACATAGTCATCAACCAATCGATGTGCTAGTCTAATATTAACATGTGTCCTCACATGAACTCTGACTAGGGACAACTATTAAATAACCATACAAGTAAAGAGTTTCACAAACAATTCACATAATTTCCAATCAACACAAGTTGCCCGATATCGATATTTAAGGAACATTACAATAACTCATGGATACATAAGAAATATAATCATCTCTATGATTGCCTCTAGGGCATATTTCCTTCAATTCTTGCTATGTGTTTCTTCATATTTGGATCTATATATCCTCATGGGAACCACTTGCTTCTATTTAGTCTAATCACTAGTGATTGTGTGACTATTTGAAGTAATCAAGAATCTCTCTCGAAGCAACAAGCTTATTTCTCATGCTTTGTTATATGCTTCTTATTGTGAATATGATCGTGATATCCTTGCAAACTACCTAGGGAAAATTTCCCTGATATTTATTGTCTTTGGACAATTGGTACTCCATATATGGTAGATTTTATTGATCATATTCACTTTGTCCCTTGCTTATTTTCCTTATCTTTGGCCAAGAAAATGTTTTTCTATTTGCTCCCAAGCTTTCCTTGCCTCTTGTGGATCTTCTTATTTTATTTGTATCCCCTTGTGTTTTATTTAGTGTAGGTAGTAGTGATGATCTCATTTGTGGGCATTTTGCATTCAAAGGAAAAAATTATATATAATGCTCTACTTATGGGGGAGATCTCTTATATTATCTAGAACATTGTTTTATGCTTCTTGATTTGATCCATTCTTTTTTGCTTGGTAGCTCGATCCTTTTTGTGTTGGTACTTTGAGTGCCATCATGAAATGTGTGAATAGTTTGTTTTGGTTGTTGTTTCCTTGCTCTCGTTGGGAGTTGGTTTTATCTCATTCCTTGTCACTTGTTTTGTTCTTCTAAGATGAGATAAATCCTTGAGCCTTGGTATTTTTGTCTATCTTTTATCTCGTTGGTGCTTGCTAGTTCATTTGTTTAACTTGTGCCCTTTCATGTGTTGATTTGGTTCTTTGATACAATTTGGACACCTTTTGTCGAGTCACACCTTTTTGTGTGTCTTGTTGGTTTACTTGGTATTTTTGTTCAAATTGAATCTCCTTTTGGTTATTTAAAGTCTTATTCATGCATATTTACTTCTTATTATGGCATGCTTGCTTTCTTTGATCCAATGTATAGGGGAAACTCCACCAAATCCTAAAGGGCTAAGATGTGCATGAAATTCAATTTCATATGAATATTCACATGTTTGTGTGGAGGTTCTCCTATGTATTGTAGTTGCTCTAACTACTTTGGACCCAATTTGTTTGGGGACCATAGTGTACTTAATTGTGTTTTGGGTACATTAGGGATATATAGTGGGTGCTTGTATCTAGAACAAGGAAGAAGTGGCATCTACATGTCAATTGGATGCAAGCTAGGATGATCAACGAATTCATATCATCTTCATCCCACCAATTATATCTCGGTAACAAGTATCTCTCTCATGCATACATATCTCGTTCCCAACCTTTCGTAGGTTGCTTGTTGGCATGAATTTGTGTTCTTGTATATGTTGGGTTTATTGCTTTGGCTTTGAAGAGTTCTCTCTATTGCAAATGTGTGTATGTTGAGATGAGTGCATATAATGGGGACTATACAAAATCATTCTCATGATTCACCAATACAAAATATGTCAATCTAGAAATTTTATTGCATATCGTTTCCTTAGTATATCTCATATGCTATAGTGAGTATTTTTACAAAGTTGTTTTTCTTTTGTGTTACTTGTTTCCTTTCTCCATATATTCCTTCTATCCCCTTCTTCCCTAGGTAATAGTTGTTATGTATTTAGTATGTTGGTGTTTGAAGCTCATCGATGTATAATAAGATATATTTCAGCCCTTGGTCATGCTTTCAAGCAAAACATCTTATTGGTATATTCTGAGACTTCCTATTTGCCTTTCATGTGCTTTCTTGAGTATCTATCTTGTTTGTGCATATTTCTTTGTGGTCATATGTATTTGTGATATTTTCCACCTAGAAATTTACACACACAAGAGAAGATCATTCTTTGGCTGTTTTTGCATTTCTTGGAAACCACCTCTTATTCCTTTTGATTATTCAGTGGCTTCCAATTTTATTGACCTTTATGTGCATTGTTAAATGAAGTGATTAAGGTTAAAGTGAACAAACTATGGAGTATATGCTTGACAAAGTATAAGTTGGCAATCTCATTTCCCTTGAATACGAGGGACGCTCCTCATGCTACTCAACTTTAGTCACCAGTAAGTTCTTGTCATAGTAAGTACATGTGTATCATAGAGAACCGCCAACGGGGTACCCCTTGCACATGATACAGGAGCTATCCCACAATCAAAATGAAAAGGCAAGCAGACAATGAGCATCTCAGCAATCTTCTTATTTACCATGGGAAAATGGTGCTTTTTCTCTCTTTCCTCTTTTCAATATGTCTATTTTTTATCAGAAGAAAGCTTCATAGATGTCATTATTGTGATGCTACAAGTTTCCACCCTGATTAGGCATGGCTTAGGCTAGCGGCCCAAGCGTTTCTCTAACACACATACATAACTCCATGGACTTACAAGCTCCCCTTTTATTTCACACCGACGACATCCATAGACAAAAGAGCATGATATCAACTATGTACAAAGTACAAGTACAATGTTGAAAGCGTTCCCCATGACAGCATGGTTCTGCTAATTCCAACGTATAAGTGCAAGCATATACAACATAGATGACACAATGGTTCAAGTTTATTAGGGGCAAGCAAAATAAAGTGTGCCATCAAGTTCGTGAGAGCTTTAATCACTAAGTTTTCACATAAAAAAATACTTTTAATTGGAAGATAGATGAAAACAAGAATATACTTGGAATGGTGTAACACACCATGCATAGGAATGTATAGTGGACACTTTGGAATAACTTGGTTTCTTGGGAGTTGGATGCATGAGTAGAACTTACTCATACAAGTGGAGGCTAGCAAAAGACTGGAGCGACCAAATAAGAGAGTAATAATGGCCATATTCATGCAAAGAGACAAAACATTACTAATCAAAGCATAAATTTGTCAACACCCGGATTTTTAATCCCAGATGCCTGTTATGCCATACATCGCAATCCCAGGATAACCATTTTTGCGAGATATAACAGATTGGATATCACAGTACATCATCCATTACAAACCATACATAAGGTCTTACACAAATAGGGATCTCATGATCCAGTCTTAATACAATTCAAGCAGCGGAATAATGTAATAATAACGATGGCGTAGGCGAAACTCCATATTCATGGTCACATGCAATGCTGACGATGGGAGATGATCCTAGTTCTCGTAACCTTCCTGTTGTCCGTCCTCCTGATACTCCTCTTCATAGTCTGGCCACGGGAATAGCTAAGGACAAAGCCATGAGTACTCTTTAAGTACTCGCAAACTAATACCAACAAGTGAAGTGGTTTTAAGTAGGATATACTAAGCTCTAGGGTTGTTTTGCAAAAAGACAGATTTACCTCTACTGGGTTCAAAAGCAAAGAAAGCTAGTTTAAAGTTTTACCTCTACTAACATGGGAACTTGAATTTCACATCACAACTCTGTTATGGTTAAGTCAAAGTCATGAATCATTTCACAAGTCATTTTGAAAACATCTTACGATGGAACAGTATGGACAATCCAACTGTCCATAACCGCGGACGCGGCTATTCGAATAGTTTGACACTCTGCAGAGGTGGTACACTTTCACCACAACATTCGATACATCCGTCAGGAACAAATCCTGAATTCACCATACTCAGTATGCGGATAATCAATCCTAACCTTTCAATTACATGCTCTAGTACGGGCACCTCTCCCGTGAGTTTGGCCTCCCAACCATGACCAACTGTCATCTTGGGTACTGCACAGGTGGAAAATCTTCACAAGGTAGCCTCATCTCAAACCTTGGCCGCAAGGGAACCCATACTAAGGTATATAAATTTCTAGTCTAGCCCTAGCAAAATTTTGGGTATTGTGGTTGTACGGTAAAATTGGAATGGTATCGCATATAGACAACCATTAGTCTTATAAAGGGCTAAGTCTCATGCCTTAACATCTTCATCATCAAAATCATCTTGTGTTCAAGAACACATGGCACAACATTTCAGTAGAATGACCAACTGTCATCATTCTAAGGTTTTCATAACCATTTTCACCAAGTATTCTCATCTAAAGTGATCAAGTTTTATGCTTAGCATAGCATCTAAAGGTGGGGGTAAACACTAATGAGGGGTTGTAATCAAGTGTGAATTAGCTAAGTTCAATCTCGTGCCTCAGGATGACATCAATATTATCTAAATTAGGCCAAGTTTTATGCTCTTTATGCTACCTTTAATAATCTTTCTAAGCTCTGCAAGTCACTAAGTAAACTTTAAAACAAAGCTTTGATAAAAAAAATACTGTAACATCCCTAAAATCATGTTCTTCAAAGATTGCATATCATTCATTCATGCATATCATTTAGGGATCAAATATCAAACCCATTTCAAGAAAACAAAGCACTAAGTGCTATTATTTTATGTGATCAAGCATTAAGCAAATACCACTCTCAAATGGGGATTATTTGTTTCAAAACCAAACCTTGTTGCTCTCAGAATGTTTTATTTGCTTGCTAAAGCTTAAAACAAAAATTTGAAAAACAAATGTGAATTTAAAACCATTTTCAAAACTTGATCAAGTCAAGTGACATGTCACTGTTTATTTTTGTTTGATCAATAGGACCAAGATAATGCAGAGAGACCACATGTTTTTATACCCAGAAATATGATTGTTACACTCTACAAAAATCCAGAATAAATTTGAATTAAAATGGCATTTGAATTTGTTTGAAAATGGTTCCAGAAAATCAAAACAGAAATAGAAAAGGAGTAAAGAAAAGAAAAAGGGCCAGCACCACTATTCTAGCCCAACAACGAAACCAGCCCACTAAGCCCACCCGGGTTCCCCCTTCTCTCTCTCACCCGCAGCCGCACCCACTGAGTCGCTGACCGCCTGAACCCATTCCCACTCCTTTACTCTCGCTGACAACCAGACCCCATCGTGCCCCGTCAGCGTCGTCCTCAATCAACGCCGACGACCACCTCGCCGCTGCCGTTTCCCCGCATTGATGCCGCGCTTAATTGCATTGATTATGCGAGTGATTTCCGCCCCTGCTCCAGCTATAAGACCCCCTCTCCTCGCTGCTCATTTCCCCTCACTCAATTTCCTCTTCACGCCACCAGGCTGCTCGTAGTCTTGACCACACCGCCACAGCACCGACGAGCCATCACGGTGAGCTCCTACCGCCCCCTGTCTCTGGTTCAAACCAGCGTGACTAGCGTGTCCTTGCGCGTTCACTGATGCCTTTTGTTTGCTTTTTCATGACCTAGGCTGCCATCACCGTTCGTGCCCGCAAACAACAGAACCGTCGCTCGACTCCGACGAGCGATTGAGGTAAAGCCCGACCACCCCTCGACTTCTCCTTGATCCAGTAGTATTCGCCGTAGTCTTGCGCACCTCCTGATACCACTGGTTCATGCTAGGGTGATCCAGAGCGTCACCAACGTCTTCGTCACCGAGCACCCGACGCTACGCTCAACTCCGACGAGCTCCTACGGCCACATCAACACGCCCCTGTCCACGCCAGCAGCACCTCGATCTTCCTCGCAACATTGCGACGCCGGTAAGCAACCCCACTATCCCCATCCCTCGCTAGAATCACCAATCCATCGCCGGTCGAACCGTCGCCACCGCCAGCAGCCATTGCGCCGCCCATCTGTGGTCAAAGCATCATGGATCGTTGGATCCAGATCTAGAGGTCAGAATTAGATTAGAGGGCGAAGCAGTATGTTTTAATCTGAGCCATGCATCATCACTTAGATCTTGCGGCTCGCAAGCGTGATCCGCCCGAACCGGTACCAACCAATAGGAACATCTCGCGTGTCTGTTAGTTTGATTTAAAATCTGAATTTAGATCTATTAGATGTTTAAACTTGTTTAATTCATAACTTTTGATTCCCACGTCCAAATTTGACAAATTTTATATCAATGGAATCAGGAGAGAAAGCCCTTTCCATATATGCAATGTGTTTAATGTTTTGTTTCTGTTAAAATGGTTATTTTTATAGAAACATGTGTAGGCCTATTTTGGGTATAACAAATATTTGTGAAATGTTTTAAAGTTCAAATAAAGGTTGTTTGGCAAGTTTTAAATTTGTTTATGAACCAGTACTGTGCACTTGCCTTGTTGAGTATAGAAAATCATCACAAATCATATTGCATGCATCCATATATTTTTTCTTGTATTTATTTTGTATGTGATTTGGTGCTATCATTTTATGTGTAGATTTTGGTGCAAATAGTGATTGTGATTGTGAGGATTGTAGCTACTCTCCAAACTACCAAGGCAAGTGGTGCTTCATGATTTTATTCCTATGTTTTTCAAATATGCATTAGAAATATTTTGCTAGTCTTGCATGGATATTATTGATCTATATGCTATGCTTGGGAAATCCTAGTAGTTGTATAATTGCTAGAAATATTTCTAAGTCTTATCAATGACATGCTTAGCCTAGCTAGTAGCAACCAAGGGTGGTTATATTCATGCTATGAATAAATATTTCTAAGTCTTTGGACTATGTTTTGGCTTAATAAAACAACTAAATGAATGAAACACCTGGGTGGAATGGAAGGAATGGTTTATGTTCAGTGGTTACACAAAGCCCATTTCTATGGATTACCTTGTGTATCTCACTTGTGGAAAGCCACCCAGGAACAAAGGGATTTGAGAGGCCAAATGTTAAGAAGCTTCTAGTGCAGCCACTTGGCAATATGGGCTCTGCCTGGATCACATAGGTTGCAATAACTTAGCCATTTAGACAGTTGGTGGTAGTGGGATGATAGGTTGGAACGCGTCCATTTGGTCTAAGGGAAGGCTTCTGAAAGGTCCTGTCTTGGTGAAAATCAAGGCTTGTGGGGAAAGTGCATAACCTCTGCGGATGGAAGAATCTAAGTACTTAGCCATGTCCATGGTATTGGACAACTTGAGCATCAAGACATGGAAGCTATCAAGAATCTCCTCATCCCAATTTCTAAGTAAAAACTTGTGGTTGGACAAGGGTGAAGGACCCTAATGTCTATTGGTGGTTCCTTGGGAAAAATTTATCAAAGAAAAACTTAGAGTTTTCAACTGATAGGCAAAAACTATTTTGAGCAAAGCAAGCCTAAGCTACACTTAGCCAAAATGCATATAGTATTTAGTCCACCAATATTCTACTAAGGTATCACTTGCCAATACTATTCCAATGTATTGACCCACTGTGGCTGTAACTTGTGATGTTACAGGATATTCTGATGATGATTAGGAGTCATGAGTCTATACTCAACATGCTTGCCTGTGGCACATGAAGATGAAGACTTATTTATCTTATTATATTTATGAACTCTTGTATTAGGCCTATGGCCATGGAGTTGTAAAAGACTATGTTTGTCTCTGGAATGATATGTAATAATGACCTTTATTTCTGTGTACTTCATCTTAAACTATGGATGCTAGCATTGATCCAGGGACTAGCATTGCAATCACTGGGATCCTTTCCTTTACAAAGGAGGGATCTTACAGATGGTATCAGAGCACTGTGTTGCCTGTAAGATTATGACCCTAGGATTGGAAACCACTAAGGAAAATTTTTCAACAACTTCCACACTTGTCTTTTCTTCTCGTAAACTTTTCTAATCTTCTTTCTCATCTCTATTTGTAGATGAACTCCATCAATGAAGCCGGGAGGAAGGGACCACTCATGACTATGACTTTGGAGTGTGAGACAGAATTCCCCAAGGCTCTCAAGGACCTCATGGTTGCCATGGGAATACATGGTGCAGCTGTGTACAAAGGTTTTACTGTGATGGAGGAAGGAGTTGAGTATTGGTGGGTGCAACTTCACTTGTACAAAAACAAGGAAGACAACCACAAGGACTCAGGATTCTGCATGGTCACCAACACAATGATGCACACTACATTCTTTGATTCAGCAAGGGATGCAGCTTGGAGGGCCATCCAAGAACTTGGTGATAGAACAAAGTGCAGAATGCTTAACACCCAGAATGACCTTAGGGAAGAAAAGAAGCATACCCAAGAGCTAGAGGCTACCAACCAAAGTTTAAGGAAAGACATCATAGACTTAGCAATGGAGTCATGTGATCAAGATAAACAGATTGTCTCTAGGGATGCCTTGTTAGCCAACTTGGCAAGTGAGATGGGATTGTGAACATACTTCGTTAGTTGGACCACCACACTTATCATTTTATTTTCCAAAAATGTTGTCTAAAATAAGTTGAACCTTGGATGCTTGTAATGGATTCTATGTATGCTATGATTTGGGTGTTTGTCAATGTTATGCTTGTGATGCTTTGTCTTGTAAAATTATTCATTGTGTTGACTCTAACTTTTTCTATCTTATAAATAGATGCCTAATGTTACTATCAGCACGGCTGAAGAGTTCAAGGGAACTCGTTTTGTCCCTCGTATTATTGAGCTCACTAGCTTCAATCTCCCTCTTCCTACCATCATGGTGCTTCCCCTCACCAAGTTTGAGAGGAAAGACCTTTGGGGCTTCAAAGTTAATCAGCGCGGACGCAGACTGAGCCTACCACGGAGGCAATCATCTTCAAGCTCATGCATGATGACAAGGAGAGAGGCTTGATGTAGTCATGCAGGATTTGATTGGACGTCTGTTAGGGAGACACTCTCGACAGGTTAGAGGTACTCACTTCCATGCCTTCGGTAGACGTGATGAGGATGGTGAGGCCATTGACTTCAAGGATACTTCAAGGGAGATAGCGGAGCCGATTCATCTATACCTCCAGGACTTAGAGGTTCTTCTTAGGCACGTGGACACTGATAGTACCAACGTCATGCTTAGCAATGACGAACTCCAGGTGCAGCTTCGTGAGAAGGATAAGCTCTTCGCGGAGCAAGATGAGATAGTCAAGGAGATGGAGGACAAGTTTGAGAGTCAGGACAGAAAGTTCAAGAGTCAAGAGAAGCGGGTCTAAGATAGGAACAAGAGGATTCGAGACATGACTGCAGAACTGGAGGCCAAGGACTTCGAGCTCGAGCATCAGCAGACGGTGATTGAGAGGCTTCGTTCACAGAAGAGGGCTCTCAAAGCCAAAGTAGAGACCTTGACCACCAATGTTGAGGAATACAAGACCGCTATGGAGAATGCAGGTCTTACATTTGTTGAGGAGGAGGTCGATGTCGAGGAGTAGTGATGACTACTCATTTACTTTTATTTATCATGTCTTTGATTATTGAGTCGCAATGACCATCCAACATGTGGATGGCTTGCTATTGGTGTGTTTACTTTGCAAACTTGTTGTCTATGTTGTGGAACTTTTATTATTATGATGCATGTTTGGTGATTGTTTATGTGATGTATTGTGCATGTTAGCATCTATAGGTATCTCATTCTTATCTCTATTGAACAAACCACAAATGCCTCCCCGACGTGCCAATCCCAACCCCAACAACAACAACATCACCCCTGAGATGCAGCAAATGATGACAGCTCAGACTCAGCTGATGCAAATGATGACTATGTTCATCCAGAATTAGAACAACAACATCAACAATAACAACAATAACAACAACAACAATCAGAACAACCCACCGGGTTTTGACATGCTTACCAGGTTCTTGAGACTGAGGCCAGCAAAGTTCTCAGGAACTACTGATCCTATGGTGGCCAAAGATTGGCTACGCTCTGTGAACAAGGACTTGGTAACGCTTGGCTGTACTGATGAAGAGAAAGTCAGATTTGCAGCTCACTTGTTGGAAGGACCAGCAGCCACTTGGTGGGATAACTTCCAGATCACCACTCCCATTGCAGATGTGACATGGGCTATCTTTGAAGATGGTTTCCGTACCGCTCACATCTCATCCGGAGTGATGAGTTTGAATAAGAAAGAATTCCATAACTTGAAGCAGCGCCACCGTAGCGTGGCTGAATACATTGAGGAGTTCAACAATCTGGCGCGATATGCACCGGATGAAGTTGACACAGATGCTAAGAGGAAGGAAAAGTTCCTTGAAGGATTGAATGATGAACTGAACCTACAGTTAGCTGTGGCCTATGTTCCCACATACCAGTCTCTTTGTGACAAGGCTGCTATTTTGGAGAGCAAAATGAAACAAGTGGAAAGCAGGAAGAGAAAGCACTCTGACAAGCACAGCTCGGGATCGTCTCACAAACGTTCCCATTATGATGACAGTGGGAGTTCTGGATCCCACAAGCATGGGAAATTTAACAAGCACCACAACCACAACCGTCATCATGACAACAAGAGTCACCGTAGTCATGACATTGACAAGTACAAGAATCACAAGGGTGGATATAAGAGCCACCATAGTGGAAGTGGTAGTGGAAGCTAGCCTGTCAAGAAGGATCTTAGTCAGGTTGAATATTTCAAGTGCAAGAAGATGGGGAATTATGCAAATGAATGCCCAGAAAAGAAAGTTGAAGGACCCAACAAGCCAAACCCTTTTCAAAAGGGACAAGTGAACCACATCAATGTGGAGGAAATTTATGAGGAACCTGATGCTATTGCTGGTAAGTTCAAACTCAATTCTGTTCCAACATTTGTTCTATTTGATACTGGTGCATCTCATTCATTCATATCAAGAGCATTTGTTGAAAGAAATGAACTACTGGTAGAAACTATTGGGTGTCCTATAAAAGTAAGTTCTCCTGGCGGAGAAATGATAGTGAACTCAGGATGTCATGATCTAGTCATAGAGTTTGGGAAGTATAAGTTTCCTGTTAATCTGATAATCCTAAATTCCCAAGGATTGGACATCATTTTGGGAATGGACTGGATGACTAAGCACAAGGGGTACTAGATTGTGCCAACCATACTGTCTCTCACAACTCCAGAAAACAAAAGGATTAGATTCAAGACCAACTTTTGAATCAAAAGGGAGTAAGCTAAATTTTCTTAAGGGGGTTAGCATAGACAGTGTGCCTATTGTGAGTGAATACCCGGATGTGTTTCCGGAAGAATTACCAGGAATTCCACCAGGTAGAGATGTGGAATTTCTTATTGATTTGCTATGTAAGATCCCTCCTTTATAAAGGAAAAGGATCCCTATGATTGCAATGCTAGTCCCTGGATCAATGCTAGCATCCACAGTTTAAGATGAAGTACACAGAAACAAAGGTCATTATTATAGTCATTCCAGAGACAAACATAGTCTTTACAACTCCAAGGCCACAGTCCTAGTACAAGAGTTTAAATAAGTAAATAGATAAAAGTCTTCATCTTCATGAGCCACAGGCAAACGTGTTGAGTGTAGACTCATGACTCCTAATCCTCATCAGAGTAACCTGCAACATCACAAGTTACAGCCACAGTGGGTCAATACATTGGAATAGTATTGGCAAGTGATACCTTAGTATAATTTTGGTGGACTAGATACTATATGCAATTTGGCTAAGTGTAGCTTAGGCTTGCTTTGCTCAAAATAGGTTTTGCCTATTAGTTGAAATCACTAAGTTTTTCTTTGTCAAAACTTTTCCCAAGGAACCACCAATAGACATTGGGGTCCTTCACCCTTGTTCACCCACAAGTTTTTACTTAGAAATTGGGATGAGGAGATTCTTGATAGCTTCCATGTCTTGATGCTCAAGTTGTGCTTTTCCAGGGACATGGATAAGTACTTAGATTCTTCCATCTGCAGAGGTTGTGCACTTTCCCCACAAGCCTTGATTTTCACCAAGACAGGACCTTTCAGAAGCCTTCCCTTAGACCAAATGGACGCGCTCCAACCTATCATCCCACTACCACCAACTGTCTAAATGGCTAAGTTATTGCAACCTATATGATCCTGGCAGAGCCCATATTGCCAAGTGGCTGCACTAGAAGCTACTTAACATTTGGCCTCTAAAATCTCTTTGTTCCTGGGTGGCTTTCCACAAGTGAGATACACAAGGTAAACCATATAAATGGGCCTTGTGTAACCACTCAACATAAACCATTCCTTCCATTCCACCTAGGTGTTTCATTTACTTAGTTGTTTTATTAGGCAAAACACAAGTCCAAAGACTTAGAAATATTTTTATCATAGCATGCATATTTCACCACCCTTGGTTGCTACTAGCTAGGCTAAGCATGGCATAGATAAGCATCTTAACTTAGAAAATTTCTAGCAATTCTACAACTACTAGGATTTCCCAAGCATAGCATATAAGCAAAATATAGCATGCAAGACTAGCAAAATATTTCTAATGCTTAGTATAAAACATAGGGATAAAAATATCATGAAGCACCACTTGCCTTGGTAGTTTGGAGAGTAGCTACACTCCTCACAATCACAATCACTATTGGCACCAAAATCTACACATAGAATCATAGCAACAAATCACATACAAATAGATACAAGCAAAAATATATGAATGCATGCAATATGATATGTGATGATTTTTTTTAACACAACAATACAAGTGCACATTACTGGTTCATAAACAAGTTCAAAACTTTCCAAACAACATTTATTTAAACCTTAAAACATTTCTTAAACAATTCATATACTCAAAATAGCCCTACACATGTTTCTATAAATAAAACCATTTTAACAGAAGCAAAACATTAAACACATTGCATAATTAGAAAGGGCTTGTTCTCCTGATTCCATTGATATAAAATTTGTCAAATTTGAACGTGGGGATCAAAAGTTATAGATAAAACAATTTCAAACAACTAATAGATTCAATTCCTGTTTTTAAATCTAATCTCTAGCCACGCGTCACGCTCTGATTGGCGCGTACCGGTTCGCTCAGGATCGCGCTCACAGGCCGTTAGATCTACTTAATCTGCACGGTCCAGATCTATCCATACCGTTTCGTTAAGTGATCTATTTACACGCGCTGGATCTAGATCCAACGGTCCACGATCAAGCGACCATGGATGGGCGGCGCCAGTGGTGGCATCTGGCGGCGACGGCTCTGTCTACGGTGGCACGGCGGCTACAGGGGGTTCTAGGGTCGACGGAGGTGCTTACCGGGCTCGTAGCGATGCACTGATGCTCAACCTGGCGACGGCTTGGCAAGGGGCGCACAGACACGGCTGCACGGGCTCGTCAGAGTTGCTGTCAGCGTCGGGCTTGGGTGGACGACGATGTTGGCGACGCTCCTGGTCACCCTAGCATGAACAAAAGGCATCAGGAGATGCGCAAGACTACGGAGAACATGTTCGTGTGAACCAGAGGCGAAGGGGAACAAGGGGCTCACCGAATTTAATCGCCGGAGTTGAGGACGTCGTAGGAACCTTGTTGTGCTTGACGAAGACGACGACCTGCGGCGGTATAGGAGGAACCAATGGTGTCAGAAGGTGCGCAAGGAAGTGGCGAAGCTGTCTGCAAGAACTAGAGAAGGAGGGGCGCACGGGGTTCACCGGGATTGGTCGTCGGAGTGAGCTCTGTCTGCGGCGGCGCGAGGGTGATTACGGGCAGCCTAGGGGTGCTCTGTGCTCGGAGTCTGGGGGGAAATGGAGAGGGGGCAGAGAGGGTTTAAGTAGGCGAGACGGGGGCGTGATTTACTCCTGCAATCAACGCGAATTGACGAGCGAACCAAACCAGGAAACGCACGGCATGATTTGGGGAAGAACACGTCGCGGGGTGGAGACGACGACGTCGTGTGGGCGGCTGTCAGCGAGAGAAACAGAGAGGGAGTGGGTCCAGTCTGTCAGCGACCTAGCGGGTGCGGGTGTGAGTAAAGAAAAACGGTTCGCGGGGTAGGTTGTTGGGCTTAGTTGGGCTAGTTGGGCCAGATTTGGCTGGTAGTTTATTTTTTTCCCTTTTAACCTTTTTCTTTTTCTGTTTGATTTTTCTGAAATGATTTTCAACTCCAAATCAAATGAGTTTGAATTCAAAACTTCTATAGGTTTTTATACTGCAAACCTTTCACTCAAATGTGTCTCAAACACTACTGTTTACTCAAAACACTTTGATCAAATGAGAATAAAAATAAAACCAAGCCTTTATGTGATATATACAATAGGCATAATATTGGTTTTATTTAATCATTTTGTTTTGAAAACTTTGCTCAAGCTTTTGAAGGTGCCTAAGTTAGAATTCAAACCTTACTGAACCAAAACAAGTACTCTTCTCATTGGAAGATAGCACTAAGGCTAGAGCATATATGAAATAATAAGCATATATGCTTCTGTTTTGAAGTGATTTGTTTGAAATGAAACTTATATGATTATGGATGCATGGATGATATGCATGAGTTTGAAACATGATTTTAGGGATGTTACAAATCTAACCCCCTTAAGGTGAATCTCGCCCTCGAGATTCGGATTGGCTAGCAAATAGGTGAGGGTGGTCTTTCCGAAGATCTTCTTCTCTTTCCCATGTTGCTTCTTCTTCAGAATGGTGGTTCCATTGCACCTTGAAGAACTTGATAGTCTTAGTCCGAGTAACTCTTTCTGTAGTCTCAAGAATCTTGATAGGTTTCTCTTCATAGGTGAGATCACTTTCCAATTGAACCTCTTCCAAAGGTATAATATCCTTCAAAGAAGTTTCTTCCATTTCTGGATGACATTTCTTAAGCTGACTCACATGAAACACATTATGTACAGCTGACAAAGACTCTGGCAATTCAATTTCATAAGCAACTTCTCCTTTACGACTCAGAATCTTGAATGGTCCAACATATCTTGGGGCCAAAACTTCCCTTTGACTCCAAACCTCTTCACTCCACGAAGTGGTGACACTCTAAGATAAGCTCTATCACCAACTTCATAGGTGACTTCTCTACGCTTAGGATCTGCGTAGCTTTTCTGTCGGGACTGTGATATTTTTAATCTGTCCTTAACCAACTTGACCTTCTCCTCAGCTTCTTTGATAAGTTCTGGTCCGAACAAACTTCTTTCTCCCACACCATTCCATAGTAATGGGATGGTACATTTTCTCCCATAGAGAAACTCAAATGGTGCCATCTCAATGATGGCTTGATAGCTGTTGTTATAAGAAAATTCTGCGTAAGGCAGAATTTCATCCCAACTGGCTCCATAGTCTAGGGCACATACCCTCAACATGTCTTCAAGAATCTGATTAGTCCTTTCTGTCTGTCCATCTGTTTGAGGATGAAAAGCAGTGCTGAATTCCAACCTCGTTCCCAATGACTCATGTAATTGCGTCCAAAAATGGGAAGTGAATTGGGTTCCTCTATCTGACACAATACTCTTGGGTACACCATGTAGACATACAATTCTACTCATATATATCTTGGCTAACATAGCACTGGTGTAGGTTGTCTTCACAGGTATGAAGTGAGCCACTTTAGTTAGGCGATCCACTACTACCCAAATAGAATCATATCCTGACCGGGTCCTTGGTAATCCGGTAATGAAATCCATACCAATCCTGTCCCACTTCCAATCGGGAATAGGTAGTGGTTGAAGCAAACCTGCTGGTTTTTGGTGTTCCGCTTTCACTCTACTACACACATCACACAAAGCAATATGTTCGGCGATGTCCTTCTTGAGATTATTCCACCAAAATCTTTCCTTCATATCCATGTATATCTTGGTGTTACCCGGATGAATGGAATATGGTGAGTTGTGTGCTTCTTGCAAAATCAGTTTCCGAAGCTCTGGATCTTGTGGAACACAGATACGTTTCCCATGCCATAAAGTACCATGTTCGTCTTCATGGAATCCTTTGGCTTTTCCCTTGCCAATCTTTTCCTTGATCTCTTCAATTTCTCTATTAGTCTTCTGGGCTTCCTTGATTTTGTCCAACAAAGTAGGTTGAACATCCAAAGACATGAGATGTCCTTCAGGCACAATCTCCAATCTGAGATCTCTAAATTGGGCACACAGATCATCTGGCAATTCTCCCTTAGTAAGGCCATTCACAAAAACCTTACGGCTTAGAGCATCTGCTACAACATTTGCTTTACCGGGGTGGTATTGCAAACTCAAGTCATAGTCCTTGATGAGTTCTAGCCATATTCTTTGTCTCATGTTAATTTCCTTCTGGGTGAAGATATACTTCAAACTCTTGTGATCTGTGAACACTTCACAACGCTTTCCCAAAAGATAGTGTCTCCATGTTTTGAGTGCATGGACTACAGAGGCTAACTCTAAATCATGGGTAGGATAGTTTACTTCATGAGTTTTGAGTTGTATCGAGGCATAAGCCACAACTTTCCCTTCTTGCATATGTACAACACCCAATCCATGATGAGATGCATCACAGTACACTTGGAAATCTTTTTCCAAATCTGGCAAACACAAGACTGGTGCCGTCACAAGTCTCTTCTTCAATTCTTGAAAGCTGAGTTCACATCCTTCTGAACAAGCAAATTTATTATCTTTCTTTAGCAATTCTGTCATAGGCTTAGCTACCTTGGAGAAATTCTCAATGAACCTTCTGTAGTAACCTGCTAAGCCAAGGAAACTACAAACTTCTTTCGCTGACTTGGGAGATTCCCATTCAGTTACTGCTGAAACTTTAGCAGGATCAACCGCTACACCATCTCCTGACACAACGTGTCCAAGAAATCCAACTTCATTCTACCAGAATTCACACTTGCTGAATTTGGCATATAGTTTATGCTCTCTAAGCTTCTCAAGTATCAAACGCAAATGTCCCTCATGCTCTTCTTTGCTCTTGGAGTATATTAAAATGTCATCGATGAAAACGACAACAAACTTATCAAGAAATTCCATGAACACCTTGTTCATCATATTCATGAAGTATGCTGGTGCATTGGTCAAACCAAATGGCATCACGGTATACTCATACAATCCATACCTTGTGGTGAAAGCTGTCTTAGGTATGTCTTGCTCTCTTATTTTGAGTTGGAAATAACCTGACCGAAGATCAATTTTTGAGAACACACAAGCTCCTTCTAGTTGATCAAACAAGTCATTGATTCTTGGCAAAGGGTATTTGTTCTTGATAGTCACCTCATTGAGTGAACGGTAATCTATGCATAGCCTTTGACTTCTATCTTTCTTCTCCACAAACAAAACTGGGGCTCCCCAAGATGAAGAACTTGGTTGAATAAATCCTTTCTGCAACTGCTCTCCAAGTTGTTTCTTGAGTTCTTTCAGTTCATCAACTGACATCTTGTACGGTCTCTTTGCTATAGGTCCCGATCCTGGTAGCAAATCAATAAGGAACTCCACATCTCTATCTGGTGGCATTCCCGACAATTCTTCCAGAAACACATCCGGGTATTCTCTCACAATTGGCACACTGTCTATGCTAACCCCCTTAAGAGAATTTAGCTTACTCCCTTTTGATTCAAAGTTAGACTTGAATCTAATCCGTTTCTTCTCCGGGGTTGTGAGTGCAACAATACGATTAGCACAATCTAGTACTCCTTCATACTTAGCCATCCAATCCATTCCCAAAATTACATCCAGTCCTTGGGAATCTAGGATTATCAGACACACTGGAAACTTATGCTTTCCAAACTCTATTACTAGATCCTGGCATCCAAGACTTACTATCATATCTCCACCTGGAGAACTAACTTTTATTGGACACCCAATGTTTTTAGTTGGAAACCCATTTCTATCAACAAATGCTTTTGATATGAATGAATGCGATGCTCCAGTATCAAAAAGAACAAGTGCTGGAATAGAATTGAGTTTAAACTTACCAGCAACAGCATCAGGCTCCTCATAGATTTCCCCCACATTGATGTGGTTCACTTGTCCCTTCTGAAAAGGGTTAGGCTTATTGGGTCCTTCAACTTTCTTTTCTGGGCATTCATTAGCATAATGCCCCATCTTCTTACACTTGAAACACTCCACCTGACTAATATCCTTCTTGACAGGCTGGCTTCCACTACCACTTCCACTTCCACTGTGGTGGCTCTTATATCCACCCTTGTGGTTCTTGTACTTGTCATTGTCATGACTACGGTGATGCTTGTTGTCATGATGACGGTTGTGGTTGTGGTGCTTGTTGAATTTCCCATGCTTGTGGGATCCTGAGCTTCCACTATCATCATAATGGGAACGCTTGTGAGACGATCCCGAGCTGTGCTTGTCAGAGTGCTTTCTCTTCCTGCTTTCAACTTGCTTCATTTTTCTCTCCAAAATAGCAGCCTTGTCGCAAAGAGACTGATAAGTGGGAACGTAGGCTACTGATAGCTGCAAATTCAGTTCATCATTCAGCCCTTCAAGAAACTTTTCCTTCCTCTTGGCATCAGTGTCAACTTCATCCGGTGCGTAACGCGCCAGATTGTTGAAATCCTCAATATATTCAGCCACGCTGCGGTGGCGCTGCTTCAGATTATGAAACTCTTTTTTCTTCAAACTCATCACTCTGGATGAGATGTGAGCAGTACGAAAGCCATCTTCAAAAATAGCCCATGTCACATCTTCGATGGGAGTGGTGATCTGGAAGTTATCCCACGAAGTGGCGGCGGGTCCCTCCAACAAATGTGCTGCAAATCTGACTTTTTCTGCATCAGTACAGCCCATAGTTACCAAGTCCTTGTTCACAGAGCGTAGCCAATCATTGGACACCATTGGATCAGTTGTTCCTGAGAACTTTGCTGGCCTCAATCTCAAGAACCTGGTAAGCATGTCAAAACCTGGTGGGTTGTCGTTGTTATTATTATTGTTGTTGTTGTTGTTTTGGTTCTGGATGAACGTAGTCATCATTTGCATCAGCTGAGTCTGAGCTGTCATCATTTGCTGCATCTCAGGGGTGATGTTGTTGTTGGGGTTGGGATTTGCACGACGGGGAGGCATCTGTGGTTTGTTCAATAGAGATAAGAATAAGATACCCATAGATGCTTTCATGCATAATACATCAAATAAACAATCACCAAGCATGCATCATAACAATAATAGTTCAACAACAGAAACGACAAGTTTGCAAAGTAAAGACACCAATAACAAGCCATCCACGTGTTGGATGGTCATTGTGACTCAAATAAAGTATGATAGATAAATGATAAATGAGTAGTCATCACTACTCCTCAGCATCAACCTCCTCCTCAACAAAGGTAAGACCTGCATTCTCCATAGCGGTCTTGTATTCCTCGACATTGGTGGTCAAGGTCTCTACTTTGGCTTTGAGGGCCCTCTTCTGAGAACGAAGCCTCTCAATCACAGTCTGCTGATGCTCGAGCTCGAAGTCCTTGGCCTGCAGTTCTTCAGTCATTTCCCGAATCCTCTTGTTCCTATCTTGGACTCACTTCTCTTGACTCTTGAACTTTCTGTCCTGGCTCTCGAACTTTGCCTCCATCTCCTTGACTATCTCATCTTGCTCCGTGAAGAGCTTGTCCTTCTCATGAAGCTGCACCTGGAGTTCGTCATTGCTAAGCATGACGTTGGTCCTATCAGTGTCCACGTGCCTAAGAAGAACCTCTAAGTCCTGGAGGTATAGGCGAATCGGCTCTGCTGTCTCCCTCGAAGTGTCCTCGAAGTCGATGGCCTCTCCATCCTCATCACGTCTACCGAAGACGTGCAAGTGAGTACCTCTAACCTGTCGAGAGTGTCTCCCTAACAGTCGTCCAATCAAGTCATACATGACTACCTCTAGGCCTCTCTCCTTGTCATCGTGCATGAGCTTGAAGATGATAGCCTCCGTGGTAGGCTCAGTCTGGCGTCCGAGCTGATTGACCTTGAAACCCCAAAGGTCTTTCCTCTCAAACTTGGTGAGGGGAAGCACCATGATGGTAGGAAGAGGGAGATTGAGAAAAGTAGTGAGCTCAATAATACGAGGGCCAAAGCGAGTTCCCTGGAACTCCTCAACTGTGCTGATGGTAACATGAGGCATCTATTTATAAGATAGAAAAAGTTAGAACAACACAATTTAAGATAAAACACAAGGCAAAGCATCACATACATATCCTTGGAAATCAAAACACACAAGTCATGGCATACATGGATCCATTACAACAACCAAGGTTCAACTTATTTTAAGCAACATTTGGAAAATAAGGTGATAAGTGGTGGTCCAACTAACGAAGTAAGTTACAATCCCAACTCACTAGATATGTTGGCTAACACAATATTTCTAGAAGCAATCACTCTATCTTGAGCACATGACTCCATTACTAAGTCTATAATGTCTGCTCTTAAGGTTTGGTTGGTAGCCTCCAACTCTTGGGTATGTTTCTTCTCTTCTTTTAGGCTATTTTGGATGTTGAACATTCTGCACTTGACTCTATCACCAAGTTCTTTGATGGTCTTCCAAGCTGCATCCCTTGCTGAATCAAAGAATGTAGGGTGCATCACTGAATTGGTGAACATGCAGAATCCTGATTCCTTGTGGTTGTCTTCCTTGTTTTTATACAAGTGAAGTTGCACCCACCAGTACTCAACTCCTTCATCCATCACAGGAAAGCCTTTGTACACAGCTGCACCATGTATTTCCATTGCAACCATGAGGTCCTTGCGAGCCTTGGGAAATTCTGTCTCACACTCCAAAGTCATTGTCATGAGTGGTCCTTTCCTTACGGCTTCGTTGATGGAGTTCATCTACAAATAGAGATGAGAAAGAAGATTAGAAAAGTTTACGAGAAGAATAGACAAGTGTAGAAGTTGTTGAAATTTTTTCTTTAGTGGTTTCCAATCCTAGGGTCATGATCCTACAGGCAACACAATGCTCTGATACCATCTGTAAGATCCCTCCTTTATAAAGGAAAAGGATCCCTGTGATTGCAATGCTAGTCCCTGGATCAATGCTAGCATCCACAGTTTAAGATGAAGTACACAGAAACAAAGGTCATTATTACAGTCATTCCAGAGACAAACATAGTCTTTACAACTCCAAGGCCATAGGCCTAGTACAAGAGTTTAAATAAGTAAATAGATAAAAGTCTTCATCTTCATGTGCCACAGGAAAACATGTTGAGTGTAGACTCATGACTCCTAATCCTCATCAGAGTAACCTGCAACATCACAAGTTACAGCCACAGTGGGTCAATACATTGGAATAGTATTGGCAAGTGATACCTTAGTATAATTTTGGTGGACTAGATACTATATGCAATTTGGCTAAGTGTATCTTAGGCTTGCTTTGCTCAAAATAGGTTTTGCCTATTAGTTGAAATCACTAAGTATTTCTTTGTCAAAACTTTTCCCAAGGAACCACCAATAGACATTGGGGTCCTTCACCCTTGTTCACCCACAAGTTTTTACTTAGAAATTGGGATGAGGAGATTCTTGATAGCTTCCATGTCTTGATGCTCAAGTTGTCCTTTTCCAGGGACATGGATAAGTACTTAGATTCTTCCATCTGCAGAGGTTGTGCACTTTCCCCACAAGCCTTGATTTTCACCAAGACAGGACCTTTCAGAAGCCTTCCCTTAGACCAAATGGACGCGCTCCAACCTATCATCCCACTACCACCAACTGTACAAATGGCTAAGTTATTGCAACCTATATGATCCTGGCAGAGCCCATATTGCCAAGTGGCTGCACTAGAAGCTTCTTAACATTTGGCCTCTAAAATCTCTTTGTTCCTGGGTGGCTTTCCACAAGTGAGATACACAAGGTAAACCATATAAATGGGCCTTGTGTAACCACTCAACATAAACCATTCCTTCCATTCCACCCAGGTGTTTCATTTACTTAGTTGTTTTATTAGGCAAAACACAAGTCCAAAGACTTAGAAATATTTTTATCATAGCATGCATATTTCACCACCCTTGGTTGCTACTAGCTAGGCTAAGCATGGCATAGATAAGCATCTTAACTTAGAAAATTTCTAGCAATTCTACAACTACTAGGATTTCCCAAGCATAGCATATAAGCAAAATATAGCATGCAAGACTAGCAAAATATTTCTAATGCTTAGTAGAAAACATAGGGATAAAAATATCATGAAGCACCACTTGCCTTGGTAGTTTGGAGAGTAGCTACACTCCTCACAATCACAATCACTATTGGCACCAAAATCTACACATAGAATCATAGCAACAAATCACATACAAATAGATACAAGCAAAAATATATGAATGCATGCAATATGATATGTGATGATTTTTTTTAACACAACAAGACAAGTGCACAGTACTGGTTCATAAACAAGTTCAAAACTTTCCAAACAACATTTATTTAAACCTTAAAACATTTCTTAAACAATTCATATACTCAAAATAGCCCTACACATGTTTCTGTAAATAAAACCATTTTAACAGAAGCAAAACATTAAACACATTGCATAATTAGAAAGGGCTTGTTCTCCTGATTCCATTGATATAAAATTTGTCAAATTTGAACGTGGGGATCAAAAGTTATAGCTAAAACAATTTCAAACAACTAATAGATTCAAATCCTGTTTTTAAATCTAATCTCTAGCCACGCGTCACGCTCTGATTGGCGCGTACCGGTTCGCTCAGGATCGCGCTCACAGGCCGTTAGATCTACTTAATCTGCACGGTCCAGATCTATCCATACCGTTTCGTTAAGTGACCTATTTACACGCGCTGGATCTAGATCCAACGGTCCACGATCAAGCGACCATGGATGGGCGGCGCCAGTGGTGGCATCTGGCGGCGACGGCTCTGTCTACGGCGGCGCGGCAGCTACAGGGGGTTCTAGGGTCGACGGAGGTGCTTACCGGGCTCGTAGCGATGCACTGATTGTCAACCTGGCGACAGCTTGGCAAGGGGCGCACAGACACGGCTACACGGGCTCGTCGGAGTTGCTGTCAGCGTCGGGCTTGGGTGGATGACGACGTTGGCGACGCTCCTGGTCACCCTAGCATGAACAAAAGGCATCAGGAGATGCGCAAGACTACTGCGAACATGTTCGTGTGAACCAGAGGCGAAGGGGAACAAGGGGCTCACCGAATTTAATCGCCGGAGTTGAGGACGTCGTCGGAACCTTGCTGTGCTTGATGAAGACGACGACCTGCGGCGGTATAGGAGGAACCAATGGTGTTAGAAGGTGCGCAAGGAAGTGGCGAAGCTGTCTGCAAGAACTAGAGAAGGAGGGGCGCACGGGGCTCACCGGGATTGGTCGCCGGAGTGAGCTCTGTCTACGGCGGCGCGAGGGTGATTACGGGCAGCCTGGGGGCGCTCTATGCTCGGAGTCTGGGGGAAATGGAGAGGGGGAAGAGGGGGTTTAAGTAGGCGAGACGGGGGCGTGATTTACTTCTGCAATCAACGCGAATTGACGAGCGAATCAAACCAGGAAACGCACGGCGTGATTTGGGGAAGAACACGTCGCGTGGTGGAGACGACGATGCCGTGTGGGCCGCGGCTCTCAGCGAGAGAAACAGAGAGGGAGTGGGTCCAGTCTGTCAGCGACCTAGCGGGTGCGGGTGTGAGTAAAGAAAAACGGTTCGCGGGGTAGGTTGCTGGGCTTAGTTGGGCTAGTTGGGCCAGATTCGCCTGTTAGTTTATTTTTTTCCCTTTTAACCTTTTTCTTTTTCTGTTTGTTTTTTATGAAATGATTTTCAACTCCAAATCAAATGAGTTTGAATTCAAAACTTCTCTAGGTTTTTATACTGCAAACCTTGCACTCAAATGTGTCTCAAACACTACTATTTACTCAAAACACTTTGATCAAATGAGAATAAAAATAAAACCAAGCCTTTATGTGATATATACAATAGGCATAATATTGGTTTTATTTAATCATTTTGTTTTGAAAACTTTGCTCAAGCTTTTGAAGGTGCCTAAGTTTGAATTCAAACCTTACTGAATCAAAACAAGTACTCTTCTCATTGGAAGATAGCACTAAGGCTAGAGCAAACTTATATGAAACAATAAGCATATATGCTTCTGTTTTGAAGTGATTTGTTTGAAATGAAACTTATATGATCATGGATGCATGGATGATATGCATGAGTTTGAAACATGATTTTAGGGATGTTACATGCTACCAGGATCTAGACCAATAGCAAAGAGACTGTACAAGATGTCAGTTGATGAGTTGAAAGAACTCAAGAAGCAACTGGGAGAACAGTTGCAGAAAGGATTTATCCAACCAAGTTCATCTTGGGTAGGACCAGTTTTTTTTGTGGAAAAGAAAGATAGAAGTCAAAGGTTATGCATAGATTACCGTTCACTCAATGAGGTGACTATCAAGAACAAATACCCTTTGCCAAGAATTAATGACTTGTTTGATCAGTTAGAAGGAGCTTGTGTGTTCTCAAGATTGATCTCCGGTCAGATTATTTTCAGTTGAAGATAAGGGAGCAAGACATACCTAAGACAACCTTCACCACAAGGTATGGACTATATGAGTATACCGTGATGCCATTTGGTTTAACCAATGCACCAGCATACTTCATGAATATGATGAACAAGGTGTTCATGGAATTCCTTGACAAGTTTGTTGTCGTATTCATCGATGACATTTTAATCTACTCCAAGAGCAAGGAAGAGCATGAAGGACATTTACGATTGATACTTGAGAAGCTTAGAGAGCATAAACTGTATGCCAAATTCAGCAAGTGTGAATTTTGGTTAAATGAAGTTGGTTTTCTTGGACATGTTGTGTCAGGTGATGGGGTAGCAGTTGATCCTGCTAAAGTTTCAGCGCTAACTGAATGGGAATCTCCCAAGTCAGTGAAAGAGGTTCGTAGTTTCCTTGGCTTAGCAGGTTACTACAGAAAGTTCATTGAGAATTTCTCCAAGGTGGCAAAACCTATGACATAATTGCTGAAGAAAGACAAGAAATTTGTTTGGTCTGATGGTTGTGAACTCAGTTTCCAAGATTTGAAGAAGAGACTAGTGACAGCACCAGTCTTATGTTTGCCAGATTCGGAGAAAGATTTCCAAGTATATTGTGATGCATCTCATCATGGATTAGGTGCAGTACTCATGCAAGAAGGGAAAGTTGTGGCTTATGCCTCGAGACAACTCAAAACTCATGAGGTAAACTACCCTACTCATGATTTAGAGTTGGCCTCCGTTGTCCATGCACTCAAAACATGGAGACATTATCTTTTAGGAAAACGATGTGAAGTGTTCACAGATCACAAGATTTTGAAGTATATCTTCACCCAGAAGGAAATAAACATGAGACAAAGAAGATGGCTAGAACTTATCAAGGACTATGACTTGAGTTTGCAATACCACCCCGGTAAAGCAAATGTTGTAGCGGATGCTCTAAGCCGTAAGGTTTTTGTTAATGGCCTTACTAAGGGAGAATTGCCAGATGATCTGTGTGCCCAGTTTAGAGATCTCAGATTGGAGATTGTGCCTAAGGGACATCTCATGTCTTTGGATGTTCAACCCACCTTGTTGGACAAGATCAAAGAAGCCCAAAAGACAGATAAAGAAATTGAAGAGATTAAGGAAAAGATTGGCAAGGTAAAAGCCAAAGGATTCCATGAAGACGCACTACAGGACAACATAGCTTTGGTAACACAATCATGTAACAGATGAACGGATGTGTTACAGGTAAAAACGAGGTAACACATGATTTGCGTTACAAGTTTGGCCAGTAACACATCCTCGGTAAGATCCGAAAGGTGTTACAATAATATTACCATAGTAACACGTAATTTTGTTCACTCCAAACGTGTTACAAGTTATAGATTACAGCAACACAAAATCATTTGTGGTCTTTAGTGTTACAAGTCTTGTATGGATTAGTAAGCTTGTACATGCAACATACGATTTCCACTGCTCCCTCCGATCTATATTAGGTGTATTAACTCTATCTAAATTCACATGTATGTATACATTAATAACATGTCACTGTGTCCTCTCATGTTGCACTCCTGGATGCTACTCCCTCCGTTTTCTAAAGCTTGACTCATATTTGTCTTGATTCGTATGTATCTAGATATATTTTAGTAAATACATACGATTGTAGACAAAGTCAAGTTTTATGAAACGGAGGAAGTAAAAGATAGGCTAGGTAAATATAACTGTTCTTATAAAGCTTGTTTCAATTAAAAAACAAATCATCTTCCAGAAGTACAGAAAATTTATTTATAATAAAAGTGGCTCGAACCAATAACCAATCGATCAAACAAGACAACCTAACCATCAGACCTTCCAACTGTTCGTCATGTTCTTACACATTAACTTTATTTAATTAATGAATTCAAAAGTTGGGCCTTGCAAGTAGCCTGTAGTGGCCATCAGCGTATCATATTTTTACTACACTGATTGGACAAATGGCTCAAAAGCTTACCGGGTTGACCAGTCTTTTTTTAGTGGAACCGGCTGGACCAGTCAGGTAGAGAGGGGTCGTGTTTGGCTTCATAAGAGATTCCAGCCCAAAAATTGGAGGGAGTTCTTAATATATTTTCTTTTGTAGAAAATTAAAAGAATATAATAGGATAGTAAACAAAATAGATAATTAGCGTGGAGATTGCAGAAAAATACTGGATGATTATTTTCATATGTAAATACCAATTAAAGGGACCTAAAATAGAAAATGAAAAGCATGTCCACCTCCGCACGTTTGATACAACCCAAAACAATGTTATTCCCCTAGCTGAAATATAAAATTGCTTTTCTAGATCTTAATCTGACATGATTTCAAGTATGATTGTTCCACTCTATTTAACCCTCGGCGCAATCCATGACAACCTATTCCCGTTGAAAATAACCAATCCATAAAATAGATCATGTTATTTTAGGTCCCAATAATATGTAAATGGTATTTTGATTCAAATTGGTGTGGTAGATCTCGAGCGAGGTCAAATATCATCAAGTTTAGATTATTTTAGTACTTTTACGTCATTGTTTGTCATACAACCTGTAATTGAGACAATCACAAAATCAAATTTGTTCCTATCATTGAGATGAAAATCTTTTAATTAAACTATTTTATTAGCACATTATAATATCTTGGCTAAACCAAATTGATAGGGTGAAGTGTCGTCCTTGCTTGTCCACCTTTTTCTCCATCCCTTATGGTTTGAGTATTTTCACCGTCAATTTGCATCCGACCTCGGTGAGCATAGTGTCGGATTCGAGCAGGTGAGTACGGTTCGATGGACGTTGATAAAGAGTGTGTAGGAGTTGGATCCGGATAGTTGAGTCCAGCCCGGACATTCTACCAAACCTCACTCAAGGCTTCATTATATGAATAAGTCGCGATGCAATGAGGTGGCACAAATGTATGGCGACCATCACTATAAGCCTGTAGTAACACCCCCCCCCCCCCCCCCCCCCAACACACACCCACACCCACCCACACGCATTTTGTGACTAGGAGCGACAAGATACCATAGTCTGTCATGGTTTCTACGAAAAAAAGGCATTATGTAGCTCAAATACGATCTTAATAATACAAAAAATAGTTATATTTTAAAATCTATCTACAAGTTTGGCCATATACACAAGGTAGTTCAAAAAAAATCTATTGTTAGTCAGCGCAAAAAAATGACTGATTTTTCAGTGTATTTTCCAAGGTTAAGTTCTTTTACTACACAAGTATATATATTGTTATAAAACTGGGAATTCTAACAAAATACTGGCGATACTATGTCACCTGGGGCCAATGTAAAGCCGGTCCCAATAGCAGCCAATGAAGAACAAACTACCAATGTGATAAAATTAGCTAGGACGAAGCGCGCGGGGAGACTAAAATTTTCAGTCCCCTACGTGGGGGTCAAAAATTTCAATCCGCTAATTAATCCCGCATCTGCCGCCAAGGCCTACTAATCCTACCCGTCTCCCACTCCGTGCGCCCCGCATCCCCCACCCTTCCCGTCTTCTAATCGAGTCTCCTCGACCGCTTACAAGCACGCTGCCGTCCGGATCTGGGAAAGACGGTGTGTCGCCCTTCTCTCCTAGCGCAGCGCCACCAAGCTCTTCGTCCACGTCCTCAACAGACGCGGCGTGGATCTCCATAGACGGCGCACGATCTCGGCGAGGAAGACGGCAACCGTTGCGACTCGTGAGGTGGCGATGGCGTTCATCGAGGCCAATAACTGTGGCGATTTAGATCTCCATCAGACCTTTCTTTAGAGCTATATACCGTGAGTTGAAGTCCTTTTTTGTGCCTTGTCGTCCATCTGCCATCCCGTTCCTTTGTCACATATCTGTAGACTTTCAATTTTTGTTTTCCTCACATTCAGGGATGTCAAGATGGGCCCGCTTCGCTCGCACCTAACTATCTCAGTTAGTATTTCTGTTCCCGCTAGTTTCTTTTTCTCTTTTGTAGAAGATAGGAATTTCATTGATTAAGACGTTGGGAAATTATAGTGTCTTTGGTAGCCAACATGTTAATTACAGTCTCCAAATCTGAAAACTAGGTTTCACCAAGACCAGGTTATCCATCCATGTCTGGAATCCATTCCATATATTACGCAAGTCCTTGTTTTTTGAACAGTGCTAGGCGTTTCCGGGGGATTTGTGGTTTTCATCCCCGGGTCCCCAGCCAACCACGTGTCCTCTTTTTGGATTCGAAATCCCGCTTTTGCTACACTCAGACCCGCTTTTGCTACATTTGCCCCGCTTTTGCTACACTGTAGCAAAAAACGGTTCGTCCATGAGACAAATAAAAAAGACAGATCTCGTCGGAGACTTCACCGAAGACCTCGCCGGAGACTATGTAGCATAATATTTGTGCTAATGTAGCAAAACTGACTCCGTCTTAGACTCGCTGGAGAATTTCACCGAAGATCTCGCCGGAGACCTCGTAGCAAGAAGTTTGCGCTATTGTAGCAAACTCAGAAAACAGATGTAGCAAAATAATTATACTAATGTAGCAAAAGCCGACTTCGCCGGAGACATCGCCGGAGCAAAAACTTGTAAGAAAAAAATGCTATATAGCAGCGCCGCTCGCCGCAGGTAGCAACATCAAAAGTTGTATGTAGCAGGGCCGGTCGCCTTGTGTAGCAGGGCCTCTCGCTGAATGTAGCAGCACTCCTCGCCGCATGTAGCAACATCAGAAGCCGTAGGTAGCATCGACACCGGACGCATGTAGCAAACGTCGACACGGCTTGTAGCACCGCCTTCGAGTGCACATAGCGTCGCCATTGGCCCCAGACGGCCCCATGTAGCAGTCGTTGACGTCGTACGTAGCTGCGTCGGGGTGGTGGAGGCGGAGCAGCGGGCTCCCTCGGGCGGCGTCCATGGCGGGTGGCCTCCATCAACGGGGGCAGGCGGGCTGCTGCGGGTTGGAGGTAGAACAGCGGGACAACCTAGGTGGCGGCCATGGCCGGTGTCCGCCATCTCCTCGACGGAGCGACGTCCATGGCGGGTGGCCTCCATCAACAGGGGCAGGCGGGGCTGCTGTGGTTTAGAGGCGCAGAAGCAGGATACCCTAGGCGGCGTCCATGGCCGCCATCTCCTGCGAAAGGAGCACAGCGGCGCGATGGCGCAAGCTGCAGCGGCGCGGGCGCACGCGAGATGCAGCGGCTGCAGGCGCACGCAAGATGTCGTACGGAAGAGGATAAGGATAGCTAAAAACGAACGAAATGTTGCGGTGGTTTCAACTCATGCACGCAAGCGAGAGAGAGAGACCCGGGGGAATCGTATCCTTTTCCTTTCTTTTTCTCTTTTGTAGAAGATAGGAATTTCATTGATCAAGACGTTGGGAAATTATAGTGTCTTTGGTAGCCAACATGTTAATTAGTCTCCAAATCTGAAAACTAGGTTTCACCAAGACCAGGTTATCCATCCATGTCTGGAATCCATTCCATATATTACGCAAGTCCTTGTTTTTTGTTAGTGTAGGAGTGCTCTGCAAAAGGTTTTGTAATCTGCTGTTATAAATTTAGGATAAAATACGTGCTGAAGCTTACGGGTTTGAGGAAAAAACAATTTGCTTTTGTGCTGTTCAATTTCCGAGCATTGTTATCCGGTTGATCATTTCCGCCAGAGTTGCTACACTAACTACTACCAAAACAGATCAAACGATATTAGCTAGGTAGATAGCTTCATGTACCAGATGTCACATCATGTACTATCAGCAAATTAGCAGAAGAAAATCGATAGTGCTCGTGTTCAGTACATCGGAAAAGGTGCTGGGATAACAACAAACATATAATTCTTGTAGTACTGGACGCACATAGGCAGTAAGGTGATTATTTATTGATTGTTAATTCCTGATGGATAATTAGGTGGTGATGCAAGTTTATCTTTCCCTCTTTTTTCTTAGGTACTGATTATGCAACCAAGGCTGGTGGTATTGAGTTGGGTGCCAAATGTGTACTTGTGAGAGGATTCTTATATTCTTGGCCTTATGCTTTGGTAAGTTAATTTTTTTTTCTTTAGTTTTCTATAATCATACTTTTGTACATTTAATCATACAATTACAATGTCCAATTTTCTTTTACAGATTGAGAAGAAGAATTGAGTTGTATCTAAATTCTCCGGTTGGATCAAGAAGCAACTAAAACTTGAAGACTTTTCTTAGAAATAGTTATAGCTTACACTGACAGATTGAAAAATGTAATACTCCCTCCCACCCAAATTAATTAACTCAGATTTGTCTATATACAAATGTATCTAGACATATTTTAGTGCTAGATACATCATCCGTACCTACATCATCCGTACCTAGATAAATATGAGTTAATTAATTTGAGTTCGTGGAAGTATCATTTTAGAGTATATTTTTTGGTCGATTTGATGTAAATGCTATGGTGTAATATTCATTACATTTGTGTTTTCTATAGTCAAAATGACGATATGGATGTTAAGGCATTGCACCAATAATATTGGTATTTATTTATCGCAATGCATATGTATCCTCCATTGTATATTCATAATAATATATTAATATATTTATTTTTTGGATGTGTCGTGCTTCAATTTCTCACATTGAAATGGTACCAAGCATCATAAGAAAATAATTAATTAATTGAGAGTGTATTTGTTTTATTAAATAAATGCATAATCTATATATATGTATCTAATGTTTATTTAATAATAATGAAAAACACATTCATTAATACTGTAGTGTTACTATTTGTGTTACCCAAGTTATAAATTGTGTTACTAGGGTAGTTCACAACATAAAATATAGTTTTACAATTTTTGGACGTATGTTACTGCCAGTGTTACTAAATTAGAAAAATGTGTTACCAATGCATCTAGTCACACATAATATGCGTGTTACTACAATACATTGTAACACATTATTTGACATGTGGTAACAATTATTATGTGGACAAGGACACCACCTAGTAACACGGCCTAATGGAACACATGTCGAATAATGTTACTAGATAGCCTAGTAACACTAGACCTATAGTAACACAAGATAGTGTTACCAAAGCTCTGTCCTCTAGTAGTGATGAACAGGGTACTTTATGGCATGGAAAACGTATCTGTGTTCCACAGGATCCGGAGCTTCGGAAACTGATTTTACAAGAAGCACACAACTCCCCATATTCTATTCATCCAGGTAACACCAAAATGTGGATATGAAGGAAATATTTTGGTGGAATAATCTCAAGAAGGATATCGCCGAACATATTGCTTTGTGTGATGTATGTAATAGAGTGAAAGCGGAACATTAGAAACCAGCGGGATTATTACAACCACTACCTATTCCTGATTGGAAATGGGACAAGATTGGTATGGATTTCATCACCGGATTGCCAAGGACCAGGTCAGGATATGATTCTATTTGGGTAGTAGTGGATCGCCTAACTAAAGTAGCTCATTTCATACCCGTGAAGACAACTTACACAAGTGCTAAGTTAGCCAAGATTTATATGAGTAGAATTGTATGTCTACATGGAGTACCCAAGAGTATTGTGTCCGATAGGGGAACTCAATTCACTTCTCATTTTTGGAGGCAATTACATGAGTCATTGGGAACGAGGTTGGAATTCAGCACTGCATTTCATCCTCAAACTTATGGACAGACAAAAAGGACTAATCATATTCTTGAAGATATGTTGAGAGCATGTGCTCTAGACTATGGAGCCAGTTGGGATGAAAGTCTGCCTTACGCAGAATTCTCTTACAATAACAGCTATCAAGCCAGTATTGAGATGTCACCATTTGAGTTTCTCTATGGGAGAAAGTGTACCACCCCATTGCTAAGGAATGGTGTGGGAGAAAGAAGTTTGTTCGGACCAGAACTAATCAAAAAGGCTGAAGAGAAAGTCAAGCTGGTTAAAGACAGGTTGAAGATAGCACAATCCCGACAAAAGAGCTACGCAGATCCTAAGCGTAGAGAAGTCACCTATGAAGTAGGTGATAGAGCTTATCTTAGAGTGTCACCACTCCGTGGAGTGAAGAGGTTTGGAGTCAAAGGAAAATTGGCCCCAAGATATGTTGGACCATTCAGGATTCTGAGTCGTAAAGGAGAAGTGGCTTATGAGATTGAATTGCCAGAATCTCTGTCAGCTGTTCATAATGTGTTCCATGTGAGTCAGCTTAAGAAATGCCATCCAGAAATGGAAGAGACTTCTTTGAAGGATACTATACCTTTGGAAGAGGTCCAATTGGAAAGTGATCTCACTTATGAAGAGAAACCTATCAAAATTCTTGAGACTGCAGAAAGAGTTACTCGGACTAAGACTATCAAATTCTGCAAAGTTCAGTGGAACCATCATTCCGAAGAAGAAGCAACATGGGAAAGAGAAGATGATCTTCGGAAAGACCACCCTCACCTATTTGCTAGCCAATCCGAATCTCGAGGGCGAGATTCACCTTAAGGGGGTTAGATTTGTAACATCCCTAAAATCATGTTTTTCAAAGATTGCATATCATTCATGCATGCATATCATTTAGGGATCAAATATCAAACCCATTTCAAGAAAACAAAGCACTAAGTTCTATTATTTTATGTGATCAAGCATTAAGTAAATACCACTTTCAAATGGAGATTATTTGTTTCAAAACCAAACCTTGTTGCTCTCAGAATGTTTTATTTGCTTGCTAAAGCTTAAACCAAAAATTTGCAAAACAAATGTGAATTTAAAACCATTTTCAAAACTTGATCAAATCAAGTGACATGTCATTGTTTATTTTTGTTTGATCAATAGGACCAAGCTAATACAGAGAGACCACATGTTTTTATACCCAGAAATATGATTGTTACACTCTACAAAAATCCAGAATAAATTTGAATTCAAATGGCATTTGAATTTGTTTGAAAATGGTTCCATAAAATCAAAACAGAAATAGAAAAGGAGTAAAGAAAAGAAAAAGGGCCGGCACCACTATTCTAGCCCAACAGCGAAACCAACCCACTAAGCCCACCCGGGTTCCCCCTTCTCTCTCTCTCACCCGCAGCCGCACCCACTGAGTCGCTGACCGCCTGGACCCATTGTAGGGGTTCGTAGCATGGAAAACAAAAAATTTCTATCGCATACAAACAAACAAGCCAAGATCTATCTACTAGATTGTAGCAACGAGTCGATGGAATAACTCACCCTCGAAGATTCCAAAGTGTTTAACGAGAGCGCATTCTCGTGGGTGATGTAGTCGTACTCTTGCCGATCTCAAGATCGCGTAGACGATCCTTCCGGCGCTGTGTTCCGGCAGCGCTCCCGCAGTCGGTCACACGTTCGGTACTCGACGAAGACCTTCCTATCCCTTGTTCCAGCAGGCAGCGGAGGTTGTAGCACTCTCCTCGTGATTCCGGCAGCATGACGGCGTGGTACCGGAAGTAGAGGGGCTATCTCGCAGGGCTTCGCCTTAAGCCGGAGCGAGTATGGTGGACTATGAGAGAGGCCTTGGCGATCTAGGGTTTAGACACACCAAGGAGAGAGGGCTAGGCCGGCGGCTAGGGCTTGGGGAAGCCCAAGTCGGCGGCTAGGGTTTTCCCTAGGAGGCGGCAGCAACAGGAGGTGGTGGCGCCGGCGGCTTAGGGCTAGGGTTTGGAGAGGGCAAGGTGTAGGTCTTGGAGGGCAGCCCTGCCCCTCCTTATATAGGTGGGAGGGCGCGTCCAAGGGGAGGGGAATCCCTCCCCAACTCGGCCTCCTTGGCCGGCGGTGGAGGGAGAGGGACTTCCTCCCCAAGTAGGTTTCCTACTCTCCCTCCACCAAGCAAAATAGTCGTTTGACTTTTCAAATTGGCGTTTGACTTTTCAAACTAGGATTTGATTTATCCCTTTATTTTGCTCAGCGATGACACCTAGTACATGATGCAACCATTCCAACTTGTTATGACACATTCATGTACCCTTCCCCTCTGGAGTGCCGGACATTTCGGAACCTTCTAGAACATTCCCGATGAAAACACCGGAACTATTCTCCAACCTGGAAACTGGACTTTCCTTATATGAATCTTATTATCCAGACCATTCCGGATCTCCTCGTGATATCCCGGATCCCATCCGAGACTCCGAACAACATTCGGTATCTTACTCATCATTCCATAACTACTCAACAACATCGAATCCTTAAGTGTGCCTCCCTACGGTTCGTGAATTATGCGGACATGATCGAGACACTTCTCCGAACAATAACCAATAGAGGAATCTGGAAATTCATATGGATCCCACATATTTCTACGATTACTTTGCGATCGAATGAACCACTTACATACGATACCAATTTCCCTTTGTCTCACGATAGTTTACTTATCCGAGGTTTTGATCGTCGGTATCTCTGCATACCTAGTTCAACCTCGTTAGTGATAAGTACTCTTTTCTCGTTCCCGTGATATGTGATCCCTTGTGAGCCAGTCACATGCTTGCAAGCCAACTGGATGACATTCCACCGAGAGGGCCCAGAGTATATCTATCTGTCATATGGATGGACAAATCCCATTCTTGATCCATGTGTCTCAACCCATACTTTCCAAACACTCAATGCCACCTTTATAGCCACCCAGTTACGGTGTGGTGTTTGATGTCATCAAAGCATCCTTCCGGTGATGGTGATAAGCATGATCTCATGGTGGAAGGAATTAATTTACTATGTATCAGAAAGCATATAGCAATTGAACTATTAAAATGACTTGATCTTTATGCTATGCTTATCTATAGGAGTATCTCCATCATATCATTCTCCTAACGATATGATCTTGTTGTTAATAACATCTCAATGTTCATGATAGGGAAACCACAATCATTTATTAACCAACAAGCTAGTATTATAAAGAGGCTTTACTAGGGACTCTAATTTAAGTTTACAAATCACACAAGTATTAATGTTTCCTTGTTAATACTATTATAGCATGAATGTAAACATTTATCATAAACACAAAGATATAATAATAACTACATTTATTATTGCCTCTAGGGCATATCTCCAACACCCATTCCCACTCCTTTACTCTCGTTGACAACCAGACCCCACCGTGCCCCGTTAGCGTCGTCCTCAATCAACGCCGACGACCACCTCGCTGCTGCTGTTTCCCCGCACAGATGCCACGCTTAATTGCATTGATTCTGCGAGTGATTTCCTCCCCCGCTCCAGCTATAAGACCCCCTCTCCTCGCTGCTCATTTCCCCTCACTCAATTTCCTCTTCACGCCACTAGGCTGCCCGTAGTCTTGACCACACCGCCGCAGCACCGACGATCTCCGACGAGCCATCACAGTGAGCTCCGACCGCCCCCTGTCTCTGGTTCAAACCAGCATGACCAGCGTGTCCTTGCGCGTTCACTGATGCCTTTTGTTTGCTTTCTCATGACCCAGGCTGCCTTCACCGTTCATGCCCGCAAACAACAGAACTGTCGCTCGACTCTGATGAGCGATTGAGGTAAAGCCCGACCACCCCTCGACTTCTCCTTGATCCAGTAGTATTCGCCGTAGTCTTGCGCACCTCCTGATACCACTGGTTCATGCTAGGGTGATCCAGAGCGTCGCCAACATCTTCGTCACCGAGCACCCGACGCTACACTCAACTCCGACGAGCTCCTACGGCCACATCAACACGCCCCTGTCCACGCCAGCAGCACCTCGAGCTTCCTTGCAACATTGCGACGCCGGTAAGAAACCCCATTGTCCCCAGCCCTCGCTAGAATCGCCAATCCATCGCCGGCAGAACCGTCGCCGCCGCCAGCAGCCATTGCGCCGCCCATCTGTGGTCAAAGCATCATGGATCGTTGGATCCAGATCTAGAGGTCAGAATTAGATTAGAGGGCGAAGCGGTATGTTTTAATCTGAGCCGTGCATCATCACTTAGATCTTGCGGCTCGCAAGCGTGATCCGCCCGAACCGGTACTAACCAATAGGAACATGCCGCGTGTCTATTAGTTTGATTTAAAATCTGAATTTAGATCTATTAGATGTTTAAACTTGTTTAATTCATAACTTTTGATTCCCACGTCCAAATTTGACAAATTTTATATCAATGGAATCAGGAGAGAAAGCCCTTTCCATATGTAACGTGTTTAATGTTTTCTTTCTGTTCAAATGGTTATTTTTATAGAAACATGTGTAGGCCTTTTTTGGGTATAACAAATATTTGAGAAATGTTTTAAAGTTCAAATAAAGGTTGTTTGGAAAGTTTTGAATTTGTTTATGAATCAGTACTGTGCACTTTCCTTGTTGAGTATAGAAAATCATCACAAATCATATTGCATGCATCCATATATTTTTTCTTGTATTTATTTTGTATGTGATTTGGTGCTATCATTTTATGTGTAGATTTTGGTGCAAATAGTGATTGTGATTGTGAGGATTGTAGCTACTCTCTACACTACCAAGGCAAGTGGTGCTTCATGATTTTATTCCTATGTTTTTCAAATATGCATTAGAAATATTTTGCTAGTCTTGCATGGATATTATTGATCTATATGCTATGCTTGGGAAATCCTAGTAGTTGTAGAATTGCTAGAAATATTTCTAAGTCTTATCAATGCCATGCTTAGCCTAGCTAGTAGCAACCAAGGGTGGTTATATTCATGCTATGAATAAATATTTCTATGTCTTTGGACTATGTTTTTGCTTAATAAAACAACTAAATGAATGAAACACCTGGGTGGAATGGAAGGAATGGTTTATGTTGAGTGGTTACACAAGGCCCATTTCTATGGATTACCTTGTGTATCTCACTTGTGGAAATCCACCCAGGAAAAAAGGGATTTGAGAGGCCAAATGTTAAGAATCTTCTAGTGCAGCCACTTGGCAATATGGGCTCTGCCTGGATCACATAGGTTGCAATAACTTAGCCATTTGGACAGTTGGTGGTAGTGGGATGATATGTTGGAACGCTTCCATTTGGTCTAAGGGAAGGCTTCTGAAAGGTCCTGTCTTGGTGAAGATCAAGTCTTGTGGGGAAAGTGCACAACCTCTGCAGATGGAAGAATCTAAGTACTTAGCCATGTCCATGGTATTGGACAACTTGAGCATCAAGACATGGAAGTTATCAAGAATCTCCTCATCCCAATTTCTAAGTAAAAACTTGTGGTTGAACAAGGGTGAAGGACCCCAATGTCTATTGGTGGTTCCTTGGGAAAAATTTATCAAAGAAAAACTTAGAGTTTTCAAATGATAGGCAAAACCTATTTTGAGCAAAGCAAGGCTAAGCTACACTTAGCCAAAATGCATATAGTATTTAGTCCACCAATATTCTACTAAGGTATCATTTGCCAATACTATTCCAATGTATTGACCCACTGTGGCTGTAACTTGTGATGTTGCAGGATATTCTGATGATGATTAGGAGTCATGAGTCTACACTCAACATGCTTGCCTATGGCACATGAAGATGAAGACATTTTTATCTTATTATATTTATGAACTCTTGTATTAGGCCTGTGGACATGGAGTTGTAAAAGACTATGTTTGTCTCTGGAATGATATGTAATAATGACCTTTGTTTCTGTGTACTTGATCTTAAACTGTGGATGCTAGCATTGATCCAGGGACTAGCATTGCAATCACAGGGATCCTTTCCTTTACAAAGGAGGGATCTTACAAATACTAAGCTTGCAAGTAAAACTAGGATTTGGTATCATCAAATGTATCTAACCAAGCATGCTTAATGCATTGCATGGGTTATCTAACTTTCATAGTTGCAAGTGTTAGCTTGCATAATTGCAAGTATAAGCTTGCCAAGTCAACTAGTAGTATTTGGCTTGCATAATTGCAAGTATAAGCTTGCCTTGTGCAAATCAGTGGTTGAAGTTCTCCTCGGCTTCTTCCTCGTAGTATCTTTCTTCCTCTTCATATCCTTGGTTGGTATTAGCATCTATAAATAAATACGAGGTACACAATCACCAAACAATACTTAACTACTCTTACTTATCACACCAGGGTTTTCACTAGATGATCTATTATCATCACAAACATTACAACCATTAAGGCAAATAGTTTTATTTCTTTTATTTTAGAAAAGTAATTTCTACTCATTAAAAACTACTTAAGATTTAATATTCTCCAACTAAAACATGGGATCATGTTGACACATGTCATCACCACATATTTCAGTACATGGGAATGTGATTTAAGGTGGTGTCACAATTTAATAAGGTTTAACCCTTTTATATTAATTAATTAAATTGACTAGAATGGCTTGACCATTATTTCTGCAAGTAAACCTAGATATTTTTATATATTCTGAAAGTTCTTGTTAAATGTGATTTTTGAGAGTTGGAATCAACTCAAAAGCTTTCATGGTTGAATTTTGAAAAAAAATTGAATGCAGAAAAGCTTTTGCCTTGTTATTTTTACTATAGGTGATCTACAATTCCAAATGAAATGAATCAAACGGGCTTGGATTAAGCATTCCAGTACCTTTATAAAAAAATTGGTTTCATGCTTTTTGGTTCAGTGAATCGAGCTAGGTTGATTTTTAAATCTAGGTATAGAACTGAGTTTGAAACTAAAATAATAAACCTAGATTTGAATTACTGGGTCACGCGGGAAGTTAACTGGGCCGGCCCACTACGCACAGCGCGCGCGCGAGCTGAAGAAGTGGCTGTCCCCACTCCTTAGTGAGATAGAGGGATGCAAAGCAGTATGGGAGGATGTGGACCGCACAATCAAGCTCTAATCCTACGGCTGCGATTCATCGTCCACATCGGGCAATGGCGGTGAGACAGAACCATAGCACGGCCAGTGGGGGTCGTGGGAGGCTCAACGGGACTCAGGCGATGGTCGGCGACAGGGGCGAACGACGAAGTCGACGACGGTGATCCTCCTGGTACCGGAAGCTCCTCCTGGGGAGGCTCCAATCAACGGCTCCTTTCTTCCTCCTCGGCAGACTCTGGCCAAATTCCAGCGATGCGCTGCTCGCCTTGGTCCGGGGGTGAGGTGGGGTGATTCTGAGAGATAGGGGAGTGAGATGGTGTGAAGAATTCGTGTTGGGGTGGCCTCCTTTTATAGTGCCTAAAGGGGACCGACGGGTGTGGTTGGAGCTCGTCGTGGTCGTCGGCACAGCGGGCTACTGGCATGGGCAAAGGTAGGGGACGGTGATGTGCTCCCTGGCGAAGCTCAACGGCAAGGTCACGCGGTGTGGGACGATGCAAAAAGATCAAAACGTCGCGGCGCTCTGAGCGGGTATGATGGTGGTTTTAATGGCGCACAACGTCCACGGTCCGCGCGGCGGTGAACGGGCATGTCTACGGTGTTGCTGGGGTGCTGGCGGTCCTGGTTGCACGCGGCGAGGGCGACGCGTGGTCTGTTGGCGTGTATCGCGGTTGGCACTCTGGCGCGCTCTCGGCTCGCTCATAGAGAGGCTTGGCACGCTCGGGCTGTGTAGTCCAGCGGCTGGCTGTGCTCGAGGCTTGGACAGGGGGTGGCGGTGGACGGTGGTGAGTGTCCCAGACTTGCTTGCTAGGCTTGGTGCTTGTCCTAACTTGCTGTCGACATGGGGGTGGCAAGTTAGGCTCGACATGGTCACCATTGATGGCTATGGCAAGCACACAGTGGTTCTAAAGCTGGTTAAATGGTCTAGATGATCTACTAATAGCTTGATGTGAACCAGAGAGGGAACAAGTTAGGCCAAAATCACTGCTCCTCATAGTGTTTGATGTTTGTTTATTTGTCGATTACAAGGTGTTTGATGAATTGGCCGCAAGAGATTCCAATTTGAATTTTGGATTCAAACTTGGTGGATGTGTTGGTTACATACTAGGGAGTCTCTGTTTAGTGGGATTGGTCAAGTGGAATTGGTTTGGTTGGTTTTTGAAAAAGGGATGATCTTCACATATGAATCAGATTCAATTTTGAAATGTGATTTGAATCAAGTTGCTAAATGTTTCTGAAAGTTTGAAAGGTGGTCTTTGATTTACTTTTACTTGGTCTAGCAAGGGGTGAAAATAAATACAAATGTTTCTGTTTGAAATCATGGACTAGAAACACTAAAAGTGGCCCAGTGAGCAAGATTGGCAAAAATGACCATTTGGCTTATTTGAATTGTTTTTGATTTTATCTTGATTTGTTTCTGCTTGGAAATGTTTTAGATGATGTTGTTTTCATATTCAGTCCATTCCTTTCTATTTAGATCAATCGTACAAGTCCATTCATTCATTCATACAATCATCACATACACACATGCATTCATATTGATTTGATTAACAAAAGTTTTTATTAGCCCTAATTTTGGTGATTGGAATTTGATAACCTTATTCAATATTTTTGGGATGTTACAAACCTTCCCTCCTTAAACAAAATCTCGTTCCGATATTTGAGAACGAAGAAAACTAGGACTTAAAAAGATCGGGAAACTCCGTCTTGATGTGATCTTCTCGTTCCTAGGTAGCTTCTTCTTAAGTGTGATTACTCCACTGAATCTTGAGAAACTTGATGCTTTGGGTCCTGATGGTCCTGAAAGATTCCTCCAAAATATGGATGGGTACTTCGGGATATGTCAGGTCCTTGTTGATCTCTATGGTGCGGTGATCAATATTCTTGAAAACTTCAGTCTTCTCCGGGACTTCAAGGCATTTGCGAAGTAACGATATATGGAACACATTATGCACGGCTGACATCTCCTCTGGAAGTTACAGTTGATACAATACTTCTCCTTGACGATTCAGAATCTTGAAAGGTATGATATACCTAGGGGATAACTTTCTTTTGAGCTAGAAACGCTACATTCCCTTCAAAGGCGACACTTTGAGATACACAAAATCTCCGATATTGAAAGCGAGGTCTCGACGTCTCTTGTCGGGGTAACTCTTCTATCTTGACTGGGCGGTCTTGAGGTGCTCACTAATCTTGTGAACTTTCTCTTCTGCTTATCGTAGGATGTCGGGTCCAAAAATCTGACTCTCTCCTACTTCCGACCAATTCAAAGGGGTATGACACTTCCTTCCATACCTGAACTCAAATGGGGCCATTTGCAAACTGGCTTGATAACTGTTGTTGTATGAAAATTATGCGAACGGCAGACAGTCTTCCCATTTAGATCCATACTCTAGCACACATGCTCTCAACATATCTTCGAGTATTTGATTTACTCGCTCCATTTGTCCATCGGTTTGAGGGTGATAAGCTGTGCTAAAATCCAATCTTGTTCCCAATCCTTCTTGGACTTTCTTCCATAATCTCGAGGTAAACTGAGTTCCTCGATCCGATACAATGTTCTTGGGGACTCCGTGCAAACTAACGATTCTAGCGATGTATAACTCCGCTAGCTTCGAACTCTGGTAGGTGGTCCTTACTGGTAAGAAATGGGCTACCTTGGACAATCTATCAACTATGGCCCAAATAGAGTCATTTCCCCTACTAGATGTAGGCAATCCAGTGATAAATTCCATTCCGACTGAATCCCATTTCCATTCCAGAATCTGCAATGGTTGCAACAGTCCTGCGGGTCTTTGATGTCCCGCCTTGACTCTCTGACAAATGTCACATTTGGCGATATAGCTTCTGATTTCTATCTTCATCTTATGCCACTAAAATTGCTCCTTCAGATCCTAATACATCTTCGTTCCTCCGGGGTGGATACAATAAATAGTATCATGGGCCTCCTTCAAGATATGATGTTTCAATTCTGAGTCTGCTGGTACACAGAGACATCCTTTGTACCACATAACTCTTTCTTCGTCCTCGGTGAATCCGGGTACTTTGCATGTACCAATACAACGTTTAAGTCCGTCGATACTAGCATTTCCTTTCTGCGCCTCCTTGGTCTGACTGATCAAAGTGGGTTTAAGTTCTATGCTAGCAAAAAATCTTTCACTTACTAATTCCATTCTGAAATCTTCCATCTCCTTGTGCAGACTTGGCTGCTCCTTCAGAATCATGGAGTTCAAGCGGCATGGCAATCTACTAAGGGCATCTTCTACCACATTGGCTTTACCGGGGTGATAGTGAATGTCTAGATCATAGTCCTTGATTAGCTCAATCCATCTTCTCTGCCTCATATTCAGCTCCTTCTGAGTGAATATATACTTCAGGATCTTGTGGTCCGAATAAATCTCACAACGGTTTCCCATCAGATAATGCCTCCATGTCTTCAGGGCTAGAACTACGGCTGCTAGTTCAAGGTCATGGGTAGGATAGTTTTGTTCATGCTGCTTCAGTTGTCGGGATATATACGATATAACTTTTCCTTCTTGCATCAACACACATCCAAGACCGATCTTGGATGCGTCACAATACACATCAAACGGCTTCGGAATATCCGGCATGATCAAGATTGGGGCTGAAATCAATCTCCTCTTGAGTTCCTGAAAACTCGCTTCACATTTGTCTGTCCATTCGAACTTCTTATCCTTTTTCAACAATTGGTTCATGGGTCTGGTGATAATCAAGAATCCTTCTACGAACTTGCGGTAATACCCGCTAATCCGAGAAATGCACGAACTTGGGTTTGAGTGGTTGGGGCTTCCCAATCTTCAACATCCTTCACCTTTGCAGGGTCAACGGCGATTCCTCCGGTTGATACAATATGTCCGAGGAATCCTACCTCCTGTAACCAGAATTCACATTTGCTAAACTTGGCATACAACTGATGCTCCCTAAGGGTTCCAAGGATGGTCCTCAGGTGTAGCTCATGTTCTTCTTCTGATTTGGAATATATCAGAATGTCATCGATGAAGACAATGACAAACTTATCCAGGAAGTCCATAAAAATCTTATTCATGAGATTCATGAAATAAGCGGGGGCATTGGTTAATCCAAAAGACATGACAGTATACTCATACAGTCCATATCTGGTGGTAAAGGCAGTCTTGTGAATATCCTCTGTGTGAATGTTGAGTTGATGATAGCCAGTTCTAAGATCAATGTTAGAAAACACTTTGGTACCAGTCAACTGATTAAACAGGTCTTCTATGTTTTGTAGTGGGTACTTGTTCTTGATGGTGACATCATTCAACTTCCGATAATCCGTACATAAAGGGTTACCTACATCCTTCTTGTCCACAAACAAGACAGGTGATCTCCATGGCGACGCACTGGGTTGAATCAATCCTATCTTCAGCATAGCATCCGGTTGCTTCTTCAGCTCCACTAATTCAGACGGGTTCATACTATATGGTCTCTGGGCTATGGGTCCGGTTCTAGGGATTAGTTCAATGATAAACTCGATATCCCGATCTAGGGGTATACCGGGCAAAACATCTGGAAATACATCGGTGTATTCACAGACTATCCTGACTTGGTCAATGGTTGGTTGGTATATACTCTTGTTGCATTTGAATTGACGGGGCAAGGTTTTAGATACATGCTCGACTGATATTCCAGCTGTACTGGTCATGGTTATGGCTTTCTTAGCACGGTAAATTAATCCTTTATGTTTGGAATCCAATCCATTCCTAGCACTACTTCCAAACCTTTAGTTCCGAGTACTATTAGATTAGCATAAAAATCTATGCCATGGATTCAGATAGGCACGACCTTGCAAATTTGTCTAGCTTTGGTGGTTGAACCAGGTATTTGAACTATCTTAACATGCTTCAATTTGGTGGGTTAAATCTTACTAGTGCATGCAAATTCTTCGGTAACAAACGAGTGTGATGCTCCATAATAAAACAACACTCTTACAAGTTCTGAGTTAATAGAAAACATACCCAGCACGACATCCGACGCTTCTTGGGCTTCTTGAGCATGCATGAGAAAGAGACGGCCGTTGCGGTTGAGCGAATTCCCTGGGGAAAATCTTCTTCCAGGTTGAACACGACACTGCTGCTGAGCTGGGGCATTTGCGTTGGGGGCTACAGCAATCTTCTTGGGCACTCATTGGAATAGTCACCCTTGGTTCCGCATTCATAACAGGTCACCTGAGACTTGTCCTTCGCTGCAACAGGCACAACATTGCTTCCAGTCCTTGGGGCAGTATTGGTGTTGGTGGCGACATTGTTGTTGTTGAACTTGGGTGGTGCGTGGTTAAAATTGCTGGGGTTGCCGGGGTTTTTGTGGTTCCCTCCGGGCCTTGGGTTTCCACGGTTGGGATAGGTGGGACGGTTCATTAGGGGTCTATTGTTCCTTGGGGCAAATCCTGGAGATGGGTTGGGGCGATACTTTGGTGTATGGTGGGTTCCTGGTTGATGCATCATGCGACGCTTGCAGTTCTCATGAGCTTGGTTGATCTTGCCTTCCATCTAAATGGCAGAGTCAACTAAGGCTTCAATATCATCAAATGGGATATTGACCAACACTGTCTGCATCTCATCATGCATACCATTCAAGAACCTTTCCTTCTTCTGGGCTTCGGTGTCTATCTCATCCGGTGCATACCTAGCCAATGACAAAAATTTGTCACGGTACTCAACTACGGTCCTCCTTCCTTGCTTAAGTTCCCTGAATTCATCTCTCATCCTCTTGATCAAACCCGGTGGCACATGGGTTCTGCTGAACTTGACTTTGAACTCTTCCCAAGTCATCATCTGACCTCCTGTCATGGCACGAACGATGTTCCACCATGCTCTTGCATCTCCGGCCAGGTAGTGGGTGGCAAACAGTACCTTCTCGTTAGCTTCCACTCCTGCAACTTCTAGGTTGTTTTCCATGGTTTGCAGCCAATCATCTACATCTAGGGGCTCTTCAGACTTAGTGAAAACAGGTGGATTGGTGTTCTAGAAATTCTTGATCTTGGATCCATGGTTGTCCTAATTTCCATGGCCTTGATTGTTGTTGGCCATCTGAGCTATCTGTTGAAGGGTGGCTAAGTTGGCTTGACGTTCGGCTCTTTCGGCTTCGTGGTCAGAAACCAACATTTGCAAGATTTGCAACATCGAGTCCGGGGATGAGTTGCTTCCTCCACGAGGCATCTGAAGATTGAGATTGATCATGAGAAAAGAGAGAAATTTCTAAGGTTCAGGGGTTTTGTAGAGTTTTTGAAGTTTGACTCAGATTTTTCTAGCAACTTTCTTTTCATTCATTCATTCATAGCACACGATACAAGCACACACCACAACAAAGCAAAACAAATGGTTTTAAGAACCATTCTGTGAAACTACGATACAGTTGGACCGAATACAACTCACTAACGCTAGTGCTCGAGTGCTACTACTCCTTGGAGTCGGTGTCCTCATCATCTTCATCATCATCATCGATGAAGGCGAAGTCATCCTCATCAGTGAAGAAGTCCATGGCCTGATCCTCTAGAAAGCCATCATCATCACTGAGATAGGAGTAGGGGTCTCCACGAAGGTCTTCCCCTGCATTCTCGCTCTCCTCAAGCTGCATGTATCTCTCGTGGATGGTATCCTCCAAATCCGTGATCCGGTGGCGAAGATGGGCAATGATGCGCTCCTTCTTGTTGAGCTGATGGCGATGAGACTAGTGATCCTTCACTAGCATGGCAATGGTCTGGTCCTTGGCAGCGATGGCATACTTGTGGTTGGCGTAGGAGCGGTTATTGTCCAACTCCTGCCGGTCATACATCATGGAGTTGAGCTGGTCCAATTGACTCTTCAGCTCGTGGTGATATGAGGCCTCCATTGGCTGTCCCATAACATCATGGCTTGGATAGAACTCAAAGCGGGTACCCTTGATTTGATTGATACTCTCCCCACACAGACGGGCAAGAGTTTCTTGCATGGCTCTGGAAAGTCCATCGAGCCAGTTGTTCTCTCTTAAGGTGAACTGAATTCCGTCTGAGGTGGGGGCTTTAATCTTTCCTCGGAGACTTGCAACAACTAGCCACTGCAAATTCTCTCCTTCCTGATCATTGAGCTGAGCTCCGAAGAACTCGGGGTGCGGACGCTCCAGAAGTTCCGAAAGCTGGTCCAAGTCACGCTCAAAGATGAGGTCTCCTCCATTACCCAACTGATAGAACTTGCTATACTTCACGTCCATCTATAAGAATATAGGATGAGTAAATTAGTAGAGTGATCAAGTGTGTCAAATTTGAAGTAAGTTTGCAAGAATTTTTGAGGAACATGAATTTTCATGAAAGAGTCTAAGTGGTAAGAATGAGAATAAGTTTTCATAAATACTCACTTTGTTTGGTTTTGAAACTAAGTTTTTTGATTCAAATGTTCATTCTAAACTAGGGTCTCCTATAGCCAGGATGGCTCTGATACCAACTTGTCAACACCCGGATTTTTAATCGCGGATGCCTGTTATGCCATACATCGCAATCCCAGGATTACCATTTTTTCGAGATATAACAGATTGGATATCATAATACATCATCCATTACAAACCATACATAAGGTCTTACACAAATAGGGATCTCATGATCCAGTCTTAATACAATTCAAGCAACGGAATAACATAATAATAACGATATCGTAGGCAAAACTCCATCGTCATGGTCACATGCAATGCTGACGATGGGAGATGATCCTAGTTGTCGCAATCTTCCTACTATCCGTCCTCCTGATAGTCCTCTTCATAGTCTAGCCATGGGAATAGCTAGGGACAAAGCCATGAGTAATCTTTAACTACTCGCAAACTAATACCAACAATTGAAGTGGTTTTAAGTAGGATATACTAAGCTCTAGGGTTGTTTTGCAAAAAGCTAGATTTACCTCTACTGAGTTCAAAAGCAAATAAAGCTAGTTGAATGTTTTATAACACCTAAGTGGGAACTTGAATTTTATATCACAACTCTGTTGTGGTCAAGTCAAAGTCATGAATCATTTAACAAGTCATTTTGGAAATATCTGACGACGGAACAGTGACCACTCCAACTGTCCATAACCGCGGACGCGGCTATTCGAATAGTTTGACACTCTGTAGAGGTGGTACACTTTCACAACAACATTCGATACATCCATTAGGAACAAATCCTGAATTCACCATACTCAGTATGCGGATAATCAATCCTAACCTTTCAAGTACACGCCCTAGTATGGGCACCTCTCCCGTGAGTTTGGCCTCCCAACCATGACCAACTGTCATCTTGGGTATTTCACAGGTGGACAATCTTCACAAGGTAGCCTCAGCTCAAACCTTGGCCGCAAGGGAACCGATACTAAGGTATATAAATTTCCAGTCAAGCCCTACCCAAATTTCGGGTATTGTGGTTGTACGGTAAAATTGGAATGGTATCGCATCCAGACAACCATTAGTTTTATGAAGGGCTAAGGCTCATCTGGTGTTCAAGAATACATGGCAAAAAAAATCAGTAGAATGACCAAATGTCATCATTCTAAGGTTTTCATAACCATGTTCACCAAGTATTCCCATCTAAAGTGATCAAGTTTTATGCTTAGCACTAGCATCTATAGGTGGGGGTAAACACTAATGAGGGGTGGTAACCAAGTGTGAATTAGCTAAGTTCAATCTCATGCCTCAGGATGACATCAAGATTATCTAACTTAGGCCAAGTTTTATGCTCTTTATGCTACCTTTAATAATCTTTCTAAGCTCTACAAGTCACTAAGTAAACTTTAAAAGAAAGCTTTGATAAAGAAATAAAATACTAAGCTTGCAAGTAAAACTAGGATTTGGTATCATAAAATGTATCTAACCAAGCATGCTTAATGCATTGCATAGGTTATCTAACTTTCATAGTTGCAAGTGTTAGCTTGCATAATTGCAAGTATAAGCTTGCCAAGTAAACTGGTATTATTAGTCTTGCATAATTGCAAGTATAAGCTTGCCTTATGTAGAACAGTGGTTGAAGTTCTCCTCGGCTTCTTCCTCATAGTATCCTTCTTCCTCTTCGTATGCTTGGTCGGTACTAGCATCTATAAATAAATACGAGGTACACAATCACCAAACAATACTTAACTACTCTTACTTGTCACACCAGGGTTTTCACTAGATGATCTATTATCATCACAAACATTACAACCATTAAGGCAAATAGTTTTATTTCTTTTATTTTAGAAAAGTAATTTCTACTCATTGAAAAACTACTTAAGATTTAATATTCTCCAACTAAAACATGGGATCATGTTGACACATGTCATCACCACATATTTCAGTACATGGGAATGTGATTTAAAGTGGTGTCACAATTTAATAAGGTTTAACCCTTTTATTTTAATTAATTAAAGTGACTAGAATGGCCTGTGGGACATTCTTTTGTTGCTTGACCATTATTTCTGCAAGTAAACCTAGATATTTTTATATATTCTGAAAGGTCTTGTTAAATGTGATTTTTGAGAGTTGGAATCAACTCAAAAGCTTTCTTGGTTGAATTTTGAAAAATGTTTGAATGCAGAAAAGCTTATGCCTTGTTATTTTTACTATAGGTGATCTACCATTCCAAATGAAATGAATCAAACGGGCCTGGATTAAGCATTCCAATACCTTTCTAACAAAATTGGTTTTATGCTTTTTCGTTAAGTGAATCGAGCTGGGTTGATTTTCAATCTAGGTACAGAACTGAGTTTGAAACTAAAAGAATAAACCTAGATTTGAATTTATGGGTCACATGGGAAGTTAACTGGGCCGGCCTACTATGAATAGCGCGCACGCAGGCTGGTTAAGTGGCTGTCCCCACTCGTCAGGGAGACAGAGGGGTGCGAAGCGGTATCGGAGGATGTGGACCGCACAATCAAGCTCTTATCCTACGACTACGGTTCATCGTCCACATCGGGCAACAACGGCGAGACAGAACCCTAGCGCGGCCAGTGGGGGTCGTGGGAGGCTCACCGGGGCTCAGGCGATGGTGGGCGACGGGGGCGAACGATGAAGTCAACGACGACGATCCTCCTGGTACCGGCAGCTCCTCTTGGGGCGGCTCCAATCAACGGCTCCTTTCTTCCTCCTCGGCAGACTCTGGCTAAATTCCGGCGATGTGTTGCTCGCCTTGGTCCGGGGGTGAGGTGGGGTGATTCAGAGAGAGAGGGGAGTGAGATGGTGTGAAGATTTTTTGCTCGGTTGGCCTCCTTTTATAGTGCCTGAAGGGGACCGACGGGCGCGCGTGGAGCTCATCGTGGTCGTCGGCACAACGGGTTACTGGCATGGGCAAAGGTAGGGGACGGTGCTGTGCTCCCTGGAGAATCTCAACGGTAAGATAACGCGGCGTGGGGCGATGCGAAACGGTCAGAACATCGCGGCGCTCTGAGCGGGTATGACGGTGGTTTTAATGGCGCACAACGTCCACGGTCCACGTGGCGGTGAACGGGCATGTTTGCGGTGTTGCTGGGGTGCTGGCAGTCCTCCTTGCACGCGGCAAGGGCGACGCGTGGTCTGTTGGCGTGTATCGCAGTTGGCACTCTGGCGCGCTCTCGGTTCGCTCATAGAGAGGCTTGGCACGCTCGGGCTGTGTAGTCCAAGGGCTGGCTGTGCTCGAGGCTTGGACAGGGGGTGGCGGTGGACGGTGGTGAGTGTCCCAGACTTGCTTGCTAGGCTTGGTGCTTGTCCTAACTTGCTGTCGACATGGGGGTGGCAAGTTAGGCTCGACATGGTCACCATTGATGGCTATGGCAAGCTCACAGTGATTCTAAAGCTGGTTAAATGGTCTAGATGATCTACTAATAGCTTGATGTGAACCAGAGAGGGAACAAGTTAGGCCAAAATCACTGCTCCTCATAGTGTTTGATGTTTGTTTGTTTGTTGATTACAAGGTGTTTGATGAATTGGTCGCAAGAGATTCAAATTTGAATTTTGGATTCAAACTTGGTGGATGTTTTGGTTACATACTAGGGAGTCTCTGGTTAGTGGGATTGGTCAAGTGGAATTGGTTTGGTTGGTTTTTGAAAAAGGGGTGATCTTCACATATGAATCAAATTTAATTTTGAAATGTGATTTGAATCCAGTTGCCAAATGTTTCTGCAAGTTTGAAAGGTGGGCTTTGATTTACTTTTAATTGGTCTAGCAAGGGGTGAAAATAAATAGAAATGTTTCTGTTTGAAATCTTGGACTAGAAACACTCAAAGTGGCCTAGTGAGCAAGATTGGCAAAAATCACCATTTGCCTTATTTGAATTGTTTTTGATTTTCTCTTGATTTGTTTCTGATTGGAAATGTTTTAGATGATGTTGTTTTCATATTCAATCCATTCCTTGCTATTTAGATCAATCAGACAAGTCCATTCATTCATTCGTACAATCATCACATACACACATTCATTAATATTGATTTGATTAACAAAAGTTTTTGTTTGCCCTAATTTTGGTGATTGGAATTTGATAACCTTGTTCAACATTTTTGGGATGTTACAAAAGTGGTAGTAGACTAAATGATCATAGAGGCTGCGATGACTTGTTCATAGTCATAACATGGTGTGAGCATGTCCCAAGTCAACCCAAACAAAGCATCAAAGGAGAATACCATAATAATATGCTTTTGTATGCTAAAACAACGCATGATTTCATCAAGAAACATTATGCAATCCCAATTGTTTGGAATAAGTCATGCTACAGAAATAATCACTAAGCATAAGGTCAAAACAGCACCTAGCATGACATTCTAAAGTCTAAGTCACAGTCAAAGCAAGCTCCTCTTGTACTATTTAAGCAAGAACTTTCTACTCCTCTCCAACACAAATCAACTTATATGAAACAAAACATCAAGAGCGGGGGTCCAAACTAATTTATTCAAGCAAACTAATCAAACAAAACGAAAACTAAGACGCTCCAAGAACAACACAACTGTGCATGAAACAATAAAAGCGAAGTGTCTAGAAAGACGACCTGAGCTTTTTATTGATGAAGAAGGAGATGCCTTGGGCATCTCCAAGCTTTATGCTTATACCTCTTGCATATTTCTTGGGGTGACATGGTTTGGAATCGCCAAGCTTGAGATTTTGTCCATTCTTCAGCTCATTACATCATTCTTTCTCTACACCTATAAATTTTCCTTCATACAAAACATCACACAATCTTCATTAGCAACATTAGTGTATTCAAAAGATAAAAGACCTTTGGGTTTAGATTTAGAACAGCAAAAATTTCACTAAAACACAAGATATTGTATAAATTCCCTCAAAAAGCTCAATTTCCCAAAAATAACCCAAAAAGGAATCAATAAGAAGCACATGCAAATACTGGCAGAAATATGTTAAAATAGACCAGCAGGTAGAAACCGAATTTTTCGAAGACCTTCTGTTGCTGAAATCAAAAAGTGTTGAACTAACGAAAGTTATCTAACATACTGGGGGATTTATTCCGAAAATATAAGCTCAATCCGACATATAAAGATTTTACACGAATGTTTACGGTGAAGCACAAAAATCTGTTTCGGGACAGCAACTCCCAAATCTTACTTCCCTCTCATTAGAGGTCATTCTTGGCACAAAAAGCAAATAAAAAGGATAAGTAGAGGTCATTACTAAAGTAATAACTTCCAAGAATCAATAAAACTTTTGGGTTATCTCCCAATAAGTACTTTTCTTTAACGCCTTTAAGTTAGGAACAAGAAACAAGAATCATGTATTTTCAAATGAAGAACCATTAACATCAAACCTTGATTTCAATGGAGGATCAAAAAGCAACTTCTCTCTCCTCATAGGGAAGTGTTCAATACCTTTCTTGAATGTAAATTGATATTTAATGGTGCCTTCTTTCATATCAATAATGGCACCAACAGTTCTAAGAAAAAATCTTCCCAAAGTAATAGGACAAGAAGCATTGTATTCAACATCCAAAACATAGAAATCAACAGAAACATAAGAATTGTTAACCATAATAAAAACATCATTAACACTCCCCATGAGTTTCTTTTTAGCATTATCATTAAGTGGGACATCAAAATAACAATCTTCCAAAGGTGGCAAATCAAGTATTTCATAAATCTTTCTAGGCATAATAGAGACACTAGAACCAAGGTCACATGAAGCTTTGATATCAATGTCATTCACTTGCATATTAATAATGGGTTCACAATGCAACTATCTTCTACTTTCCTAGGAATAGAGGCTTTGTGTTTCAACTTCTCTTCCTTAATTTTAATAAGAGCATATGTAATGTGTTTGGTGAAAGACACATCCATATCACTAGCATCAGGACTTCTAGCAAGCTTTTGTATGAACATAATCACTTCAGAAATATTGCAACCATCAAGATCAAAATCAAACTTAGCATCACTAGTAGTAGGCTCATTGGGTTTAGGCATTGTGGTAGGAGAAATAGGGACTTCTTATGGTTTAGTGGCATCCATATTGGTGGTGGTGATATTACACACACTATTGTTTCTAGCAATTTTAGCTTCTCTTTCCCACTTAGCATGAAGTTGGGCTAACAGTCTAACATTTTCATCAATAGTAACTTGTATGGCATGAGTAGCAGCAAAGGTACTTTCCATGGTTTCAAGTTTAGCAGCCATTTTATTAATCAAAGAGGACAGTGCTTCACACAAAGAGGAAATATTATTCTCAGCACTCAATTTTTTTTACTATAAGCTAGGAATTTCTCTATTCAAATTCGCAAGTTGATGACTAATATTTTTCAAGATAGCAGATTGTTCTTCCATCATTTTAGTGAATATATTATTTTGCTCATATTGCATTTGCATAAAAAATTTAGTGGATCTTTCAACTTCTAGAATCATATCTTCACTAGGCATTCCAGATCTACCATGATAAGTATTGCCATTATTAGGAGGATAAGGCCTATAATTATTACCATAAGTATTGTCACCAAAATTATTATTCCTAATGAATTTCACATCAACTTGCTCTTGTTGAGCAACCAAAGAGGCTAAGGGAACATTATTAGGATCTGTATGAGCTTTCCCATTGATAAGCATAGCCATCATAACATCAATCTTATCACTCAAAGAGGAGGTTTCTTCAACAGAATTTACCTTCTTACCATGTGGAGCTCTCTCAATGTGCCATTCAGAATAATTAACCATCATATTATCAAGGAGGTTTGTTGCAGCACCCAAGGTAATGGTCATAAAGGTACCTCCAGCAGCTGAATCCAACAGGTTTCTTGAGGAGAAGTTCAAACCTGCATAAAAAGTCTGGATAATCATCCAAGAAGTAAGTCCATGAGTGGGACAATTCTTAACCAAAGATTTCATTCTTTCCCAAGCTTGAACAACATGTTCATTATCAAGTTGTTTAAATCTCATTATTTCACTTCTCATAGATATAATCTTAGTAGGAGGATAGTATTTTCCAATAAAAGCATCTTTGCACTTAATCCAAGAATCAATACTATTTATAGGAAAGTATAGCAACCATTCTATAGCTTTTTCTCTCAAGGAGAAAGGAAACAACTTGAGCTTAATAATATCTCCATCTACATCCTTATATTTTTGCATCTCACAAATTTCAACAAAGTTATTGAGGTGGGCAACAACATCATCAGAACTAGCACCATAAAATTGGTCTCTCATCACAAGATTCAACAAAGCAGGCTTAATTTCATAAAAGGTAGCATCAGGAGGAGGTGGAGCAACAGGAGTACTTAGGAAATCATTGTTGTTTGTGCTAGTGAAGTCACACAACTTTGTGTTCTCAGCAGAGTTCATTTTGGCAAAAGTGAAGCAAGCCAACATCAGCAGCAACTAATTTTTTGTGTGCTTTTTATAAGAGAAAGCAAACCAAACTAAACTAATTTTGTTGAGTTTTTGATAAAAAAATAGGCAAACAAAACCAAGCAAAAGAAACTAAGCAAAACATAAACAAAGTAAAGAGATAGGTTGTGAAGGACTCCCCTTGTGAAGACGTCCTTAGCCTCCCTGGCAATGGCTCCAGAAAAGTCTTAATGGTGCGTGGAAGCTTCGTTGGGAGACCCCAAGAGGAAGGTATGATGAGCACATCAGCAAGTTTTCTCTCAATAAGAAACCAAGGTTATCGAACCAGTAGGAGGAAGGAAACGGCTCAAAGGTGTTGCTAGCAACTTGGAAACCTGCACAACACAAACTTAAGACTTTTCCCCAACGAATAGTGAGGTTGTCAATCTCAGTGGTTTGCTGAAAACAAAGGATTAACTGTATGATGTGGAAGGTAATAGTGGTTTTCAGAAAGTAAACTGTAACAGTGGAAGATGTATCAATGGTAAAGATTGGACCAGGTTCCATAGTTCACTAGAGGTGTTATCCTTAATATAAACAAACATGGTATGCTGGGTAAACAAATTACAGCAGGGCAATTGACAGGACTGAGCAAGGCATAACAATGCAATACTAGACATTCATGATCCTATGAGATTCGATTGGGCAATACAACAAGATACATAGACCGCCATCCAACTGCATCTATGACTAGTAATCCACCTTCAGGTTATCATCCGAACCCCCTCCAGTATTAATTTGCAAGCAATGGATAACTGCTTTAAGCAAAGTGTGTAAAGTAAACAATCCACTTGTTCCATTAACAAGAGACCATTGTTTTCTCCCTAGTGTCAATAGCACATCTACAACCTTAGAAATTTTTGTCACTTCCCTTAGATTAAATAGAGGCATGAACCCACTATCGAGCATAAATACCCCCTCCTAGAGTCACTAGCATCTTCTTGGCCAAGATAGCTACTAGAAACAGATAGCATGCAAGATCACAAACAACACAGACATGATAGAATCAATAAGACAAAACCATTAATCAATCTGACAAAGTAATCTCAATATCCATCGGATCCCCACAAACACAACATGCATGATTACAAATAGATGATCTTGATCATGAACGGAGCTCACAAGATCTAAACATGGTAGCACAAAGGAGGAGATACAACTATCTAGCTACTACATGGACTCGTAGTCCAAGGTGGAACTACTCACACTTCATACCAGAGGCTAGCATGATGAAGAAGAAGGCCTCCGGGATGATCTCCCCTCCGGCAGGGTGCCGGGAAGAGCTTTAGATCTCCCCCTAATCTAGGGATGATGGTGGCGGCGTCTACGGACTGTTTCGTGGAATATTGATCGGTTCTTTGGGTTTCTGCATCCAGGGGTCTTTATAGGCGAAGATGCGAGGCATGGGACAGCCAGGGAGGCCGCACCCCCCAGGCGCGGGCTAGGGTTAGCCGCGCGGCCAGGGGGTCTGGCCCCTGGTGGCTCCCCTTCGTTTCCCCCTGCGTCTCGTATTCTAGCTCCATGTTCCCCATGGTAAAATATTGACTTTGGCTTTTGTCCCATCCAATTCTGAGAATATTTATTTTCTGCCTTTCTGGAACCAAAAACAGAAGAAAACATGCAACTGGCACTGTGACATCTTGTTAATAGATTAGTACTGATTTCTACGCACTTCTATTATTGTAGATAGTTGTTGGGCCTCCAAGTGTAGAGGTTTGTAGAACAGCATCAAGTTTCCCTTAAGTGGATTACCCAAGGTTTATCGAACTCAGGGAGGAAGTTGTCAAAGGTATTCCCTCTCAAGCAATCCTGCAATCAAGATACAAGAAGTCTCTTGTGTCCCCAACACACCCAATACACTTGTCAGGTGTATAGGTGCACTAGTTCGGCAAAGAGATAGTGAAATACAAGTGGTAACGGTGCCAGAAAAGAGCTTGACGGTGATGTAAAGACTATAGCAAGCAAACATGCAACAGATCTAGTAGAAAACGGTGTTTCAATGCTTAGAAACAAGGCCTAGGGATCATACTTTCACTAGTGAACACTCTCTCATATAAATATCCTCTCTTCATGATACTACTCTTAAATACTCTCCAGTTGGACACTCTAATCCATGGTAGGGCTATAACAGCACTCCTCAAAGTCCGCCTTCCCCAATCTAGATAACCCCACACTGTCACCTTGAGTGCTAGATGGTTCCAACAAACACCACAATTTCATAGAGACATCCAACTCCAAATATAACTCATAACAAATATTCAATCTAGCCAAAGTGCCACACACGGTATGCCCGCTGTCACTTTCACACGTGTGGGGAAAAGCATATATCTATTAAAGCACAAAGAGTATTTATGTAGACTCAAGCCTAAGTACCACAATGGCATGCACGTTGTCACTTTCACACACATGGAGAGAGCAGAGATCTAATGAAGCACTTGAGTAGCAAGGTAGATCTACTTGATTACAAAGCTCATGACCACAAGATCATGCATAGAGAGAGAGATGAACACATAGCTACCGTTAGAGCCCTTAGCCCTGAGGAAGAACTACTCCCTCCTCATCATGGGAATCAGCAATGGTGATGAAGATGGCGATGGATATCGATGGAGATGGCTCCGGGGGCACTTCCCTGTCCCGGCAGGGTGCCGGAATAGAGACTTTCTGTCCCCCGAATCTCCCCTTTGGTGGTGGCGCTATAGAGGTTTTCGTGGATTTCTTTTGGATGCCCTAGGGTTTTTGGGTCGGAGGCTTCTGTTGGATGCAAGAATGAAGGTCGGTGGGGGTCTAGGGGGCCACACCCCCTGTGGGCGCCTAGAGGGGGTGTGGCCACCCTTTGGCCTCCCTCCGGCTCTGCTTCGTGGTTCCGTGTTGCTCCGAGAAAAATAATGACTTTGGCTTTTGTCCTGTCCAATTCCGAGAATATTGATTTGCTGCCTTTCTGGAACCAAAAACAGAAGAAAACAGGCAACTGGCACTGTGGCATCTTGTCAATAGGTTAGTTCCAGAAAGTGTATAAAAATACCTCAAAGTGTAGACAAAACATAAGACAAATGATACAAAACAAGCATGGAGCATCAAAAATTATAGATACGTTTCCGACGTATCAAGCATCCCCAAGCTTAACTCCTGCTTGTCCTCGAGTAGGTAAGTGATAAAAAGAATAATTTTTGAGGTGACATGCACCATCAAAACCAAGATCAAACCATTTGCAAGAATTGAAAGCTGGGATCAAAGAACTCTAAACATGTGCATGAAAGATGGAGTTCTAACAATAGGACATAGTAACTATGCATGCAACATGAAAGGCTACAAGCAAAGATCATGAATAACATGTATTGGAAAACGTTTGTTTGTTTCACCTACAGAAAACATAGCATAGTGGAAATCAACTTGTCCCTCATAGAGTGGCTATATAGATGCATAGGACACCTTGAAAGTTCACAAGGGTGACTAAAAACAAATAGCACAAGAACAAGTAATATCACACTATGCATCAATCAATAAGCTTTGGGACACTTCACACAGAATGACAACTATGCTCTCTTAATGGTGCCTAAAAGTAGAAGATGGATACTCAATAATGGTGGAATAAATGCCTTTTGTAAAGGAAGCATGGATTTCAAGTTTCAAAAAGAGCTTCCAAAAATCATGGTACTTGTTAGCTTTCAGCCCTCATTGCCCCTATCATAAGCATCTTGAAGTGATTAAGGTTAAAGTGAACTAACTATGGAGTATATGCTTGACAAAGTATAAGTTGGCAATCTCAAGTCCCTTGAATATAAGGGCCACACCTCATGCTACTCAACTTCAGTCACCTGTAAGTTCTTGTCATTGTAAGTATTTGCATATCATAGAGAATCTCCAATGGGGTACCCCTTGCACATGGTATAGGAGCTATCCCATAACCAAAATGACAAGGCAAGCAGACAATAAGCATCTAAGCGATCTTTTTATTTATTATGTGCATAGCTTTTTATTGAGGATGCTTCATAGATATCTCATTATGGTGATGCTGCAAGTTTCCACCATGATTAGGCATGGCTTAGGCTAGCGGCCCAGGCATTTCTCTAACATAGAATACAAACTCCATGGGCTTACAAGCTCCCTCTTTATTTCACACCGGTGACATCCATAGACAAAAGAGCATGATATCAACTGAGTACAAAGTACAAGTGCAATGTTGAAAATGTTCCCCATGACAGCATGGTTCTGCTAATTCCAATGTATAAGTGCAAGCATATGCAACATAGACGACACAATGGTTCAATTTTATTAGGTGCAAAGAATATAAAGTGTGCCATCAAGTTTGTGCGGGCTTTAATCACTAAGTTTTCACATAACAAAATAGTTTTTAATTGGAATATAGCTGAAAACAAGAATATACTTGGAATGGTGTAACACACCATGCATAGGAGTTTATAGTGGACACTTTGGAATAACTTGGTTTCTTGGGAGTTGGAAGCATGAGTAGAACTTACTCATATAAGTGGAGGCTAGCAAAAGACTGGGAGCAACCAACTAAGAGAGCATAATGGCCATAATCATGTAGAGCAACAAAGCATCACTAATCAAAGCATAGAGTGGTACTACAAGTCAAGGACTAGATGATCATAGAGTCTATGGTGACTTGTTCATAGTCATAACATGGTGTGAGCATGTGCCAAGTCAACCCAAACAAAGCATCAAAGGAGAATACCGCAATACTATGCTTTTGTATGCTAAAACAACGCATGATTCCTTCAAGGCACAGTAAGCAATCCTAATTGTTTGGAACAAGACATGCTATAGCAATAATCACTAAGCATAAGGTCAAAACAACACCTAGCATGTCATGCTAAAGTCTAGGTCACAGTCAATGCAAGCTCCCTTTTGTACCACTTAAGCCTGAAGCTTCCTACTCTTTTCCAACACCAAACAATTATTTGAAACAAATCACAAAGATAATAATCAATAAAGATCAGTAAGACTGTCTCACAAATCCACAAAAAATAAATAAAAAGTTCTAAGCTAAAAGCACAAGAAAACTAAGGATGAACGCAGTGCTATCAAAAGTGAACACTCACAAAACTATAAGAGTGAAAACTAGAGTGTTCTAGGCAATGGAAACATAGTATGTATCTCTCCAAAAGAAGTTTGGTGTAACCAACCAACTTACTCAATCAAACTAAGCAAACGAAAACCAAAAACAAAAACTAAGACGCTCCAAGAACAACACAACAATGCATGAAACAATAAAAACGAAGTGTCTAGAAAGACCTGAGATTTCTATTGATGAAGAAGGGGATGCCTTGGTAATCCCCAAGCTTTGACGCTTGTAACTCTTGAATATTTCTTGGGGTGACACGGGGTGGCATCCCCAAGCTTGATCTTTTTTCCATTCTTCATCTCATTACATCATTCTTTCTCTACACCTGCAAATTTTCCTTCATAAAAAACTTCACACAATCTTCATTAGCAACATTAGTGTATTCAAAAGAAAATAGACCTTTAGGCAAAGATTTGGAACAGCAAGACTTTTCATTAAAAACACAAGATCTTGTAGTAACTCCTTCAAAAAGCTCAATTCCCCAAAAAGAACTCAAAAAAGAATTAATAAGAAGCAAATGCAAATAATGGCAGAAATCTGGCAAAACAGACCAGCAGGTAGAAACCTATTTTTCGAAGACCTTCTGTTGCTCAAATAAAAAAGTGTTAAACTAACGAAAGTTAGCTAACATACTAGGGGATTTATTCGTAAAGTTTCAGTTCAATATGACTTACAGAGACTCCTTATGAATTTTTTTGGTGGAGGATAGAAATCTATTTCGGGATAGCAACTCCCCAAATCTTACTTCCCTCTAATTAGAGGTCATTCTTGGCACAAAAAGCAAACAAAAAAGGATAAGGAGAGGTCATTAGAGGCCTCTTTCCCCACAGTGGGCGCCAACTATCGTGGTATTTCCGACGAGTACGCCATGAAGGGGTCCTCACAGTGCGTGTTTAGAGACGTGGGGGAAGGCGGACGGTTGACGGGTACGAGGTAACACAGCTTCCCCAGGTTCAGATCCCACGACACTGGCGGAATATTACTCCTGCTATAAATCACTATAATGTCAATAGCCGAGTTACAGAGATAGTTTCGCTGTGCGAGGTGACTAGAAAGTCTAAGTTATCGTGCCCTAAAGGCTCCCATAGGCCCGACTTATATAGTTGCTAGGTCCTAGGGTTACAGGGAAAAGTCCTAGCCGGACAGGTTACAGAGTCCTACACCGTCTACTACTAGTCTAGCGTGTCTTGTACTCCAAGACTCCGGGTACGCTGGTGACTCCATTGTAGCCTTCCTTTATCCGGCATGGACCTCCCTTCTCGATCCATCTAACTGGGACGCCCAGCAGGCCATGGGCCATGATACCAACTGTGGGCCACCCGGGTTATCCGGATAACAGACATGCTATGAGGATACCCATATAGCATATCCCCAATAGTAGCCCCCGGAGAACTCCGAGATCTTGTTTCGTCTTGCCTCTTCATGTTGAATGCTCCGTCTAGATGGATGTCGGCAAATCGTCAAGCAACATCTTGTAGTCCTCCCAAAGAACCCTGCAAGGTTTTCTCCGTCTTCATCTTGTAAGTCGGAGAATTGCTGAATCTTCCATCGTAATCTTCCGTAGCCGGACTGGATCCGTCCATGCCGGAATCTTCTGATGTGATGGTTCATCTGCCTGTGAAACCTAGGGCGACGCAAACATAGGTCAGCAACGCCTCGTAACTCACACATGCAGAGAACGCAATCATGTCCACTTTTCCCGCGTGAGCGATACGAACTGTTGGCGGCGATGGTTGGTACGTGGCGAAATTTCCACGCACGTCTCCGCACACGTCGTCTACGCGGCAACCATTCAATCAAGCTGCACGAATCTCTATGCTGGAGATCAGAAATAGTAACTGCGGTGGAAAATTTACCTTTTCACCTCATTCTCCCCTGTATCTTGTTCTTCCTCAAGCAAGCGTCTCCTCGAGCTCTCCGCGCCTCACACGAAAAACCCTAACTCCCAATCTCACCAGTCACCTCCAAACGCACCCAATGGCCAGCAGTAGCTCCCCCCCTTCGATGGCGGCGTCGGGCGAAGCCGCGGCGAAGCCGTCGAGCTCCGTCGTCGTGCCCCCAGAGGGCATGGTCATCCCCAGGTCTACGGTTCGGACATCACGGACCGCGATATCAAAGAGCTGATCATCGAGGGATACCTCCTCGCGACAGAGGGCTTGCCTGGCGGGTGGCGCCGGCCGGCGAGGTCACACCTTCTCCCCAAGCCAGAGAAAAGGTGTACCTCAAAGCACAGTTGGTACGCGGCGTCTCCCTGCCCATCTCTAATTTCTTCCTCGCTGTCTTGAATCATTACCGAGTACAACCACAGAACCTTTCTCCCAATAGTATCCTAGCACTTAGCAATTACGCGGCGCTTTGCGAGGGTTACTTAGGGATTAAGCCTAGGCTAGATCTCTTCATATATTTTTTCACCGTCAAGCGTGAAGCCGGAGCCAATAAGGACGAACTTAGAAATTGTGGCACCATTAGCTTCAAGATCCGGCCTGGCTGACGCTTCCTCGACATCGTCGGCCATGAGTCCTGCAAGAACTGGCAGCGTACTTACTTCTACGGCCCAGATATCCCTTTGGCCGGCCGAGAAGTAACATACTCGGACTTTGTCGATGGAGTAGCCGCCGAAACTTCGACATGGAGATCGTAGGCCACCCTTCCATCCGACATCGACTCTTCCCGTGCTATAAGGCGGATAGAGTGGTTCGTAGAGACGATTTTGACTGGCTTGGACCTAGCCATGTGCTGGATCATCAGGCGAATCCAGCCTCTGCAGCATCGCTCAAAGCTGATGCATTAGTATTCCAACGATAGAAGGGACAGCCTCCGCATCTCCATGGACAATTTCTCGAGCGAATCCATCAAGCTTCGACTCAAGGACATCGTCAAGGTGAAGGACAAGAAGCGTGGATTTACCATCACCTACAACATGTTCGTATAGAGCAAGTGCCCAAAGGTAACTATTTATTTTCCGTTTATGACATATACTCCAGTTCTCCCGTCTAGCCATTACCATCTCATCTAACACGGTGGTTCTTCACCTTAACAGCTTAGCGACATAGATGAGGACAGCATGGCTCCTCAAATCTATGATCCAAAGATGAAGGAAGTCACCGTCGTGTCCGATGACGATGCTCTGTTGGCATGAAATAGGAAGTGCTCCACCTCTGACGCTGCCGACGGAGGCAAGAAGAAGACGGAGGGTGGAGCCTCCAAAAAGACTACCGCCGCCCTGGAGGCGGAGAAAAGAAAGATTACCAGGATCCCCTTTGCTAAATGACCCCCTCTTGTGTAAGCTTCTTTCTCTCCGACATTGTCCATTTGTCTGTCTTATTCCTGTACTTATGCATTTTGCACGTTTTAGGAAGAAAGCCACGACCAGCTTGAAGAAGACCTCCAAAACTTTGGGGGCTTCTAGAACCATCAAGGATATGCTGCATCGCGACGCATCTCCCGCCATCGCCCCTGTCACTCCCATCGCCCAGCCTTCGTCCGCCCCGACAAGCTCACAAGCTAGAGAAGCATCTGGCCCTTCCGCCATGGAAGTGGACTCAGGCGCTTCCATAGATCTCGCTATTGTCGGAGAACAGGCGACGCAGGAGAGTGTCACACACCAAATGGCTGAAGCTCCGGCTAAGGATGCCATGGATAGCGGTAAGGCGGTGGTGGAAGGTGGTACATCTGTCGAAGGTAGCACCCCCGCACCCAAGAAGACCATAGAGTTTCCGAAGATAGTCTATTTCGTACTTACGTCGGGTAGCACTTCTCTGGTTCCTGGTGCAGCGCCGACATCCCCGACGTGCCGTCTTGAGGAGCTTCTCCGGCAAGAAGAAATCTTGCAAGGAAACAGTACATTCTTTGGCAAGTTGCTAGCTGAGAGTGCTACCAACCTCAAGATCATTGCACTTGTAAGTTATATTTGCCTTTTTGCTTTTCATATGAGTATCCCACTGTAGCCCCCGATAATTTAGACAGAAAACCATAGGTCTTTCCGTCTAAATTCTCTAAGAGTGACTAAGCTAGAAAACTTCTCACTGTAGCCCCCAAGCATGTAGGTGGAATGAATTATTCCTACTAGATGCTTTAAGAGTAGCATACGTAGTTTTTATAAATTTCGATACTGTAGCCCCCAAGCTTCTAGTTGTAACTGAATTAGTTCCGATGAGATGCTTAAAGAGAAACTAAGCATACATCCGAGTTAAAAACTTTATACTGTAGCCCCCAAGCTTCTAATCGAAAACTCAATTAGTTCCGACTAGATGCTTAAAGAAAGACTAAGCATATTGCTAAGTTAAAAACTCTCGTTGTAGCCCCCGAGCGTCTAGGTGGAAATTTTATGGGTAGATGCTCCAAGTAGACCAAACAATGTTTAACTTTTCTTTTTCCATAGAATGAGAATGCTCGGAGGGGCATGGCCAACGACAAGTACCAAAACATGCGCGCGGACTTGGAAGCGGAAAAGGGTAAAAATGCCTTCTTGAAGTAAGCGTATGTTTTCCTTTCTTTTTCGTATTCTGACTTTATCTTGTGTATTCTCCGAGTACTCACTGTGTACTTTTCTTTCTCCGACTTGCATAAACCATTGCCAAGGCTAAGGACATTGTCGAGCAATCCAAGCATATTCGGGAGCTGGATAGCGAGAACAAGATCCTTAAGCAGGAGAGGAAGGACATGCTAAATATGCATGAAGAATCAATGAAAGCCCTGCAGGACTCCGCCACCGAGGAGATGAACCGCTTGAAGGAGGAGATCACGATCTTAAAAGATCAGAAGGAAGCTGCCGATGAGCAGAATCAATGCCATCATGAAGCGTACAATCTCCTCCAACAAGAACGGGACTCCTTGGCGGATACTCTCTAGCAAGCTGAGGCTAGCATCTTCAGTAAGTGGTTCTCCGTCTTGGATTTCTGTAGTCTGAATACTCTGAATTTTTGAACTCATGCGCTCCTTTGTCGGGAATTCACAGCTCCTATGGGTTTAACCCGGTCGCCTCCTCCGGCAAAGGAATGCATGGTCCTTGCCGGAAACTTCATCAACACCGCCATTGCGCAAGGCAAAGAGATGGCCAAGCCCCTCCATATTAATATCAAGGCATCGGACTTTGTGGCAAAGTTCTCGGAGATCATGCGCCGAGCCCCCGAGCTTATTACAAGCTGGAAAGCTTCATGTGCATGGGACGGGGCAAGGATGGCGCTGTCCATGGTCAAGGCACACTACGAGAATGCCGACATTGACACGGTAACCTCTAACATCCCCGACGTAGATGACGAAGGCCAAAAGATGAATCACGAATCTATCTTGTTGACACTCGCGGGTTATGACACCATAGTTGCCGAGTTGGTCGATGTCAACGTCTTCGTGCCAATGAATACCATCGATGTCGGCAACCAAAGCTCCTCCGAGTCCCTCAACAATGCCGATTTCGAGGGTGACTCTCCTGTTGCCGATGATGTTGCTTCCAAGTCACCTGCGCCAGAGGAATGAAAAAAACTTGTAATATTTGTTTCCTCTGTAACATGTTATGCGGAAAAACTATGTATTAACTTAAGGCGAAAAACAATGACGTATGTCCTGCTACTTATGAACTATTTCCAGCATATATATTTTTTAAGCAAGTGTTGGCTTATCCATTACTTTGATTGTTATGCTTCACTTTTCGTGAGTCGAAAGACTCGTTGTAGGAACCATGCGCTCAGGCGATGATGCCCAATGGCACCGTCAATAACCTAAGCACAAAATCGCCGACAATAAGTGTTGAAAGTCACTACTCCAGAATGCACATAAAAATGACAAAGAACGTGTAGACCAGAAAACTTAAGCTAACGCCCGTAGGCGGAATTTTCACAAGTGCAATCGCAAAGCTTGTGCATAAAGGTTTTATATGATCCAAAAATGAACACTAAAGGAGGTAAAAGACTCAGAAATATGAGTGAACCAAAGAGTTTATTTCATTGATCATATAAGAGGTACACAATTAGATAAAAAATGCTAAGTGTAAAAAGGACGTAGATGTGCTATGTTCCATGGTCGATCAAGCTCCGGGTAGTCAACATCCGGGTCACGTCGCTTACTCTTATGATCCTTGTTGGGTCTATCCTTCAGTTCACGATTGTCAAAAAGGTAGTAAGACCCATTGAGTAGCGCCTTGCTTATGATGAACGGTCGTTCCCATGGCGAGGATAATTTGTGTGACTTCTTCTGTTTAAGTCGGAGAACGAAATCCCCCTCTTTAAACGAGCGATGTCAAACGCGGAGACTATGGTAGCTGCATAGCTTCTACTGGTAGATGGCGGATCTTTGGTATGCCAAAACGCGCTCCTCCTCGAGAAGGTCCACATCTAGGCGTCTGGATTCTTCAGCGTCATCTTCGTCGTAGGCGGCAACCCTTGGTGCATCGTGAAGTATGTCGGAAGGTAGGATGGCTTCTGCTCCATATACCATGAAGTAAGGGGTATAGCCGGTGGATATGTTGGGTGTAGTTCGTAAACTCCAAAATACAGATGGCAATTCTTCCGCCCAGGCTCCAGCTTCTCTATGTAGCGGTGCCTCCAGACGTGGCTTTATTCCCTGTAGAATTAATCCATTGGCTCGCTCAACCTGACCGTTGGATATTGGATGTGCCATATATGCAAGGTCAAGTCGGATGCCTTTCTCCCAACAATATGCCTCCACTTCTTCGAATGACAAGTTGCTGCCGTTGTCGGTGATAATGCTATGTGGGAGACCAAATCTCACCACTAGATCTCGGACAAACCTAAGGGCAGTTGCCCCATCAAGCTTTCTAATGGGTTTAGCTTCTATCCATTTAGTGAATTTATCAACTGCTACTAGCAGATGCGTAAACCCACATGGTGCCGTCTGTAACGGTCCCACCATGTCTAGCCCCCAGACTGCAAATGGCCAAGTTATTGGTATTGTTCGCAATTCTTTGGCAGGAACATGTGGTTGTCCGGCATAATACTGGCATCCCGTGCATGTCTCAACCAGCTTGTCGGCGTCCGCCTTCGCGGTCAACCAGTAGAATCCTTGCCGGAAGACTTTCGCGACCAACGATCGAGGAGCGGCGTGATCCCCGCAATCTCCGAGATGTATTTCGCGTAGGATTTCAATACCTTCTAGATGGGAAACACACTTAAGGTATACACCAGTAGTGATCCTTTTGTAGAGCTGTCCATTGATTATGGTATAGCCCTTCGCTCGACATACTATTTGTCATCTTTCGACTTTGTCGTCGGGCAAAGTTCCGTGTTCGAGATATTCCATGAACGGTTTTGTCCTAGCCGGAGGGACCTTTGCCACCATGTGGAAGAAAGAGTCAAATCTATCCGGGTTGTCGATGTCTGCTCCCTTCACGGATGGTGTCCATAGATGCTCTAGGAAAACTCCTAGCGGAATTCGGTTGCGCCCTGATCCAAGCTTAGACAGCAGATCAGCCGCCTCGTTTTCCTCCCTAGGTACATACTTGACCTCGTAGCCCTAGAAGCTCTTGGCTATCTCGTCCACTTCGTCTTGATATGCCGCCATCATAGGGTTCCGCGCATTCCAGGTGCCAGCCACCTGCTGGGCAACCAAGTCGGAATCTCCACAGCAAACTATGCGCTTGATGCCATTATCCTTGGCTACGCGTAATCCATGAATGAGTGCTTTATACTCCGCCATGTTGTTCGTAGCCTCGAAGTGGATCTGCAGAACATAGTGTAGCTTGTCCCCAGTTGGTGACTGTAGCAATACACCAGCCCCCGAGCCGTTGAGCAGCTTTGATCCGTCAAAGTGCATCACCCAGTACTCTGGTTCTGGCAATGGAGTAGCATCTGGCATCTTCGTCCAATCTACAATAAAATCCCCCAAGGCTTGTGACTTGATAGCGTCGCGCCTCTTGTAGGTGATCTCGAAGGTGGAAAGTTCAATGCCCCACTTAGCGACCCTTCCCATAGCATCGCTGTTGTTGACAACGTCGGACAGTGGAGTCTTGCTCACCACTGTGATTGGCTGCTCCTGAAAGTAATGCCTCAGCTTCCGAGAAGGAAGGAATACTCCATAATCTATCTTCTGGTAGTGCGGGTAACGCTGCTTGGAATCTATCAAAACCTGGCTTACATAGTAAACTGGTCATTGAACTCCGTGCTCATAGCCTGGTTCCTTCCGCTCTACCACGACGATGATGCTGATTACCCGGTTGCTTGCTGCCATGTAAAGTAACATGCGATCTTCAGGCCCGGGCGCTACAAGGATGGGCGCTGAGGAAAGAATCTCCTTGAGATGCTTCAATGCTGCATCTGCTTCGTCCGTCCACGTAAATTTGTCCGCCTTCTTTAGCAACTTGTACAGCGGCAGAGCCTTCTCTCCAAGTCGGCTGATGAACCGACTAACTGCTGCAACACAACCTGTTAGTCGTTGAATGTCCTTTAGGCATGTAGGACTGTTTATGTTTAAGATGGCCTTGATTTTCTCCGGGTTGACCTCGATTCCACGCTGGGAAACGATGAAGCCCAACAATTTGCTGGCTGGAACCCCGAAGATGCACTTCTTAGGGTTAAGCATCATGTTGTATTTCTGGAGATTATCAAAGGTTTCTTTTAAGTCGGAGATTAAGTCATTTGACTTCTTAGACATCACCGCTATATCTTCCACATAGGCGTGAACTTTCCGACCAATTTGATCGTGTAGGCAATGTTGCATTGTCCGCTGGTACGTAGCACCTGCGTTTTTCAGCCCAAAGGGCATCGTAACATAAATGTGCCGTATGGAGTATTGAACGAAGTGGCCAGTTGGTCCGACTTCCTAATCTTGATCTGGTGGTATCCTGAGTATGCGTCGAGAAAACACAAAAGTTCTGAGCCAGCCGTCGAGTCAATGACTTGGTCAATGCGAGGCAAAGCAAATGGATCTTTGGGGCATGCTTTGTTCAAGCCGGTGTAATCAACACATATTCTTAATTCTTTGGTTTCCTTTTTGGGGACAAGTACAGGATTGGACACCCATTGGGTGTGAAGGACTTCTCGGATAAAACTAGCCTTAAGTAACATAGATATCTCTTTGCCTATGGCGCGTCTCTTCTCATCTCCAAAGCTTCATAGAGGTTGCTTCACTGGTTTGCATTTTGGATCAATGTTTAAGCTGTGCTCGGCAAGTTCCCTAGGTACACCTTTCATTTCGGCAGGTTGCCAGGTTACACGGAGGAACTCGACGAGCACAGTTTCCTATTTGGGATCCAGGTTCATCCCAATGGCGGTGGTCTTGGAGGCATCGCCTACCACAAGTTCCACCCGCTTGGTCTCGATGGCGGCCTTGAATGCTGGATCGGAGTCGGAGATCTGTTTCTTCGACGCGGGCATCTCTGAGTCATCGACCTTGCTCTGGATCTCTTTGAATTATTCGCTGTAGAGGACAGCCTCTACGTAGGCTGCTTCATTAATCTCGCAGTCCCTTGCTTTGGTAAAGCTTCCGGATACGGTGATGACACCGTTTGGTCCGGGTATCTTGAGTTTGTTGTAGACGAAACATGGCTTGGCCATGAAGGTGTGGAATATGTCGCGGCCGAATATGATGTGGTACACACTCTTGAAGGGGACCACCTCAAAGGTCATGTGCTCTTGGCGGTAATTATTAACATCACCAAAGGCAACCTAGAGTATGATGCACCCAAGGGACCGAGCCTCCCAACCAGGAACTACGCCGTGGAAGATGATGTTGGTCTGCCTTAGGTTCGCCTCCGTCAAGTTCAACTTCTGTAGTGTATCCAGGTACATGATGTTGATGCTGCTTCCACTATCTACCATACATTTGGTGAACTCAATGCCGTCAATCAAGGGGTTGATGACCATGGCGTATTGGTTCTCCATAGGGATAAGGTCTGGGTGGTCCTTCCTATCCCAAGTAATTGGAACCTCCGACCAGCGCAGGTACTGGGGAACTGGGGGTAGAGTAGCCATCAGTATCCTCATAGAGGTCTTCTATTGTTGAACGGTGGGGGTGCCAAGGAAAGTGTGGTAAACCGCCGCCTTCCTCTCAAAGGGGTTCTTGCCTTTGCCGTCGCTCTTGGAGGCATGCTTGGGGTCAACATCCTCGTCCATGTCACTAGAATCCTTGGACTCCTCCTCCTTCTTCTTCCCCTTGCCCTTGCCTCGCGGTCTGTTCTTCTGACTTTGCTTGTAGCCGGACTCCGGGTCCTCCTTGAGGTCGTTGACGAACTAGCAGTGTTGATTGGTGTGGGTGGCTTTGCCGTTGACATCGAGGTGTACGAGGCATGACATATCGCGGTAATCTTTGTAGGTTTGGGGAACACGGAGCGCTGCTGAGGTAGTTTCACTTCCTCGCTGCTGCCCACGACCAGCTCCCCATCCCCGGCCACGTTGTCCGCCATCATCTAGTCCTGCGAAGGTCATAGCGACCATGTCGGGAGTTTGCTTTTCTTCTAGAGAGGTTTTCCGCTTTGTGCTGTTGTTCCTTCGAGCCTGAGTTGGAACGGCCATTGCCGGCAGAGAGCCGCGAGCATCATCGTCGGCAGCTGCGAACTCACTAGCCAACTGAATCATCTGGTTCAAGTCAAGCTGGTGATTGTCTTGCAAACGCTTTAGCCTATGTCGAAGCAACGTGCCCCTTTCCAACCCATCGATGAAGGCGGCCATAGCGGTCTGAGCGTGCACTCCTGCGCAGGAATTCTTCATATCCAACCAGTGGGAGAGGTAGGCACGAGATGTCTCGTCTTTATCTTGCACGCACCACTGTAGATCGCCAACAGTGCAGAGACATTTGTACGTACCCTCGAAGTTCTTGGTGAATGCCTCTTGCATGTCCAACCAATTGCAGATGGATTTCTCCGGCAAGTCATCAATCCATTGATGGACTGTGCCCGCCAACATCAATGGGAGGTACTTGATGGCAACGTTGGGGTTACCCCCGGCAATCTCTACCACGTTGCCGTAATCCTGCAACCATGTAGCTGGGTTAGAGGTGTCGTCATAGGGCTTGATGGTATTGTCAAACCGGAAACCTTTGGGGTAAGTTGCGGACCGTATCGCAGGTCCGAAGCAACGTGGTCCCAGGTATGGTCCTTCCTGAGCCTCATGGATCTTATCGATCCGTGAACATGTGTCATATGGGTCCGGATTTCTTTTCTTCTTGTCAATAGGGGATGGGCTGCGTGAATGACGCGGGCCTCCTCCGCCATGGTGACTGCTAGGTGGCAACGGAGGTGGAGGTGGCGGTGGGTTAGCCTTCTTTCTATTACCCTCCTGTGATGCCTCACGCCTGTCGCGATTGCTTGCCGGACGCGGAGGGTCATGGCGCGACCTGCTCTTGTGTCTCTGGTGGCGCTCTTCGTCATGATGGGTCTGCTCTGCGTTGTCGCAGATGACGATGCCGCCCTGCCTTGGCGGGGGCATATCAGCATGATGGTGAGCTTTGGGGTCTTCGCGATGTTGGGGGGAGCGAGGCGGTGGCGATGGGAGATGAGGTTGGGCCCTTTCCCCGTGGTCGGAGGACATGGGGATAGCATCCTTCCTGTTGCGCACATCCCTCCGTCTTTGTTTTGATGAACCCGTCTGAGACCCAACATCAAGAGGAGATCTGTCTGTTGGGGATATGCTATATGGGTATCCTCATAGCATGTCTCCTATCCGGATAACCCGGGTGGCCCACAGTTGGTAGCATGGCCGATGGCCTGCTGGGCGGCCCAGTTAGATGGATCCAGAAGGGAGGCCCATGCCGGATAAAGGAAGGCTATGGTGGAGTCACCAGCGTACCCGGAGCCTTGGAGTACAAGACACGCAAGACTAGTAATAGAAAGTGTAGGACTCTAACCTTTCCGGGTAGGACTTTTCCCTGTAACCCTAGGACCTGGCGACTATATAAGTCGGGCCTAGGGGAGCCTTTAGGGCACTTCAGACAATCTGAGACAACCTCGCACAACGAACCCATCTCTGTAACTCGGCGTATTGCCATTATAGTGATTTATAGGAGGAGTAGGATTCCGCCACAGTTGTGGGATCTGAACCTGGGTAAGCTGTGTTACCTCGTACCCTTCAACCGTCCGCCTTCCCCCACGTCTCTAAACACGCACTGTGAGGACCCCTCCATGGTGTACTCGTCGGCAATACCATGACAATTGGCGCCCACCGTGGGGCAAGAGGCGCTTCAGGCTCTTCAGCGGGCGAGGACCAAGATCTTCGCGGGAATTGCCGAAACCGTAGCAATCGGTCGCGTTCTCTTCTCCAGCAAGGTTCCGATCATCCCTCCCGACGAGTTCTGGATCCCGGCGAAGACGAACCCTATGTGGTGTTCGATCGTTCTTATCAGCGACATCCACCTCTTCATTGGCAAAACCGACAAGGGAACTAGTTCCCTAGGAGTCGGAGGAGCATCAAGGCCCGCACGGACTGCCTACGGGCATGATACGTTCACGGAAGGATCGATGTCGGATCTCTCTTTGAAGTTTGCCGACAAAGATTGGAAAAATTCAAGGCCCACCCAAACCGCCCCAGTGCAGGATATAACGGTGGAAGATCACTGCAAGTCCGCCGGCTTCGCCGTGCGTCTGGACAATAGAGATCCAAGTTCGTCGGCGTGGTTACCATCTTCGATCTGGTGTGTTTCATTCATAGAGAGGGCGAAAACCCCCGCGATTACCTGTCCAGGTGGCTCCGTATAAGAGCCGAACTGGCCCACTACCCCAATGATGATGCTATGTATCACTTTGTGGAAGGACTGGACCAGGGAACGCTCCTCCGGCATTCTCTAAGGCGGCAGCAGGCTTGAGGACGTCTCACCTTCGAAAGCATGGTGAACACCGTCAACAGATACGCGGAGGCCAAAGGGGTAGCTCAGGCGGATCTCGCGCTCATTGGCGGAGCATCGCCGCCTCAGCAGCTGGCTCCACCACCTCCAGCCACCATCGCCACAGCTGCGCCACCAACTACAGTCATCGTTGCCCCTATTGCACCTCCACCCCCCGTCATCAAGGAAGTCCTGGCACCCTCCGACTCTGTGATTGACACGCTCTACGCCGACTTCAGAGTAGACTCAGAGGAGATAGATTTCAGTCCAGAGGAACTAGACTCCACCATGCAGGAGATGGAGGAGGAGTACACGCGCGACGAGAAAGCCAACAATGCCGTCACGGCTCGAGAGGTGTTCGTCACCATTGGGACGGCGAAGGATGAAGATCAACCCGGACGAGCTCCGCCTACAGTGCTGGACAAGGGGAAGGGACCACCTATTACTGACGATGTTGATCGTGCAAAGGTCATGCCCCCTCCGCATAATCCAGTGTAGCAGCTGCAGGAACTCGGCACCGACCCGAGCAACAACAACACCACAAACTTGCCGCCTCCAGCATCTACGTCTGCGGCTTCCCAAGTTATTCCAGCTGATAGAGTGATGTACGGCAATCTCCTCGTTGAGCCACTGACCGTAGCTCATATCCGGAACGTGACTCAGCTTGATGAAAAGTGCCAGCTGATGGGGATATGCCTACCGGGGTATACTCGGCAGGACGTTTCCTACTGCCCCAAGCCGTCAGCTAGTGGGCCTGCAGGACGGCGACTGGATCAAGACTTGGCGTGGACTCAGGCGACTGGAAGCTGAAGGCCCAGAAGCGTAGCTAGGCCCGGTCGGACTAGGTCATAGAACCTTCGAATCCTTAACTAATTCGGTTGTGATCTGTAAACCCTCGCGAGGTGAGCCTATATAAACCTCCCTAGGGGACATATAGGGGACACGTTCCATCATACACCCTAGCGACTCGCCGCCTAGTCGTCGAGCTCGCCCCTTTGTACTCTCACCATAATACAATCTAGCAGGAGTAGGTCTTTACCCTCCGGGGGGCCGAACCTGGGTAAACCCTTGTGTCTCCGCCCTCATCTCGCACCGCAGATGGCTTGCCGCCCTTGCCCCATGTTCTACTACTCGCTGCCGATTGCAGCATCTGCCGTGGTCATTCCTACGACAGTGACGCCCACCATGGGGCCTGGCCGGTGAGGCCAGTGTTCTGCGGCGAGATCCAATCTGCCCATCAACGAGTCGATCGCCACCGGCCGCATGATCGCGATCGGCGAGATGCTCCAGATCTTGCCGAGCAGCTACGTCCTGGCGTCGCGACCCATCACGCACAGCGTGATCCTGCCGGTCGGCACGATCAGCCTCTTCGTCGGCCTCACCGATGTCATCGCCTCGGAGGACTCGGCTGCATCCGCGAGTCGCCGCCTTGCGACCGGCTCTCTGAGAGCCAGGTACGCACGATTTACTGCCTCGCCTCCGAGTACGACTCGGCCCATAGCAACGTGGCCGAAACCACCGCGTCCGCGGACGACGCGGCCCTCAACGACGACGCTGATTCGGTGACCCCGGCGTCACTCGCCGGATCCATCGTCGCCGCATCACCCGTGGGCTCCATCACCCAGGTCTCCAACATCGGAGACTTCGAGGATCCCTCCATCCTTGGGATCTTTGACTTCGTCTCCGGGTCGGAGAACTCCACCGACCTCCACGACAAAACCGGTCGTCACGCCGCGACCTACATGGCGACCGGCGCCGACCCGCCAGAAGACCCCTTCTCCATGCTGATCCCACCAAACGTGACGACAACGGAGGTCGAGGAATTCCGCCTGAAGCTGGAGGAGGCAGTCCGCAAGGAGCAAGCCGAGCGCGAAAAATTTCTCCTCGAGCAGGCGATAGCGCAGGAGCTGTCGCGTTATCACCAACTTCAAATCAGGTCGCGCCTGAACCGCTCCATCCAGGGGCGTGCCCTGAACTTCGACGATGAGAACGACCAAGCTCGCGTGGCCGAGCGCGTGATTTGCGAGAACGCTCCGCCAGGAGGAAGCGCTCGACCCCCACCAGGGGCGACGGCCAATGGCGCACCACCACCACCCAACCGCGCTCCCCCAAGGGACCAACCAAGGATCATGGTCTCCTCGTGAGAGCGAGATGCGAACGGCCTCCCGTTGTTTTCCACCCCAATGGACAACGTCGTTGCAAGCCGAGCTGCGGTTGACAACATCCAAGTCACCGGCGCAGGCGCCCTGCAGATCCAGTATGCCAAAGCTCTACTCGCCAAAGCAGTTGAGAAACAAAATGCGGGCGCTGATTAACAGGGTCGGATGTACTCGCGCTCATCAGGCAGCAGGGCGGCCTCGAGCGGCCACCCCATGGCGGTGAATACCCTCAACTGCCCACCACCCGAGCCTCTACAGCTCCAACACCGACACGCGAACGCGGCACTCTCCACCAACGACCCCCGTCTGGCGAACAACTTCGTCACCGCCAACGGGCAGCCCGTCGACGCCCGCACCCACATCATCAACAACCAGAGCTAGCGCGCACGCCAGCCCAAAGACCTGCGGCAAACCCTCACCAACCGCCGCGACCGCGAACCAAGGGGATCGCTGAGCCGAGTGGGGCCCCAGTGTTTCGGACCAATGATCTGAGGCGAAAGATACCCGGTGAACTTCAAAGTGCTGAAGGAAATAGAGAAGTACGACCCCTCGTACGATCCGTCTATGTGGCTGGACACCTACCTCATGGCGATGGGGATCGCCGGCCACACCGATCTACTCGCCGCCCGCTACCTCCCTCTGATGATGGAGGGAGCGTGCAGGCAGTGGATTAACACCCTCCCCGCGGATAGCATCGATTCCTAGGAGGAAATGCGTGAAGCCTTCATCAGGCACTTCAAGGGCTCATACACCCATGCCACCACCATCGATGACCTGGAGCGATGCGTCCAGGGACCCTGCAAATCGACCCGCAGTTGGGTCCAACGGTGGCAAGATCTATGGTATAACGCGGCCAGAATCCACCCAGACACCACAATCCACTGCTTCAAGACCTCGTGATGCTACGAGCCCCTCGTCGCAAAGCTCAAGCGAGTATACAGAACACTCGACAACATACCAGACCTCCTAGAGATCGCAAAGAAGTATGTGGAGGAGGATCCAAATCAAGAAACCGACGACGAGTCGGGAGGACATCACCGCACGAGCGGCCACGACAACGGGAGGCGACCCGAGTTACGCTACAGCAACACTCGCCTCACCGGCAAGCGGTGCGGTGACGGGCGAGTCGACTTCGTCGCGAACGCCGGATACGCGCAGCGTGAGCCCAAGAGCTTCCGCCGCGAAGGAGGACAGCGCCGCGATGGTGGCAACTACAAGGCAAAGCCGAGGTTTGATCCCACGGCCCTTCTCAACCAACCCTATGTGTTTCATAGCAGGGAAGAAAAGCCCGCCACACACACGACCGCCGACTGCCACTCTCTCAAGGAGATCGAGAAGGCACGGCATGCGCGGGAAGACCAGACAACAACCCGCCAAACGGCGGAAAGTTCGGCAGCGTCGCCGGCTCGCTCCACACCTTCACAGGCTTCAACACAAAGTGCGAGAAGAAGGTCATCGCCCATGCCGTCGCCGTCAATGCGGTGTCCCATATAGACATCCCCCAGTTCCTCAACTGGTCTGAGCAACCAATCACCTGGAGCCGCGAGGACCACTCGCCACAGATCGAATATCCGGTCCGAGTCGCCCTAGTGGTCAAGCCCAAGGTCGGAGACTACTAGCTCCCCAAAACGCTGATGGACGGCGGCATCTCCATCAACATCCTATACCTGGACACCTTCAGGCGACTACGGCTCCCGTAGTCGATGATCTAGACGACCTACACCACCTTCCACGGCATCGTCCCTGGTCGAAAGGCGTACCCGATCGGCAAGGTGACGCTGCCAGTCACCTTCGGTACACCAGCAAACTTCCGCACCGAGTGGAATCTTCTTCAAGCTGGTGCCCTTCGACAGCCCCTACCACTGCGTCCTGGGGCGCCAGGCGTTCGCCAAATTCATGGCAGCACCCCATTACGCGTACAACGCGATGAAGATACTTGGGCCGTGCGGCATCATCACTATCCATGGTGACCCCGACATGGCCGCAGAATGCGAGGCCAAAGGAGCCGAACTCGCTGATGCCGTCATCGCGGCAGAGGCCAACCATGCTGAGGAGCTCGCCAAGTACACGAGCGGGGTCAACAGCGACGACCCCACCATACTCAAGAAGCCCAATTTGGAGGGTGGCAATTCCACCGCCTTTGAGGCAACGACGTACACCTGCACCGCCGAGATGGTCCCAGGCGACTCCAGCCAGACGGTGACAATCAGGACGGGCATGAGTCCAGCATAGGAAGGCGCGCTCATCGAGTTCCTCCGTGAGAATAGGGACATCTTCGCATGGAAACCATCTGACATGCCTGGTGTCCCGAGGGAACTCGCTGAGCACAAACTCAACGCCGACCCCAAAGTGAGACCCGTCAAGCAGTCACTGCGGCCCTTCAATGAAGAGCGCCGCCGAGCCATCACCGAGGAGGTGCAGCGTCTACTCGCTGCAGGCTTCATCCGGCTAATCAAGTACTCCAAGTGGCTGGCAAACCCAATCCTGGTCGAGAAGAAAAATGGGACCTAGAGAATGTGTATCGATTACACAAACTTAAACAGCGCTTGCCCGAAGGAGCAATTTGTCCTCCCGCGGATCAGCCAAATCATCGATTCCACCGCGGACTCGGAGGGGCTATGCTTCCTCGACGCCTACTCTGGGTACAACCAGAAAAAATGGCCATCGAGGACGAAGAAAAGATGGCGTTCATCACGCCATTCGGAGCCTTCTACTACACTACAATGACCTTCGGCCTCAAAAACGCCGGAGCGACCTACCAGCGGTGCATGCAGGAGTGCCTTGCGAGCCAAATTGGCCGCAATATTCATGTCTACATCGACGACGTGGTGGTAAAATCCACTCGCCAGGGCGATCTACTCGCCGACCTGGCGGAAACATTCGCCAACCTGCGAAGATACAAGATAAAGCTAAACCTAGGAAAGTGCACCTTCGGTGTACCAACCGGACAGCTGCTGGGATACGTCGTCTCCAAGCACGGAATCAAGGCAAACCCTGCCAATATCAACACGATCGCTCGACTCAGCAGACCTGAGTGCCTACGCGATGTCCAGAAGCTGGCCGGGCGAGTCGTGGCTCTCAGCCGCTTCATCCCCCGGTTAGGCGAGAAGGCGATGCCCCTGTACCGCCTAATGCGCAAGAACCCCACCTTCCAGTGGGACAAGGAGGCAGACGACGCGCTCCACGCTCTCAAGGAGGTGTTACTCGCAGCCCCCGTTGACAAGGAACCCATGCTGGTCTATGTCGTGGCTTCCGAATGCGTCGTTAGCGCCGTCATGGTCATCGAACGGCCAGACGAAGGGAAGGAGCGCCCGGTGCAGCGTCCCGTATACTACATCAGTGAAGTACTCACCGAGTCGCGCCAGCGCTACCCGCAATACCAGAAATTGGTATACGCGGTCTTTAGAGCACAGCGGCGACTGCCGCACTACTTCCAGGAGCACCCAATAACGATCGACTCCTCAGCACCGTTGTAGGACATCATCCGCAACCGCGAGGCGACCGGGCGAGTCGCTAAGTGGGCCGTCGAGATCGGCGTCCACAACATCAAGTACGAGCCGCGCAAGGCGATCAAGTCACAAGCTCTCGCAGACTTCCTCGCCGACTGGGAGGAGGCCCAGCAGCCAGAGAAGCTGCCATACCTCCATTACTGGAACCTACACTTCGACGGCTCCAAGAACGCGGATGGTGCAGGAGCGGGGATCGTGCTAACATCTCCGAAGGCCGACAAGCTATGCTATGTCCTCTACCTCGACTTCACCCCCTACACCAACAACATGGCCGAGTACGAGGCGCTACTACACGACTTGAGGGTAGCCAAAGAGATGAACATAAATCGCCTACGCTGCTATGGAGACTCCGACCTCGTCGCCAGGCAAGTCGCCGGCACCTGCGACGACATCTCCCCCACCATGGCGGCATACCACCAAGCAGTGGACCAGCTGGGAGGACACTTCACAGGCTACTCCATCGAGTGGATCGACAAGCGGAAGAACGAGGAGGCCGACACACTCTCTCGCATAGGCTCGGCTCAACTCACACCACCCACCGGCGTCTTCCTCGACACCATCACGAAACCTTCCATCTCTCCCCCAAGGGAGATCGACATCGGAATCCCGCTGCAACCAGAAGCAGCCCTGGTCGCACTAATCGTCGAGCCAAGCGACTGGACCGCGCCATACGTCGCCTACTTGGAGGGAGGCACCCTACCCGCGGATGAAACGGAGGCCCGAATGATAGCACACCGTTGGAAATCCTTCGTCATCATTAACAGCGAGCTCCACAAGCGCAGCGTGACCGGCGTGTTCCAACTCTGCGTTCAACCCGCTGAAGGACGCAAAATCCTCTAGGACATCCATTCTTGCGACTGCGGCCACCACGCCGGCGCCCGCTCTCTGGTCACAAAGGTATGCGGCACAACTTCTACTGTCTCACCGCACACGCAGACGCCGTCGACATTGTCTAGCGGTGCGTCGGATGCCAGAAATACGCCAACCAAACTCACGTGCCGAGCTCTGCGCTCAAGACAATCCCCATCACCTGGCCGTTCACCGTATGGGGCATCGACATGGTAGGCCCTTTCAAGAAGGCTCCCTCCGGCTTCACCCATCTCCTAGTAGCAGTCGACAAATTTACAAAATGGGTGGAGGCCAAGCCAGTCCGCAAATGCGACGGGAAGACCGCCACCAAATTCCTATGCGAGCTCATCTATCGCTATGGGTTCCCAAACAGCATCATCACGAACAACGACACCAACTTCGCCAAAGGATCCATGGCCGAGTTCTGCGAGGAACACCACATCCGGCTCGACCTCGCCTCAGTCGCCCACCCAGAGTCCAATGGGCAGGCGGAACGCGCCAATCAGAGCATCCTCCATTGCCTGAAGCCACGGCTACAAGTCCCACTCGAGCGCACTGTCGGTGCTGGGTCGAGGAGCTACCCTCCATCATCTGGGGCATCCGCACCTCCGTCAACAGGTCGACAGGATTCACCCACTTCTTCATTGTTTACGGCGCCGAGGCAGTCATGCCAACCAACCTCGAGCACGATTCACCAAGGGTGGTCAACTATACGGAGGCCGCAAACGAGCTCTCACGCCAAGACGGAGTCGACCAGCTCGACGAAGCACGCGACCTAGCTCGCTCCCGCACCGCCATCTACTAGCAAGGGCTCCGCCGCTACCATAGCCGGCGAGTCAGGACTCCCACCTTCCAGGAAGGCGACCTGGTGCTGCGTCTAATCCATGACAAGAAAGGCATGCACAAGCTTTCACCCCTTGGGAGGGACCATTTGCCATCGGGCGAGTCCTGGGCAACGACACCTACTACCTCACCGACGTCCGTGGAGATGGAAAACTCGATGTCAAGCGGCCATGGAATGTAAAACTCTTAAGGAAGTTCTACTCTTAGAACTCCAGACATGTACCCCCACCCGCTATGAAATAAAACAGATAGGTTACCGCAAAATTGTGTCTACTCTCCGTGTCTTGCGCCACTCGCACTCATAATGCAGCGTTATGCTATTAGCAGAAGTCAACCTTTGGCAAAGCGACCGACACGGACAAGTAGTGCGGTACGAGGGCACTGGGAAACCTCAGGCCTCCTACCGTCCATGAAAAACGCTAACCCGGAGCCCCATTGGAGTCGCCTAGATCGAATGGCTCCCCGAGCCAAGACAACTGCACTCGCTCCCCACAGCGACCAAGTCCTCCGCATCCTTGGCACAACGACTTGAACGTCCAAGTACCACGCTCGGGGACTGAAACCCGGTCCAGTACGAGCGGCTAGGGAAAAACGCCAAGTATGAGAGCGTGCCTAGGACTCGCCATGCGACTGATCCTCCGGATCAGGCAGGAGTGACGCGCTTACAATGACGCGCTTAGTCCACACCTACCCTGGGCCTGCGACTAGAATGGCCAAGTACCACGCTCGGGGACTCGGCAACCCGACCTCGTTCACGCCCGAGAAAACGGTCAAGTAAAGAGCACCCCTGCGAGTCGCCATGCGACTGGCTCTCTGAGCCATGGCGAGTCGACCTTAACTCATTAAAAGTTAACAAAACATATAACAACGAGGTAAACCCCATAAAAAGGGCGGCCGCGCTCGGGGACTCGCACAATCAATATACAAAATTGCAAAACGAATGACAAAATAACACGAGCTTCCTTTATAGCAGCACAATTCACTCCACATACAAGGAAAGTTACATAGTTATTCCGTACTAATGCCCAATGGCAAAACACTTTTACTCCGCAGGTCTGGATGAAGACGCGCCACCATCCCTGCGACTATGGATGAAGGGCATGTACGGGTTTGACGGGTACGTCGTCAGTTCGCCCGCCATCGCTGCACGAAACGGTTGCTCGACCTTGAAGTCCCGATGCTTCGGTTCAGGATCATTGGGAGCGACAATCTTCTCCTGATAGGGGATGAGGTCGCCCATTGCCAAACGTGCTCGGAGTACACCGCAGCCCGGTCTGTCAGCTTTAGCACCTCGGCAATCTCCACTGAGCCTGTCGATGAGGGTGAACCGCTCGTGACGTCATCGAGGTCGAAGTCCTTCAGGAAGTGGGCATGCCCAAGGCTGAGCGCCATCGCTGCCCCGCGATGGAAGGCCGACCACGTCATGAACTCCACGACCGACAGAGCCTTCTCTAGGTAGCACCATACCTCGACAAGGTCGCTGGGGATCACCTCCGTGGGCGATATCTCCTGAAGATATGCACGTAGGAAAGTCGCGGACAACGCGACTAAGTCGACCAGGGTGGTCACACATTGCCGCGCGTCATAAGACTGCACCTCTTCCGTGTTATCAGTGATCTGGCCTGCACCACAGTAGCAAGCAGTAAGCAAAACATCGACATCACAATACAGTTAGTGCAGTCGGAAGTTGGCTGAAGGAGAGTTTACCAATTAGCGGGCGGCAGAGGTCCGTGATGAAACTTTGAAGAGAAGAAAAGTCATTCTGGAACCCAGAAACGAGCGCATCAGCTACCTTCCGCTCTTCAGCGGCAGAAGTAACGGTAGCCTTGGCTCGTCCCTCCGCTGAGCTCGCTTCCGCCTTCGCCTCCTTGAGCTCACGCTCCAGGTCAGTGACTCGCTGTTCGGCCGCGCTCAGAGCAGATTGAGCCGCCGTCAAGTCACCCACCGGGACAAGGCCTTGGCGGTCCTCCTTCACCTCGGCCGCAACTGCTTGAAGCCCCTTGTTCGTCTCCTGGATGGCAACGAGCTCCTTCTCCAAGCGACACTTCGTAGCAAGCCGTTCGGCTGACTCGCGCTGCAGGCCCTGCGCACAAACTACAGCGTCAACAACAAATAGTTCATAAGTGCCCACCCACTGAAACTCAGCGACTAGGCACTCGGGGACTAGACAATGAAATTTCTCAGTGCCCACCCGCTGAAATTCAGCGACTAGGGACTCGGGGACTGGATAACATAAAAAGCATTAAGAATCCAACCACTAAAATTCACTGGCCCGATCCTCGGGGACTAGACATACCTGGATGGCAGTGCCTAGCATGCCATGAAGCTCCAGCGCATCCACCGACGCAAGCATGACCGGAGTATGGCCACGACGCTGTTCAACTTCCATCTCGGCGGCCCCAGGCATCTGGCTCGCCAGCACCGAGGCACTCACTGCAGCCGCCTTCGCCATGAAGCAAGGGAAGGTCGTTGCAGATGCCGCTGCGCCACTCGGGTCGGCTCGGCCACATCGGGTGAGTCCACAATCACCACATGCTGCGACCCAACGCCCTCCTTGGCTCTCGAGGCCACTTCTTCTACGGTCGGAGGATCACTCTGAGCAACCGCCGGATCATCAGAGACCATGACAACATCGTCGCCTTTCACCCTTTTGACGCCTTCGGCGGGAGCAACGATCTCGTCGCCCTTCCTCTTCCGCGAGGAATCTATTGGCACCTCGGTGGCGACTGGCGGAACCTTGGCCACAGAAGGGTGGCCTATCTTCTTAACACCAGTCCTATGAAACAGTTCTATCAATGAAATTGTTCGATTGGAACGCAAAATAGGTAGACGAGTAAAGGACAGAGGAGCACTCACTTGGCGACTGGAATGAATCGTAGACCGGTGTGGATGCTGGCCGGCTTCTCTAGTTCAGGCCCCAATTTCCGAGTGAGGCCCATCTCGAACACATCGTGTGCCCAAGACACTAATTGCTTCTTCAAAGATGAAGCCGCGGCGGGCGCTTCCGTGGCAATTGCTGAGGGAGCCCCCATTGGTGGCGAGGCCCCTGCGGTTAGAGCGGCCCCCAAGCTAGCGACTGGGGTGAATGGCGGTGCCAACGATGCCAGCGGCACCTCGTCCCTGGTGGTGGCAGCGCCAGCTGCCACGGCCGCATGCGCCATTGCATCCTCAACCGAGCTGGTGGCGTCGGAGCTGTTTGCAGATCGAGGCGGAGATATCGGCTTCATGGCTTCGTCTTCTTCTTTGGCGGAGACTTATTTTTCTTCTTCGACGGCGTGGCCTCACGATGTGAGGTGTGCTCAGGAAGCTCGTCGTGGGGCTCGAGGCTCTTGCTGGCCTCGAGCTCACGCTGGTGCTGCCCGCGAGTTTTGCGAACCGTGGGGGCAGCAACTTCCACGGGCTCGTCGTCTTCATCGTCGTCGTTGTCGCCTCTGTCGCTCACGGCATTTCCCATGGTGGGCGATGACTCGCTTCCGTCCTGGACGGACGAGCTCGAGTTCTCGTCGTCTGCGGGTGGAAGCCACCCTTCCACTACTTGAAACAATTGCAACAAGAACAAACAATGTTAGCACGACCGTGAATGCACAAGCAGCGATTGCGAATGTTAACGGAGTGATAGCTTACCATTGGAGCTGGGTGCCTCGCGGTATAAGGGGCGACCCCGGCCTTTGCGTCGAGGTACACGGCTTGAGTAATCTTCTTCAGGGCCAGTGTATAGTCGTTGAGTCTCCACTCAACGAGGCATGACTTCCTCGGGTCGTCTTTACCCGTATACTCGTACATGTAGTGGTCGCGGATGGCCAGAGGCACGAGCCGCTGCCCGAGCCAGCAGTTGTAGAGATTGATGGTCTGGAGGCCTTTCTTCTTCAGGCCGCGAATATGGTTTGTAACATTTCGTCAACAACCATCCGATGATCCAGCGGGAGTTTGACGACCTGGAGCCGACGCGGCTCGGGCCGGTCGGCGGAGTACCTTGGGAGTGCCACTTCGTCGCCTAGAGTTGACTCGGTGACATAGAACCAATACTTATTCCACTCATTCGCCGCCTTGGCGGGCAACATCAAATCAAAGAACGATGCCTTGGACTTCATCTGGAATGTCAGGCCACGCGCGGCGAGCATCGGGCTGCCTGTTTCCTCGCGGCTGATTCTCCCGTGGAATAGGTCTTGCCACAGGGGGAAGTAGGGCCTACAACACAGATAGCACTCGTAGAACGCCACGAAAATGGCGAGCTGCTCGATGCTATGCGAACCCAGATCCGATGGTTGGATTCCGTAGTAGGCGCAGAAGCGCCGGAAGAAGAGGGAAATTGGGAAGCCAAGTCCCTGTTCCAGGTGGCTGGTGAAGCAGATGAACTCCCCCTCGCGCGGATCCGAAATTACTTCTCCAGCCGCGGGGATGCGCCATCTACCGGCGTGGAGAATCCCAGCCTCCTCGAAAGATTCTAGTAGTGCCTTCGTGCACTTGGATCTACCCCATGGCTCGGTGGAGGGGGCCATCGGTTGGAGGATCGTGGGGGTCGGAACTCTCTGGATCTCGTTCTGGTCGCTGTGCGGAATTGGGAACAGGGAGGCGCGAGATTGGAGGAAGCGAAGGAAGTATTTCCCCTGTTCGCCCTTCACTCTCCTTATATAGCGGTTGTTACCCGCCATTTTCGGGAGCCGTTACTACGCGGTAATTATACAAATATTACCGTTGGGATTAACCAACGGCTAGTTTTACCATGATTGATGTTCCAACTTCATCTACTCGACTCGTTGCTCCCAGCGACTCGACCATTCACCGACCCGATCACTGTAATAGTGACTAAGTACTCGCCGACTCATTCGCCAAGCTGCGATACGATTGGTCGCCGTTATTGCGACTAAAATGACTAGTTCTTTCCTTTGTTGAGGAGTCCACCGCCGATTCGACAAGGCATCCGCATTGGACCCGCATACTCCGACTGCCAGCAAACACCTGCGACAAATCAATGACGGCCTCGGGGACTACTGATGGGGATATGCCTACCGGGGTATACTTGGCAGGACGTTTCCTACTGGCCCAAGCCGTCAGCTAGTGGGCCTGGAGGACGGCGACTGGATCAAGACTTGGCGTGGACTCAGGCGACTGGAAGCTGAAGGCCCAGAAGCGTAGCTAGGCCAGTCGAACTAGGTCATAGAACCTCTGAATCCTTAACTAATTCGGTTGTGATATGTAAACCCTAGCAAGGTGAGCCTATATAAACCTCCCTAGGGGACGCATAGGGGACACATTCCATCATACACCCTAGTGACTCGTCGCCTAGTCGTCGAGCTTGCCCCTTTGTACTCTCACCATAATACAATCTAGCAGGAGTAGGTCTTTACCCTCCGGGGGGACGAACCTGGGTAAACCCTTGTGTCTCCGCCC